>CM050509.1:104520416-105777416 GCA_027563665.1 Antrozous pallidus | reverse complement strand
AAGAAATTATGAACAACAAAGTGACAACAAATACATACCTATCAACAAGTGAATCTAAAAACCAAGTGAATAAAAAATCTTATGAATGGGATAAACTGGTGAATATAATAGAATCAGGGGCATAGAAAAGGATGGACTGACAATTCTTGGGGGGAAGGGGGTGTGAGTGGTGTGGGAAGAGATTGGACTAAAATCTTACACCTATGGATGAAGACAATGACAGGGGGTAAGGGCATGGGTGGATGGGGGAATCAGGTGGAGGGGAGCTATGGGGTGAAAAAAGAGGAACAACTGTAATAATCTGAACAATAAAATTTATTTAAAAATAAATAAATAAAGGAAATGACGCAAAAATAAAAAAATAAAAATAGAAGAGATAGAGACACAAAAAAACTGGAGGAAAAAAACAAACATGATTCTGTGTTCGTGGATTGAAAGAATCGACATAGTTAAAACGGCCATATTATCCAAAGCGATATAGAGATTCCATCCAACCCCCATCAAAATCTCAATGCCATTTTTTAAAGAAATAGAATGAGAAATCATCAGATTTATATGGAACCACAACATAACCAAATTAGCCAAAGTAGTTCTGAAAAAAAAAAAAAGAATGAAGCTGTAGGTATCATACTACCTGACATCAAATTATATTACAGAGCTATGATAATAAAAACTACATGGTATTGACATAGAAACAGATAAATAGAAAAGAATAGAAAAACCAGCTATAAAATCACATGTATATGGACAGATAATTTTGACAACAGAGCCAGAAATGCACAATAGAGTACAGATATCTCTTCAATTATTGGTGCTGGAAAACCTGGAAAGTCATATGCAAACAAATGGAACTGGATTATAGTTTTTTTCCATGTATAAAAATTAATTCTAAATGGAACAGAGACCTAAACATAAGACCCAAAATTATAGGTTACATAGAATAAGATATAGGTACCAAACTCATATACCTTGGTCATAGGAACATTTTATGAATTTGACCTCAAAGGTAAGGGATATAAATGAAAAAGTAAATGAATGCGACCATGTCAAATTGAAAAGCTTTTGCAAAGAAAAAGACAAAGATAACAAAACAAAGAAGCAGCCAATCAGATGGGAGATACTATTGGTAAACAGTAGCTCCGAGAAAGGTTTAATTTCCAAAATACATAAAGAACTCATAAAACTCAGCATCAAATAAACAACCTAATCAAAAAGTGGATAGAAGATATACCAATAGCCAATAGATATATGAAAAGATAATTAACCTCCCTGGCAATTAGGGAAATGCAATTCAAAACTACAATGAGGTACAACCTCACAGATGTTAGAGCTGCCATTATCAATAAGACATGCAATGACAAGTGGTGAAGAGGTTGTGGAAAAAAGGGAACACTCATTCACTGCTGTTGGGAATGTAGACTGGTACAACCACTATGAAAATCAGTTTGGTAATTTCTCAAAATTTGAGAATAGAGTTACCATATGACCCAGCAACCCTACCCCTGTGTGTATATACAATAAACTAAAAAGCATGTATTCACACAGATATATGCACTGCTCTGTTCCTTGTAGCATTATTTTCAGTGGCCAAGACATGGAAACAACCAAACTGTCCCATGATAGAGGACTGGAAAAGAAAGATATGGTACATATACACAATGAAATATCTACTCATCATTTGCAACAATGTGGATGAAACTTGAGGACATTATGCTAAGTCAGTGTTAGGCAAACTCGTTATTCAACAGAGCCAAATATCAACCATACAATGATTAAAATTTCTTTTGAGAGCCAAATTTTTTAAACTTAAACTTCTAACACTACTTCTTCAAAATAGACTTGCCCAGGCCATGGTATTTTGTGGAAGAGCCACACTCAAGGGATTTAAGAGCCGCATGTGGCTTGCGAGCTGTGGTTTGCTGACCACTGTGCTAAGTAACTCACAAACAATAAAGCTAAAACCCATATGATTTCACTCATATGTGGGATATAAAACTGAAACTTATGAACACAAAAAGCAGAGTAGTGGTTGCCAGAAAGAAGGGGTTGAGGGGAAAAGGAGTCCTAATATGAGGTGACAGGATAATATTTGACTTTGGTTGTAAGGAATACAGTGCAATATATAGTTCTTGTAACATAGAATTCCACACATGAAACCTATATATTCATGTTGACCAATGTCACCCCAATCAATTTAATAAAATAAATAAAAAGATCATACATCATGACCAAGTGGGATTTATTCTGGGGATGAAAGGCTGATACAATTTCCCCAAATCAAATAAATGTGATACAGCACATTAATAGATTTCAAGACAAATATCACACGATCATATCAATAGACACAGAAAAGGCGTTAGACAAAATCCAACAGCCATTTTTGATAAAATCTCTCAGCAAAGAAGGATCATAACAACATAATAATAACTATACATGAGAAACCTACAGTCAACATCATAATCAATGGGCAAAACTAACACCATTTCTCCTAAAAATGAAAATAAGACAAGGATGTCCGCTTTTGCTACTCTTATCCAACATAATACTGGTAGTACTACTCATGGTGATCACGCAAAAAGAAAATATAAGAAGCATCCAAATTAGAAAGGAGGAATTAAAACTGCCATTATTCGCAGATGACATGACAGTGTATATAGAAAACCCTAAAGACTCCACCTAAAAACCAATAGATGTAATAAATTTGGAAATATATCAGGATAAAAAATTGACACCAATAAATTGATTTTATTTTTATACAACAGTTACAAAGTCTCAGAAAGAGAAACTAAACCAACTATACCATTTACTACTGCAACAAAAAAATTAAGATACTTAGGAATAAAAATAACCAAGTACATAAAAGACTTGTACTCAGAAAACTACAGGACATTTAAAAAAGAGATACAGGAAGATATAAAAAAGTGAAAGAATATACCACTTTCATGGATTGGTAGAGTTAACACCATTTGAATGTTCATACAATCCAAAGAAATCTACAGATTCAATGCAATCCTTATTAAAATGCTAACGGCATATTTCACAAATCTAGAATAAATACTCCAAAAATGTCTATGGAGCAAAAAAAGACCCAAAATAGCCACAGGAATCTTGAGGAAAAAGAGCAAATTTGGAGGGGTTACAGTACCAGATGTCAAGTTATATTACAAAGCTACTGCAATCAAAACAACTTGGTACTAGCACAAGTACAGGCATATGGATCAATGGAACAGAACAGAGACCCTGTAAATCAACCTGAGCCATTATATTCAATTAATAATTGCCAAAGGAGGCAAGGACATTCAATGGAGTCCAAAAGTCTCTTCAATAAATGATCCTGGGAAATTTAGACAGATAGATGCAAAAAAAAATGAACCCATACCACCAATTTATACAAGAATAAATTCGAGATCACCAAGATGGCATCATAAGTATATACCTGTACTCACCACCTCTCACAACCACATCAAAATTACAACCAAAATACAGAATAACCATCATCCAGAACCATCAGAAAGCTGGCTGAATAGAAGTCCTACAACTAGACAAGGAAAGAAGAAAGCAGACTGACACTAGTAGGAGCTGTGGAAGCATGGAACTTACCTCTCCGAAATCTATGTGTATTACTTTTTTAAATTGGGAGGGAGATCAACTCTGCAGAGGCTTCCCATGAGGAGCAAGGGGTCTCATCCCTTCATCAGAAGCTCAACCTAAGGTCCCAGCGCTAGGGGAAAAAAAGTCCCCATAACTACTAGCTGTAACAAACGATGCAGATTGGGGCTCATTGATACAGAGGCTGCTGGAAAACCAGCTGTTCCTCTTAAAAGGCTGTTACATGAACTGAACTTCCAAGGTCCCACTTCCTCTCGCTTCCTCTGAGCTCCAGCACCAAGGTTATTTGGCATCTGGGCAGGAACTCTGGGAGGCTTTCTCCTAGATGGACGTGCTAGCAGGGATCATTATTCCTATGGTGGGAACTCCCCTGTCTCAGGGCTCTGTTTGCTCTACCCTGGTTATTCCCTAAGATGCCCCCTCATCCAATTTACAACCCCACCCAAACTGTGTGCAGCAGATTTTGCATATGAATGGCCTGTATTACTCAGACTAAAATCAAACAAGCAGCAGCTAGGTCTGGGAGCCCCAAACCTATCAATAAAAGGCCCAAGACCCAGCACCAGCATCAGCATGCTTTGCTTCATAGCTGGGCCTTATCTGGGCACTTCCAAACCCCATACAAAGAGGACGAATCTGCAGATCTCTCTGTAGTTCTTCCTGGGTGGCCTGAGGCAGTGACTGGCTTTGTACCCACCCTGGAGATCCAAGAGCCAGTATACCTAGTGGCCAGTGTGAGACCATACCAGATTACAACTATATACATCCATAAGCAACACACTCAAGGGGCAAACTCAGTGAGCACCAAAGCACCACTAAAGCAGGCTGTGTTCCTTAAGGGTGTTTCCTTCACAGCAGCTCTTCCACTGTAATCACAACTGGTCCTCACAGCCAAGTAGCCTGGAGGTCAATTCGTCGAGTGACAACAGCAACAATCAAGTCTCAATTACAACAAGATGGTATTCACAGTCCACAAAGAGCTGCGCCTAGCGGGCCAAGCTCAGGTGACTGGGTAGGATGAGCCACTGGGCCCTATAAAGAACCTTTACTAAACAAGGCTACTCTACCAACTCAAGGAGACATAGCAGCTCTACCCAATACATAGAAACAAACACAGGGAAGCAAATCCAAAAACAAAGAAATGTCACAAATCAAAGAAATGGAAGAAAGCAAACTACTCTGCACAGACTTCAAAATGACTGCTGTAAAGTTACTCAAGAATATTCTATAAACCTCCAAGTGACTTGGTGAGACTTTCAAGGATCTTAGTAGAAATGCAAAAAAAAAAAAAAAAAAAAAAAAAAGAAGAAAGAAAGAAAGAAAGAAAGGGAAGTCAGAAATTAAGTGTACACTGACTGAAATAAAGAATAATAATATACAGGGATTCAACAGTGGAGGAGATTCCAATAAAATCAATGATTTCAAATATGAGAAAGTAAAATCACCCAAACAGAAGAACAAAAAGAAATAAGAATCCAAAAATATGAAGATAGTGTAAGGAACCTCTGGGACAACTTTAAGCATACCAACATTCACATTATGGGGGTGCCAGAAGAAAAGACACAGCAAAATATTGAAAACATATTTGAAGAAATAATGACAGCCCTAGCTGGTTGGCCTCAGTAAATAGAACGTCAGTCTGTGGACTGAAGGTTCCCAGATTTGATTCCAGTCAAAAACACGTCTGGATTGTGGACTTGATTCTCAGTAGGGGGCATGCAGGTGGCAATCAATGAGCCTCTCTTCTCATCACTGATGTTTCTCTCTCCCTTCTTCTCTGAAATAATATATATATATATATATATATATATATATATATATATATATATATATATTTATTTATTTATAAAGAAAAGATATATTAAAAATAAATAAAAATATATGAAGAAAAAAATAACTGCTCTACAGCAGCCATTCTCAATCTGTGGGTTGTGACCCAAAGGTTGAAAACTGTTAGCAGGGTCACCTAAGACCATCAGAAAACACAGATATTTACATTACGATTCATAACAGTAGCAAAATTACAGTATGACTGCACGTAGCACCTTCACTCTTCTAATAGAAGTAAGAGTAAATTAGAGCTATTTGGCAAATTTTGGTAACTTCAAGAGAGTTAGTATGCTATTATGTTTTCTGTGCTTCTCCATGCATTTTGGAAACATTTTATTTCTCATGAGAACAATAGGCCAACTTAAAAGAAAAAAAAATTAATGTATCTCATATAGAACTTCAAAGGTATAGGGGATTTCTAGCAGGTAGCCTTAAAGACAGAGGGCACAATGCCCAAATAAGCAGATATTTTATTAAGACAAATGTTGAAAATATAAAACCTCCATAAGAGAAACAAGTACTGATTTTGGAAATTTATATATATATATATATATATATATATATATATATATATATATATATATAAAATTTATATAAATTTATACACACACACACACACAAACACACACACTAGGGGCCCGGTGCACGAAATTCATGCACTGGGGGTGGGTGCTCCCTCAGCACAACCTGCCCCCTCTCACATACTGGGAGCCCTCAGGGGATGTCCACCACCAGCCTGCCCAAGGCCCAAAGCCTTGGCTGAGGGTTTCTGTCCTTGGGCAGGCGACCTCACCAGGGTACCCCAGCCAGCAATTGCCCTGCAATCTAGCTGATCACTTACTGGCTCCACCCCCAATCTAGTCTGGCCTGCCCAGGGCCAGAAAAACCCTCTTGGGGAGGCTTTTTTTTGGCCTTGGCAGCCAGTGAAGTGATTGCCCTGTGATCAGAGACCATCGATGGCTGGCTCCACCCCCAGCCTGGCCTGCCCTGTCCGATGCTATTTACCTGGCCTTGGGCACCAAGCGAAGCGACTGCCCTGTGATCGGGGCCCATCACTAGCTGGATCCACGCTCAGCCCAGCCTGGCCTGTCAGAGCCCGGGGAAAAATCCTCTTGGCCAAGCCATTTCCTCACCCTTGGGCACCAGTGAAGAGATTGCTTTGCGATTAGGGCCCATCACTGGCTGGCTCTGCCTCAGCCCCTGCCTGCTATGGGCAGCAGCCTTCTTGGTTGGGTGTTAATTTGCATATTTCTCTTGATTGGCTGGTGGGTGTGGCTGGTGGGCATAGCTTGTGAGCATGGCTTATTGGGTGTACCAAAGGTATAGTCAATTTGCCTATTACTCTTATTTTTAAAAATATATATTTTATTGATTTTTTTACAGAGCAGAAGGGAGAGGGATAGAAAGTCAGAAACATCCATGAGAGAGAAACATCGATCAACTGCCTCTTGCACGCCCCCTGCTGGGGATGTGCCTGCAGCCAAGGTACATGCCCTTGACGAGAATCGAACCCAGGACCCTTCAGTCTGCAGTCCGACGCTCTATCCACTGAGCCAAACTGGTCTCGGCTATTACTCTTTTATTAGATAGGATATACACACATATTTATATATATTTCCAAATAGCTTTATATATTTCCAAATAGCTTTATATATAAATTTATATATGTAGAAATTTTGCATATACATATATATGTATTTAATTATATAGAAATGTATATGTGATAATTATATTCCAATAAATTTTTGTTGTCATAAATAGCTAGTCACACCTTAGTGAACTGGAACTCAAAAATCTGGCAACCTTAGGTATCTAAATACAGCTCACAGAATCAAGAAGGAAGCAAAATAAAGATAGTCCTACATAGTCAAAACAAATGTCATAAAGTTCATAAACTAAAACCCGTGTACTTTGTTCCATAGGAGATTTTCCCTTTTCCATGCACATCATTTCCAAGTAAAATGAAATAAACAGGCTTTTACTCATTTTTGTTCAATTTAAACTCTGTTATAACTAGCTTAATTATTGTATTTTTAAAGCTATAAAATAATAGAAACTACTAATTTAAAATCGTAAGGAATGTATTAGAGAATCTCACTGACAATGAAAAGTATGTGCAAATAACCTAAAACTATAGGCCCAGTGCACAAATTCATGCACCAGTGGGGTTCCTCACCCTGGCCTGTGAGATCAGGTCAAACCTGGCTCTCTAACATCCCCTGAGGGATCCTGGATTGCAACAGAGTGCAGGCCAGGCTGAAGGATCCCACCGGTGCAGGATTGAGGCCAGGGAGTGATGCCAGAGGTTGGCCAGCTGGGGAGGGACAATGGGAGGGTTCCAGAGCATATCTGGGCCATCTTGCTCAGTCCTGATTGGCCAGATTCCAGCAGCATGCTAACCTGTTGGTTAAGCTTCTGCCCGTTGGTGGTCAGTGCACATTAAAGCAGGCGGTTGAGCAACCTTAGCATATTATTAGCATACTAGAGGCCCGATGCACAAATATTCATGCAAGAATGGGCCTTTCTTCCCCTAACTGCTGGCACCACCTTTGCTCTGGCCCAGAGCCACCTTCCTTCCCATCTGCCCAGAGGTCCCAAGTGGCCGGTGTGGTGCGGAACACCCATGTCCCATTCTGTCCCTGCCAGCTCCATGCTTGCATATGCTAATTAACCTGTCATCTTTGTTGTGTTAATTTGCATACTCACTTCTGACTAGCTGGTGGGTGTCACGAAGGTATGGTCAATTAGCATGTTCCTCTTTTATTAGTATAGATTACACTTTGGTTTAATGGTCAACTGGATGTTTGAACATTTAGCATATTAGGCTTTTATTATATAGGATAGTGGAGAAAGAAGCTCTTATAAAATCAAATATATAAGAACCCAAAATTCATAGGGCAAATTTAGTATAGGCACAAGAAATACTGCAGATTTCAATAGCTCTGAGAGAACCAAATGTGTACGGTACAATAACTGATGTTTACAATAATGACCCTGTCACACTGAAAAGATTACATTAAATGTTACATTAATACTACATTAAACATCAGCAACAATGTTAATACTAATAATAGCAAAAACAACTATTTGTAAAGTGCTTTGGAGTTTAGAGAGCACATTCTGAAAAGTATGTCTCAAATTAAGATCATCTAGTGTAGCTCCTTTATGAACAGGTTAAAAAAGAAAAGAAAAGAAAAGAAAAGAAAAGAAAAGAAAAGAAAAGAAAAGAAAAGAAAAGAAAAGAAGAGAAAAGAAAAGAAGAGAAAAGAAAAAGAAAAAGAAAAAGAAAACCAAAGATAAGTATTTGCTCAAAGTAACATAGCTCACCAGTGGCAGATCTGAAACCAGATCTTGGTCCTCTGAATCTGGATGAATACTTTTCATACACCATGTCCTCTTATATAAAACAGATTGCTTAAGTGGGTAGGAAAGAATATAATTTAGAAAAATGTCCACCTAACAAAACCAAGATGGTTGCGGTCATGGGGCAATGCAGGAGCAGGAGGCTTGCGTTTCCCTGGCAATGAAGGAAGCCAAGATTTCCACACACGCTGGCTGGCCCAGGCTTCCACTCAAGGCTACAAAGTTTCAGTTATAAAAGATAAATAAATGCCAATAAAAATGACAGTAGCCACAGAGCTGCAGAGAACAGGAGGCTTTGGGGTAAAATGTTCTGAATATGTCAATTAGGTCCTTCTGATCTAGTGAGTAATTTAGAATTGCTGTTTCTTTGCTGACTTTCTGTCTAGAGGATTTATCCAGTGATGTCAGTGGTGTATTAAAGTTGCCTACTATGATTGTATTGTTGTTGATCTCTCCTTTGATATTTTCCAGGAGATTTTTTATGTATTTGGGTGCACCCATATTTGGTGCGTATATATTTACCAAAGTTATATCTTCCTATTAAATTGTTCCCTTTAGTATTATGTAGTGACCTTCCTTATCTCTAATTATGGCCTTTACTTTGAGGTCTATTTTATCAGATATAAGTATCAAAACCCCAGCTTTTTTCTCATTTCCATTTGCCTGAAAAATGTTTTTTCATCCCTTCACTTTCAATCTGTATGAATCCTTTGCTCTGAGGTGGGTCTATTGAAGACAGCAAATATATGGGTCATGTTTTCTTATCCATTCAGCTACCCCATGTCTTTTTATTGGTGCATTTAATCCATTTACATTTAATGTTATTATTGACAAGTACATATTTGTTGTCATATCTTTCCTTAGTGTTTGTGTTTCTTTTTGCCTTTATCTTTCTTTCTTTTACAGCAGCCCCTTTAGCATTTCTTGCATTGCTGGCTTGGTAGCGATAAACTCTCTTAGCCCTTTTTTGTCTGTGAAGCTCCTGATTTCACCTTCAATTTTGAATGATAGCCCTGCTGGGTATAGAATTCTTGGATTCAGTCCTTTGCTTTGCATCACTTTGTATATTTCATTCCATTCCCTTCTGGCCTGGTATGTTTCTGTTGAGAAATCAGTTGATATTCTGATAGGTAGCTTTCTCTCTCTCTCTGGCAGCCTTTAAGATTCTTACTTTGTCGTTAGTGTTCGCCAGTTTAATTATGATGTGTCTTGGTGTTGGTCTTTTGGGGTTCAACTTGTTTGGGACTCTATGTACTTCTTGGAATTGCATAGTTTTTTTATTGCCAATATTCAGGAAGTTTTCTGTCATCATTTCTTCAAACACGTTTTCTATTCCTTGTTTCTCTTCCTCTCCTTCTGGTATCTCAATTAAGTGAATGTTGTTTCATTTTGTGTTGTTTCAAAGCTCCCTTGGGCTCTCGTCTGGCTTTTTATGTCTTCTTTCCAATTGCCACTGTGTTTGTGTGTTTTTTCTTACCTTGTCTTCTAATTTGCTGATGTGGTCCTTAGCCCCTTCTAGTCTACTGTTTAAGCCTTTCATTGTGTTCTTTATTGCAGCTGTGTCTTTCTTAATCTCCTCTTGGTTTCTTTTCATGTTGGTGACATTCTCTTTCAGCTCCTTATAGCTCTCATTGAGTTGTGTGTATTTGTCATCCATCCATTTAAACATCCTTATAACCACTACTCTGAATTCTTTCTCTGATAAGCTGCTAGCCTCAATTTCATTTAACTACCTTTCTTTTGATTCCTCTTTTTCTTTCCTTTGGGAATTGTTTTGTTGTTTTTTTTTTGTCTCCCCATGTTTTCCTGTAATGTTTTGATTGTAGATCCAATTGCTTTGTTACCCATGTTTTTTTTTGTGATGGTGCTACTGGTGTAATCTTTCAGTCCTCCTGGGCTTGGTAATCTAGTGTAGCTCTCTACTTGAGCTATTTGGGGCCTCTTGATGTAGGCATGTGAGCTTGAGAGGCACAACTGTGGTGTCTAGAAGTCAGCAGCTTTTGAGGGGAGTGTCCCAATTTTTGCTGTATTCTTAAGGGAAGAAACTAATTCTTTAAAAATGCCAAGAGGCAAAATAGATCTCTGCTGGTTCTTTCAAGTGCAGCATCCTCCCCTTTGACAAATCCAAGGCACGCTTTTCCTATGGCCTCAAGGAGTATTCAGATTCCCTGGTGTTATTCAGGATGGAATGTGGGTGTGGCTATATTTGTTGCCTGGAGACTAGTGGGAGGGGCTATCTCTCAGGATAAAATGGGGAGGGGGCTTAGATATGACTCAGCACCAGACTTGCTATACCACCTCTCTTACCTCTCTTTGACCACCCACCACCTACTCTCCCCACATTCCACAACTCCACCCTTTCTCCTGCACCTCGGTCACCGGTAAGTATTTTTATCTGTAAGGTCCTATGAACAAGGTTCAGTGGAGAAAGGCGCCGGCCCCAGTGAGAGGAGGGACTGTGTCTTTGCAAGCTCCTCTCTTGTCGGCACTGCATGTTTGGGCAGTCCTCAGGGCTGACTCTGAGCTCATATCCCAAAATCCTCTACCTCCCACAGTCCCTTGGAGCTTTTTTTCATAGACAGATGCTTTTCCTGTCCTCAGGGATATGGCTTGGCGCCCTATAGTTTCTCTCTGACCTTCTGAGTACAGAGGTCTGGCAGATTCTACTGTCTAGATATTTTATTTTACCTTTATCCAGGGGATCTCTGCCCTTCCCAGCTGCAAACTATCTCACCAGCTGTGTCTCCTTTGCCAATTTTGGCTGGATTCAACTCGTTTCAGCTACTCCCTCTATTTTCTCTGGGAAAAAGCTCAGGACACATCTGTCTATTCCACCGTCATTTTCTCTTTCCTTAAACATTTTTTGAAATAAACTCCTTGACATAGTCTTGGCAATTATTTTATGGATATGAAACAAAACACAAGTAACCTTAGCAAAAATGAACAAGTGGGATTACATCAAACTAAAAACCTTCTGCACAGCAAAAGTAATAACACAATCAAAAGGAAACTTTCAGAATAAAAAAAATATTTGCAAAGCATACATATGATAATGAGTTAATATCCAAAATATCCTATATAATAAAATGCTAAAATGCAAATAGAATGGTAGAACAACCAACTGCTATGACATGTGCTGACCACCAGGGGGTGTTAGAAGAACATGGCAGGTATTGGCAACAGGTGGAAGAGCATGGAACATGGTGGGTATCGGCTGTGGTGGGATGCTGGCACAGGTGAGCCAGGGCACCAGATCAAGTTAAGGCACCAGTCGCTGTCATTGGGGTGAGCCTCTGATAGTTACTAAAAATTCTTTGCTCCCATGTGCTGTGGTCCTGCCCAGTGCTCACACCTGCTGCTGGCACTGGCCCCACTTTCACCTGCTGTCTGTGCCTAGAGGCACCATTTGCACCCGCTGCTGGTACGTAGCACTGGTCCTGATTGCTTGGCACCATCAGTGGCAGGAGTAGGGCTGTGGGCAGAGTGGGGATCATGAGCTGTGTTGCGAGAAGCCAGGTGGGGATGCGGAGGATGGGCTGACACCTGCCTCTCTGCCCACTGCAGCCTCATGGCCCACAGTTCCTTTCAAGGTGAATGAATTTGTGCACTGGGCCCCTAGTATACTAATAGAATCCAATAGCAAAAAGACAACAGCTCCATTATAATATTACTAGAGGCCCAGTGCACAAAATTTGGGCATGGAGGGGGATTCCTCAGCCTGACCTGCACCCTCTTCAATCTGGAACCACTTGGGGGATGTCTGACTACTGGTTTAGGCCCGATCCCACCTTAGGTTCTGCCTTCACATTTCACCCAGATTTGGTTCTGATTGATCAGTTTCTATGTCAGTCAGCATCAAAAACTCTGCCTCCTAGGCAGCCATTGGCTCCTCAAAATTCACCCAGATTTCGTTCTGATTGGTCAGTATCTCTGCCAGTCAACATTTCCAGACCTGTCTCCAGGCCTGATCATAAAGGTGGGGTTGTTCAGCAGCCACCTCAGGCTGTTGGCCAGCGGGCTGAACTGCTGACCTCTGGGGGAGAGAGAGAGGCTTGGCTGTTGGCGAGGCCAGGAGAGAGAAGCAGAGTCTGATCACCCTGATTCTCTCTGGGCCTTGCCAGCAGTCGCTACCGCTGCTGATCAGTGCCACCTCTCCATCTCTTTAAGAGGTCATCAGTCCAGCCCACTTGCCTGCTGTGTGCACAGCCTGGCATTTGTTAGAGTCTCCAGTCATTGTGGATGTTACAACCCTGCCTCTTTATATATATATATAGATGGGACCACCATTATATATGTGGACTGTTGTTGACCAAAATATTGCTATGCAGCACATAACTATATTATCTGATTTCACTAATATGTTAAATCTTTAAAAATAAACAAAAATCAAATTGATAGATACACTGGTGTTTGCCAAAGTTGGGGTTGTAGGGTGAACAAATTGAGTAAATATAGTCAAATGATACTATTTCCTTTTATAAAATAAATAAATTACTGGCATGTAATGTACAGTCTGATGACTATAGTTAATAATGCTGTATTGTACATTTGAGATCTACTTAGATCTACTTTTAAATGTTAAAAGTTTTCATCATGAGAAAATAAACCAACTATGTATGGTGAAGGATGTTGACTAGACTTATTGTGAAGATCATTTTGAAATATACAAAAATACTGAATTAGTATTTGTATACTGGAAATTACCATATGATTCAACAATCCTAATTCTGAGTGTATATCCAAAGAAAGTAAAATCATTATCTCAAAGTTAATTGTAGCATTATTTACAATTGTCAGTACATGGATACAAGTGTACATTGGTAGATGAAAGGATAAAGAAAGTATATATATATATATATATATATATATATATATATATATATATATAATAGAATATTAATCATCCATAAAAGTAGAAGGAAATCTTGCCATTTGTGGAACATGGATGGATCTTTGAGGCATTATGCTATATGAAATAAGTTCAGACAAAGAAAAACAATCACTTTATATTTCTGCTTACATGTGGAATCTAAAGAAGTCATACTCAGCCCTTGCTAGTTTGACTCAGTGGATAGAGCTTGGCCTGTGGACCAACGTGTCCTCCATTGGATTCTGGTAAAGGGCATGCACCTCAGTTGCAGGCTTCTCCCTGATCCAGCCTTGGTCAGGGCTCATCTAGGAGGCAACCAATCACCAGTCGATGTGTTTCTCTCACATCGATATTTGTCTTTTCCTCTCTCTTCTACTATCTCTAAAAATCAATGGGAAAATATCCTTGAGTGAGGATTTTTTTTAAAAAGTCAAACTTGCCAAAACCAGTTTGGCTCAGTGGATAGAGTGACGGCCTGTGGACTGAAAGGTCTCAGGTTCGATTCCGGACAAGTGCATGTACCTCAGTTGTGGGCATATCCCCAGTAGGGGGTGTGCAGGAGGCATCTGATCAATGTTTCTCTCTTATAGATGTTTCTAACTCTCTATCCTTTTCCCTTCCTCTTTGTAAAAAATCAATTATATATATATATATATATATTTTTTAAGTCAAACACATAGAAATAGAGTAGAATGGTGATTTTCAGGGGTTGTGTAGCGGTTGCAATTGGGAGATGTTTGTTAAAGGGTACAAATTTCCAGCTACAGATGAGTAAATTCTAAGATTGAAATTACCTTTAGAGGCGATCACTCCAATAAGTCTAGTACCCAACTAACAACATACATACTGACTGTAATATTATTGACTATAATCTTCATGCTATACTTACCACTCTGTGATTATTTTTAAAATATATATTTCTTTATTCATTTCAGAGAGGAAGGAAGAGGAAAAGAGATAGAAACATCAATGATGAGAGGGAATCATTACTCAGCTGCCTCCTGCATGTCCCCTACTGAGAATCGAGCCCACAATATTGGCATGTGCCTTTGGCCAGAATTAAACCTGGGACCCTTCAATCTGCAGGTTAATGCTCTATCCACTGAGCCAAACAGACTAGGGCTTCATGATTCTTTTTTATAACTAGAAATTTGTACTTCTTAATTTTGTCCACTTTTTTTACCCATTCTTTCAAGCTCCCTTACATCTGACAACCACAGTTTGTTCTCTGTATCTATGAGTCTGTTTCTATTTTGAATATTTTTGTTTTTTGTATTCCACATAGAAGTGAAATCATTTGGTGCTTGTTTTTATTTGTCTGACTCATTTTACTTAGCATGTTTTCATGTGCTAGTTTAACAATTTTATATATTTTGTTTGAGGACAGTCTATTCAAAACCCTCTGCTTATTTTGAAATTTTGTTATTTATCTTTTGATTGTGAGAGGTTTTGGGAAACATATCCTGGATATGTCCCTAATCATACAATTTAACAATATTTCCTCTCCATCAGTTAGTGTCTTTTCACTTTGATAGTGTCCTTTGGCATTCTAAGTTTTATTATTTTAATTTTCAGTAAAGACAAAGACACAGAGACGCAGAAGACACAGAGAGAAAAACTGAGAGAAATTTGTTGCAAAAATTGGTTTAAACAATTATAGGTCCTGGCAAGGCCAGTCCAAAATCCATAAATAAGACTGTCAGGAGGAATAGGCTGATACTCTGGCATGAGCTTGTGGACAAAAAGAGGACATATAGTAACCTGACTGACTCAGGAGAGTCCTGCATAGTGACCTTGCAAACTTAGAGACCTTAAGTAACCACAAAAATGGTCTGAAATTAAAAATTTTTAACTAAAAGCAGTTTATGGAAGGTATTCATGTCCTAGGCTAGATTCTTATTTGGAAAAAGTCAGTCTTCACCTTTACTAAGCCTATCTGTTGTTTTTTTGCATCTATGATAACATACATGTGGAATATCAGGATAACTTCTAACTTTCCTTTTTTCTGGATCCCACAGGGCACAACCAATGTGCCAGTGTGCCAGGACAGAGACAACATACTCCCTCATTGTTATTGGTATCAGGTTAATTGTTAACTATCCTGTACCCACCTATGTAAAGGATGCATATGACTATCATTTTACTTTTTGTCCAATCCCAGATATTTTCTCACTTTTCTTTATACTGCCTCCCTAATCTATCTCCAATGGATTTCATGTAAACCACTTACTTCTCCTCCTTTAATTGTTATGTATGAAGCATGGTGAAATCTGTCATTCTCAAGAGCATTATCCCAATACATTGAGATTCGGCTTCCTGGCAATTGTGGACAGTTTGGCTCAAATGAACTCATACAAATTCTTTAGAGGCTTGAATGTTTTCTTACATTAACAAGCTAAAGCTTCCGTCAATGTGTGTAATTTGTTCTTCTTGGAAGCCTTAACTCTGCTCATGTGACTTTCAACTATTAACTTGAGCCTATCAGGGTTATATTAATAATCTACCTTGCCCTAACCAATATGGTTCAGTTGGTTGAGTATTGTTCCATGTACCAAGAGGTTGATGGTTAGATTCACCATCAGGGCACATAACTAGACTGTGTGCTTAATCCCTGATAGGGGACATGCAGGAGGCAGCCAATCATATATCAGTCTTACATCTATGTTTCTTTCTACATTTACCATCCTTTGTATCTAAGAAATCAATTAAAATGTCTTTCAAAAAACTTAATCTGCCTTATTTAAATTAAATAGATTATGAATTTTAATCTCATGTATAAAATAACTACACAGCAGTGCTTATATTAATGTTTGTATAACTTGGGAATGTACCTGATCCAAGATGACACACAGAAAAGAACATTTTGTCACCTTGGCACCTATATATATCTTCTTAAAACATACTTAGTTTCCAAATAAACACAGTAATAAAGTCATACTTCCATATAACATGATACAACTATCCTGTGTACAACTAAAAACATGCTAATCCATTCTACCTGGGGTAATGTAAGATCCTTGGGTGATATATACTCTTAATCTTTAATATAGTGTATGTCCTGTAATATAAAGCTAACTTTTATTAATACATCTTATGCTGGATGATAAGGGGATAGAGACAGAATAAACAAAAACTTGTTAGATATACATTCATAACAATATAAGGAATATATGTACAACTTAACAATCTTCATTTCTAGAAGTGGTGACTTGGTCATAACTGACATTTTTTTATATCTTTATTTTTCAGTTTATTAATTACATTGTTCCATTTTTTTCCCTTTAGCTACCCTCCAGCTGGTACCCATCCCACCCTCTGCCCTCACCCCCCTCCACTGTCCTCTCCCACAGTTGCATGATTTTTGTCCAGTCTCTTGCTGCACTTCCCACACACCCTTTCTCCACAAGAATTGTCAGTCCATTACCTCTCTATGTCCATGATTCTCTTACATTCACCAGTTTATCCTGTTCATCAGCTTATTAATTCACTTGATTTTTAGAATCATTTGTTGATAGATCTGTATTTGTTGTTCATAATTTATACTTTTATCTTTTTCTTCTTCCTCTTCTTAAAGAATATCTTTCAGCATTTCATAATATTGGTTTGGTGGTGATGAAGTCCTTTAGCTTTTTCTTATCTGCGAAACACTTTATGTGACCTTCAATTCTGAATGATAGCTTTGCTGGGTAGAGTAACCTTGGTTGTAGATTCTTGCTATTCATCACTTTGAATATTTCTTGCCACTCCCGTCTGGCCTGCATCGTTTCTGTTGAGAGATCTGCTGACAATCGTATGGGTGCCCCCTTATAGGCAACAAACTGTTTTTCTCTTGCTGCTTTTAATATTCTCTCTTTGTCTTTTGCTCTTGGCATTTTAATTATGATGTGCCTTGGTGTGGTCCTCTTAGGGTTCCTATATATTGGGGTTCGGTGCGCTTCTTGCACTCCTAAGTCAATTTCTTTCACCAGGTGTGGGAAGTTTTCGGTCACTATTTCTTCAAATAGGTTTTCATGTCTTGCTCTCTCTCTTTTTCTGGCACCCCTATAATTGGGATGTTGGTATGCTTGAGGTTGTCCCAGAGGCCCCTTACACTATATTCAATTTTTTGGATTCTTTTGGTTTCTTGCTTTTCCAGCCGAGTGGATTTTTCTTCTTTGTATTTCAAATCTTGAACTTGGTTCTTGGGGTGCTCCAGAGCACTTTTAGGTCTTTGTATAATATTTTTTATTTCAGTCAGCATATGCTTAATTTCTGCTGGTCCTTTTTTCATATCCTTTAGAGTCTCCTTTATATCCTTGAGGGTCTCATTCATTTCCTTGTAGGACTCATTCATTTCCTTGTCGGTCTTGCTTATTTCCTTATAAGTCTCGACCTTTTGTAGGAGCCTCTTGAGAAGCCCTATAACCGTGGTTTTGAATTCCATGTCCAGTCGTTTTTTTTCCTCCATTTCTTTCACATCTGAATTCTTTCCATATCTCTGCATGGTGGCTGCTTCCCTAGTTGGTCGATTAGCTTTTTGTGGTAGATGTCCTACTAGGGACAGTGGCTCAGCCTCCCCAGTTACCTGAGGTGGATATGGGTTGCACAGTCTTGCTGAAATTAAGCTCAGGTTAATCGTTGTTAGCACTTAGAGGGGTTGACCTCCAGGCCAATTGTCTGTGAAACTCAGCTGTGCTCAGGTTGGATGGGTGGAGTCTCTGGGCCAAGCAGATAGCATTAGCTCCGCCCTATGTGGCCCCAGGGACTCTGTGCTGGAGGCAATGGCCACCAGCACCTCTGAGAAAGAGAGCTGATGTGGAGATCCACTGGCTGCTGGGTAATTCAGATTCTCCCCAGGTGAGTCTGCACACCCAATGTCTCACCCAGGGTCGTAAAACAAAGCAGTCTGATGGTTTCCCAAATTAGAGAGCAAGTCGGGAGCACTCTCTACTAGGTCAGGCAGCTGCGTTGTTCCCAAGTTCATGTGCAAGCTGCCTTCTCCACAAGCCCACAGACCCCTGCAACACCCAAGCTTCAGTATGCCCTCCCACTTTCCAGTTTTTACCTCGTGTGATAGTAGGTTCCCTGGACTTCGCCCAGAGCTGGAGAATCAGTCCAGTGGGACGTCTTTGTTTCCCCGTTGGAGAAAACTGGCCGCAGCCACCTGCCCTATCCACTGGCGCGCGCTCCAAACCTCTCTCCGTGCAAATCTTCAATGCTGTCCGCTGCCCCTCCTCTGAGTCACAGTGTCTTATCTTCACTTTTATTTGTGGAATTTTCACTTGGCCAGCTTTCTGGTGTTTCTGGACGGTGTTTGTTCTTTTGTTAAGTTGTAGTTTTAAAATTGCTGAGTATGACGGCAAGATAGGTGTTTTACCTATGCCGCCATCTTGGTTCCTCCCATAGCTGACATTTTTAACTATAATATTTCAACTTCCATTCTATATTCCCCTTTCCCTCTGTATGTTCTCTATCTATTCATGGTTCTTTGGCTGGTTGAGAACTCAAAATTTTATTCTTCAATGTTCTAGGCCTTTAGCAATCTTACCTCAATTTGGGTGTTGCAGTTTTTCACTGACTTTACTCACAGAGCAACAGATCATGTTAGTATTAAAAGATGCCCTAAAGGACCTCCTAATATAAAGACACACTGTCTTTTACTCCCATATACTCTTCCATACATCTATTTTGTAGTAGAAAGTCATTTTCCCTTTGATAATTAAGATTGATCATCCTAAACATATATCAATCCTCTTTTTGTTGATTCAAAGACATGAGAAACACAAATTGGTCTAGTTCCAGCCTCAACTTTCAGTTCAGTAGAATTACTATTGTGTCATCTGCTGGAAGCCTTCTTTTCCTTTAGAAGTTAGACCTTTAGAACAGCATAGCCCAAAGTTGCAGGGATAGAAATTTAAAAATTTTTCTAGTGTGTCACTACAAATAATAGTGTGTGTGTTTGTGTGTGTGTGTGTGTGTGTGTGTGTGTGTGTGTGTGAGAGAGAGAGAGAGAGAGAGAGAGAGAGAGAGAGAGAGAGAACTATGAATACCAATAATGTTGGATAATAATTGATTGGTTGCCTCCTGCACACCCCCTACTGGGGATGGAGCCCACCTGGGTATATACCCTGACTGGGATTTGAACTAGGGACCTCCTGGTTCATGAGTTACTGCTCAACCACTGACAAACCAGCAGGGTTATGGTTTGCCTTTTTATTCTCTTATCAAGGTCTTTCATAAAGGTAAGTTTAAATTTTGAATATGGTTCAATATGTTGATTTTGTTTATTTTGGGGGCCTACTTTTGGCATGTCTAAGAACATTTTACCAAGTCCTTAATCCTAAAATTGTTCTCTTTCACCCAAATATTTTATAATTTTTAAATTAGATATATGATCCATTTGAGTTAATTTTATATAAGATATGTTTATAGCAACATTAATTAATTTTTATTTGTTTATAAATGGATGCTAATTATACCAACATAATTTGTTGACAAACTATTCTTTCTTTATTGAATTATGAACCTTCATAAAATATCAGTGTGCTTTATAAAAATACTACTGTGGTTCTATTTCTTTATTTTCATTCTTTTTGTGGGGAGAGTAATTCTCCCTTTACCTTCCTCTGTCTCTCTGAAAACAATAAAAATCTATTTTTAAAAATCAAGTGTAACAACATACACATCATAAGGATACCAGACGAAGACAGTGCATAAAGGATTGGAAACCTGTTTGAAAAAAAATAATGCCTGAAAACTTCCCTAACCTTCTGAAGGAAAAAATTACATAAGTTTAAGAAGCACAGAGAGTCCCAATTAAGATTAAACCACAGAGACCCACAGCAAGACACATCATAATTAAAATTGCAAAGATTACTTTTTTTAGATGAACATGGCAGGTGACATGACAGCAGGGAGACAGAGAATGTGACAGAGTAAAGGAGTAAGAAAGGTGTGTGTGGACTTGTGTGGTGTGTGTGTGGGTGAGTGAGGAAAGGTTGGATGTCATGGGAATCCCAGGGACTAGCAAATTGGGCTCTCTTAGATAGGGAGCCCCTGCTACCAACATGGGCACTCCCAGACCAGCCTAGCTTTGGTGTGGAACCCATGCCATCTTGTAGAGGGGAGCACCTGAGGCCAAGAGTGCAGCTACACTAACACTGAGATTGACCTCAGACACCACCCTGGACCTTTTCAGGGAGCCACTTGCCAGCTATAATCTATGTGGAACAACCACTCTGCCCCAGCATTGAGCAGCGAATTACTATGCAGTGGGCTTCCAGACATCTGCAGTGAGTGTATGCCAGAGAGACCTCCCAAGCAGCACCTCCTCACCAGAGCCCGGACCTAGCATCCCAGGATCCTGCACTTCAGGTCCCCACATCCTGAGTGCAAGCTAGGGGTACCACTGCCCCACCCCAGTACAGAGCTGAAACCTGGTACATGTTCCACCCTTGGTCCAGACAGAGCCTTTGGCCTATGCAACTCTACCCCAGGCCAGAAAGAGACGTCCACCAGCGCACGATCCAGCCCTGCCCAGACAGATACCTTGTCTGGTGCACATTCCACGAGCATCATAGGACAGAGCCTATGCCCAGTGTGCATTCCACAACCGGTCCAGGACAGAGCCCTTTCCCAAGGCATATGCCACCCTTGGCCCAGGACAGGGCTACTGGTGCGACCTTGGGCATCCAGCCAGAGGTCACAGGGCCATGCTTCAAGTGTTCTGCTAGAGAGTCTTATGGTACCATCCTGCATTTGGGGCCAGGGAAACATAGTGAATTGCATGACAGAGGACTATGGGCTCTGACAGGGAGTCATAGATTAGAGGAATAGTGAATGTGCCCCCACTAACACCAAGTATCTGAAGTGGACAATGTGGGGACCAGAGCCATGGTAGAAGGGGTACAACTCATAAAAGAGACAATAAAGGTATGAATCAAGGCAGAACCAGCTTCTGGGCTAGCAAGTTCCAGACCATTGGACTTATAGGGGCTTCAAATTCTTGGACCCCATGCAAAATGGCCAGAGCCAGAAAGAGATGGCAAAAATGGAGGGACAAAGAAATAAACCCCAAAGAAAAGAAAAGAAGGAAACATCAGAAAAAGAACTAAATGAAATAGAGGTGAGCAATATGTCAGAGAAAATTCACAATAAGTCTCATAAATATGCTAAACCATCTGCATTACAAATTTACCAACATATGCAGGAATCAAGTGGATATGAAGAATGATATAGCTACAATAATGAACAAAATGAAATTTTTCAATAGTAGACAAGAAGAAATGGAGAACTGAATAAGTGAATTAGAAGACAGGGTAGGAAAAAAATCTGAACAGCAAATGGAGAAAAATAATAGAAAGAAGGAGGTGGGTTCAAGGGAGCTCTGGAGCAACATGAAATTAAGGAAAATTTATAGAATAGGAGTGCCAGAACGACAAGAAGAGGAGCAAGGATTAAAAAAAAAATGACAGAAAACATTCCAGACTTGACAAAAAAAGAGTCACACAAGCAGAGAAAGTCCCAAACAAGATGAACCCAAAAAGACACACACCAAGACACAGTCACACAATTACATTGTCATAATTACAATTGCAAACATTAAGTACAATGAGAAAATCATAAGGGCTGCAAGAAAGAGACAGAAAGTTATATATGAGCGACCTCCCATTAGATTATCAAATGATTTCTCAACAGAAAAACATCAGGCCAGAAGGAAATGGAAGGAAGAATACAAAGTGCTGAAAAGCAAGGCACTGAATCCAAGAATACTCTATTCAGCAAGACTATCATTTAAAATTGAAGGGGAAATCAGGAGCTTCACAAATAAAAAAAGGCAAAGGGAGTTTATTACCATCAAGTTGGAAATGCAAGAAATGCTAAAGGCACTGTTGTAAAAAGAAATAAAAAATAGAAAGAAAGACTAGAAGCATCAAAAAGAAAAGTGGCTACAAACAAGTAATTATCAATAATAACATTAAGCATAAATGGATCAAATGCTGCAATAAAAAGACATAAGTGGCTGAATGGATAAGAAAACATGACTCATATATATATTTTCGGCAAGAGACCCACCTCAGAAAGGGACTCACGCAGACTGAAATTGAAGGGATGGGGAAAAAATGTTCAGACAAATGGTAAAAAAGCTGGGGTAGCAATACTTATCTCTGACAAAATAGATCTCAAAGTGAAGGCCATAACAAGAGAAAAGGAAGGCCACTTCATAATACTAAAGGTATTGATACAACAAGAGGATATAACTCTGGTAAACATATATGCACCCAATACAGGAGAACCCAAAAGCTTCTGAAAACTATCAAGGGTGATAGTGACAACAATACAATCATAGTAGGGGACTTTAATACCCCATTTACATCACTGGATTAATCTTTTAGACAAAAATTTAACAAAGCAACAGCAATCCTAAATGACTCAGTAGATTAGAAGAACCTAATTGACATCTTCAGAACATTAAACCACAAAGCTACAGAATATACATTTTTCTCAATTGCATACAAAAAAATTTTCAGAGTGGCCACATATTGGAATTCAGGCAAAGACTCTTCAAATTCAATAGAATGAAATCATATCAAGAATCTTCTCAGATCAAATGGCATAAAATTAGAAATTAACTACAATAAAGAACAATAAAAAGAAACCAGGCATTCAGAGGCTAAATTGAATGCTATTAAACAATGATTGGGGAGAAGGAAGATGGCAGCTGGTAGGACAGAGGTGAGGGAGGGGAAGTGAGTGGGTGGGGGTATCAAAGGAGAGTGAGTGGATGTGCCTGGTGTGTATATGAGTGAGTGAGGGAAAGTTGATCCTCGCAGGAGAAGCAGGGAGTGGCAGACAGGGTCTCCTTGACAAGGAAAGTCTACCACCGCAGCAGACACTCCCTGGTCAGCGGAATCACAGTGCGGAGCCCATGCCATCTTGAAGTGGAGAAAGGCTCCTTTTTTTTGAGAAATCATCAACCCCACCAACCAGATGGGCCCTGGAACTGCCCCTCCAGCCAGTGACCACTCCAACCAAAGTCCCGCTACTCCAGCCACAGATCCAGGGACCCTAGGACCTCCACCTCCAGGGGTGAGTTGCCCAGCAGCAGTGAGTGCAATCTTCCCCCCCCCCCAACCGCCTCCCCAGCAGCAGAGCTCCAGGGTGTGCTCCACCCCGGTCTCACACTTGGCATTTGGTCAGTTCCGCGCGGCCCTTCTGAAATTCGCTCACAGCCATCCCTATGCACACCACTCAAGGTTCACGCGTATCTGCCCCACTGGCAGCCAGGGCATCCTACTCCAGAATCTCGAGTACCCAGCCCCACAGGCAGCTAAGGCACCCCACCCCTTAGGCAGCGCTTAGGAGTTGCTAAGAGTTCCCGAGGGTGGAATTCTGCACAGACTAGGGTGCATCGCCCCGCAGTAAAAATTCTGAACTTCTTCTTACTGGATAACTATCCACATTCCTTCCCACACCCCAATCACAGTGCCAGGACCCCTCAGAGTGCATCAAAACTCTGTGCCACAAGTGCGCCTCCACAGATATGAAGTGCCAACAGGCAGGCACTCTGAGCTCATCTACCCACAGGGTGCTAGAGGAAGCCACTGAGAACTCTCCCAGGTTGCAATCTTGAACAAGCGGGGGCACACTCCCGCCCAGCAGTAGAAGCTTTGAATTCTCTCACCTGGGATACTGGCTCACAGGTGCCTCAACTACGCAACTACACTGCCAGGGCCCTTCAGAGTCCTTCAGTGTGCTGACAAACTTACCTTAGGTACTCCTGTGAAACGCCACTGGGAGTAAGCGCTTATCCACCACAGGTATAACAGCAAAAGCTGGTCTTCCCACCCCACGTCTACAGAACTCTGGGTACCAGTCATGCCATTCCAGAGAACAGGTCCTCTGAGCCCCATCACCCCAACAGATGGTTTTGTGGTGCCATTAGGAGTCCCTTCTGGGCACGCGTGACTTCAATTAAGGGTGCAACACAGCAAAAATTGGGTCACTCCCCTGCCACGGCAGTGGAATTCTAGACACCACAGTTGTGCCTCTCAAACTTGCAGGCCCACATCAAGAGAACCCAAATAGCTCAAGTAGGGAGCTACACTAGATTTACAAGCCCAGGAGGACTAAGAGATTACACAAGTAGCACAATTCCCAAAAGAATTTGGGTAGCAAAGCAATTGGATCTACAATTAAAACACTACAGGAAATCATGGGAAGACAAAAAAAAAATAACCCCCAAAGGAAAGAAAAAGGGGAACCACAAGAACGGGAATTAGATGAGCTTGAGGCTGGCAGCCTGTCAGAGATAGAATTCACAGTAATGGTTATAAGGATGTTTAAACGGATGGATGACAAATACACACAACTCAATGAAAACTATAAGGAGCTGAATGAGAATGTCTCCAATATGAAAAGAAACCAAAAGGAGTTGAAGAACGACATAGTTGCATTAAATTACACAATGGAAGGCCTAAACAGTAGACTAGAAGAGGCTGAGGACTGCATCAACGAATTAGAAGACAAGCAGGACACCCATGAAAAACACACATGGTGTCGAAATAAGCCAAAGAAAAATCATTTGGGAAAAAAGAAAAAGAATCCCAAGTCTAATTTACAGAAAAGATTCCTTTATTAACTTTTGGTTGAGAATACGTTTGTATATTTTCAGAAAACAACTCCAAGACTATATGGGTTCTCGCAATAGAGAGGAACTGACAGGTCTGTTCCAACCACGAAGGCAGTCCGGAGACGGAAGATGCTGACGACACCTTGCTATTCTAGCAGTCAGCAGTTGTGCGTCACTGCAGGTCGTCCAGTACCAACCCAGATAGTGTGGGACCTGCATTGCCACCATTCGTCCACCATCCAGATATCATTGCTGACATGTACACAAAAGGAACTATTTGAAAATTGAAACTGGGACTCAGAATTGTTGGACATCGAAATTAAGACTCAAACATTTTTTGTTCTTATATATTTATCTCTAATGTGGAGATGCAAGATTTTGTAAAGAAAAGAAATGGGGGGAAAATAGATACAGAGGCAAAAAAGCATTGAACAGACTTTCAAACTACAGTGGGAAGGCAGGGGAGGTTCAGGGGCGGGGGCTGTAAGAGATCAACCGAAGGACTTGTATGCATGCATATAAGCATAACCAATGGATACAAGACATGAGGGGGGCAGGTGAGGGCATGTGCTGGGGGATAGGGAAGGCCAGAGGAAGGTCAATGGGGGGAAAAAGGAAACATATGTACTACTATTTGTAATACTTTAAACAATAAAATAAAGATTGGGGTACCAAAGAAATAAAAAAAAAAACACATCCTGGAAACAAATGACAATGAAAACACAACAATGCAAAATCTATGATACCTAATGAAAGCAGTCTTGAGAGGGAAATTCATAACAAAAGACAAAAAACAAACAAACAAACAACAACAAAACTACTAATAAATTATCTAACCTTACAACTTAAAGCATCAGACAGAAACAAGAAAAGTCCATAATAAATAGAATAAAGGAAATAAAGATCAGAGCAAAATTAATGACATAGAGATCAAAAACATTACAAAGATCAATAAAACAATAGCTTATTCTTTAAAAGGAGAAACAAAATTGATTAACCTCTAGTCAGGCTCACCAAGAAGCAAACAGAGAGGAACCAAATAAACAAAATCAGAAATTAAAAGGGTAAAGTAACAACCAACACCACAGAAATACAAAGTATTGTAAAAAAAATTATTATGAACAACTCTATTCCAACAAACTGGACAACCTAGATGAAATGGACATATTCCAAGAAAAATATGACCTTCCAAAACTCAATTAGGAAAAATGAGAAAATGTGAATAGGTAGATAACTACTAATAAAATTGAAGCAGTAATCAAAACACTTCCAGTAAACAAAAGCCCTGAACCAAATGACTTCACAAAGGAGTTTTACGAAAAATTCAAGAGAGAACACCTACCCTCCTCAGACAATTCCAAAAAATTCAAGAGGAAGGAACACTTCCAAGCTCTTTATAGGAAGACAGCATTACCCTAATCCCCAAATCAGATAAAGACACTTCAAAGAAAGAGAATTACTGTCCAATATATTTGATGAACATAGATGCTAAAATCCTCAATAAAATCCTAGGAAATCAAATCCAGCATTCCATTAAAAAGATTATACATTATGACCAAGTGGAATTTATTCTGGGGATGCAAGGATGGTACAATATCTGCAAATCAATAAATGTGATCCATCAACAAAAACAAATTGAGAGACAAAAATCACATAATGATATCAATTGATGCAGAAAAAGCATTAATCAAAATCCAATACCGTTTTTTGATTAAAAACTCTCAGCAAAGTTGAAATAGAGGGGCCATACTGCAACATAATGAAAGCCTTATATGGCAAACCTCCACCCACAATCTTACTCAATGGGCAAAAACTGAATCCATTTCCTCTAAGAACAGGGACAAGACAGGGATGCCCACTTTCACCACTTCTGTTCAACTTAGTACTGGAATTGCTAGACATACCATTCAGACAAGAAGAAGAAATAAAAGGCATCTGAGATGGAAAGAAATAAATATGTCATTATTCACTAATGACATGATATTATACATAGAAAACCCTAAAGACTCTATCTAAAAAAACTATTTGATTTAATAAATGAATTCAACAATGTAGCAGTATACAAAATTAACACCCAGAAAACTATGACATTTTTATACACCAACAATGAAACCTCAGAAAGTGAACCTAAAAAAATCCCATTTACCATTACACCAAAAAAAATTAAGATACCTTGCATTAAATTTAACTAAAGTGGTAAAATACCTGTTCTAAAAAACTATGGGATGTTGACAAAAGAGATAAAGATATAAAGAACTGGAAGATTATGCTATACTCTTGGATTGGTAGAATCAACATTATTAATATGTCCATACTACCCAAATTAACCTATAGATTCAACACAATCCCCATTAAAATACTGAAGACATAGTTCAGAGATCTAGAACCAACTCCCTCGAAACTCATACGGAATAAAAAAAAGACCCTGAATAGCATCAACAATTCTGAGAAAAAAGAACAAAGTTGGAGGGATCACAATACCAGATATCAAGTTATATTACAAAACCACTGTTCTCAAAACACCATTGTACTGGCACAAGAACAGACACATAGACCAAATGGAACAAAACAGAGAACTTGAAAATTAACCCAAACATTTTGCTCAATTAATATTTGGCAAAGGAGGCAAGAGCATACAATGGAGTCAAGACAATCTCTTCAATAAATGATGTTGGGGAAATTGGACAGATACATGAAAAAAATCTAAAGCAACTTTCACTACACACAAAAATAAACTCAAAATGGACAAAAGACTAAAACACAATACTGGAAACCATAACCATCTTAGAAGGATACCTAGGCAGCAAAATATCAGATATAGTCATAGCAATGTGTTTATTGACACATCTCCTAAGACAATGGAAATGAAGGAGAAAATAAACAAATGGCACTGCATCAAAATAGAGAGCTTCTGCACAGCAAATGAAACCATCAACAAAACAACAAGAAAACTCACTCCATGAGAGAACATATTTGGCAATATGACATCTGATAACAGTGTAATCTCCAAAATTTATAGGGAACTCATGCAACTTAACAAAAGGAAGACAAACAATCCAATAAAAAATGGACAAAAGACTTATAGAGATACTTTTAAAAAGTGAACATACAGATAACCAAGAGAAATCTGAAAAATTGCTCCATCAGTAATTATCTGAGAGATGGAAATCAAAACAACAATGAGGTATCATTTCACACCTGGCAGAATGGGTGTCATTAACAAATCAACAAACAACAAGTACTGATGAGGTTGTGGAAAAAAGGGATCCCTGGTGCACTGCTGGTAGGAATGCAGACTGATACAGCCTCTTTGGAAAACAGTATGGAGTTTACTAAAAAATTTAAAAATGCAACTCCCATTTGATACAGTGATCCCACTTCTAAAATATATTGCAATGAATCAGAAACACCAATCAGAAAGAATGTATGCACTCCTATGTTCATTCATAGAAGCACAATTTGCTATAGATAAGATTTGGAAATAGCTTAGGTGCCCATCAGCAGATTGGATTCAAAAACAGTAGTACAATGGAGGAACCAAGATGGTGGCATAGGTAAATACCTATCTTGCTGCCATACACAGCAATTTCAAAACTATAACTTAACAAAAGAACAAACATCATCCAGAATCACCAGAAAGCTGGTTGAGTGAAAATTTCACAAATAAAAGTGAAGATAGGACACTGTGACTCAGAGGAGCGGTGGAGGATAGCATTCAATATACGCATAGTGTTGGAAGTTTGGAGCTGTGAGAGCGTGAGTGGATAGGGCAGGCAGCTGCAAACCCGGCTGGTTTTCTTGAACGGGGGAGACAAAGACGTCCCACTGCACTGATTCCCCAGCTCCAGGCGAAGTCCAGGGAACCCACAATCATATGGGGTAAAATTGGACAGTGGGGAGGCACACTGAAACTCGGGTGCTGCAAGGGTCTGCAAGCTTGTGGACAGGGCGAACTTGTGCAGAGAGCGCATAAACTTGGGAAAAGCAGAGTTGCGTGTTGGGGCAGAGAGGACTCGTGACTTGCTCTCTCATTTAGGAAACCACCAGACTACATTGTTTTACAACCCTGGGTGAGACGTTGGATGTGCAGACTCATTTGGGGAGAGGCTGAATTGTCTTGCAGCAGGTGGAGCTCTGTGGCAGCTCTCTCTCAGAGGTGCTTGCAGCCATTGCCACCCAGCACAGAGTCCCAGGTACCGCATAGGGTGAAACTGACACTGCTTGCTCAGCCCAGAGACTCCGCCCATCCAACCTGAGCACAGCTGAACCTCACAGCCAGTTGGCCTGGAGGTCAAACTCTCCTAGTGCTGGCAACAATAAGCTAGGCTTAACTTCAACAAGACTGTGCGACCCATATCCATCTCTGGTAACTGGGGAGGCTGGAGCTACTGTCCCTTAGAGGACATCTACCGCACAAAGCTAATCGACCAACTCAGGAAAGCAGCCACCATGTAGAGACATGGAAAGAAATAAGATGTGAAAGAAATGGAGGAAAAAGAGAAAAACACGACTGGACATAGAGGTCAAAACCACAGTTATAAGGCTTTTCAAGAGGCTCCTAGAAAAGGCCGAAACTACAAGGAAATGAACAAGACCTACGAGGATATGAAAAAGGACCAACTAGAAATTAAGCATACACTGACTGAAATAAAAAAAATATTATACAAAGACCTAAAAGTACTTTAGAGGACCTCAAGAACCAAGTTAAAGATTTGAAATACAAAGAGGTAAAATCCACTCAGCTGGAAAAGCAAGAAGACAAAAGAATAGAAAAAATTGAAGATCGTTTAAGGGGCCTCTGGGACAACCTCAAGCATACCAACATACGAATTATAGGGGTGCCAGAAAAAGAGAGAGAGCAAGACAATGAAAACCTATTTGAAGAAATAGTGACCGAAAACTTCCCACACCTGGTGAAAGAAATTGACTTAGGAGTCCAAGAAGCACACCAAACCCCAATATATAGGAATCCTAAGAGGACCACACCAAGGCACATCATAGTTAAAATTCCAAGAGCAAAAGACAAAGAGAGAATATTAAAAGCAGCAAGAGAAAAACAGTTGCTTACCTACAAGGGAGCACCCATATGATTGTCAGCAGATTTCTCAACAAAAACTATGCAGGCCAGACAGGAGTGGCAAGAAATATTCAAAGTGATGAACAGCAAGAATCTACAACCAAGATTATTCTACCCAGCAAAGCTATCATTCAGAATTTAAGGTCAGATAAAGTGCTTCACAGATAAGAAAAAGCTAAAGGAATTCATCATCACCAAACCAATATTATATTAAATACTGAACGATATTATTTAAGAAGAGGAATAATAAAAGGTAAAAATAAAAATTATGAACAACAAATACACATCTATCAACAAATGAATATAAAAATCAAGTGAATTAAAAATCTGATGAACAAGATAAACTGGTGAATATAATAGAATCATGGGCATAGAGAGGGAATGGACTGACAATTTTTGGGGAGAAAGGGGTGTGGGAGGTGCAGCAAGAGACTGGACAAAAATCATGCACCTATGGGAGAGGACAGTCAGGGGGAAGTGAGGGCGGAGGGTGGGATGGATACCGGGTGGTGGGGAACTATAGGGGGGAAAAGGGGAACAATGTAATTAATAAACTGAACAATAACAATTAAACTACTAAAAAAAACAGTGCTACATCTAATCAGTGGAAGATTATGCTGTTGTATAAAGAAAAAGAACTCTTAACCATTAAAGCATGGATGGACCTGGAGAGCATTGTGCTAAGAGAAATAAGCCTGTCAAAAAAGATAAGTATCACATGCTCTCACCCTTTTGTGGAATATAATGAACAACATAAACAGATGAACAAAAATAAATCTAGAGACACAGAATCATCGAACAGACCATTAATCATCAGAGGAGAGGCAAAGGGAGGCAGGGGGAGGGGAGCGATAAGAGATCAACCAAAGAACTTGTGTTTATATAAGCATAACCAATGGACACAGACATTGAAGTGGGGCTGGGTAAAAGCCAATTTTGCAGGGCAGGGGCAGGCTGGGAGAGGTCAAGGTTGACATATGTAGTACTTTCAACAATAAATAATTTAAGAAAATGTAAAAGTTAAACACAAAAAGAAAATCTTAAAAGTAGAAGATGCCTGGCCAGTGTTTCTCAGTGGTTAGAGTGACAGCCATGCATTGAAGGGTTGTGGTTTGAAATCTGGTCAAGAGCATGTACCTGGGTTGCAGGTTCAATCTCCAGCCCTGAACAGGGTGCATGTAGAAAGCAAACTATCAATGTGTCTTTCACATCTCTCTCTCCTACTCTCACTAAAAATCAGTGGAAAAAATATCCTCAGATGAGCATTAGTAATAATAATAATAATATTAAAACAGCAAGACAAAGAAGGTTAGTTACCTGCACACGTGCTCCCATAAGGCTATCAGCTGAGAGGGATGGGCAAGAAATATTCAGAGATAAAAAGCAAGGGTTTAAAAATAAGACAACTCTTCCCAGCAAGCCTATCATTTAGAATTGAAGGCAAAATAAAGTTTTCCAGACAAAAAAAATAAAGAGCTAAATGAGTTAATTACCAGCAAAACAGTATTACAAGAATTGTTAAAGGGACTTCTTTAAAAGGAAAAAAGAAAAAGAAAAGAAAAAATATAATCTTAAATGTAACCAAATTTAATGCACCAATCAAAAGACCTATCTCTGAATAAAAGATACAACTAGACTAAAAGTGAAGGGATGGGAAAAATATTTCATTCAAGTGGAAACAAGGAAAAAAGGCTGGGATAGCAATACTTAATCAGACAAAATAGATTTCAAAACAGAGTACATAATAAGAGACAAAGAAGTTCACTGCACAATACTAAAGAGATCAATCCAACAAGATGATCAAACCCCTGTAAACATGTATGCACCAAATTAAGGGAGAGGTCAACAAAAATATAGTTATAGTAGGAAATTTTAACACCACACTCAAATCAAAGGATAGATCTTCCAGACACAAAATCAACAGAACAACAGCAATCTTAAACACCACACTGAATCAAATGGATTTAGTTGAGATTTACAGAACATTTTAACCCAAAGAAGCAGAATATACATTTATCTCAAGTGCCCATGGAACATTCTCAAAGATAGACCATCTGTGAGGAAATAAAAATAAGTCTTAACATATTCAAGAAGGTTGAAATAATATCAAGAAGGTTAAATTAACATCTCTAACCACACTGGTATTATACTAGATATCAATTACAATAAAAAACAAATAACATTCAAACACATGGAAGCTAAATAACATGTTATTAAATAATGAATGGTTTAACAATGAGATTGATGAAGAACTCAAAAGTTACCTAGAAACAAATGAAATGAACACATAAGAACCCCAAATCTATAGAACATAGGGAAAGCAATCCTGAGAATTAATTTCATAGCATTACAGGCCTACCTAAGAAATAAGAAAACATTATAATAAACAATCTAATCCCATACCTAAAAGAACTAGAAAAAGAAAAACAAACAATGACAGAGAAAGTAGAATGAAAGAAATAAAAATTAGCCAACACCGGTTTGGCTCAGTGGATAGAGCATCGGCCTGCAGACTGAAAGGTCCCAGGTTCGATTCCGGTAAAGAGCATGTACCTTAGCTGCGGGCACATCCTCAGTGGGGAGTGTGTAGGAGGCGGCTGGTCAATGTTTCTCTCTCATCGATGTTTCTGACCCTCTATCCCTCTCTGTAAAAAATCAATAAAATATATTTTTTAAAAAAGAAATAAAAATTAAAGTGTAAATAAATGACATAGAGACTAAAAGAAATTAAAAAAAAACAGACAATAAAAAAGATCACTGATACCGAGAGCTGGTTCTTTGAAAAGATAAACAAGATTTATAGATATTTAACCAGACTCCCTAAGAGAAAAAGAGAAAAGACTGAAATAAATGAAGTCAGAAATGAAAGAGAAGTAACAATTGATGCCACATATATAAAAAGGATTGTAATTTATGCCAATTTATGGCAATTATATGCCAACAAATTGGACAACCTGAGTGAAGTGAATAAATTTTGACAAATAAAAAGGTTTCCAAACTAAATAAGAAAGAATTAGAAAACCTGAATAGACCATTGTGTACAACTTAATGAAATTGAAGCAGTAACCAAAACACTATTAGCAAATTAAAGTCCTGGGTCTGATGGCTTCACAAGGAAATTTTATTAAGCATTCAAAATAAATTAATTTTTATCCTTCTCAAACTACTCCAAAAAATTCCACAGAAGAGAAGACTTCCAAGCTCTTGTTATGAGGCCGTCATTATCCTATTTCCAAAACCGGAAAAAGACACTACAAAGAAAGAAAATTATACGCCAGTATCTTCAATGAACATACATGCTAATATCCTCAACAAAATATTAGCAAACTAGATCCAGCAATACATTTAAAAACATCATACACTATGATTAAGAGGGTTTTATTCCAGGAATACAAGGGTGGTATAATATTTGCAAATTAATAAATGTGATGTATCACATTAAAAATTTGGAATATAATGAAAACAAATAAACTGATTTACAAAATAGATCCAGAGACATGGAACCATAGAATGCACTGGCCAATGATAGAGGGAAGAGATTACCAAAGAACTTATATGTATACATGCATATTCCATAGGCAAACACAATAGTGCAGTGAAGCCTAGTTTGGAGCAGGTGATCAGTGGAGAGAGGCAAAGGGGGGAAAATGGAGGACATTTGAAATTCTCTCAACAATAAAAATAAAATTTAAAAAAGGAAAAATAATCACATTATCATATCAATAGATGCATAAAAAAGCATTTGATAAAATCCAGCACCCATTTATGATAAGACTCTCAGCAAACTGAGAATAGAGAAATCAAACCTCACACAATGAAGGCCATATATGACAAACCCACAGCCAATTTTATACTCCATGCACAAAAGCTAAAAGTGTTTCTATTAATATCAAGAAAAGACAGGGATGTTCATTTTCACCACTCTTATTCAACACAGTGTTAGCAACAGAAATCAGACAAAATGAAGAAATAAAAATGAAGAAATCCAAATTTGAAAGGAAGAAGTAAAACTTTCATTATTCACAGATGGCATGATATTGTACTTAGAAAAACCTAAACATTCCACCAAAAAACTACTAGACCTAACAAATGAATCCAGCAAATTACCAGGATACAAATTTAATATTTAGAAATTGGTGGCATTCTTATATACCAATAATGAACTGTCAGAAAGATACATTAAGAAAATAATCCCATTTACTATTACAATAAAAATAAGTTTCCTATGAATAAATTTAACCAAGGAGGTATAATACTTGTACTGGGGAAGTTGTAAGACCCTTAGGAACAAAACAGAGGAAGACACAAAGAAGTAAAAGTATATACTGTGTTCATGGATTGGGAGAATCAACATCATTAAAAATGTCTAAACTACCCAAATCAATCTATAGATTCAACATAATTTCCATTAAAATACCAATGGCACATATTATAAATCTAGAAAAATATTCCAAAATTTATATTGAACCAAAAAAGATCCTGAATAGCCTCAGCAATATTGAGAAAGAACAAAGTTGGATATATAAGAATACCTGATATCAAACTATCCTATGAGGCCATTGTAATGAAAATATCCTGGTACTAGCATAAGAATAGGCTATAGATCAGGGGAACAAAACAGAGAGCTAGAAAGAAACCCACACCTTTATGGTCAATTAATATTTGACAAAAGAGGCAAGCACATACTGTGGAATAAAGACAGTCTCTTCAGTAAATGGTGTTGGGAAAATTGGACAGGTACATGCAAATAAATGAAACTAGATCACCAACTTATGCCACCCACAAGAATAAAGTCAAAATGGATAAAAGACTTAAATGGACGTTCTGAAAACATTAAAATGTTAGAAGAAACATAAGGAATAAAATCTCAGACATCTCTCATAGCAATATTTTTGCCTATATATCTCCTCAGGCAAGGGGGACAACAAAAAATAAATAAACAAATATGATTACATCAAACTTAAAGGCTTCTACACAGCAAAAGAAACCATCAACTAAATGAAAAGGGAACCCACTGAATGGTAGACCATATTTGCCAATGATACATCTGTTAAGGGTTTAATTTCCAAAAATATTTAAAAAACATATATAACTCAACACCAGGAAGACAAAAACAATACAAAACAAAACAACAACAACAACAAAAAAACACATCACAATTTAAAAATGGGCAAAGTATTAGAATAGACACTTTTCCAAAGAGAACATACTGATGGCCAACAGACATATGAAAAAAAATGGTCAATGTTACTAATCATCAGATATGCAAATTAAAACTACAATGAAATATTACCTCACACCTATCAGAATGGGTATCATCAATAAACCAAAAAATAAAGAAGTGCTGGTAAGGATGTGAAGAAAAGGGAACCTTAGTACACTGCTGATGGGAATGCAGACTGGTACAGTTACTGTGGAAAACAGTATGGAGTTTCATAAAAAAAAATTTAAAAATTAAACTGCCTTTTTACCCAGTGACTCCACTTCTAGGAATGCATCTTAAAAATCCCAAACACCAATCAGAAATAATGTATGCACCCATATTTATTGCAGCATTACTTACAATAGCCAATATCTAGAAGCAGCCCAAGTGCCCTTCAATAGATGGGTGTATAAAAACAAAACAAAACAAAACAAAACAAAACAAAACAAAACAAAACAAAACAAAACAAAACAAAACAAAAAAACAGTTGCCTAATACTCCCTGCTTCCAACTATACGGTAACATTTAGACTAGTCCAGTGGTGGTCAGCAAAATCATTCAATAGAGCAGTAAACTGCGGCTTGCGTGTTGCATGTGGCTTGTGAGCCTGTTTTGCTGACCACTGTCTTAGGAGCTATGTCTATGAAGATACTGCTTTGGCATATATCTGAGATTTTGCTGCCTGTGGATTCCCCTAGAATTTTTATTGTTTCCTGTCTTACGTTTATGTCCTTTATCCATTTTGAGTTTATTTTTGTGTATGTTGTAAGTTGGTGGTCTAGCTTCATTTTATTGCATATATTTGTCCAATTTTCCCAACACCATTTATTGAAAAGACTGTTTTGACTCCATTGTAAACTCTTGCCTTCTTTGTCAAATACTAATTGGGCATAGTGCTTTGGGTTGATTTCTGGGTTCTCATTCTATTCCATTGATCTATATGTCTGTTCTTATGCCAGTACTAGGCAGTTTTGAGAACAGTTGTTTTGTAATACAGCTTGATATCTGGTATTGAGATCCCACCTACTTTGTGCTTCTTTCTCAGGATTGCTGTGGCTATTCGGGGTCTTTTTTATTCCAGATGAATTTTTGGAGAGTTTGTTCTAAGTCTGTGAAATATGCCATTGGTATTTTAATGGGGAGTACATTGAATCTATAGATTGCTTTGGGTAGTATGGACATTTTAATGATGCTGATTCTACCAATCCATGAAATAAGTGTCCACAATCAGATGAGTGGATTTAAAAACTGCAGTACATCTATACAATGGAATACTATGCTGTGGTAATAAAGAAGGAATTCTTACCATTTGCAACAGCTTAGATGGAACTGAAGAGCATTATGTTAAGCAAAATAAGCCAGTCAGACAAAGATAAATATCACATGATCTCACTCATTTGTAGAATATAATGAACAACATAAACTGATGAACAAAAACAGATCCAGAGACAGAGAAGAATCAATCAGACCATCAAATCTCAGATGGCAGTTAGGGGAGGGTGGGGATAAGGGAGAGAGATCAACCAAATGACTTGTATGCATGAATATAAGCCTAACCAATGGACACAGCCACCAGGGGGATGAGGGCATGAGTGGGGGGTGGAGGGCAATGGGAGGATAAGGACACATATGTAATACCTTAATAAAGAAGAAAGTGAAAAAAGACATTATGCCAATTGAAAAAATCCATACAAAAAGTTTACCTTTATGTAATACTAGAGGCCCAGTGCATGGAATTCATTTATGGGTAGGGTCCCTAGCGACTGCCAGCTGCTGGCTGGAGCCTCCCTTCCCTGGTTTCCAGCTGCCTGCTAAGGACTTCCTTTGTTCTGCACAACACTCTTGTGGGCAGCACAGGTCATAGTGAGCGATTGAACTCCTGGTAGGTCGAACTCCACTTTGCATATTAAACTTTATATATATATATATATATATATATATATATATATATATATATATATATATATGTGTGTGTGTGTGTGTGTGTGTGTGTGTGTGTGTAGGCTAGTGGACTGGTGCATGAAATTTGTGCACATTAAAAGAGAATTACTTAGAGGAAATATTTTAATATTGCTATTTGTCCTTTCTCTATAATAAAAGTGTTGGAAATGAAAGAAAATTAGTAAAATGTATATGAAAATCCCCCTCCTGTCAGAGTCTGGAGCATGCCATGGAATCTAAGGTCAAGTCCCTGCCCACAAGCCACACACATTTAAAAAACCCAGGAGACCCAGACCCAGTCAGCCCTATTCTCTTCAAGCCCCTCCTGGTGGGGGACACAGCCTCAGGTCCCCTTGCCCAGCATTGGGTAGAGGGTGGAGTCTCAAGTCCCCTCTCAAGCCCCACCAGTAAGGGGGCGCAGCCTCAGGTTCCCCAGTCTGGTGCCAGGGCTCAGAGCATGGCCTGAGGTCCCTCACCCAGGCCAGACATCATGCAGCCTCAAGTCCCTGCTGTCAGGTCATGATGTTAGAGCATCACATCTAATCTGCATATTCCTCTATTATATAGATAGATTCTAAAAATGACATAATTATAGAGATGGGGAACAATATATTAGCAATTGCCTGAGTGTTAGGGATAAAAGGAATTGTAAGGTGAAGATATAGCATAAAGATGTTTTTGTTTGTTTGTTTTTAATGGTGGGTCAAGGAACAATTCTGAATCTTGATTGTGGTGGTGGTTACACAGATATAAATATGCTATAAAATTTCATAGAATTATACACACACACACACACACACACACACACACACACACATTAGTCCGTGTAAAAATAGGTAAAATCTAAATGAGGTGTTTGGTTTATCTCTTAAGGGAAGACACCTGTAATACTATCAAAAATAAAAATATATTTTAAAAAATAAATGATATCTCTAGTTTAGTTAATAGTATTATAGTAATGTCAGTTTCATACAATGTTTTATAAGATATTATCTTTGAGAAAAGCTTCATCAAAGGTACACAGGGTTCTCCATGCTATTTTTATAACTTCCTGTGAGTATAAAAATATTTCAAAACAAAAGTAAAATAATACTTCCTTCTGAGATGTGCTAAAGCACAATTGCTTGGCTCTATGAAGAAAACAATAAAAAAGAACTTATTTCTTGTGGGTTTTTTTATATATATAACACACCTTGGAGAAACTTATCTTATAATCTGCCAAACCCTGACTTCCCATACCATTCATTCTTATGAATTTTGATCCACAATTAAGAAACAGGTTTCTGCTTGGTTTTGATTTGCAAACAAATTGCTCTCTGACTTTGGGAAATACAATTAGAAATTTTTCAGCAGCCTTTCCAGGGAAAAAAGAAAATGTGCTTATTCTGCAGCCATTGAACTGAATCTCCTCTCAGAGCCAGCTCTCAGGTAAGACATTCAGGAAATTTAATGGGGAAATGCAAACCAACTTTATAGTCCACAAAAATATAGAAACATTGCTCTAGTCAAAAGCCAGAGTCAAAAGCCAGGAAAGAAATGTTACCAAATGATTGGTACTGCTCATACTCTGGGATCTTCATAGTTATGTTCATAGTTTATTAGCTAGGTATGGAACATGTATATTATACTCTTCTGGTTCATCAATAGTCATGGTGTATGAAATCAGCAAACTTCCCTTTCCATTACTCTGTATTGTCTTCCCTTTTCCTCCCATTGTCCTCTTTACAATAAACTAGTACTTTCTGAAGTGCCAGTGTTCCTTGTTTGAGAAAATCTAGCTGATAAATCAAGCTCATGAACTCATTCACTATATTGTATTTACCTTAGCCTTTACCACTCTCAGGAGCATTTATAGTTCAAAAACTTAAGAATTTAGTGAGGCAATAAGTAACTTCTGGCAATAGATTACTAGTAGTTTCATTTCTGTTTGGAGGCAGACACACATTAAAGCTAGGAGACACTTCGGGTTGGGGTGCCTTCTAGTCTGGAAAAAAAAGGCTTAAGCAGTAGCTACTTTGTAAAGCTAATCCTAGTAGTACGTTATCATTTAAACTCCCCAGAAATTATATGCAAGTGTTATGCCCAGATTTCATGATCCCCAAAGACCACCAGGGAGCCGAAACCAAAGCAATAGCATAGAACCTTTATTACAAGCCCTGGCTTGGCCCTCTACCCCCACTGCCATGGCAGCAGGAAGCCAAAGGAGCGCAAATTTCCCGAACATGATTTTATGGGGAGGTGGGGCCAGACGCAAACCAATGAGTTGGCCGATTCCAATTGGTTGGGTGATGGCTGGGGCTAGTGATGCAAATAATCCCTAATGCACGTGACCTGTCCTGTCCTTTGCTTTTGATTGGAGCTCAAGCACACAGTCTTTCACGATTGGCTAATTCAAAGGAAGGGGTTGGTCTTTGTAATTTCAAGATGGCAGCCCCCAGGTAAGTTTACATATATCACGCGGCCAACATGATGGCTGCCAAGTCACACAGTGCAAAATGGCGCTGTCTAAATTGTTCTTTGCACACTGTAAAATTGCCTAACATCCAAAGAACCTAAAGCAGTCATATTTGTGTGCAAAAATTAAAATTTAAAATTACCAAGACTGCAAGATAAAATTTCCAAAAGCCCCCATTGATCAAAAAAGGGGGGGCAGTGGGATAATATCATGTAAGGAAAAATATCCTGTAAGTAAAATACATCTAGAAAATTCTTACTCCAGTAAAGTAAATTCCATTTGTAAAACCAACTGCAGGATACCCATGAAAAAACACACATGGTGTCAAAATAAGACAAAGAAAATCATTTAGGCAAAAATAAAAAGAATCCTAAGTCTACTTTGCAGAGAGGATCCCTTTGTTAACTTTTGGTCGAGAATGTGTTTGTGTGTTTTCAGAGAACAACTCCAAGACCATGTGGGTTCCTGCGACTGTGAGGAACTGATGGATCTATTCCAGTCACGAGGATGGTCCAGAGATGGGGGACATTGACAACACCTTGCCATGCTAGCAGTCAGCAGCTGTGCATGGCTGCAGGCAACCCAGGACCAAACCAGAGAGGATGGATCTTGCATTGCCATGATGTATCCACCATCTGGATACCAATGCTGACATGTACACATAAAGAACTATTTGACATTGAAACTGGTACTCAAACATTTTTTGTTCTTATACGTTTGTTTCTAGTATGCAGAGGCAAGATATTTTTGAAGAAAAGAAACAGGAGGGAGTGATTGCTATAAAGGCAGGGAGGCATTGAACAGGCTGTCAAGTTACAGGGGGAAGGCTTGGGTGGATGGGAGTTGGATGCTGTGTGAGATCAATCGAAGGACTTGTATGCATGCATATGAGCATAACCAATGAATGAAAGACACTGGGGTGGGGAGGGCGGTGGGTGGGGACATTTACTTGGGGATAGGGGAGGCTGGGGGGAGGATAAGAGGAGGGGGAAAGGAAAACATGTACTACTATTAAGTATAAGTTATACTGCAAAAAAATCAATAAAATATATTAAATTGAAAAAAAATATTCTTTGCAGTCCTGCTCTGCCCTTTCCCAAGTATTATTTCCCAATCTTGAGCAAAAATTTTGACCAAATGGAAAACTGTCTCAAGCTTTAGTGAATAATTCCTCACTTTTCTAGAACTGTCATATTCACAGCTGCAGAAAGCAAGATCCCTGTAAGTCAGCCAACAGAAAACCCTCCCTCACCCTAGAACTCAACTATTCAGTAATTCTTAGTCCTTACTATAAAACAGCTTTAGGCTAAACTTTGCTATTAGGGATACAAAGGTAATTTCCTCCATCCTCCCACCAAGCCTCAGAAGCTGGTTAAATAATTAGCTTCCTCCTTGGTTAACTTGCTAGGTGGGTGAGGGAAGGGGATCAGATGGGGAAGAAAAAACTCAATCCAGAGCTTCCAAGTCTGCTTAGGAGGTCCTTTCTTCATATTCCTGACAAAACACAATTTCTGGGGGAAGATCAGTCCAAGGAACACTGCTGATTTCAGCTCTTCTAGAAGTTCCCAAAGCTTTGCAACTGCATTCCCTGCCTGGGTTTCATACACTGTCCCATCTCAGCCACTTTGGAATTGCTTTGATTGAGGAAAAGTCCCACCTATACATGTGGTTAAAAAGAGTAGACAGAGCTGCTTTCAATATCCAATATTATGGTGCTATTTGGCAATCATAATATGCAGTTAGTGCCATGCTGTTAGTCATGCTCTTGTAGCCTGCAGCTGTTAGTTACATTTTGTTCCTGGAAAATAAATCTAGTAGTACATACAATAAAGCCTTTATCCTGATATTTCACTGTAATAATCTTTATTGATCCATCTTTTACTAAGAGGGAACTTAGTATCTCCGACTGTTTAATCTGGGAAAATTTAATATATACAAAATATACTGAAGTTATCAATATGACTAGATCTCACTTATATCTTAGATGATTGCACTAACTTCTATACGTATTCTGTATAATCTTACATGCTTAAGAATCAAACCCCAAATGTAGAATTAGAAGACTTATATAAAAGGCAACAGCTTTTTATTATTTCAAGTAAGGAAAATGGAAGAAATTCCTTCTAACAAAGACAGCACAACACTTGGATCCTCTTCTTAAAATATTTCCCATGTTCTGAAATTAAAAATACGTCCAAGAAAATGTTTACCGTAAATTGAGAATCTGCCCCTCTGAGATTTGACAGCTGTGCTAAGTTCTTGGGCTTAATAAATATCTTTTGGAGAGAACCAAGATGGTGGCATAGGTAAGACACCTATCTTGCCACCATACACAGCAATTTTAAAACTACAACTTAACGAAAGAACAAATACCATCCAGAATCACCGGAAAGCTGGCTGAGTGAAAATTCCACAAATAAAAGTGAAGATAAGACACTGTGACTCGAAGGAGCGGCTGAGGATAGCATTGAAGATACGCGAGGAGAGAGGTTTGGAGGACTGTGCACGCCAGTGGATAGGGCGGGGGGCTGAAAACCGGCCAGTATTCTTGAATCGGGGAGAGAAAGATGTCCCACTGGACTGATTCTCCAGCTCTGGGAGAAGTCCAAGGAACCCACTATCATACGGGGTAAAACTGGACAGTGGGAGGGCATGCCAAAGCTCGAGTGCTGCAGGGGTCTCCTGGCTTTTGGAGAAGGCATGCTTGTGTGGAGTGCACGTGAACTTGGGAACAGCGCAGCTGCCTGACTGCTCAGAGAGCACTCGTGACTGGCTCTCTCATTCCGGAAACCATAAGAATGCATTGTTTTACGACCGTGGGTGAGACGTTGGGTGTGCAGACTCATTTGGGGAGAGTCTGAATTCTCTAGAAGCCAGTGGAGCTTGGCAGCGGCTCTCTCTCAGAGGTGTTGGCAGCCATAGCCCTGGCACAGAGTCCCTGGGGCCACATAAGGCAGAGTGAAGCTGTCTGCTTGGCCAGGAGACTCCGCCCGTGCAACCTGAGCACAGCTGAATGTCACAGACAATTGGCCTGGAGGTCAACCCCTCCAAGTGCTAACAATGATTAACCTGAGTTTAACTTCAGCAAGACTGTGCAACCCATATCCACCTCAGGTAACTGGGGAGGCTGAGCCACTGTCCCTGGTAGGACATCTACCACACAAAGTTAATTGACCATCTCAGGGAAGCAGCCACCATGCAGAGACATGGAAAGAAATGAGATGTGAAAGAAATGGAGGGGAAAAAAAACGACTGGACATGGAATTCAAAACTATGGTTATAGGGCTTTTCAAGAGGCTCCTAGAAAAGGTCCAGACCTATAAGAAAATAAGCAAGACCTACAAGGAAATGAAAGAGACCCTCAAGGATATGAAAGAGACCTGCAAAGGAATGATCAAGACCAACGTGGAAATGAATGAGTCCTACAAGGAAATGAATGAGACCTACAAGGATATGAATGAGACTCTCAAGAATATGAAAAAGGACCAACCAGAAATTAAGCATACATTGACTGAAATAAAAAATATTATACAAAGACCTAAAAGTACTCTAGAGCACCCCAAGAACCAAGTTCAAGATTTGAAATACAAAGAGGTAAAACCCACTCAGCTGAAAAAGCAAGAAACCAAAAGAATCCAAAAAATTGAAGATAGTGTAAGGGGCCTCTGGGACAACCTCAAGCATACCAACATCCGAATTATAATGGTTTCAGAAAAAGAGAGAGAGCAAGACAATGAAAATCCATTTGAAGAAATAGTGAGTGAAAACTTCCCACACCTAGTGAAAGAAATAGACTTAGGAGTCCAAGAAGTGCACCGAACCCCAATATATAGGAATCCTAAGAGGACCACACCAAGGCACATCATAATTAAAATGCCAAGAGCAAAAGACAAAGAGAGAATATTAAAAGCAGCAAGAGAAAAACAGTTACCTATAAGGGAGCACCCATATGATTGTCAGCAGATTTCTCAACAGAAATGATGCAGGCCAGACAGGAATAGCAAGAAATACTCAAAGTGATGAATAGCAAGAATCTACAACCAAGATTACTCTATCCAGCAAAGTCATCATTCAGAATTGAAGGTCAGATAAAGGGCTTCGCAGACAAGAAAAACTAAAGGAGTTCATCATCACCAAACCAATATTATATGAAATGCTGAAAGATATTCTTTAAGAAGAGGAAGAATAAAAAGATAAAAGTGTAAATTATGAAGAACAAATACACATCTATCAACAAATGAATCTAAAAACCAAGTGAATTAAAAATCTGATGAACAGGATAAACTGGTGAATGTAACAGAATCATGGACATAGAGAGGGAATGGACTGACAATTCTTTGGGAGAAAAGGGGTGTGGGAGGTGCAGGAAGAGACTGGACAAAAATCATGCAACTATGGGAGAGGACAGTGGAGCAGGGCGAGTGAGGGAGGTGGAATGGGTACCAGGTGAGGGGAGCTATAGGGCAGAAAAAAGGGAACAATGTAGTTAATAAACTGAACAATAAAGATTTAAAAAATAATAAAATAAAATAAATATCCTTTTGTGCTATGTATTTGAAGCTTTCATGTCCCACCCCAGAACACATGCATGGAAAATATCCCAATCAAAGGAAACATATCAATTCTCATCTTATGAAAATATTTAGGCATTTAAATGTATTTACCATTTGAATGGTGCTTAATTTGGATAACAAAACCCTGGATTTAAATGTTTAATCCCTCCCATCCCCCCACCCTCCTGCTCCACTGCTCACACAAACAGAAATGTGTTTGATCAACCACTATCCTAAATTTAACATCAATTAGTTAGGAACAATGTTTAATTTAAGTCAAGATTCCTTCTTTACTTCAATTGCATATTAAGTTTTAGAGAAAGGAGCTTTTCATCTAGACAGCCACATTTCTTTATACAATGCACACAGCAGTTTCGGTGAACATTTTAATCATTTAAACATATACATAGATATTATTTCACTGTAGCCTCCATTCTTCATAATAATACATCCATTAAAAAGTAAAACATTAGCAGATTCAGGATTTCTTTTTCGGTGAAGGCAGCTGAAACTCACATTGTTGTTTTTCAATTCAGAGAGATTTTTAAGTTCTATTTTTTAATGTATCAAGAGAAAGCCAAGAATCTTACCCTTTCTACCCAGATATCCTATAGAGAACTGCAGGCTTGTACAGCTAGCTACAAGAGGAAATAACATAGTTTATTCAGCAAAACAGGGGAAAAAAGCAAAATAATTTACCTCTAATGAGAGGTAGAAGTGTTCTTCAGCATCACTCATTGTTTAAGAAAGCATTCTTTTTAGAGGATATTGTGGGCAAAGAAAATTAAAATTTTGCTTTTGATAAATTCATAGTATTAACGTAAGAAACATTGAAACCTGTGAAGAATTTTTTGAATTTGTTTGAGTCAAACTGTTGACAAATGCCAAGAACCAGAATCTCAATGGATTGAGAAAATGCTCTAGAGAATGGCAGTTTTACACCTTGTTTTATACATTATAATCAAAAGAGGAGACCTTTGGTGATAGATTAAAAAGGTGGGAGAAATCAAAGCAGGGAAACCTCTGGGATTGTTTGAAGAATAAAATGATAGACACATACTTCTTTTACTTAGGTGGGTGCAGGATAGTTAATAGTCAATAATGAACTCAAGGATATAGTTCCAGAAGTGGGATCGGTTGGTCAAATGGGAGTTCCATTTTTTGTTATTTAAGAAAACTCCATACTATTTTCCATAGTGGCTTTACCAATTTGCATTCTTATCAGCAGGGAACTAGTATTCCATTTTCTCTGCATCCTCACCAGCACTTGTTGTTTGTTGATTTTTGTTTTTCATGATAGCCTGTGTGTGACAGGTATGAAGTCATATCTCATTGTGTTTTTAATTTGCATTACTCTGATGATTAGTGACTGAGCATTTTTTCATATGTCTCTTGGCCATTTTTATATCCTCGTTAAAGAAATGTCCATTCAGGTCCTCTGACCATTTTTAAATTGGATTGTTTGTGTTCTTTTGGTTGATTTTCATGAGTACATTATATATTTTGGATATTGACCCCTTATCAGATATATCATTTTGCTGTGCAGAAGCTTTTTATTTTGATGTGGTCCCATCTGTTTATTTTTTCCTTTGTTTCTCTTGTCCTAGGAGATGTAGCAATGATCCTACTTTTGGGAATATATCATAAAAACCATAAAAGACCAATCAAAATAAATATATGAACCATTTTGATCATAGCACCATTATTTATAATAGCTAAGACTTTAAAACAACCCAAGTGAATGAGTGGATAAAAAAGCTTCGTGACATTTACTCAATGGAATATTATGCAACTTTAAAAAATAGGGATCTCTTACCCTTTGGAACAATATGAATGGACCTGGAGACTATTAAACTAAGTGAAATAAGTCAATCTGAGAAAGATAAAAATCACATAATCTCACTTATTTATGGAATCTAGTGAACAAAATTAATTGACCAACAAAATAAGATCCTAAGCATGGAGGCATGGAACAGACTGACATTTCCCAGGATGCAAAGTCCCATGTCCCTTACACCAGTCCTGAAAGAGGTACAGCTGGTGTTGCAGTACAGCCAAAATCAAAGACAGTGTTGAGATCTTCCATTTAATGTTGTAGCTGTGTCCATTTCAGTATCAGGCTAATTAAAGTCCTTTAGTCCATTGTTTGGAGTCCACATGGCCATATATCATATGGGCAAATTCAGGGGAGTGATACTCTGCAACAGGAGTCCTAAGAGAGTTAGAGGATCAAGAGCCAAGAGCCACGAGACAGCACTCCTTTTTGCAGGAATTTAAATATTCAGGTTTCATGCTCTTGCAGTGCTCAGACCAGAATAAGCACACATCTAACTTGCCTTTTACCAGTCCTTTCCTCCATCGATTGACAGGGAACTGACTCAAAGAGTGTAAAATTACAGCTTTCTAGCAAAGATATTTAAATGGTATGCCTATATTATTTAGTCTTCCATTTACTCCTTTCCTGTTAAATAATAATCAGGTTATTATAATGGTATAATCCCAGATTATTATAATGATAATAGTAACACACACTCACTTTGTGCACCTATACATTTTGTAGCAGCCATGTGGGCCTGAGGCCTGTGGCAGACCTTGCGGGTCCCAAAGGACTAAGCTTTAATATGGCACAGAATCTGTGGACATTGGCCCTATTTATGGACCTGATGAAGGCAAGGTTAGACTTTTTCTGTGGTGTGATGGATGGAGATAAGATACTGGGAATCCAGAGGCACTCCTTTGATTTTGCATCTCACACAACAAATAAATCTTACCATGTCACAATCTCCCATATGTGGGCTCCTAGAATGCTCTTTTTGAGGTCCTGTGAAAGAATGTAATTTCCATTGACAAGATGCTGATCTTTCTTCCCCTAACATGTCACTAGTCCTGCAATAGACCCCCTTGAAGGAGAAACATGGTGTCAAACAGTGGTTTCCTGCAACTTCCATGTGAGCCCTTGCATTCTCTGAAGCATTAATTCCTAGAGATAATATCTAGGCCTCAATTGTGTTTCAGCTCCAGTTCCAGGAAAGCAGCAAAATCAGGCAAGCAAAGATATGGCTGACATCAAGATCAACTGCACTGGCAAATAACCCCCTTCCCTGGCCCTGACCAATCAGCAGAGGCCGTGACACTGAAAAGACACAACTGGAAATCTGATGAATATTCTACAGATCCTTTGACCTCCAGATAAATACCCTCAAGACAAAGGACCTAATGCAGTTCTCTCTATGGAGCATGCCCATGCCTTTTCCCACTTCCTTCCAGCAGGTGCATTTTCCTTGCCTCTTTCTCTTAAACTTCAGCTCACTTATTCTACCCCTGTAACATCCTATATTAACATTCTTTTTTACTTTGAGGCTTTCCTCTGAATCCTTTCTTAGCCAAAATTCAAGTACAAATGTTTCTAAACCAAGGTCTATTCTGACTTCACTGGTCCATCACCTGGTGTCATTTTAGTGTTAACATTTCCTTTACCCATTATTCCCTCTTTATGCTCTTCTACTTTCCCTCTGGTAATTGCCATACTTTTGTCTGTGTCTATGAGTTTTTGTTGTTGTTTTCTTAATCCCTTCAACTCTTTAAGCCAATTCCCCAAACCCCCACTCCTCTGGCAGCAGTCAGTATGTTCTCTGTAGCTATGAGTCAGTTTCTACTTTGTTTGTTTATTTTGTCCATTAAATTCCACATATAAGTGAAATTATATGGCATTCCTCTTTCTCTGATTGGCTTACTTCACTTAGTATAATACTTTCCAGGTCTATTCATGCTGTTGCAAATAGTAAGATTTCCTTTTTACAGCCAAGTAGTGTCCCATTTGTGCAATAGAACACAGACTTTCTAATCCACTAATAGATTGATGGGCACCTGACCTGCTTCCAAATCTTGGCTATTGTAAAATTGTGCAATGAACATAGAGGTGAATTTTGAATCAGTGTTTTGTGTTCCTTTGCATATATATATTCCTAGAAATAAAATTGCTGGGTTATAGGCAGTTACATTTTTAATTTTTTTAAGGAAACTTTATACTGTTTTCCATAGTGACTACACTGATCTGCATTCCCACCAACAGTGCAGAAGGAGTCCCTTTTCTCCACATTCTTGCCAGTATTTGTTGTTTGTTTTTTGATGACAACCATTCTGACAGGCATTAGGTGATGTCTCTTTGTGGTTTTAATTTTCATTTCTCTGATGATTACTGACTTTGTACATCTTTTCATATGTTTATTAGCCATCTGTATGTCCTCTTTGGAGAAGTGTTTATTCAGTTTCTTTGCTCATTTTAAAATAGGGTTGCTTGTCTTAGTGTTGAATTGTGTAAGTTCTTTATAAATTTTAGAAATTATCTCCTTAACAAATGTCTTATTAGAGAATATGTTCTCCCATTCCGTGAGTTGTCTTTTTATTTTGATAATGGTTTTCTTTGCTGTAGAACACTTGTTTATTATTTCTTTTGTTTCCCTTGTCCAAGGAAATACATCAGAAAAAGTATTGCTATGAGAAATGTCTGAGATTTTACTGCTTATGCTTTCATCTAGAATTTTATGATTTTGAGTCTTACATTTAACCATTTAATCCATTTTTAGTGTTTTCTTATGCATGGTATCAGGAAATTGTCTAGTTCTAATTTTTTGACATATGTGCCCCATTTTCTCAACACCATTTATTGAATGGACTGTCTTTATCCCATTGTATGTTTGCTACTACTTTGTATATTATTAATTGATTATAAAGGATAGGTTTATTTCTAGGATCTCTGTTTCATTCCATTTACCTATATGCCTGTTCTTTTGACAGTACCAGGCTGTTTTTATTATAATAACCTTGTAGTATAATTTGTTAATCAGATAGTGTGATACCTCTAACCTTTTGTTCTTTTTTCTCAAGATTTCTGTGGCTATCCAGGGTCTTCTGTGATTCTAAATACATTCTTGGAATATTTGTTTTAGTTCTTTGAAATATGCTCTTGATGTCTTGGTGGGAATCAAGTTTAATCTGTAGATTGTTTTGGGTAGTGTGCACATGTTATTGACCTTAATTATCTCAATTAATGATTACAATATATACTTCAATTTATTTGTATGTCTTTCAGTATTTTTCTTCACTGTCTTATCATTTTCCCAGTGCAAGTGTTTTACATCCTTAGTTAAATGTATTCCTATGTTTTTGTTTTATTTTGATGTAATTTTATTTGGGATTGTTGTCTGAGTTTCCCTTTCTGATAATTCATTATTGGTTTATAAAAATGCAACTGATTTCTGGATATTTATTTTCTTTCCTGTTACTTTACTGAATTCATTTACTTTACTGAATTCATTCTACTAGTTTCTTGGTCGCACGTTTAAGGTTCCCTATTTACAGCATCATTTCATCTGCATGTAAATTACAGCTTTACTTTCTGAGGGAATTCATTTATATTACTCTGAAGTGTATCAGGAGGTTATTGAATAGCATGTTAAAGTTACAGAAGATGCTCTACTTCACCGATAGGTCCCATGGATGCAATGGATGCTATCTCTACCTAATTACATGAAATGTCATGTGTCTTTGGTTCTTTAAAATATAGTAATTGAAAAAATGCACTGATATTTCTGCTATGCCCATAGCCACCTTACTCTAGCATCATCTTTCTTCTTATTTCTTTTATTTTTGTGTATATGTATGCATGCATGCATGTGAGTAAACTATAATACTTAAACTGGCTATCCTATATAATAAATAGCTAATATGCTAATTAGACTGGATGGCAGAACAACCTGGAATGACCAGTGGGTGAGGGGCTGGGCCACAAGGCAACTAGGGCTGCGAGGACTGAGGCAGCAACCAGGACTGCTGTGAGGGCCGAGCTACTTGCACGAATTTCATGCATCAGGCCTCTAGTATAAAATAAATGTTTCCAAGACATATTGAAGTGCATAGACCACATTGATATGCTTTGTGATATTGTCTGTTTCAAGTGTTATAGGTGGTAATAATAGGAATTGCCTTGAAAAATCAGTGACAACCTTATGGAATCACCAACATGGAATAATTTAAAGTTACCAGAAAGACTATGCTTTATAATGTCTCCCATAAAGATAGCTAAAAAATTTTGAGACATTATGTTGGGTTAAGTTTTATCCCCTCCATATATGTCTTTGAAAATGCTAATTTCATCACATTTAATTCTTAACACAATATTGGGACTGTGTTGTTTGAGTAATATTGGGCAAGGTTGTAAGTGACATAAAACTTCTAAAAATGAAAAATTACTCAGAAATGAGTGGTAAAGATTCCAAAGAGCAACTTTCAGGATTTCATGATCTTGATATTAATTGGTCCCAATTAGACAGATTCACTAATAGCCATTCAACAAACTTTTGTCTGAGGACATGATTAAATGCATGAAGAACAAAACTTTGAAACTCACTGGGTGAGATATTTGGAACAGGTCTGATAAATTCCCCACCAAAATATTAGTTTTGCTATTGATGTAGCTATAGTTTGAAGGTGAAACATTTTAAGTGGTTCTGCGGAAACGTCTTTTGCTTTTGAAAAATTTTTCTGCATTATTTGGAACTATTTATATTGAATAAAAACCAAATTATCATGATATGGTTATAAGCCATGGAAGATCAATACAATTTTGCATAGAGGTGTAATGAAACAAAGCCAGAGGTGATTCATATTGTCATACAGTACAAAAGAGTTACTATTCATGATGTGCATGAAAGCTGAAATTTAAGACAAGTAGTCTAAGAACAGCCATTTTTTACTTGTAGGATGATGTATAGTTTTCTAATTCACAGAAGCAAGCCTTTCAATGAGAGGACTATGTTAGACTGGAAGAGATACTTTTTTTCCCTAATTTTTGGAAGAACTAGATGAGAAAAAGATGGCCCTATTCAAACACTTTATTTCTAATAATCTTCTGAAGCTAATATAAAAATATATAGGGGGTTTTAACTTTTTCATTAAAATAATTTTAATGAAAGGAAACCAGTCAGGATAATTTTAATAATCCAAGCAAGAGTTGATAAGGATTTAAAGTTGAGAAGTGTCCTGAACAGGCTATGAGCAATTAAAAATTGTAGTTGAGAATAAAGATTCAGTACAAAGAATTGAGTTATGTTATTGGAAAGGAAAAGGCTGAATTATTATTCCATCAAAATGATGTATTCAGGAGATCAGCTACTTTAATATAAAGAGTAGATGTGATAATCCTTTTGTAGTATCTTCTGACAATGGGACTAAATAGCCAAATAGGTTTACCTTGACCCCACCTTAATTTCTAGGGCATTTAGAGCTGAATTTAGTGTCTTAAATTTCTTGTCGTCTTCATCTATCACAATTTTATTTTGTTCTTCTTCTAAATCAGGAGATCTTAATCTTGATTCAAAGGATGGATTTCAATAAAGTCACAAGACCCCTAATATTTGTAATACTTTAAACAATAAAATAAAAATTTAGAAATTGTGGTTAAATTATTAATGAGTTCTTATTGTTAATTTAATGTTTATTTTAACTGTTACATTTAGAATATTTTTATTAAATTACCTTCGATTTTATTTTGGGGGAAATTTGTAAGAGACAGATAAATAGATGATATCTGATAGATATATAGATATAAGTAAACAGACTTGGATTCATCATTTTAAGAGTCAAATAAATTGAAATAACAGTTAAACTAGACACAGATTTAGTACCCAGAAATTTAATTTAATCAGGAAGGGAAAGGAATGATGAGAATTACATGGTTTTAAAAAGCCTCAGTCTCAGTGAAAAGTAATTCCATATCAGTTACACAGGAAAATTGTTACCAGTGTTCTAAGAAAGAATTCCCAAACTCCTATAACCTGCTTGGTGTGAGTAAACAAGATTTGGTAAGACTTGTGTTAAAAATACCATAAAGGAATAATATGGAAGACCACTTCACTGTGTCCCTGTAAACTGCAGCAGATCAGATTGAAGGTTACTATAGGAATGAATGGACTTGAGAAATGTTACAAAAAAAGAAACAACTGTATTTTGTGTCCAACTGATTGGGGAACTGAAAGAGATGGGGAGATCTATAGTTATAATTTGCGCCTCTGTCAATGATGTTATCATAAAAGGAAATAGAGCAATGTTCATCTATTGAACATGTATTTATTAAGCAACTAGAACTTACAATGGACTGTGTTCAGTGGTATAGTGATGAATAAGTCATGACCCTTGTTCTCAACAATTTTTTAACATATTGGGATTTTTGTTCTTACTAGAGAGAGTATTATTAAAAAGAAACTCCACAATTTTTTAGAATTTTGGACAAGGAAGGAAGAAGTAGAAAAAACTAAAAGATAGTTTACCTAATAATCAAGTTAATTTGTCCATATAAATGCATTGGGGATTATAAATTGACATAGTAAGATGATCATCTTTTCTGTAATCTGCTTGATTCTGCCCTTTAATATATCTTCATCTAAGCCCACCATGCCCCTTTCTTTCACAATTTTATGTGAATGAAAAACAACTTATTCCTGAAAAACATGCAAACAAGTTTCAGTATTGTTCACCTATTGAGAGGGGCCAGTGAGAGAGGTAGACTTGTAGCCTCCTTTAAAAAACATTTACTTGTTCTTGGCACCATTAAATAATGAAAATTACTGTGCAGATAAATTTGTGACATTGCAAAATGTATTTTCATTGAAATGTTTTATTAAAAGCAGTTGAGCTAGCTTTATTGGTGTTTCAACTAGATGAGAACAAGCTAATCTACTCTAATCTCTCTTAACATATTTCTCTGAAACTGAACTGTGGGCATCCTGTTTTCAGTCTTCATTTTTGATGAGCTTTCAAGAAACTTGTAGTTGTTTTTCAAAGTTATTGCATTGGCTCTGATACAAGTATTTCTTTCATTTTTAAATAATTTTAAAATTATTTTTTGGAAAAAAAAACGAAGTTATAGTTTTTCATGGAATGCTAAAGCTTTCATATATGTGTACAAAGTATTAATCTAGGTTTTTAATAATTTATTTTAGAATGAGGATTTATTTAATTATTACCTGGGTGGTAGGTCCTCTTAAAATGCAAAAGTTGTTAATTTGCTTTACCATTATTTCTTGGAAAACTGGCTAAAATAAATCTGTTTCTGCACAAATATATTTAATTTGTTAAATAATTTTATAAATATTTATTGAATACCTACAATATACAAGAAACTCTGGGTGGTGGATTAATATGGAGATGAAAATCACAGGATCCTTGAAGTAACTCAAAATCTAGATGTACATTGAAAAATCAAAGTGCATACATTATCTCATGTAATCCTTAGAGCAACCTCATATGCATATTAGTATCCCAATTTTACTGATGAAGAATCTGACTCTTAAAAACTTCCTCAAACATTTTTTCAAGGTTACACAACTCTAAGTACCTTAGCCAGGATTTGAAATCATTTTCATCTAAAACTTCTGTTCTTTTCAATAAATTATATTATCTCTTGATGAGAATACTTTGCTTTTTCCGTACTTTATATAATATTCAACATAAAATTTTGCATAAAGTAATCAATTATATACTGGCTAATTTATTAATAAGCTAATTAGGAAAGCTCACACAGGTATGTGAACCAAAGATAGCCATGTTTTGTTACATGACAGCTGCATAAACCTCTTTTAATTTCTTTGTGAAAGGCTCCTTATAATCTATAAAAAAAAAAAAAAAAGGAGGGAAGATACTATCAGATGGCTCTCCAGGTGTCTTATGAGAACTTTCAAGCACTTTTGTGTGAGGGACACCCAGGACATGGTCTGACCTACAGAGTTATTTTGGCCTCTCTTATTAAATCACTTTTAGAGTCAAAATTTTTTAAGCCTAAGAACTTTGGTATGTGCTGGTTATCAATGGTGTATAAAAATAGTTTTTTACTTCAAGGGATATGCAATTTAATCAGATTAAGGATACTTCCCTTTATATCAATTGTAATTGATAAAGCTTAAAAATTGTCCATCTATTTTATAAATAACTAAAGGATTGGTGCACAAAATTTGTGCACAAGTGTGGAGGAGGGAGTGTCCCTCAGTCCAGCTTGCATGCTCTCCAATCTGGGACCCCTCAAGGGATATCTGACTGCTCATTTAGGGCCAAACCAGGTAGGATTGGGCCTAAATGGGCAGTCGGACATTCCTCTCACAATCCAGGACTGCTGGCTCCCAACTGCTCACCTGCCTGTCTTCTTGATTGCCCCTAACTGCTTCTGCCTGCCAACCTGATCATCCCCTAACCAATCCCTTGCCAGCCTGATTGATGCCTAATTGGTCCCCTGCCAGTCTGTTTGCCCTTAACTGCCCTCCCCTGTAGGCCTGGTCATCCCCAACTGCTCTCCCCTATAGGCCTGGGTCCCCCACAACTGCCCTTCCCTGGAGATCTGCTTACTCACAACTTCCTTCCTCTGCTGGCCTGGTCACCCCTAACTGCCCTCCCCTGAAGGCTTTGATCACCTCCAACTGCCTTCCCTTGCAGGCTTGATCGCCCACAACTGCCGTCTCTTGCAGACCTGGTCCCTCCCAACTGCCCTCTCCTGTTGGCCATCTTGTGTTCACATAGGAGTAGGATCTTTGACCACATGTTGGAGTGATGGTCAATCTGCATATTACTCTTTTATTAGATAGGATAGAGGCCTGGTGTCCAGGTCGGGGCAGGCAGGTTTGCCCTGAAGGGTATTGTGGATCAGGGTGGGGGTACCCTTAGGGCATGGGGTGGCTTTGGCAAGGGGCCTGTGGTGGTTTGCACTCTGGACATGCCCCGGGTGACCCAAGCAGATGCTGTGGTATCTGGAATTTATTTATGTTCTACAATTGAAACTTTGTAGCCTGGAGCACAGCCAAGCCTTCTGCTTGCTCTGTGGTGGCAGCCATTTCTGTTGGTATTTATTTATCATCTATAATTGAAACTTTGTAGCCTTAAGCAGAGGCCTGCGCCAGCCAGGGCAGGTGGAAAGCTTTGCTTCTTCCATCTCCATGTGCAACTCAAGCCTCCTTCTCTCTCCAGCTTTGTGGCTACTGCAATTTTTGTTGGGATTTATTTATCTTCTATCATTGAAACTTTGTAGCATTGAGTGGAGGGCTGAGCCAGCAAGACTAGGTGAAAAGTTTGGCTTCCTCTATTGCCAAGGATACCCAAGCCTCCCTCCTTCTCTCTGTGGTCGTACCTATCTTGGTTGGGTTTATTTGCATATTCACTCCTGATTGGCTGGTGGGGGTGGCTGGTGGGTGTGACTGATGGGTGTAGTTGAGGTATGGTCAATTTGCATATTGCTCTTTTATTAGATAGGATTATGTGATTTTTCTAGTCTGTAGTATTAGCAGGACATGAACCTATTTTTAAAAGCAGTTAAGTCATGCAGCAGTGATTTTTGTGTCCTTCAAATATTTCCCCTTAGTGCCTAAAATGCCAAAAGTTGGCAGTCCAGCTCACCAAATGAAAACTTTGATTTCAATTTAAATAAAGACCATCTAACTTGGGTGACATTTTAAGTTGTGATTTGTGAGTTCCTTGAAGGTAAGAATCCTATCTAACTCATTATTAGGAGGTATCCAGTGCCTTGTATAAAGTAAGCATTTATAAATGAGGAATAAATGAACAAAATCCCTCACGTGTCAACATAAATAGAAAACAAGTTTTGAATGAGAAGAAAACTAGCATATACACACCCTGAGAGTGAAGTTAGTGGTCAATTCAGAGGAAGAGGAAGTTGAAATAAAAATAATCTTCTTTTCATTTTGACAGGAGTTTAATTTTGGTTTGTTAAAATATTGTAAAACCTTTTTTAGCTCCACTAACCATCTGTGACTCTAAAATTTTCCTTTGTGGCCTATTCAGAGTACATGCTCAGTAACTCAGTAACCTTGGGCTGCCCAAAGGAGCTGTGTGTGTGTGTGTGTGTGTATGTGTGTGTGTGTGTTTCCTTCAGAAGTATACTGAAAAGCCTCAAATGGACCACAGTAAAACATATTGGAAAACACCAAATTCATCATTTTCATGCCTACATTTTTACCTGGTTCTTTCTTCAAGAATCTAAAGGGGTTGCTGAGTATACAAAAAATAAAAATTAATAAGAGAAAGAAAATAATTTTCTGCAATTTCACTTATTGCTTATGAACCTGTGACCACAATTAGGAGGACTCCATAACAGAGTCTTTCAGAAAAAAATATCAGTATTCCAATAGGAATTTCAGATGGGAAATGATAATTTGTGATTCTTATAATAGTATGTGACTTGGTATATCTGTTTTCACACATTTATTATATAAATATAATGTCAGCACTTTTTGTAAATCTCTCTAAGATACCCTTTTTTTGCAATTGGCACTATTTTGATATTTACAGATGAACATGAACAGATAAACACTTGTAATTGGTTTTGATGATGGGAAACACTAACATTCAGCCACAGTTAAACTAAATAGGCATTAGTACACTCCAACTGACACAGATGCATTATTCTCATTAGTAGATCTGGATTACAAGAAAAGTACTCAATTATTATTATACTAGAGGCCCAGTCAGTGCACGGATTTGTGCACATTGAAAGGAAATTAATTAGAAGGTGGCTGGTAGGGCAAGGCAGGGCAAGATGGACCAGACATGTGCTGAAGCCAACCTCCTGCAGTCCCTTGCACCTGGGGCAGCTCCAGGTATCCAAGGGTATTTGTGGAGCTAGCAGGGTCCCTTTGGCAGGTGGGGGTCCCTCAACCTGGCCTGTGGGGATAGGGCCAGAATTTGCAGTCTGACATTCCCTGAGGGGTCCTGGAGTGCAAGAGGACACTCTGCAAAGTTGCTGTTACAGGACAGCTCCTGCATTGAGCATCTGCCCCCTGGTGGTCGTTGCATGTCATAGCTACTGGACAGACAATTGAACAGACAGATGGTCATTTAGGCTTTTATATATATACTAAAGGCCTGGTGCACAAATATTCACGCACAGGTAAGGTCCCTAGACCTGGCCTGCCATCAGGGCTGATTTGATTCCCCACCTTCCCACCTCCTCCTTCCCTTATTAACTGCACACCAGCACAGTGTGGTTCCCCTCACATCCCTGCCTCCTCCTTCCCTTGCCACCCGTGTGGTTTCCCCCCCCCACTGCCTCCTTCTCTCACTCCCTCAGTGCCATTACCACTGCCCACCAGCCATGTTCCACACTGCCTCTTGGTGGTCAGCACACATCATAGTGAGCAATTGAATTTGTTTTCCTGGTTGAACGCCTAAGTGGACACTTTGCATATTAGCCTTTAATATATAAAAATATATTTTTAATTTCATCAATAAAAATCATGTGAAAAAAATTACAAATTTCTAGCTAGAACAAACTACTAAATTCCGAAATGAAGAGGCCATCATTAAAAAATTTAAGGAAATAAAAAGTACTATATAGCAACAAATTGGATAACCTAGATGAAAGTAATATATTTCCAGAAATACACAGATGAAATTGACTAGAAGAAAATAGACTGAATAGACCAATAACAAAGAAAAATAATATAAAACTTGCTCAAACATTAGATAAAATCTTCCCACAAATAATTGCCCAACAATAATTTCTTTGGTAAAACCTACCACAATTTTAAAGAAGAATTAAAACAAACCCTTCACAAATGCATCTAAATATTTTTAATGTAGTAAAACTTTCCAACTTATTATATAGAGGCCAGTATTATTCTGACAATAAAATAAGGCAAAAGCATTATGAGGAAATAAAATAATAGGTTAATATTCTTTATAACACAGATGTACAAATTTCCACAAAAATTCAATTCAGCAATATGTAAAAAAGATTATACTTATGACCAAGTAGAATTTATCTCAGGAAAGTTAGCTTGATTTAACATCTAAAAATCAATCAATATATTTTATTATATGAATATAATACAAAAGAAAAAAATAATTATCTCAATATATACAGAAAAAAATTCACATAATCCAACACATTTTCATGATAAAAATCCTGAAAATAGAAACAAATACAAGGAAATTAGAAATTGGGAAAAACTTCCTTTACCTAGTAAAGGTGTCTACAAAAAACACAAATAACATCATACTTAATGTTGAAAGACTGAATATTTTCCTTCTAAGATCTGAATGTCTCCTTAAGCTACTTCTATTCAATATTGTTCAAGAGGTTCTAGTAAGGGAAATTAGACAATAAAAAAATTAAATGTAATCCAGATTATAAGCAAAGACAAACTCTCATTAAGGATGGCATATTAATTATTAAAAAAAACTGCCCTAGCCAGTTTGGCTCAGTGGATAGAGCATTGGCCTACACACTGAAGGGTCCGGGTTAGATTCTGGTCAAGGGCACATGCCCAGGTTGTGGGTTCAATCCCCAGTAGCGGGTATGCAAGGGGCAGCCAATCAATGAGTCTCTCTCATCATTGATGTTTCTATCTCTCTATCTCTCTCTCCCTCTCTGAAATCAATAAAAAATATATTTAAATATAAAAATCTTTAAAACAAATAAATCTATTTGAATTAGTAAATGAGTATAACAAGTTATCAGGACATAGAAACAAGTACAAAATCCAATGTATTTCTATACATATACACTAGTAGTGAACAATTCAAAAACAAAATTTAGTTAGTTTCTCTTTTCCTTTTTTTACTAAATCCTTCTAATATCCCACACAGTTCCTTCCCCCTCAAAAGCTGTCAGCCTGCTCTTTATGAGTGTGTCTCAATTTTCCTTGTTAGTTTATTGTGCTCATTATATTCTACATATGAGTGAAATGATATGGTACTTTTTCTCCGACTAGCTTATTTCATTTAGCATAATGCTCTCAAGGTTCATCCAGGGTGGTAATTGCTGGGGGAGGAGAGGATGGGTGAAGGTAGGTGGAAGAGCGTATAGGGGGGATAAATGGTGATGGAAGGAGATTTGACTTGGGATGGTGAACACACGATACAGTGTACAGATAATGTGGAATTAAGTACCTGAAACCTGTGTAATTTTGTTAACTAGTGTCACCCCAATAAATTCAAAAAAGTAAAGCAAAGCAAACAAAAAAATTAAGAAAACAAAGATTATTGACACTCTAGCTTATAATTTTAACTAAATTTAATTGCTCAGTAAAATTAGAAGACTAGGAAATTCTATGAATAGATAATTTTCCAAAAAGACATACAAATAGCCAATAGGTACATGAAAATTTGCTCAACACCACTAATCATTATGGAACTAAAAATCAAATCAACAATGAAATAGCACTTCAAATTGTTAGAATGTTTATCACAACATAAGTGATAACAAATGTTGAGGATGTAGAGAACAGGAAACCTTGTACAATTTTGGTGGAAATATACATTGGTACAGCCACTATGTTAAACAGCATAGGGATTCCTCTAAAAATTAGAAATTAGAACTACCATACAATCCTACTTCTGGATATTTATCAGAAGGAACTAAAATTAAGATCTCAAAAAATCAGATTTGTATGAAACTACAAAAGACCCTGAATAGCCAAAGCAATCCTGAGAGAAAAAACATAATGAAGCTGGAAGTATCACAATATCTGACTTCAAATTATACTAGAGAGCTATGATAATCAGAACAGCATGGTATTGGCAAATAAACACACACAGATCAATGGAACAGAATAGAGAGTCCAGTTATAAAGCCACATGTATATGAACAGATAATTTTTGATAAAGGAATAAGAAGAGGGTGCTAGAAAAACTGGAAAGCTACGTGCAAATGAAACTGGCTTACAATTTGTCCCCGTGTAAAGAAATTAATTCAAAATTGATCAAAGACCTACATATAAGACATGAAATAATAAGTTACATAGAAGAAAACACAGGTACCAAAGTCATGTACCTAGATCATAGAGAACACTTTATGGACTTGACCCCAAAGGCAAAGGAAGTAAAGGGGAAAAAAATAGAAGAATGAGACTATGTCAAACTAAAAAGCCTCTGCATATAGCAAAAGACCCTGACAACAAAACAAAGAAGCAACCAATCAGATGAGAGATAATATTTTCAAACAGTAGCTCCAACAAAGGTTTGAACTCATAAATCTCAACACCAAACAAACAACCCAATCAAAAAGTAGGAAGAAGACCTGAAAATACACTTCTCCCAAGAAGACTTATGATCAGCCCTCACAGTAACAACTGAACAGCAGTTTGGGTGGGGCCACAAAGCCAGCAGGGGAGTTAGTGAGGGGCAACCAAACGATTGAACAGCAGGCTGTGTAGGACGACCAGGCTGGCACAAGGGGGCAGTGAGGGGCAACCAGGACAGCAGGGGGCATTTGGGGATGACCAGGCAAGGAGGGTGGCAGTTACAGGCAATCAGGCAGGCAGGCAGCAGTGGTTAGGGATGATCAGGCTGGTATGGGGGGCAGCTAGGGATAATCAGACAGGCAAACAAGTGAGCAGTTAGGAGCCAGTGGTCCAGGATTGTGAGCTGGATGTCTGACTGCTGGTTTAGGCCCAATCCTCACCTAAACTGGCAGTTGGACATCCCCCAAGGGGTCCTGGATTGAAGAGGGTGCAGGCTGAGCTTAGGGGACTCCCTTGTGAACGAATTTTGTGCACTGGGCCTCTAGTAGATATATAAAAAGATGTTCAATCTCACTGACAATTAGGAAAATGCAAATCAAAAATATAATGAGATACCACCTTATACCTGCTAGAGTGGCCATTATTAAGAAGACAGGCAATAACAAGTGTTGGGGAGGTTGTGGAAAAAAGGAACCCTTATTCATTGCTGGTGGGAATGTAGACCGATACAGCCACTATAAAAAGCATTCTGGCAATTGCTAACATACTAAGAATATAGCTACCATACAACCCAGCAATCCCACTCCTGGGTATATAACTGAGAAACTTGAAATAATGTATTTGCAAATATATATGGCCAAGACATGGGAACAACCAAAGTGTCCCACAATAGAGAACTGGATAAAGAAGATGTAGTACATATACACAGTGGCATACTACTCAGCCATAAGAAAGGAAGAAAAAATGCCGTTTGGAGCAACATGGATGGACTTTGAGAACATTATGCTAAGTGAAATAAGTCAGTCAGAAAAAGCTAAAAAAGATATGATTTTACTCGTATGTTGGATATAAAACTAAAATTCATGAACACAAACAGCAGTGTGGTGGTTGGGGGAAGGGGAGGGGAGATCCTAATTTAAGGTGAAAACAGAAGATTTGACTTTGCGTGGTAGACACTGGGTGCAATATACAGATCTTAGAACATAGAAACCTATACCTAAAACCTATATATTCATTTTGACCAATATCACCCCAATCAATTTAATAAATAAAATAAATAAATAAAAAGTATTTTAGGAGTCCTATTTCATTTCAGAATTATTCACAATAGACAATATACAAAAGCAACTTAAGTAATTGTCAATAGATAAATGGAGAAGTTGCAGGAAACCACTGCTTGGCAATACTGTAAGTGTACCAAGGAACAAGGAAGGCCGATGGACCTTGGGTGTCAGCAGGGCTGAAGCTAAGCACCTCATCTGTTGAGATAGTGGTGACTCAAGGCAATTCCTTAACCTAATAATCTTTTTTCTGTTTACCAAACTTTACTTTTGATATGCCTGTATGCATTGCTAAAGGGCAAATGTGCATTCAAGTAAATAAATAGCATACCAGGCCAGAAGTCAGTGTGTTCTTCACAAAAGAGACACCACCTGGCCCCCACCCCTTAATAATTCATATTTCTTGTTTAGTGTTTTCATTTGTGCATCGGCGCCTCCTTCAGATCCTAAATCCAGCCATGCAGGTTGTGGCATCTGTACCCCGGACAGGGACTGGAGGAGAAGATTTGCCTGAGTGAAAAATGAAAAGTGGAAATTCACCGGAAAGGTGTGAAGTTCACCTCGCACAAAGCCCATGCCAGCTTTGGAGTCGACACCATGAATGGATGGGGATGTTTTTAATCAGCCAGGTTATAATGGGGAAGAATTCGAATAAAAGGCAAAAGCATCATTGTAAATTTTTAGCTTGCATGCTCAAGGATAAAGGAATTAAGATGTTGAAAGGTACTCTCTTAAATCAGGCTCAAGGAAAACGAGTGCCCCTGTCATTCTTAACTATATGGGCTCTTGTTTGAACTGCATTATGCCCACTTCATATTGAGGATCAAAAGTCTGTAACACCTAAGGCCCCAGATCCTCCAGCTCTAGTGTGGGAAGGCTCATCAACTAGAGAAAATGGAGCTAACAGTCCTTTTACAAAAGGACTCTTCAATGCTTTGTCTGAAAACTACCATATGATGCTCAGAGACTGGTAGATTCTAGCTGAAATAACTTTAGACACCAGTCATTGCTATGATATTTATTAAGTCTCATCTATGTGTTATGCATACTAGTCTATTGATTGGTGTTTTATCTGTCTTTTTTGTTTGTTTTAATACATTTATAGTTAGTCTATTAAGCATGCCTTTAATTTATCTGAATAGAAAAGAAACAGTAGGTGGCCAGGCCATTACTAAATTTGTCCGGAGCAAAAAGAATGTGGAGGGAGGGGATAAAGAATCTGAGCAGTACATTTGGCTGAAAACACAGGTTCTAAGAAAATTCCCTAGACAAAGGGAGGTAACTAAAAAAGGCCTCAGCCCATTCATTACTAGGTCTTTTAGTGATCCTGTAAAATGAACTCCCACTCTTGGGAGCATTCTTTTTGTTTTTGTTTTTTTAATATATTTTTATTGATTTTTTACAGAGAGGAATAGAAATTCAGCCAAGGTAGATGCTCTTTACCAGAATCGAACCTGGGACCTTTCAGTCCACATGCCGGTGCTCTGTCCACTGAGCCAAACTGGTTTCGGCTCTTGGAAGCATTCTTAAAAGTCTCATTTTCACCATGCTTTTATATCCCAATATGTCATTTAAAATTTGGATAAATGAGACATTTCTCACAATTTAAGGATACTTCTGGGACTTCTATACCCAGAAGAGAAAACATCTAGTTTAAGAGGAAGGTGCCCCACTCGATTTTGGGTGGCCTCTTGGTCTAAGTCCCATCTCTTCTCGGATGCTATAGAGTAGGCCCCAGACTGTTTTTCTTCGGAAGATGGCGAAAATGACACAAGGAAAATATACAAGCTGTGTTTGGGAAACAAGATTTATGTTTCCATGATGAAAGGTGGTTCTTGAATAACAATGGACCACATTCCAAGGTTGCCTCCCAGATATCAGGGGGCACTCTTGTTTTTATAAAGAAAAATAAAATAATATAATACTTTAACGTTAAAGCCACTGAAAGTCTGTAAGTTATCTCTTTTACAGAATTGGCCAAGGAAAAAACCTTGGGTAATAATAATTGACTTTGAAATCTCAAAGTTGTTAAGGCAAAATATATATAATTAAAATAAAGGGTATATGATAAATCTTCTTCAGTGTTAATTATATATGACTAAACATAGTTTTCTAAAGTTTTTGCTAACTTAAAACTTTGGAGGTTGCTGAATTAAATAATAAAAATCATTAAATATCTAGATATTTTGAAATAAGAGGATACTGAAATATTAATCTGAGTTTGCCTCATTAAAATTCTAAAAGATAGATTTGGATTTATTAATTGAATATGTTCTATTTTGTTTGAAATATATTCTTAAAATATGAATATATTACTAATTTAAGAAATGCTAAGTATTTAACTTGCCACCTAAAATTTGAGGCTTCTAAGAGTTAAAAGTTCAAATTAAGTTGGGAGAAATTATGGTTGTGATAATAGAATGCATGAAGTATAGAAATTTATTTTTGAGGAAAATAATTATTGTGTTTTCTCTGAAAAATTAGTAGTTCAAAATATATTATAGTCTTTATGTATATGTGTGTCAGTGTACTACATGTGGTAAAATATCTACCTAGGATATAATATTTTATTGGCCTGATTAAAAAGGAGGATTAATTCTATGGTCTGAACCAAGTTTTTAATGTTAAAACGGATTTAAATTTAATTTATGTCTTTAAGAATAATTACAAAAAGTGTATAATGTAATCTTTAGGTTATGTATATTTGATAGTCTTTCCAAGTAAAATTTTAAGACTTTACCCGAGAGATAGCTTTGGGTCATTTTAAGGGGCCTGGAATGATTCAAGGTTTTATTCTCTCTTCTTAAAAGAAATATTTTTAAACTAAATTAGGCTGATCTAATGTACTTTAAATCATGTGGAAGGCCTTGTCAAATAAAAAATTAATAATTGTGTTCTATTTATATACATATATTTATTTTATTTTTTAAATATATTTTATTGTTTTTTTACAGAGGGAAAGAGAGAAGGATAGAGAGTCAGAAACATCGATGAGAGGGAAGCATCAATCAGCTGCCTCCTGCACACCTCCTACTAGGGATGTGCCCACAATCAAGGTACATGCCCTTGACCAGAATCAAACCTGAGAGCCTTAAGTCCACAGGCCAATGCTCTACCCACTGAACCAAACTGGTTAGAGATATATACATATATTTTAAATATTATAGAATTTCAGACTATAAGCTTGGCAGGACAAGGTTGCTAAATACTTCTTAAGCAAAACCAGAATATTCAGCAGTGGAATTTCAAAAACAAGAGAGCATACATAATGCCACAGATCCCCAGATCCACAGATCCCAAGCCTGCTCTATAGATTGCCTAGCGGGTAGGGCAGTATCTGTACTTCATGGGTTAAATATATATGCTTGCTTATATTGATTTTTCAATAAAGGTGCGTACTTTACTTATTAAGTTAGCTTTTCACAATATAATCAAGGTCTCATATAAACTCATTTATATGTGAATCCAATATTTTATTTTTTTATTTTTTTGTGGGTAGCATATCACAATTTTATTTTTTTAATCTTTATTGTTCAGTTTATTAATTACATTGTTCCCTTATTTTTCACCCTATAGTTCCCCTACACCTGGTACCCATCCCACCATCCTCCCTCACCCCCCTCCTCTGTCCTCTCCCATAGTTGCATGATTTTTGTCCAGTCTCTTGCTTCACTTCCCACACCCCCTTTTTCCCCAAGAGTTGTCAGTCCATTCCCTCTCTATGTCCAGGATTCTGTTAACTCATCAGTTTATCCTGTTCATCAGCTTATTAATTCACTTGATTTTTAGATTCATTTGTTGATAGATGTGTATTTGTTGTTCATAATTTACACTTTTATCTTTTTCTTATTCCTCTTCTTAAAGAATATCTTTCAGCATTTCATATAATATTGATTTGGTGGTGATGAAGTCCTTTAGTTTTTTCTTATCTGCGAAGCACTTTATCTGACCTTCAATTCTGAATGATAGCTTTGCTGGATAGAGTAATCTTGGTTGTAGATTCTTGCTATTCATCACTTTGAATATTTCTTGCCACTCCCGTCTGGCCTGCATTGTTTCTGTTGAGAAATCTGCTGACAATCGTATGGGTGCCCCCTTATAGGTAACTAACTGTTTTTCTCTTGCTGCTTTTAATATTCTCTCTTTGTCTTTTGCTCTTGGCATTTTAATTATGATGTACCTTGGTGTGGTCCTCTTAGGGTTCCTATATATTGGCGTTTGGTGCGCTTCTTGGACTCCTAAGTCAATTTCTTTCACCAGGTGGGGGAAGTTTTCAGTCACTATTTCTTCAAATAGGTTTTCATTGTCTTGCTCTCTCTCTCTTTCTGGCACCCCTATAATTCAGATGTTGGTATGCTTGAGGTTGTCCCAGAGGCCCCTTACACTATCTTCAATTTTTTGGATTCTTTTGGTTTCTTGCTTTTCCAGCCGAGTGGATTTTGCTTCTTTGTATTTCAAATCTTGAACTTGGTTCTTGGGGTGCTCCAGAGCACTTTTAGGTCTTTGTATAATATTTTTTATTTCAGCCAGTGTATGCTTAATTTCTGGTTGGTCCTTTTTCATATCATTTAGAGTCTCCATTATATCCTTGAGCATCTCCTTCATTTCCTTATAGGACTCATTCATTACCTTTGTGGTCTTGCTTAATTCCTTATAGGCCTCGACCTTTTGTTGGAGCCTCTTGAAAAACCCTATAACTGTGGTTTTGAATTCCATGTCCAGTCGTTTTTTTTCCCTCCATTTCTTTCACATCTGATTTCTTTCCATGTCTCTGCATGGTGGCTGCTTCCCTGAGGTGGTCAATTAGCTTTGTGTGGTAGACGTCCTACAAGGGACAGTGGCTCAGCCTCCCCAGTTACCTGAGGTGGATATGGGCTACACAGTCTTGCTGAAGTTAAGCTCAGGTTAACCGTTGTTAGCACTTGGAGGGTTGACCTCCAGGCCAATTGTCTGTGAAGCTCAGCTGTGCTCAGGTTGGATGGGCAGAGTCTCTGGGCCAAGCAGACAGCGTTAGCTCCGCCCTATGCGGCCCCAGGGACTCTGTGCTGGGGGCAATGCCTGCCAGCACCTCTGAGAGAGAAACACTTCCAAGCTCCACCGGCTGCCAGAGAATTCAGACTCTCCCCAAATGAGTCTGCACACCCAATGTCTCACCCAGGGTCGTAAAACAAAGCAGTCTGATGGTTTCCCGAATGAGATAGCAAGTCTCAGAGCGCTCTCTGCACGGTCACGCAGTTGAGCTGTTCGAGCAAGCTGCCTTCTCCACAAGCTCGGAGACCCCTGCAGCACCCGAGCTTCGGGGTGCCCTCCCACTCTCCATTTTTCACCCCGTATGATAGTGGGTTCCCTGGACTTCACCCAAAGCTGGAGAGTCAGCCCAGTGGGACGTCTTTGTCTCCCCTTTCAAGAAAACTGGCCAGTTTTCAGCCACCCGCCCTCTCTGCTGGCATAGGCTCCAAACCTCTCTCTGCGCGAATCTTTCAACACTGTCCGCCGCGGCTCCTCCGAATCACAGTGTCTTATTTTCACTTTTATTTGTGGAATTTTCACTCGGCCAGCTTTCTGGTGATTCTGGAAGGTGTTTGTTCTTTTGTTAAGTTGTAGTATTAAAATTGCTGAGTATGACGGCAAGATAGGTGTTTTACCTATGCCGCCATCTTGGTTCTCCCGTGAATCCAATATTTTATAAGCAATTGGTTCTAGTAAAGTCCAAAGTAAAATTTGTATACTTATGAAAATGAGCACTAGCCAAAAGGAATGCTGTTTAGAACTAAATTTAATATCCCAAATGAGAAATTTAAAAAATCTCTTCCATTACTACTTGCAAAGTAAACTAAAATTTATTATTCAAGCATGAAATCTCACCATTAAAGAGACAACATAAGTAAAAAGAAAGTTACTTTTAACTGAGATGTATGCATTGCAGTATTAGCCAGCATGTTTCTCTTCTGTTTTTTTTTTTCTGAAAAGCAACCAAGTTCATTGTTCTGTTTGAAAGAAATTAAAAGACATTAATGTAGTGATTTATGGCAATCCCACAGAAAAAGTAGAATTTAAAAATGCTTATCCAATTAGAAAAGAAAATCTCTAAATAGGGCTTAAAAATCCTCTGAAAAAGGTACAGAAAGAACTGCCCTTCAAATATCTAGTAACTGTAATTAAAAATAATTGTATTAGGCCTGAGAAAGAAAAAAACATGAAAGGATTACCTTAAGACCCTTAATAACTTTAGGAATTATTGAAGGACATTAATTAAAACCTTATCTAAAATTCTCTATGGGAAAAATGACAAATGCATTCAATATGCTTAGGGAATCCCAAGGAAGCTTCTATTAAGTGTATGCAAATACTTACAGAATCATTTTCTAATTTTGTGACTCACCTCACTTGAGAAGTGAGATAGCAAATACAGCATGTAACAGCAGTTTGCAACCATCTAAATTTAAATCAAAGCTGTTTGGGCCATCTAGTAAACCCTACCTTCCCTAAACCAAGGACACTTAAAAATAAATATTTTGAGAAGAAAATGGCAGTAAAATAGATGGGCGTGTCCTGAGCCTTGTTCCAGAGCAGACAGAAAGAATGGCTGAGGGTCGCTGAGGTGTTGGTGAGTTGGGGGACAACTATACTCCAGGAGAAGGTGGGGGACTGCTGGATGGGCCTCCCTGACCGAGCAGCCCCCAGTGCTGCTGGGTTCTTTCACAGAGCCACTGGCTCGGATGCGGACCAAGCCATCTTGAAGGGGAAAAGACTGAAAATCTACTGCTACGGCACCCACTGAACAGCTGAGAACCCCAGAAAAACGGTCCCCAATTAGCGCAAACGTGAGGATTCAGAGGAGCTCTACACTCCACCACGGAAAGGTCAGATTTCGCTTAGGATGCGGTTAGGTCTCTGCTCCCCTAAGGGGAGAGAAATGCGCACACAGAGGGAGCTAGAGGAATAGGGGAAGTCTGCAACTGAAAAAAAAAATTTGTGGTTGTTGGAGCTGGTGAGATCCATGAATGTGGAAGGGGGTCCTCAGCGCTGATGAAAGAAGGGATCCCTAGAAAGCAGCCAATTTAGATCTATGAAAAAGGACAGCCCAAAAATTTTTGGAGTGTGCTGGCTGCTTAAACCCAAGGGGGAAAAGGAGACTGCACAGACATGCGCAGAACCAGAGTTCACACACTTGCATTTTTTCCTCTCCAAATCCTTGCTTCTGATTACTAAATCCAAAGCATAGGATCACCTAATGGGGGACATCCTGGAAGACTACAGTGAAGAGTTGTTTTTCTGGAACTTGGGCATCAGAGCAGGAAGACACTGTTAGAGAGCCAGCTCTGGGGAGCCCAATCCCACAAATCGGTATTGAGTGCCACAGGGGTAGCAGGATCTTAGTACAAGCTAAAGAGGACCAAATAGACCTGGAGGTCAATCCAGAAACACTGCCACCCTGGGGCTCAATCACAAATTGACTATTGTGTAACACAAATTAAGAAATCAGTTTTACTTGCAGGGGCTTGAATTCTCACCCCTCCTGAGGAAGGTCTCCTACCCCCACGGCTGCTACGCCTCCCATGCACAACTCACACTGGGACCCAGGTGGTAGACAGAGACTCGGCCAGCAATAGCTGCCCTATATCTAAATTTAATTTATTACAAGGAATTCTGAGGACCTACTCAAAAATGCAAATATTCCTTTCCACAGGTATTTACTGGGTAAACTAAGATTTCTGCTTGAGTATTAAAATTGACAGTAAAATAGTAATCAAGTTTTCAGATTAATTTAAATTGGCCAAGTGAAATAAGTGAATACTCAAGAAAATCTAAGTGTACTGGACAAAAAGCTTTTCCTAAAACATTAACTAAATTATCTATTAGTAGTTCATCTCACTGCAAAATTGCCTAACATCCAAAGAACCTAAAGTAGTAATATTTGTATGCAAAAATTAAAATTTAAAATTACCAAGACTGCAAGATAAAATTTCCAAAAGCCCCTATTAACCAAATAAAGGGGGGTGGGGGACAATGAGGTAATATCATGTAAGGAAAAATATCCTATAAGTAAAATACATGTAGAAAATTCTTACTCCAGAAAAGAAAATTCCATTTGTAAAACCAGCTGCAGGACACCCCCCCAAAAAATACACATGGTGTCAAAATAAGCCAAAGGAATATCATTTAGGCAAAAATAAAAAGAATCCCAAGTCTATTTTGCAGAGAGGATCCCTTTGTTAACCTTTGGTCGAGAATGTGTTTGTGTGTTTGCAGAGAACAACTCCAAGACCATGTGGGTTCCTGCGACAATGAGGAACTGACGGGCCTGTTCCATCCACGAGGACGGTCCAGAGATGGCGGACGCTGACGACACCTTGCCATGCTAGCAGTCGGCAGCTGAGTGGGGCTGCGGGCGGCCCAGGAATATACCAGAGAGGACGGATCTTGCATTGCCACGATGTGTCCACCATCTGGATACCATTGCTGACATGTACACATGAAGAACTATTTGACATTGAAACTGGGACTCAGAACAGTTGGACATTGAAACTGACACTCAAACTTTTTGTGCTCTTATACGTTTGTTTTCAGTATGCAGAGGCAAGATATTTTTGAAGAAAAGAAACAGGGGAGAGTGATTGATATAGAGGCAGGGTGGCCTCGAACAGACTGTCAAGCTACAGGGGGAAGGCTGGAGTGGAGGGGAGGCAGATGCTGGGGGAGATCAACCGAAAGACTTGTATGCATACATATGAGCATAACCAATGAATGAAAGACTCTGGGGTGGGGAGGGAGGCAGGTGGGGACATGTGCGGGGGGCTAGGGGAGGCTGGGGGAGGATATTGGGGGGGAGGAAAACATATGTACTACTATTAAATATAAGTTATATTGTAAATAAAATTTTAAAAAAAGAAAAAAAGAAATCAGTTTTATTACTGCTACTATTTTAACTTTTTAAAAGTGTTATTTTATTTTCCCTTTATTCTAGTTTAGGATTAGTGTTTTACAGACTATTTTCATCTTTCCTTTAGCATCTTTTTACTCTATCTCAACTCCATCTTTATACCATCATTCTCTTGCTTTCCCCATTTGGGGTCCTGTTTCTCTTACCTGTTTCCTGCTTTATATTTTCCTTATTCTTTTTTTTACCCCCTGTTAAAATTTCACCCTATTTATATATCTAATTTCCAACCCCCTGCTCCAAGTCCATACACACCACTCTCTTCTCTGTCTTCACTATCTTAAATTGTTTTTATCTCTGTCCTTTTGTTCTTTGATTGAATGTTGATTATATAAATTTTTATGCTTATTTGTGAGATTGTTTTGCTTATTATTTTCTTTTTGTTTATTTTGTGCTTTGTATTGTTGGGGTTTTTTGTTTGGTATGTTTTTTGCTTCTGTTTTTCCTGTCTCGCTTGATATTAGTTGTGGTTTGTAGTTTGTATTAATCTCCACGTACTTGTTGCTATCATTTGTTGGGATTAGTGGCTGTCCTATTGGAGTTTTCTCGCCATATATATAATTTGTTCCCCTTTTCTTTCTTATTCTTTCTTTTCTCTTACTTTTTTCCCCTTTTCCCAATTTCATTTTGACATTCCTTTCTTTCTTTATCTCTCTGTGTGAGAGTATGCGTGTCTGTGTGTTTTCTTTCTCTCTCTATTCTTTCTCATCTATCCCCTAATTTGCCTTTCTCTGGTGATCACCTTAATTTGAGGTTATCAATATTGTGAGTACATTCCTGTTCAGTGTCTGGTGCATGGCACCTGGTTGTGTTTTATTTTGTGCTTTTAAATCAACACAGGAGAGAGAGAACTACATAACGAGACACCTGGAGAAGAGAGACAATGGGGAGGCAAAGAAACATCCTGGATATGAAAGAAAAGCAAGCCTCAGCAGAAAAGGAAATAAATGAAATGTAGGCCAGTAACCTTTCAAAGACACTATTGAGAGAAATGGTCATAAGGTGGATGAAAAAAAATGAAACACAAACTTGATAATGTGAGCAAGAACCAAGAGGAAATGAAGAAGAGACAAGAAGAAATGAAATAATGATATCACTGCTTTAAAGAACTTAATAGAAAGCATCAAGAGTAGACTAGATGAAGTAGATAGCATCAGTGAGCTGGAAGACAAGGTAGGAAAAAATACCCAAGTAGAGCAGCTTCTAGAAAATAAATTAAAAAGTAGGAGGAGAGCCTAAAGGAAATTTGGGACAATATGAAACAAAACAACATCAGCATTCAGGGCTTCCAGAAGGAGAGGAAACTACAGGAGGAATAGAAAACCTGTTGGAAGAAATAATGACAGAAAACTTCCCTGATATAAGAAAGAAAAAACCCACACAAATCCAAGAAGCTCACAGAATCACAAGCACAATGAACCCCAAAAGACTGACACCAAGGCAGATTATAATTAAATTGGCAAACACAAACGACAAAGTAAGAATCTTTTTTAAAAAAATGTATTTTATTGATTTTTTACAGAGAGGAAGGAAGAGGTATTGAAAGTTAGAAACATCAATGTGAGAGAAACATCAATCAGCTGCCTTCTGCACACCCCCTAATGGGGATGTGCCCACAACCAACGTACATGTCCTTGATTGGAATCAGACCTGGAACCTTTGAGTATGCAGTCTGACACTCTATCCTCTGAGCAAAACCAGTTTTGACAAAGGAAAAATCTTAAAAGCAGCCAGAGAGAGACAGAAAGTCACCTACAAAGGAACCCCCGTTACAATAGCAACAGTTTTCTCAACAGAAACTCATCAGGCCAGAAGGGAATGGAATGAAATATACAAAGTCATGCAAAGGAAGAGGCTAAATATAATAATACTGCACCAGCAAGAATATCAATCAAAATTGAAGGTGAAATCAGGAGCTTCACAGACAAAAAGGACTAAGGAAATTTATTACCACAAAACCAGCAATGCAACAAATGCTAAAGGATCTGCTGTAAAAAGAAATAAGGAGCAAAGAAGGAACACAGGGGTAAAGAATAAAAGTAGAGACAAATAAGTACCTATTAATAATAACTGTAAATGTAAATGGATTAAATGCTCCAATCAAAAGACATAGGGTAACGGAATGAATAAGAATAAGAAAACATGACCCATATATCTGCTGTCTACAAGAAACCCACATCCAAAAAAAAAAAAAAAAAAGACGCACACTGACTGAGGGTAACAGGATGTAAAAAGGTTTTTCAGGCAAATGGAAATGGAAAAAAGGCTGGGGTAGCAATACTTATATCTGCCAAATTAGATCTCAAAGTGAAGGACATAAGAGATAAGGAAGGCCACTTCATAATACTAAAGGGAGCAATCCAACAAGAAGAAATAACTTTGGTAAAGATATATACACCCAATACAGGAGCACCCAAATACATAAAAAACCTCCTGGAGGAAATCAAAGGAGAGATTGACAGAAATACAATTATAGTAGGAGACTTTAATATCCCACTATCACCATTGGACAAACCTTCTAAACAAAAAATCAGCAAAGAAACATGAATCCTAACTGACTCCCTAGAGCAGATGGAATTAATTGACATATTCAGATCAGTTCACCCCAAAGTCACAGAATATACATTCTTCTCAACTGCACATGGGTCATTTTCATAGATAGACCATATGCTGGGTGATAGGCAAAGTCTCTCCAAATTCAATAAGATAGAAATTATATCAAGTATCTTCTCAGATCACAGTGGCATAAAGCTGGAAAGCCACTATAATAAAAACAATCCAAAGAAATCAAATACATGGAGACTAAACAGAATGCTATTAAACAATGAATGGGTTACCAGGGAGAGCAAGGAAGAAAAAAAAAAACATCATGGCAACAAAAGACTAGGAAAACAAAACAATCCAAAATCTATAGGACACAGAAAAAGCAGTTTTGAGAGGAAAGTTCATAGCTTTACAAGCCTATTGCAAAAAAAACAAAAAACAATGGAAACAAATGATCTAACCCTATAACTCAAAGATTTAAAAACAGAGCAACAAGAAAAGCAGTGTAAGCAGAAAGAAGGAACTAATAAAGATCAGAGCACAGATAAACAACATAAAGACCAAAGAAACAATACAAAAGATGAACAAAACCAAGAGCTGGTTCTCAGAAAGGATAAACAACATTCATGAACCTCTAGCCAGACTCACCAAGAAGCAAAGATAGAGGACCCTAATAAAGAAAATCAGAAATGAAAGAGTTGAAATAACAGTAGACACCACTGAAATACAAAGGATTGTTAAAAAAACACTATGAACATCTCTACTCAAAAAAAAACTGGCCAACCTGGAGGAAATGGATATAATCCTACGAAAACATAACCTTCCAAATATCACGCAGAAAGAATCTAAACAGCTCAATAGACCAATAACCACTGAAAAAATTGAACCAGTCATCAAAAGCTTCCAGCAAAAAAAGCCCAGGGCCAGACAGCTTCACAGGGGAGTTTTCCAGACATTGAAGAATGAAATAAAACCTATTCTCCTCAGACTATTCCAAAAAATTCAAGAGGATGGAACACTTACAAGCTACTTCTATGAAGCCAGCATCACCCTAATAGCAAAGCCAGATAAAGAAAACAGAATGAAAGAGAATTACAGGCCAATAACGCTGATGAACACAGATGCCAAAATCCTCAACAAAATTCTAGCAATATCTGATCCATCAGTACATCAGAAAGATAATACACCATGACCAAGTAGAATTTATCCCAGGAATACAAGGATCTTACACTATCCTCAAATCAATAAATATGATAGATCACATAAACAAATTGAGAGATAAAAATAGCATAGTCATATCAATTGATGCAGAAAAAACATTTGACAAAATCCAACACCGTTTCTTGATAAAAAGTCTCAACAAAGTGGGAATAGAAGAATCATAACTCAACATAATAAAAGCTATATATGATTAACCCACAGCTAACATCAAACTCAATGGCCAAAACCTAAAATCATTTCCCCTAAGAACAGGAACAAAACAGGGAAGCCCATTTTCACCACTCCTATTCGACATAATACTGGAAGTATTAACCATTGCAATTAGACAAGAAGAAGAAATAAGCATCCAAATTGGAAAAGAAGAAGTAAAGTTGTCCTTATTTGCAGATGACATGATATTATACATTAACAAACCTGAAAGACTCCATAAAAATCTAATAGACTTAATAAATGTGTTCAGCAATGTAGCAGAGTACAAAATTAATGCCAAGAAATCTATGGCATTTCTATACACCAATAGTAAACTTGCAGAAAGAAAAATAAAAAAAGCAATCCCATTTACCATGGTACCAAAAGAAATAAGATACCAAGGAATAAACTCAACCAAGGAGGTAAAAGATCTATGCAGGGAAAACTACAGGATACTGAAAAAAGAGATAGAGGAAGATGTAAACAGGTGGAAGAACATACTATGTTCATGGATTGGGAGAATCAACATCATTAAAATTTTCATACTACCCAAAGCAATCTACAAATTTAATGTGCTCCCCATTAAAATATCAATAGCATATTTCACAGACCTAGAAAGAACTCTCCAAAAATTCATCTGGAGTAAAAAAGACCTCGAAAAGCCACAACAATCCTGAGAAAGAAGAACAAAGTAGGTGGGATCTCAATTCCAGATTTCAAGCTGTATTACAAAGCCACTGTTCTCAAAACAGTCTGGTACTGGCACAAGAATAGAGATATAGACCAATGGAATAGAATATAGTATCCAGATTTCAACCCAAAACACTATGCTCAATTAATATTTGACGAAGGAGGCATGAACATATATGGAGTCAAGAAAGTCTCTTCAATAAATGGTATTGGGAAAATTGGACATATACATGCAAAAAAATGAAACTAGACCACCAGCTTATACCATACACAAAAATAAACTCAAAATGGATACAGGACTTAAACATTAGACGGGAAACCATAAAAACACTAGCGGAATCAATAGGCAGAGAAATCTCTCACATATGCCCAAAGAACTTCTTCACTAATACTGTTCCTAGCACAATGGAAGATAAAGAGAAAATAAACAAATGGGACTACATCAAAATAAAAAAGCTTTTTCACAGCAAAAGAAATCATCAACTAAACAACAAGAAAACCTTACTGTATGGTGGAACATATTTGCAAATGTTATCAGTGATAAAATTTTAATCTCTAATATCTACAGGCAACTTATACAACTTAATAAAAGGAAGATAAATGACCCAATAAAAAATTGGCAATGGACCCAAACAGAATCTTTTCAAAAGAAGATGGAAGGAATGCCACAGACACATAAAAACCTGCTTAATGTCACTAATTATCCAAGAGATGCAAATCAAAACAACAATGCAGTACCATCTCACACCTGTCAGAATGGCTTTCATCAACAAATCAACAAAGGACAAGTGCTGGAGAGGATGTGGAGAAAAAGGAACCCTGGTGCACTGCTGGTGGGAATGCAGACTGGTGCAGCCACTGTGGAGAATAGTACGAAGTTTCCTCAAAAAAAAAAATGAAACTACCATTTGACCCAGTGATCCCACTTCTAGGAAAATATCTCAAAAAACTAGCAACATGAATTAGGAAGGATATATGCACCCCTATGTTCATAGCAGCACAATGTACCATAGCTAAGATATGGAAAAATCCTAAGTGCCCATCAGCAGATGAGTGGATTAAAAAACTGGTACATCTACACAATGGAATACTATGCTGTGATAAAAAATAAGTAACTTCCATCATTTGCAACAACATGGATAGAGCTGGAGAGCATTATGTTAAGTGAAATTAGTCAGTCAGTGAAAGATAAATATCACATGATCTCACTCATTTCTGAAATATAATGAAAAGCATAGATTTATGAGCAAAAACAGATTTAGAGACTGAGAAACGTCCATCAGAATGTCAAACCTCAGGCTAAGTGGGGGTTGGCAGGACTAAGGGGAAGCAATCAACAGAGGGACATGTGTGCAAGTATATGAGCATAATCAATGAACACAGAAAACAGGGGGGTGGGGCATGAGTGGGCATAGGTGGTAATGGGGTTATAAGAACACATTTGTAAAAAATAAAAATTAAAAAATAAAGAAAATTATAAGAAAAAATAATATAAGATAAAATAAAATATTAAATCTCATCCACACTAGTGGTCACCATGACCTTAAGATAAAGGATTGAAACTGAAAGTCAATATATCTGACCTCTTGAACTAAGGTAAGTAATTTGTGTTTTTACTTCCCTGACAAAGTTTATCTCAAGTGACAAAAAAATTGACAGCCATTTGAAATTGAATTGACATGGCCTAGAGCAAAGAATATCCTTACATGATATTATTCTACAATGTCATTATAATTTTTGATATTTTACAACAGCATATTGCACAATTATCCCAAAGAAACTTTCAAACTAATTCTTTGAATGTTTGGCAGCAATTTAAAAAAAGACATAAATGGATTTAATCTCTTCCAGAGGAATTAAGGCACTGGGAAGGCACTTGAGCATTGTATATTGACCCCTCTTGCCCTTTTTGACAAGAGGGACCCTCTTATCACAATCCAATTGCACACAGCTGTTGCCTGAGCTTTTTGTTCAAGCTGAGGTTGAAGCCTCATGGTGGATAGCACCATGGATCTGTCTCTTGCTAAATGGTGTGAACTGGGCCCTCCCTGGAGAAGAAACCTGAATCCCCCAAGATATGTGATCAGTACCGGGAACCTGACAGAAGGCAAGAGGATCCCAAGGCAGGTGCTGGGCGTGGAGGCCATGAGGGCCTAGACTACCAAGGAGACAGAATTGGCCCCGGAGTATGGCTATTTATCCAGAGACGGTTAAGATTCCTCAGGGAAGGAACAATTTAAAACAGGCACAGTTGCATAGGGGCCATCAGAAGAGAACTTGGGGGTCAATAGAGGTGGGGCACAGACACTCACCCCCTTAACCTTGCAGGGGCCTGAACTCTCACCCCTTTTAAGGGAGGTCTCCTCCCCCCATGGCTGCCTTGCCTCCCATGCCCACCTCAGATTGGAACCCAGGTAACAGACAAAGACTTGGCAGGCAGCAGCTGCCCTTTATCTAAATCCCACCTAGCACCAGAAATGCTCAGGGCCTACTCAAGAATGAAAATAATTATTTCCACTAATATTTATTGGGTAAACTAATTTGACAGTAAAATAGTAACCAAGTTTTCAGATTCATGTAAATTAGCTAATTGAAATAAATGAATACTCAAGAAAATTTAATTGTACTGGACAAAAAGCTGTTCCTAAAATATTAACTAAAATTTCTATTGGTAGTTCATCTCATAGTAAAATTGCTTAACATGCAATGAACCTAAACCAGTCATACTTTTGTGCAAAATTTAAAATTGAAAGTTATCAAGTCTGCACTATAAAATTTACCAAAGCCTCCATTAATCAAAAAAAGGGGAGACAGTAGGATAATATCATGTAAGAAAAATTATCCTGTAAGTAAATTACATTGAGAAAATTTTTACTTCAGAAAATTAATTTCCATTTGTAATGCTAACAGCAAGACACCCATGAAAAACACACATGCTGTCAAAATAAACCAAAGGAAAATCATTTGAGCCAAAATAAAAAGGATCCCAAGTCAAATTTATAGAAAAGATTCCTTTATTAACTTTTGGTCGATAATATGTTTGCATATTTTCAGAAAACAACTCCAAGACCATGTGGATTCCTGCAACAGAGCGGTATTGACAGGTCTTCTCCAACCATAAAGACAAGAGGTGGAAGATGCTGATAACATCTTGAATGCTAGCAGTCAGCAACTGTGTGTAGCTGCAGGTTGCCTAGGACCAAACCAGAAAGGTTGGGACCTGCATTGCTACCATCTGTCCACCATCCAGATGTCATTGCTGACATGTACACATAAGGAAATATTTGACATTGAAACTGGGACTCAGAACTGTTGGACATTGAAATTGAGATGCAACTATTTTTTGTTCTTATACATTTATTTCTAGTATGCAGATGCCAGAATTTTTAAAGAAAAGAAACATGGGGGAAATAGATACAGAGGCAAAAAGCATTGAATAGAGTATCAAACTACACGGGGAAGGTAGGGGAGGTTGGTGGGCGGGGCTGTAAGAGATCAACCGAAGGACTTGTATGCATGCATATAAGCATAAACAATGGATACAAGACACGGGGGTGGGGGGCAGGTGAGAGCATGTGCTGGGGGCAGAGGAGGCTGGGAGGAGGCAAAAACTTAAACAAATGTACTACTATTTGTAATACTTTAAACAAAAAAAAATAAAGAGTAAATAATTTGCATTTTGCCTCCCTAAACAGAGGGTAAACAAAGCTTATGTCAACATACTCAAAAGGATTGATAGCAAAAATCCAATTAATATCATTTACTGTCCATGCCCAAAGACAAATGAAGTTAGAAAATAAACCTTATTTCACACTAATTTAAATAGCCAAATTGAAATAAGAGAATATATAGAAGAATTTAGTTGTAACCTACTGAAAAATAAGTTACTACAGTTTTTATATTACACCCCTATTATTTATACCAAAAAATACTAGACAGGAACCTATTCCTAAAACATTAACTATTTTTACTGATGGTTCATCTAATGTTAAAGCTTCTTATCATGCAATGGATTCAGACCTAGTCATCCAGACTAGTCACACTTCTATACAAAGGATTGAATTAGAAGCTATCAAGACTGTATTACGGAATTTCCAAGAGCCTCTTAATATTATTTCTTATTTTGTCTATGGCCTGGAAAACAAAATTGAGACTGCTGGATTAAAATGACTCAGTGACTAGACTCTGTTTATACCAGTGGTCGGCAAACTGAAGCTTGCGTGCTGTTCTTTTAACTAATGAGTTTGCCCACCACTGACCTAGACTCTCAATTCCAATAATTACAACCTATTGTTCCTTGTGATTAAGCACCTATCCCAGTGGTTGGCAAACTCATTAGTCAACAGAACAGCAAACCACCGGTCATGAACCGCATGTGGCTCTCGAGCCGCAGTTTTCAGACCACTGGTTTATACTATTTAAAGATGTACAACAAATTGTACAGCAAATACAATATCCCTTTTATATCACTCATATCAGAGCTCATACCACCCTGCCTAGTCTTTTAACAGATGGAAATGCATATGCCAATCAGTTAATTGCTTTATTACGGCAGGCAAAACAAATTATCAAGGAATATCCCACTTATATGTGACATTTGCCTCAAGGGCCTAATATAGGAATTAATCCTCAAGAATTAATAAGGGACCATATCTGGCAAATGGTTGTAACACATTATACTCCTTTTGGATGCCTTAGGGCATTGCATGTCTCTGTAGATACTTTTTCAAAGGTCCTATGGGCCTCTGCATCTACATGAGAAATGATAAAACAGGTCATTAATCATTGCTTAACTGCTTTTCCTGTCATGGGAATTCCAAAAACTATTAAAACTGACAATAAACCTGCATACACAAACTCATTTCCATCAATTTTGTAAAGTTCAATTATAGAACACCAATATCAGTGGCTAAAATCCCAACTTGATATACAAAAAGGGGGTATAGTGATGCTGGAGAAATCTCCTGTAGACTACACCAGCGGTTGGCAAACAGAGGCTCACGAGCCACATGTGGCCCACAAGCCACCATTTGCTGCTCTATTGACTAATGAGTTTGCTGACCACTGGACTAGACTAAATGTTACTGTGTAGTTGGAAGCTGTGAGGATTAGGCAATTGTGGCATATTGTGTGCAAATAGGTAAAGGGTAGTATATGACAGTGTTTGGCAAACTCATTAATCATCAGAGCCATGGTTTGCCGACCACTGGACTATACCAAGCATTAATTATCTTAAAATTTTTTCACTTGTAATGCTGATGACAAGGCACCAATAAAATTATACTGCTGTCATAGTAAGCCAAAAGAAAAAGAGCTTGATCAAATGGAAGTATCCTGGGTCTGGTTTATGGAAAGGTCCCAACCCTTTATTAAACTTTAGTGGAGAATATGTTTGTGTATTTCCAGAAAACTCCTCCAAGACCGTGTGGATTCCTGCAAGGAACATTAAACTTCAACATGGATCCAATAGAGGAACTGACCAGACTAATGAGGACATTGCACCTGGAACCTCACCCTGTACCTGTGACTTCAGACAATCGACTACTCTAGCCACAGATAGCAGTAGTCCCAAGCAACATGCTGAAGATGGGGAATGGGAGGAGAATGAGCCAGACGATAAATAATGCAAAGATGACTTGGGGGATCGTAAAGATGACAGTCCAGAACAAGAACCCCGAGAACACCTGAGAATGTTTCCTTGCCATGATTGCATCCATCAGTTGTGCGACAGTGCGGGTTTCCCTAGACAAAGTCAGAGAAGGTTGGACCTGCATTATCATTGCCCCCCATTTGTCCACCATTCAGAACTTGAATATCATTGCTGTCATGTCACAGGGGACAGTGATTGAGAAGAACTGATGGCCTAGAAAGGAGCCTACTACAAACTAGTTCCTTAGATGCCTGGCTGCAATTTAAAAAGAACATGAAAGTACTCGATCCTTTTCATTGGATCTCCCTACATCTGCCTCTTAGCATAACCACTATTGTCTGTTTCATACTTGTTTTATTAGTGGCCCAGTGCATGAAATTCATGCACATAAAAGGATTTTCTTTTACTTTAAAATATATTTTATTGATTTTTTATGGAGAGGAAGAGAGAAGGATAGAGAACTAGAAACATCGATGAGAGAGAAACATCAATCAGCTGCCTCGTGCACACCCCTCACTGGGGATGTGCCCGCAACCAAGGTACATGCCCTTGACCAGAATTGAACCTGGGACCTTTCAGTCCCCAGGCTGATGCTCCATCTACTGAGCCAAACTGGTTTTGGCAAAAGGAAATTAATTAAAGTAAATATGTTAATATTGCTATTTGCCCTTCCTCTATAAAAATGTGACAGAGATGACAGAAAATTAGTAAAATGTATATGAAAATAATATATAAATTTATTAATAAATAAACAATCACAATGTGATATAACAACAAAGACATGATATAAAAACAACAAAAACATGATGTAAAAACAACACTGATACAAAAAATGATTGATAAAGTGATTAAATTTATTCTAATATCTTCCTGTATACCACATTAACAGTGACAGCACTTTCAGAGGGCTTGACTAATTTCCCTTGTGATGAAGTATTTAGAACTTTAACATCACGTGCTTTCCGAACTCAAGAAAAAGCAACATATAACTGACCATGTGTGAATAGAAATATTTCTACTCTGTCTAGAGTTTGTTCTTATGATTTATTAATAGTCATCACAAATGTTGGCATCACGGGAAACTGTCTTTGAAATAATTTAAATGGAAGGCCACAACCTCTTCTTCTGCAGATCCTGTTAATACTTCAGCTTCGGTAATGTTAGGTTGCAATCTTTTGATAATAAATCCAGTACCATTACAAAGACCCTATTTACTTCTAAGATTTCTTAGTAGCATAATGATTGCACCCACTTTCAATTTTAATTTATGACATGACATTCCCGAAGGAATAATACTATTAAGAAATTCGATGGGAAAATTTTCCTTTTTAGCAATCAATGGAATCATCACTCAAATATTTGTGAAAATCTCCATCAAGTATATCCAAAACTTATTCACTTAATTTTTGAATATGCTCATTTTTTGAACAAAGAATCACACTTTTAGATATAGTTTTAATATTATCTGTAGACATAGTATTTCTAAAAGTAGCATCAATAATAGATCCATTGTAAATCAGTTCACAAGGGATTTCAATAATATCCATTCCTAAAAGAAAACTGCTATCCAGTTTGCCATATTCAAGTTTTACTAACCATTCACTATAAGCAGAATCCTCTGATCTCATATTTGTTTTAAGAGACAACTTTTTGAAACATCCCCAAATATTGTAGTACTTTAAACTCACTTGTACTATGGCCGATTGCATAGCATGCAGCATAATGCGGAGACAGTGTTGAAAATCAGCTCTGAGAAGGAAAACTTTCCTACAAAATCCAACATTCAGATTCATAATTTCTCTTAGTAATCTTTCTATGGTGTTTATAGCATGACTGGATGCCATGGTGCATTCATCAATAATAAGAAGTTGGGCCTTTTTAATGGTTTTAGCAACTTCACTCTTTATATTGAGTCTAGAAATTGAAATTTCATTTAATGGAATTGGTAATTTATATTAGGAAAGAAAGATTCTTACATTACAAAATAAATTTGCAGCAATTCCTGTAGACACTGTGTGTAAAACAGTGCCACCATGACCTCTAATATAATGTATTAAAACTTTATCAGATATGTTTTTCCACTACCACCTGGACCATCCAAGAAAAAGCATTTGGGGTGTAAAGGTGTACAATTTGATCTTCAATGGCTGAAGTTATAGTCTGAAAGGCTTCCAATTGTTCATCACTCAGAGAATTTATCAAAGCCTCTGTCTGTTGTTGTTCATAAGATTCATCACAGTGTTTGTATTCATTAATAAAGGATAGTCTGGAAGTTTGAAGTGTCAACATTTCATTCCATGCAATGTGAATACCTCTTGAATTTCATTAAGGGTATGCATTTCACAGTTCACATAAGCACCTTCTCTTCAGTGCAATTTCCAACAAAAATTTAATAAAATGAAGTTTATTCTCACTCCATAATTTGTCTGCATCAGAAGGACATGTAAACACACATATATATGCAAAAAAATTTGCTATAGTTGTTTGGGCATATTAAGGACGATTGCATCACCAATTATCTTTCCAGATTGTGTCATCAATTAATAATCCTCGATGTTTAAATGCTTCACGAAATGCATCCTAAATCACACCTCTTATCGCACCTTTTACATGCAGAAACAAAAGTCTAAGGTAATATCATCCTGGTTCTCTAAAAGTAACAGTGAACATTCTACCTAATACTTTATTTCCATTTTTTTTGGCATTTTCTCCACAAAGAATTATTAACACGTAATGTTGTGTAATCTCCCAATAATAATAATTACATGTGTCAGAATCTTCTCTATTCAGTAAAAACCAACCCATCAAAGTTGAGTTATGCCTTTTAGTCCTATCCATAACTGCAGCAAAATTATCGGTATAAAAATATAAATATTGTTCATTTGGCAAATGAATAGTTAATCTTGTGATTGCAGGAGGTTGGTCATGCATTCGCATTGCAAAAATGTCTCTAAACAGTCTCAGGAGTGCTCACATACTTGGCATCAATAAAGTACTGTACTTCGTCATGATTGATAATATTTTTTTCAGAAATTTGAATATTTGAGCAGTCACGGCCCTTATAGACATATTTAAATTAATATTCGACACTTTTAATTTGTGCACAGACTTCAACATTTATATGACAGTTATGTTTAAGGCACAAATACAGATTATAATGGACAATTCCAATAGACATGGTGCTACTAGATCTTGGTTAGTATTTGGGATATTATTCAATATTTCCAATGGTCACATTTTGAAATTTTTTCAGATATCATTTGAACATTTTCCATTTTCCATACATGGACTATTTGGATTTTGTATTCCACATGGTCCATGTACAATATTTAATTTTACAAAAAAGTCGAGGACACTGGTCTTCATTTGGAATTTCTGCCTTAACTATATGGTCAAGGTCATCTTCTGTTCAAAATTTGGATTCACGTTCTAATATCAATATGTGAGCGTGAGGCAGTCCACATTTCTAAAATTCAATGACATGAATCTTAGCTGTTACTTTGCTAAATAGATGGAACTTACAAATATCATTTTAAAAAAGGGTTCAGATTAATATTAAAATCTCTGGCTACCAAGTCAGGTCTGTTTTCAACTTTTTGACAGCATTGAAAATTGTTTGTAATATCTGCCCATTTGGGGTTGCATGTCATGGTTATGAAAAAAATCGGGTTTGCCAAACTTAGCTACAATTGCCATAGCATCCTGATACTGTTGCTGCATATTTCTGGGACTACCCTCAAAAGATGATGGATGGAAGTATTATATTTTTCCAACTGGAACATTGTCATTCTCAGATCTAGATGTGAGATAATCCAGCAAACCATTATATTTTTCATCTTGCAACTTAAATAGATTTGCTTTATTTATTTTTTAATTCTTATTGATTGATTTTTGTTAAAAATATTGCAAATACTAGTACATATTTCTCCTCCCTTGACCTCTCCTGTCCTCCCCTACCTCCCAGAAGACGCCCTCACTTGCCCCTCCCCCAGTGTCTTGTATCCACTGGTTATGCTTATATACATGCATCCAAGTCCTTTGATTGATCTCTTACAGCCCCCGCCCCCGAACCTCCCCTGCCTTCCCACTAAAGTTTGACAGTCTGTTCAATGCTTCCTTGCCTCTGTATTTATTTTCCCCCATTTATTTTCTTTAAAGTACCTTGCATCTGCATACTAGAAATAAACATATAAGAATAAAAAATGTTTGAGTCTCAATTTTAATGTCCAACAGTTCTGAGTCCCAGTTTCAATATCAAATAGATCTTTATGTGTACATATCAGCAATGATATCTCTATGGTGGACAAATGGTGGCAATGCAGGTCCCACCCTCTCTGGTTTGGTCCTGGGCAACCTGCAGCGACACACAGCTGCTGACTGCTAGCATGCAAGGTGTCGTCAGCATCTTCCATCTCTGGACAGTTTCTCCTCTTGTCTTCGTGGTTGGAGCAGACCTGTCAATTCTTCTTTGCTGCAGGAATCCATAGGGTCTTGGAGTGGTTTTCTTGAAGTTTGACATTCTGATGGCCATTCCTCAGTCTCTGGATCTGCTCTTGTTCATCAGTCTATGACATTCATTATATTCCACAAATGAGTGAGATCATGTGATATTTATTTTTCACTGCCTGCCTAATTTCACTTAGCATAATGCTCTCCAGCTCCATCCATGTTGTTGCAAATGGTAGGAGCTCCTTATTTTTTTTATCACAGCATAATATTCCATTGTGTAGATATACCAGTTTTTTAATCCACTCATCTGCTGATGGGCACTTAGGATGTTTCCATATCTTAGCTATGGTGCATTGTGCTGCTATGAACATAGGGGTACATATATCCTTTCTAATTCATGTTGCTAGTTTTTTGAGATATATTCCTAGAAGTGGGATCACTGGGTCAAATGGGAGTTTCATTTTTATTTTTTTGAGGAAACTTCATGCTGTTCTCCGCAGTGGCTGCAAAAGTCTGCATCCCCACCAGCAGTGCACCAGGGTTCCTTTTTCTCCACATCCTCTCCAGCACTTGCCCTTTGTTGATTTGTTGATGAAAGCCATTCTGACAGGTGTGAGATGATACTGCATTGTTGTTTTGATTTGCATCTCTCAGATAATTAGTGACTTTGTGCAGTTTTTCATGTGTCTCTTGGCCTTCCTTCCGTTTTCTTCTGAAAAGATTCTATTTAGGTCCATTGCCCATTTTTTATTGGATCATTTGTCTTCCTTTTATTGAGTTGTATGAGTTGCCTGCAGATGCTTGAGATTAAATCTTCATCAGTGATAACATTTGCAAATATGTTCTCCCATACAGTAGGTTTTCTTGTTGTTTTGTTGATGATTTCTTTTGCTGTGAAAAAGCTTTTTATTTTGATGTAGTCCCATTTGTTTATTTTCTCTTTAGCTTTCATTGCCCTAGAAGCAGTATAATAAAGAAGTTCTTTAGCATATGTCTGAGATTTATCTGCCTGTAGATTCCTCTACTAATTTTATGGTTTCCCATGTTATGTTTAAGTCTTGTATCCATTTTGAGTTTATTTTTGTGTATTGTGTAAGTTGGTTGTATAGTTTCATTTTTTGCATGTACCTGTCCAATTTTCCCCATTTATTGAGGAGACTGTCTTCACGCCATTGTATGCTCATGCCTCCTTTGTCAAATATTAATTGAACATAGTGATTTGAGTCGATTTCTGGGTTCCCTATTCTATTCCATTGATCTATATGTCTGTTCTTATGCCAATGCCAGGCTGTTTTGAGAGCAGTGGTTTTGTAATACAGATTGAAATCTGAAATTGAGATCTCACCTACTTTGTTCTTCTTTATCAGGATTGTTGTGGCTGTTCAGGGACTTTTTTCATTTCAGATGTATTTTTGGAGAGTTCTTTCTAGGTCTGTGAAATATGCCATTGTTATTTTAATGGAGAATGCATTAAATTTATAGATTGCTTTGGATGGTATGGACATTTTAATGATGTTGATTCTCCCAATCCATGAACATGGTATGTTCTTCCATCTACTTATATACATCTTCCTCAATTTCTTTTTTCAGTGTCATGTAGTTTTCCGTGTATAAATCTTTTACCTTCTTAATTAAGTTTATTCCTAGGTATTTTAATTTTTCTGTACCCTGGTAAATGGGATTGCTTTTTTACTCTCTCCTTCTGTATGTTCACTATTGGTGTATAGAAATGCCATAGATTTCTTGGCATTAAATTTGTATCCTGCTATATTCCTGAACTCATTTATTAAGTCTGTTAGGTTTTTTATGCGGTCTTTTGGGTTTTTTCATGTACAATATCATGTCATTTGCAAATAAGGACAACTTTACTTCTTCTTTTCCAATTTGGATGCCTTTTATTTCTTCTCTAATTGCAATGGCTAATACTTCCAGTACTATGTCGAACAGGAATGGTGAGAGTGAGTATCCCTGTCTTGGTACTCTTTTTACAGGATATGGTTTTAGTTTTTGCACATTGAATATGATATTATCTGTGGGTTAATCATATATAGCTTTTATTATATTGTATCATCATCTTATTCCCAACTTCTTGAGAGTTTTTCTCAATAAAGGGTTTTGGATTTTGTCAAATGTTTTTACTTCATCAACTGTTATAACTATGTGATTTTTTATCTCTCAATTTGTTTATGTGATCTATCACATTTATTGATTTGTGGATATTGTACCATCCTTGCATTCCTGGGATAAAGCCTACTTGGTCATGGTGTATTATCTTTCTGATGTACTGCTGGATTCGGTTTGCTAGAATTTAGTTAAAGATTTTGGCATCTATGTTCATCAGGGTTATTGGCCTGTAGTTCTCTTTCGTTCTGTTGTCTTATCTGGCTTTGATATTAGGGTACTGCTGGCTTCATAGAAGTAGCTTGTAAGTGTTCCTTTCTCTTGAATTTTTTGGAATAGTCTTAGGATAGATTTTACTTCTTCCTTAAATGTATTGTAAAACTCCCCTGTGAAGCCTTCTGGTCCGGGCTTTTGTTTGCTGGAAGCTTTTTGATGACTGCTTCAATGTTTTCCATAGTTATTGGGCTATTGAGGTGTTTAGATTCTTCTTGGTTGAGTTTTGGAAGGTTATATTTTTCTAGGAATATATCCATTTCCTCCAGGTTGTCCAGTTTGTTGCAGAAGAGTTGTTCATAGTATTTTTTTAAACAATCCTTTGTATTTTGGTGGGGTCTATTGTTATTTCACATCTCTCCTTTCTGATATTGTTTATTAGGGTCCCCTTTGCTTCTTCGTGAGTCTGGCTAGAGGTTCATCAATGTTTATCCTTTCTAAGAACCAGCTCTTGGTTTTGTTGATCTTTAGTATTATTTCTTAGGTCTCTATGTTGTTTATCTACACTCTGATCTTTGTTATTTCCTTCCTTTTGCTTACCCAGGGCTCTTCTTGTTGCTCTCTTTCTACCTCTTTGAGTTTTAGGGTTAGATAATGTATTACCATTCTTTCTTGATTTTGCAGAAGGCTTGTAGAGCTAGGAACTTCCCTCTCAATGCTGCTTTTGCTGTGTCCCATATATTTTGGATAGTTGTGTTTTCCTTGTCATTTGTTGCCATGATGTTTTTTATTTCTTCCTTGATCTCTCTGGTAACCCCATCATTCTTTAATAGCAAGCTGTTTAGTCTCTATGTGTTTAATTTCTTTGGTTTGTTTTTATTGTAATTCATTTTCAGTTTTATGCCACTGTGTTATGAGAAGATGCTTGATATGATTTCAATGTTTTTGAATTTAGAGGGATTTTTCCTATGACCCAATATATTGTCTATCTTGAAAATGACCCATGTGCAGTTGAGAAGAATGTATATTCTGTGGCTTGGAACTTATCTGAAGATGTCAATTAATTCCATTTGGTCCAATGAGTCATTTAGGATTGATGTGTTTTTTTTCTATTTAAAAAATATATTTTATTGATTTTTTACAGAGAGGATGGGAGAGGGATAGAAAGTCAGAAACATCAATGAGCATGAAACATCGATCAGCTGCCTCCTGCACACCCCCAACTGGGGATGTGCCCGCAACCAATGTACATGCCCTTGACCAGAAACGAACCTAGGACCTTTCAGTCCACAGGCCAATGCTCTATCCACTAAGCCTAACTGGTTTTAGCAGGATTGTTGTTTCTTTACTGATTTTTTGTTTAGAGGATTTGTCCAATGGTGATAGTGGGGTACTAAAGTCTCCTACTATGATTGTATTGCTGTCAATCTCTCCTTTGATTTCCTCCAGGAATTTTTTATGTATTTGGTTCCTCTTTTATTGGGTGTGTATGTGTTTGCCAGAGTTATTTTTTCTTGCTGGATTGCTCCCTTTGGTATTACGAAGTGGCCTTCCTTATCTCTTGTTATGTCCTTCACTTTGAGATCTGATTTGTCAGATATAAGTATTTCTACCTCAGATTTTTTTTCATTTCTATTCACCTGAAAAAACTTTTTCCATCCTGTCAACCTCAGTCAGTGTGTGTCTTTTTTTTTTTTTTTTTTTGGATGTGGGTTTCTTGTAGATAGCAGATATATGGGTCATGTTTTCTTATCCAGTCCGTTACCCTATGTCTATTGATTGGAGCATTTAATCCATTTACATTTAAGTTATTTTTAAAGTACTTATTTGTCACTATTTTTATTCTTTTTTATCTTTATTGTTCAGTTTATTAATTACATTGTTTCCCCTTTTTATCCCCCTATATCTCCCCTCCACCCTGTACCTATCCCACCCTCCAACCTCACCTCCCAATCCCCACTGTCCTCTCCCATTGTTCCATGATTTTTGTCCAATCTCTTGCTGTACTTCTCACAACCCCTTTCTCCCCAAGAATTGTCAGTCCATTCCCTCTCTATGTCCATGTTTCTGTTATATTCACCAGTTTATCTTGTTCATCAGCCTATCAATTCACTTGAGTTTTATGTTCATTTGTTGATAGATGTGTATTTGTTGTTCATTATTTATATTTTTACCTTTTTATTCTTCCTCTTCCTATAGAATATCTTTCAGCATTTCATATAATATTGATTTGGTGGTGATGAACTCCTTTAGCTTTTTCTTATCTGTGAAGCACTTTATCTGATCTTCAATTCTGAATGATAGTTTTGCTGGATAGAGTAATCTTGATTGTAGATTCTTGCTATTCATTATTTTGAATATTTCTTGCCACTCGCATCTGGCCTGCATCGTTTCTGTTGAGAAATCCACTGACAATTGTATGGGTGCTCCCCTGTAAGTAACCAACTGTTTTTCTCTTGCTGCTTTTAATATTCTCTCTTTATCTTTTGCTCTTGGCATTTTAATTATGATATGTCTTGGTGTGGTCCTCTTTAGATTCCTATATTTTGGGGTTCTGTGTACTTCTTGGGCTTTTAAGTCAGTTTCTTTCACCAGGTGAGGGAAGTTTTCAGTCACTATTTCTTCAAGTAGGTATTCATTAACTTGCTCTCTCTCTTTTTCTTGCACCCCAATAATTCGGATGTTGGCATGCTTGAGGTTGTCCCAGAGGCCCCTTACACTATCTTCAATTATCTGAATTCTTTTTGTTTCTTGCATTTCCAGCCAAGTGGATTTTGCTTCTTTGTATTTCAAGTCTTTGACTTGGTTCTTGTGGCCCTCTGGGCTGCTTTTAGGACTTTGTGTAGTATTTTTTATTTCAGTCTGTTTATGCTTGATTTCTTGTTGGTCCTTTTTCATATCCATGAGTGTCTGGTTCATATCCTCAGAGGTCTTGTTCATTTCCTTGAGGGTCTCATTCATTTCCTTGTAAGTCTCATTCATTTCCTGGTTGGTATTGTTTATTTCCTCATAATTCTCATTAAGTTCATCGGCCTTTTCTAGGAGCCTCTTGAAAAGCCTTATAACCGTGGTTTTGAACTCTATGTCTTGTTGTCTTTCCTCCTCCGTTTTTTTCACACCTGATTTCTTTCCATATCTCTGCATGGTGGCTGCTTTGTGTGGTAGATATCCTCAAAGGGACAGTGGCTCAGCCTCCCCAGTTACCTGAGGTGGGTACTCTTACTGCAATCCTTTATGGGTTGTACAGTATTTTTGAATTTAAACCCAGCTTGTTGTTGTTAGCCCTAGGAGGGTTTGACCTCCAGGCCAATTGGCTGTGAAGGGAGACTGTGTTCAACTTGGATGGGCGGAGTCTCTGAGCTGTGCAGGCAGCCTCAGTGTCAGCTACGTCCTATGTGGCGCTCGCAAGTGCAGGTTTCTGTTGGATAGGGATGGCTGCAGACACCTCCAAGAGAAAGCCGCTAGTCTCTTCCCCTTGCCAGACAACTCTGCCTCTCCCCAAATGTGTCTGCACCCCCAAAGTCTAGCCCAGGGTTGTAAAATAGATCGTTTCCGGGACCAGGAGACAAGTTTCCAGGGGGCAAGTCGTGGGTTTGTGAGACACTTTCATGCAAACTTCTTTTCCCTGCCTCCGGGTTTCTCCTTAGACTAGGAGACCTCTGCCGCACCCTGCTTCCATGATGCGTCCCCCGGACCTCGGACCTCGCCTGGCACTGGGGAATCTGTGCAGTGTGACGTCTCCACGTACCCTGGATTTTGGACCTTGCCTGGCGCTGGGGAATCCATGTAGTGGGACGTCTTCACCCTCCCCGTTGGCGAAATCCAGCCAGGGTTGCTGCTCCAGCCCCACAGCCTGCGTGCACGACCAGGACGGCTCCTAACCTGTTTCTGTCTTCAAGGCTCCACTCCCACTGCTCCTCTGAGACTCAGTGTCCCACCTTTACTCTTATTTGTGGAGTTTTCACTCAGCCAGCTTTCTGGCGATTCTGGGTGATGTCTGTTCTGCTGTTATGTTGTAGTTCTTAAATCGTTGCGCGGGGCAGAACAATAGGTGTTTAGCTATGCCACCATCTTGGTTCTCTAATCACTATTTTTATTCTTTACCCCTGTGTTCCTTCTTTGCTTCCTATTTCTTTTTACAGCAGACCCTTTAACATTTGTTGCAGTGCTGGTTTTGTGGTAATAAATTTCCTTAGTCTTTTTTTTTTTTTTTTTTTTTTTTTTTTTTTTTTTTTTTTTGGTCTGTGAAGCTCCTGATTTCAATTTTGAGTGATAGCCTTGCTTGGTACAGAATTCTTGGATTCAACCTCTTCCTTTGCATGACTTTGTATATTTCATTCCATTGCCTCCTGGCCTGATGAGCTTCTGTTGAGAAATCAGTTGCTAATTTAATGAGGGTTCCCTTGTAGGTGACTTTTTGTCTATCTGTGGCTGCTAGTAAGATTCTTACTTTGTCGTTGGTATTTGCCAATCCTATCTCATAAAAGAGTAATATGCAATTTGTCCATACCTATGATCAAGCCCTGACCACAAGCCACACCCGCTAGCCATTCAGGAGCAAATAAACCCCAACCAAGATGGCTGTGGGCCATTGAGAGAAGGAGTGAGGCTTGGGTTTCCCTGGCAATGGAGGAAGGCAAGCTTTCTGCCTGCCATTGCTGGCCTAGGCCTCCACTCAATGCTACAAAGTTTCAATTATAGAGGATACATAATCCCAACAGAAATGGCGGCAGCCATGGAGTTTGAGAGAGCAGAGGCTAGGGTTGCCTGGGTGATGAAGGAAGCCAAGCTTCTGTAACCCTATCCTAGGTCTCCACTTTAGGCTACAAAGTTTCAATTATAGAATTTAAATAAACCCAAAGGGAAATGGCTGTCGCACAAACCAATCAGAATGCTTAGCTTCGCTCCAGACTACAAAGTTTCAATTGTAGAATATAAATTAATCCCAGATCCCACTGCCTCTGCTTGGGTCAAAAGGGGGCATGGCTGGCCTGCAAACCAACACAGGCCCCTCACCAAAGCCACCCTAGATCCTAAGGGAACCCCCACCCTGATCCAGGACACTCTTCAGGAAAAACCAGCTTGCCCCCACCCATGCACCAGGCCTCTATCCTATCTAATAAAAGTGTAATTTGCAGATTGACCATCATTCCAACACACAAGAGGGCTGCCCCCATGTGGACACAAGATGACCACCGCAAGATGGCCATCAGGGGAGGGTCATTGGGTGGTTCCAGGCCTGCAAGGGAGGGCAGTTGTGGGTGATCAGGCCAGCAGGAAAGGGCAGTTGAGAGAGACCAGGCCTTCAAGGGAGGACAGTTCAGGGTTATCAAACCTTAATGGGAGGGCAGTTAGGGATGAGCAGGCTGGCAGAGGAGGGAAGTTGGGGGCAAACAGGCTGACAGGGGAGCAGTTAGACACCAATTAGTTTGGCAGGGTAGTGGTCAGAGGGTTATCAGCCTGGCAGGCAGAAGAGGATAGCGGCAATCAGGGAGGCAGGCAGGTGAGCAGTTTGGAGCCAGCAGTCCTGGATTTTGAGAAGGATATCCTACTGCCCATTTAGGCCTGATCCTACTTGGATTGTGTCTAAATGCACAGTCGGACATCTCTTGAGGGGTCCCAGATTTGAGAGTGTGCAGGCTGGGCTGAGGGACATCCCCCACCTCCCATGTATGAATTTTGTGCACCGAGACTCTAGTTCAATTATAATGTGCTTTGGCACTGGTCTTTTGTGGTTCATTTTGCCTGGGACTCTGTGAGCTTCTTTTATTTGTGTGGGTTTTTTCTTTTCTATTTCAGGGAAGTTTTCTGTCATTATTTCTTCAAATAGGTTTTCTATTCCTTCCTCAGTTTCCTCTCCTTCTGGAAGCCTTGTATGTGGATGTTCTTTTATTCTGTGTTATCCCAAAGTTCCCTTAGGCTATCCTCCTGCTTTTTAAAAATTTTTTCAAGAAGCTGCTCTACCTTGTCATATAGCTCATCTTTTTAAAGATGCCGGGTATTCTGAAAAATGTATATTATTTGGACAAACTTTACCTTTGCTATAACAATGAGTAAAATTTCCATCAGATGGTTTTTCATCAGAGAAATTTAGTGATAGGCAATATTGACATCTAACAGTCATTTCATCACAATTATATTTGATAATTTCATTTTCATTTACTCCACTTTTGCTGAGAAGGCAGATCCTACAAGTATTTTGTTGTTGTTGTTGGAAAACTAACTTCAAACACTTGATTGAAACACAGATATATTCATTCCTGTGCTGCAGAAAGTGCCCAGACATCCTTTATATTTTAAATTGGACAGCATCTTAATGAGACATCACACTGCCTTTTATCTTTACTTTTGAAAAGAAATGTGTCAATGGAATGCTCTCAGGCACTTTTCTTTTCTTTTTTAGTCTTTATTGTTCAGTTTATTAATTACATTGTTCCTCCCTTTTTGCTCCTATAGTTCCCCTCCACCCAGTACCCATCCCACCCTCCGCCTCATCTCCCCCACACTGTCCTCTCCCATAGGAGCATGATTTTTGTCCAGTAACTTGCTGAACTTCCCACACCCCTTTTCACCCCAAGAATTGTCAGTCCATTCCCTCTCTATGTCCATGATTCTGTTATATTCACCAGTTTATCCTGTTCATCAGATTATTAATTCACTTGATTTTTAGATTCATTTGTTGATAGATGTGTATTTGTTGTTCATTATTTATATTTTTACCTTTTTATTCTTCCTCTTCCTATAGAATATCTTTCAGCAATTCATATAATATTGGTTTGGTGGTGATGAACTCCCTTAGCTTTTTCTTATCTGGGAAGCACTTTATCTGACCTTCAATTCTGAAATGATAGCTTTGCTGGATAGAGTAATCTTGGTTGTAGATTCTTGCTATTCATCACTTTGACTATTTCTTGCCACTCCCGTCTGGCCTGCATCGTTTCTGTTGAGAAATCCAGTGACAATCGTATGGGTGCTCCCTTATAGGTAACTGTTTTTCTCTTGTTGCTTTTAATATTGTCTCTTTGTCTTTTGCCCTTTGCATTTTAATTATGATGTGTCTTGGTGTGGTCCTCTTTAGATTCCTATATTTTGGGGTTCTGTGCACTTCTTGGGCTTTTAACTCAATTTCTTTCACCAGTTGTGGGAAGTTTTCGGTCACTACTTCTTCAAATAGGTTTTCATTATCTTGCTCTCTATCTTTTTCTGGCACCGCTATAATTCGGATGTTATTATATTTGAGGTTGTCCCAGAAGCCCTTTACACTATCTTCAATTTTTTGGATTCTTTTTGCTCCTTGCTTTTCCAGCTGAGTGCATTTTGCTTCTTTGTATTTCAAATCTTTGACTTGGTTCTTGCAGTCGTCTGGACTGCTTTTAGGTCTTTGTATAATATTTTTTATTTCAGTCAGTGTATGCTTAATTTCTAGTTGTCCTTTTTCATATCCTTGTAGGTTTTGTTCATTTCCTCATAGGTCTTGTTCATTTGCTTGTAGGTCTCGGCCTTTTCTAGGAGTCTCTTGAAAAGCATTATAACCATGGTTTTGAACTCTATTTCCAGTCTTTTTTTTCCCCCTCCATTTCTTTCACATCTGATTTCTTTCCATTTCTCTGCATTGTGGCTGCTTTCCTGAGTTGGTCGATTAGCTTTGGGTGGTAGATGTCCTCTAAGGGACAGTGGCTCAGCTTCCCCAGTTACCTGAGGTGAATACTCTTGTTGCAGCCCTTTATGGGTTGTATAGTATTGTTGAAGTTAAGCCCAGCTTATTGTTGTTAGCACTAGGAGGGTTTGACCTCCAGGCCACTTGATTTGTGAGGGTTAGCTGTATTTAGGTTGAATGGGCGGAGTCTCCCAGCTGAGCAGGCAGCGTCAGCTCTGCCCTATGTGGCCCTGGGGTCTCTGTGCTATTTGGTAAAGGCTGCATGCCCCTCCAAGAGAAAGCCACTGCCAATCTCCACCTCCTGCCAGACAACTCAGCCTCTCCCCAAAAGAATTTGCACCCTCAAAGTCTTGCCCAGGGTTTCAATACAACGCAGTCTGGTGGTCTCCCAAACAAGGGAGCAAGTCATGAGTCCTCTCCACGCGGTCACACACTTCTGTTCCCAAGTTTACACACAAACTGCTGTTCCAAGTTTACACTCACTCTCCACAAGCTTGCAGACCTCTGCCCCGCATGCTTTCCCACTGCCCAATTCTACCCCATATGAGTGTAAGCTACCCGGACCTTGCCCGGAACTGGGAAATCAGTGCAGTGGGACTCCTCCACCCTCCCCATTGGAGAAAACCAGCCAGGTTTGCAGCTGCCTGCCCTCTCCACTGGTGAGTGCAGGACTCCAAACCTCTCTCTGCACATATCTTTAACACTGCGCTCGACCGCTCCTCTGAGTCACAATGTCCTATCTTTGCTTTTATTTGTGGAATTTTCACTCAGCCAGCTTTCCAGTGATTCTGGATGATGTCTGTTCTGTCTTTAAGTTGTAGTTTTGGAATTGTTGTGTGGAGCAGCAAGATAGGTGTTTACCTATGCCACCATCTTGGTTCTCTCCTCCCTACCACTATTGATAGTACTTGTTGATGACTGTTCTTTAGACATATGATCTCATCGCCACTGCCTTCTTTCAAAGTCAGAGGCACATTGGTCTTCAGAAATTTTCTGTTGATAACACCAGCTTCTTTTGGCTGCAGAAGTACATTTTGCCGATCACTGTTATTAGATACATTCTGTTGCCAATGTCGGCTTCTTTCAACTTCAGAGGTATGTTGTGCCAATAGTTGCTCTTCAGACATATTCTGTTGATGTTGCTGCTTTCTTTTGTCTGCAGAGGTACCTTGTGCTAAACTTTGGTCTTCAGACACATTCTTTTGCCAATGCTGGCTTCTTTTGGCTTCAGAGGTACATTGTGCTAAGAGTTGGTCCTTGGACATATTCTCTTGACAACAATGTTTTCTTTCGGCTTCAGAGGTACTTTGTGCCAATAGTTGGTCTTTTTTTTCTTCCTTTCCCCCCCCCCCTTTTTTAATCTTTATTGTTCAGTTTATTAATTACATTGTTTCCCCTTTTTTATTCTGCTATAGCTTCCTTCCACCCTGTACCTATCCCACCCTCCACCCTCCCCTCCCCTCCCCACTGTCCTCTCCTATTGTTGCAAGATTTTTGTCCAGTCTCTTGCTGTACAACCCTTTTCTCCCCAAGAATTGTCAGTCCATTCCCTCTCTATGTCCATGTTTCTGTTATATTCACCTGTTTATCTTGTTCATCAGCCTATCAATTCACTTGATTTTTATGATCATTTGTTGATAGATGTGTATTTCTTGTTCATAATTTATATTTTTACCTTTTTCTTCTTCCTCTTCTTAAAGAATATCTTTCAGCATTTCATATAATATTGGTTTGGTGGTGATGAACTCCTTTAACTTTTTCTTATCTGTGAAGCACTTTATCTGATCTTCAATTCTGAATGATAGCTTTGCTGGATCTTGGTTGTAGATTCTTGCTATTCATCACTTTGACTATTTCTTGCCACTCCTGTCTGGCATGCATAGTTTCTGTTGAGAAATCCACTGACAATCGTATGGGTGCTCCCTTAAAGGTAACCAACTATTATTCTCTTGCTGTTTTAATATTCTCTCTTTATCTTTTGCTCTTGGCATTTTAATTATGATATGTCTTGCTGTGGTCCTCTTTAGATTCCTATATGTTGGGGTTCTGTGTACTTCTTGGGATTTTAAGTCAGTTTCTCTCACCAAGTGGGGGAAGTTTTCAGTCACTATTTCTTCAAGTAGGTTTTCATTAACTTGCTCTCTCTCTTTTTCTGCCACCCAAATAATTTGTGTGTTGGCATGCTTGAGGTTTTCCCAGAGGCCCCTTACACTATCTTCAATTATCTGAATTATTTTTGTTTCCTGCTTTTCCAGCCGAGTGGATTTTGCTTCTTTGTATTTCAAATCTTTGACTTGGTTCTTGTGGCCCTCTGGGCTGCTTTTAGGACTTTGTGTAATATTTTTTTATTTCAGTCTGTGTATGCTTGATTTCTAGTTGGTCATTTTTCATATCTGTGAGGGTCTGGTTCATATCCTCAGAGGTCTTGTTCATTTCCTTGAGGGTCTCATTCATTTCCTTGTAAGTCTCTTTCATTTCCTGGTTGGTCTTGTTTATTTCCTCATTGATCTGGTTTATTTCCTCATAGTTGTCATTAAGTTCATAGGCCTTTTCTAGGAGCTTCTTGAAAAGCCTTATAACCGTGGTTTTGAACTCTATGTTTTGTCGTCTTTTCGCCTCCATTTCTTTCACACCTGATTTCTTTCCATATCTCTGCATGGTGGCTGCTTTATGTGGTAGATGTCCTCTAGGGGTCAGTGGCACAGCCTCCCCAGTTATTTGAGATGGGTACTCTTACTGCAATCCTTTATGGGTTGTACAGTATTTTTGAATTTAAACCCAGCTTGTTGTTGTTAGCCCTAGGAGGGTTTGACCTCCAGGCCAATTGGCTGTGAAGGGAGACTGTGTTCAGCTTGGATGGGCAGAGTCTCAGCTGCACAGGCAGCCTCAATGTCAGCTATGTCCTATGAGGCGCTCTCGCAAGTGCGGGTCTCTGTTGGATGGGGATGGCTGCAGGCACCTCCAAGAGAAAGCCGATAGTCTCTTCCTCTTGCCAGACAACTCTGCCTCTCCACAAATGAGTCTGCACACCCAAAGTCTAGCCCAGGATTGTAAAATAGGTGGTTTCCGGGACCAGGAGACAAGTTTCCAGGGAGCAAGTCGCGTGTTTGTGAGACACTTGCATGCAAACTTCTTTTCCCAGCTACCCGGTTTCTCCACAGACTAGGAGACCTCTGCCGCGCCCGGCTTCCAGGGTGTGTCCCCCGGACCTCGGACCTCGCCTGGCACTGGGGAATCCATGTAGTGGGACGTCTCTGCCCTCCCTGTTGGCTAAATTCAGCCGGGGTTGCTGCTCCAGCCCTACAGCCCGCGCATGCAACTAGGACGGCTCCTAACCTGTTTCTGTCTTCAAGGCTGCGCTCCCGCAGCTCTTCTGAGTCTTAGTGTCCCACCTTTACTTTTATTTGTGGAGTTTTCACTCAGCCAGCTTTCTGGTGATTCTGGGTGATGTTTGTTTTGTTGTAGTTTTTTAGTTGTTGTAAGGGGCAGAACAATAAGTGTTTACCTATGGTGCCATCTTGGTTCCTCCCAATAGTTGGTCTTTAGACATAGTCCCTCCTCCTTGCTGTCAGGGTCTGGGGTGCAGGTAAATGGGATTCCTGGCTGGCAGGCTATTGACAGCAAGCAGTCCAATGGCCAATTCCGTGAGGGAATTGAGATCCCTCCTCCCTCTTATCAGGGTCTGGGGTATAAGGAGATGGAATTCCTGGCTGGCAGGCCACTGACAGCAAGTGGTCCAATGGCTGATTCTGTGAGGAATGAGGCTCCCTCCTCCCAACAGTGGATTCTGTGAGGAATGGGGCTCCTTCTTCCTTCCTGTCAGGTTCTGGTTTGAAGGCCAGCCACATTCCCAATAGTGAGAGATCCAGAGTTCCCCCAGGCCCTCATGGTCTGCGTCTCACAGACCCTTCTTGCTGCTGCACCTCAGCAGCCCAGGGCCTATAGATCTCTCCTGCTGCTACGCCCCAGCAGCTCAAAGCCCACAGACCCTTCTTGCCACTGTGGCTCAGTGGCCTAGGGCTCACAGATCTCTCCCGCCACCACATCCCAATGTCCCAGACCCCAAAGACCCTTCTTGCCACTGCCACTCTGCAGAAGCCCAGGGACCACAGACTCTTTTCACTGTTGCCATGCCTTGGAGACCCAGGGCTCACAGACCCTTCTGACTGCAATGCCCCAAGGTCTCAGAGCCCATAGACCCTTCTTGCCACCATGCCTCAGTGGCTTGGAGCCTACAGATCACTCCTGTTGCCACATTTTTGTGGCCTGGGAACCGTTGTTCGGCCTTCTTTCCTGTCATGATGACCCTAAGCTATTATTAGTATAGATATGTTTATTTCTAGTCTGAAGATGCAGAATGAAGAGTCTTAAAAGGACTCAAGCTCTACTGATGGCATACACTTTTCTAGATTTATTAAGAAAACAAAAAGGGGAAGATACAGGTAGCCACCACTTGCCAATACAGTAAGAGCACCAAGGAACAAGGAAGGCCAATGGACGTTGGGCATTAGCAGAGCTGACGCTAAGTGCCTTGTCTCACCAGAAAAGTGGACCTTTTATTGTTTACCAAACTTTACTTTTGATATGCCTGTATTCATTGCTAAAGGGCAAATATGCATTCAAGTAAATAAATAGTGCACCGGAGCAGAGGTAAGTGTGCTCTTCATGAAAGAGACACCACCTGGTCCCCACCACTTAATAATTCATATTTATTGTTCAGTATTTTCATTTGTGCATTGGCCCCTCCTTCAGACCTTGAACCCAGCTGTGGAATCCTTTTCACTTCCTGCGTGTCCAGGGTTCCCATGTCAGGGTTCAGTGTCTGGAGGAGGCTTCACACAATGAATAGAGACTTAGAAAAGCATTAATTTTGGAGAATCATAGGGGCCAGGAGGGAGCCCATCTCTAGTGGAGGGACTGCCCCCGCTCTGGCTTTTCCATCCCCTTTTATTAGGGCCAAGTGATACATCCATCAACCAACAAGAATTGACATAAGACAAATGGTGTGGAAGCTTTTACAATTACCAATGTCTCACCTAAACAATGAGTAAACAGTTCCATTAAGCTTTGACCAGGTTTCCTGTTTGTTCTATTTACATCTCTATTGGTTAGGCAATGTCTGGCTTCCCACATCTCCCCCCTATCCTTCCACTCTTAAAAATTATGGCATCTGTAAACCAGAGTCCTATCTTCAATGTCCAACAGTTTTAAGTCCCAATATCAATGTTCAATAGTTGTAAGTCCCAATATTGATGTTCAAAAGTTCCTTATATGTACTTGTCCGCAATGGCATCTGGATGGTAGACAAATGGTGTCAATGCAGGTCCAACCCTCTCTGGTTTGGTCCTAGGCAACCTGCAGTGATGCACAGCTGCTGACTGCCAGCATGGCAAGGCATTGTCAGTGTCCTCCATCTCTGGACGGTTTTTCCTCCTGTCTTCACGGTTGGTGCACACATGTCAATTCCTCTGTTTCAGGAATCCACATGGTTTTGAAGTTGTTTTCTGAAAATACACAAGCATATTCTCGACCAAAAGTTAATAAAGAAATCTTTTGACTTGAGATCCTATTTATTTTTCACAAACAATTTTCCTTTGGGTTACTTTGATATCTTGTGTGTTTTTCATGGGTGTATTACTGTTAGGATTACATATAAATATAATCTTTAAAGTAAAAAAAAATTTAATGTACTTATAGGAATACTTTTTTCTTACATGATATTGCTCCACTATCCCCCTTTTTGTGAATTAAATGGAGGCATTTGGAAACTTTATAATGCAGTTTTGATAACCTTAAATTTATATTTTCTTGCATAATAAGTTCATCACATGTTAAGCGATCTTACCATGAAATGAACTACCAATAGAAATTTTAGTTAATACTTTAAGAACCGCTTTATATCCAGTACAATTAAATTTCCTAGAATTTTCACTTATTTTCTTTTAGCCAAATTAAATTAATCTGAAAAACTTGACTATTTTACTGTCAAATTTCATACTCAGACAACAATCTTAGTTTACCCTATAAATATTAATGGAAAGGATTGCTTGCATTTTTGAGTAGGCCCTGAGCATCCCTGGTGCTAGATATAGGGTAACTGCTGTTAGCCAAGTTTCTGTTTGTTGCCTTGGTCTGATCTGGGCTGGTCCAAATCTTTGTCTGTTACCTGTGTCCCGAATATGGGCTGGGCGTGGGAAGTGAAACAGCCATGGGGCAGGAGACCTCCCTCAGAAGGGGCGAGTATTCAAGCCCCTGCAATGCTGGGGGGGGTGAGGTTCTATGTCCCACTTCTGTTGGCCCCCATGTTCTCTCCTGATGGCCCCTCGGCGACTGTGGCTGTCTTAGGTTGTCCCTCCCATGAGGAATCTTACCCGTCTCTGGCTAACCAGCCATCCTCAGGGGCCAAGCAGGGTGATGTGAGGTTCATTTCTGTCTCCTTGGTAGCCTATGCTCCCGTGGCCTGCACCATGCCCAGTGCTTGCCTTGGGATCCCCTTGCCTACTGGCATGGCCCCGGTACTTGATCACATTTCTTGGGGAATCCAGGTTTTTTCTCCAGGGAGGGCTCAGTTCACTCCATTGGGAGAGAGACAGATCCATAGTACCAGCCACCACAAGACTTCAACCTCAGCATGAACAGAAAACTCAGCCAACAGCTGTGGGCAATTAGATTGTGAGAAGAGGATCCCTTAATGGCAAAAGGGCCAACATAGAATGTTCAAGTGCCTATCCAAAAAGGCCATCCACACAGTGGAAGGGATTAAATCCTTTCATGTCCTTTTTAAATTGCCGCCAATCATTCAAAGATTTAGTTTATAAGTAAGTTTGAATTAATTGTACAATATGGTGTTGTAAAATATCAAAAATTATAATGACATTGTAGAATAATATCATGTAAGAATATTCTTCCCCCAAGCCATGACAATTAAATTTCCAAACTGGCTGTCAATTTCTTTTTGTATAGACAAAGTCTAATTACATGTTTCTGCACCTCTCCTAGGAGCAAGTAGTGATAGTAGATGTGTTATAACTTTTGTCTACCCTCCCTTGGTGTCCAAGCAAGGCAGAAGCTTTCTTTAATTTTGCACACAAAGAAGTAGTGGTTTGAATTTGTGTCATAAAAAAAGAGAAGCTGGGTAGCGACACCTATGTAATTATGCTTCCTTGCCCCACCCCTGTTGCTCTTGGATGGTACATAGGTGATTAACCCACATAAGAGTTCTTACCCATGAAAGGTCAGAACATAAGTCCAAAATACTTTCCCATTTTCCCCCAGGTAATATTACCATACAGTTGATTACTGCTATTATGGCCAGAAAGATGTCCTCAGGCATCTGTACCATCTTCTTTACCATGCTCTGGGTGGTCTCTGGGCTGTTTGTTTTTCTCCTGCTGCTCTTCATCTTCAGTGGATTGCTTGGAGTTGCTGCTCTCTGTGTCTGAGGTAGCTGATTGTCTGCAGCTGCATGGTATGGCTCCAGGTGTAAGGTCCTCTTAATTCTGGCTAGTTTCCCTTTTAGATCCCTGATGCAGTTTAATATTTCTAGCAGGGATCCACACGAGTTTGGAAAAATTTTCTGGAAATATGCAAGCATACCCTCTGACAAAGGTTAATGGATCAGGTCCCTTTCATAAACCGGGTTCAGGATCCTTCCATTTAACTAGACCGTTTACTTTTGTTATATTTTGGTTCCAATGGGTCTCCGTAGGCGTTTTCCCATTTTTGCCACAAGTGAAAAAAATTTAAAGTAATTAAGGCTTGGTGCAGCCTACCCACCGGTGATTTCTCCATAATCCCTCCTTTTTGTTTTTCAAGTTTGGATTTTAACCTTTGATACTGTTGTTCAATAATGGCCTGTCCTTGGGAATTATAAGGTATCCCTGCAATGTGCTGAATTTTCCACTTTTTACAAAACTCCTGGAATTGACAGCTTGTATAAGCAGGCCCATTATCAGTTTTAATAATTTTTGGAACTCCCCTGATGGCAAAAGCACCTAGGCAGTGATTAATAACCTGTTTTGCCATTTCTCCTGTAGATGCAGTAGCCCATAGGACTTTTGAAAAGGTGTCTACAGAGACATGTAATGCTCCAAGGCGTCCAAAGGGAGTATAATGTATTACATCTATTTGCCATATATGGTCTCTTAAACCTCTAGGGTTGACTCCTGTGTTAGGCCCTTGAGGTAGATGTAACATGCAAGTGGGACATTCCTTAATAATCTGTTTTGCCTGTTGTCGAGTAATTGAAAATTGGTTAGACAACATTTTGATAGGCTGATGTAAAAGCTGATGAGATTCTGAGGCTTCTTTTAATAAAGCAACCAATTGATCAGCATGTGCATTTCCTTTTGTTAAAGGACCAGACAGGACACTATGAGCCCTGATATGAGTGATATAAAAAGGATACTGTCTCTGTTGTACAATCTGAACTTGTTTAAATAATAAAAATAAACTTTGATCACTAAGCCATTTCAACCAGGCAGTTTCAATTCTATTCACTAAGTCTGCAGTGTAAAATGAATCAGAGACAATATTAAGAGGCTCTTGGAAGTCCTGCAATGTAGCCTTAATAACTTTAAGTTCAATTCTTCGTACAGAAGTATGACTGGTCAATATGACTTGATCTGAATTTATTGTGTGATAGGCAGCTTTCCCATTAGATGATCTGTCAGTAAAAACAGTTAAAACTCTAGGAATAGGTTCCTGTCTAGTATTTTTTGGTATAAAGATGGAGATATTATATAAAAATTGTAGTAACTTATCTTTTAATAGGTGACAGCTAAGTTCCCCTGAATATCCACTTAACGCAATTTGCCAATTGATATCAGTTTGAAATAACATTCCTAATTGCTTCCCAGTGAAGGGGAGGTAGAGACACTGGGGCTCTTCCCCTCTAAGCTGTTTACAGCATTTTCTAATTTGAAATATTAATTGGGCTATTAGTTCTACATATGTAACTGCAGTTTTAGAGGATTGATGTCCTAGGTGGACCCATTCAATAATGGTAAAATAATTTTTATTTTGAAAGATGACTCCAGTGGGACTATGTCCAGTAGGATTAATTTGTCCCAATAAAGGCAATTTGGGCTGGATCCATGCTACCTGGGCTAAGGAGATTGCCTGCTCAACTCAGCAATTCCTTCCTAGCTTCATCTGTTAAAGCTCTAGTAGAGGAAAGATTATAGTCACCTCTAAGCAAATTAAATAAATTTGTCATTTCTCCTGTAGAGATCATCAGATAAGGTCTTAACCAGTTAATGTCCCCTAATAATTTCTGAAAGTCATTTAAAGTTTTAAGACAATCTTTTTCTTATTTCCACCTTCTGAGGCCTAATGCATTGGTTTTCAATTATGGTTCCCAGATATTGAAAAGGCATTTCTTTTTGTACATTTCTGGAGCAATTATTAAACCCCATTTAGGGAGTTCCTCTTGTAACTGGGAGAACATAGCCAAAGTCTACTCTTCCCATGGGCTTGCTAAAAGCAAGTCATCCATATAATGAATAATATAACATTGGGAGTATTTGTCTCTTAACGGCTGAACAGCTTTAGCCACATTTTTTGACACAAAGTAGGGCTATTGGCCATTCCTTGAGGCAAAACCTTCTATTGATATCTTTTCATGGGTTCTATATTATTAATAGATGGCACTGAAAATGAAAACCTCTGTTTATCTTGAGGTGGCAAGGGAATTGTGAAAAAACAATCTTTAGATCTACTACAATAAGAGATCAATTTAAAGGGATTTGTGAAGGTGTTGGGAGTCCAGGTTGTAAGTTTCCCATGGTATGCATAGTAGCATTAACTGCTCTAAGGTCATGTAACAATCGCCATTTTCCTGTCGCTTTGTTAGGGATTGTAAATATAGGCGTATTCCAAGGGCTATTGGAAAGTTCTATGTGGCCAGCCTCTATTTGTTCTTGTATTAATTCATGAATATTATCTAATTTCTCCTTGGGTTATGATGACCACTAGTACAGACTACATTTAATATTTTAATAACAAGCCTCAGATTATCCTGTAAACACCAGTGAAAGAGATTTCAAATTTTTTCAAATTTCTCCTTTTTATTAAGCTAGAATTTTATTTTATTTTTTTAAAAGATTATTCCTTTAGGTTTATTTGCACCCACAGAGGGACCAAGGGAAGGCTACAGTAACTTTCTTAGAAGACTCATTTAAATTGCTTACAAAGACATGAGCTTATTCAAAGTAGGGGGTTGGCCTTTGTTATTTCCAAGATGGCTGTGGCCCCCCATGCGGTGACCATGTGCTTATCATGGTGGTTGTCTAATCCCTTCTTTAAAAGACAGTCAAAATAACATTGCAGACAAACAAATCTCACTAGCTGTTTTTGGCCTTTATTAGAATTGTTTATAAAAATATTGGCTTTCTAATTTGCTGGGAACCTTAATTTTAATTTTTAAAAATTAATTTAAGTAATTAAAGTAAGCATCTTCATTTAAAAAGTAAAGCAAATTTCACAAGCTGCAAATGTTGCCCTGCCTATAGCTCAATTAAGAATGTAGACGGCTACCAAACTCAGGCAATAAATAAATGGTGACTTCTAATCTTGTTTTTTAGATTTTACTTAAATTCAGTTACCTATAAAAACATTAGCTTTTTGGTGTAACTTAATTTATGAGACCTTGATTATATTTCAAAAAGCTAATTTATAAAGTAACAAAAGCAAAGAAACTTATTCAGTAAACTTAGTTTGGGTATCTTACTTATTGGTTCTTATTTAAGATTCTGCTGTTCAAAATTTGGCTATATTTAAGTAATTTTGTTGCTCCACTTTGCACCTTCCAGAGGCAAAACCTCCACAACACTTAATATATGTAGATCAGTAAAATACATACTGTTACTTTATTTTATCCTTAGAGGCAAAACTTTCATTAATATATGTATAAGTAAAACATATTGATTAATTTTATTTGAAAAAACTTTCTATGCTATTTCAAGTATAATTTAAAAATATAAGAGAGAATAGACTTTTGAAAACATTTCTGGGCCCTTGAAATGTCCAAAAGTTACGCTCACAGTCTTGAAATATACATATATGATTTAAAGATTATATATTTAAATTACTTTTAAAGAATATCAATTAAATTTAAACTGGATCATAAAATTAATTCTCCTTTTTAAATTTAGACCAACAAGTAAAATATTTTGAATTTCTAATTACCAGAGAAACATACCTCTTTTTTTTTTCAAAAAACCAAGTTATACTTATAAGCATTTAATTACCACATTTATATAATTTCTCCCAATTTAATTTGCACTTTGAACTTCTAACGCTGGAAAGTTAAACATTTAGCAATTCCTAGATTAATAATACTTCACATTTCTAAGAAAAATACAAGACATTATCAATTAATAACTTCAATTCTGTCCTCTAGGTTTTTGTCATGAGGAAGCAAATTTAAACTTTTAATTTTTATTAGCCAGTGGCTCTGGAAAACAAATTTTGATTTTTTCAAATGTAAATTACCACATTCTTTAAAGATGGCTGCTGGCAGGAAACTGGTTCTACCTTTGTGTTGGGGGAAAGGCAACTACCCTTCACCCTCCATTAACAAAGGGCATAGCCAGTTACCTGGACTATATAGATCTTTATAATTAATACATTATTTATCTATTTTCAACAATTTTTGAGTTTCAAATCCAATTCCAATTATTTTAAGACATTTACTTTGGATAAATTCTTTTGTAACACAATTTACTGATTTTCTTAAAGGCCTTAGCGTAACCTTTTAACACCCTTCATTAGCATTTTAAAAAGCCACTCTTTATTATGGAAATACTAGTCTGCTCCTGGAACTAGCTTGAGTTGTTTTCTGCTGGTTCATATCCGCCATCTTCCTTGGATTGAAAACACTCAGGTTTTTATTCTGTACATAGTAAAAGGTTAAGTTCAGCTTTTGCACGTGTCTTAGTTTTAAAACTGTCCTTTCCCCTTACAGGTGTACAGAAATCCCCGGTGCATTTAGATTTTATAAAAGTTTTAAGTCACTAAAACTGGAAAAAACATGGCGAAGATGAGACCCTTCTGTAATGGCCTTCTGGGATGGCGTCCATATTGGATTGCCACATGGCTCCCTTCCCCCACATCCTGATTACTTCAGATGAAGCATCAGCAACAGGTCTGGCTGAATTTCTTTTCATGCTTAAAAGAGAAAGACAGATCTTAAACCTTTTCTTTCTTTTTTGCTTTCTAAAGTAATAACTAACACCCAATTTGGCCAAAATTTGCATTTCCCTGCGAGTTCTTTTATAATTTTTAAATACCTTAAGCAATCTCATTGTGGGAGAGCAGATAGCCCTGCCCTCTTTTGCCACCTTTGAAATTCTCTGCACCAGAGGTGATTTCAGCAGTGGAATTTCAGTTCTCTTTACAGTTTTTAGATTCCAAATACAAACTAAGATTTTAATTTGAACAAGAAACCACATTATTTTATAATCTAATCCTTCCCCGTTAGCCTGGTTTAGAAAGACGTCCCACCCTACTTACAGACTGCGGCTCTGCAGTTAGTCCGTAGGCTTTGTGTACGATGAAATTTCCACACCTTTCCTCAGTGTATTTCCTCCTTTGCTCTTTTAGGCGAAAAATATCATCTACTTTGCTCTAGGCGAAAAAAAAAATAATTTCCTCCAGATGTTTCCAGTTCGGGCGCCAGCTGTGGAATCCTTTTCAAGTCCTGCGTGTCCAGGGTTCCCATGTCAGGGTTCAGCGTCTAGAGGAGGCCGCACACAATGAATAGAGACTTAGAAAAGCATTAATTTGGGGGAATCATGGGGGCCAGGAGGGAGCCCATCTCTAGTGGAGGGACTGCCCCTGCTCTGGCTTTTCCATCCCCTTTTATTAGGGCCAAGTGATACATCCATCAATCAGCAAGAATTGACATAAGACAAATGGTGTGGAAGCTTTTACAATTACCAATGTCTCACCTAAACAATGAGTAAACAGTTCCATTAAGCTTTGACCAGGTTTCCTGTTTGTTCTATTTACATCTCTATTGGTGAGGCAATGTCTGGCTTCCCACACCCAGCCATGCAGGTTGCAGCAAGAAATAAATATGAATATTATTTAGCATGAGAGAGAAGGAAATTCTGCCATTATTGTAACAATATGGATGAAACTCAAGGGCTTTATACTAAATAAAAGAGTCAGACAGAGAGAGACAAATACTGTATGGTATCAGTTATATAGAGAATCTAAAAAAAACACAAATAAACAAAAAAACAAACTCAGATAAACAGAATTCTGTGGTGGTTACCAAGGTTGGGGAATGGAATAAGTAGAGAGAAACTGGTTGAAGTGTAAAAAGGTATGAATTTCATTTATAATATTGAGAATCTCTGAGAATCTAATGTATAGGATGACTATATATATATATATATATATATATATATATATATATATATATTAAAGTAGCAAAAGGAGAAAATCTTAAATACTATAACCACACACACACACACACACACACACAGAGAAATTATAACTATGTCATTGACTAGAGATGTTATCTAATGCTATGGTGGTAAATGTTTTGTAATATATAGGATCTGGCAAAAGTGGGTTTACAGTTTTTTATATGAAAATAATATAGTAATTTATAAATAATAATACAATAATAAATTTTGTTTCAAGTACTCACAACTGTAAGTCTACTTTTCCCCAGCCTGTATAAATATATTAAATCAAAACATTGTATATTTTGAGCTTATATAATTTTATATGTCAATTAGATCAATAAAGCTGGAAAAAAAGACAAGGAAGTATTAGAGAAGCAGATCATTGAAAAATGATGACTTTATATTATTGATTAAAATTTTATGCTAGTTTTTACATGGTCAATTTCAAAAAATTATTCAACAAATGATAAATAAAAGACTTATCATTCCATTTTCACTAAACAATTACCCATTAGCCAAACACTGAATTACTTTTTACATCTCATGCCTACCTTTCTTGTTTTAGAAGCTTTAACACTAATTCAAATGAGAAAGAAAACTACTAGTATATTATAGAATTTCTTATTGGCGTGAAATCTATACAACATAAAATTCAATATTTTAGCAATTTTAAAACGTATAATTTAGTGGCTTAGTACATTCACAGTGTTGTTCAATCAATGGCTCATCTTTATTTTGTCTATGTCTATATACATAACTATTTTGCCATTAAGACACTGATGGGAGAGACTGTTAGTAAATTTTTCTTCCCACACCAAGGTAAGACTGACCTTATATTTCATAAATTGAAATCCACTATCTTCCATAGACTAAGCATTTATAGGTTGCCAAATGGCCAAAGACATTCAAAAGGTCCATTTTTATGGGGCTTTATTGTCAAAACCATCATTGTACTTAATTTCTTATCAAATAGTAGTAGTCAAATAGCATATCTGTGCTTTTTGTTCTCTTTGACTGCTTGATAATGGCCAGATAACTAAAATAACCAGATAATTAATTTTGCTTTCTTGTTCTATCCTCAATAAAAAGACATGCTTTTGGATTTTCTCCTTGAAGTTACTTTAATTTTCAATTTAGGTGTACAGAAACAAAGGATTGATTTTGTTAGTTTTATGTATAATTGGCGAACATTTTTGTTAATATTTCCTTTTATTCTTGAAATTTTTCTGAAATAATGCTTAAATTAATTATTCTATAAAATTTCAGCTTAAAATGGTAGTTTAGGTTATTAATGCATTACTTAATTTTATTTGCCAGTGTTTTATTTAGCTTTGGGTCTAGATTTAGACATAAAATTCATTTATTTTTTATGTTTATCATAATAAGAACCATGCTTGTATAACAAAATGACTTCGATGCTTACCTCTGTTTCTATATTTAGGAGCAATTATGAAAAATGGAATTTATATATGTATAAAAATTGTTAAACATGAATTGTGTATAGTTGCTATTGGTGGAGATATGTTTAATGCTTCTCTTAATTTCTTATGCAGTCAATGATTTAGGTTTTCTTCTCTTGCTTAATTTTTATGAAACTTTTAATAGAAAATTATCCACTACAACAAATAAATTTGCCTTACAATTATAGTATTGTCTAATATGATATTGTTTTATTATTGTGTACATTCTATTTACTATAATTCATATTCTCAGTCATTCTAATTTTTCTCATATAATGTCATCTGCATAATCATTGTTTGCATATCTGAGGCTTTCATTATGACATAATATATAACCAAATTTCATAAACATTCCATGGATGTTTCAGAATCTACACTTCCTTTTGTGTGACTTAATGTCTACAAACTAGCCATTATAGCTTGTTAGGTTTTTATCTTCACCCCAAAAATATTATTTGTTCTGATGCAATTGTATTTCCTTCATTTGCCTAATTGCTGATTAATGCTTTATAAAAATTACTGTTTTCTGACTAAAACTAATATGTTTAACAAAATAATTCTAGAAAATCAGAAAAAAGGTAAAAATTAATCATAATTCATAATCAGGTTCTCAAGGATAACTACCTTTAATATCTCAGTTTACTTTTTCAAGTTTTTAAATACATTTTATGTACTTAATGGCTGAGTCCATCATACCATCATATATTTATCCGACCTAATTCCCCAGGGCTTTGCTGCCACACAAGAGGTTGATGCTGAGGCAAAAATTAGATTTCAGAATATTAGAATGTGTGAAAGAAATACCAAATCAGTTATCACAACATTATAAGTGTATGCTTTGTTTTTAATAAAAGAGAAGTATGCTTTAAAATGTGATGATTTCCCATTTAATCAATTCTGCTGTAGTAAGATATATGTTAATATTAGGGGGCTGGTACAAGAAATTCATGCACTGGGGGTGGGTGATCCCTCAACCCAACCTGCCCCCTCTCTCATACTGGGAACCCTCAAGGGATGTCCAACTGATGGCTCTGGCAAGGCTTTAGGCCTTGGACACCCAGCCATCACCCTGCTCAGCTCAGCCCTGGCTGCCTGCGACCACCCGGCCCCGGGGGCCGGGTGCTCACCATCACTTCTGCTCACAGTGCCCGGGGGCTGGGCACTCACTGCCACTGCCATTTCATCTCCAAACCCGGGGCCAGGCACTGTGCCACTTGGCCCTGCCCCTGCTCCTGATTGGCTGGTAGCATAGCCAATCAGGAGAGAAGGTACAGTCAAATTCGCATATTTCTCTTTTATTATATAGGATTTCTGAGACTAAACACATGAGCTCCGGACTCAGACTTACAGAGTTAAAATCCACAGCACTATCACTATTAGCTGTATACACTTGAACAAATTACTTAAACCTCTTTGATTTTTAACTGAAAAGTGAGGATAACTATAACTAGCTCACGGAGCTGGAGAATTAAATATCCATGTAAAAGCCCTCATATAGGCTCAATAGATGATAGCTATTTCTGTTGTGTGTTTCTGAATATTCACATATATGTTTGTGGAATTATCTACATAATTTAAACCTCAGAATGAATGAGTAAGCAATGATATACACTTACCACCAGACCTTTGCCAATATTCTTATTTAATTCCATTGTTTCTCAAGAAAAGTTAAATACAAGAATTTTTCTTTCCGTAATGTTCGTAATTCACCTTTCTGCACCCCACCAAATGAAAGTCATAATGCTATACCTGACATTTATATTATAGACCTATAAATTACTTATATTTATATATAAGCAGCATATAGCATTATATTAGGTTCAGGTTAACAAAATAGTAATTCAATATTTCTAAATATTTGAAAACAATCATGATGAGTCTAGTTAACATCTCACATCATACATACAATTTATTTTTCTTATGAAAAAGATTTCTAAAATTTACTTTTAGCAACTTTCAAGTCCATAGTAAACTATTAACTATTGCCATTATTCTATAACTAGAGACCTGGTGCACAAAATTCATGCATGGGGGCAGGGGATGTCCCTTAGCCCAGCCTGCACCCTCTTCAATCTGGGACCCCTTGAGGTCTGTCCGACTGCCCGTCTAGGCCTGATTCTGGATCAGGCCTAAACGGGCAATCGGACATCCTTCTCACAATCCAGGACTTGCTGGCTCCAAATTCCTCACCTGCCCGCATCCCTGATTGCCTCTAACTGCTTCTGCCTGCCAGCCTGATCAACTGCTAACCACTACCCTGCCAGCCTAATTGATGTTTAACTGGTACCCTGCCAGCCTATTTGCCGCCAACTTCCCTCCTCTGCCGGCCTGGTCACCCTTAACTGCCCTCCCCTGCAGGCTTGATCACCCCCAACTGCCCTCCCTTGCAGGGCCTGGAACCTCCAATGGCCCTCCCCTGCTGGCCATCTTGTGGTAGCCATTTTGTGTTCACATGGGAGCAGGGTCTTTGACCACATGGAGGCAGCCCTCTTGTGTGTTGGAGTGATGATCAATCTGCAAATTACTCTTTCATTAGATAGGATAGAGGCCTGGTGCATGGGTGGGGGTCAGCTGATTTGCCCTGAAGAGTGTCCCAGAACAGGGTGGGCTTCCCTTGGGGTGAGGGGTGGCCTGGGCTAGGGGCCTGTGGAGGTTTGCAGGCTGGCCACAGCCCCCATGACCCAAGTGGAAGCCCTGGGATCTGGGATTAATCTATGTCTACATTGAAACTTTGTAGCCTGGAGTGAAGCCAAGCCTTCTGCTCGCTCCCGGGTGGCAGCCATTTCTGTTTGAAACATTGTAGCCTAGGGTGGAGGCCTAGGCCAGCAACAGCAGACTGAAAGCTTGGCTCCTTCCGTTGACAGGGAAACCCAAGCCTCTGTTCTCTCCAGCTCAGTGGCTGCTGCCATTTCTGTATCTTTTAAAATTGAAACTTTGTAACATTGAGTGGAGGCCTAGGCAGGCGAAAAGCTTGGCTTCCTCTGTTGCTTGGGAAACCCAAGCCTTCCTCCTGCTTTAAGTGGCAGCAGCCATCTTGGTTGGGGTTTATTTGCATATTTGGCTCCTGATTAGATGGTGGGCGTGGCTTGTGGGCACAGCTTGTGGGTGTGTCAAAGGTATGGTCAAATTTGCATATTACTCTTTTATTAGATAGGATGTTACATTCCATTTATTTATTTATTTATTTATTTATTTATTTATTTATTTGCTTGCTTGTTTGTTTGCTTTCATAACCAAGTGGCATTTATTCCTTTGATGCAAGCATGTTTCCACATACACAAAACAATATATGCAATCCTATCTAATGAAGAGGGAATATGTTAATTAACCATTACACCCTCACAATATGGCAGCACCCACAGCCACAAGATGGTGGTACCCAGTCCTGTCAGCCCCGTTTCATCCAGCCTCAGTCCCCTAGTCCCCTCAGCCCTGCAGGGGAAGACAGTTGGGGGCAATTGGGACAACAGAGGAGAGCAGTTAGGGACGACCATGCCAGCAGGGGAACAGTTAGGCATCAATCAGTCCGCCAGAGGAGCGGTTAGCAGGCTAAGAGGCTGGCAGGCAGAGTTGTTAGGAGCAATCAGGCAGGCAGGCAGGTGAGTGGTTAGGAGACAGCAGTCCCGGGTTGTGAAAGATATGTCAGGCAACTAGTTTAGGCCCGATTCCACAATTAGACATCCCCCAAGGGATACCAAATTAGAGAGGGTACAGGATGGGATGAGGGACACTCCCATCCTGTGCAAAAATTTCATACACCAGGCCTCTAGTATAGCATAGTAATAGAATGAAAGACAAAAAAAATTATTATCACTTCAATAGATATGTTAATGTCAACATTCATTCCTGATTAAAAAAAAATGTCAACTGGATGGGAATAGAAGGAACACACCTCAATTTAATAATGGCCCACAGGTAACATTATACTCAATAGTGACAGGCTGGAAATATTTCCTCTTAGATAAGGAACAAGACAAGGGTGCTGACTCTCAGCACTTTTTTTCATATTTTTTTATTGCTTAAGGTATTACATATTGATTCTTATTCCCCCATTGCACACACCAGCTCATGCCCTCACCCCTGGTGTCTGTGTCCATTGGTTAGGCTTATATGCATGCATACAAGTCCTTTGGTTCATCTCTCCCCTTACCCCCACCCTCTCTTACCTTCCTTCTGAGGTTAAAGCATCTAATCAATTCTCGGTCTCTGGATTTGTTTTTTTCATCAGTTTATGTTGTTCATTATATTCTACAAATGAGTGAGATCATGTGATCTTTATCTCTCTCTGAATGGCTCATTTCACTTAGCATAATGCTCTCCAGCTCCATCCATGCTGTTGCAAATGGTAGGAGATCCTTAATTTTTACAGCAGGGTACTATTCCATTGTGTATATGTACCACAGTTTTTTAATCCACTCATCCACTGATGGACACTTAGGCTGTTTCCAGCACTTGGCTATTGTAAATAGTGCTGCTATGAACATAGGGGTGATTATATCCTTTCTGATTGGTGTTTCTAGTTTCTTGGGATATATTCCTAGAAGTGGGATCACTGGTTCAAATGGGAGTTCCATTTCAGTTTTTTGAGGAAAGTCCATATTGTTCTCCACAGTGGCTGCACCGGCCTGCATTCCCATCAGCAATACATGAGGATTCCTGTTTCTCCAGAACCTCACCAGCACTTGTCATTTGTAGATTTATTGATGATAGCCACTCTGACAGGTGTGAAATGCTACCTCGTTGTTGTTTTGATTTGCATCACTCGGATGATTAGTGACTTTGAGCATGTTTTCATATGTCTCTTGATCTTCCTTATGTCCTCTTTGGCAAAGTATCTATTTAGGTCTCTTGTACATTTTTGTTAGGGTTGTTTATCTTCCTTTTATAAAGTTTTATGAGTTCCCTGTAAATGGAGATTAAACCCTTATCAGAGATAACATTGGCAAATATGTTCTGCCATGCAGTGGGCTTTCTTGTTGTTTTGTTGATGGTTTCTTTTGCTTTGCAGAGGCTTTTTATGTTGATGTAATCCCATTTGTTTATTTTCTCTTTAGTGTCTATTGCCCTAGGAGCTGTATTGGTGAAGTTAGTGCTTGGGCATATATCTAAGATTTTGCTGCCTGTGGATTCCTATAAGATTTTTATGGTTTCCCATCTTTCATTTAAGTCCTTTATTCATTCTGAGTTTATTTTTGTGTATGGTGGAAGTTGGTGGTCTAGTTTCATTTTTTGCATATATCTCTCCAATTTTTCCATCACCATTTACTTAGGAGACTCTCTTCACTCCATTGTATGCTCTTGCTTCCTTTTTCAAATATTAATTGAGCATAGTGGTTATGGTTGATTTCTGGGTTCTCTATTTTATTCTATTGGTTTCTATGTCTTTCTTGTGCCAGTACCAGGCAGTTTTGAGAACAGTGGCTTTGTAATATAGCTTGATATCTGGTACTGAGGTCCCTCCTACTTTGTTTTTCTTTCTCAGGATTGCTGCAGTTATTTGGAGCCTTTTTTATTTTTAGACAGTTTGTTCTAGGTCTGTGAAATGTACCATTGGTATTTTCATGGAGAGTGCACTGAATCTTTGTTTTGGGTAGTATGGACATTTGGGTAGTATGGATTCTACCAATCTATTAACACGGTATGTTCTATCATTTGTTTCTATCTTCCTTTATCTCTTTTTTCAGTGTCCTGCGGTTTTCTGAGTAGAGGATTTTTGCTTCCTTAGTTAAGTTTATTCCTAGATATCTTAATTTTTTTTGTGCAATGGTAAATGGGATTGCTTTTTTAATCTTTCTTTCTGGAATTTCACTATTGCTGTATAAAATGCCATGGTTTTCTTGGCATTAATTTTGTAACCTGCTACATTGCCAAATTCATTTAATTAAGTCTAATAATTTTTTATGGAGTCTAAGATTTTCTATGTATACTAGTATCATGTCAACTCTGAAAAATAACAATTTTACTTATTCTTTTTCAATTTGGATGCCTTTTATTTTTTCTTCTTCTCTGATTGCTGTGGCTAGCACTTCCAGTATTATGTCAAACAGGAGTGATGACAGCGGATATCCCTGTCTTGTTCCTGTTCTTAGGGGAAGTGGTTTTAGTTTTTGCACATTAAGTATAATGTTGTCTGTAGGTTTTTCATATAAGGCTTTTATTATATTGAAATATGATCTCTCTATTCCCACTTTGCTGAACATTTTTATCAGAAAAGGGTGTTGGACTTTGTCAAATGCCTTTTCTGCATGAATTGATATGATTATGTGATTTTTGTCTCTCAATTTGTTTATGTGATGTATCATGTTTATTGATTTGTAGTTATTGTACCATCCTTGCATCCCCAAAATAAAACTCACTTTTCATGGAGTATGATCTTTATAATATAATGCTGGATCTGGTTTGCTAGAATTTTGTTGAGGATTTTAGCATCTATGTTCATCAGAAATATTGGCCTGTAATTCTCTTTCTTGGTAGTGTCTTTATATGGTTTTAGGATTAGGGTAATGCAGACTTCATAAAAAGAACGTGGAAGTGTGACTTCCTCTTGAATTTTTTGGAATAGTCATAGAGGGATTGGCTTTAGATTTTCTTTGAATGTTTAGGAAAACGCACCTATGAATCCAACCAGCATAAGGCTTTTATTTGCTGGAAGCTTTTTGATTATTGTTTTAATTTGTTCAGTAGTTATTGACCTATTCAGATTTTTTTAAATTCTTTCTGATTGTGTTTTGGAAGGTTGTATTTTTCTAGGAATATATCCATTTCATAGAGGTTGTTCAGTTTGTTGGAATGGAGTTGTTCTTATTCCCCCCCTCCTCCACAATCCTTTGTATATCTGAGGGGGCAGTCATAGTTCACTCCTTTAATTTCTGATTTTGCATTTTTGGGTCCTCTCTTTTTTATTCTTTGTGAGCCTGCCTAGAGGTTCACCAATCTTGTTTATCCATTCAAAGAACCAGCTCTTGGTTTCATTGATCTTTTGTATTGTTTTTTGTTTGTTTGTTTGTTTGTCTGTTTTTTTGTTTTTGTTTTGTTTTTGTTTTTGTTTTTGCTCTCTATGTCATTTATTTCTGCTCTTATATTTATTATTCCCTTCCTTATGGCTTCTGTGGGCTTTTTTTTTTTTTTTTTGCTCTCTTTCTAAGTCTTTAAGTTGCAAGGTTAGATAAATTATTACCATTTTTTTTTCTTCTTGAGATAGGCCTGTAGAGCTATGAACTTCCCTCTTAGGAATGCTTTTATTGTGTCCCATAGATTTTGGATTGTTGTGTTTTCATTCTCATTTGTTTAAGGATGCTTTTTATTTCTTCTTTGATATCTTTGCTATCCCAATCATTGCTTAATAACATGCTGGTTAAATTCAAGTGTTTGATTTTTTTCATTGTTTTTATTTTAGTTTATTTTTTTAATTTTTTGTTATTGTGATCTGAGAAGATGCTTGTTATGATTTCTGTCTTCTTGTATTTGAAGATATTTTTCCTGTGTCCTAATATGTGGTCTATCTTTGAAAATGTCCCACATTCACTTGGGAAGAATGTATATTCTGTAGCTTTGGGATGAAATGTTCTGAAGATCTCAATTAAGTCCATCTGACCTGCTGAGTCATTTAGGCTTCCGTTTCTTAGCTGACTTTTTGTTTAGAGGATTTATTCAGTTGTGTCAACAGAGTATTCAAGTCCCCTACTCTAATTGTTTTGGTGTTGATCTCTCTCTTGATATCTTCCAGAAGTTGTTTTATGTATTTGGGTGCTCTTGTATTGGGCCATATATGATTGCCAGAGTTATATTCTTTTGTTTACTTGCTCCCTTTAGTATTATGAAGTATACCTCCTTAGTTCTTGTTATAACCTTTAATTTGATGTCCATTTTGTCAGATATATAAGTATTGCAACCCCAGCTTTTTTCTCATTTCCATTTGTCTGAAAGAAAAAAAAATGTCCATCCCTTCACTGTCAGTCTGTGTGAATGCTTTGTTCTGAGGTGGGTGTCTCCCAGAAAGCAACTATATGGGTCATGTTGTTTATTTGTTTGTTTGTTTGTTTGTTTGTTTTTTGTCCATTCAGCTACCCTATGTCTTTTGATTGGAGCACTTAATCCATTTACATTTAATGTTATTATTGGTCAGTACTTGTTTGCTGGCTTGATGGTAATAAACTCTCTTTGTCCTTTTTTTGTCTGTGAAGCTCCTGATTCCACCTTCAATTATGAATGATAGCCTTGCTGAGTAGATTATTCTTGGATTCAGTCCCCTGCTTTGCATCACTTTGTATATTTTATTCAATTCACTTCTGGCTTGGTGTGTTTCTGTTGAGAAATCAGTTGATATTCTAATGGGATATCCCTTTTAGGTAATTTTCTGTCAGCCTTTAAGATTCTAACTTTGTCGTTAATATTTGCCAATTTAATTATGAGGTGTTTTGGTATTGGTCTTTTTGGGTTCATCTTGTTTGGGAGTCTATGTGCTTGTTGGACTCGTGTAAATTTTTTCTCACCAAACATCAGGGAAGTTTTCTGTCATTATTTCTTCAAATAGGTTTTCTATTAGTTGCTCCACTTCCTCTCCTTCTGAAACCCCTATCATGCAGTTGTTGTTTCATTTCATATTGTCCCAAAGCTTCCTTAGGTTCTCCTCCTGCTTTTCAAGTTTTCTTTCCAGTTGCTGTTGTGTTTGTGTGTTTTTTCATACATTGTCTTCTAATTCACTGATGCAGTTGTCAGCCTCTTCTAGTCTATTGTTTAAGCCTTCCAATGTGTTCTTTATTGCAGCTATGTCATTCTTCATTTCCTCTTGGTTCTTTTTCATGTTGGTGACATTCTCATTCAGCTTCTTATAATTCTCATTGATTTGTGTGTATTTCTCATCCAGCCATTTGAGCATCCTTATAACCATTAATCTGAATTCTTTCTCTGACATGTTACTCACCTACATTTCATTTAATTTCCTTTCTGGTGATTCCTCTTTTTCTTTCCTTTAGGGATTATTTTTGTTGTTGTTGTTGTTGTTTTGTTTTGTTTTGTTTTGTTTCTCCCCATGTTTTTTCTGTAACATTTTAATTGTTTCTGCATCCTAGATGTAACTTCTTTGCTAACTAGGTTCTTTGGGAGGTGGTGGTACTACTGATGCTGTCTCCTGGGCTTGGTGATCTAGCAGAGCTCCCTACTTGAACTATTTGGGTTCTCTTAATGTAGTTGTGTCTTGAATGCTAGTTTCTTATTCATGGATGAAATCTTGTCACAGATTGGCAATGTGACTGACCCTCGGCTGCATTGTGAAAGCCACTTTTGATATGATCATGGTTCTGGCTCTTGTGGAAAAGGTTGTCTGAGGTCTCACTAGTATGTGCTCACTGTGGGTTCCCAAAATCCACAACCTGGGAGGAAGGAGTCTTGGTGCCTGAGGCTCAAGTACTGTGATTTGGCCAGTGTGGTGTGACTCTTGCTGGATTAGAATCACTTTGAAACTCACTACAAAGATCCCAGAGCCTGTAACAGTGGGGGTGGGTGTCTCTTACACTGTGGTTAAGGTAGGTTCAGGATCCAGCAGCTAGGAATGTGGGAATCTCAGAGACTGCGACTAAAACAATGAAACCTTGTCCAGGGAGGCAAGTCCTCAGTAATTCATCAAGCTATCCAGAGGTAGGTAGCTGAGAGGGGGGTGCCTTGGATCCCACTGAGGAAGCTGTGTATCTTTGGTTGGAGAGGAACATGCCCAATGGCAGCTCAGAGAGTCCCTGAAGCCATCTTCAAGGGGTGTGGACTCATGGGGCCCACATGCTGGATCAGAATGATTGTGGTGTGTCACTGGCCCTGTGGAGGGAGAAGTCCCAGTTTCTGCTTCAGGGGATGTGCACTCTTGGTGGATACATGCACCCAGTGGCTGCTTACAGAGTCGCCCATGTGCTGTATGTTGGGGACTGGATGCCAGCAGCAGGAGTTGTGCCTTTCAGTGGCTCAGAGAAGCACCCAGGGGCCACCAACCAGAGAAGGGGGCTCAGGGGCCTTACATGCTGGATCAGTGCCTTTGCAGTGATTAGAGGTCAGCAGCCGAGGAGGGGGAAGTTGAAGTTTCTACTGCCAAGGCCTTGTACCCTTGGTTGGATATGAGTGTCCCCTAGAGGTGGCTCACAGAGACACCTGGGAGTCACCCGCTGGGGCGGCAGCCTCAGCAGGCCTGTGTGCTGAAACCACACAACTACAGTGTCTATGGGTAGGCAGCCAGTAAAAGGGAAGTCTGTATTTCTCCTGTGGGGACTGTGTGCCCTTGTTTAGATACAAGTGCAACCTAGCAGGGGCTCAAGAAGGTACCCAGGACCCGACTATACGGGCAGCAGGCTCAGTATGCCTGTGTGCTGGAAAGGAGTAACTGTGGTATCTTGAGGCAAGCAGCCAGGGAGGGGGAAGTCCCAATTTTTGCTGCCTTGTTTTCTTGGTTGAATTCACGTGTGTCCAGTGGGGACTTACAGAGTCACCCAGGAGATGCCTTTCAGGGTTGTGGGGCTCAGGAGGCCTGCTCACTAGAAAGGCACAACTGTGGTGTCTGGCAGTCTACAGCTGTGGAGGAGGAAGACTCAGGTTTTGCTGCCATGGCCTTGCACTCTTTGTTGGATTTACTCTCACACACCCAGCAGTGGCTCACAGAGGCAGCTGGGGAGCCGTTTGTCAGGGCAGTGTACTCAGAGGGGCCCTCCCGCTGAAGCCATGTGACAGCAGTGTCTGTGTATAAGCAAGTGGGAAGGTGAAAGACCAAGTTTCTGTTGCTGGCACTGTGCACCCCTGTTTAGATATGAGCGCATCCAGCAGGTGCTCACAGAGGTACCCAAGAGCCGCCTTTGGGGTGGTGGGGCTCAGGAGGCCTGCAGAACAGAATGGTGCAACTGTGGTGTCCAGAGATCAGCAGCTGTGGAGTGGGAAAACTCAGTTTTTGCTGTCGGGGCCTTGTGCCCTTGGTTGGATTCATGTGGGCCCTGTGGCAGCTCACAGAGGCACTATAGGGGCCCCTGCACTGCAGCCGCGTGACTGTGGTGTCTGTGGACATGCAGCCAGGAGGGAAGTCCAAATGTCTACTGCTAGGGCTGTGTGCCCTTGTTTGGATATGAGCACTCTGAGTGGGGGCTCACAGAACCATACAGGAGCCACCTGCCAGGCTGATAAGGTTCAGGACACCTGTGCACTAGAAAAGTGCAACTGTGGTGGCCAGCGGTTAGCATTTGTGTAGTAGGAAGTCTCAGTTTTTGCTGCTAGGGCCTTGCACTCTTGGTTGGATTCACGCTTTCCCAGTGGCAACTCACAGAGGCACTGGGGGCCTTTTGCCACTGTGGTGCACTCACGCACTGAGAGGGACCCTTGTGCTGAAGCCATGTGACCAGTGTGTCTGTGGGCAGGCAGCTGTGAGGGGATGAAGTTAGAATTTCTACTGCTGGGGCTGTGCACCCTTGTTTGGATATGAGCACGCCCAGCAGGGGCTCACAGAGGCACCCAAGAGCAGCTTGTGGGGACGTGGGCTCAGAAAGCCTGCACACTGGAAGACTGTGACTGGTGCCAGGAGGTTGGCAGTTATGGAGTGGGAAGACTGTTTTTGCTGCCTGTGGCCTTAAACCCATGGTTGGATTTGTGCAAACCCAGTGGCAGCTCATAGAGGCACTGGGAATCACCTGTTGGGCCGGCAGCCTCAGCAGGCCTGTGCGCTGATACCACACAACTGCAGTGTCTATGGGTGCCTCTGTAAGCAGCCACTGGGTGCTCACTCACGCACTGAGAGGGGTCCTTGCACTGAAGCCTGAGACAATGCTGTTGGTGGGCAAGGAGCTAGGAAGAGGGGATTCACAATTTCTACTGCTGGGGCTGTGTGCCCTTATTTGGATATGAGCATGCCCAGCAGGGGCTCACAGTGGTACCCAAGAGTGGCCTGTGGGGCGGTGGTCTCAAGGAAGCCTGCATGCTGGAAAGGTTCAACTGAGGAGTCCAGAAGTCAAGTAGGTAGGGAGGGAGAAGTCGCACTTACTGCTTCAGGAGCTGTGCACCTTTGGAGGTGGATGTCCTAGCATCTGCAGGTCTGTGGCTGGAGTGGATGCAGGGTTGAAGGCAGTGTCCAAGGCCAGTCTGGGTGGTGGTGTTGATGAGTTCCTAGAAGAGGTCGCTCTCCCCTTCAAGATGGCGTGGGCTTTTTGCCTGAGCCCTGAAGGCCTGAAGCCAGGGAGTGCCCACAGCAGTGGTAGGTGCTCCCAGTCCAGAAGGGCCTGGTTTGCCAGCCCCTGCTACTCCTGCCTGATTTAACTGTCCCTCATTCACTCATACACATAAATCACACACATACACGTACATATATACCCACACACCACACACTCACCTCTCACCCCCTCACTCACTCACACCCTCTCCTGCTAGCCACCATCTTCGCTTCTCTACTTATTTATTTTATAACTGAAAATTTACACCTTTCAACTCCTTTCACCTATTTTGCCTAAGATTTTAATCCAAGCCTATGGCAATGACAAATCAGACTGCAGATATCCAAAAAATAAAATTTTAAAAATTAACATGGGAAATGAGTCTCCAAGGCCCAAAACTTCCAAACCCCAGTCCCCATTTGATAGTCCTAATAGGAAGCCTTTACTTGCAAGTGCTTTACAGAAATAGGAAGATTTAACTAGAAAATATCAACTTAAAAAATGGCCAAAATGTAGTTGTCTTTCGGTACAGAAATTAATACTTTGCATGCAAATAATAGAAAAATGCTAACTCTAAAATGTAAGTGAATGAATATATACGAAGCATATCTTGATTTGGGAATTGGCTATTCTGATCTGTTCCAATTCCTTCTTATGGTTTTCTAGTGGAAACAATATCTGTCTCCCCAGACCCTTTCCTTTATTAGACATGAAAAACTTTAACTTAGGTACCTGTAAATTTTTCTCACCTACTAAATTAATATTTTGATTATCAGTTATGATAACGAATGAATGCTTTGTTGGGCATACAATGGACTTCATACATTATCAATATAAGCTTTGGTACGTATTTTTCTGGCTATATTTATTATAAAGGAGGCATCTTAGACAACCCTCCCCCCTAATAATTCCTCTAGGACAGTGGTTGGCAAACTCATTAGTCATCAGAGACAAATATCAACAGTACAACGATTGAAATTTCTTTTAAGAGCCAAATTTTTAAAACTTAAACTTCTTCTAATACCACTTCTTCAAAATAGACTCGCCCAGGCTGTGGTATTTTGTGGAAAAGCCACACTCAAGAGGCCAAAGAGCCACATGCGGGTCTCGAGCCTCAGTTTGCTGACCACTGCTCTAGGAGAATTATATATGGACCTAATTTAGATGAGTATTTTAGATGAGTAATGTCTAAATATAGGAATGGATGAAACTAACTGCCCAGAAGAAAAATTAGAGCTTCAAGATAATAAAATAACCGAAACCGGCTTGGCTCAGTGATCGACCATCTGCCTGTGGATTGAAAGGTCCCAGGTTCGATTCCGGTCAAGGGCATGTACCTTGGTTGTGGACACATCCCCAGTAGGGGGTGTGCAGGAGGCCACTGATGGATGTTTCTCTCTCATCAATGTTTATGACTTTCTATCCCTCTCACCTCCTCTCTGTGAAAAATCAATAAAATATATTTAAAAAGATAATAAAATAGTAGAAAGTTTAAATTCATCTGACCAAACATATCATAAAGTACAGTTACAGTGGATGAAGGAAGGAAAGCATATAACTAGCATAATAAAAAATATGATAATACATATAAAGGTTTTTTTCAGTTGGCTGGGATGTTTGTTCCCTTTAGAATCTTCCTTGTATAGTGTTAGACACTTTTTTTTGTTCCTAATTAGTGTTACTGGTTTAATATTGTAGCTTTTGTTCTTGGCATGTAAATGTTATACTTGACGCAGAAAAACAAAATTTAAGACAAGCAGCAAACTTACTTGGATCATGGTGGCTCAAAAATTAGAAATAACACAGAATAGATTTTAGCAAGGACATATAGGCTATGACTGCATCCCATTTACCTGCCTTTTATTTTAAACTAGTGGCCCAGTGCATAGATTCATGCACATTGAAAGGAAATTAATTAGAAGAAATATTTTTGAAATCACCAGTGTACATTGGACATACAGCTGGTCACTTAGTCATATGTGTGTGTGTGTGTGTGTGTGTGTGTGTGTGTGTGTGTGTGTATGTGTTTGTGTACCGGTACATGAAATTCATCCACAGGGCATGTGGGGTGTACCACAGCCCAACCTGTACCCTCTCCAATCTGTGAACTACTCATCAGACATCCCTCTCGCAATCCAGGACTCTGGTTCCCAACTACTCACCTGCCTGCCTTACTGATTGCCCCTAACTGCTTCTGCTTGCCAGCCTGATCATCCCCTAACCACTCCCCTGCCAGTCTGATTGATGCCTAACTGCTCCCCTACCAGCCTGTTTGCCTCTAACTGCCCTCCCCTGCAGGCCTGGTCACACCTAACTGCCCTCATCTTCAGGCATGGTCACCCCTAACTGGCCTCCCCTGCAGAGTAATATGCAAATTGACCATCACTCCAACACACAAGATGGCTGCCCCATGTGGACACAAGATGGCCACCAAAGATGGTCAGCAGGGGAGGGCAGTTGAGAGGGACCAGACCTACAAGGGAGGGCAGATGGGGCAATCAGGCCTGCAAAGGAAGATGGGGGCAGGATCTTTGACCACATGAGGGCAGCCATCTTGTGTGTTGGAGTGATGGTCAATTTGCATATTACTCTTTTATTAGATAGAATAGAGGCCTGGTGCATGGGTGGGGGCCAACTGGTTTGCCCTGATGCGTGTTCAGGATCAGGGTGGGGGTTCCCGTGGGACATGGGGTGACCTGGGTGAGGGGTCTGTGGTGGTTTCCAGACTGGCCACACCCCCGTTGACCAAAGTGGAAGCCCTGGTAGCTGGGATTTATTTATCTTCTATAATTGAGACTTTGTAGCCTTCAGCAGAGCCAAGCATCCTGCTCGCTCTGTGGCTGCCACCATTTCTGTTGGGATTCATTTATCTTCTATAATTGAAACTTTTTAACCTTGAGTGGAGGCCTGGGCCCACCAGGGTGTGCGGAAAACTTAGCTTCCTCCATCGCCAGGAAACCCAAGCCTCCCTCCTGCTCTCTCAGTGGCCATAGCCATCTTGGTTGGAGTTAATTTGCATACTCACTCCTCATTGGCAGGTGGGTGTGGCTCATGGGCATGGCTTGTGGGCATAGTGGCATGATAATTAATTTCAATATTACTTTTTTAGTGGATAGGATATATATATCAGAGTACGAGAGGACACTGCAAAGTTGCTGTCATACAGGGTGTTGAACATAAAGACAAGTGTGCAGTAAACCAGCTTGGGAGCCAACAGTGCCCCAGCTGCAACATAACCCACGGCCCAAGGTGGAATCACACAGCCCAGTAAGGAATTGGGCTCTGTTCTCTCTAGTTCTGAGGGCTGTCACCAGAGAACTGCCTCTGCCAAGTCACTGCAGTTAGGCAGCTCCTGCATTGAGCATCTGCTCCCTGGTGGCCATGGCACATAAAAATACAGAAAACATAGTTAAACAAAGTCATAATTGAAAAGTTATTTTATTTTTAGCCCATCATTGATGAACCACTTTCCCTGCTCATGAGGCGGGAACGGGTCACAGAACTGCCATAGCGGGAGAGTTGGTCACGAAACTCTGAAGCCATGAAATAATAGAGAATTGGATCCAAAAGGCAGCAAAGACTTGCAAGGCATAGACAAAAAGGATGAAAGTACAATGTGCTTTTGACAATGGAACAACTGCTAATGATATTTTCCTTTACCGTCGTGTAAAAAATAAAGTTAATATGATAGGGTGTGAAGCATATGAAGAAGACTGCAGCACACATGAAAACCATACGCAATGCTTTCTGCCTCTCACTGATTCCCTGGAAAGCCATTGGTGGCTGTCTCAAGGATATGGTGGTTTTCCAGGTACACCATGCGATGATGATGACTGGAATCACAAATCCTGCCAGCTCAGCAACTGTGATCATCCCAACCAAAGACACTAGATTCATTTTCTTGTATCCAAGATCAGCAAAGCAGGATTCAGTATTGTTGGCTAAGTCTGTGCTTCTGTAGATGGGAAATGGCAAACAGGCAGTGCCCACAAAAACCCAGATGACAGCACTGATGCCCACATCATATCTACGCTTCCAGACTCTGGCCCTGAAGGGCTTGAGGAGAAAGAAGCACCTCTGAAGACTGATGCAGGTCAGGAAGCAAATGCTGGCGTACATGTTGAGATATTTCAGGTAGAAACACAGCAGGCAAAGGGTCTTCTGGAAAGGCCACTGGTGGCTGATGTAGTAGTAAATCCGGAGGGGTAAGGAGAGCACATGAGCAAGGTCAGCCACAGAGAGGTTGATCATGAAAATGATGGCTTTATTTTTCTTGCTGATGAAGCGGCACAGAACCCACAAGGCAGCACTGTTAGCCAGAAGACCAGGGATGAATATGAGGATGTAGGTGGTTGCATAGAGAGTGTACTGAAATGTCACATTAGTGGCATTGCACTTAGTCACAGCATCGATAGTATTGTTGTTAAGCATCTTGAATGTTTCAGTATATTCATTAAGATAAGTCGTAGAGTTATGATCCCTGCCTAAACCAAAGAAAAAAGGGTTTAATGGTTAACCAGTTCTTTCACTCAGATTTATTTTCACATTTAAAAAGACATAGAATATTATAATTAGAAGAAACCTGTTTGCAGATGAATAAACAAATGCTCAAGAAAAATATACTATTGATCTAAAGTCACCCAATGAATCAATTAGAGAACATGGAATTTTCCCCAAACTGCTTTTCCAGATATTGGAAGTTGTCTTTTGCAGGCAAGGATGTCCTGAAATAGTAAGTCTATTATTCTCACTACAGCAAAATGAGTGTGACATTTGAGTTTGTTTCTTTTGTGTCCAAATTTACCTCGCAAAACCCTTGCTTAAAGTGAATTTTGCTCAGTCATTCTCATTTGTAATGATAAAAATATAGATTCACTTTTATGTCCCGTTGCCTCTCCTTTGTCTGCTACCTTGTCCATTGGATGCTAACTTCCTATCTTGATACCACAATACTTGGAAAACGGCCCTGCTTTTCTTAGCCTGCATTTCCAGTATCCTGGCTGATTTTCAATGGTTAGGAATGTTATCCCCTCATTATTCTATCACAATAGCTTGTGGTTCTCATGCACTTTATGTCTTTCTCTAGGCTTAGGTCCAATTTGAAATTTACACTTAAAAATTCAGTAATAATATATGAATTTAGAAGCTGAACTGGGATATTTTGCCTTATGTGGTCTGGAAGAGAAGAGAATAAGTCTTTGTGTAAGGGAATTCTGTACTGATGTAACATCATGAACATGACAGATAACCCAACAGTAAGAGTAAACATTGATTAAGGCATGAGCAAAACAGGCCACCAAAATAATTTCTTGGAAACAATTTAAAAGTTAATGTGTTGTGTTCTTTTTCATTGAAGTAATCATAATAAGGAGTAAAAGACCTTTGGACTTCTTTCATCTTTTTTATTATTTAGTATGGTTTCTATTATGTATCATGTATAGGGCCTGGGAAATACAGAATATTTAGGACTTCTCAAGGTCTGGCTGCGAATTTATTGGGTTTATGCAGGCTGTCTGAAAATAAGAATGGCTAAAAAGCAGCAAACTTATTATTTTACTTTACCTCTCTTGTAAAATTTTAGACTGGAGAGGAACTTTAAAAATCATTTAATTCATTCTGCACATAATACCAGTACAAGAAGCAAGGCCCAGGTCATTAAAGCCACAAAGCCACTGAATAGAAACCTGGTAATTCTAATAAGAGAAAAATATGCCTAAGGTTTATAAACAGTATTATCTTCATAATTACCTTTTCTTTCAAAGACAACTTTTACAAACATAGCTTCTTTCCAATTTGCAAGAATGTTTATTACAGTTAGAGCTAGAAGTGGAAGACATAATACAGTGAGGTTACCCCTCAGGTGAAGTAAGGTGTTTTTTGTTATTATTTTTATATTGTTTTGATTAAGTTTATAAAAAGGGAGTGGACAAATGTCTATTCAGTTCCTCTGCCCATTTTTTTTAATCCATTGATTTTTAGAGAGAATGGAAGAAAGAGGGGAAAAGAGAAAAAAAAAAAAACTTCAATGTGAGAGAAACATATTGATTGGCTGCCTCCTGCACGAACTTTGACCAGGTCCCAGGCCGGGGAGGAGCCTGCAACCAATGTACATGCCCTTGACTGGAATGGAACCAAGGACCATTCCGTCTGCAGACCGACGCTATATCCACTGAGCCAAACTAGTTGGGGCCTCTGACTACTTTTTAAATGGATTGTTTGTTTGTTTTGAGTTGTATGAGTTTTTATACATTTTTGATATTAACCCCTTATCAGATTTATCATTGGCAATTATCTTCTCCCAGTTGATAGGTTGTCTTTTCATTTTATTGATGGTTTCCTTTGCTGTACAAAACCTTTCTGGTTTGACCCTGATAATTCTGCCACCAACATAGTTACTGCAATATTATTGACTTATATTCTCTATACTGTACTTTATAACCCATGGCTATTTTGGTTTTTGCTTGTTTTTTCCTATGACTATTTTGTATCTAACAATTGTACTTCTTAATCCCTTCACCTATTTAACCCAATCCCCTAAACCCCTTCCCTTCTAGCAACTATCAGTCTGTTATTTTGAATTAGTGTTTTGGGTTTCTTTGGATATACACTGAGTGGCCAGATTATTATGATCTCTGAAAGCACAATAATCTGGTCATTCAGTGTATATCCTACATAATAAAAGGCTAATAAGCAAATTGTCCCCTCCATCAGGAGTTCGATCAGCAGGCAGGCCGGCCAACTGCCCATGTGCCCCACACCCCAGCCAGGCTGGCCTGACCCCACCCATGCATGAATTCATGCACTGGGCCTCTAATATATATACACACACACTGAGTGGCCAGATTATTTATTATGCATTCAGAGACCATAATAATCTGGCCACTCAGTGTATACCGAGAAGTGGAATTGCTGGGTTATAACACATTTCCATTTTTATTTTTTTGAGGATTCTCCATACTGTTTTCCATAATGGCTGCACCAATCTACATTCTCACCAACAGTCCATGAGGATTCCCTGTTCTCCACATCTTTCACAACACTTGTTTGTTGATTTTTTGATGATAGACATTCTTATAGTTGTGAGGTTTTGTCTTATTGTGGTTTTAATTTGCTTTTCATATGTCTATTTGTCATCTCTATGTCCTCTTTGGAAAGATGTCTAATCAAGTCCTGAGACATTTTCTAATTGGATTGTTTGTTTTTTAGGTGTTGAGTTGTATGAGTTTTTTTTATCATTTTTTATATTAACCCCTTATTGAAAGTATAATTTGTTAATATAGTTTCACATTCAATAGGTTGAAATTTAGTTTTTGTTAATGGTATCTTTTACTGTTCAAATTTTTTTTTTTAGTTTGCTGTAGTCACAATCGTTTATTTTTTCTCTTTTGTTTCCCTTGCCAAAGGGATATATCAGAAAGAATATTACTAAGAGTAATGTCAGAGAGTTTACTGCCTATGTTTTTTATCTAGGAGTTTTATTGTTTGGGGTCTTACATGTAAGGTTTTATTTCGTTTGAGTTTATTCTTGTATATGGTATAAGCAGGCGTTTTAGTTTTATTTTTTTCATATATATCTGTTCAGTTTTCCCAACACTATTTTTCTTTTTTTAATGTTTATTTAAATCATTTTTATTTTTCAATTGTAGTTAATATACAATATCATATTAGTTTCAGATACACTCTCCAGTGATTAGACATTATATAGCTCACTAAGTGATCATCACAATAAATCGGATATAATACATAGTTATTCCTATCTTAATCCCATTATACATTCTTGCCTCCTTTTCCATATATTAATTGACCATATATATGTGAGTTTACTCTGGACTGTCTATTTTATTTCATTGATTTATATGCCTGTTTTTATGCCAGTACCATGCCATTTGAATTACTATAGCTTTGTAGCATGCTATCATAGCATATCAGATAGCATGATAACTCTAACTTTGTTCTTCTTTTTCAAAATTGCTGTGGCATCTTTTGTGGTTGAACATACATTTTAGAATTATTTGTTGTATTTATGTGAAAAATTCCATTTTTATTTTGATAGAGATTGCTTTAAATCTATATATTGCTCTGCGTAGTATGACTATTTTAACAGTGTTATTTTTTCCTGTCCACAAGTACAATATATGCTTCCATTTATTTGTATTTTTTTATTCATTGTCTTATAATTTTCTGAGTATATAACTTTTACTTCCTTGGTTAAATTTATTTTTAGGTATTTTATTTTTTAATCTGCATTTATTGATTTCAGGGAGAGAGATATGTAAATATCAATAATGAGAGAGAATCATTGATTGGCTGCCTCCTGCATGCCCCCCTTCTGGGCATTGAGCCCACAACCCAGGCATGTGCCTTGACTAGGAATTGAAAACCATGACCTCCTGGTTCATGGGTTGATGCTCAGCCGCTGAGCAACACTGGCTGGGTAGATATTTATTTTATTTTTTACACAATTGTAAGTAAGATTGCTGTCCTAATCTCTCTTTTTTATAGTTTATTATTAGAGTATAAAATACAACTATCCTGCTACTTTACTGAGTTCATTTATCAGTTCTATAGTGTTTTTGGTGATATATATAGGGTAAGTTATAATCATGGGGTGTAAAATACAGCATAGGGAATATAATCAATAGTTTCTATATATAAAAGGCTAAGCAACCAACCCACTGGCCAACCAGCTGATAAATATGATGCGCACTGACCACCAAGGGACAGATGCTTAATGCAGGAGCTGCCAAGCGATAACAACTTTGCAGAGTGCCCTCTCGCACTCTGGGAATCCTCAGAGGATGTTGGACTGTTGGTTTCTGCCCAATCCCCACAGGCCAGAATGAGGAACCCCACCTGCCAGAGGGACCTCACTGGCCACCTTCTAATTAATTTTCTTTCATTGTTCACAAATCTTTGCACCGGGCCTCTAATATTGTTACAACTATGTATGATGTTAAGAGTGTACTAAACTTATTGGGGTGCTCGCTATATAAATTTTTAAATGTCTAACCCGTATACTATACACCTAAAACTTATGTAAAACAACATTAAATATTAATTATAATTGAAAAATAAAGTTAAAATCCCATAAAAAAAAACAGGATAGGTCTGCTTTTATATTCTTCTTGTAAGTAGCAGAGTACCTTTCTATATTTTTTAACTCCTGCTCTAGGAAATAGGCTAAAAGAGCAGGATCCCAAAGTGATTAATTAACAGATAAAAGAGAGCCCACATTATGAGCTACCATTACTCTGAACAGTGTTTTTCATTTTTCTGCCCCTTATACTAGTATTCCATTCTTTCTATTTGGACTATCTTTGCTATGTTCTACAAAATCAGTCTTTTTGCTTATGAATGCATGACTTAGAAAAGAGGGTTAAGGAATGATCACAGGTAAAAGTCAGAAAATGCTAGCAATTATCATAGTTTGACTATCGGTGATGTACCACAGAATCTGCAATGGAATTTTTTTATATGCATTATCTAATTAAATTCTCACAACTGTCCTCAGAGGTGGATACTATTACTATTGTCATCATTCAGATGAAGAAACTGAAGTTCAGAGAGGTTCAGTAAATTGCCTGAGGTAACAAAACTGGAAAATGGTAAAAATGAAATTTACTATTACACCTGACTTGATCCAAAGTCTACAGTATGCTATTTCCATTACACTACTTGCCTCTTTTTGCTCAGAAGGACTAGATAATAGAATGGGTTCATCATGACACTTGAAGGGTACATTATGTCAAAACCTTTTTAATAACATAGAGAACCTTATTATCTTACTAGAGGCGGTGGTGCACAAAATTCATGCATGGGGGTGTGTCTCTCAGCCCAGCCTGCACCCTCTCCAATTGGGACCCCTCAGGGGATGTCTGACTGCTGGTTTAGGCCCGATCCTTGGGATCGAGCCCAAACGGAGAGTCAGACATCCCTATCACAATCCAGGACCACTGGTTCTTAACTGCTCACCTGGCTACCTGCCTGGTTGACCCTAACTGCCCCCCCTGCCGGCCTAGTCACCCCCAACTGCCCCCGCCAACCTGGTCACCCTTTACTGCCCCCCTGCCAGCCTGGTTGCCCTCAACTGCCCCCCATGTGGGCTTGGTTGGCCCACGCAGCCTGTTCAGTCATTTGGTCACTCCTCATTGACCCCCCTGCCTGCCTGCTCACCCCATGCAGCCTGCTGCTTAGTCATTTGGTTGTCCCTCACTAACCTTCTTGCTGACCTGGCTGCCCCACATAGCCTGTTCTTTCATCCATTCGGTTGTGATGGTCACTTAGGCTTTTATATAGAGAGATAACACTAAGATTACTCTAGTTGTGCTATCAAGAAATAACTAAACCCTTGCCCCCACATATTAAGCTAATCCCTCTCACCACCCATTTTGACATTAGTATTGGCACTGTTTCTTCTCTCATCTATCATCTATGCAAAGGCTGTGAAAAAGCAACAGAAGATCCAACAAATGTATTTCAATTAAAAAAAAAAAAAAAGAACATCTTGCACACACCCAAAAACACACCTCCACATCTGCTTTTACAGATATGGGTATTTGTTTCTGCTTCACTGGTGTACTAAGTTTCACTTACTAAAGGGACATATTGTGTTGATACTTTTGTATTAAATAATGGAGCTCTATAAGGCCAGAACAGCAAGCTAGAGGTCAAGTTTATACCTTATTTTTTTCTGTAGGTTCTTATACCTCTGCAATTAATATTTTATTTTGAGTTTACAGATTTGCATGGTTCACTTTCCAAAATCTCTTCTCTTCTTCAGATTGAAAGGGAAGTAGGAATATTTTTCCCAAAAAAATATTTTCGGTGGCAATTATATGTAAAATCTCCATGGTACAAATATGCTGGTGAAATTTGTTTGTGGCAAGGTAGACATATAAACTCTTAGAGAAGAAACATTTAGCTTGCTGTGGACAATCTGTGAAATTTCTAAAATTTAAGAGAGAAGAATATAATAACCCTATAACAGGAAAATGTTACATGGAAAGGCTAAAGTTGGAGTATGTGCCTTCTCTATGTCTCTGCCTCTGCCTCTTTCTATCTTTGGTGCTGGTTCTATTGTTGACTATTTATGGTTTGACTTTGTCCATTGTGTTGCCAATCTCTCTCCTCTTCAATCTAGATGTATTTTGTTGTTTCCTGTTTTAGGATGAAGTGTGATATTGGTGACTCATTGCTAAGTCTGAGTTCCCTTTCTCCATATGTGCATGACTCTCTTCTCAGACAATCAAGGTGGAAACTGAGAATTTAAACAACCCCTATCACTACATTTTACCCACACCCAATCAGAAACCAAGTGATTCTCCCTTCTTAAAAAAATCTTAAATTCATATATATTCCATGTGTACTTTATAGCCATCCTAATCCAGGACACAGTCGTCATTCCTCTTGACTATCGTGACAGATGCCTTAGTGAACTCCATGTATCCCAATTTTGATCTGTGTATTTCATTCCCCATACTGTATCTAACACTAACATTAATTATGACTACTATTTAGGCTGCCATTTATTTATAGCCCAAGCTCTTTTCACTTCTTGATAGAAGCCATATGATTATTTCCATATTACAAATGAGGAAACTGAGACTAAGAGAGGTTAAATAAGTTGCACTAAAGTAAAAAAGAGAGAGAGAGAGAGAGAGAGAGAGAGAGAGAGAGAGAGAATATTATAGTGATGGTGTATAAGAATTGGAACTCTTTCCGTACTCTCTTACTTTTATCATGGTAATTACCACACTAATTGAGAATCTGTTAAGATGTGTTTCTTTAATTAAGTTTTGCACTTTTTGATGGCAGGACTATGTCATTGCTTGGCCTATTCTTATCTTTTCCACATTGTGGCCCAAGTGATTTTTCTTTGAATTGTTTTATCATTCTCCTGCCTAAAATCCTTCGCTGATTCTCTGTTTCATTAAGGGCAAACTTCTCACTGTGGTCTTAATGCCATACCAGTATGGCTCTTCTTCCCTTTGACATCACCTTATGTCATTCTCTTCCTCATCCTTTATGTTTTAACTTTAACTTTTTAGAACAAGCCAAGTTTTTGTTCCTGACTAAGTCCTCTGCACATGATACTCCCTCTATCATGAATTATTTTCCTGTAGATCTTCAATGTTTGACTACTTTTAATTTCAGTTTTCTAGTCAGAGAGACTTTCACTAACAGTCCTATGTAGGTAGTATGTGTATATACATATTTTTTCCTTACTCTTCATAGCACCAATTATAATTTAGATTTTTTATATGTTTATTGGCTATTTCACCAACTGTGCTCTTAGTTCCATTAGTGCCATAACAAGATCTGTTCAGTTCATCACCGTATAGGCAAGACATAAGCTACTACTTAGTAAGCACTCAAAGAAAATTAGTATAATTAAATTGAATTACATACAGGATAGCTTAAAGTCCCTAATTAGAAGCATTATGCAAAAATACAAACCCTGATATGTCAACAAATACGTTTATTTCTGCCTTTTGGTTTCAAAAAAATTATTTTCTAATGTGTTATTATTATTGCTCATCGTTTACAACTTCTAAAAGTTATGCCTGAGTGCTCCACTCAAGAAAAATGGAGTCTGCAGTGTGGGAGAGACACTAAGCATAGGGACCCTGGTGGCTGTCATTTCAGCTCTTTATTCTGAGCCACAGACCCCAGTCTCTCCTCACAGGACAATGTTCCACTCCATCCTCTCTCCAGTGGAGCAAAGGAAAAATGCAAGTTTCCTATCTGATCATTCCCAACCAAATTCTGATTTCTTGAGTTCCATCCAACAGGCTTAAATATTAGTAATGCTTGACAACATTATGGTGGCCATTTTAGGGTTTTAAGATGCAGAAAATTAAAAGTAAACTATAATATCCATATGAGACCATCTTAAACATAAGGCTGAAAAACTTTGGTATGACAGTCAAAAGAGGAAAACCATGACCAGTCAGCAGATCAGTACCAGAGTTACAACCAAGAACTGGAATTACAGGATCAAAAGGAAAGTGAAAGTGGCTTAAGTGAGAATATGGATTATAGACCTGTTGAAGGTACATTGGACCAAGATATGAGTAAGCCTCAAAAGAAAAAAAAAAAACTCCTAGAGAATATTCTCTTGCTCCTGATTTTAGTTCCATTGTAGATTCTGATCAACAAGAAAGTATCACAAAGAAAGAAGAAAACCAAAAACAGCCTGTAAATGATACACATCTTCAGTTTAACAGGAGCAGAAAACTTGGCAAATACCTGAGTTATCAAGGAAACCAAGAGCATGATCCAAACATTTCTTTTTTTTATGTTTTTATTTTTTTAAAATATATTTTATTGATTTTTTACAGAGCGGAAGGGGGAGAGATAGAAATTCAGAAACATTGATGAGAGAGAGACATCAATCAGCTGTCTCTTGCACGGCCCCTACTGGGGATGTGCCCTCAGCCACATTACATGCCCTTGCCGGAATCGAACCCGGGACTCTTCAGTCCGCAGTCCAACGCTCTATCCACTGAGCCAAACCAGTCTCGGCGATCCAAACATTTCTAACGGAGAAGAGGATGGGAGGAAAGATCAAGGTGAAGTTGGTACCCACATTAATAACCAAGAAAATGAGGGAGAATTTCACAAGAAGCATTCTAACAGGGAGAAAACTGTACTAAATATGATGATATTTTTGAATAGTCCAACCAATCAATCAATCAAGAAAAAAGAAAAAATGACATTGAGGATAAGAAGAGGATAACTCCAATGAAGATATGGAAGAAGAAAATGCATAAAAAATCAATAAGCACAATCAAGAAACTGAATTGCCGAACCAAGAGGGAGAACCTGCCCTTAATCATCAGCAATCTTGAGGACATGGAGAGAAAATTTCTGAGGCTTTCCTTATAGAGCCTACTGATGATGGTAATAATGGCCCCAGACATAGTGCAAGTGACAACTACTTCATCCCAAGGGAGGCCTTCCAGGAGGTTAAAAGAGTTCATTCCAATTACTATCACATAAAATATGACAAGCAAAGAAAAATAGAACATTAGCAGAGAACTTACTGAAGGAAGATGAAAGTTCAAGTAAAGACTTTATAAGGTGTACAATGTATATATTGGATGAACTTCCAGTGTTAAAGAGAACACATATGTAAGGCTGACCAACAGGGAAACCCCACTGTGTTTGCCAAGATGCAATGATTTGATCTCCTGCAAAACTTCTTAACCAAGTTTGTGGCACTGAACTATGCTAGATCCTGTTATCTGTTTGTTACTAAGTACAGACTGGAGGAGATAAAAAAAAGGGCACCAACTGCAGCTGGATTATTTTGGAGCCTGAAAATCTATTTCTGCTTGTACAGATTTTGCAGTGACTCAGTTTCCTCTAAGAATATCCTCATGAAACTGTATGAGCCTAATCCTAAATATGCTGGATATTTAAATGAGAAGCAGAGAAATAAACTCAAGAAAATTTACCTTGATGAAAAGAGATTCTTAGCTGTGGACCATTTCACCTACCTTTTCCTAAGGAATTAGAAGAAAAACTACCACATGTATATGTATCCTGTTCACTGGCAGTTTATTAAACTTGACCAATATCCTATGGGCAGAGTCTTGACACATTTCAAGTAGTTCCTTTGTGAGTATCTCTGGTGGCTATAGAACACTGCATAACTTGCTTATTTGATAAGTGTGATCATAGCAAGGATAAATACATCACCCTGAAGGAATGGGGCCACTGCTTTGAAATTAGAGTGGAAAGATAAAAATAATCTATTTTTTAATTTTTTAAAATTTGTCTTTGCTGTTGAAAGTATAGATGTTCCATTTATTTTCCCATTGACCCCCTCCACCCTGCCCCCACCACTCCTCCCAGGCTATTGTCTGTGTCCAAGGGTTATGCATATCTATATACATAAATCCCTAATATGCAACTAGACCGAATGGCAGAACATCCAAACAGCCGGTTGCTATCATGTGCACTGACCACCAGGGGAACATGGTGGGTGTTGGCAGCAGGTGGCAGAGTGCAGACTATGGCAGGCATCAACTGTGGTGGGATGGTGGAGCAAATGAGTAGGGGTGCCAAGGTGGGGCGCCAGTCACTGTCATTGGGGCAAGCCTCTGGTGGTTACTGAAAATTCTTTGTTTCCACATGCCATGGTCGTACCGGGTGCTCTCACTCACTGCTGGTGCCTAGGGCCGGCCCCCTAATCACTCAGCATCATCTGCAAGTGGGAGTGGTAGCTGCTGAGCCAATTGTCCTTCAGGTTTCTCCACCTCACCATGCTCCTGAGGAGTGATTGGGGCCAGTGGTTTCTACTCGCACCCATTGCTGGCAACAGCCCCACTTGCACCCACAGCCAGCACCAGAGCTGCCACTCACACCCGCTGCTAGTACCTGGTGCTGGTTCTGATTGCCCCTGAAGGCTTCTCCACCTCCCTGTGCTCCTGAAGGGTGATCAGGACAGCAGCTGCTGCTTGTACCCACTGATGATGCTAGCCTACTCACACTGTTGCTGGCACTAGCCACCATCACTTGGCACCATCAGTGGTGCAAGCAGGGCCAGCACTATCAGTGTGTGGGAGTGACAGTGGGAACAGGGCTGCAGGCAGAGAGGGGACTGGGGGCTGCACCAGGAGGAGCCAGCTGGGAGTGCAGAAGATGGGTCCAGACCCGCCCTTGTGCCCACTACAGCCTCGTGGCCCAGGGTTCTTTTCAAGGTGTAACAAGTTTGTGCACTGGGCCCCTAGTATGCATAATATATCAAGAAATAAATAAAATTTTCCAACATCCTCCTCTGTTCCGACCACTTCTGACATGCATGCAATCACAATACTTGTAGATCTATATTTTAAAAATGTTTGCATATCTAAGAAGAAAATGAGAGTAACTGTTTGATAACTGTATATGCACCAGGAATTCAACATTAACTTTGGAAATAAAAATTTTAAATCTGCTTGAATGGTATTCTCAGTAGTTGAACTGACCTAGGAACCAAGAGATCACATTTCAATTCCAGGTCAGGGCATATGCTTGGGTATCGATCCCAAGAGGGAGGTGTGCAGAAGGCAGCCAATTGATGACGCTTCCCTCTCACTGATATTTCTACCTCTCTATCCTTCTCCCTTCCTCTCTCTCTAAAAAACAATAAAAACATTTAAAATTAAATTAAGTAAATATATGCAAAATAGAGTATGATGTTCATGAACAGAGTTTAACTCATTGCTCTGAATCAATTTATGAGACATGCCCATTTTATCCATAATATCATGTACACATTAAGAAAATGGAATAATGCTTTTTTGTTGTGAATGTTTATTATTTGCTTTTTTTTGAATGTTTATTATTTTCAATGTCTTTTTATCTTCATTGTTGAAAGTATTATGCCCTTTTTTCCCCTCCTTGACTCCTTCCGGTCTGCCCCCCTCACCCCCCACCCCAGGCCTTTACCACCCTATTTTCTGTGTCCATGGGTTATGCATATATGCATACAAGTACTTTGGTTGATTTTTTTCTCACCCACCCACCTCCTCCTTCCCTCTGATATTCAACAGTCTGTTCCATGCTTCTATGTCTCTGGATCTATTTTGTTCAATGTCTTAATCTGATATAATGAAAGAGTAATATGCAAATTAACCATCACTCTGCTACTCCCACAAAGCCACACCTACCAGCCAATCAGGAGCGAGTATGAAAATTAACCCAACCAAGATGGCTGTGGCTACAGACCAAGCAGGAGGCTTGGGTTTCCATGACAATTCAAGAAGCCAAGCTTTCCACATACCCTGGTGGGCCCAGGCCTGCACTCAAGGCTACAAAGTTTCAAATATAGAAGATAAATAAATCCCAACAAAAATGGCTGTAGCCACAGAGCAAGCAGGAGGCTTGGCTCTGCTCAAGGCTACAAAATTTCAATTATAGAAGATAAATAAATCTCAGATACAAGGCCTCCGTTTGAGTCGCTGGGGGGCATGGCTGGCCTGAAAACCATCACAGGCCCCTCACCCAGGCTGCCCCACACCCCAAGGGAACCCCCACCCTGATCTGGGACACCCTTCAGGGCAAACCAGCTGGCCCCTACCCGTGCACCAGGCCTTTATCTTCCTAGCTAATAAAAGAGTAATGTGCAAATTGACCATCACTCCAACACACAAGATGGCTGCCCCCATGTAATCCTGCCTCCATGTAGACACATGATGGCCATGACAAGATGGCCAGCAGGAGAGGGCAGTTGTGAGGGACCAGGCCTGCAAGGGAAGGCAGTTGGAGGTGATCAGGCTGGCAGAGGAAGGAAGTTGTGGGTGACTGAGCCTGCAGGGAAGGGCAGTTGGGGGGACCCAGGCCTGCAGGAGAGAGCAGTTGGGGTGCACCAGGCCTTCAGGGGAGGGCAGTTATGGGCAAACAGGCTGGTAGGGGAGCAGTTAGGCATAAATCTGTCTGGCAGGGGAATGGTTAGGGGGCGATTAGGCTGGCAAATGGAAACAGTTAGGGGCAATCAGAAAGGCAGGCAGGTGAGCAGTTAGGAGCCAGCAGTCCTGGATTGTGAGAGGGATGTTCTACTGCCCGTTTAGGCCCAATCCTACCAGGGTTGGGCCTAAACGTGCAGTCAGACATCCTTAGAGGGGTCCCAGATTGGAGGGAATGCAGGCTGGGTTAAGAGACAATCCCCCCGCCCCTGCACAAATTTTGTGCACCGGGCCTCTAGTGCTCTAGTAAAAATTCATACAAATAAAAAGTTATGCCTGTAGAAGCCTGAGACAAGTAAAAAAATATTCAATTTAAGAATCATAAGTGTCAGACATATCATATGATTAGAAATCAGTACAACCCAATGTTTCATAGTACTATTAACACTATTATATGAAACTCAAGGAGAGGATAGCCCTTCTAAACTCCTTCCAAAATCATCTCAACCCCTTATTTATTTTTTTGGTTGTTATTCTGTAAAGAGAATACCTTTCTCATCTCATCAGCAAATGACTTCCTATTCACTTATGATGGGACTTGGAATGAGAGTGAGATGGCTACATCTGTAGTCCCCAAAGATTTCAATGGGTGGAAAGCACATATAGAGGAAAAATAAGTTTGCCTACTTACTTTCTCCCATGGCTTTTTGAGCACTTTGGATGCCTTGGAAGCCATAACTTAATCTACATAAATTTAATAAACACCACATTGTTGCACTTTTCCAAATCCTTTTCAGATCAGCAGCTTATAACATTCAACTGCCCTGACAATCTGATCCAATTAGTCCCTTCCTTCTTCTAAGTTATAAATTTGTTTTCACTGCCAAACTTCATAATTTTATTACTTTTCAAATCGTTTTCTTTCTCTAACATTATAATCACTGAGTTGCACAGCAAATTTCAGAGTACTAATTTGTACCATACACTGTAAGAGACCTTAAATTACTAAATCTTTCCATTTTTGCATGTCTGACCTAGCACCCTCCCATTTTTTACTTCCTCCTCTGCCCAGCCTAGATTAAGTAGTCAATTTAAATACTCTCACACAAAAACCCTTAACTTCCTTGTTCACAACTCTTCTGCTGCACCAGCATGACAAGGCCTTAATCCAAGATCATGTTCATAATCCACTTTTTTACTATCTAAATTGTTAAATAAAACCCATTAAAAATGCCAGGCTCTATTTGGAATGCCCAACTAGAAATTTATTATTTCCAGTCTAAGATTTGTTTTTTTGGTTCCAACCTTTTTTTACATGCCTCTGATTAGTATTTTCACCTGTTCTCAAAGTAGCCATATTCAGCACCTTCACAACTCTACAAAAGCTTCATCATCTCTCCTGTTTTCCCATCATCCACCTTTGCAAAGGTTACTTATTAAATCAGAGAAAATTGAGATTGTTGAGTGAGAAACAACTCAATTTTATTTATTGTCCTCTGCCAAGACAATCTATAGCTACATTCTTCTTATTTCCCAATACAGCAGCTTTCCTATTGCTTAAGATAAATTCCCATGCTTTCAATCCATTTCATTTAAAATTAACTATTCCATTTTACTCATAGATCATCATGCTCTTCTCTACTCTCAGTTATATCTTTGTCATAATGTGTCTCCAACACCCAAAATAATTTTCATCTGGTCTGTGCATCTTATTCCAGCTTTTTGACACTTTCTTTCTCTTCTAAAATAAACTCATGAGTTATTTACACTGATTGTTTACTTTTTCTTACCTCGTGCTTTCTTTTATATCTGTATGTCCTTTGAATGTTTGTCATCCCCAGGTCTTTATCACCTCTTTTTATTCAGTATTCTTATACTGAGTAACATCATTCACTTTCCTGGCTTCAATTGAGAGCCATGTCTTGATGTCTCTCATGTCTCTATGACCATTATATTAAATCTATATTCCCAAATTCTAGCTGAGATTTCCTATATGAATATCTCCCAGGGATCTCCAAATGAATGTATCCAAAATAAAACTCATTATACTCCTTGATTTTTTACATATCCACCACTATCTATCCAGTTACAAGACCCAGAATCCTTATAATAATTCACGGCCTCCTCTTCTCTTTCATTCAATCAACCATGCTTTCTCTTTCTTCCTCTTCCTCTCAATTCTCCATTTCTCTGGATTATTAGAACACTTGTAAACTTGTATCCCTCATCTCTCTCACTTTATTTCTCTCTCCTCTCTCTTTATATTAAAACACTAATTAACTGATCTGACTCAAGTATTTCCTTCCTAAAATCTGTCTCTACTCTGCTACCAAAATGATGCATCAAAAGTGCAAATCTGGCCTACCATGTCCACCACAGAAATTGCTTTTAAAAGTACACTCACTGAATTATATTATATTTTCCCATTTATATCTGTATTGTGACTCATCTATGATAATTTTGAAGGCAGAGACCATGTCTTACTCATTTTCAAGTCTGTAGAACCTAGCAGGATGAGTGGCACATAGTCTTTCAGTGAATATCCTTAACCTAACAGTCTGTCTTATGATAACTCATATTGTGAACTATTTAAGGAACTCTCCATAGTAGCCTGTGAGCTTGTGAAGTCTGGGGACATGCCTTAAATTTATTTATCATTCTCCTTCTCCCTAACATTAGAACAAGGTTTTAGGTATAGATTGGAGCAATTAGACAATCATATACTTTACTAGTACAAAGTGTCCCATCAATGTTTTCAGTACCCAACTGGCACCACACTTAATTATGACAATATTGTCCACTACATTTCTTATGCTTTAATTTACAAATTCCTTACAATTTTATAACTACCAATTTTACTTCTTAATCCCTTCACCTTTTCACCTTTTTCACGAGTCCTCCAAACCCTCTTTCTTCTAGCAATCTGTGTCTAAGAGTCTGCTTCAATTTTGTTTGTTCATTTATTTTTTAACTAGATGATCTTTAAAGTCCATCTAACTGTAACTTGCCATGACTTCGTGGACATGGCTTCTCTCAACCCCTGACATTAATACTACCTGCACTGATAGCCATCATTGATGTAGCAAACTGACAATTCACACTTCACAAAGTTGTTGTTGTTGTTGTTGTTGTTGTTATTATTATTATTATTATTATTATTATTATTATTATTGAGACCCAGTACATGAGATTCGTGCACTGGAGGGTGGGAGGTCCTTCAGACCTGCCTGTACCCTCTCACTGCCAGTTTAGACCTAATCCCTAGCAGTCAGACATCCCTCCCTCAGTCCAGGGTTTTTGCAGTCCAGTACCCCTTGCTGCTTACCGCCTGCATGCAGCAGAAGCAGGAGAGGCTGCCTGCCGCTGGGCTTGCCATTTGTGAGCCCGGCTTCTGGCTGAGTGGCACGCCCCCTGTAAGAATTCACTGACCACCAGTGGGCAGCTCCTGCACTGAGCGTCTGCCCCCTGGTGATCAGTGCACTTAATAGCAATCAGTCGTTCCACTGGTCAGTTTACATATTACACTTTTATTATATAGAAGGATCTATAATTTCTCTTAATTGTTATTAAAGTATATATTATAAATAATAAGGTCAGAAGACATCCCCATTTTAAAGTCAGAAAACTGAGGCTAAAAAAGTGACTTAATTTACCTGAAGACATAAGGTTATCAACTGAAAGAGTAAAGAGAGTAAAACCTAGACATCTGGCATCAAGGTGAGTGCTCTTTTTCTAGTACAACTTTGCAAAGCTTTACCCTATAAGTTCCCCCTCTTTTCATTCCTTATTATGTCACTAATACCACCAAGTAAACATGTTTGTCAAATTTTTTTATCTTATTTTCTTTGATGATAGTGCCAATATGTGGGCTTATCATTTTTGGGGAAAAAATGAAAATTAAATAGGGAAAGATTGTTGATGGGGTTCCTGCTCACTCCCTAGGGGACAGCCTTTAACAGGCCATTTGGGAACCTAAATTACTTTAAAATATTTTTCTTCTTCTTTTAACAACAACAAAAAATCTCACATTAATTACTAAAGGCAGTCTGACCTCCTTGAACATAGTGTCCTTTATTCAATCACTCACAAACGTAAGTAAAGAAGAGCAACAGAAACTTGGAACTCTACTGTTTCCTGAATTAATTAAAATCAACTCTAAATAACTCATGAACATTTGGATAAATTATGTAGCCTATATACATTCTTCTGTAAATTCAAAGAAGTGAAAATTATTTTTATCCTTGAAATGAATTGAGATAATTAGACTATTCACAAACCAATACCTCAAAGTTTGAATTAAACTTGCCTGCATGTAACTTTACCAGATTTATAAAATAATTTTGAAAGGCCTAATTAGGTATCATTTTGGCAGTTGGGGCAACATTTTGAGTGTAGAAGGAATTAATGACCTTTGGGGAAACCTGGGGCCATATCTTGATGCAGTTATCAGTTCTCTAGCCTAAAACAACTCACATCATATCTCTGGGCTTCAGTTTCCTCATTTATAAGAAAGTAACAATTTTCATGTCTGGTACACAGTAGACATTAAATAAATGTTAGTTCACTTCAGCTTTACTTGTACAAAAGTAATATCCATGAACCTTTGGTTGAATTCTGTACTTTTCTGGGTTTAGCAAATGTCCCAAAAAGTAGAGTTATGAGAGATGGCCAGCAGTACTAAAGCAATAATTCTTAAAGTTTAAGGGTTGGAAGCATGTGTTACTTTAAAAAAATAATATTTTTTATTATAGAAAATATATCTGGAAATCAAAATAATTTCTATAAAATGCAAACTGACGAAAATACAGGTCTACAAAATATATTTGACTGTACTTGGAAAACTTTAATCTGATGGAGTAGGTTTTTCTAGGAGTTATTGTGAAATATTTTTATGTTTTTCAAAGGAAAGTTAGGTTTTTAAAAGATTGAGAAATACTGTTTGGATGACATTGTCATTGTGGAAATCAGATTTCAGAATCATTCCCCTTATTTGTTGTCTGATTTTATCATTTGAAAAAAAAGAATTTACTTGCAAAACACTTGCCTATGGGCCAAAAGTTGAGGATCTCATGGTAAAATTATTCTGAAAAGAGTATAATGGTCCTTGGCAAAAGTTAATAGGTTTGTTCCCTTCAAGACATAGACTATATTTCCAAAAGATTCTCTCTAGCTAATTTCTGTACTATGGTCCCATTATCACTTCATGATATATAGCTCTTCTAAGGTGCTTAAGTGTGTAGAGTCAAATCATTATATTGCTAGGAAGGAAATTAAAGATTTTCTATTTCAAGGTTTTCCTCTAATTATAGATTATAATACTGAAATCCAGAGAAATAAAGAAACTTGCTCAAGGCCACACAATGAGTCACTGGCAGGACTTGAGCTAGAACCAAGACTTCTTGACTCTTTGTATATTGATCCATCTACTTCATCATTCACTTATGATACATGTGAACCAAACTAGATGAAAATGTCTTGCAAAATCCATGATTTAGAGTGTAATTAGATTTTGACCAAATATTTTTAAAATAAAGTATAGGTTAACTTCCAGTAATTGCCCTGATTATTAGAATTCTTACAAAGGGTGGTTTCACAACAGGCAGATTTGTTCTTTTTGTTAGAGCTGTGCAGAGGACTATAGATTTCTGTGCCTCTTAAGACACCAGCTGAATGAGTGCTGAAAGCTGATAAACCTCTCTTGTTGATGATCTTAAAGAAAATGCTTGTGGGTTTTGCCCATTGAGTATGATGTTGGCTGTGGGTATGTCAAATGTGGCCTTTATTACATTGAGGTATATTCTCTCTATTCCAAATTTACTGAGAGTTTTTATTATAAGTGGGTGTTGGATATGGTCATATGTTTTTCCTGCCTCTGCCTCTCCCTATGTTCATTGCAGCATTATTTACAATAGCCAAGCATGTGATTTTTATCCTGCATTTTGTTTATGTGCTGTTATACTCAAAACCATAAAAATTCCAGAAGAAAACATAGGCAGTAAAATCGTAAACATTTCTTATAGCAATATTTTTCTGATATTTCCTCAGACAAGGGAAAAAAATAAACTTATGGTATTACATCAAACTAAAAAGTTTTTGCACAACAAAGGGAACCATCAACAAAATGAAACCACAGCTATATTGAATAGGAGAACATATTCAGCAATGATACATCCTATAAGAGGTTAATATTCAAAATTTACAAAGAACTTATAAAACTAAACATCAGCCTGGCTAGTATGTTTCAGTGGTTGAGCATCTACTCTGGACACTGGTTCAGTTCCCAGCCAAGGGATATGCTTGGGTTATGGGCTTGATCCCAATAAGGAGTGGCCAAGAGGCAGCCAATTAATGATGTTTCTCTCTCATCGATGTTTCTGTCTTTCTATCCTTCTCACTTCCTCTCTGAGAATCAATACAAATTTTAAAACAGAAAATAGTCCTAGAATAGGTGACAAAATTAATATTTAAAACTATACACACATACAATGGGATAAAGGAGACTCACAAAATACTTTAAACAATAAAGAATTTTAATAAAAAAAACTACACAAACACAAACACACAACCAAAAAATCCAATTAAAAAACAAAACAGGCAAAGAACCTGAATAGACACTTCTCCAAAGAAGACATATAAATATCCAATAGACACATGAAAATATGTTCAACATCACTGTTCTTCAAATAAGTGCCAAATAAAACCACATGAAATATACCTTACACCTGTCAGAATGGCTATTGTTAACAAATTAACAAACAACAAGTGCTGGCAAAGATATGGAGAAAAGGGAAACCTCATGTACTGTCGGAAGAAATGCATATGGGTGTGGCCACTGTGGAAAACAGTATGGTGCTGAGTTTTCCTCAAAAAATTAAATGGAACTGCCTTATGACCCAGTGTTTCCACTTCTGGGAATTTATCCAAAGAAACCCAAAACACAAATTAAAAAAAAATTTGTATCCTTATGTTTATTGCAGCATTATTTACAACAGCCACGATTTGGAAGCAGCCCAAGAGTCCATCAGTAGATGAGTGGATAAAAAAAACAAAACAAAAAAAAAACCTGTGTTTTATTTTCCCAATGAAATACTATTCATCTGTTTTTTAAAAAAAAGGACATTTTACCTTTTACAACAGGAAAAATAGACCTGGAGAGTATTATGCTAAGTAAAATAAGCCAGTAAGAGAAAGACAAATCTGATTTCACTCATATGTGTAATCTAATGAACAAAATGAACTAAGTAAAATAAAGACAGACTCATAGATAGAGAGCAGGTGACAGCTATCATGGTTGGGGTAGCTGGGAGGGGGTGAGATGATTGAGCAAAAAATATTAAAAATGAGAAAAAAAAACTCATGGACACAGACAACAGTGTGGTGATTGCTGTGGGAGGAGGATTAGGAGAACATGGAGGAGGGTATAGGGGGCATAAGTTGTGATGGACAGAGACTTGGCTTGGATGGTACACACAAAACACAGTGTACAGATGATGTGTTGTAGAATGTACACCTGAAATCTGTATAATTTTGTTAACCAGTGTCACCCCAATAAATTCAATTTAAAATAAATAAATAAATAAATAAATAAATAAATAAATAAATAAATAACCAATGGACTTAACTCCAACACACCTGGTTCTAAAGGGCCACCCAGAACCATCTAGTAGTATGCTCACTTTTGTGACATCAAATCCTCTACCACTGCCAGAATTTGAGCAGACTATATAACTTGAACTCAACAACTTGCCCCCAAAAAGCCCAAAATGGATCTACTTTTGACCAAAATAGGACCTGTGTTCCACAGAAACCATTACAAAGACAATTACCCTGAATGCATGACCTGATTATATATATACTATAGGCTATTTCCTGCCTCAGTATACCAGGATATCACCTATTTTTAGCAGTGAATAATTTTACTGTGTCACAATTGCTAAGAGATAAACTCAATTAATAGAAATGATCATGACACCCCATCATTTAAAAATATTTTTAATTAATTTCAGAGAGGAAGGGAGAGGGAATCATTGATTGGCTGCCTCCTGCACACCCCCTGCTGAGGATCGAGCGCACAACCCAGGCATATGCCCTTGATAGGAATCGAACAAGGGACCCTCCAGTCCGCAGTCTGAAGCTTCATCCACTGGGCCAAACCGGCTAGGGCCACCCCATCCATTTTAACAACCAAAATAAAAATGTCCCACTTGCAGGATCCTTGGTACTGCCTCCAAATAAAGGACAACAGAGCTTGTTATCATTCTATTTAGAATGATCCTGATACCAACTGCTGTGACACAGTCTACCTTTAAGGACTCTCCAACTGAAAGATGTTTCTTTTTATTCAGTCATCTTGGCTCAAAACCAAAGAGGTTGCAAGCATTCAGAGTAATGAGAACAAGAATCATTGAGAGATAGGTATCTCTCTTTGGGGCTCTGTTGTCCAGTAGGGCTGAACTTGAGTGAAAAGTCACCTTTCAAAAAATCAAAAAATGATTCTGAACAGACTGAGATCTTTATGCCAGAACTTATCACCTGAGATATTAGCTCCTTTCCTAACGAAAAATCCAACATAGTTATAAATGCATCCACAGTATTCTCTTAGAAATACAAGCTGTTATCAGGGAAGGGAGCATGATTTAGAAGACACATGTCCTAGTTCCAGCTCTGTCACTAACTAGATGAATTAGCCTAAGTTTCTTCCTAAGTGTCTTCACTGGCTCTCAGTTTTTTCATCTGTATTCTGAAGGATTTGGATCTCTAAGAGCTCTTTTCAGCCATCAAATCTATGATCTCAAGTTCTTTTCTTCTCTTTTTTCTATATCTATGAGAGTTAAATTTACCAAAGCAATAGGATTATACGTAAAAACTTCATTATGCAGCTAGGTAAATAATACAGAACAAGAATTTAAATCCTCTTTTCTGGCTGAATATGTAAATTTGGTACAACAATCCCACCAAACACACTATTTTCTTACCACTTGTGCCAACCTCCTAGGTTGATGAAGAAACAAAGAGCACTCAGAAAAAAGTGAGCTGAATTGCAGGCTTCATGCTGCTGTGTTATTGTGGAGACTGGTGGCATTAATCTTAACTTTGTACTCTAGTCTTACTCAAGAGAAAACATCACTCTTGCTGCAAGAAATATAAAATAAACCACGGACGATTTTCACTCTGAACAATGGTCCCACATTTGTCCCTGTCCGGCATCTTCATGCCCCCACTAGTCTTCCCACACAAAAACACCAATTCCCAGATACTACACTGTAACTTACCCTAGAGACTTGCAGGGTTTAGCACTCTAGTTTCTTTGCAGGAAGCTGGGGATGAAAAATATAACTCTGGGTAACACGGATACCGCTGATAGCTGACAAATTTGTTGTTGAAAGAGGAAGTTGAGTGAATTTTGCATCTCACCACAGAAACTTTATTTGCACAGACCAAAGGTAAGTCCCTTGAACAGATGACGCTGGTTTGTCTCATTTCTATTTCATTGGCACAAAGAAATTCAAAGTGCTTGGAACAAAGGACTGTGAAAAATAAAACAAATTATATGCATATCAGCCTTCCTCACTGTTCCTCACAATATATCCTTCTACCACAACCAGTATGTCTATTTTATTTTTACTAGATTTCAGTAGACTCCATGGCAAGATGGGATTTTGAGGCAAATCTACAAGGAGTTTACCTAAGAACAAGAATTTAAAGTTATCAAGACTGCATAATAAAATTTACAAAAGCCTTCATTAATCAAAAAAGGGGGGATAGTAGGGTAATATCATGTAAGAAAAAATATCCTGTAAGTAAATTATATCTAGAAAAATTTTACTTTACAAAATTAATTTTCATTAGTAATGCTAACAGCAAGGCACCCATAAAAAACACACATGATGTCAAAATAAGCCAAAGGAAAATCGTTTGGGCAAAATAAAAAGGATCTCAAGTCAATTTTATAGAAAATATTCCTTTATTAACTTTTGGTCGAGAATATGTTTGTATATTTTCAGAAAACAACTCCAAGACCATGTGGATTCCTGCAACAGAGTGGAATTGTCAGGTCTGCTCCAACCACAAAGACAAGAGGAGAAATAGTTCAGAGATGGAAGACACTGAGAACACCATGCCATGCTAGCAGTCAGCAGCTGTGCATCGCTGCAGGTTGCCTAGGACCAAACTAGAGAAGGTCCGACCTGCATTCCCACCATGTGTCCACCGTCCAAATATCATTGCTGACATGTACACATAAGGAAATGTTTGACATTGAAACTGGGACTCAGAACTGTTGGACATTGAAATTGAGACTCAAACATTTTTTGTTATTATATGTTTATTTCTAGTCTGCAGAGGCATGATTTTTTAAAGAAAACAAATGGGAAAAATAAATACAGAGGCAAGGAAGCATTGAACAGAGTGTCAAACTACAGCAGGACAGCAGAGGAGGTTGCGGGGAGGGGGGCTGTAAGAGATCAACCGAAGGACTTGTATACATGCATATAAGCATAACCAATGGATACAAGACACTGGGGCGGGCAGGTGAGGGCATCTACTGGGGGATAGAAGAGGCCAGGGGAGGTCAATGGGGGAAATAAAGGAGACATATGTTTTATTATTTGTAATACTTTAAACAATAAAAAATTAATTATAAAAATAAAATAAATCAATTTTATAATAAAATGTGATTTAAAAATACCAAATGCTGAAAAAATATAATTTAAGATTCTTTTCCCTCAGCTTGAATAATTTCAAAGTTATATCTGATTCTCCATGTAGAATTATCAATCCTTCTTTTATGTCACCCAAAAAAAGAAGTATGGTTTCAAAAAATATATTTGTTGGCATATATATCTCTATGTCTTTGACTATTAGCCCTTTAATTGGAGGTGTCCAATTTTACTAATATTAGAAACACAAAAAGACTCAGTACTAAGGTATTTTCCACATATTGATAATGTTTATTAAATATTTGTTGAATTGAATAAACTTATTCCACTTTTATTATGAAAAAGGAAATTTCTAGAAAGAGTAAATTGTTTGTAAAATTATCTAATAATAAAAAACACTTTGAATGTAGGTGTTTTAACTTTGATAACTTAAATATTAGTGCATTTAAAAAATTTGGTCTGATCTTGTCTTATCTTCTTTTATGTTTCTTAGCCATTTATATATTTCTAAATAACCTATAGGGAATTTTCTTGAAATATACACATTATAATAAATAGAGAATTTGGAATAAATGTCTAACTTAAAAAAAAGAAAGCTGCAATTCCTTCAAACATGAAGAATAAAGGGTAAAAAAATCTCAAGAATACAAGTCAGAACTAAGAGCAGTAGCACTAGCTTTGCTTAAACTGTTCCCTTTATCTGGAGTGCTTCTCTCAGTTTATCTTAAGGCTTAAATTGTAATGTGTAATTTGGTTATTTATATATATTTTTTTTTACTTCCTTAGTATACTGCAAACTGCTTGAGGGCAAAGATCATGGCTGACTTATCTCTGTATTCCCAACCAGTCTAGCACAAGGCACTTTCATGGATGTTTGTTGAATGACTAAATAAAGGGATGAATAAAAAATAAATGTTCAAATAATTCATGAATTTAAAAAAATGAACAATGTTGATAACATAGTCTTCCTACAGATTACTAAGATTTTTGGTTTTTATGTATAATGTCTGGGGATTTTATCAGTATGCAAATAAAGAAAAGTCATACACAGGGATTGTAGCGTGAGCCAAATCGGAGTGTAGTTCTGCGAAACGAAGCTTGCAAAGCAGCATGAACCTCTGTGGGCATGTAAGGGAATTTCATTCAGAAACGATGATCAGTGGGGAGGGGGGAGAAGGATTCATATGTAATACTTTACACAATAAATAATTTTTTAAAAAGGAACCATAGCCTGGAACTGCAAAGAGCCTTCTGGGTAATAGCCATAGCAAACAAACAGACAAAAAAAAAAAAAGAGTACTGTATGTTGGGTTAAACAGTAGCATTTGGATTTTTGGATAAGATTAAATAAAGAAGGAAGTGGATGACAATAATTTTTTGTAAAAGGGCAAACTGGACCTGCAACATCTCCTTATAAAGCCAGCGCCCTTCAAGAACTAGATGGAGACATGCCCAATAATCAGAAATGTCTAATACAAAATTCAAGGGTACAAGGATGGAAAAGAGACAGTTTTAGCACTAGAAACTGAGTTTAAACTGATTGATAAAAGGCCATGTCTGGCAAAGGGAGAAGGTATCCCTCCTGGCTGAGGAATATCAAATGAAACAGGCTTTACATTGCAATCCCTTTCTTAGTTCTGACTTCATATATTTATCCAGCCCCAATCTGTTATTAATTTAATATTCTGACTTGGCATCCTACTGAAAAGAAATTATACTGACAAGCCAACATACATTTCAGTTTATTTGGCAGTTCTGTTTCTTACTATGAATTATTAAATTTATAAGGAGGAAAAAAAAGTTTACAAATGATGAGTCAGTAGAAAAAAGTGTTACATAAGGAGAGAAAAATTGTGTGACAGGGAGAAGCCAATAAGGAAGTCAAATACAATTGTGTGTGAAGAGGGTAAGATTAAAAAAAATTAATAAGGGCGACCAAGCTGGCAGGGGAGGGCAGTTAGAGGTGACCAGATCAGCAGGGGAGGGCAGTTAAGGGGATCAGGCCAGAAAGGGAGGGCAACAGGAGAATCAGGCTGGCATGCAGAGTGGTTAGGGTAGGCAGGCAGGTGACTGGTTAGGAGCCAGAGGTCCCACATTGTGAGAGGGATGTCTAATCACCAGTTTAGGCCCAATCAAGGTTAGGCCTAAACTGGCAGTTGGACATCCCCTGAGGACTTCCAGATTGGAGAGGGTGCATGTCTGGCTGAGGCATTCCTACCCCCCGATGCATGAATTTCATGCATTGGACCCCTAGTCTTATTATAATATTAATCCTTCCAAACCACCTTTGATATTTTCTAGAACAAGAGTAAGACAAACAATATTTTTTAAAAAGGAAACCTCAAATTCTTTTACATTAGAAATACACGGAGTGGCCAGATTATTATGATCTCTGAATACATAATAACCTGGCTACTCAGTATATATATATTAGTGGCCTGGTGCATGAATTCATGCATGGGTGGAGTCTGGCCAACCGGGCCGGGAGGCGGGGACATGGGCGGTTGGCCCACCTGCCTGCTGGTTGAAATCCTGGTAGAGGGGACAATTTTCATATTAACCTGTTATTATATAGGATTATATAGGATACAAACTGAGTGGCCAGATTATCATGTGTTTAGAGATCATAATAATCTGGCCACTCAGTGTAATGAATATTAATTGCTTTAGATAAACTGTCTTCAAGAGTTTTCTATATCTGCTTTTATATCCACCAATTATTTCTGTACTTTTTGGAAATAAGCATTCAACAAGTACTTAAAGAGCTACGACAATGAGCAATTTAGTTGGATAATGAATGGAAAGGGTGGGATTCAGAAGTATAAAGTATATCCTTTATCCTCCAAGATTATACTTTTTTAAAAATATATTTTATTGATTTTTTACAGAGCAGAAGGGAGAGGGATAGAAAGTCAGAAACATCGATGAGAGACATCGATCAGCTGCCTCTTGCACGCCCCCTACTGGGGATGTGCCCGCAGCCAAGGTACATGCCCTTGCCGGAATCGAACCCGGGACCCTTCAGTCCACAGTCCGACGCTCTATCCACTGAGCCAAACCGGTCTCGGTAAGTGACAAGTTAACCAATCATAAAATAATTAGAAAATATAGCAGAGTAAATGATTTATTATTAAATTATGAGAAACATAAGAAGAGGAGTTCACTATGGGCTGGACCTATTTGGAAAAGGTTGGGTGGTCTTTGCTCAATCAGTAAGTTTTAAGCAGTGTCCCTAATGGGCTAAATATGTCTCACTGGAGGCATGCAATGTTATTTTTAGTAGTACAAGGAATAACTTTTTAAACATTTTGAAGTTATATATTTGTTTATGATTTTAATATCTACCACAATTAGCACTCATATTTTTTATTTCATGAAATTATTACTTAGGATAAGGCTAAAGCAGGTAGTTAAGATTCAAAAAGTGTGACTTAACAAACACAAAGATATAGACAGCAAAAACTATGGAACATCTGAATATCTGAAATTTGATATATATCAGTTAAATAAAGGAGAGAAGGCATGGTTTTCAGAAGAGAGAAGGAATATTCCCAAGGATATGAATGAAGAGTAACATATACTATTTGTGTGAGAGTGAGGGAAAATTTTTTGACTAAAGCACATGTTAAGGAATAACAAAAAAGCTTGGACGATGGGACCATACAAAGAAGACCCTAGCTTACAGAACCCATAGGACACAGAACATTTTTGAAGAGTTTTAAACATACTTAAGGAAGGGAGACAAAAAAAACCTCATAGTACTTTCTATGTACTGGTCATTATTCTAGGAAATTTATACACATCATCTCATTTAACTCTCAGAACTATCCTATGGAGTAGCAGCTAATATTATATCCTATTTTAACCATGAGTGAATCAAAACACAGAGAGGTTAATTACCTTCTGTAAGATCATACAAGTAAGTGGGAGAGGCAAGATTCATACTAATTCTGTCTCCAGAGCTTGGTCTTCTTTCTACCAGTGTCAGAAAAATTGCTGAGATATAGGTGCACAAAATAAATTGAATAGGTGCAAAAATAGGAGGTGGAGGGCCCTATTGGAGACTACATCAATAATTTATTTATTTTTCATTTTCTCATTCATTCATTTATTCATTTCGTTCAGTAACTTCTTTTTTAAAGGTTTTTGTAATTATATATATATATATATTATTGTTTAAAGTATATACAAATAGTAGTATATATGTTTCCTTTTTTGCAGCACAATTTACCATAGCTAAGATTTGGAAACAACCTAAGTGCCTATCAGCAGATGAGTACATCAATAATTTAAATTTAAGGTGATAAGATCATGGATTAGGGTAGTGACAGTAAAAATGAAGATAGAAGGTAATTTCTATTTAATTATTTTTTTGCTCAAAATAGCACTTAAAACTGTAATAACTAAAATGAAGGAGGAAATGAATCTTCAGACACAGGAACAAATTCGTCTTTAAGAGATTTAACGTATGCATATTTTTTCATTAAAACTTTTTTGAACCATACACTGAAGTATCTTCCTTCACTGAAAAAATACCTTATAACTAGAAGAGGGGTTCATTTTTGTGAACCCAAGAGATTTGTTTTGAAGACCAGTATCAGCACAAGGCAAATTTTTAAGCCACCTCTGTGAGGAACCTGAAGTCCTGAAAAGGGAAATGGTTTATGGTTTTCTCTCACAGGATGTGAATTTCTACATAAATGTATTACAGAGAATTTCCATAAAAAGAGGTTTCCTTTGGGTAAACAACTGGGTGTTTGTGTATATATGCTATGAATTAACATGAATGATGTAATTCCCCCCAATGCTTTGTGATTTATTTGATTATGTCACAGTAAGTATGTAGTGAGTTAACAAAAGAAGGGAGCAAATGGAATCAGACATTAAACCTGATTAATTAAGGAGGGGCAACTTCCAGACACTAGTAACATTCCACCACGCCCTGCCTCCCCCTACTCCCTGCCCTCCCACCCCTGTAGGGAAGGAGGACCAGATTTTCAATCTCCACAGGACACAACTGGCTTCTTCCAATTAATGGCCAGGGAGAGGAATAATACAGTAAGGGGGAAATTTCTTTGCTGGGCACATGTGCAGTAGAAGTCAAGATGGAGCAAGGGGAGGAGGTTTTTCTACTGAAGCATATGGAATATGAATCAAAATGGCAACCAACCATGAAAGTGAGGAGTCTAGCCTAGGAAAATCTGGGGAAAAGAACAAATAGGATAAGGATATGAAACCACAAGATGCAGGAAAGGGATTAGATAGGGGCAGGCACCAGCAAAAGCCCACAAAGAAATGAAAAGAAGATTGGTTAGTTTGAAAGAAAGCCAAACCAAAAAAGATTAATCAAAACCTAACAAAGTCCTGTGGTTCATTCCTTTACACGTTCTCTCTCCCAATCAGACATGTGTGGGCCAAAGAGAGGCCCAAGCACAGAGTCAAGAACAGACCCAAGCATGGCACCTCTTGCAGCTCAGGAGCCATCGAGCCTTGGCAGTGAATGTCCAGATAGGGAAATGAGACACAGAGAAATCTGCATCTCTGGGTCTTGGGCCTCTTGGGCCTTTTGGATATGGGTGCAAGTCTTTAGCCTCAAAGGCTGGACTTCTAATGCAGCGAGAGGGAACTGAACCACCTGGTCATGTGGATAAGACATCAGGCACTTACTGGTAGTCCTCTGTTTTGCTCCAATAAATCTTGCCACTATTGCTCACATCATCCTATGCTTGAGCAAGAGGAAAGGCATGAGGGAAAGGTATATCTTGTCTCAGTTTATTTCTGGCTCCTTACTATGAGGTTTACTAACTTCATACATGTCACTGGGCCTAATAGGGGAAATGGTATAATAGGAGAAGACTATATTTGTGCCCCACTTTCCATTGCTGGATTTTTTGTTCAGCTTTCTCTCCAAGGGATATGGTGCTTTCCCAGACCTTCTGGGTTTCTGTTGTCACAAAAGAATGTGATCTAGGTAAATTCTTAACTAAAACAGGAAGAATTTTTAGGAACTGAGTATTGCAAACACAAGAATATAGATACTAAATGTCTGTAACAAGCAGCAAGATATTCTTTAAATCAACATTCCACAAATTAGCTATTGATCATATTCCTCAAATCAACAGTTATCAAGATTTTTAGTCTCAGATTCCTTTACACTCTTAAAAGTTATTTAGAATCCCCAGGGTTCCATTTATATAAGTTGTATCCATCAATATTTACCACATTAGACATTAAAAATTGATGTTAAAATGTTAGTTTATTAATCCATTAAATTAAAATGATAATGAATCCATTATATGTTAATAAAAACAATATATGTAATCCTGTCTAATAAAGAGGGAATATGCTAATTGACACTCATGATATTACAAAGATGGTGGCGTCCATAGCCAATAAGGAAGGAATATGCTAATTGACTGTCATGCCCTCAAAGATGGCGGCTCCCAGAGCCACAAGGTGGTGGTGTCCAGTCCCCTCAGCTCTGCCAGGGTGGCAGGCATACAGCAAGGCTATATGTCTGCCTCTAGAGTCCCCCAGTCACCTCAGCCCCCCAGCCGCCCAGAGCTGGCCCGATTTGCAGGCAAGCCTTGGATGGCGGCTGCCCAGTTAACACCCAAGGCACAGGCAAGCCTCAGATATTTAATGCCCAGCTGTCCAGGGATGTCCCAAGGCACAAACAAGCCTCAGATGGCAGCTACCCAGCCGCCCAGGGCTGTCAGAGGCTCAGGTAACCAGGGCTGGCAGAGGTTTGCACTGTCGGCAGTGGCAGCGGCAAAGGTGTGATGGAGGTGTTGCCTTCTCCTGATCACCAGGTCACCTCCCGCCCCTGAGGGATCCCAGACTATGAGATGGGACAGGCTGGGCTGAGGGACCCCCCTCCAGTGCATGAATTTTCATAGAATGGGCTCTAGTTAACTTATAAAATACTAAGAAAGTGACACTATTTTACTTTTTTTTAAATATATATTTTTTATTGATTTCAGAAAGGAAGGAAGGGACACACAGAGAAACAAAAAGGTTGAAAGAGAATCATTGCTCAGCTGTCTTTTGAACATCTCCTACTTGGGACAAAGCCTGCAACCTGGGCATGTGCCCTGAAGGGGAATCAAATACTGATGTCCTGTTTCATAGATCTGTGTTCAATCACTGAGTCACACTGGCCAGTCATTGTTTCATAATTTTGCATACCTTTTAAGTGTCCTGCTTGATGGATGATATTTGGATGCTCCTGTCTGTTTTTTCATTCAATTTGTTGTGATATATTGTTTTAGTTTTAATGTAGGAGAAAAATATCTGGGTCACATACATATATAGATGAAAAAGGGAAAGTAAGGACAGATATGTGATTTCTTAATCAATAAAGAAATTTTAAGAAGAAAAAGGGAAGGGAATTTTAATAATATTTTTGTGTAAGTGTCTTTATTTTTCTTTGATACAACACTAAAATTAGAGAAATAGTAAGGTTTTTTTAATTTAAAATATAACTACAATGTGGATTCTGAAAGCATATCAAGGAACTTTTCATATTCTTTTTCACTAAAATTAATTGACCTATCTTGTACTTTGAGTGTTTCTTTTAACCATGCATTATTTGTAACAACATTTATTAGACTTTTGGAAAGCATTGTTTGAGTTGTGCACCTGTTGATACAATTTACTACACAGAATCAAAAATGCATCACATTTGTTATTAAAACCACTGGTTTCAGTAGAGAAGTCCACAAAAAATAGGAAGCTGTCAAGCACATGGTGACGTGTGCAAGTTGTCCAAAGTTCTAATTTTAACTTGAAAACCCAAGTTTTAACATTGGCTACAAATACTTGTCAGTTGCTGTTCTTAAAGTGACAGGTACGCTTCACTCATTTTCAATAAATGTCTACCAAATACCAAAATCTGAATAAACATAATATTTATTATGGTTTTATTTTTACATTAAATAGTATTTGGTATTATATTTAGGTATACAGCATAGTGCTTACATGATTCATATACTTTACAAAATATTCTATCTCATATTTCCAGTACCCCCCCTTGCATCAATCATAGGTATTAAAATATAATTGATTTTATTAACTGTGCTGTATGTTATAACTCCATGAGTATTTTGTAACTACCAGTCTGTACTTTGCAGTTCATTCAATATTTTTCAACCAGTTCCACAACTCTCTTCCCCTCTGGCAACATTAGTGTGTTCTCTGCATATATGTGTCTGCTTTTATTTTATTTGTAGATTTATATTGTCCTTTAAATTCCACATATAAGTGAAAGTATATGATATTTGTCTGTCTCTCACTGACATATTTCACTGATCATAATACCCTGTAGGTCCATGAATGTTGTTCAAATGGAAAATGTTTGTTGTTTTTTATGGCCTTGTAATATTTCATTGTATATATGTATCACTGCTTTTTATCCATTCATCTATTGATGAACACTTGGGTTTCTTCCATAGCGAGGCTATCCTATCGAATAAAAGAGTAATATGCAAATTAACCATCATTCTGCTACACCGACAAGCCATGCCCACCAGCCAATCAGGAGTGAGTATTCAAATTAACCCAACCAAGCTGGCTGTGGCCATGGAGCAAGAAAGAGGCTTGGATTTCCCTGGCAATGTAAGAAGCCAAGCTTTCTGCACACAGTGGCCATCAATCCCTCCACTCAAGACTAAAAAGTAGTCTTCAATTATAGAAGATAAGTAAATCCCAGATACCAGGGCCTCCGCTTGAGTTGCCAGGGGGCATGGCCAGCCTGAAAACCACCACAGGCCCCTCACCCAGGCCACCCCATACCCCAAGGAAACCCCCACCCAAATCCAAAACACCCTTTAGGGCAAACCAGCTGGCTCTCACCTGTGCACTAGGCCTCTATCCTATCTACTTAAAGAGCAATATGCAAATTGACCATCACTCCAACACAAAAGATGGCTTCCCCCGTGTGTTCAAAGATGTCTGCCCCATGGGATACAAGATGGCTCCCACAGGATGGCCAGCAGGGAGGGACCAGACCTTCAGGGGAGGGGAGTTAGGGGCAATCAGGCTGGCAGGGGAGTAGTTGGGCATCAATCAGGCTGGCAGGGGCTGATCAGGCTGGCAGGCAGAAGCGGTTAGGGGCAATCAGGAAGGCAGGCAGGTGAGCAGTTGGGAGCCAACAGTCCTGGATTGTGAGAGGGGTCCCAGATTGGAGAGGGTGCAGACTGGGCTGAGGAACACACACCTCCATGCATCAATTTTGTGCACTGAGCCTCTAGTTGTAAATAATGCTGTAATGAACATAGAGGTGCATATATTCTTTCAAATTAATGTTTTAGGTTATTTCATATATATATATATATATATATATATATATATATATATATATATATATATAAATGGAGTAAATGTTCCAATCAAAACACATAGAGGGGCCGAATGGATAAGAAAACATGATCCAAGGGAGAGATCACTAGCAATGTAGTCATAGTAGGGGATTTTAGTACCCCATTGACATCATTAGATAAATCCTCTAGACAAAAACAATGGGCAAAAAAACAGCAATAGTAAATGACTCACTAGATCAGATGGACATAATCAAAATCTTCAGAATATTTCACCCCAAAGTTACAAAATGTACATTCTTCTCAAGTACACATGGGATATTTTCAAAGATAGACCACATAGTGGGATACAGGCAAAGTCTCTTCAAATTTAAGAAGATGGAAATCATATCAAGCACCTTCTCAGATCACAATGGCATAATATTAGAAATAAACTACAATAAAACAATGAAAAAATCAAACATTTAGAGGATGAATAGCATGTTATTAAACAATAATTTGGTTATGAAAGATATCAAAGAAGAAATAAACATGATCCTGGAAACAAATGACAATGAAAAGAAAACAATCCAAAATCTATGGGACATAGTGAAAGTAGTCCTGAGAGTTAAGTTTGTAGCATTACAGGCCTACACCAAAAAATAAGAAAAACTGGTAATAATATATTTAACTCTACAACTTAAAGAATTTGAAAGAGAGCAACAACAAAAGCTCAGAGTGAGGAGAAGAAAGTAAATAATAAATATCAGAGCAGAAATAAATGGCATAGACACCAAACAAACACACACACACACACACACACACACACACACACACACACACACACACACAAAAAAAAAAAAAAACAATACAAACAATCAATGAACCCAAGAGCTAATTCTTTGAAAGGATAAAGAAGATTGATGAAACTCTAGCCAGGCTCACCAAGAAGCAAAGAGAGAGGACCCAACTAAAATCAGAAATGAAAGAGGCAAAATAACAAGAGAACCCACAGAAATACAAGGATTGTAAAAAAAAAAACTATGAAAAACTCTACTCCAACAAAATGGACAACCTCGATGAAATGGACACATTCCTAGAAAATCACCAGCTTCTAAAACTAATCAAGAAGAATAAAAGAAAACCTAATAGGCCACTAATTACTGATTAAATTGAAATGGTAATCCAAAAGCTTCCAGCAAACAAAAGCCATTAGACCAGATGGCTTCACAGGGGAGTTTTACCAAACATTCACAGAACTAAACCAATCCTTCTCAGACTATTACAAAAAATTCAAGAGGAAGGCACACTTCCAAGCTCTTTCTATTAAGACAGCATTACCCTAATTCCAGAACCAGATAAAGACAACACAAAGAATGAGAATTACAGGCCAATATCCCTGATGAACATAAATGCTAAAATCCTCAACAAAATTTTAGCAAACCAGATCCAGCATTACATTAGAAAGATCATACACCATGACCAAGTGGGATTTATTCTGGGGATGCAAGGATGGTATAATATCCACAAATCAATAAGCATGATAAACCACATAAACAAATTGAGAGATTAAAATCACATAGTCATATCAATTGATACAGAAAAGGCATTTGACAAAATCCAACACCCTTTCTTGATAAAAACTCTCAGCACATTGGGAATAGAGAGATCATACATTAACACAATAAAAGCCTTATATGACAAAGCTACAGCCAACATCATACTCAATGGGCAAAAACTAAAACCATTTCCCTTAAGAACAGGAACAAGACAGGGATGCACACTCTCACCACTCCTGTTTGACATAGTACTGAAAATGCTAGCCATAGCAATCAGACAAGAAGAAATAAAAGGTATCAAAATTGGAAAAGAAGAAATAAAGCTGTCATTATTTGTCAATGACATCATATTATTCCTAGAAAACCCTAAAGACTCCATTAAAAACTATTAGACTTAATAAATGAATTCAGCAATGTAGCAGAATACAGAATTAACACCTAGAGATGCATTGTTTTATATACACTAAAAATGAGCTCACAGAAAGAGAAACAAACAAAAAACAATGCCATTTACCATTGTGCCGGAAAAAGATTAAGATGTCTAAGAATGAACATAACTTAGGAGGTAAAAGACTTGTATTCGGAAAACTACAGGGCATTGAAAAGGGTTAGAGGAAGACATAAACAAATTGGAGAATACACCATGTTCATGTATTGGTAGAATCAACATCATTAAAATGTCCATACTACTCAAAGCAATCTATAGATTCAATGAATTCCCTATTAAAATACCAAAGGCATATTTCACAAACCTAGAACATCACTCCAAAAATTCATATGGAATGAAAATAGATCCCAAATAGCTGCCACAATCTTCAGAAAGAAGAACAAAGTTGGAGGGATTATAATAACAGATACTTCTAATGGAAATGTCAGAAATTTTACTGTATAAGTTTCCATCTAGAAGTTTTATGGTTTTGACTCTACACTTAAGTATCTAATCCATTCAGGTTTTTGCATATGATGTAAGAATTTAGTCTAGTTCATTTTTTTGCATGCGTGTGTCTAATTTCCCCGGGATCATTTATTGAGGAGAGTGTCTTTGGTCCATTGTATGTTTTTGTATTCATGGTCAAATATTAATTGACCGTGTAGTTGTGGGTTCATTTCTGAGCTCTCTATTCTGTTCCATTGAACTATCTGTTTGTTTTAATGCCAGCATTATGCTGTTTTTATTAGTACTATGGACTTGTAGTATAGTTTGATATCAGGTAGTGTGACACTTCCAACTTCTTCTTTTTCAAGATTGCTCTGGCTATTTGATGTCTTTCATGATTCCTTATAAATGTATGGATTATTTGTTCTAATTCTATGAATACATCATTGGTATTTTTATAGGAATCATGATAAAGCTATAGATTGCTTTGAGTAGTATGAATATTTTAACAATGTTAATTCTTCCTATTTGTGAGCACAGTATATGCATCTATTTATTTGTACTTTCTTCAAATTCTTTCTTTAGTATCTTATAATTTTCCAAGTACAGGTATTTTACCACCTTGGTTAAATTTATTCGTAGGTATTTTGATGTAATTATAACTGGGATTGTTTTCTTAGTTTCCATTTCTGTTAGATCATAATTAGTGTATAAAAATGTCACTGATTTCTGGGTATTTATTTTGGAATCTGATACTTTATTGAATTTATCAGTTCCAGTTGGGTTTTTTTGTTTGTTTGTTTTCTTCTTTTGCAGAATCTTTAGGGTATTATGTCACCTCCAAATAACAACAATTTTAATACTTCCTTTTCAGTTTGGGTGTCTGATTTCTTCTTCCTGTCTGAGTGCTGTGGTTTGGACTTTCAATACTATATTAAATAAGTGTAGTGAAAGTGGACATCCCTGTCTTGTTCATGATATTAAAGGAAATGATTTTAGTTTTCTCCCATTGAATATAATGTTAGCTGTGGGTTTATTATATATGACATTTATTATGTTGATGTATGATCCTTAAAAGTTTCACAAACACCAAACAAGCAGCGTCTAGCCTCAGTGTGTCCTGTGATACTTGCCACTTGGTCCTGGGCCTGGAGCTAGTAGAAGCTGACCATGGTTCATAGCTTGGCCTTTCCCAGGCACATCCAAGTCCAGAGAAAATAGCAGCCATTTGCAGATTGCTTTATAGCTCATGCCTGGTGGATTTATGAATGGCACAGGTGGCAGTTGATCTTGGCCAGCATCTCCCTGGAGACTCCAGAGTCAGTGCATCCAGTAACTAATTTCAGACCATGCCAGAGCATCAGCCAAACACCATCATGAGTGACACACTAAAGGAACTGACTAAGCAGGCACCAAAGTGTACTGAAGTAAGTCCACTTCCATAGAGTAGGCCTCTGCACCACAACTCCTTAACTGTAGTCACAACCAGTCCTTACAGACAACCAGCCTGCATATATTTCTTTCTCATCGATGTGCCAACATTAATCAAAGCTCAGTTACAACATGAGGGTGCACAAAGCCTAAACAGGGGTTGCACCTAGAGTACCCAACTTTAGTGAATGAAGAGGCAGTGCCACTGGGCTACAAAGGACACCTACTATATAAGGCCATCTACTAAGACTTGGAGATGTACCATCTCTACCTAATGCATAGAATAAACCTAGAGAGGCAGTCAAAATGAGACTAAAAAGAAACATGTCCCAAATTAAAGAACAGAACTCCAGAAAACAAAACTAAATAAAATGGAGACATGCAATATACTAGATGCAGAGTTCAAAACACTGGTTATGAGGAAGCCCAATGAACTTAGGGGACGAATAGATATATTTAGTGAGAACATCCTTCAACAAAGAGATGAGAAACATAAAAACAGAATTAGAAACCATAACAAAGAAATAGTCAGAAATAAAGACTAACTTAACTGAAATTAAGAATGCATTATAAGGAGTCAACAGTGAAGCAGGTGAAGCAAAGAATCAATTCAGAGATTGGGAATATAAGGAAGCAGAAAACACTCAATCAGAACAGTGAAAATAATAATAATAATAATTTAAAGAATGAGGATAGTTTAAAGGACCCCTGGGATAAATCAAGCATACCAACATTCATATCATTTGGGTTCCAGAAGGAGGAGAGATAGAGCAAGAAATTTAAAACCTATTTGAAACAAAATGATGGAAAATCTCTCTACCTGGCAAAGAAAATAAGCATACAAGTACACAAAGCACAAAGTCCCAAACGAGCTGAACCTAGAGAGGCCCACACCAAGGCACATTATAATTAACGTGACACACAGTAAAAACAAAGAGAGAGTCTTAAAAGCAGCAAGAGAAAAATTAATTAATTACCTACGAGGGAATGTCCACATGACTTTCAGCTGATTTCACAGCAGAAACCTTGCAGGCCAGAAGGGAGTTGCAAGAAATATTCAAAGTGATGAAAAGCAAGGATGTATAAGCAACATTATTCTATCCAACAAAGTTATCATTTAGAATTGAAGGACATATAAAAAGCTCCCCAGACAAGAAAAAACTAAAGGAATTCCTCACCACCAAACAAGTGTTAAAAGATACGTTAAAGTGGCTTCTTTAAGAAAAAGGAGGAAATAAATATAAAAACATGAATTGTAAAATGGCAATAAATATATATATTTCAACAATTATTTTAAATACAAATTAATTAAAAGCTCTAATGAAAAGAAATAGGGTAGCTAAATAAATAAAAATACAAGACCCTTACATATGCTGTCTACAAAACACTCCAGATTAAAAGGCACACAAAAACTGAAAGTAAAGGAAAAAATTAAAATAAAAAATGGGAGTAGCAATACTTCTACCAGACAAATTATACTTTAAAATAACTATTAAAAGAGGAAAAAGCAAAGAGCCAGTAATTCCACTTCTGGGTACTTATCTGAGGCAAACTTAAAATTTTAATTGAAACGACATACACATCCTTATGTTCATTGCAGCATTATTTACAATAGCTAAGATATGGAAACAAACTGTGCTCACCAATAAATGAATATGCCATTTTATTAACCAATGTCATCCCAATAAATTCAATAACAAAGAACAAAAAGCATAAGGGATGCATATATACAATGAAATATTACTCAGGCATAAAAATGAATGAAATCTTACCATCTGCAACAGCATGGATGTACCTGGTAGGTATTGTGTTGAGTGAAATAAGTCAGAAAAATACAAATTCCATATGAGTTCAATTATATGTGGAATCTAAAAACGACCAAAAACAAAAAGTCACAATAGAAACCGACTTGTAGATACAGAGAACACTTTAATGATTTCCAGATAGGAGAGATGATAGTGGATGGATGAAAAAGGTGAAAGCATTAAAAAGTACAAATTGGTAGTTCAGCACAGTCATGGAGATGTAAACTACAGTATAGAAAATATAGACAATAATCCTATATAATAAAAGAGAAACATGCAAATTTGACCATACCTTCTCTCCTGATTGGCTGTACTACCAGCCAATCAGGAGCAGGGGCAGGGCCAAGTGGTGCAAGCACCGGGCCCCAGGGGTGGAGATGAAATGGTGGTGGCGGTGAGCTCCCAGCCTCTGGATGCTGTGAGGGGAAGCGATGGCAGCAGCAGTGGTAGTGGTGACAGCAGGGAGTGTCCAGCCCCTGGGCGCTGTAAGTGGAAGTGATGATGAGCACCCAGCCCCAGGGGCTGAGTGGTCGCAGGCAGCCAAAGCTGAGCTGAGCAGGGCGATGGCTGGGTGCCCAAGGCCTAAAGTCTTGCCAGAGGCTTTAGGCCTTGGGCAGGCTGGGGGTGAGCCATCAGTTGGACATCCCCTGAGGGCTCCCAGTATGTGAGAGGAGGCAGGTTGGGTTGAGGGACCACCCATGCCCAGTGCATTAATTTCGTGCACTGGGCCCCTAGTATTTTAATATTAATGTATGGTATCAGATGGATACTAAATTTATCAAGATAATCACTTAGTAAATTATATAAATATCTAATCACTGGGTTGTATACCTGAAACTAATATAATACTGAGCATCACAAATATAATTGATATATATGATTCTAGGAATAAATTTAATTCAAGGTTTCAAAAGATCTATACTCAGAAAAATACAAGACACTGAAGAAAGGACCTGGAGAATATACAAAAAAATGAAAGCATATACTATGCTCATGGATAGAAGTAATTAATATAATTAACATGTTCATGCAATCCAAAGAAATCTATAGATTCAATGCCATTCCTACCTAAATACCAATGGCATTTTTCATAGAACTAGAACAAATAATCCAAAATTTACATGGAACCACGAAAGGTCCTATAATCTTGAGGGGGAAAAAAGTACTATATTGAAGGTATCACACCACTTGATATCTAACTATAATGAAGGTGATATAGTAATCAAAAATCTGGTACTGGCATAAATACAGACATACAGATAAATGGAAAAAGAAAATAGAGAACCTGGAAACAAATCTAGATCTAAATGATCAATGAATATATGACAAAACAGGCAAGAACATTCAATGGGATCAAAACAGTCTGTTCAATAAATGAGGAAATTGAACAAATGTTATGGGGTGACCTGCAAGAGATGACCACCAGGGACAGAGATAAAAATTTATGAGCCTTTATTAAGCTGGCCAGCGACTACAGTTGCAGCACTTCACAGCAGTAAAGGCAGAACTGCAGTGCAGACCACAGGTATTACAGCAAATTTATTACTCAGAAACCACAAGAGGGAGTCAGGACAGTTATAATGACAATCCAAAGGTTACAAAAGTTATTTCAGCCATTACCAAGCAACTCAGGGCACAGGTGCAATGCCTAGGCACCTTTGGCTGGAGCGTGACCCACCACCTCCCTCCAAACTCCAACCAACCCATTGTTAAGTGACCTACTCTACCTCCCTCTGTCCCAAGGCCTTCTGCCTTCAGGCAACAGATGAGCTGTGTCAATTTTGCAGCCGAGAACACAGATACATGCAAAAATGCAACCAGACAACCTTCTTACACTATCCTATATATAAAAGCCTCATATGCAAATTGTCCCCTCGGGCCATTGTTTGGGAGTTCAACTGAAAGTTCAACTGTTCAACCGCTCTCTATGACTTGCACTGACTCTAAGCAGCAGTGCAGAACATGGCAGGTGTCAATGATGTGGCAGTGGCAGCTGGCAGTAGTGGAGGTGCTGCCAACCCTGATGGGTCCCAATCAGAGTGAGACTGTGATGGGATAATGAAGCAGGTGAGCAGATAGCATCAGCTTAAGGTGGGTGTGAGCAAGGGCCAATCATCCCACAAATTGGCCTGCAGGTGGTGACCATCAGTGGTAGGGGGAGCAAAACTGCTGCCTGATTCTCAGTCATTGGGGGATTGAAGTGCGGGGCCTGGCCCTAATCGATTGCTCCATAGGCGAGATGGTAAAACAGGTGAGAGGTTGGTGCCAGACCAAGGTGGGGTGCCAGGCAGGGCTGCATGGCAGCAAGGCTGGGGCTGTAAACTGGAGCCCAATCTCCACAGGTTCCCCCAAGGGAATCTACCCATGCACAAATTTGTGCATCAGGCCTCTAGTATTCAAGAATAAACTAAAAATGAATTAAAGACTTAAATGTAAGGTATGAACCAAAAAAAAACTGCTAGAAGAAAACATAGGCAATAAACTCTCTAATATTGCTCTTAGCAATATATTTTCTGAAATATATTCTAAGGCAAGGGAAGCAAAAGAAAAATGATTAAGTGCTCATCAAACAAAAAGTCTGTTCCCAGCAAAGGCAACCATCAACAAAAAGAACAGAAAACCTAGTTAATGAGAGAACATATTCAGTAATGATATACTAGTATTTGATAATGGGTAATATCCAATATAAAGTATTAAGAATACTCAACACCAAAAATACAAGCAATCCAATAAAAAATGGGTAGAAGACCTGAATAGACTATTATCAAAGAGAGCATGGAGATAACCAATGGACATATGAAAAAATGCTGGGAGGAGTCAAGATGGTGACCAGCAGAATGGCAGTAAGGACAGAATGTGAGTGAGTGAGAAAGTGAAAGGGAAAGTGATGTGTCTGGTGTGTGTGTGTGTGTGTGTGTGTGTGTGACACTTAGATCCTGCAGGAGTCTTGGGGGATGGCAAACTGGGCTCTCCTAGACAGGGAGCCCCTGATACTGCTACAATAAATCCTGGAGCAGCTGGATATGGCATGGAAACCATGCCATCTTGAAGGGGAAAGCTGCTGTGACTAGGAGTCTAGGCTTGCCACCACCCAGACTGGCTTCAGACACCATTTTGGACCCCATAACCACTAAGGCCAAAGACATCTAGCCTCACCAGCCTCAGGCTTCTGTGAGTCTCAGAGTGCACTTCCCTCCTACCACCTTGCCACTTCAGCCATAGTACCCACATGACTCAGAACCTGGGCCCTGCAGTGAGTCTTGGAGTGTGCCCCTCCCACCAAGCCCGCCACTTCAACTAAAGGCCCTGAACAACCCAGAGCCTGGGCATTCTGGCAAGTCTCAGAGTGTGTGGTCCTCATGCCAAGCCTTCCCCTTCAGCCATAGTCCCCACATGACTCAGTGCGTAAACCATTTGGGGAGAGCGAAATGGGGAGACAAAGAAATAACTGCCAAAGAAAATAAAAGGAGGAATAGACAGAAAAGAAAGTAAATGTAACAGAAGCATGGTATATGTCAGAAAAAGAATTCAGAGTAAAAGTCATACAGTTCCTAAACCGACTGGATGAGAAAATCAACTTATGTAAGAATCAAGGGGAAATGAAGAATGATATAGGTACAATAAAAAACACAATGCAAGGCTTCAAAGTAGACTGGAAGGAGCAGAGGACTGAGTTAGAACACAGGGCAATAAAACAGACCCAATCTGAACAGAAAAGGGAGAAAAAATTAGAAAGCCAGAGAGCCTAAAGGAGCTTTAGGACAACAGGAAACAAAGCAACATGTGTATAATAGGGGTGCAAGAAGGACAAGAAGAGGAGCAAGGATTAGAAAACCTATTTAAAGAAATAATGACAGAAAACTTTCCTGATTTGGGGAAGAAAATAAAAGCAAAGAGAGACTCAAAGAAGATGAACCCAAAAATAGCCACACCAAGACACCTCATAATTACAATGGCAAACATTAACAACAAAGGGAGACTTTTAAAGACTGCAAAAGAGAGACAGAGAGTTACCTACATGGGATTTCCCATTAGATTATCAAATTATTTCTCAACAGAAACACATGAGGACAGAAGGTAATGGAATTAAGTATACAAAGTGATGCAAAGCAAGGGACTGAATTCAAGAATACTCTATCCAGCAAGGTTATCATTCAAAATTAAAGTGGAAATCAGGAACCTCACATATTTAAAAAAAGGCTAAGGGAGTTTATCACTACCAAGTCAGCAATGAGAGAAATGCTCAAGGGACTGTTGTAAAAAGAAGAAATAGAAAGGGAAGAAGGAATACAAGTATAAAGAATAGAAATGGCTACAAACAAGTACCTATCAATAATAACCTTAAATGTAAATGAATTAAATGCTCCAATCAAAAGACATAGGGTGGCTGAATGGATAAGAAAACATGATCCATGTATATGTTATCTGCATGAGACCCACCTCAGAACAAGGGACTCACACAGACTGAAAGTAAAGAGATGGAAAAATATTTCTCAGGCAAATAAAAATGGTAGCAATACTTACATCTGACAAGAGACCTCAAAGTGAAGGCCATAACATAACAAAGGATAAGAAAGGCCACTTCATAATACTAAAGAAATCAATAGAATAAAAGGATATAACTCTGGTAAACATATATGTATCCAATGCAGTAACACCCAAATACATAAAAAAAATCTGGAAGATATCAAGGGTGAGATAGACAGCAACACAATCATAGTAGGGGACTTTAATACCACATTGACATCGCCGAATAAGTCCTGTAGACAAAAATCAACAAAGAAACAGCAATACTAAATTACTCACTAGATCGAATGGACATAATCAACTTTGTAAGGTATATGATTATCTAATCTGAAACTATACCAAATAATATTCTATGTAAATTTTAATTAATGATTAAATTAAAAAATGGGAAAGAGTGTTGTGCAGCCATTTACATTTTCAGCACTTCCAAGGCTGCTGCTGTTTTATCTGTTTATAATGCAAAGTGACAGTTTCTTTGCTGAACTACTAAAACCACAAGGTCCTCTTATGTGGATAGGGTAGAGGAGATGTGACTATCTCAACTGTAAACACTTAACTCTGAGATAATAATTCTGTATAACATCAAAAACCATTCTTAAAATAATTAAAAAAATATTGAATAACATGGCAACAAGTCAAAGAATGCCAGCAGCCATCAGAAACTGGAAAAGGCAAGGAACAGATTTTTCTCCTGGAATTGCCAGATGAAGCATGGCCCTATAGAAACCAATGTTTCAGCCCAATGATAATGATTTCAGACTTCTTTTCTTTACAAATATGAGAAAATAAATTTATCTTGTTTAGAGCCACCAAGTTTGTGGTAACTTCTTATGACAGGCACACATTTATAAATATAATTTTAATCTTTATAAACAATTTTATGGTAAACATAGAGAGAGATTATTCTTTTCCAAATCCCTCTGCCTTGAGTGATACATCATTCTTCTTTTATCTCTTTGGTAGCCCAATCACTGTTTAATAGCATACTATTTAGCCTCCAAGTGTTTGAATTTTTTATTGTTTTTTTAAATATGTTTTTATTGATTTCAGAGAAGAAGGAAGAGGGGGAGAGAGATAAAAACATCCATGATGAGAAAGAATCATGGATTGGTTGCCTCCTGCAAGTCCCCCACTGGGGACTGAGCATACAACCTAGGCATGTGACCTTAACAGGAATCGAACCTGGGACCCTTCAGTTCACAGGCCTATGAGCCAAACCGGCCAGGGTTGATTGTTTTTATTGTAGCTTATTTCTAATATTTTGCCATTGTGATCTGAGAAGTTGCTTGATATGATTTCAATCTTCTTAAATTTGAAGAGTTTTTCCTTGTGTCCCAATATGCGGTCTATTTTTGAAAATGTTCCATGTGCATTTGAGAAAAACATATATTCCATAGCTTTAGTGTGAAATATTCTGAAGATGTTGATTACATCCATCTGATCTAGTGATTCAGTAAGGGGCATTGTAGAACCATGAAGTCAAAATCTTTATGGATGTCAAAACGTAAGTGCCAGTGAACTTGTCTTTGAGGCCTCATTTTTATTTTTTAAAGAGAAAAATAAATAATTTTTATTACTTAACAAATAATCAGAATTGTTAGGATTTGATCCCAGGTTTCTTCATCCCTAATCCAAGATCTGTTCTTCACTGCACTGGCTGCCTAAACCCAAGTACATGTGCTTGTATGTGATAATAATGGCTACATTGACCAAATGTCCCTTACTTATGTTATCCCCAATATGTATAGCAACATGTTGGCTTATTTCATAACACCATACTTTGTATGTACTTTTTTAATAATTATTTTATATTGTTTAAAGTATTACAAATAGTTGTACATATGTGTCCTTTTTGTCCCCCACTGACCTCCCCCAAGTCACTTACTCTCCATTACATGCCCTCACCTGCCCCCCAACAGTGTCTTGTATCCATTGGTTATGCTTATATGCATGTGTACAAGTCATTCAGTTGATCTCTTAAAGTCTGCCGGCAACCTCCTCTTCCTTCCCACTGCAGTTTGACAGTCTGTTCAATGCTTTTTGCCTCTGTATCCATTTTTTCCCATTTCTTTTCTTTAAAAAATTGTGGCTCTGCAGCCTAGAAATAAACATATAATAACAAAAAAATGTTTGAGTCTCAATTTCAATGTCCAACAGTTCCTTATGTGTACATTTCAGCAATGGTATCTGGATGGTGGACACATGGTGGAAATGCAGATCCGACCCTCTCTGGTTTGGTCCTAAGCAACCTGCAACGACATACAGCTGCTGACTGATAGCATGACAAGGTGTAGTCGTCTTCTATCTCTGAACTGTTTCTCCTCTTGTCTTTGTGGTTGGGGCATATGTATCAATTCCTCTCTGTTGCAGGAATCCACATGATCTTGGAGTTGTTTTCTGAAAATATGCAAACATATTCTCAACCTGTTCTGTCTGTATTTTTTATTGTAAAGTGTGGAAAGGCATTATAACCTGAGTGTCTTCCACAGTACCTGTCACATAGCAGACATCAGATAATATTTGCTGAATGAGTTCAGTTTGCAACAATTTCAAAAGACACATATTTCAAACCAGAAACTCATTGAGGTTATGACAGCTCAAGTAGATATTAAGTAACTGAGCCATAATTTTAATAATTCTCAATTATCTGATCCCAGAGCCTGTTCTCTTTCTTGAATACTATGAAAAAATATGGCCACAGGCCTCATTTGTTAAGAAATCTTTTCAACTATGTTTTTTTTAAGAAGTAGCATCTCAGGGGATTGGAATTCACAATCTCCTAAAATTGGTATAGCATGTGTGCATTAGGTATGGCTTTCTGAATAAATATGCAGCTAAAAGCTATTGTTTTTACTTTAAACAAACCAAAGAAAACTACTGAAATTTTCTCAATCCAATATCTTTCTTTTTTTCATTACTGACACGTTTATTTAATTCATTTTATCTTAACTTGAACCTCAACAAACCCCCCTCATGACTGCTTTTTAGAGTAAACTCTTATTGCTCCAAAAATAGGAATTACAAATGTAATATAACCAGACTGTTATTTACTATCTGCACAAGCACCAAATCTTCATAATGATTATTTATTTCACTAGATTTTTAATTAAATACAATAAACTTTATTTTTTTTTATATGTGAACTATAACCAATCTCGAGGATGTTTCTGCTGTATAGATTTCTTAACTGAGTAAGAACATTATTTTCTTTTTTTTAATAGCTTTATTGTTCAGTTTATTACTTACATTTTTCCCCAATAGCTCCCCTCCACCCAGTACCCATCCCACTCTATGCCCTCACCTCCCCCCACCCTCTGTCCTCTCCCATAGTTGCATGACCCCTGTCCAGTCTCTTGCTGTACTTCCCGCACCCTTCCCCTCACCAAGCATTATCAGTCCATTCCCTCTCCATGTCCATGATTCAGTTCTATTCCTCATTTTATCATGATCCTCTGGTTACCAATTCACTTGATTTTTAGATTCATTTGATAGATGTGTACCCGTTGTTCGAAATGTACATTTTTACCTGTTTCTTCTTCCTCTTCTCAAATAATACCTTTCAGCATTTCATATAGTGTTGGTTTGGCGGTGATGAACTCCTTCAGCTCTTTCTTATCTGTGAAGCACTTTATCTGACCTTCAATTCTGAATGACAGCTTTGCTGGATAGAGCAATCTTGGTTGTAGATTCTTGCTGTTCATCACTTTGAATATTTCTTGCCACTCCCATCTGGCCTGCATCGTTTCTGTTGAGAAATCCGCTGATAGTTGTATGGGTGCTCCTTCATAGGTAACCAACTGTTTCTCTCTTGCTGCTTTTAATATTCTCTCTTTATCTTTTGCTCTTGGCATCTTAATTATGATGTGCCTTGGTGTGGTCCTCTTTAGATTCCTATATTTTGGGGTTCTGTGCACTTCTTGGGTTTTCAAGTCAATTTCTTTCACCAGGTGTGGGAAGTTTTCAGTCACTATTTCTTCTAGTAGGTTTTCATTATCTTGCTCTCTCTCTTTTTCTGGCACCCCTATAATTCTGATGTTGGTATGCTTGAGGTTGTCCCAGAGGCCCCTTATACTATCTTCAATTTTTTGGACTCTTTTGGCTTTCTGCTTTTCCAGCTGAGTGGATTTTGCCTTTTTGTATTTCAAATCTTTGACTTGGTTTTTGCGGTCGTCTGGACTGCTTTTAGGTCTTTGTATAATATTTTTTGTTTCAGTCAGTATATGCTTAATTTCTAGTTGGTCTCTTATCATATCCTTGTAAGTGTTGTTCATTTCTTTGTAAGTGTTATTTATTTTGGCATAGTTCTCATTAATTTTATCCGCCTTATCTAGTAGTCTCTTCATAAACCTAATTACTGTGGTTTTAAACTCTATGTCTAATCATCTTTTTTCCTCCATTTCTTTCACAGCTGAGTTCTTTCCTTTTCTCTGCATTGTTGCTGTTTTCCTGAGTTGGTTCCTTAGCGGTGTGTGATAGGTATCCTGTCTAAATACAATAAACTTTAAAGAAAGTTCTGAACTCCATTGAAGATATCAGAAAAATTGATTGTTATACTTAATATAACACATAAATATTATAGAATATGTAAATAATTTATTGGAGAAAATTTGAATATACAGTTAAGTAGAAGAAAGGTGGGAGAATATTTTCATTTGCCAAATTCCATACTAGTCATCCTTGAAGAGATTATATCATGCAAATTTCTTTAAAATGTGTGAGGTATGTTATTATCCCTATTGGAACTTGGGAGAGTTAATTTGACTTCCTAAAATCCCACTTTTAGTAAATGGGAGAGTGATATTTTACCCTGAGTCTTGTCCAGATAGAGAAATTTATAGAGTAGATATTAGAAGCCTTTGAAATAGTTTTAAACATGTAAGTGACATAACAGAAACAGTGTTTTAAGTTGATTATTATGATAAGCTTACACAAGAAAAATAGGAGGAATAATCTGAGGGAAGTGTTAAGAAGAGTCAGATGGCAGAAATCAGATATACATGTCTGTTTGAACAAAATACAGTGTCATCTAATAAACACCCAAATTAAGAGACTAATAGTAGGGCTGGAAAAGAGGGAATGGTAGTGAGAGATGTATGCACTGGTTGAATTAGAAGTTATATAAAGAAGGAGGAGCCTGACCAGGGTGATTGTTCTTAAGAGCCTCCATCCCTTCACCCTACATTACAAGGGGATCCATCCTATGCAAGCACCACATCTATTCATATCAGTTTAAAGCCTTAGAGCAAAGTTAAGGGACATGTTTTGGGAGGAAACAAAAATATGTCTGTCAAGAAAGCAGGAATAGAGCATGTGTCTGTAAAGGAAGAAAAAGCAGTGATACTTTGTCCCCATTTATTACAAGCTCAATACCATTTACTCCTCAAGCATTTTCTGGGTAGAAGATAAGTCATCATCAAAAGCACAAGAGTTGAGATGGGTGGAAAAAATTGGAGCAGCTGTAAATAGAATATTGTTTAAAGACAAAGGTTGTGACTTGCAAACTGAGTGCCAGAAAATGAAAGCATCATTTTATATAGTTGGCTTGACTTTCCCGCCCTCTGGATCTTCTTTTCTTCTTCTAAATTATCCATTTCACTTTCTTCTTCCTCAGTTACTGAATTTTCCTCATACCATAGTAAATTAAAAATCAACCTTTATTCCTGCAGATATTTTGCTATAAATTGTGAAAAATATGATGGGAGAACTTTGGCTCACTGGGCCAACAAGTGAGCAACTTAGAAGTTATCACTCCCATCCTCACAAAAAGAAAAAAGCTGAAAGTACTGTAAATGAACAACTCTCCTTGGATTAATGAGAATTGAGGTCATAGGGAAAATGGATACCTTTAATATTGGATAAACAGAAGATGTATACACAGATTCACAGCTTAACAGAATAGACTCCCGGGAGCAGAAACCACCACTGGATCCAGTACCAGGGTATGAAAGTTTAAACTATAATTTACAAGTGTCTGAATACTAAGTATGGACAAACTTGAGAGGTTAAAGAATCTTGGGGTTGGGTACTAATGTTAGAGAAACTCTTCATACCTTCATATGTTTTATAATCAGGAGCTCTATCAGGTTTGCACTGCAATGTTCCAATAAAAATTCTCTCATACATTTAGCAGATGGAAGAGAGAGATAGCTATTTGGAAATATTCCCAGATCATTTTGTTCTTTTCAACAAGGCCTATACTCAAGGGAGACTATTGTACCAGTGTCTGAACAACTGGGGCTATTCCAGAGCCTAAGCAATCTAGGAGAATGGAATTACCCAATTCTAGAACTCCTAGCATTTTATCAAACCTAAGAAGCACTTGCAAAATCCACAGTAAAGACACAGAGGCTCACTGCAATACTAAAACCTAATTATAGTACTAAAATATTATTCTCCTTTCCCACACATTATAAGCACATCAATAGGGCTACTCTGTGACAATAAGGAAATACAACTGAAAGAAATGCATATCTTATACCTTATTTAATAAAAGTCTGTAGAACAACAACAAAAACTAAAGCAATAGGGGGATTAGAAAAAAAAAGACACCACCCAATATTATAGCATTTGTCAAAATAGCTACAGCAAACAGTAAATAAAGTCTAACTCCTAGCAAGATAAACATAGAAAGAACCACATACTAAAGGTCAGTTTACCTCAATTCCTTTTACCTAGTATGTGGTATCTAACTTTCACAACAATAAAAACTTATAAGGCATACAAAAACACACATACACGCAGAGTTTGAATAGACAGAGAAATAATCTGAAACAGATACAATATAGCAGAGCTTTTGTAATTAACAGACTTGGAATTTAAAACAACTACCTTTAATATGCTAAGCACTATAAAGGAAAAAGTAGACAATGTGCAAGAAAGGGTGGGTAATGTAAACAGAAATATGGACATGCTATGAAAGAATCTAAATGAAATACTATAAATTGAAAGGGCTTACAGAAATAAAGAATTTCATTGATCAGCCGAAACTGGTTTGGCTCAGTGGATAGAGCATTGGCCTATGGACTGAAAAGTCTAGGTTTGATTCCGGTCAAGGCCATATACCTTGGTCGCAGGCACATCCTCAGTAGGGTGTGTGGAGGAGACAGCTGATAGATGTTTCTCTCTCATCGATGTTTCTCTCTATACCTCTCCCTCCCTCTCTGTTAAAAAGCAATAAAATATATATTTTTTAAAAGACTTGCATTGATTGATAGACTGGATAGCACTGAGTAAATTACCATGTTTGAAAACATGTCAATAGAAACTTCTAATGCAGAAAGGGAAAAGATAAAATATGAAAAAGACAAACTATCCTAGAACTGTGGGATAATTACAAATGGTGTAAAATATAGGTAATGGGAATACCAAGGGAGAGAGAGAGAGAGAGAGAGAGAGAGAGAGAGAGAGAGAGAGAGAGAGAGAGAGAGAGAGGAGAAAGAGGAGGGAAACAAAAAGAAGAAATAATTGAAATACCAAATACTGAGAATTTTACAAAATAAATGATGAATATCTAGGAAACCCAGAGAACAACAACAACAAAAATCATATCTATAGAAAAACAAGAATAAGAATTATATTGGAATTCTCACCAGAATCCATGCAAGCAGAAAGGGAGTAAAATAAAATATGTAAACTATTTTTAAATAAAAATACTTATCTAGAATTCTGTTTCTAATAAAATTATTCTTCAAAAGTGAAAGAGAAGTAAACTTTATCAGACAAACAAAAAAATGAGGGAATTTGTTACCAGTAAACCTGCCATGCAAGAAGCATTAAATAATCTTAAAAAGAAAAAGATAGAAATCAGAAACCCAAATCTACATAGAGAAACAAAGATGGTATAAGTAAGAAATAAAGATGAATATACCTTTTATTTTTCTATTCTTAAATGATCTAGTTGATACGAGTTTGTTACAAAATAATAGCAACAAAGTATGCAGTGATTATAATATGTAAAAGGACTGACACAAATGTTATGAGAGAAGAGGAAGAAATTGGGACAACTCTGCTATATTTGTATTACCAATAAAGCATTACAATGTTATTTGAAAATGAACTTGGCTTAGTTGTAAATTCACATTGCAAACTGAGAACATTAGTTAAAAATAGGCTTTTTAATATAATGATATGCTAAAAGAGAAGAAAAAATAAAATCATTTGAAATGGTCAATTAAAATTAGAGAAACTGTGTTTTGACATTTCTTTCAACAAAATAAAGGCTTTCCCAAAACAATTGAAAAAATATAATAGGCATGAAAACTACAAGAAGAAATAAAATTAACTCTATTCACAGACAACATGGTATATGTAGAACTCATAACATTTATATTAAAACTAGGGGTCCAGAAGAATGTGGTATAGGTAAACACTTATACAGCTGCCCCACACAACAATTTAAAAACTACAACTAAGACAAAACAGACATAATCCAGAACCACCGGAAAGCTGGATGAGCGGAAATTCCACAAATAGAAGGAACAATAAAAAGACACTGTGTCTCAGAGGAGCTGTGGAGGGCAGAGTTGTAGAGACGCACGGAGAAAGAGGTGCAGAGCTGCGTGCGAGCGGAAAGAGTAGGTGGCTAAATACCTGTCTGGTTTTCTTGAACTGGGAGGGAGAAAAAAGCATCCTACTGCACTGATCCCCAGTTATGGTGAGTCTCGGTTAACCTATACTCATATGGGGTGAAACTGGATCATAAGGAGGAAACACACTGAGATTTGGTAGCTGCAGGGGTGCGCGAGCTGGCAGAGAGGATGCATGCCTGGCTCTCTTGTTCAGGAGAGGAAAAAGAAAAAACAACAAACACCAGACTGCATTGTTTTCCAATTCTGAGTGAGACATTGGGTGTGCATACTTATGTGGGGTGAAACTGAACTGTCTGGCAGTGGGCAGAGCTTGGGGGCACCTTTCTCTCAGAGGTGTGTGCAGCCTTTGCTGTTGGGCACAGAAACCCAGCTGCCACTTAGGGCAGGGCTGCAGGGAAACCAAGGCTGACTGTTTAACCTGGACGCAGCAGCTCTCCCAGCATAAACACAGCTGATTCTCACAACCAATTGGCCTGGAGGTCAACCTCTCCCAGTGATACCAACAACAATCTAGGCTTAACTACATCAAGACTGTGCAACCCGTAAAGGGGTGCACCAAGAGTATCCACCTTAGGTAACTAGGGAGGCTGAGCCACTGTCCCCTAGAGGACACCTACCACACAAAACTACATGACCAACTCAGGGAATCAGACAAAATGCAGAGACAAGGAAACAAATCACATTTGAAAGAAATGGAGGGAAAAAAACCCAACTGGATATAAACTTCAAAACCATGGTTATAAGGTTTTTTGAGAGGCTCTTAGAAAAGGCTAATAAATTTAATGAGACCCTCAATGTGGGAATCCTTTTCACGTCCCATGTGTCCAGGCTTTCAATGCCAGGGTTCAGGATCTGGAGAAGGCCGCACACAAATGAAGAGAGACTGGAAAAGCATCAATTTTGGGAATAATGGGAGCCAGGTGGGAGTCCACCTCTAGGGGGAGGACACCACTAACTCTGGCTTTGCTATCCCCTTTTATTAGAGCTAAGTGATAAATCCATGTCCTTTAGGTCAAGAAATTCCAACAATGAAATCAACCAGCAAGAATTAACATAAGACTAAAAGTGTGGAAGCTTCTTCAATTACCAATGTGTCACCTAAACAATATGTGAATAGTTCAGACTTAACATACGACTAAAACTGGCATCTGCTTTAGCTACCAATGTCTCACCTGTGGTGAGTAAACAGTTTATACTTAACAGAAGACTAAAGGTGGCATCTGCTTCAGCTACCAATGTCTCACCTAAGCAGTGAGTAAACAGATCCATTAAGGTTTGACCAGGTTTCTTGTTTGTTCTATTTATATCTCCATTAGTGAGGTAATGACTGGTTTCCTGCAACTCAAGGATATGAGCGAGACCCTCAAGAATATGAAAAAGAACCAACTAGAAATTAAGCATACACTGACTGAAATAAAAAAAATATTATACAGAGACCTAAAAGCAGTCTAGAGGACTGCAAGAATCAAGTCAAAGATTTGAAATACAAAGAAGCAAAATCCACTCAGCCAGAAAAGCAAGAATCAAAAAGAATCCAAAAAATTGAAGAGAGTGTAAGGAGCTTCTGGGACAACCTCAAGCATACCAACATCCGAATTATGGGGGTTCCACAAAAAGAGAGAGAGCAAGATAATGAAAACCTATTTGAAGAAATAATGACTGAAAACTTCCCCCACCTGGTGAAAGAAATAGACTTAAAAGTCCAGGAAGTGCACAGAACCCCAAACAATAGGAATTCAAAGAGGACCACACCAAGACACATCATAATTAAAATGCCAAGAATGAAAGACAAAGAGAGAATATTAAAAGCAATGAGCGAAAAACAAGGGAGCACCCATACAATTGTCAGCTGATTTCTCAATAGAAACTATGCAGGCCAGATTGGAATGGCAAGAAATATTCAAAGTGATGAATAACAAGAACCTACAACCAAGATTACGCTACCCAGCAAAGCTATCATTCAGAATTGAAGGTCAGATAAAGTGCTTTGCAGATAAGAAAAAGCTAAAGGAGTTCATCATCACCAAACCAGTATTATATGAAATGCTGAAAGGTATTCTTTAAGAAGAGGAAGAAGAAAAAAAGGTAAAAATAAAAATTATGAACAACAAATACACATCTTTCAACAAGTGAATCTAAAAATCAAGTGAATTAAAAATCTGATGAACAGAATAAACTGGTGAATATAATAGAATCAGGGGCATAGAAAGGGAATGGACTGATAATTCTTCAGGGAAAAGGAGTGTGGGAGGTGCAGGAAGAGATTAGACAAAAATCATACACCTATGGATGAGGACAGCAGAAGGAAGGTAAGGGCAGAGGGTGGCATTGGTACCAGGTGGAGGGGAACAATGGGGGAAAAAAGAGGAACATTTTAATTAATAATCTGAACAATAAATTTTTATTGAAATTAAAAAAAGAAATTATCTCAAATGGCAAAAAATAAAATAAAATAAAAATAAAAAAATAAAAACTACGAGTCTAGTGCATGAATTCATGCACCTTGAAAGGAACTGTGGGATGCAAGGCTGTGGTGGACACAAGGGCAGGTCTCAGCCCATCCTCTGCGTCCCCACCTGGCACTTCCCCCTGCTGCACCTAGTTCCCTGTCTGCCACTCCCACCACCACTCCCAAGCTCTGAAGGTGCCAGCTCCTCTCACACCTGTTGACAGTACAAAGTGATTGGGGCCCGTTCCCTCAGCAGGTGTGAGCAGTGGCTGCTGCCCCAATCACCCCTCAGGAACAGGGGAAGGTGGAGAAACCCTCAGAGGCAATGGGGGCTGGCAGCTGCTGCTCGCACCTGCTGATGACACCAAGTGATTGGGGCCAGTGCCAGGTGCCAGCAGCAGGTGTGAGTGGAGGCTCCAGTGCTGGCAGCAGGTCCAAGTGGGATTGATGGCGACAGTAGATGTAAGCACCAGGTGGGACTGCAGTGCACAGGAGCAAAGAGTTTCCAGTAACCACCACAGGCTTGCCCCTATGACAGTGACCTCTGCCCCACTTTGATCTGGTGCCCCTGCTCCACCATCCAGCCGCAGCCAACGCCCACCATGTTCTGTGCTCTGCTGCCTGCTCCTGATGCCCACCATAGCCCACATGCACCCCCTGATGGTAGGTGTACATCATAGTGACTGGTTGTTTGGTTGTTCAGTTGTTCCCCCATTCCTCCTATTTGCATATTAGGGTTTTCTATATGTAGATTTATCAAATTTTCAAGAAAAGAATTCAATACATAAAAACAAGTTATGTTTTTAAAATTTAGTAATGAACAATCTCAAAAGGAAATTGAGAAAACAATTTCATGACAAATATACTTAAAAGAATAAACTAATTAGAAATAAACTTCATGGAGGCAAAAGACCTATGCAGTGAAAACTACAAAATATTGGTGAAACAAATTTAAAAACACAACCATGAGTGAAAGGACATCCATGGTCATTGATTGGAAGATTTAATATTGGTAAGGTGTAAATACTACCTGAAATGAACTACAGATTGTAGTGAAATATGTTTTTCCAAATCACAAAACTAATTTTTGAAAATATTAAATCCATCATAAAATGTATATGGGAATCTCAGTGAATACTGAGTAGTGAAGACAATAATGAAAAAGAATAACAAACTTGGAAGACTGATGCTTCCTTATTTCAAAATTTACTTCAAAACTGCAGTAATCAAAACAGTATGAACCAAAATGGCAGTATAGAAGTTTTGTATCTATTCATCACACATAAAATTAATTTTGAGAACCACACACAAATGAGAGTGTGTTTGTGGAAGTCCAGGAGGAACCCAGTGGAGAAGTACCAGCATACCACTAGAGCAAAACAAAAATAAGAAATTGTACTCATTAAAGATGGTAAGAGGAACAGATTCAAATTACCTCTTACCTCTCCCACAAGGCAGTACAGTGCAGTACCAAGAAAGACTTTTTGGGTCCATGCTCTCTCCCATAGGAAAAAGAAAGAGAATGGGATAAGTGCTTGTCTTCCTCAGCTGTGAAAAAAAGTTGTCAAGGAGGCTTATTTCTTTCTTACTCCCTCCAGAATATTGATTCATAAACTGGATGAATGTGGTATAGTAAGCAGTAGGAAGAATAGCTGCCAGGGCTCAGAATGAAAGGATTAAAAGTGATGTGATCCTAATAATCATTTTTCAGACTATATCAGGAAGCATGCCCATAAGATAGGGGACACCTCACCTACAGATTCTCCCAACTGGCCAAAGGGCACACACTATTTTCTGGCCTCTTTACCCACACAATTCTATAGCACATAGCCAGCTCCTTGTATATACCCCAAATACCAGTGAGAGTGAGCTGTTGTTGATGGCTACAAAGCATGTTTGAAAAGCCTATCCAATTCTGCAGCATTGGTAGCAAGCACAGAAAATTGAGCATAAAACAATGCCGGCTCTAGGGAAATAAAATGGAAGGCTGTCCACACACAACCTGACTTTGAAGGATACAGAAAGACATACAATTTTAAGAATCACACTCAAGAGGAAACAAAAAGTGTGTAGCAAGTGTATCCATTGAAAAGGTCTGAGAAAGCTGCAGAATCACTAATAGGACTGAATAAAGGTATTACCCTCCTGAAGCCAGTCTATAAAGACTAAAGGAGGTGACTGCTCTTTTAAATGCAAATACAGTGACACAAGACTTCAATAAACATAAAAAGTCAATGAACATAACCCCACCAAAGGAATATGGCAATTTTCCAGTAACTGACAACAAAATATATAGATCTGTGATTTGTTCAATAAATAATTCAAAATAGCTATTGTAAGAAAACTCAGTGAACAAATAATGAAAGGTAATCTGGAAAACAAGAAAGGAGAAGAGGAATTTAACAAAGAAATAAAATGATAAAAAACACATAAGGCCTGTCCAGTGTGACTCCGTTGGGCATCACCTTGTGCACCAAAAGGTTGCTGGTTTGATCCTGGTCAGGGCATATGCCAGGGTTTAGGCTTGATCCCCAGTGGGAGGTGTTGTTGGATGTCTTCCAAGACCAGTTGCAAATGACCACAGAGGTGGTTAAATTGGTAATAAGCAAGCAAGGATTTATTGAACTGGCCAGGACGGTCGGAGACCTATCCCTCACGACCGCACCACCCTGGGTGCAGGCAGTCCTTTTAAAGGGGTCTGAACTATAAGCTTTCATTGTTTTAAATTCTGAGAACAGTTCTCAGGATTGTATCTGAGATAGGGAAGTTACAGCCTGCTCTTTTTCTCTAACCTTGCTAGACATGGGAATGTAGTCCTATCTAACAAAAGCAGATAGCTGAAGACTACCCTTTTGTTTTAAGCAGAACAGCAGGATGAAGTTTCAGCAGTTTTACCAGAGATGATTGCTACCATATTTCATTCCCCACTGGTTTTATGCACATGAGTCAAATCATGGACTCATCCTTATTAGTTAGGTGATTGTACTGCCCCCTAACTTCAAGTAGTTTGACCATATTAATTTTTCTAAATTGTCTACTTGACATAGTTAGTTTTCTATTAACATATTCTACTTCTTTAAGGGTATTCTCTGTTCCATTTCTGATCTCTCATCCCCTAGCACATCTAGTCCTACGTGGTCCTGGACTTTCTCACTGGCTAGTAAAAATGTTCTCACAATTACCAAGATCTTTAGACCCATGGTCCCCGTTAGTACTGTCTCCACTGAAGTCCAGGTCCCTCCTATAGGCGTCGAGTCTCCTCCTGGCCTGCATGGAGTCCAGGCTAGGGATCTCACAGGTGAGGCTGCTCGTTGCCAGGATCCAGGCTGTTTCCTGGTGCAGGAGCTGGGAGTGGTGTAGCCAGGTCTGGACCCCATTTACTTTAACAGCCATGGGCGTGCTCAGGATAACAGTTGAGTGTCCCTTTAAGGTTGGGGTGAATCCTTTGGCAGTGAACTTTTTTACTGGCACTATATCCCCAGGCTGGAAGGGATGTACAGGGTCTGCGGTGGGCACTGGCAGTGTGTTTCAAATCAGCTTATGGGTGGCTCTCTGGGTGTACTGCAGAACCTGTGAGGACTTGAGCAAGGAATGGTTATAAATTCCAGCTTTTAGTTTCTTACTAACCCTGGGATGGATGGGGAGAGGTTTACTATACAAGATCTTAAAAAGGGGAAACCCCTCTTGGTAGGGGATACACCTGGCCCATAAGAGGACAAAGACAGGAGGTTGGTCCAGTTTTCACCAGTTTCTAGGACAAATTTAGTTAAACTGCGTTTTTAGAGCCCTGCTCATGCCTGTCCTGAACTTTGTGACTGGTATGCACAAAGGAGTTTCCAATTGTACCTGAGGCTTGAGATATACTTTGAAATACCTTGGCTACAAAGGTTGGGCTGTTATCTGATACTATGACTACTGGCAGCCCTAATCTAGGTATAATCTCCCGGAATAATTTCTTGACTATTCTAGAGGTAGTTTCTGTCCTAGTGAGGTATGCTTTAACCCAACCCAAGAAGGTGTCTATAAGAACTAGCAGGCACTTATTCCCTGTCACTGGTGGCTTAATCTCTGTGAAATCTACCTCCCAATGGTCTCCTGGGGAATATCTTTGGGGCCCGAATTCCCAGGGGGACCCTCTTACCTTGCTTAGCATTTTACCTGTGCACAGACAGTACTTTTGGTGACTATGCTTTTAATTATCTTATCTAAGCTTGGTATCTAGTACCTGCCTCGCAGAAGTTCAGAAGTCTTGGTGACCTTTAAGTGGGTAGCCTGGTGTCTCTGCTGGTGTCACTGGGAGACCAATGGCCAACCTAGAGCCTCTGGGACCAACAGTCTGGTCTACCAACCATCTGGTCCTTTGATGGCTTGCTTCTGTTCTGCCAATTCCTCCTCTTGTTTGGTATAGGAGGGGGTATATGGTAGGTCTGGGGTCCAGCAGGTTTACTAAAATTTGTAAAGGTTCCACTGGTTCTGGGTGGCTTCCTTGACAGTTTGATCTGCGGCTTTATTTCCTCTGGTTTTAATTGTCTCCCCTTTCTGATGTCCTTTGCAGTGCACCATTGCAACTGCTCTTGGGAGCCAGATGACCTCTAATAAGGCTAAAATCTCTTCCCTATTTTTAATGTCCTTTCTGGCTAAACTTGGTAACCTTTTTTATTGGGGGATGGCATTATGTCCCCTTGTTCAGAGACTGTGCCCAAATGGTGTGGTCTAGGGTGACTACCGCTGCTCCTGCATATCAGATCCCATCCTGAACATAACTGCTCCCGTCTGTGAACAATACCTTGTCTGGTGATGATAGTGGGACATCTGTCAGGTCTGGGCAAGCTGTTTGTATTGCATCTGTTACCTCTATGCAGTTATGAATGGGTTCCTCCAGATCATCATATGGGAGCAGGCTGGCAGGGCTGATGGCCAGTGTCTTATGGAACCGGATGTGGGGCTGATCTAGGAGAAGAGGTTGGCACTGGGTGATCCTGGCGTTTGACATCCATCTCTCTGGAGCACCTCGAAGGAGGGCCTCCACAGCATGGGGTGCTGTCAGACCCAAAGTCAGCTTATCTGCCTCCTTTATCAGCAATGCTATGGTGGCCACAGCCCAGAGGCACGCTGGCCACTCTGCAGCCACAGAGCCTAGCATCTTAGACAGATAGGCGACAGGTCTCTTCCAGGGACCTAGAGTCTGAGTGAGAACCCTTTTGGCAATCCCCCTTACTTCACTCATGTAGATGTGGAAGGGGGTGGTGACGTCTGGCAAGGCTGGGGCAGGTGCTGAGAAGAGAGTCTTCTTTAGCTCCTTAAAGGCCCATTGTTCCACTTCGGTCCAGCTCAGTGGCAGAGCTGTAGGGGTGGTGGCTTGAAATTGAACTACTACAGGAGCTTGATGACTTGCCATCCCGAGGTGGGGGGGGGGGCGGTTTCTGCCCAGACTATGAGATAGAGATGCTGTAATTCCTTCAAGTAGGTGGAGGGCTTATGCTCTTCCTCTGGCACTGCTTTTTCCGTTTCCTGCAAGAAATATTCCTCTGCAAGAAGACAAGTTAAAAGAGTACAGGCAGGGGAGGATGTAATCAGACCTGGGTTCCTTGGATCCACGGTGAGGTGTGCTCCGTCCCCCTCAAAGGATATGGTGGTGTCCAAGTCAGTGGTATAACCATTCTAGCATGACCAAAAATGAACGCATTGCCATCTTCCTTCCATGATCCGCAGTCTTTTTTGATGTCCAAGGAAAACAGGCAATTTGTCCATTGGCTGCCTGGATTGATGTCTCCTTAGAGGTTACAGGTCCCATCAGCTCTGTCGAGACTGAATAGGCTGCTCAGTGTCCACCAGGAGACTAACAGGCTTGCCCTCCACTTATAAGATAACCCTGGGCTCCTGGGGATTAAGTGGAAAGGAGCCTCGGCCTTGTCAGTCCTCATCCTCTAAGTTAAAGACTCTTGAAGTATGAGTCTCTCCTTTTGCTTCCCTAGCTAACTTGCCAGGACATTCTCTCTTCTAATGTCTCTGCTTTTTACAGTAAGTACACTGATTCTTTCCTAACTGCTTTCTACCCTTTCTTTCTTTACTCTGTTCCCCTTTCTCGTCACATACACTAACCTTCATAATTTCAAATTAGCCTTTAAACCTTCTTTCTATGTCCTTTAAAAATGCATAACCATTACTCAAACCATCCATTATTTAGAAAAGGCAGAGGGATGAGTGAGCCCTCTGCTGCTTGAATTTCAAACTGTCACATTTTTTCCCCTAGATATAAAGATATCAATTTCAGATGAGCCTGAAAAGGGGACTCTCTAGCTGCTGCCTTCAAGTGCCCTAACAGAACATGGTGAAAAGTGTCCAAGGAGTTGCCAGGGGTTCTTGGGTCTCATTGGGGCACAAGGGGTCACAAGGGAGTTTCTCTCCTCGCAGCCTCCACATCCAACTACTCAAAACAACTCCTGAAGGGGATGAGCACCAGGTGGGGAGAGGCAGGGAGCACAGCTCAGGTCACAGGTGGCGAATGGAGGAGAAAGCTGCAGTCCTCCCACCCCCATACCCACTGGGAAAAGTGCTTGCCTCCTGCCAACGAAGATGGCATAGGGGGAACCGGTGACCCTTACACTGTAATTAGACTCCCTGACCTCTCTGAAAAGCCCCCCTGCTTGAGTGTGTTTCTATTAAAAAGTATTGATTTTAAAACTAATAAGAGTTGCCACACACACACAAAAAGAAACAAGTGGCCATAAAACATTTTCCTTTTCTTCTAAAGGCTTTACAATGTATTACAGTCATTAACCATATTAAATTCAAATGGTCAATTGAGACAAACAGTTCTGACACCGTTCCTCCACCACTGGTTAAGACTGGGTGGTGGCAGGTGTCGGAAATAATACCTTTGCTTTTCTGGGCAGGCTTTGGTAACTTTGCCAGCTTCCTTCTTGTAAATGGTTAACTTTAGAATTTGGTCCATGCTTTAAACCTCTTCGGACCATAGTTGTTACAAATTTATCAAATTAATAAACATAGACAGAAATTTTGGTGGGTCGATTTCCCCTCTGACGGAGAGCAAGCAGCCCTGGGAAAAAGAAATTCCAGTGGCCACTTTGGGGTGGTTTGTTAACTGTCAGAGCACTCAGCCTTGAATAAACCAAATGTTTCCTTTCACTCTCTTTTTTTTTCTCACAGATTTTCATATGTATATGAATAAATAATTACAATCAGGCAAAGAAAATATCAAACAAACATCTGTACTTACACCCTTTCAGTGAACAAGTACTCTTACAGTCTTGGGATCTGAGCAGATAACAGGAACACTGCCCAAGTCCCCTGATGGGGGCCTAACAGGAACAGATGTGGGGGCCTCCCTTTCCCACATCCCAGACAGGACTCTCAACCCATGTTTCAGCAAAACAAAAATGGCATTCATGTTGGACAAAGGAAACAAGATTAATAGGCACAACAAACAGATAAATGCCCCATCCTACAACTAGGGAGTTTCTCCGGAGCTAGTTCTGCCTCCCATAATGAGGGCAGGAGCAGAGGGGTGGCACAGCCAACACCCTGCGGGAGGGGAAAAGCTTGCAAATGCCGCTGCCTCTGCTGCTGCTGCCGCCACAGGACCAGTTTGTGAAGGGATAAAAAAGCTTAAAACTGCTCCTGGAGTCTGCCAAGGACTGTGAGGGGAAAGTCATCCTGCACTCCAGCATTGACCTGGGAAAAAGAGCGCTTAGTCAGGGAGGGGCAGGTTATACATAGAAGGTTATTTCAGGAGAGGTTTTCCTGCAAGGAACCTTGATTAAAAAAAAACAAAAGATCAGTAATCTAGTCGCACAGTCAAAGGTTAAACAGGAAGGGAAGAACCACTTAATGTCCTCTAAGAGGATTTCAACAAACTGACGACAAATTGACAAACATTTGACAAATTAAAACCTAACAAATGATACATACTAGGCCCAATTATGACAACACCAAACAAAAAGTCTTGACATAACCACAACAAACCTAAGACAAACAGTCCAGATACAACTAAGAGCTCCTTGGGAGGGAGGGAGAGGCCCCTGCCCACCCAGCAGGGGTCCTACTCTCTTCCCTTGAAGGGAAGAAGAGCCTCCAACCAGAGTTCCTATCTCCTCTTCCAGGAATCTCACACTCACACACCTGTATGGCAGGGGAAGACACCGTCATGTCCTCTGCCCGGAGTCCAAAGGTTAAAGCTGTGTCCAGCCCTCCGGCACTTGCCCTTGAGATCTCAAACTGCAGAGCCCTATCTCCTATGAGACCAGTCTTCCCTTTTTCAATAAATCCTTGTGGCTTCCACCTCCAGCTTTGATCTCTGGAAAGGAAAGAGAGTTCCCAGCCAGCAAAGCGAGGGTCCCTCTCCCCTCCCTGGAAATCTCGCTGGGGAACTTCCAAATGTTGTGGGGTGTCTTCCACGACCAGTTGCAAATGATCACAGAGGCGGTTAAATTGGTAATAAGCAAGCAAGGATTTATTGAACTGGCCAGGACAGTAGGAGACCTAACACTCACGACCGCACTGCCCCGGGTGCAGGCAGTCCTTTTAAAGGGGTCTGAACTATAAGCTTTCATTGTTTTAAATTCTGAGAACAGCTCTTAGGATTGTATCTGAGATAAGGAAGTTACAGCCTGCTCCTTGTCTCTAACCTTCCTAGACATGGGAATGTAGTCCTATCTAACAAAAGCAGATAGCTGAAGACTACCCTTTTGTTTTAAGCAGAACAGCAGGATGAAGTTTCAGCAGTTTTACCAGAGATGATTGCTACCATATTTCAGAGGCATACAGGAAACAGCCAACTGATGTTTCTCTCTCACATTGGCATTTCTCTCTCTCCTTCTCCCTTCCCCTTTGTAAAAGTCAATAAAATGTTAGAAAAAAAAACACAAAAATTCTCTGAAGCTGAAGAATACAATGAATGAAATACAAAAAAAATACAATAGAGAGCAACAATAATAGACTAGTATGAGCAGAAGGATATATCTGTGAAGTTGAAGACAGAATCTTTGAAATTATCCAGTCAAAAGGGGACAAAAAGAAAATATTTAAAAAGTGTAAAGAAATACTACATGAATTATGAGATACCATTAAGAGGAAAAACTGTGCATTGTTGTGGTCCCAAAAGAAAAAGAGAGGTATAAAATGTCAGACAACTTATATAAAACATACTGCTTGTTACTTCAAAATTCTAGCAAGAGATTTGGAAATTCAAGTTTATTATTCTCACCCAAAAAGATGTTCACCAGATCACACCAAGTCACATTATAATTAAAAATTTTCAAGTTAAAGAGATAATCTTAAAAGCAGTCAGAGAAAAACAACTATTTACAAACAAGGAAATACCAATAAGATCATCAGCTGGCTTTGTAACAGAAACTTTGTAGGCCCAGAAAGAAGTGGCATGATCTATTCAACATAATGAAAGGGGAAAACCTACAAACAAGAACAGTCTATCCAGAAAGGTTATCATTAAGAATTGAAGGAGAGATGAAGATTTTCCTTTAGAAAGCTAAAGGAATTCATTACCATTGAGCCAGCATTACACTAAACGTTAAAAGGGATACTTTAAGTTGAAAAGAAAGGCCAAACTAGAAATAACAAAATATATGAAAGAAAAAAACCTCACAAGTAAAGGCAAGCATGTAGGAAAGATAATAGGCCAACCATTTATAAGTCTAATATTAAAACAATTAAAATGGCAATAACTACATCCCTATCAATAATTACTTTAAATGTGAGTTGATAAAAATTGGTCAGAGGAACCAAGATGGCGGCATAGGTAAAACACCTATCTTGCCATCATACACAGCAATTTTGAAACTACAACTTAACGAAAGAACAAACACCGTCCAGAATCACCAGAAAGCAGGCCGAGTGAAAATTCCACAAATAAAAGTGAAGATAAAACACTGTGACTCGGAGGAGCGTCTGAGGACAGCACTGAAGATACGCAGAGAGGTGTTTGGAGCGCGCGCCAGCGGATAGGGCAGGAGGGTGAAAACCGGCCAGTTTTCTTGAACGGGGAGACAAAGACTTCCCACTGGACTGATTCTCCAGCTCTGGGCGAAGTCCAGGGAACCCACTGTCACACAGGGCAGAAGTTGGCAGAGGGAGGGCACACCGAAACTTGGGCGCTGCGGGGGTCTGCAGGCTTGTGGAGAAGGGAGCTTGCGCGTGAACTTGGGAACAGAGCAGCTGCCGGACAAAGTGGAGAGTGCTCGCGACTTGCTCTTTCATTCGGGAAACTGTCAGACTGCTTTGTTTTACAACCCTGGGTGAGACGTTGGGTGTGCAGACTCATTTGGGGAGAGTCTGAGTTCCCCGGCAGCCGGTGGAGCTCCACAGCAGCTCTCTCTCAGAAGTGCTGGCTGCCATTGCCCCCGGCACAGAGTCCCTGGGGCCACATAGGGCGGAGCTAATGCTGTCTGCTTGGCCCAGAGACTCCCCCCATCTAACCTGAGCACAGCTGAGCTTCACAGACAATTGGCCTGGAGGTCAACCCTTCCAAGTGCTAACAACGACTAACCTGAGCTTAACTTCAGCAAGACGGTGCAACCCATATCCACCTCAGGGAACTGGGGAGGCTGAGCCACTGTCCCTTGTAGGAAGTCTACCACACAAAGCTAATTGACCAACTCAGGGAAGCAGGCACCATGCAGAGACATGGAAAGAAATCAGATGTGAAAGAAATGGAGGAAAAAAACAACACGACTGGACATGGAATTCAAAACCACTGTTATAGGGCTTCTAAAGAGGTTCCTACAAAAGGTCGAGACCTGCAAGGAAATAATCAAGACCAACATGGAAATGAATGAGTCCTTCAAGGAAATGAAGAAGACCCTCAAGGATATAAAGGAGACTCTCAAGGATATGAAAAAATGACCAACCAGAAATTAAGCATACACTGACTGAAACAAAAAATATTATACAAAGACCTAAAAGTGCTCTGGAGCACCCCAAGAACCAAGTTAAAGATGTGAAATACAAAGAGGTAAAATCCACTCAGCTGAAAAAGCAAGAAACCAAAAGAATCCAAAAAATTGAAGATAGTGTAAGGGGCCTCTGGGACAACCTCAAGCATACCAACATCTGAATTATAGGGGTGCCAGAAAGAGAGAGAGAGCAAGACAATGAAAACCTATTTGAAGAAATAGTGACTGAAAACTTCCCCCACCTGGTGAAAGAAATTGACTTAGGAGTCCAAGAAGCGCACCAAACGCCAATATATAGGAACCCTAAGAGGACCACACCAAGGTACATCATAATTAAAATGCCAAGAGCAAAAGACAAAGAGAGAATATTAAAAGCAGCAAGAGAAAAACAGTTAGTTACCTATAAGGGGGCACCCATACGATTGTCAGCAGATTTCTCAACAGAAACGATGCAGGCCAGACGGGAGTGGCAAGAAATATTCAAAGTGATGAATAGCAAGAATCTACAACCAAGATTACTCTATCCAGCAAAGCTATCATTCAGAATTGAAGGTCAGATAAAGTGCTTCGCAGATAAGAAAAAACTAAAGGACTTCATCACCACCAAACCAATATTATATGAAATGCTGAAAGATATTCTTTAAGAAGAGGAATAAGAAAAAGATAAAAGTGTAAATTATGAACAACAAATACACATCTATCAACAAATGAATCTAAAAATCAAGTGAATTAATAAGCTGATGAACAGGATAAACTGGTGAATGTAACAGAATCATGGACATAGGGAGGGAATGGACTGACAATTCTTGGGGAGAAAGGGGCTGTGGTAAGTGCAGCAAGAGATTGGACAAAAATCATGCAACTATGGGAGAGGACAGTGGAGGGGGGTGAGGGCGGAGGGTGTGATGGGTACCAGGTGGAGGGGAGCTATAGGGGAAAAAAGGGAACAATGTAATTAATAAACTGAACAATAAAGATAAAAATTTAAAAAAATGTAAGTTGACTAAGTGTACCATTAGAAAACATAGGTGATGATGGATAAAAACAAAAACAAAATCAAAAACAAAACAAGAACCTCATGTATGCTGCTTATGAGACTCCAGAAAGAGACATACACATAGATTAAAGTAAAGGGATGGAAAAGGTATTGCATGAAAATGGGAACAAACCAAAAAAGAAGTTGGGATAGAAATACTTAGATCAGACAAAATAGATTTTAAAACAAAGGCTAGAAGAAGAGACATAGAAGGACCCAGCAATTTCAATTCTGTGCATTAGGTAAAGAAAGTGAAACACTAATTCAAAAAGTATATGCATCCCTATTTTTACTGCATTGTTATCTACATTAACCAATATATGGAAGCAACCTGGATGTTCATCAATAGATGAATGAATAAAGAAGTGGATATATAGACCAGTGACTGGAAAACTGTGGCTCATGAGCCACGTGCTGCCCTTTGGCCCCTTGAGTGTGATTCTTCCACAAAATACCACTGCCTGGGCAAGTCTATTTTGAAGAAGTACATTAGAAGAAGTTTAAGTTTAAAAAATTTGTCACTCAATAGAAATTTCAATTGTACTTTTGATATTTGGCTCTGTTGACTAATGAGTTTTCAGACCAATGATATAGATGATGAGATATATAGATATATATATAGATATAGATATATAGAAATAGATATAGATATAGATATATGCTCAATCATGTAAAAGAATAAGATATTGCCATTTGTGACAACATGGATAGACCTAGAGGATATTATGTAAGTGAAATAAGTTAGAGAAAGACAAATACTTTCATCATTTCACATATGTGTGAAAATTAAAACACTAAACAAATTAACAAAAAGGTACAGAAAAACTGATAGTTGCCAGAGGATTAAGTGATGGGGGCAGGAGAAAAAAGGTGAAGGGGATTAAGAGATACAAACCTATTACATAAAATTTGAGGCCCAGTGCATTCATGGACTTGGCGGGGGGGGGGGGGTCCTTCAGTCCAGCCTGCACCCTCTCGCAATCTAGGAACCCTTGGGGGATGTCCGACTGCCCCAGAGGTGGGATAGGCTCCTGCCACTACTGCTACACTCTCCAGCCATGAGCCCAGCTTCTGGATGAGTGACGCTCCCCCTATGGGAGTGCAATGACCACCAGGGGGCAGCTCCTGCATTGAGTGTCTGCCCACTGGTGGTCAGTGCGCATCATAGTGACCGGTTGTTCTGCTGTTCACTTGATTTGCATATTAGCCTTTTATTATATAGGAATAGAGGCCTGGTGCACGAAATTTGTGCACGGGGGGTAGGGGGGTGTCCCTCAGCCCAGCTTGCACCCTCTCCAATCTGGGACCCCTCGAGGGATGTCCAGCTGCTTGTTTAGGCCCGATTGGGATTGGGCCTAAGCCATCAGTCGGACATCCTTCTCACAATGCAGGGCTGCTGGCTCCAAACTGCTTGCCTGCCTGCCTCCCTGATTGCCCCTAACCACTTCTGCCTGTCAGCCTGCTCACCCCATAACCACTACCCTGCAGGCCTGATTGATGTCTAACTGCTCCCCAGCCAGCCTGTTTGTCCCCAACTTCCCTCCTCTGCCGGCCTGGTCACCCCTAACTGCCCTCTCCTGATGACCTGATGGCCCACAACTGCCCTCCCTTGCAGGCCTGGAACCTCCAATGGCCCTCCCCTGCTGGCCATCTTGTGGTGGCCATTTTGTATCCACATGGGGGTAGGATCTTTGACCACATGGGGGCAGCCCTCTTGTGTGTTGAGCTGATGGTCAATCTGTGTATTACTCTTTTATTAGATAGGACAGAGGCCTGGTGCATGGGTGGGGGCCAGCTGGTTTGCCCTGAAGGGTGTCCTGAATCAGGCCCTTAGGGTGAGGGGTGGCCTTGGTGAGGGGCCTAAGGTGGTTTGTAGGCTGTCCACATCCCCAGTGACCCAAGTGGAGGCCTGAGATCTGGGATTAATCCATGTCTACATTGAAAGTTTGTAGCCTGGAGTGAAGCTAAGCCTTCTGCAGGTGGCAGCCATTTCCGTTTAAAACTTTGTAGCCTAGAGTGGAGGGCTAGGCACTAGGGCTGCAGAAGTTTAGCTTCTTCCATCCCCCCGACAACCCTATCCTCTTCTCTCTTCAGTTTCGTGGCTGCCTTCGGATTATGTATCTTTTAGAATTGAAACTTGTACCATTGAGGCCTAAATTGGCAAAGGCAGGTGGAAGGCTTGGTTTCCTGTATTGCCGAGGAAACCCAAGCCTCCCTCTTGCTCTCAGTGGTGGCAGCTATCTTGTTTGGGGTTTATTTGCATAATTTGCTCCTGATTGGCTGATTGGCATGGCTGGTGGGCGTGGCTTGTGGGTGTGGCAAAAGGTACGCTCAAATTTGCATATTACTCTTTTATTAGATAGGATAAGTCAGGGGATATAAAATACAGCCCAGGGAATACAGTCAGTAATATCACAATGATTTTGTATGGTGACAGATAGTGAACTTTTTGTGGTGATCACTTTGTAAGGTGTATAAATGTGAAATCTCACTACATTATACACCTTAAACTAATACTTTATGTCACTATACTTTAATTAAAAAATATTTATGCCCAGCCGGTTTAGCTTAGTGTTTGAGTGTTGACCTATGAAACAGGTGGTTACGATTAGATTCTGGTCAGGGCACATGCCCAGGTTGTGTTTTGGTCCCCAGTGGGGTGCATGTAGGAGGCAGCTAATTAATGATTCTATTTCACCATTGATTTTTCTATCTCTCTCTCCCTCTCCCTTACTTTCCCTAAAACATATTTAAAAAAGAGCTTGACATTCTGGAATAAATATTAGACTTAAAAAATATATTCACCAAGACTCATTATAATGAAACTGTCTATAAGTAAAGACAAATATATTTTTAAATCTCAAATTTAAGAGAACCCCCATTAAGCTATGAATGGAATTCTCAGTGAAATATTTACAGCCCAGGAGAGTAGAACAATGTATTAAAAAGCCTGAAAAAACAAACAAACCAAGAGTTAAACACAAAATAAAACAAAAAGTGCCAAACAGGAATATTTTACCCCCCAACTTTGACTATCAGAAATGGAGAGGAGCAAGCAAGGTGGCCTCCATTCAGGGGGCTGTGTAGCAGCAAGGGGCCTGACCTAGACCTTGGAGTGGCCCGGGTTCTTCTCCCTGCACTGGCCTCTGTCACCTGAAGGCCTGCACATGGCCAGCCCAATAGCAGAGCACTGGACCTTCCCAGCCCAGCACACTTCAGCTGCCTCCAAAAGCAGTCATCATAGACAAGTGTCACCCCATCCTCCACTTCCCATGCCAGGAAACAAGGTTCTTGAGTCTTGAATTTATTCCTCCAAGAGGAAGAACAAACTCTCTGATAATTTCAACATTAAAAAAAGATGTGTTAGAGGGAGAACTAAGATGGCGGCATAGGTAAACACCTATTGGTCTGCCCGCGCAATGATTTAAAAACTACAACATAAAAACAAAACAAAAATCACCCAGAATCGCCAGAAAGCTCTCTAAGTGGAGACTCCACAAATAAGAGTAAAGGTGGGACACTAAGACTCAGAGGAGCGGCGGGAGCGCAGCCTTGAAGAGGCAAACAGGTCAGGAGCCATCCTGGTCGCGCGCCTGGGCTGGGGCTGGAGCAGCAACCCCGGCTGGGTTTCGCCAACGGGGAGGGCGGAGACGTCCCACTACATGGATTCCCCAGTGCCAGGCGAAGTCTGAGGTCCAGGGGACGCACCCTGGAAGTGGGGCATAGCAGAGGTCTCCTAGTCTGCGAGAAACCCGGAGGCGGGGAAAGACAGTTGGTGCACAAGTGTCGCACAAACCCAGGACGTGCCCCCTGGAAACTTGTCTCCAGGTCCCGGAAATCATCTATTTTACAACCCCGGGCTAGACTTTGGGGGTGCAGACCCATTTGGGGAGAGGCAGAGTTGTCTGCCAAGGGGAAGAGACTAGCAGCTTTCTCTTGGAGGTGTCTGCAGCCATCCCCATCCAACAGAGACCCGTGAGGGCGCGCGCGAGCGCCACATAGGACACAGCTGACGCTGATGCTGGCTGCACAGCTCAGAGACTCCGCCCATCCAACCTGAACACAGTCTCCCTTCACAGCCAATTGGCCTGGAGGTCAAACCCTCCTAGAGCTAACAACAACAAGCTGTGTTTAAATTCAAAAATACTGAATACAACCCATAAAGGATTGCAGTAAGAGTACCCATCTCAGGTAATTGGGGAGGCTGTGCCACTGACCCCTAGAGGATATCTACCACATAAAGCAGCCACCATGCAGAGATATGGAAGGAAATCAGGGGTGAAGGAAATGGAGGAGAAAAGACGACAAGACATAGAATTCAAAACCACGGTTATAAGGCTTTTCAAGAGGCTCCTAGAAAAGGCCAATGAATTTAATGAGAATTACAAGGAAATAAACAAGACCAACCAGGAAATGAATGAGACTTACAAGGAAATGAATGAAACCCTCAAGGAAATCAACAAGACCTCTGAGGATATGAACCAGACCCTCACGGATATGTAAAAGGACCAACTAGAAATCAAGCATACACAGACTGAAATAAAAAATATTACACAAAGTCCTAAAAGCAGTCCAGAGGGCAACAAGAACCAAGTCAAAGATTTGAAATACAAAGAAGCAAAATCCACTCGACTGGAAAAGCAAGAAACAAAAAGAATTCAGAAAATTGAAGATAGTGTAAGGGGCCTCTGGGACAACCTCAAGCATACCAACATTTGAATTTTTGGGGTGCCAGAAAAAGAGAGAGAGCAAGTTAATGAAAACCTACTTGAAGAAATAGTGACTGAAAACTTCCCCCACCTGGTGAAAGAAACTGACTTAAGAGCCCAAGAAGTACACAGAACCCCAAAATATAGGAATCTAAAGAGGACCACACCAAGACACATCATAATTAAAATGCCAAGAGCAAAAGATAAAGAGAGAATATTAAAAGCAGCAAGAGAAAAACAGTTGTTTACCTACAGGGGAGCACCCATACGATTGTCAGCGGATTTCTTAACAGAAACGATGCAGGCCAGACGGGAGTGGCAAGAAATATTCAAAATAATGAATAGCAAGAATCTACAACCAAGATTACTCTATCCAGCAAAGCTATCATTCAGAATTGAAGATCAGATAAAATGCTTCGCAGATAAGAAAAAGCTAAAGGAGTTCATCACCACCAAACCAATATTATATGAAATGCTGAAAGATATTCTGTAAGAAGAGGAAGAAGAAAAAGGTAAAAATATAAATTATGAACAACAAATACACATCTATCAACAAATGAACATAAAAATCAAGTGAATTGATAGGCTAATGAACAGGATAAACTGGTGAATATAACAGAAACATGGGCATAGAGAGGGAATGGACTGACAATTCTTGGGGAGAAAAGGGTTGTGGGAAGTACAGCAAGAGATTGGACAAAAATCATGCAACAATGGGAGAGGACAGTGGGGAGGGGCAGGGGAGGGTGGAAGGTGGGATAGGTACAGGGTGGAGGGGAGATATAGGGGGATAAAAAAGGGGAAACAATGTAATTAATAAACTGAACAATAAAGATTTAAAAAAGGGTAAAAAAAAAGATGTGTTAGAAAGAATAAAAGTACTCCACATTCTAACGTTCTATTTTGAAAGTATTCTTTGTGTTACTACTGTCCACTGATAAGCCAATGGAAAAACAGGCCAGTTTCTGGGGATTAACATCCAGAGATCAGGAACAGGCCTTGGAGCTACTTTTATTCTTAGAAATATTACTAAAGGACAAAGTGTTGAGATTTGCTTTGAACTTTATAATCCTAAAATCAGGAAATTCAAGTGGTCAAATTACAGAAGTAGCTAGAAGAGGCTTACTATACTTACAAGATGCCACTCATGAACATGGCACTTTTGATAGTAATATGAAGCCAATAGTACAAAAATATAGCCAGTAAGTTCCTGTCAATCAGCTGGAAACTAAAAATGAAGTGCAAGTTAAAACCAGGTCCAAACTCTGGGAGTGTCCAAAATTTAATATTAAAGGAATCAAAGTTTATCTTTATTTAACTGAAGAACAAATGAAAGAAGCTCAGAAGTGGAGTCAGCCTTGGCTTGAGTTTGAATATGATACTTTAAAAATTAAAGCTGCAATATGGGATAAAATTGAAACATTGAAAAAGTCCTGATCTGAAAGTAAATTAAGCTACTGACAGATGGTATACTGACTCTCAGATTATCTTTTAGAGACTATTTAATTTCATATATAAGAACATAGTCATTAAATCAGCTAAGCATTCATTATTTTATGAGTGCTGTTTTAAAAAATAAAATTGGCATAATAACTTTTTACTTTAAAAGGGAAAAAAAGAAATAAAGGAGAAAAACTTTCTTAGCTCCCCCTTCCCCACAAAAATTGTTGAGAGAGTTCATCACCAAAAGACACAACTTAAAAGAAATGGTTAAAGGAGCTCTTTAGACTTAAATTAAAGGAAGCTTATTAGAAACATGAAAAGATAAAACACATTGGTGATGATAAGTATATAGTTAGAGTGAAGATAAACTAACACTGTATAATAAAAGGCTAACATGTAAATAGGCCGAAATGTGGAACAACCAGAACGACCGGAACGACCAAACAACTGAACAACTGAACAACCAGTCACTATGACATGTGCTGACCACCAGAAGGTGAGTAAGGAAGATGGTGGGCATTAGTCATGGCAGGATGGTGGAGCAGCTGAGCAGTGGTGCCAGACAAAGGAAGGACACTGGTTGCTGTCATAGGGGCAAACCTCTGGTGGTTACTAAAAATTATTTGCTCTCACACAGTCTTGCATAGTGCTCGCACCTGCTGCCAGTGCTGGCCCCACTTGCACTGCAGCTGATGCCGGAGCCACTGCTCATACCCACTGCTGGTGCCCAGTGCCGATCCCGATGATGGCACCATCAACAGGTACAAGAGGTAGCTGCAAGCCCTGATTGTCTCTGAGGGTTTCTCCACCTACCCCTGTTCCTGAGGGGTGATGAGGGAAGCAGCCACCGCTCACACCCCCTAACAGTGCTGGCCGCACTCACAACCACTGCTAGTGCCAACCTCAATTGTTCTATGGTTCCAGCAGAAGGTGCGAGTAGGGTCAGCACCTTCAGGGCATGAAAGTGGCAGCAGGAGTGGGGCAGCTAGAAGACAGGGGACTGGTGGCCACAGTGGGAGGGGCCAGGAGGGGTCACAGAGAATGGGCCAAGAACTGCCCCTGTACCTACTGCAGCCTTGCAGCCCACAGTTTCTTTCAAGGTGCACAAATTTATCCACTGGGCCCCTAATATCCTATTTAATAAAGAGGTAATATGCAAATTAACTATCACTCTAACACAAGCTGGACACCCTCATGTGGCCAAAGATGGCCACCCCCATATGGACACAAGATAGCCAACACAAGAGGGCCGGCAGGGGAGGGCAGTTGTGGGTAATCAGGCCAGCAGGAAAGGGCATTTGGGAGGGACAAGACCTGCAAGAGAGGGAATTTGGGGGGACAAAACTGCAAGGTAGGACAGTTAGGGGTGACCAGGCTGGCAGAGAAGGGCAGTTGGGGGGGAACCAGGCCAGAAGGGAGGGTGGCTGGGGGGAAACCAGGCCTGCAGGGGAGGACAGTTAGGGGTGACCAGACTGGCAAGGGAGGGCTGTTAGAGGTGACCAAGCCAGCAGGGGAGGGAAGCTGGGGGACACAAGGCCTACAGGGTAGCAGTTAGATGTTGATCAGGCTGGTAGAGGGTTAGGGGATGATTAGGCTGGCAGGCAGAAGCAGTTAGGGGAAATCAGGCAGGCAGGCAAACAAGCGGATAGGAGCCAGGAGTTCTGGATTGTGAGAGGGGTCCCAGATTGGAGAGGGTGAAGGCTGGGCTGAGGGACACACACATACCCACTAATTTTGTGCAACGGGCCTCTAGTAATTATATGGTGGTGTGTAAATAATTTAACTTTGGTATTATATTAAATGACAAAGGTATTACAAAAAGCTAGTTAAGTAATTTGTTAATAGATACTCAATGTGAGTGGAGGGAATAAAGTGCAGGAGAGGGACATCTGTAATTGTGTCAACAATAAAAAAGAAAATAGATGCACAATCTAAAATATGTAAATTACAATGCTTAGAAAAGAAAAATATAAGTGGCAAAAATATGGTACAGTTTTTCTCTGTGACTAAAGTTCAGTTGTTATCAATTAAAATATATATTTATATATGTATGTATATATATATATATATATAAACACACATACATATTATATTTTATGTAAATTTCTTGATAAACACTAAGTAAGTACATACACTAGATGTACACAAAAAATAAATAGAACAGAATCAAAGCATATCGCTATAGAAAATCATCAATTTACAAAGGAAGACAGCAGACAGCAAAAGAAAAAAGAAGGAACAAAGGAATTTCAAAACAGCCAGAACACTATTAATAAGATAGCATTAGTAAGTTTATACCTATCAATAATTACTTTAAGAATAAATGGATTAAATTCTCCAATCAAAATACATAAACTGGTGGAATGAAAACAAAACAAGAACTAATTTTATGGTGACAACAAAAGAGTCACTTTAGCTCCAAGGACATGAGTGAAGGGATGAATCACAGCATCCTATTTAATAAAAGAGGAATATGCAAATTGACCATACCTGAAATTGAGCCATGCCAACAAGCCATGCCCACCAGCCAATCAGGAGCAAATAAACCCCAACCAAGATGGCTGTGGCCACTGAGAGGAGGAGGAAGGCTTGGGTTTCGCCAGCAATGGAGGAAACCAAGCTTTCCACTTGCCCTTCCTGGCATAGGCCTCCACTCAATGCTACAAAGTTTCAATTATAGAAGATACATCCCAACAGAAATGGCGGCAGCCATGGAGCTGGAGAGAGCAGAGGCTGGGGTTGCCTGAGTGATGGAGGAAGCCAAGCTTCTGAAGCCCTAGTGCCTAGGCCTCCACTCTCGGTCACAAAGTTTCAATTATAGAATTAAAATAAATCCAAACAGAAATGTCTGTCACCAGGGAGCGAGCAGAAGGCTTAGCTCTGCTCCAGGCTACAAGGTTTCAATTGTAGAACATAAATTAATCCCAGATCCCAGGGCCTCTGCTTGGGTCACTGAGGGGCATGGCCAGCCTGCAAATCATCACAGGCCCTTCTCCCAGACTTCCCCACACCCCAAAGGAACTCCCACCCTGATCCAGAGCACTCTTCAGCGAAAATCAGCTGGCCCCCACCCATGCATCAGGTGTCTATACTATCCAATAAAAGAGTAATTTGCAGATTGACCATCACTCCAACACACAAGAGGGCTGCCCCCATGTGGTCAAAGATCCTGCCCTCATGTGGACACAAGATGGCCATCATAAGATGGCCAGCAGGGGAGGGCCATTGGGAGGTTCCAGGCCTGCAAGGGAGGGCAGGTAGGGGTGACCACGCTGGAAGATTAGGGAAGTTGGGTTTAGACAGGCTGGCAGGAGAGCAGTTAGTCATCAATTAGAATGGCAGGGTAGTGGTTAGGGGTTGATCAGGCTGGCAGGAAGAAGCGGTTAGGGGCAATCAGGCAGGCAGGCAGGTGAGCAGTTTGGAGCCACCAGTCCTGGATTGTGAGAAGGATGACCGCCTGCTCGTTTAGGCCCTATCCTACTAGGATCGGGCCCAAACATGCAGGCAGACATCCCTCGAGGAGTCCCAGATTGGAGAGGGTGCAGGCTGGGCTGAGGGACATCCCCCGCCTCCCATGCATGAATTTCATGCACCAGGCCTCTAGTGTGATTATAATGAACAGAGCTTGAACAGAACTGTATTACATACTTAAAAGTCACTAAAAGTAGATCTTAAATGTTTTCACCAGACACAAAAAAATAGTAATTACATGAAATGATGGATGTGTTAACTATCTTTATTGTGTCAATCATTTAAAAATATATTGTATATGTCTATCAAAATGATTTTGTTTTACACCTTAAACTTAGGTAATGTTTTATGTAAATTATCCTATACTAGTGGCCCAGTGCACAAAATTTGTGCATGGGGAGGAGTAGTCCCTCAGCCCAACCTGCCCCCTCTCACATACTGAGAGCCCTTAGGTGATGCCCAACTGATGGCTCACCCCCAGCCTGCCCAAGGCCTAAAGCTGAGATGGCACTCAGCCATCTCCCTGCTCAGCTCAGCTCCAACTGCCTGTGACCACCCGGCCCCAGGTCCTGGGCGCTCACCTCTGTTCCCGCACCCTGGCTGCTTGCCCTGGCCCCTAGCCATCTCCCGTGCTCACCACGTGCCACCCCTCCTGGCCACCTCCAAGCTTGGGTGGCTGGGGTGCCGCGGGGCTCCTGTGCTCACCCCGCCCTATGCCCCAGCTGCCTCCAAGCTCGGGCACCATGGCGCTAGCCACCGCTACTGCTTTGTCTCCACCTCTGGGGCCCAGCCTTCACGCCACTCATCCCCGCCCCTCGGCTCCACCCCCTGCTCCTGATTGGCTAGTAGTGTAGCCAACCAGGAGCCAAGGTACGACCACATTTCCATGTTACTCTTTTATTAGATAGGATAATAAAAGAGAAACATGCAAACATGACCATACCTTCACTACACTACCAGCCAATCAGGAGCAGAGGGTGTGGCTGCTGTGCGCCAGGTGCAGGATGGGAGGCCTGCGGCGGGGCATGTCCATGGTGCGCTGGGAGTCTTGTGGGTAGCTGGATGCAAAATATGGAATGTTTCACGAATTTGGGTGTCATCCTTGACACAGGACAGGGGCCAATGACTAATCTCTGTATCGTTCCAATTTTAGTATATGTGCTGCCAAAGCAAGCACGCTATAAGCCCCGCCCACATGGTATTTTAGGGCCGGCGAGATCCCTCCCTTTTAGTTACGGTGACTGAGTCAAGTTCTTTCGCAGTGACCTCGGGATGGTTACAGGAATTTGATGCCACAGGATCCCCTCATGAAGCTCTCATGTTGGTTGCTCTGATAGTTAGGCTGCAACTGAGCTGTGGGGTTTACCTGTCATGTGGAACATGCAAATGAGGGCCCAGGGCACCTTGGGTAATGAGCGCGAGGTGGGGGTATGAATCGTCAGGCCCAAGTGCTGGGTCAGCGGAGCAGGCGGGGGCGGGAGGTAAATCATCAGGCCCAAGTGCTGGGTCGGCGGAGCAGGTGGGGGGCGGCAAGCACGGACCACGTCTCTGCATGGTTCTTTCGAGGGCCTAGCAAGCAGGAAAGGCTCGGTCCTTGAGACTTTCGTGGTGCGGGGAGGGCTGGACCAGGACAATGCCATACTTTCAAAGCAAGTTGTTTCCCACTTAAATATCCTCTGATGGGTATCTTTAAAAAAGAAGTAAATGTTCAGCCATTGTCATGCTTTGAAAAGTTAAGGTAATTCCTTAATATCACCTAATATCCACTGTACGTTCAAATGTCTTTGTTTCAAAGATGCCTTTTACTGTTGGTTTGCCAAGGATCCAAGCGAAGTCCCATTGACCACGTTGTATTTGGTTACTTGGTCTTTAGGTCTCTCTTATTCTCTATCATCACCCCTCCCTATTTCTCTTGTGGCCGTAGTGGGGAAACTGGATATTTGCCCTGTGGAGCATCACAATTCTTGCATTTGGCCCATTTCTTACTGATAATGTTGTTTAACTTCTCTGTCTTACATGTTCCTTGGAAAGTCATAGATCCAGATGTCTGGTAAGCCTGCGGTCATTGCATCCCAGCATGACACCAGCAGCATCCTGCTAAACCAGTGGGCTCTGGGGGTCACCCACTAGACTCTCCATTATAAAGTCTGGAACAACACCCCTGAGCAACCTCAGTAACTTTCAATTTCAAGAGGGAAAAAGGGAGCTGGAAAAGTATAGGCACTGCACTTTGGCAGAGGCACGAGAAGAGACTCCTAAGGGGTCCCGGGTCTGCGGCAGAGCATCTCTGGGCACAGCAGGAAAGGCAGGAGAATGGGAACCGGCGAGCGGGGGAGGTGCTGCGTGCGTAGCAGGGCCCTCCAAAGGGGAACCTTCACGAGGAGAGGCAGACATGCAGCCTGAAGATCCAGAAGGCAAGAGACCCCCATGCCCTCCTCCCGAGTTCCGCTGATCTCCATGGTCAAGGTTGGGCGCACCCGGTTCTGGTGGGCCAAGCGCTCTGTGTCCAGCACCCACGCCCCCAGTGGTGGGGGGCAGTTGGGGCCGAGCAGGCTGGCAGAGGGGACCAGTTGGGGCAATCAGGTCAGCAAGCAGAGTGGTTAGGGGTGATCAAGCAGTCAGGCAGGTGAGCGGTTAGGAGCAGATTTCGAGGGGATTGTCCAAGTGCCAGTTTAGGCCCGATCCCACAGGGGTCTCAGATTGGAGAGGATGGAGGCCAGACTGAGAGACAACCCCCTCACCCCCCGTGTGCATGAATTCCATGCACTGGACCACTAGTATATCAATAAAGTTAAAGAATGAAAACACTACAGTGTGGCACTGGTACAATATCAAGCAAACAAACAACAGAATATAATGTATACAGGAAATAAACTTTCACATAAGTAATCAAATTATTTTTATAAGGATATTAAGACTATGCAATGTGAAACAGATGTTTTAAAAAATTTGTATTGAGAAAACTACATATCTACATGAAAATAAAGTGGGACTCTTTTCTTATACCACACCCAAAAATTAATTCAAAACTGTTCAAAGTTATAAATATCTGAACGAAAATTAAAGCTTTTAGAAGGTAGTGGAAAATCTTCATGAAATTGGATTTGACAACTTTCTGATATATGATACCAAAAGCAGAATCAACAATAAAGAATAGATAAATTGGTTTATATCAAAATTAAAATGTATATCCATCAATGAACATGTTCTACAGACTGAAAAGGCAACACACCACATGGGAGAAATTGTTTACAAACCATATATCTGAAAAGGGTTTAATATCTAAAATATATAATATAGTCTTAAAACTCAACCACAAAGGAACAAAACAGCTAAAAATAATTTAAAAATTTAATAAACATGTTTAAGGAGGGTCTACAAATAGTCAATAAGTACATGAATAGATACTCAATTTTAACCATCAGAAAAATGCAGATCAAAGCCTCAATGATATATTAGTTCACATTCATTAGAATGGCTACTATTGGAGGAAAAAAACAGAAAATAACAAATATTGTCAATGATATAGATAAATAACCCTTGAGTACCTTTAGTAAGAATGTAAAATGATGTAACCTCAATGAAAAACAGTACAGCAGTTACCCAAAAAATGAAATACAATTACCATGTGATCCAACAATTCCACTTCTGGGTATATACTCAAATAAATTGAAAGCAGGAACTCAAATAGATATTTCTATGCCTGTGTTCAGAGAAGCATTATTCACAATGATCAAAAAGTAGAAGCAACCAAGCATCCATCAGCAAATAAATAGGTAAACAAAATGTGATATGTAAATGCACTAGAATGTTATTGAACCTTAAAAATAGAGGACTTTCTGACACATGTTATAACATTGGTGAAACTTGTAGATGTTACACTAACTGAAATAATCCCACCACAAACTGACAAATACTATATGATTCTACTAATATGAAGTATCTATAGTAGTCAAATTAATAGAGAAAGAAATTAGAATGGTGATTGTCAAAGTCTTAGGGACAGATGGAAATCGGGAGTTGTTTAATGTGTATAGTGTTTCCGTTTTATAAGATGCAAAGTTCTGTGGAGGGCTATGGTTGAATAAAAATGTGCATGGACTTAATGCTAATGAATGTGCACTTAACATTTTTAATGTGGTTTATTTTATGCTATGTGTATTTTACCACAATTTTTAAAATAATATTTTTTCTTAATCCTCACCTGAGTATATTTTTCCATTGATTACTTTTTAGAGAGAATGGAAGGGAAAGGGAGAAACAGAGAGAGAAAAATCAATGTGAGAGTTACACATTAACTGGTTGCCTCCCGCATGCACCATGCCTGGAGCCAGGGATCCAGCCTGCAACTGACGTACCTGCCTTGACCAGAATTTAACTCAAGACCTTTCAGTACACAGGCCGACACTCTAAAGCAATGAGCAAAACTGAATAGGTCAAGAAATTTTAAAAATATACAACAGAGCTAGAGAAGTAGAAAATAAGTAGAAGACAAAAAAAAATAAAGGCAAGTAATAAGTAACAGTAACAAATGTGGTAGATAATAATTCTACTATATCAACAATCATTTTAAACATCAAAGGTCTAAATACAAGTAAAATAAAAAAGGGGAAGGAGAGATATCTGTAATACTATCAACAATTAAAAAGTATATTTTAATTAAATAATACAAGTAAAAAACTGAGAAAGAGTGGATAAAAGAAGACCCAACTGTGTCTTGTCTAAAAACAAGCAAATAAAAATCAACATTTGAATATAAAGGCACAGATAAGTTAAAATGAAAGAAATGGAGGATGATATGCTATGTTAACAATAATTGAAAGAAAGCTGGATTCACTACATTAATTTTATGCAAAGCTGATTTTAAAGCAAGGAAAAATACCAGAGATAAAAAGGGGCCTTTAAGTACATTGTAATAGTGGAGAAAATTCTCCAAGAAGACTTAACTAATCTTTTAAAAAAATTTTTATTATTGAAAGTATTATATATGTCCCCCTTTTTCCTCAATTGCCCCCCTCCACCCTGCCTCTAACACGCCCCCCCAGGCCTTCACCACACTGTAGTCTATGTCCATGAGTTATGCATATCCTATCTAATAAAAAAGTAATATGCAAATTGACCATCACTCCAACACACAAGATGACTGCCCCCATGTGGTCAAAGATGGCCACCACCATGTGGACACAAGATGGCTGCCACAAGATGACTGGCAGAGGAGGGAAGTTGGGGACAACCAGGTCTACAGGTGATTCTGTTACATTCCCAGGCCTGAAGGAGAGGTCAGTTAAGGGTGACCAGGCCTGCAGGGGAGGGAACTTGGGGATGATATGGCTGGCCAGGGAGCAGTTAGGCATTGATCAGGCTGGTAGGAAAGTGTTTAAGGGGTGATAATGTTGGCAGGTAGAAGCGGTTAGGAGCAGTCAGGCAGGCAGGCAGGTGAGCAGTTGGGAGCCAGCAGTACTGGATTGTGAGAGAGATGTCCAACTCCCATTTAGGCCCAACAGGATTTGGCCTAAACAGGAAATTGACAACCCTCCAGGTATCCCAGATTGGAGAGGGTGCAGGCTGGGCTGACCCCCCCCCCCCCCCGCCACATACACACACACACACATTTCTTGCATTGGGCCTCTAATATGCATATAAGTTCTTTGATAAACATCTCTCACCCGCTCACCCACCTGATGCTGCTTTCCCTTTGAGATTTATCAGTCAGTGCCATACTTCTATGACTGGATTTTTTTTGTTCTTCAGTTTATTTTGTTCTTTAGATTCCACATATTTGTGAGATTATGTGATACTTGTCTTTCTCTAAATGGCTAATTTCCCTTAGCATAATACTATCCAGGTTCCTCCATTCTATCTCAAAGGGTAAGAGATCCTACAGTTGCATAGTATTTCATTATGTAAATTTACCACAGCTTTTTCATCCATTCATGTAAGGATGGACATTTTGGCTGTTTCCAGATTTTAGCTATTGTAAATTGTGTTGCTATGAACATAGGGGTGCATATATGATTTTCTTTAATCTTCAATGTTCAGTATATTAATTATATTGTTCCCCTTTTTCCCCGATAACTCCCTTCCACTCGGTAACCATCCCAACCTCCACCCTCACCCCCACACTGTCCTTTCCCACAGGTGCATGATTTTTGTCCAGTATCTTGCTGTACTTCCCACACCCCTTTTCTCCCAAAGAATTGTCAGTCCATTCCCTCTTTATGTCCATGATTCTATTACATTCACCCGTTTATCCTGTTCATCAGATTATTAATTCACTTGATTTTTAGATTCATTTGTTGATAGATGTGTATTTGTTGTTCATAATTTACACTTTTATCTTTTTCTTCTTCCTCTTCTTAAAGAATATCTTTCATCATTTCATATAATATAGGTTTGGTGGTGATGAAGTCCTTTAGCTTTTTCTTATCTGCGAAGCACTTTATCTGTCCTTCAATTCTGAATGATAGCTTTGCTGGATAGAGTAATCTTGGTTGTAGATTCTTGCTATTCATCACTTTGAATATTTCTTGCCACTCCTGTCTGGCCTGCATCGTTTCTGTTGAGAAATCAGCTGACAATCGTATGGGTGCTCCCTTATAGGTAACTACCTGTTTTTCTCTTACTGTTTTTAATATTCTCTCTTTGTCTTTTGCTCTTGGCATTTTAATTATGATGTGCCTAGGTGTGGTCCTCTTAGGGTTCCTATATATTGGGGTTCAGTGCACTTCTTGGACTCCTAAGTCAAATTTTTTCACCAGGTGTGGGAAGTTTTTGGTCACTATTTCATCAAATAGGTTTCATTGTCTTGCTCTCTCTCTTTTTCTGGCACCCCTATAATTTGGATGTTGGTATTCTTGAGGTTCTCCCAGAGGGCCCTTACACTATCTTCAATTTTTTGGATTCTTTTGGTTTCTTGCTTTTTCAGCTGAGTGGATTTTACCTCTTTGTATTTCAAATCTTTAAGTTGGTTCTTGCCGACCTCTAGAGTACTTTTAGGTCTTTGTATAATATTTTTTATTTCATTCAGTGTATGCTTAATTTCTGCTTGGTCCTTTTTCATATCTTTGAGGGTCTCATTCATGTCCTCATAGGTCTCATTCATTTCCTTGTAGGTCTCATTCATTTCCTTGCAGGTATTATTCATTTCCTCGCAGGTCTTGTTCATTTCCTTGCAGGTCTTGTTCAATTCCTCGTAGGTCTTGTTCATTTCCTCATAGGTCTTGTTTATTTCCTTATAGGTCTTGGCCTTTTCTAGGAGCCTCTTGAAAAGCCCTATACCATGGTTTTGAATTCCATGTCCAGTCGTTTTTTACCTCCATTTCTTTCACATATGATTTCTTCCCATGTCTCAGCATGGTAGTTGCTTCCCTGAGTCGGTCTATTAGCTTTGTGTGGTAGATGTCCTACAATAGACAGTGGCTCAGCCTCCCCAGGTACTGAGGGGGATATGGGTTGCACAGTCTTTTTGAAGGTAAGCTCAGGTTAATCGTTGTTAGCACTCAGAGGGGTTAACCTCAAGGCCAATTGTCTGTGACATTCAGCTGTGCTCAAGTTGGATGGGCGGAGTCTCTGGGCCAAGCAGACAGTATCAGCTCTGTCCTATGCAGCCACAGGTTCTCTGAGAGAGAGCCACTCCTGAGCTCCAGCAGCTGCTGAAGAATTCAGACTCTCCCCAAATGAGTCTGCACACCCAACGTCTCACCCAGGGTCACAAAACAATGCAGTCTGATGGTTTCCCAAATGAAAGAGTAAGTCACGAGTGCTCTCTGCCCAGTCACACAGCTTTGCTGTTCCCAAGCTCATGGGCACTCCACACAAGCTCACCTTCTCCACAAGCCGGCAGACCCCTGCAACACCTGAGCTTCAGCGTGCTCTCCCACTGTCCATTTTTACCCCGTATGATAGTGGGTTCCCTGGACTTTGCCCAGAGCTGGAGAATCAGTCCAGTGGGACGCCTTTGTCTCCCTCATTCAACAAAACAGGCTGGTTTTCAGCAGCCTGCTCTATCTGCTGGCGCGCGCACTCCTCCAAACCTCTGACTCCGTGCATATCTTCAATGCTGTCCACCACCGCTCCTCCGAGTCACAGTGTCTTATCTTCAGTTTTATTTGTGGAATTTTCACTCAGCCAGCTTTCCAGTGATTCTGGATGGTGTTTGTTCTTTCGTTAAGTTGTAGTTTTGAAATTGCTGTGTATGGCAGCAAGATAGGTGTTTACCTATGCCGCCATTTGGTACTCCGGAGTGCATATATTCTTTCTGGTCTGTGTTTTGGGATTCTTAGGATATACTACTAGAAGTGGAATCACTAGGTCAAACAGTAGTTCAAGTTTTAATTTTTTTTAGAAACTCCATAATATTTTTTATAATGGTTGCACAAGTCTGAATTCTCACTAGAGTTCCCTTTTCTCTACAACCTCACCAGCACTTGTATTTTGTTGATTTGTTGGTGGTAGCCATCTGACAAATGTGAGGTGGTATCTCATTGTCATTTTAATTTGCATCATAATTCCTTTTTTTCCTTATTTAAAATTATTATTTATTTTTTTACAATAAAACTTATATTTAATAGTAGTACATATGTTTTCCTTTTCCCCCCTCAATAACCTCCCCTCAGCCTCCCTTACCCCCCAGTACATGTCCCCAACTGCCTCCCTCCCCGCCCCAGTGTCGTTCATTCATTGGTTATGCTCATATGCATGCATACAAGTCCTTCAGTTGATCTCCCCCAGCATCCGCCTCCCTTCCACTCCAGCCTTCCCCCTGTAGCTTGACAGCCTGTTCAAGGCCACCCTCCCTCTATATCAATCACTCCCCCCTGTTTCTTTTCTTCAAAAATATCTTGCCTCTGCATACTAGAAACAAATGTATAAGAGCAAAAAAATGTTTGAGTGTCAGTTTCAATGTCCAACTGTTCTGAGTCCCAGTTTCAATGTCAAATAGTTCTTCATATGTACATGTCAGCAATGGTATCCAGATGTTGGACACATCGTGATAATGCAAGATCCATCCTCTCTGGTATGTTCCTGGGCCGCCTGCAGCCACGTACAGCTGCCAACTGCTAACATGGCAAGGTGTCTTCAGCGTCCCCCATCGCTGGACTATCCTCGTGGTTGGAACAGACCCGTCAGTTCCTCACTGTCCCAGGAACCCACATGGTCTTGGAGTTGTTCTCTGCAAACACACAAACACATTCTTGACCAAATGTTAACAAAGGGATCCTCTCTGCAAATTAGACTTGGGATTTTTTTTTTTTTTTTTTTGCCTAAATGATTTTCCTTTGGCTTATTTTGACACCATGTGTGTTTTTTCATGGGTGTCCTGCAATTGGTTTTACAAATGGAATTTACTTTTCTGGATTAAGAATTTTCTAGATGTATTTTACTTACAGGATATTTTTCCTTACATGATATTACCCCACTGCCTCCCCCCCTTTTTGATTAATGGGGGCTTTTGGAAATTTTATCTTGCAGTGTTGGTAATATTAAATTTTAATTTTTGCAAACAAATATGACTGCTTTAGGTTCTTTGAATGTTAGGCAATTTTACAGTGAGATGAACTACTAATAGATATTTTAGTTAATGTTTTAGGAAAAGCTTTTTGTCCAGTACACTTAAATTTTCTTGAGTATTCACTTATTTCACTTGGCCAATTTAAATTAATCTGAATACTGGATTACTATTTTACTGTCAATTTTAATACTCAAGCAGAAATCTTGGTTTACCCTGTAAATACTTGTGGAAAGGAATATTTGCATTTTTGACTTAGGTCCTCAGCATTCCTGGTAATAAGCTGAATTTAGATATACAACAGCTATTGCTGGCCAAGTCTCTGTCTGCCACCTGGGTCCCGGTCTGAGTTGTACGTGGGAGGCGAAGCAGCCATGGGGGTAGGAGACCTCCCTCACGAGGGGTGAGAATTATAAGCCCCTGCAAGGTTTGTGGATGAGGGTCTGTGCCCCAGCTCTGTTGACCTTGTAGTTCTCTCCTGTTGGCCCCTCTGCGACTGTGCCTGTCTTAGGTTGTCCCTTGCCTGAGGAATCTTACCCGTCTCTGACTAACCAGCCATCCTCCGGGCCCAAACAGGGTGATGTGAGGTTCAATCCTGTCTCCTTTGTAGTCTATGCCCCCGTGGCCTCCTCATCCAGCATCTGCCTTGGTGCCCCTTGCCTGCTGGCGGGGTCCCGGTATTGATCACATATCTCGGGGGACCCAGGTTTCTTCTCCAGAGACGGCCCAGCTCACGCCATTGGTCAAGAGACAGATCCATGGTGCCAGCTGCCCAGAGGCTTCAGCCACAGCTTGAACTGAAAGCTCAAGCATCAGCTGTGTGTATTTGGATAGTAAGAAGAAGGTCCCTCTTGGCAAAAGGTCACGAGGGGCCAATATAGAATGCTCGGATGCCTTCCCAGTGCCTTAATCCCTTCTGAAAGGGATTAATTCCTTTCCTATCCTTTTTTTAAATTGCTGCCCAACATTCAAAGTATTAGTTTGTAAGTTTATTTGGGATAGTTGTATAATATGCTGTTGTCAAATATCAAATATGATAACATTGTAGAATAATATCATGTAAGGGTATTACGGTGTCACAGGAGGTTAAGGAGGGCCTAGCCTAAGGATTGGTGTCCATGTGAGATGACAAGCTCTAGGCCATGTTTTTTGTTTTGTTTTGTTTTGTTTTTTTACAATTGCATTGTGATTTTTTTCTATTTATTTTATTTTGTTTGCAGTATAACTTATATTTAATAGTAGTACATGTTTTCCTTTTTCCCCTCCCCATTATCCTCCCCCCAGCCTCCCCTACCCCCCAGCACAGGTCCCCACCCACCCCCTCCCCGCCCCAGTGTCTTTCATTCATTGATTATGCTCATATGGATGCATACAAGTCCTTCGGTTGATCTCCTCTGGCATTCCCCCACCATCCATCCTAGCCTTCCCCCTGTAGCTTGACAGCCTGTTCAATGCCTCCCTGCCTCTATATCAGTCACTCACCCCTGTTTCTTTTCTTCAAAAATATCTTGCCTCTGCATACTAGAAATAAATATATAAGAACAAAAAATGTTTCAGTCTCAGGTCCAATGTCCAACTGTTCTGAGTCCCAGTTTCAGTGTCAAATAGTTCTTTATGTATACGAGTCAGCAATGGTATCCAGAGGGTGGACACATCATAGGAATGCAAATCCATCCTCTCTGGTTTGGTCCTGGGCAGCCTGCAGCCATGCACAGCTGCCAACTGCTAGCATGGCAAGGTGTTGTCTGTGTCCCCCATCTCTGGACCATCCTCGTGACGGGAACAGATCCTTCCATTCCTCACAGTCGTAGGAACCCACATGGTCTTGGAGTTGTTCTCTGAAAACACACAAACACATTCTCGACCAAAAGTTAACAAAGGGATCCTCTCTGCAAAATAGACTTGGGATTTTTTTTTTATTTTTGCCTAAATGATTTTCCTTTGGCTTATTTTGACACCATGTGTGTTTTTTCATGGGTGTCCTGCAGTTGGTTTTACAAATGAAATTCACTTTTCTGGAGTAAGAATTTTCTGGATGTATTTTACTTACAGGATATTTTTCCTTACATGATATTACCTCACTGCCCCCTGCCCTTTTTTTTTTATTAATGGGGGCTTTAAAATTTTTGGAAATTTTGGAAAGTTTTGAAATTTTTTCTTGCAGTCTTGGTAATTTTAAATTTTAATTTTTGCACACAAATATGAGTGCTTTAGCTTCTTTGGATGTCAGGTAATTTTACCGTGAAATTAACTACTAATGGATATTTTAGTTAATGTTTTAGGAAAAGCTTTTTGTCCAGTGCACTTATTTCACTTGGCCAATTTACATTAATCTGAAAACTTCATTACTATTTTACTGTCAATTTTAATACTCAAGCAGAAATCTTAGTTTACCCTGTAAATACTAATGGAAAGGAATTTTTTCATTTTTGAGAAGGTTCTGAGCATTCCTGGTAATAGACTTAATTTAGATAGAGAGCAGCTATTGCTGGCCGAGTCTCTGTCTGCCACCTGGGTCCCAGTCTGAGTTTTGCGTGGGAGGAGAGGCAGCCATGGGGGTAGGAGACCTCCCTCAAGAGGGGTGAGAATTCAAGCCCCTGCAAGGTTTGTGGATGAGGGTCTGTGCCCCAGCTCTGTTGACCTTGTAGTTCTCTACTGTTGGCCCCTCTGCGACTGTGCCTATCTTAGGTTGTTCCTTCCCTGAGGAATCTTAGCCATCTCTGGCTAACCAGCCATCCTCCGGGCCCAAACAGGGTGATGTGAAGTTTAATCCTTTCTCCTTTATAGTCTATGACCCCATGGCCTCCAAATCCAGCATCTGCCTTTGGGTCCCCTCGCCTGCTGGCGGTTTCCCGGTATTGATCACATATCTCGGGGGACCCAGGTTTCTTCTCCAGAGAGGGCCCAGCTCACACCATTTGTCCAGAGACAGATCCATGGTGCCAGCTGTGCAGAGGCTTCAACCACAGCTTGAACTGAAAGCTCAAGCGTCACCTGTGTGTATTTGGATAATAAGAAGAGGGTCCCTCTTGGCAAAAGGGCAAGAAGGGCCAATATAGAATGCTCAGATGACTTCCCAGTGCCTTAATCCCTTTTGAAATGGATTTATTCCTTTCCTATCCTTTTTTAAATTGCTGCCCAACATTCAAAGCCTAGTTTGTAAGTTTATTTGGGATAATTGTATAATATGCTGTTGTCAAATATCAAATATTAAACTGACATTGTAGAATAATATCATGTAAGGGTATTATGGTGTCACGGGAGGTTAAGGGGGGCCTAGCCTAAGGACTGGTGTCCATAGGACATGACAAGCTCTAGGCCATGTTAATTCAATCTCAAACTAACTGCCAATTTTTTTATAACTTTATATAAACTTTGTCAGTGATGTAAAAACACAAATTACTTACCTTAGTTCAAGAGTTCAAATATATTGACTTTCCCCATTACTCCCACCACCTGCCACTTACCCTGAGGCTTGACATTTTGATGGACTTTTCTCAGTCTCTGGATCCATTCTTGTTCATCAGTCTATGTCATTCATTATATTCCTCAAATGAGTGAGATCATGTGATATTTGTCTTTCTGTGCCTGGCTAATTTCACTTAGCATAATGCTCTCGAACTCCTTCCATGTTGTTACAAATGATAGGAGCTCCTTATTTTTTACTGCAGCGTAGTATTCCATTGTGTAAATGTACCATAGCTTTTTAATCCACTCATCTGCTCATGGGCACTTAGGCTATTTCCAAATCTTAGCTATGGTAAATTGTGCTGCTATGAACATAGGGATACATATATCCTTTCTAATCGCATTTCTAGTTTCTTGGGGAATATCCCTATAAGTGGGATCACTGGGTCAAATGGGAGCTCCATTTTTAATTTTTTGAGGAAACTCCATACTGTTCTCCACAGTGACTGCACTAGTGTACAATCCCACCAGCAGTGCAAGAGAGTTCCTTTTTCTCCACATCCTCGCCAGCACTTGGTATTTGTTGATTTGTTGATGTAAGCCATTCTGACAGGTGTGAGATGGTACTGCATAGTCGTTTTGATTTGCATCTTTCGGATAATTAGTGACTTTGAGCAAGTTTTCATATGTCTCTGGGCCTTCCTTTTGTCTTCTTTCTTGAAGATTCTATTTAGTTGTGTCATTTGTTTCCATGATGTTTTCTATCTCTTCCTTGATCTCTCTAGTAACCCAGTCATAGTTTAATAGCATGCTGTTTAGTCTCCATGTGTTCGATTTCTTTGGATTGTTTCTATTGTAGTTGATTTCCAGCTTTATGCCACTGTGATCTGAGAATATGCTTGATATGGTTTCTATCTTCTTGAATTTGGAGAGACTTTGCCTATGACCCAACACATGGTCTATCTTTGAGAATGACCCATGAGCACTTGAAAAGAATGTATATTCTGTGGCTTTGGGGTGAAATGATCTGAAGATGTCAATTAATTCCATCTAGTCTAGTGATTCATTGAGGATTGATGTTTCTTTACTGATTTTTTGTTTAGAGGATCTGTCCAATGGTGATAGTGAGGTATTAAAATCTCCTACTATGATTGTATTGCTGTCTATCTCTCCCTTGATATCCTCTAGGAGCTTTAGTATGTATTTGAGTGCTCCTGTATTGGGTGCATATATGTTTACCAGAGTTATTTCTTCTTGTTGGATTGCTCCCTTTAGTATTATGTAGTGGCCTTTTTTATCTCTTGTTACATCCTTCACTTTGAGATCTAATTTGTCAGATATAAGTATTGCTACCCCAGCTTTTTTTTCCATTTCCATTTGCCTTAAGAACATTTTTCCATCCTTTCACCCTCAATCTGTGTGCGTCTTTTTTTTTTTTTTTTTTTTTTTGGAGGTGGGTTTCTTGTAGACAGCAGATATATGGGTCGTGTTTTCTTATCCAGTCCTATACCCTATGTCTTTTGATGGGAGCATTTAAACCGTTTACATTTAAAGTTATTATTGATAGGTAGTTATTTGTAACCATTTTTGTTCTTTGCCCCTGTGTTCATTCTTGGCTTCCTATTGCTTCTTACAGCAGACCCTTTAGCATTTCTTGCATTGCTGGTTTGGTGGTAATGTATTCCCTTAGTCCTTTTTTGTCTGTGAAGCTCCTCATTTGACCTTCAATTTTGTTTGACACCCTTGCTGGGTACAGTATTCTAGGATTCAGACCCTTTCTTTGCATGACTTTGTATATTTCATTCCAATCCCTTCTGGCCTGATAAGTTTCTGTTGAGAAATCACTTGCTAATCTGCTGGGCATTCCTTTGTAGGTGACTTTCGGTCTCTCTCGCAGCTTTTAAGATTCTCACTTTGTCTTTGATGTTTGTCAACTTAATTATAATGTGCCTTGGTGTAGGTCTTTTGGGGTTTAATTTGCTTGGAACTCTGTGAGCTTCTTGGAATTGTGTGGGTTTTTTCTTTCCTATATCAGGGAAGTTTTCTTTCATTATTTCTTCCAAAAGGTTTCCTATTCCTTTCTCTGTTTCCTGTCCCTCTGGAAGCCTTATTATGCGGATGTTGTTTTGTTTCATATTGTCCCAAAGTTCCCTTAGGCTCTCCTCCTGCTTTTTAATTTCTTTTTTCTAGAAGCTGCTCTATTTGGGTAATTTTTCCTACCTTGTCTTTCAACTCACTGATGTGGTCCTCTGCTTCATCTAGTCTACTCCTGATACTTTCTATGGGGTTCTTTACCTCAGCAATATCACTTTTCATTTCTTCTTGGGTCATCTTCATTTCTCCTTGGGTCTTCTTCATTTGTTCATAGTTCTTCTTCATTTCCTTCAGATTCCTCTTCAATTCCTCATGGTTCTTACTCATATTGGCTTCTGTTCTCTTCATCCACCCTATGACCATTTCTCTGAATTCTCTCTCTGACGGGTTGCTTGCTTCCATTTTGTTTACCTCTTTTTCTGATGAGGCTTGTTTTTCTTTCATTGGTGGGCTGTTTCTTTGTCTCCCCATTGTCTCTCTTCTCTGTGTGTCTTGTTATGTAGTTCTCACTCTCCTGTGTTGATGTAAAGGCTCAAAATACTACACAACCAGGTGCAGCACACCAGGCACTAAAGAAGAATGTATACACAGTATGGTAACTCCAAATTAAAGGTGATTGCCAGAGGAAGGTAAATTAGGTGATAGGTGGGAAAAAAGAGAGTAAGAGAAAACACCCTCACACACAGAAAAGAAGAAAGAAAGAAAGAAAGAAAGAAAGAAAGAAAGAAAGAAAGAAAGAAAAAAGAAAGAAAGAAAGAAAGGAAGGAAGAAAGAAAGAAAGGAATGCCAAAATAAAATTGGGAAAAGGGGAAGGAGTGAAAAGAAAGGAAAATGGAGTAAACTATAAATATGGGTTGGAAACTCCCAAAGGACCACCACTGCTCCCAGCAAAAGCCAGCAACGAGTACCTGGAGATTGATACATACTACTTACAACAACTAATATCAAGGGAGGTTAGGGAACATAGTAGCTTAAATCTATCAAAAAACAATGTAAACATCACCAAAACACAAAACAATGCCAACCCCCACAAAAAAATAAATTTAAAGAAATGAATAACCAAACCAATCTCACAAACATGCATAAAATATAAACAACATCAGCAGGACCGAGAGAAAAACAGTTTAGGATAGTGAAGTTGGAGAAGCATTAGATGTGTATGGACTTGGAGCAGTTGGTTGGAGATTGGATATAAAAGTGGGGTGAAATTTTAACAGGTGGTAAAAAGAGAGAATAAGGAAAATCTAAACCAGAAAAAGTGTAACGGGAATAAGACACTAACTAGGGAAAGGTTAGCAAGAGAGTGCTGGTCTAAGGGTGAATTTGAAGTAGAATTAATAGATACTAAAGGGTAGATGAAAAAAGACTATATAACACTGATCTCTAAGTAGAATAAAGATGAAATAAAATGGCACTTAAAAAAGTTTAAATAGTACTAGAAATAAAATTGATTCCTTAATTTGTGTTACACAAGAGTCAATTTGATTCAGCCCCTAGGTGGCAGTGTTTCTGACTTGACCTCCAGGTCTATTGGTCCTCTCTAGCCTGATCTAAAATCCTGCTATGTCTATGGTATTTACTACTGATTTGAGGAAATAGGCTACCCCAGAGCTGCCTCTCTAGTGGTGAGCACCTGTTCTGATTCCCAACCTCAGCAAAACAGCTCACCCCTGTGGTCTCCCAGGTTATCTCCCACCAGGGGTTACCCCGTTCCTGGTTCAGCACTGAGAAATTCGGATTTAGAGCGGACAAACACAGGTGCGCGAACTCCTGTCCTGCTCGTATGTTTGTGTGAAATCCCTTCCCCACTTGGGTTTGGCAGCCTGCTCCCTCCCCAAACTGCCAGGCTGGCCTTCTCCATCAGGTCCAAATGGATTGTCCTCTATGTATCCCCCCTGCCACCAGCTCCGAGGGCTCTCTTCCATATTTGCTGGCTCCAACAGCCACGGACTTTTCCTCTTCCCCTCCCCCCCAGGTGCGAATCTCCCTGTGTTACCAGCTCCCTCCCCCCTCCCCCCCCAGAAATCAGACCTTTCCGTGTCGGAGCACAGGGTTCCCCAGAATCTGCTTCTGCGCAAACTAGAAACCGATGTTGGCGGGGGGTGGCAGGGGGTGGCGGGGGGGGGGGGGGTCTCAGCCGTCCAGTGAGTACCACATCTGTAAAATCTTCAGGCTCTTCCCCTTTAAGATAGCGCAGCAGCCTCTGAGCCAGGCTCCGTGAGAGAACCCAGCCGCATGGAGCCGCTCCGTTAAGGGAGGCTAATCTAAGCAGTCCCCCTCCTTCTCCCAAAGCCCCACTGTCCCCCAACTCGCCAACAAACACTCCCCGCGCAACCCTCAGCTGCTCCCTCCGTCTACCCCGGTACACAAATGATTACTGGTCCTTCTGTTCTGCCGCCATCTTTTCTCTCCGCATCTTAATTCTTAATGTGTGTTTCCTTAACCACAGAATACAAATAGGCAAAACTGATAGTATTGCAAAGAAAAGGGATGAATCTATTGTTAAAGTTGGAGATTTCAACACCCCTCCATCAGTAAGCAACAGATGCAGCACATAGGACATTAGAAAATAGTAGAACTGAATAGCACCATCAATTAACTGAATCTAATTGGTTTATCAACTACTTCATTTAACAATAGCAAAGTACACATTCTCTTGAAGCCCAAATGGAACATCCTTTATTCCAGGCCATAAAGCACATCCTGACATTTTTAAATAGAAATAATACAAAGTGTATTCTCAGTCCACAATAGCATTAAATGACAATTCTATAACAGAAATATAGCTAAACCACACCAAAATAGTTGGTGATTAAACTTACTCATAAATAACACCTAAATAAAAATAGTCTAAAGAGATATTTTAAAAATGCTTTTACTAAATTAAAGTAAAGAATACAGCTTAATAAGAATTTGTGGGGTGCAGCAAGAGGAATAGAGAGAAATTTATAGCATTAAATATACATATTAAAAAAGAAAAAAAGATATAAAATCAGAACATATGATCCTCTCTTTTTGTGCCCCTTCCTTTTGTCCAGCATGTTTCTATCAGTTTCTGTGGTTCTTTATTTAGACTAGTGACCTGCAAATTGTTATACTGTTGTATTTTTAAATGGCTTTTGACAAAGAACCAATGGCTTTTGACAAAGAACCAGATTTGCTCTAGTTTCATAATTTTATATATTGGCATGTAAGTAAGAATTTCATTTGAATAAAAAATTCTATGACTTTAAATATTTTGTATACCACTGTTTTAGATTATATTGACAATATTTTTTTCTGTAAATGGTCAAATAGTAAATATTTTAGCATCTGCATGTCTCATTGTACCACAAACTACTGTCACAACTACTGCAGTCTGCTGTTGTGGTGTAATAGCCATAGATGACACTTAAATGAATTGGCATTGTGTTCCAACAACACTTTATTTATGGACACTGAAATTTGGATTTCATATAATATGCAACAAAGTTTTATTCTTCTTTTGACTTATTTTCAATGGTTTATAAATCTGAAAATGTGAAAACCATGCTTACTTTTAAGATCATATAAAAAAGACAGGTGGTAGGCTGGATTTGAAACAGAAATAAATGATGCAATATTTTAGCCCTGGCCAAGTAGCTCAGTTGGTTAGAATACCATCCTGATATGCAAAGGTTGCTGGTTTTATCCCTGGTCAGGGCACATGCACAAATCAACCAATGAAAGCATAAATAAATAGAATAACAAATCTCTCTCTCTCTCTCTCTCTCTCTCTCTCTCTCTCTCTCTCTCTCTCTCTCCCTCATCTATCTCTCAAAATAAATGAAATAAGATAAAAATTTTAATGATTGGTCTTTGAGACAAACAAGACAATCTTATGATAATGTCTGCATTTTTTTTGTCTTAAGTTACCTCTCAAATGAACAATTCTGATCTTGTTAAAATTTCCCAAAAATGGTTCATAGAATTCCACATAATTCCTCATAAAATTGGTCCAAGTAGAGAGGTAAGCTTACACATTTCCATTATTGTTAGAAAACATGAAGGGGCAAAGTTTTAGATTGAGAAGAACCAATGAGAACTGAACAGCCTGCAAAGATAGAGTTTGGGGAAAGTCCATGTCTTCAAAGTTTGGCTAAATGTTAGTCACCACCAATCCAGGGCCAGATAGTTCATCCTGATTCCGGACTGATAATATTTCAGCAAATCAGTTTTCAGGGATTCCAAGACAAGACTACAGAAGAAGTCTGTATAGCATATTGAAACGGTAATGGTGGTGGACAGAACTTAAGATGACACCCAATGATCTCTCCTTAAGTGTGGGTGAAACTTGATATCTATGTCTAGTCAATAGCACAGAGTAAAACTAAAGGGATTTGGATGATATAATTAAAGTCCCAACTCAGTTCATTTTAAGTTAATCAAAACAGACTGTCAAACTTTAGAGGGGAGGCAGGAGAAGGTGGGAGGGTGAGCAGGCAGAAAGAGATCAACCTAAGTATTTGTATGCATATATGCATAACGCATGGACACAGACAAAAGAGTGGTGAAGGCCTGGGTGGAAGACAGGGGTGGATTGGCAGAGGTCAATGGAGGGAAAAGGGGACACATGTAATGCTTTCAACAATAAAGATTGAAAAAATAAATTTACTCTGGCTAGGCTTGACTTAATCAGGTGAAAGAAAGCCTGTAAAAGACCATCTGGTTCCTCCCTCAAGTGAGAATCTCTCCTTTCAGGCTAAATTAAGCAAGAGGTCTACATCAAGGTAGTCTCTGAAGGTGGTCTCTAAGAACTACAGGCCAACGGGAGGAACCAAGATGGCAGCATAGGTAAACACCTATCTTGCTGCCCCACAAAACAATTACAAAACTACAACTTAACGACAGAACAACCATCATCCAGAATCACTGGAAAGCTGGCTGAGTGAAAATTCCACAAATAAAAGTAAAGATTAGACACTATGACTCAGAAGAGCAGCAGAGCGCAGCGTTGAAGATATGCGCGCTGAGTCAGAGGTTTGGAGCCATGCACACACCAGGTGAGAGGGCAGGTGGCCGCAAACCCGGCTGGTTTTCTCCAACAGGAAGGGCAGAGGCATCCTACTGCACTGATTCCCCAGTTCCAGGCAAGGTCCGGGGAGCCCACACTCATACGGGGTAGAACTGGGTAGTGGGAAAGCATGCTGAAGCCTGGTGTGGCAGAGGTCTGCAAGCTTGTGGAGAGTGCATGTAAACTTGGAACAGCAGTTTGCACGTAAACTTGGGAACAGAAGGGTGAGATCACATGGAGAGGACTCGTGACTTGCTCCCTCATTAGGGAGACCACCGGACTGCATTGGGTTGCAACCCTAGGCAAGACTTGGGTGGTGCGAACTCATTTGGGGAGAGGCTGAGTTGTCTGGAAGCGAGTGGAGATCAGCAGTGGCTTTCTCTCGGAAGTGCGTGCAGCCATTGCCACCCAGCACAGAGACCCACACGCCACATAGGGCGTAGCTGACGCAGCCTGCTCAGCCCGGAGACTCCGTCCATCCAACCTGAACACAGCTTATCCTCACAGCCAATTGGCCTGGAGGTCAAACCCTCCGAGTGCTAACAACAATAAGCTGGGCTTAACTTCAATAATACTGTACAACCCATAAAGGGCTGCAACAAGAGTATCCACCTCTGGGGTTGCTGAGCCACTGTCCCTTAGAAGACATCTATCACACAGAGCTAATGGACCAACTCAGGAAAGCAGCCACAATGCAGAGAAATGGAAAGAAATCAGATGTGAAAGAAATGGAGGAAAAAAGACGACTAGACATAGAGTTCAAAACCATGGTTATAAGGTTTTTCAAGAGGCTCCTAGAAAAGGCTGATGAACTTAATGAGACCTTTGAGGATATGAACGAGACCCTGGAGGATATGAAAGAGGACCAACTAGAAATTAAGCATACACTGACTGAAATAAAAAATATTATACAAAGACCTAAAAGCAGTCTAGAGTACTGCAAGAACCAAGTCAAAGATTTGAAATACAAAGAGGTAAAATCCACTCAGCTGGAAAAGCAAGAAGCAAAAAGAATCCAAAAAATTGAAGATAGTGTAAGGGGCCTCTGGGACAACCTCAAGCATACCAACATCCGAATTATAGGGGTGCCAGAAAAAGAGAGAGAGCAAGACAATGGAAACCTATTTGAAGAAATAGCAACCGAAAACTTCCCCCACCTGGTGAAAGAAATTGACTTAAAAGCCCAAGAAGTGCACAGAACCCCAAAATATAGGAATCTAAAGAGGACCACACCAAGACACACCATAATTAAAATGCCAAGGGCAAAAGACAAAGAGAGAATATTAAAAGGAGCAAGAGAAAAACTGTTATTTACCTATAAGGGAGCACCCATACAATTGTCAGCGGACTTCTCAACAGAAACGATGCAGGCCAGACGGGAGTGGCAAGAAATATTCAAAGTGATGAACAGCAAGAATCTACAACCAAGATTACTCTATCCAGCAAAGCTATCTTTTAGAATTGAAGGTCAGATAAAGTGCTTCGCAGATAAGACAAAGCTAAAAGAGTTCATCACCACCAATCCAATAATATATGAATTTTTGAAAGATATTCTGTAAGAAGAGGAAGAATAAAAAGGTAAAAATATAAATTATGAACAACAAATACACATCTATCAACAAATGAGTCTAAAAATCAAGTGAATTAATAATTTGATGAACAAGATAAACTGGTAAATATAACAGAATCATGGATGTAGAGAGGGAATGGACTGACAATTCTTGAGGAGAAAAGCGGTGTGGGAGGTGCAGCAAGAGACTGGACAAAAATCATGCACCTATGGGAGAGGACAGTGTCGGGGAAATGAGGGCGGATGGTGGGATGGGTACCGGGTGGAGGGGAGCTATAGGGGGAAAAAAAGGGAAACAATGTAATTAATAAACTGAACAATAAAGATTTAAAGAAAAGAACTTCAGGCCAAGTCAGAAAACCAACAAACAAAGACTTCTGTCCTTCAACTGCAAGGAGATAAATTCTACTAACAACCTGGGATATATAAGAAGCAATATTTCCACAATTGAACCTCTCATAAGACCACAGCCCTGTCTGAGATCTGGATTGCAGCATGATGAGATGCTAAATCAGAGAATGCAGTTTCAGGGTTTTCAGACTTCTGACCTACAGAAGCTGAGAGATAATAAATTAGAATTGTTTTAAGCTAATAAGTTTGTCATAATTTGTTACATGGCATAAAAAAAACTAATACAGAATCTTGAGGCAAAATTTGTCCAAAGATTACCATCTTGAAGATGTAATTAAACTCTTTAGTCCCCCAAGCCAATTTAAAGTTGAACATATTGAACCTAGGCTTCAACTCTTCATATAGACTTTTCCACTTAGAGACAACATTCACGATACTAGACAAATAAACAGATCATGGAAGCAGATGTCAGAAAGTTAGAAAATAATTTCACCAAGGAATAATACAAATTGGATCAGATAACCATAAATACTCCAAGGGACCTTATTTCTAGGAAAATAATATAAGCAATGAGAAAGTACCCAAGGTAATATCAGAGCCCAATGCAGCATGAACTTACCTCTCAACTAAGAGCTGGTGGGATATTGAATTGGTAGAGGCACAATTGGTTTCAGAGGTATGCACTATTAGTGATTTGAAGGTTCTAGTCTAAGTCAGTGATGACTTTAACTGAAACTCAGTAGATCTTTTTCTGACAATTTCCTTCAGTCAAAGACAGATAAGAACACATGTAGTTAAATAATTTGGGTTTATTACTAGATACAGCAAAAGAAAACATGCATCATGGGGCAATATGTGTTACCTCAGTAAGAGGCTATTTAGAAAGGATTTATAGGATTAAAAATGATGTTAGAAAGTTTTGGTGATATTTTCAGGAAACAGGGTTTTTCTTTGGATTGGATGATGTTAGGAAGTGGGGCACTCATTTTTCTTATCCAGAATGAAAAACATGAGTGTGACTAAATCTGTAATTAGTAAAGAAGTGTTTGGCATTTTGTGGCTTGGACAATGTCCATATTTTGTCTATGTACAGACATCATTATGACGTGGTTGTGTTTTTTACTAGATCCATTACTGTCAGAGTGACATTATGTGTATTAGGGTTTTGTTACATTATTTATGATCAAAAGTAATATATGACCTAGCTGAACATTCCAGTCCAGCCCCAGGATATCAAGAGATGTTTTTTTTCTGTTTCCAAAACAATACCAATGCTAACCTCCTTATCAGTTTTTAGATACCATCACTTTAAAATAAAAAGGTATTTCATTATTATTATTATTATTATTATTATTATATTATTTAAAATCTCCACCTGAGGATAGTTTGCCATTGATTTTTAGAGAGAGGGAAAGACAGAGAGAAATATAAATGTGAGAGAAACACATTGATTGGTTGCCTCCTGCACGCACGCACTCCAACCAGGTCCTGGGCCAGGGCGGAGTCTGCAACGGAGGCAAGTGCCCTTGAACAGAATTGAACCCTGGACTCTTTGGTTTGCAGGGTGAGCCAAACCAGCTAGGATGAGGTACCATCACTTAATGTTCAAGTTTTTTCAAGGTCTGGCAAGTAGCTCAGTTGTTTAGAGCATCGTCTGCACCGGGGATCAGGGCACATATAAGAATCAACCAGTGAGTACACAAATAATTTTTTTTAAAAAAGACTCTCTCTCTCTATCTCTATCTCTATCTCTCTCTCTCTTTCCCTGCCTATCTCTCACTTTCTATCCCTTCCTCTCTGTAGCATAAGTAAATTTTTTAAGTTGGAAACGCTTTTTTTTTTTAAAGTGCTGTTTCTAGAGTAAACCTGTTTAAATTTTGCTGTGATAGTTGAAAATAGATGAAGAAAATGTCTTTCCATTATTCTAATAAAGGCAACAGATTGAAGTTGAGGAAGAGAAAATTAAAAAGTTGATTATCAATTACCCATTACCAATTTTTGGCAGTGAATCACTTTACTACTTTTCTTATTCCTTCGCTTTCTGCTTAATTAATATATTCACATTTTTATGTAATAATGAAACATTACTTGAGCAGCAATAGAATTCAACATTTATCAATGTATTTCATTGAGTGAATGTTGAAAATATAATTTAATGTACTTCTGTCTTGGAATTGCTTACATATTTGAATACACCACATTTTTTACACGTTCAACTCACATATTTATTATATATATTTATACATCATTTACTGTTATATATAATATAATCATTTTGAGACCTGAAAAAGAGTGTAAGGAATATGTACTTTATAGCAATCTATGTATAAAAATTTTATTTTGGCTCAATCAAATTAAAAATAAAGTCAATATGGATATATAAGGGTCTTATCTACACCATGAGGATATGTGATTACTAGAGGCCCAGTGCACAAATTCATGTACAGGTGGGGTCCAGCCTGCCCAGCCCCAATCAGGGTTGGTTGGGGCTGGGCCTGTCAGGAGGAGGAGATGGCAGGAGGTTGGCTGGCTGGCCTGTCCCCATAGGCCTGATCCAGGCTAGGTCAGCTGAGGGAAGGGGCTGTGGGCAATTGGGGTTGGGGGGCCAATTGGGGGTGGAGCCAGCCATGGGGAGGGGCTGTAGGAAGTGAGCCAGCAGGCCACACCCCCGAATGGGGGGGTACTGATCAGGGGCCTGTGGCCTGGGGGAGGAGTCATGGATGGTTGTCCTGCCAGCCCTGCCCTAATCTGGTTTGGGGGGTTGACCTGGGATGGGGCTGCAGGAGATTGGCTGGCCAGCCCCAACTCCTATTGGGGTGGGAGTGCAATCGGGTGGGGCAGACAGGGGGAGGTAGCGTTTGGCAGCTGGCCCTACTCTTTTTATTTTTTGGCAACTTCACGACTTTCATTTGGGGTGCCTGGGCTGGAAAATAATTTCTCTTGCCCCAGACAGCATTGGGGAGGGGGCAGCAAAAAATAGTAGACGTTCCTCCCTATTGCACATGGACCCTATATATAGGCCCATCCAGCCCAGGCTGGCGGAATGCTTGGCACATTCTCAGATTCCTGCTCAGAGGTGGGAGGAGTGACTAGTGGAAGCACACGTGAGGGGGGAGCCTCTGGGTGGCCACTCTGGTCCTGGCTACTGGTCCTGGCACTTACTAATCCTCAGTTTCTTCCTGGTCCTGCCTGCAGCCCTGGACCCCCTACCTGGCTCAGCCTTCCCTCTCCATCCTGGCCTCAGATGGCCCCCTTGGCTCCTAGGGGCTCTGAACTCCCCTCCCAGCCTGGAGGTTCCAAGGGGAGGTTATGGCTTCTCAGAGACTTCCTGGCAGCCCTGTCCAGAAGGTCGTCTGGTCTAATTAGCATATTACACATTTATTATTATAAATAATTTGATTGAGAGTTCCCCAAATGTGTCCCATGGGGAGAAATTTTAATGCCATATATCAGAAACCCATAATACCGCAGAAAGACAAACTATTGTGGCAGAATTTAAATAACAGAAGAAGAGCTTTATTTAATTGTTTGCATGTGTGATTCACTTCATCAGGGAGTTTTGAGTCAACTTAATCTTTGAGCCTATTTCCTAGCAGATCTGAAGGTAAACATGATCTAAAATTTGATATATATTGACACAATGTGAACATAGTTTTCTTCCTTTCTTTTGTTTAACTTATTTATTTTGATAATTTTGGTTCCCAGTGATGTCTGATGTTAGAAATTAGATTGTGATTATCATTCATGATCTCTGGTGATGATGATGAAGATTAAAAACAATGAAATACAATAGGAAGTGCAAATGAAGGTGGATATTTGATTCAAAATAAGAAGATAAAGAAAAATAATGCATCACACTTCTCAAACAAGGAAATGTTATAATTTAGTAAGCATCCTACCAGATAGAGCCGAGAGACTGCAGTTATCTCCTTTACTGCTGGAAACTCTATAATCCATAACCTTGAATCTCCTTCTGGTATAATATAAACACATTTACTGATCAAACTTTTTAAACATCTCAATAAAACAAATTATATTTTAATATTCTTTTCTTAACCTTATCACCCTCAAGTGATATTGGTGGGTGCCTCAAAATATGTAAAAATATTGAATTCCTTGATTATCCTCTGGGAATTTTAACTGTTGTTTTTATGTACATTAATAATTTTGAAATGATATCAATGAAATGAGGGAGACAGAATTAACAATGGAGAAATTGGTTTTGCATCATTAGCTGGAATAATGTGATTATAGAAAGCATGAATAAAGAAATTGAAGTACAATAATGGGCCAGGAAGGGAGAAAGGAGACTGCTCTGATTGAAAGGTGTGAAGTGGCCCTGACAATTCCCACTGACAATGGACAAAAGTGTTGGTGATGTTTGCCGTCCCTGGATTTGCACAGCTCAGATAGACACTCAGTCTTACATTAAGGATATATGTATAGTATTGTCAGAGAGCATGTTCAGGACACACCGATATCCAGCCCACAAAACAGAATGAGCTTATGGAAAGGTAAATATAAAAAGTAAAGACAGTTTCCAAACCAACATTCCGAGAAAATTTTATTGGTTACCAGCTAGATTCTTCAGTACCAAGTCTGCAATTGTTTCATAAAGGGCCATACAGTAAATATTTTTGGCTTTGTACGTCACACCATCTGTGTCATAGCTCCCCAGCTCTGCTTTTGCATCTCAAAATCAGCCTTTGACAGTACCTAAAAGTAGCTACATAGCTGTGTTCCAGCATAACTTTATTTATGAGCACTGAAATTTGCATTTCAAATAATTTGCATGTACCAATGAAATGTTCTTCTTTTAATTTATGTCAATCATTTAAAAATGTAAAAACATTCTCAGCTTGCAGGACATAGCCTGCAGGCCATAATTTACTAACCCCTGTTTTAAAGTAGAAGTACCTAAATAGCAATACTATGTATTAAATACTATGCAGTGCTCAAACTGACCCGAATGGAGTGGGTACTCAGTTCTCAGAATGCATCTATATTATCCTGTTTTAAAATGTTTTTCCTACACCCACTTTGTCTTCTCCAAATTCTTCTAGCCTCTGATGTTTTAATATGCTATTTTTACCTTGTCTCTATAGCTTAAGGTTTGTGTTCTGAAACAGAAGCCTTATCTTCATAGCAGTCACAAGTTGCTAAACCAAGAACTTTGACCTTATGTTTAGCACCATATTTTTACCACTATTACAGTGACTATTTCTCTGTTGGAATGACATTTATCTATTTTTGGAGTATTTTTTCTCAAGACTAGCCACAGTATAAGGCTTCCAAATTTTCCTCCAAACCCATCACCTTTCTCTCAATACCAGATCTTTTACCAAGCTCCCTATTTTTGTTACTGGTTTCGCACTCTTTGAGATTGGAAATATTACCATCATTTTTGCATATTTACCCTTCTCAAAATCCCAAACTCTGCTAGTGCCATCTAATCATATGTAAAGTTCTTTAGGTTCTTTCTCTTAAGTGTTCTATGTCTGTTCTGTGTCACTACCTCAGCTCATGTCCTTTTCGTCTCTCAGATCAATTATTGCAACAGTCTCCCATTTATTCACACCGTGTTCTTCCACATGTACTAGACAGAGCAATCAGTTTCATTTACTTCAGGTTCATCTTTAATCATGCCTCATTTCTTCAGAATCTGTCAATGATTTATCACTATTTACCAGCTACATGTTAAATCCTCTATTTGGATCCCAAAACCTTCTCAATATGTCTTTACTCTACTTTTCTATCCTCCTCTCTCCCCATGCTCCTAAAGCTACTCTGTGTCTCAAACAAACTGAATTCTCACTGTTCCCCAAACACATTAGACATTATCTTCAAACCTTTGTATGAGCCAATGCATCTTTATGGAGTCTCCTTGTCCTTTCTATTTTCAGCTAACATCTGTCAAAGCTCTACCCAGACTCCATTGCTCTACCATACAGTCTCTGAACCACAAGCATATTAAGCATTTTAGAAAGCATTTATATCCTGTTTGACATTTTAGTTCTATGTGTACTTTACTTATCTAATGTGCCCCACTAGATTTCACGTTATTGTCATAGATATGAAATGTGCTCATTAATTTTATTGGATTGAATTGAATCTGGTAGCCATTAAGTCAAGATCCATATGTGTATGGCACTGGGAACCTTCTATTTTTAGGAAAGAATAGGTAAATATAAAATATCTGTATTCTTTTTCTCAGGGTACTTTTACTTGTAAAAGTAATTGTTTACTATTTTATTGTATTATTAATCTAAACTTAGAGGACATTTTTTGTATCCACTGAATTCAAAAGGTAAATTTTCTAAGTTCCTAAGTGTTTTTTAATTATACTATCTTATTTTGTAGTCAAATTATATTAAGCCTATTTTTTACATTTATAAAGCAACTGCCATGCCTTTATTTACAAAAGGTTCCCTCTATCTGTCTAGGGGAAAGGACAAGAGATAAATGAGCTTGGCTCCAGTTCTGCTTTTTCTGTAAAATGCAGATAATAACCCTTGCCTCAGAAGATTGTTGCAAGAATAAAGGGTATGAATACATGTAAAGCAATGGCTTTGAAAGAGAGCAAAACAAAACACTGAAGTCAGCTATTGCTAATCTTCCATAAAAACATTAGGTCATTATAACCTATTAAACACCATACTTAAATTAAATCACATAAGGTTGTTATTTACCTTCTTTGGTTGAAGACTATATATCCCAGAATGATTGATCTGTTCAAGTCATTTTAGCAACCAAATAATAAATAAGAATAAACAATTAAGTTACAAAGTGGTTAACCTGGCAAAAGTCAATATGGCCTGTAAATCTGAATCCAACTTTATTCCAAGTGTTTTCTATAGCTCTTTGCATTCCAGCCTAATGACATTTTAGAGTATACAGAAACAGGAAGCCAGTAATACTTACGCTGAGATCATCTTTGGTCCTTTTCCTTGATCAGATCTCTTACAGCTGTGGGGTAACTTATACACGATTCTCATGGGGAGAAAAATGCTTACTGATTCAAGAACTTACCGTAGAATCGGGCAGCTTAAAAATAGTTTTCCAGTAATTTAATCATTTATCTCATCACCCTTATGTGAATTAGGTTTGGTGAATAAAATCTAGAGATTTTCACATTTATTCAGAAACCTCGAAAGTCATAGAAAGGACAAGGAGGCTACTTCATATTATTTATCTGTAGATGGTATTTCAAGGTACTGAAATGTTATTCAAAAGAGAATTTTCCTAACTCTAAAATACTCAATATATTTCAAAACAGTCATTTAAAATGTTTAGTCTATTCAGGTTTCAAGATTTAAGATTTATACAGTCACATTCTTAATAAACAATCGTTACTTCAACAAAATGTTACTCTTAGAAAATTTAGCAAATTTCATAGAAATTTTAATATGTGGGCAAAATATAAGATCATTGATGACCATATTGATTATAGCCAGTATGGGTGAAATGTGGGGAACAAGCTATACTTGAAGGGCAATATTGCAACACCTAAAAATATGTTCAATGCATATACCCATTGACCAAATAATTCCACTTTTAGCAAATTCGCACTTAAGTGTTTATAAATATAGGAATGCAAAGATACTCAACGAGATAGTTCTCTGTTGTAAAACAATTCTGGCACAACTGCTGCTATCTTAAATTAGGGTAGCAGGCATATTCACGGAACTCTAATTCAACAAAACTATTGACATAGTACCAACTATTTGAAGACCTTTATATCTATTAATATATTAAACCTAGCAAGTTACCCCAAAATATGGAAAACGCAATTATAAATATCTGGCCTTTTTCTTGTATTTTGTCCTATTTGACTGATGAAGAAAAAAGTATCTAGAGAGTTGTAATTTGTCCATGTGAATTCATATAAGAACTGGGTCTCTTTTCTTCAAACCTTTCACTTTGCACTCTGACTATATAGACTAGTCTATAAAGTCTCTCAAATATAATCAACTTTACACAGAAAGTGAAGAGATGTTTAAAACACTAATATTTATGTTTTACTACATGAAAGGTTTATTATAGATTAAGCATTTTCAAACCTGTATATTCAAGAGCTCTTTTTTAAATTTCAAATTCATATTTCACAAGTAACTACTAAAAATTCTGCTTGAGTATCTCACATAAACTCAAATTCAATATGTCGAAACTTGAACTTACCATCTTCTCCCAAAACTCTCCTTCCTGTGATCAATGGTATTATCATACATTGTGGTTGCTCCTGTCAGAAATCTGAACATTATCCTCCATTCATTTATTATCTCCAGTTAATCATCAATTTTTGTAATTAGTCCTCCAAAATGTCTCTTAAATTAATCCACTTTTTTCATTCCCACCAACACCACTCTACTTCAGGTAAATGTCATGCACCCAATGGTAACTGCTTCCCAAGAGATTCCAAGAGAAAAGACTAATTCTTTCACTGTCTTCCCTGCTTCTGACCTTTCCAATGGTTCCCAGTTGCTTTTAGGATAAACACATGCTTCCTAACATGGTTTGTAAGTTTCTGCATGACATAGATCAATATGTTATGTTCAGTTTCATCTCTTATGGACTGCATCTCATATTCTCATCTGCAGCTATAATAGAGACCTTTTTTCCAGTTCTTAAACTTGAATGTTCCATAGCATAACACTTTTACTACTGCTTTGTAAATATCTGTTTATTGTTATGTGTTTCCAACTACAATGTGTAGTTTCATAACAAGAGGAACCATATCATCCTTGATATCCCAGCATCTAGCCTGATACATAATAGACACTTGATAAATAGTTATTGAATTAATTAATAAATTTAATTTATGGGGTCTGAACTTAATATAAAGTTAACGGATTTTCAGTTCAAGACCCAATTAATGCTTTCATTCACTTCCTAAGAAAAATAATTTTCTCAGGAAAAAAAATGTATATCCTCCTTGATCTAGTAACCTTAGGTTGTGGGTATAACTGTTTAAGTGTGGAAAACTGATAAAAAATGCATTTCATAGAAACTGTGAGCTCAAAAGAAACTGTTAATTTTGGGTGATGAACTGGCAAATTTACTGCAGATAAATTCAAACTGCCTCTTCCTTCCCCTTGATTCCAGCCAGAGAACTTTTGTGTATTTCTTTCTGAATTGTTTGTGTCTGCATTCCTTTCTGCCTTAGAATAGGGTAGTCTATCTCTTCTGAGGGTGTCCCATGTTTTTTCCAGTCTCTTATACCCCAAGTTGTTTCAGAGAAGATGTTCTAATTTTTGTCAAATTAGGCTATAAATATCTAAAGATATCTTTGGATCAGAGATGGGGTTTTCAGCATTCAAAGAACACATTTAAGTAGTCATCCAGGTAGGAAAAAATATTAAATTTTCATCAGTCTTGAAAGATATGGAACCAATTCCTCCTAAAAATCAGTTGTGTGTAGATTTTTATTTTTCTTTTCTCTTTAAGCATGTAAATTTATCTGGAGAGTTATAAATATTTATTTTGCAAAATAAATGTGTTACTAAAAACAAGAATATAGAGTGCAAATAAACAAATTTTACTGACTACATGACTTGGGCAAATCACTTAACCTATTTTAAAGTAATTTTATTCACATGTAGCATAAATAAAAACTAAATATCTACTTTAAAGCTTATAAAAATTAAATTTAAAATGCATATATCTGGTATATAATAGCTTCTCAATATATAATTATCATTATGATTATCCAGACAGATATATTAGAAATCATAGTGTTGTATTTAACTTTTTTTACCTTCCTTATTCACTATAACAAAGCAACCTTCAAGTATTGTTGACTCAATCTTCAAAATATCTCTCAGGTTCATCTCTTCTCTATTTCCACTGATATAAGCTATGTTCATATTCTCATCCTTCATTTCTATTCCAAAAGCCCTAGAAATGTTTTCTCATCCCCCTCCCTGATGCTACCAGATTAATGTTCCTCTAATGTATGCCTACTCAAGTTATTCTCATGCTTAAAAACTCTTCAGTGGCTTGTCGTTTGCTGCTCACTCAGACCCAAATTCTTTAAGTTAGTCTTCAATTTTCTTGATATTCTGGCCCTGCCCTAATTTTCCAGTTTCATCTTAGCCTACCTTTCCCTCTGACACAAATGAATTCAGTTGGCAAATATGCTTCTGGACCTTGGTTCAAAGGCCACATAGTAAGACCTCCATGTTTAATTTAGACAAAAAGCAGGTAGTCTGAACAACAAAGATGTATTTTACAAGTCATAAATACAAATTTCCTGAAAATAATTACTGTGGTATAGAAAAGATGTTTAGGAGAATGACATCTTAAATTTTGGGCTTATGCTTGCTTGTCCCCTAAATTTGAATCCTCCTGTTCCTATCTATTTTTTGCGTTTACTCTCTGAGTTTATCTAAATCTCATATTTAAAGATCTAGAACACAGGCTACTTATTTTAATAAGCTCTCCTAAATCATAAGAATTAACAAACCCAGAGGATCCTGGTTAATAAATCCATTGTGGACTTCTTCAACTGTGTTTTGTATTATAGTTCACATGTATGTTGTTTCCTAAACTGTGAACTCTTTAAGGTCATGGATAATGTGATATTCAAACAGAAATTTAGAGTTTGTCTGTGTCTAGAAGTAATAGGAACAGTCTCTCGCCCCAATAAACACATTCAGTGTGTATGTGAATAAATTAATAAACAAAAAACTCTTTTTGTTTGACTGAGAAAAAAAATGGAAAAGTAAGAGATTAGTAGACTTGCAAGAAAATAAGTCAGAGACTATTCGGGGTCTTTTTAAAATTCCATATGAATTTTTGAAAAGTTAGATCTAAGTCTGAGAAAAACACGATTGTTATCTTAAAGGGGAATGCATTAAATCTATAGATTGTTTTGGGTAGTATGGACATTTTAATGATGTTGATTCTACCAATCCAGAACACGATATATTCTTCCATTTGTTTATGTCTTCCTCTGTCTGGTTTTTTTTTTCAATGTATCCTAGTTTTCTGCATACAAGTCTTTTACCTCCATAGATAAGTTTATTCCTATGTAGCTTTTTGTGTGTGTATGATGGTAAATGGGATCGTTTTTGTTGTTTCTCTGTGAGTTTATGATTGGTGTACCAAAACAACTATAGATTTCTAGGTGCTAATTTTGCATCCTGCTACATTGTTGAATTTATTCATTAAATCTAGTAGTTTTTTGATGGAATCTTTAGGGTTTTCTATGTACAATATCATGTCATCTGCAAATAGTGACAGTTTTACTTCTTTTCAAATTTGGATGCCTTTTATTTCTTCTTCTTGTCTGATAGCAATGGATAGTACTTCCTATACTATGTTGAACAGGAATGGTGAGAATAGGCATCCCTGTCTTGTTCCTGTTCTTAGGGGAAGTGGATTTAGTTTTTGCCCATTGAGTATGATGTTGGCTGTAGGTTTGACATATAAGGCTTTTATTATGTTAAGGTATGATACCTCTATTCCCACTTTGCTGAGAGTTTATCCAGAAAGGGTGTTGGATTTTGTCAAATGCATTTTCTGCATCAATTGATATGATTATGTGATTTTTGTTTCTCTATTTATATGATGTATTACATTTGTGATTTATGGATATTGTACCATCTTTGCATCCCTGGAATAAATCCCACTTGATCATGGTGTATGATCTTTCTGATGTAATTCTGGATACTATTTGCTATAATTTTGTTGAGTATTTTAACACAAATTTGGAGGGAATCACAATACCAAATATCAAGTTATATTACAAAGTCACTTCTCTCAAAACTGTCTGATACTGGCACAAAACATACATATAGACCAAAGGAACAGGACATAGAATTCAGAAATCAACCCAAGCCATTATACTCAATTAATATTTGACAAAGGAGCCAAGAGCATACAATGGAGTCAAGCCAGTCTCTTCAATAAATGTTGGGAAAATTAGACAGATACATGCAAAAAAAATGAAACTAGACCACCAATTTACACCATAAACAGAAATAAACTCAAATGGATAAAGGACTTAAAAGTAGGATGGGAAACTATGAAAATCTTAGAACAAAATATCAGAGATATGCAGTATCATTATCTTTACTGATACAGCTCTAAAGGCAATAGAAATTAAGGAGAAAATAAACAGATGGAACTATATAAAAATAAAAAAGTTTCTGTGCAGAAAAAGAAACCATCAACAAAAAAACAAGAAAGCCCACAGTATGAGAGAACATGTTTGCCAATGTTATATCTGGTAAAGTCCCAATATCCAAAATTTATAGGGAACTCATAGTTTTTAACAAAAGGAAAATAAACAATTAAATCACAAAATGGGCAAAGGACTTAAATAGACACTTTTTGAAAGCGGGCATACAGAAGGCTACAAGACGTGAAAATATGCTCAAAGTGACTATTCATTTGAGAGATGCAAATCAAAACAACAATGAAATACCATCCCACACCTGTAAGAATGGCTATCATCAACAAATCAACAAGTGCCGGTGAGGATGTGGGGAAAAGGAACCCTCCTGCACTGGTGGGAATGCATACTGGTGGAATCACTGTGGAAAGCAGTATGGAGTTTCCTCAAAAAAAAGGAAAAATTGAACTCCCATTGGACCCAGGAATCCCACTTCTAGCAATATATTCCAAGAAGCATCAATCAGAAAGGACATATACACCCCTATGTTCATAGCAGCACAATTTACAATAGCTATGATTTGGAAACAGCCTAAGTGCCCATCAGCAGGTGAGTGGATTAGAAAACTGTACATCTACACAATGTAAAAAAGAAAAAACTCTTAACATTTACAACCGAATGGATGAACCTGGAGGACACTATGCTAAGTGAAATAAGCCAGTCAGAGAAAGATAAATACCACATAATCTCACTCATTTGTGGAATGTTATGAACAACATAAACTGTTGAACAAAAATAGGACCAGAGACATAGAAGCATTGAACCAATCATCAAACCTCAGAAGGAAGGCAGGAGAGGGCAGGGGTGAGGGATAAGAGATCAACCAAAGGACTTGTATGCACGCATATAAGTATAACCAATGGACATAGACACTAGGGTGGTGAGGGCATCTGCTGGGAGGTGGGGGTGACCAGGGAGAGGTTAATGAAGGGAAAAGGAGACATGTAATAATATATGTAATACTTTAAACAATAGAGAATTTAAAAAATAAGTCAGGAGGTTGGGAAGATGAATACTGGCAAGAAATTAGGAACGTGTGTGAGAGAGTGAAGGAGTATGTGAACCTGTGTGGTGTGTGTGAGTGAGAGCTATGCACAGTTAGATCCTGCAGGTCTTCCATGGGGCTGCCAAACTGGGAAGTCTTAGACACTAAAACCCCACTGCCCCCAAAAACACTCTGGGAAGCAGATAGCACGGGCACAGAAATCACACCATCTTGAAGAATAGTACTACTTGAGACTAGGATCCTAACCTCATCACTACCCCATCTGGTCTCAGATACAAACTAGGACCCTACAGCCACTTGGATAAAAGGCCTGTGACTACAGCTTCAGACTCACAGACACCAAGACCCCGGGTACCCTGGCCACAGATTTCTGTGAGTCACAGAGGCAATCCCTCTCTTTGCTGGGCCCACGGCAGTGACATAGGAGCTGCCAGACCCTCCCCACTCAAACAGGCCTCCAGCCCCCACACAGCAGAAGAGGCTCTACCTGAATTTGACCCTGAGTGTGTGGACACAGAAAGTTTGTTTCCCACAGCCAGACCCCAGGCCCACACAGGGGGGCTGTGCTGATTTCGAGCCTGGGTACACAGACACAGGGAGTTTGTTTCCCTCAGTGCACACCCACAGGATCAAACTCCAGGTCCACACAGGACGGCAGAGTTATCTGACCTTGACTCAGGGCAAGCACACATGTAAAGCTGTTTTCCACAGGGCAGGAGTGGACCTCCTAACACAGTTCAACTGTCCAATCCAGTTCCCCAGGCAGACCAGGGCCCTTGATTCCCCATGCAAGAGGCAGCACTGAGCACCAGTGACTTAACTCTGTTTCTCATTGTGCATGCCTGGGATTCCTGATTCCCAGTGCATTCACACTAAGAGAGAGTGACTCCAATTCTTGGCGCATGCACACAGAGGGACCCTAATTTTCGGCACGGAGGCCCAAGCAACAGAGTCACCGATACTCAATTATTGGTGTGGGCACAAGGGTTCTCTGACTCCTGACAAGCACTAGGGGACTCTTATTTTTTGGCACATACCAGCAGGGTCTCTGTTTCTAGGTGCAAACATGAGGCCAGACTAATCGCCTGTGACTCTGATTCTGGGGGAGTGTACCTCCCACCAAACCATGGCAGCCACACATCTTGGATTCAGAGTTCTTCAGTGACACTCCAGGGGTGCAAAGTTCCCACTGCACATGACCCAGGCCCCTACAACTCAACATTTGAACCTTTCTGATGATAGTTAGAATGGGGCGACAATGAAATTATTCCCAGAGAAAATAAAATGAGGAATCGCCAAGAAAGGAAATCACTGAAAAGGAAGCATGCAACTTGACAGAAAAAGAATTCAGAGTAATGGTCATACAGTTCATATATCAGATGAATGAGAAAATCAAAAACCAGAAAGAAATAAAAAGTGATATAACTACAATCACAAATACCATGGAATGTTTCAACAGTAGACTAGAAGAAGCAGAGGACCGAATTAGTGAGTTAGAAGATAAGGTACAGAAACAAGCCCAATCTGAACAGAAACAAGAAAAACATTAGAAAGCATGAGCAGAGCCTAAGGGAGCTTTGGGACAATGCAAAACAAAGTAACATATGTATAATAGGGCTTCCAGAAGGACAAGAAGAGCAGCAAGGATTAGAAAAACTATTTGAAGAAATTACAGAAAACTTCCCAGATAGGGGAGAAAAAAAGTTATACAAGTACTGAGATCCCAAGCAAGATGAATCCCAAAAGACCCACACCAAGACATGTCATAATTAAAATGGAAAATGTTAATGACAAAAAGGGAATCTTGAAGGCCACAAGAGAGAGACAGAGAGTTACCTACAAACAACCCCCCATTAGATTATCAAATGATTTATCAAGAGAAACACATCAAGATAGAAAGGAATGGAAGGAGGTATAGAAAGTGATACAAAGCAAGGGACTGAATCCAAGAATACTCTATCCATCAAGACTATCAATCAAAATTGAAGAGGAAAATCAGGAGTTTCACGGACAAAAAAAGGCTAAGGGAGTTTATCACTACCAAGCTAGCAATGCAAGGAATGCTAAAAGGAATGCTGTAAAAAGAAATAAAAAGAGAGGAAGGAACACAGGAATAAAATACAGAAATGTCTACAAACCAGTACCTATCAATAATAACATTAAACATAAATTGATTAAATGCTCCAATCAAATGGCATCGAGTGAATGAATGGATAAGAAAACATGACCCATATATACTGAGTGGCCAGATTATTATGATCTCTGAACACATAATAATCTGGCCACTCAGTATATATCTACACTAATAAAAGAGAAAGATGCTAATTGACTGTACCTCTGATACACCCATAGCCAATCAGGAGTGTTATGCAAATTAACCCAACAAAGATGGTGGATAAATTTGCCTACACAGGCAACACAGACAGCACAGGCAGCATTCTACGCCACTGGCTGGTTTCAAGTTGTGATCGTGGACCCGGGCAGCACCTACACCACCAGCTGGTTTCAAGCTGCAATCGCAGACCAAGGCAGGCAGCAGGGGGCAGTGCCCGATGCTGCCAGCTGGATGCCAGCTGCGATGGGGTACCAAGCAGGCAGCAGAGGGTAGCACCCAATGCCACTGGCTGGGTCCAAGCTGTGATTGCATCGCCTGCCTGGGTCCAAGCAGTGACCAAGGGCTAGGGTAGGTGGCATGGGTCAGTGCCCAATGCCGCTGGCCAGATCCAAACTGCAATGGGGGACAGAGCAGGCCACAGGGGGTAAAGCTTAATGCTGGGCCCAAGCTGTGATCGCACTGCCTGCCTGAGTCCAAGCTGCAATTGTGGACCCAGGCAGGTGGCATGGGTCAGCACCCATTGCGGCTGGCCAGATCCAAGTTGAGATGGGGCACTGGGCAAGCAGCAGAGAACCAAGCAGCCCCTACCAAGACCCACTCAGGGGATCCAGCAGAGTGAGAAAGGTGGCAGCTTAGAGGCATTGCTCTCTCTGGATCCCCAGCTTCCTCATCCCATCTGTGGAAACTAACAACAGGTAGGAGAAAATCCCACCCCCACAGAATCAGTCCTTGGTCACACAGATCTTAAAGACCTGACAGCCAGAACTCTCATTCACCTGTGTCTCACACCATGGCAGTAGAGAGATGGTACTATTTCCAAAGAAAAACTGTTGATACAATGTAGCTCTGCAGCAGAAAGATGCCAACATTATTGACAGAAAATTTCAGAAGAGCAACTGCGTCTTATCTTGAAAGAAGGTGACACCTGCGACAGAATGTATCTGAAGAGCAGCTATTGGGAAAATGTCACTCTGAAGCCTAAAAACACGGGCATCAAGACAGAAAATGTCTAAGGACCAACATGTCTTTGAAGTTGAAAGAAGGCAGTGGCAAAGACAAAATACGCCTAGAGAATAGTCATCAGCAAGTACTAGCAATACTGGTAGGAACTGCCTTCTCAGCAAAAATAGAGTACATGAGGATGCAATTCTCAAACATAGTTGTGGTGGAATGACTGTTAGATGTCAGTTTTGCCTATCACTAAATTTCTTGTTGTGGGGTGACTTCCATGACCAGTTGCAAATGACCGTGGAGGCAGTTAAGTTGGTAATAAGCAAGCAAGGGTTTATTGAAAAACTGGCCAGGACAGTCTTGAGGGCACCACACGGAGACCAAACACCCACGCCATACTGCCCCAGGTACAGTGAGTCCCTTTAAAGGGGTCTGAACCATAAATTTTCATTGTTTTGAATTCTGAGAACAGCTGTCAAGGTCGTATCCAAGGGAGTTGCCAGTACACTATGTTTGACCCTGTTGCCTGCTTCTTATTTCTGATTATACCTTCTGATAGACATGGGAAAGTGGTCCTATCTTGCAAAAGCAGGTGGTGCAGGTTAACTTCTGGAGCAGACCGGTAACTCTTCTGAGTTCTGGTCTGGTCTTTAAAGGGACTTTTGTCCCCCCGCCCCCACCAACGTCTCAAGCTGGAAGCTGTATTAATTAACTTTTTCTTTTAAGTATGCAAGCAGGATCAAAATTCAAACAGCAATTTTATCTGAGACTAGTGGCCCCGTGCACGAAATTCATGCATGGGGGGGGTTCCCTCAGCCCAGCCTGCAACCTCTACAATCAGGGACCCCTTTAGGGATGTCTGACTGTTGACAGTCAGAGATGTCTGACTGTTGACAGTCAGAGATGTCTGACTGTTGGCAGTCGGACATCCCTCTCACAATCTAGGAACACTGGCTCCTAACTGCTCATGGCCTGCCTTCCTGATTGCCCCTAACCCCTCTGCCTGCCTGATCACCCCTAACCACCTCTGCCTACCTGCCTGATTGCCCCTAAGTGTTCCCCTGCTGACCTAATTGCTCCTAACTGCCTCTGCCTTGCACCACACCTGGGACCCAGGCTTCCCTCCCTCTGGCCAGATATAGGCACCCAGGACATGGGCCAGCTTCACTCAGGCTGGCCACAGCCACAGGCAGCCACAGGCAACCAGGACCACAGGGCATGCTGCCTAACCCCAGGGCTGGAAAGGGCCGCCACTCCTCTATGTGCCTGCCTGGCCGAGTCCCACTACTCTGACCACCGTGGCTTAAAGAACTTTGCCAAATATGTTCTCCCCAGCCTCCTGGTGAGAATGTGTGACCTGAGAAAATGGAGATTCTGCCACCCCGCTGAGGGCACACCTTCCTCAGCATCTCCAGAAGCCGGAGTGCCTAGCTGGTGGGCACTGTTGTTGGAAGGCTCCCGGCTCCAATCCTGCCCCTATCTCTAGCACTGGTCCAGGCCCGTGTGGGAGGCAACCAATACATGCGTCTCTCTGAAGTGGATGCTCCTCTCTGTGCTTCTTCCCCTTTTTTCCACTCTCTCTAAATATCAAAGGAGAAAATGTCCTCCAGTGAGGACCCACAGCCACAGAAGGACAGCAGCCCTGATGCTGGTGAGGAGGTGGGAAGCCGCAGAGTGTGGATGGTGCTTGGGGAAAGGGTGACCGTACTGGACTCGCACACACTGCCACTGACAATGGCGTAAGGTCATGGAGACTAAAGGAGCAGAAAAATGCATCCAGAACTGGGGGTTCCGTGACAATCCAGCAGGTGGGTGCCTCTCTGACAGCACACCCCACAGACAGCATGCCCCACAGCCCCAGGTGGGCCTTCCATAGCTGCCCCGCCCCTCTGCGTGGCCCAGGCTTGGGGAGCGCATGCATGCTGTGCTGCTGCCGCTTCCCGGCTCGTGGTGCTGGCCCCATCTCGCCCCTCCATGGTGCCCTGGCCTGGGGGAGTGCACCCATGCTGTGACACTGCTGCCTCCTGGCCTGCAGCACCCGCCCCGTCCTGCCCCTCCGCAGGGCCTTGGCCTGGGTAGTGCACGCTGCGCTGCTGCCTCGGCTACCACCAGCTGGCCCGCAGCGCCTGCCTCACCCCTCCACAGGGTCCCGGCCTGGAGAGTGCATGCTGCACCACAGCCACACCCCCGCCTGCCTTGCCAGTCTTGCCTCCCATCCTGCTGGCCATGCCCCCTGTTCCTGTTTGGCTGGTAGCACAGCGAAGGTACGGTCACATTAGCATATTACTCTTTTATTATATCGGATGAAAGCTACCATATTTCATTCCCCCCTGGTTTTGTGTGCATGAGTCAAATCATGGACTCATCCTTATTAGTTAGGTGACTGTTCTGCCCCCTAACTTTAAGTATTTTTACTATATTAATTTTTATAAATTGTCTGCTTGGCACAATTAATTTTCCATTTACTTATCCTATTTCTTTAAGGGCATTCTCTGTTCTGTTTCTGCTCTCCTGTTCCTAACTTATATAGCCGTACTTGGTCCTGGATTTTCTCACTGGCTAGCAAAATGCTCACTGGCTAGCAAAAATGTTATTATAGTTACCAAGACCTTTAGACCCATGGTCCCCATTAGTACTGTCCCTACTGAAGTCCATTTCCCTCCTGCAGGTGTCCAGTCTCCTCCTGGCCTGCTGTGGAGCCCAGGCTAGGGATCTCACAGGTGAGGCCACTGGTTGCCAACATCCAGGTCATTTCCTGGTGCAGGAGCTAGGAGTGGTATAGCCAGGTCTGGATGTAGTCTACTTAACAGCAGTGAGTGTGTTCAGGATAACAGTGGAGTGTCCCTTTCAGGTTGGGGTGAGTTCTTTGGGCAGTGAACATTTTTACCCATGCCATGTCCCTGGGATGGAAGGGATGTGCAGGGTCCATGGTGGGCACTGGCTGTGCGTTTCAAATCAGCTTATGGGTGGCTCTCTGGGTATGCTGCAGAACCTGTGAGGACTTGAGCAAGGAATAGTTATGGATTCCAGCTTTCAGTTTCTCCTTGACCCTGGGATGGATGGGGGAGGTCTGTTATACATGATATTATAAAGGGGGGAACCCTTCCTGTCAGGGGATACTCCTGGTCTATAGGAGTGAAAAGGCAGGAGGTTGGTCCAGTTTTCACTGGTTTCTATGATATATTTAGTTAAACTTTTTTTTAGAGTTTTGTACTGAACTTTGTGGCTGGTATGCACAATGGAATTTCCAATTTGTGCCTAAGGCTTGAACTATACTTTGAGATAATTTGGCTACAAAGGCAGGCTGTTAATTTGATCCTATTACTACTGGCAGCCTAAATCGAGGTATAATATCCTGGAGTAATTTCTTGACAATTAGTCAGTTTTTCTGTCTTAGTGGGGTATGCCTCAACCCAACCCAAGAAGGTGTCTATAAGAACTAGCAGGTATTTATCTCCTGATGTTGCTGGCCTAATCTCTGTGAAATATACCTCCCAATGCTCTCCTGGGGAATTTCGCTGGGACCTTAATTCCCAGAGGGCACCTCTTACATTGCTTAGCACTTACCTGTGCACAGACAGTACATCTAGTGACTATGCTTTTAATTATCTAACGTTGGTATCTAGTACGTGCCTTGCAGAAGTTCTGAAGTCTTGGTGACTTCTAAGTGCGTAGCCTGGTGTCTCTGCTGGTGTCACTGGGCAACCAATGTCCAACCTAGAGCCTCTGGGACCAACAGTCTGGTCCACAAACCATCTGGTCCTTTGATGGCTTGCTTCTGTTCTGCCAATTCCTCCTCTTATTTGGTGTAGGAGGGGGTCTGTCATAGGTCAGGGTCTAGCAGGGTCACTAAGACTTGTAAAGGACACACTGGTTTTTAGGTGGCTTACTTGACAGTTTGGTCTGTAGCTCTATTTCTGCTGGTTTTAATTGTCTCCCCTTTTTGATGTCCTTTGCTGTGCACTATTGCATCTGCTCTTGGGAGCCAGATGACCTCTAATAAGGATAAAATCTCTTCTCCATTTTTAATGTCCTTTCTGGCTAAAGTTGGTAACCCTCTTTCTTGGGGGATGGTACTCTGTCCCCATTGAAGGGCCTGGATCAAGACCAAAAGTTTATCTTTTTGTGCTGATGTCCCCTTATACAAGGACTGTGTCCAAATGGTGTGATCCAGTATGACTACAGCTACTCCTGCATATCAGATCCCACCCTGATAATAAGTGCTCCCGTCTATGAACAGTACCTTGTCTGGTGATTATAGTGGGACATCTGTCAGTTCTGGGTGAGCTGTTTGTACTGAGTCTGTTACCTCTATGAGGTCATGTATGGGTTCCTCCAGATCATCATCTGGGAACAGTCTGGCAGGGTTGATGGCCAGTGTCTATGGAACTGTATGTGGGGCTGGTTCATGAGAAGAGCTTGGCACTGGGTGATCCTGGTATTTGATGTCCATCTCTCCAGAGCACCTCGAAGGAGGGCCTCCACAGCATGAGGTGTTGTCAGGGCTAGTTCCTGGCCCAGAGTCAGCTTATCTGCCTCCTTTACCAGCAATGTTGTGGTGGCCACAGCCCAGAGGCACGCTGGCCACTCTGCTGCCACAGGGCTTAGTATCCTAGACAGGCAACAGGTCTCTTCCAGGGACTTAGAATCTGAGTGAGAACCCCTTTGGCAATGCCCCTTACCTCACTCACATAGAGATGGAAGGATGTGGTGGCATCCAAGTTGGGGGTACAGGCATTCTAGCATGACTAAAAATGAATGTGTTACCACTTTCCTTCTGATGTCCACAGTCCTTTTTGATGTCTAAGGAAAACAGGCTGCCCAGTGGATTCCTGGACTGAGGTCTCCTTAGAGGTTACGGGTCCCATCAGCTCTGTCAAGACTGCATAGGCTGCCCCAGTGTCCACTAGGAGATTAACAGGCCTGCCCTCCACTTGTAAGGTTACCCTGGGCTCCTGGGGACTTAACTGAAAGGAGCCCCAGCCCTGTCAGTCCTCTTCCCCTAAGTTAAAGACTCTTGGAGTCTGAGTTTCTTCTTTTGCTTCCTTAGCTAACCTGCTAGGACATTCTCTCTTTTAAAGACCCTGCTTTCTACAATAAACACACTGATTATTTTTTAACTGCTTACTACTCTTTCTTTCCTTTCTCGTCATATCTATTAACTTTAAAATTTTAAATTAGCCTTTAAACATTCTTTCCATGTCCTTTAAAAATGTATAACTATGCCTTAATCCTTCCATTAAGTATTGTAAAGGCAGAGGGAGGAGGGAACATCCAGCTGCTTGAATTCTAAATTGCTACATTTTTCCTAGAGATAAAGATCTCAGTTTCTGATAAGCCTGAAAAGGGGAGCAGGGGAATTTCTGGCTGCTGCCTTTAAGCGCACTAATAGAACATGGTGAAAAAAATGTCCAAGAAGTCGCTGTGGGTTCCTGGGTCTCATTGGGGCACAGGAGGTCACAAGAAAATTTCTCTCCTCACAGCCACCACATCTAGCTACTCAAAACAACTCCTGGAGGGGGATGGGCACCAGGTGGGCGGATGCAGAGAACATGGCTTGGGTCCCAGGTGGCAAATGGAGGTGGTCCCACCGAGGGAGAAGGCTGCAGTCCTTCCCTCTTTGTTCCCACTGGAAAAAAGTGCTCGCCTCCTGCCAACAAAGGTGGTGTGGGGGCAACCAGTGACCCTTACACTACAATCAAACTCCCTGAACTCTCTGAAAAGCCACTCTGCTTGAGTGTGTTTCTATTAAACAGCACTGACTTTAAAATTAATAACTTAAGAGTTGTCACATATAAAAAAGTAATAATTGGCCTATAAAACATTTTCTTTTCTTTCTAAAGGTTTTATAATGCATTGCAGTCATTAACCATATTAAACTCAAATGGCCAATTTAGACAAAAAGTTCTGACATGGTTCCTCTACTACTGATTAAGACAGGGTGACAGCAGGTGTCAGAAATAAGATTCTTTTGTTTTCTGTGCAGACTTGGTGACTTTGCCAGCTCCGGCTTCCTTCTTGTAAATAGTTAACTTTAGAATTTGGTCCCTGCTTAAAACCTCTTCAGACCACATTTGTTACAACTTTATCAAATTAATAAATATAGACAGAAATTTTGGTGGGCCGATTCCTCCTCTGACAGAGAGCAAGCACCCCTGGGAAAAAGGAATCCCAGTGGCCAATTGGGGCAGCTTGGTACCTGTCAGAGCATTCAACCTTAAATAAACCAAATGTTTTCTTTTTCTTTTTTTTCTTCTTCTCATAGACTTCTACATTTACATGAACAAATAATTGTACCTAGACAGACAAATAAAATACCAAGTAAACATACCCATGTTTCAGTAAAACAGAAATGGCATTCATGCTGGACAAAGGAAACAAGATTAATAGATGCAACAAACAGATAAATTCCCCATCCTACAACCTAGGGAGTTTCTCTGGAGCTCAGTCTGCCTCCCCTAACAAGGGCGGGACGAGGAGGGTTGGCACAGCCAACACCCTGCGGGAGGAGAAGGGCTTTTAAACACAGCTGCTACTGCCAGTTTGTGAAGGAAAGAAAAAAGCTTAAAACCACTCCAGGAGTCCGCCAAGGACTGTAAGGGGAAAGTCATCCTGCACTCTAGCATTGACATGGAAAAAAGAGTGCTTAGTCAGGGAGGGGCAGGTTATACATAGAAGGTTATTTCAGGAGAAGTGAAATCCTGTAAGGAACCTTGATAAAAAATACCAGCAATCCAGTTGGACAGTCAAAGGCCAAACAGGAAGGGAAGAACCATTCAATGTCCTCTAAGAGGATTTCAACAAACCGACAAAACTTTGACAAATTAAAACCTAATAAATGATACACACTAGGCCCAATTATGACAACACCAAACAAAAAGTCCCAACACAACCACGACAAACACAAGAAAAACAGTCCGGACACTACCAAGAGCTCCATGGGAGGGAGGGAGAGCCTCCGGCCCACCCAGGGGGGTCCCTCTCTCCTCCTCCAGAACTCTCACACTCACACACCTGAACCACCAAGGAGGGCACCATTATGTCCTCCACCCAGAGTACGGAGATTATGCTGCATCCAGCCCTCTGGTATTCTCCCTTGACATTTCAACCTAGGCGCCTTACCTCCTAAGACCGGTCTTCCCTTTTTCAATAAATCCTTGCTGCTTCCACCTCCAGCTTTGATCCCCAGAAAGGAAGAAGAGCCTCCAGTCCACCAAGAAGGGGTCCATCTCTCTTCCGGAAATCTCAATGGGGCATCCAAATGTTGTGGGGCGACTTCCATGACCAGTTGCAAATGACCACAGAGGCGGTTAAGTTGGTAATAAGCAAGCAAGGGTTTATTTAAAAACTGGCCAGGACAGTCATGAGGGCACCACACAGAGACCAAACACCCATGCCATACCACCCCAGGTGCAGGTAGTCCTTTTAAAGGGGTCTGAACCATAAATTATCATTGTTTTGAATTACAAGAATAGCTGTCAAGGTTGTATCCAAGAGAGTTGCCAGTGCACTATGATTGACCCTGTTGTCTGCTTCTTATTTCTAATTATACCTTCTGATAGACATGGGAAAGTGGTCCTATCTTGCAAAAGCAGGTGGTACAACTTAACTTCTGGTGCCAACCAGGAACTCCTCTGAGTTCTGGTCTGGTCTTCAAAGGAACTTTTGCTCCCCTCACCCCCAAGGTCTCAAGTTGGAAGCTGAAGTAATTACCTTTTTGTTTTAAGCAAACAAGCAGGATCAAAATTCAAACAGCAGTTTTATCCGAGATGAATGTTACCATATTTCATTCTCTGATGAAAAAAAACATCTTATAGGAAATTTACTGGATGTTGTAGCAAAGGGGAAGTCTGTCCAAATGATATACATTCTCCAGATTACCTGGCATATTTAAAAAGATTAATGACAAATGAAGATTATGACAGTAAAAATTTCATGGAAAATATTTGATCAATAAATAGTTCTTTTGCTTTTGCTTCCATGGGTACAAATATTGCATCACCATCAGGGTATGGGCCATACTGGTTTAGAATACATGGACAAGTTTATCACTCTACTGGAACTTTAGATCCCTTGGATGGTGTTTCTCAGAAGTTTGCTCAACTCTATAGTTTGAATACAGCTGAAGCTACAAGTAAAAGATTAGCAATGCCAAAAACCAAGGCTGCTCAAAAGACTCATGATCAACATCAACAACCTTATGCATGAAATAAATGAATCAACAAAATGCAATACGAGGTAGAAAAGGTAGCCCAATCTAAAGCACCAGCAAAAGATATAGCTTTCACGGAAGTAACTATGGCAATTAAATACGATCATAACAGTGACCAGGTAGATATAATGCCCCCTGTGTAACCGAGTTGCTGTCATATTCAGAAACGAGGATGGAGAACCTCCTTTTGAAAGGGATTAGCCCATTCATTGTAAACCAGATTCCCAATAATCCAAGTGCCACTGAAATGAAACAAATAAGTATCCTGTTTCCAACATTAGATGCAATGGCATATCAGTGATGGGCAACCTTTTGAGCTTGCTGTGTCAAAATTTGCCAAAAAACTGAGCATAACTCGGGTGGTGTGTCACTTCAAAAAAAGTTTTACATGATATTTATAGTTTAAATAACAAAAATGTATAATTGTAATATATAACTGTATTTAATAAACCAAAAACTAATTATTTAACCTACCTGCTTAGTGAGTTTTTGTTCATCTGTCAGTCGGTTTATTTTATTGGTCCTGATATTATTTAACTTGTGTGGGGTGCTGTGAACTAAGATAAGTGAGAGGGAGGGGGAATTCCTTAACTAACCATCCTATTAGTGACTTTTTGTTGCTGAATTTCATTGGCTAAACCTACAATTGAAGGTTGGTACTTTGTACACTTCAAGCCCAATCAAGTGCTACTAATTTCATCTGTCAATCTGTTTCTTTTATTGGTTTGATATTATTTAACAATGAGAATAAGATCTCACAAAAGTTCGTAGAGATAAAAAATGTGAGTAAAGCCACTGTTATATTTTTCAGAGTGCTAAAAGTGTCTGGTATTCGGTTCCAGGCACTCCAAATTTCCTGTTCTTAGTGGCACTCCTATTGATTCTACAAGCAGCGCCTTTCCAGATTCTCAAGCTTTGACCTCAAGTCGACAAACACCTGAGCCCATATACTGTCTTGAAATTCTGCAAGTTGCATCTCCAAATCATCAATTTGCATCCATTGGAAACCATTTAATTCCAAACTACTGTAGACTACTACCTCAGGATACTTAATTATTTTTATGGTTTGTTCTAGGCTTCTAAATTGATTAAATCTATCACTGAACTGGTCAAGTAAGGATTCTAAAACATGCTGGTACTTTATATGCAAGGGTTCCATTTCATTTTGCACAGCTTCACTGGCCTTCTCAAAATACTTGCTTACTCGAGGAAAATACTTATACATTTTAGTTTCTACACCTTGCTTGAAAATTTTAAGTTTACTTTCAAAAGCTTTTATGTATCCAAACATAACATCAATACTTTCACCAAAATCTTGTTACTTTAAGTTCAGTTCATTAATATGAACAGAGAGGTCTGTAAAAACTATCAGATTGTTGACCCACTTATCATCATTGAGCTGAGAAAAGTTTCCCAGATCCTTATCCTTAATAAGAAATACCTTAATTTCTTCAAAGCACTCCACAAAGCACTTAAGAACTTTGCCTTGGCTCAGCCATCATACATTATTGTACATCAGCAGTCCACTGTAGTTGGAATCAACCTCCAGTAAAAGTGCAGAAAATTCTCGCTTGTGAAGTGGGCAAGCAGCTATTAAATTAACTATTTTTGTAACAACTGACATTAAGTTGTTTAAGTCAGTGAATCCTGCCTTGGCACAGAAAACCGCCTGCTGGATAATACAATGAAAAGGCACAATCAGATGTCCAATAGCTTCTGTAAACAATTTGACAAATCCAACTTTTTTCCCCACCATGTCACTGACGCAACTTTAGAGATATCAATGCTTAGGTCACGGAATGTTTGTATAACAACCTCACATATTTCGCTTCTTGATGTATTTGTTGGCACTGATACCAAATTTATCAACTCTTCTCTCATTGTGAGACCATCGAAATATCGACCAATAATGGCCGGCTGAGCATGTGATGTGAGATCAGTAGTTTCATCAAGAGAGATCGAAGAATATTTACAATTACTTATCGCTCTCTTTAATTGATGTTGTACATTTGTGTTCAGTCTCATTATTTGATATTTTATGATATTTCTACTGAGTGGCAACTCAAATATTCTTTTAATAATTGCATCTTTATTCTCCATATCATGAAATAGAACTGGTGCACATCTTAGGAGCATTTCTTTCATAAATTCTCTCTCACTGAGTGCTTTTCCATGCTGAGCTGTGGAGTGAGCAATGCTCAAACTTGCAGATGTTAAATTTGTAGAGCCTTTTATAAATTTAAGGATGGAATTAGATAGGCTCTTATAAAGGTGTAGGTGCTTGAAATGTATTTTTTCCTTTCATCCTTACGTTTTCTCAAGAGCTGGGAATGATTCGTTTCAAAATGTCTATTTATATTCCACGTTCTGCTTACTACCATTTCAGTACATAGAATGCAAAATGATCTGCCATTTCTTTCTATAATGCCATACTTCTCAGTACATGTCTCTTGAAAGGGTCGGCTACTGCTACTACCACCTCCTTTACTTAACCTTGGTTTTTATTTTTATTTTTTGGGTTCTCCATCAGGAGGGCAGTGACAGAAGATAGAATTATAGATTGCCTGTTAGCCCTGCAGGCAATTAGAGGTTAACTAGCCTAACTGACCACAAGATGGCACATGTAATGGTCTTTTAGGAAAGGGCAGGGTTAATAAGCAGAAATAGGGGTTAATAAGGATGCACAACAGTAATAGTGGTGAAATGGTGTCCGCAGAATGCTGCAAAATGACGTTCCTTATATGAATTTAAATGGCTGCCTCTATTTCTAATGTTGGGAAATGGCACCCCTAGCACAGTCCCTCTCCTCTCCAAGCCTCCCCCTCACTTATCTCAGTAATGATGGTCGATTACCAGAGCAGTAGATTGGTTGATGATTGCTGTGGTTATGTGGTTGCTGGTAATGGCAATCACAGGGCCCCCAGAGATGCATTCCCCGCGGCATTCCGCTGCTCCCTGCTCTGCAGGCTGGAAGTGAGGTCAAAGATCCCCTAATGGCCTAACCAGAAGTCCCAAAACTAGATGCTGTGTGCCAGAGTTCTGTTGTTTTGGCCTACAGACCTCGACACAGAGTGTCTACACTATACTACAACAAATATTTCATCCTCGGCTACTGCACCTGGCCATGCAATAGCCGAGGATGAAATGTCACTCTCGGCATGTGGCCTCATACTTCTCTGTATGCAACCACATGCGGCCACGTGTCATAAAAAATGGCTACGTGTGTCAGAAGGGAGCCATAGGGGGGAAAAAGGGGGAACATTGTAATTAATAAACTGAACAATAAAGATTAAAATATAAAAAATATATATCTAAATGTGCGATTCTTTGTCCAAAAAATGAGCATGTTTAAAAATTAAATGAATAAATTTTGGATATACTTGATGAAGATTTTCACACCTATTTGAATTATGATTCCATTGACTCAACAGATGATGCTGAAAATGAAAATTTTCCCATTGAATTTTTTAATAGTAGTACTCCTTCAGGAATGCCATGTCATAAATTAAAATTGAAAGTGGGTGCAATCATCATGCTATTGAGAAATCTTAATATTAAATGGGGTCTTTGTAATGGTATCAGATTTATAATCAAAAGATTACAACTTAACATTATTGAAGCTGAAGTATTAACATGATCTGCAGAGGAAGAGGTGGTTCTGATTCCAAGAATTGATTTGTCCTCATCTAATACTGGACTACCATTTAAATTAATTCAATGGCAGTTTCCTGTGATGCCAGCATTTGCAATGACTATTAATAAATCACAAGGACAAACTCTTGGCAGAGTAGAAATATTCCTACCTGAACCAGTTTTTGCACATGGTCAGTTATATGTTGCTTTCTCTTGAGCTCAAAGAGCATGTGATGTTAAAGTTAAAGTGGTAATACTTAATCCCAAGGGAAATTAGTCAAGCACTCTGAAAGTGCTTTCACTCTTAATGAGGTATACAGGGAAATATTAGAATAAGTTTAATCACTTTATCAGTCATTATTTGCATCAATGTTATTTATTTTTTTAAAGATTCAGTTATCTTTTATTAAATACATAACAAGTTTTAATTAACACATAATCAGTTTTTTAAATTTCTGCTTTTTAATTTCTAGTACAGAAATATCAATAGATAGAACCTACATAAACAAAACTCTTTTAATCCTAATTTGTAAGTGTGCTTAAAGGGGTTTTGAGTCCAAAATGTTTGAGGACTATTAGTACAAAGTCAAAGAACTGGATTAAAGCCTGACTTTACAAGCTGGAATCTTGACCTGCCATACAGTGGAAGATTCTGGAATCATTACTGGTGGCATAGTTAAGATTTATAAAGATAATGTAATCAAAGCCCTCAGTGCTGTCTCTATAATGCAGTAAGTGAACAATAAATGTTTGTTATTATTGTTGCCCTTATTATTGCCTTAACAATTCTGGCTAACATTATTATTAGTAGTAATAATAGTAGAAGTATTATAGCTCTCCAACTAATTGGTGACAGACAAGGTGAGCACTTGCTTTTTTATCTTTATTGTTCAGTTTGTTAATTACATTGTTCCTTTTTTTCCCCTATAGCTCCCCTCCATCTGGTACCCATCCCACCCTCTGCCCTCACCCCCCCCCACTGCCCTCTCCCATAGTTGCATGATTTTTGTCCAGTCTCTTGCTACACTTCCCACACCCCTTTTCTCCCCAAGAATTGTCAGTCCATTCCCTCTCTATGTGCATGATTCTGTTACATTCACCAATTTATCCTGTTCATCAGATTTTTAATTCACTTGATTTTTAGATTCATTTGTTGATAGATGTGTATTTGTTGTTCATAATTTACACTTTTATCTTTTTCTTATTCCTCTTCTTAAAGAATATCTTTCAGCATTTCATATAATATTGGTTTGGTGGTGATGAACTCCTTTAGCTTCTTCTTATCTGCGAAGCACTTTATCTGACCTTGAATTCTGAATGATAGCTTTGCTGGATAGAGTAATCTTGATTGTAGATTCTTGCTATTCATCACGTGGAATATTTCTTGCCATAGGGTCAGCTCTGACCAAAATAAGTTTATGAGCTATATGCCCTCTTTAACTAATTAACATTGCTCTCTTACTCCAGACATGAGAATGGGCTGGGATTTTTAAAGCTATAAATAGTGAAAGGTATCAGTTGCTTTCAAACAGCCTCGGTGTTTCAGCTCATCTATTAGAAACAAACTTTTATGTTTTATTGTTCTCTGCTGAAAGAAAGATGTTTCTGTGCTTTGAATATGTTGTTTACATGTATTTTTCTATAAAACATTCAAAATTATTTCTAAACTTCACATTAAACATGTTGTCGAATATGACACTTCCTTTTTATTTACCTCCTTTGCTAGGCTAAAGGAAGTGGTCCTAGTGACATCAAGATCCTATAGATATGAAATTAATATTATAGAAGAGTGAGAAGATTCCTTTATTTCTCTCCTTAAATTTATGTCAGACAACTATAACTTAACAAAGAATCTTCTACTCAAAACACAAATATACCTGAAAGATTCAGTCATCATAACATGTAAAGGTTTGCATATTGTAACCAGTAGGTACAGCAGTATGAAGAAAGAACAGATTGGTGGTTATAGACACAGCTTGGTGCCCACCACAGATCCAGCAAGTGCAGTGTAGTAGTGAAAAAATCAGATTGCATCCCTCACTTTATTGCTTGGAGTATAAGAGGGGCAGAATCAGTGTTCCTCCAGGAAAAGGTATCTCCTTTCCCCATGCCCCACTGTAGCAGACCCCAGTAGAGGTGGCTGGAAAGCCTTAAACAATGCAATGAATGCCAAAAACCATTGCTATCAGATGGGTGGAGTTGTGAGATCATGAATTTGCTTCACTTGCCCCACTTATCTTGGAAAAAAAAACCAATAAAGGAAGCTGAGAAGCACCAAACAACACAGCAGTAATAACAGCCATTTCTGACAGGGGACAGAGCCATGAGATCATGAAATTTCCACCATTGCTCCTTCCATCACAGACCCTAGTAGAGGTGGCTAGTAAGCCTTAAGCAGTACGATAGTGTCAACAGTCATTGCTGGTCAAGAAGTGAAAGCTTAAAACACTGAGCTTGCCACCCTACCTCACCCACCTTGGCTCATCCTGGTAGAGGCAGTGGAGTTATCTCCAAACCCACAGCAGAGTCAGAGACAATTAGTAAAAAGGAGATTGAGTGGGAGATCACAAAACTGTTTCTTCACTACCCACCACATTTCTCCACCACAGTGGTGGTTCCTCATAACTGAGGTGAGCTAGTCCACTATCCTTAACCAAAGTGAGGCCACTCCACCACAATCCCAGAGGTACAATTAGTGCACATAAGAGAAAGCAAAAACTTGTGCTATAATAGCATCTTCTGAAAAACAAAAGAAAGTGCCCTACCTATTACCTGCTGAATTGCTCAAAGCAAAAGAGTAGATTACCTAAATAATAAAAGAACTTGCTATCTCAAATATTCAGGCAGAGAAACAATCCATCAAATACCATGAACCACAAGGTAACATGGAAGCATAGGAAGAAAAGGTAAACTCTCCAGAAACCAAACCAATTTAAATGACAGAGAGTTTAAGATCATAGTTATGAAGAAGCTTAACAGTATACAAGAGAACTCAGAAAGGCAGTTTAATGAGATTAGGAATAAAATTACTTAACAAAGGTAGTACATTGCCAAAGATATTTAAACTATAAAAAATTACCAAACACAAATTCTTAAGATTATGAACTTAATAAATATGATGAGGAATGCATTAGAAAGCATTGGAAATAGAGTAGACAAGATGTAAGAGAGAATAAGCAAGTTTGAAGATAGAAATGTAGAAATGGCCCAGGAGGAGGAATAGAGAGGAATAAGAGCTTTTTAAAAAAGAATTCTGTGATAACTATCTGACTCAATTAGAAAGAGCAACATAAGGATGATAGCTATTCTAGAAGAAAAAATGAAGAAGGGAACAGAGAGCCTACTTAAAAAAGTGATGGATGAAAACATCTCAAACCTATGAAAAGAACTGTACTTAGGAATAAAGGAAGCTAACACCTAATTATATCAACACAAAAATATATTTTAAGACACATTTTTATTTAAACTGGCATACACTAATAATAACACAGCCAGAGAAAAAACCATAATCTACAAAGGAAACCCCATTAGATTATTATCAAAGTATTTAATAGAAACATTATAAGCCATGAGAAAGTGGAAGGAAATATTTAAAGTATCAGAAGAGAGGAAGCATCAGCTAAGTAAAATCTATCCAGCAAAGTTATTCTTGAAATAGAAGGATAAATAAACACTTTCCCAAACAAAACCTGAAATAATTTACCACCACAAGACCTGTATTATAAGAACTATTAAAAAAATAAAATAAGCTTTTTTACTGGAAACAAGAAGACAAAAGTTTAGCTAAAGTATCCTATATAACAAAAGCCTAATATGCAAATCAACAGAACACAGAATGACTGGTAGCTGTGACACTGACCACCAAGGGGCAGATGTTCAATGCAGGAGCTGCCCCCAGCCCACAGGCCCCAGGATAGCTAAGGCAGGTACTAGTGCAGGCCCTCCTGATCACAGAGGGAGGCAACTGGCAGCAGGGGAGCCGGGCTGGCTAGTAAGTGGGCTGGCAACACCAGGCCAGCTGAGACAGATGCCAGTGGGGGCCCACCAATCACCACATTGGTCACCCCACAGATAGGCTCTGGTCACCAGCCAGGCCTAAGGACTCTGCCTGTGCACAAATTTCATGCATCAGGCCTCTAGAGAGTAAGATAACTAACAGTTAGACAGAAGCAGGAAATTTCAACTCTACTTCCAAGAATACATTAAACACTTAATTGTAATATGAAGGTTAAAAAGAAAAAAGTATATAAAAATAACTATAATTTGCAATCTATCAATGAATGCACAACATAGGAAGAGATACTTTTGTGACCACAAAATCATAAAAGGGGAGGAGAAAATGGACTGAATATATACAAGTAAATGAAGATAAGAGGAAATCAGAAGAAATATAACTATCCTATCTAATAAAAGAGTAATATACAAATTAACCATATCTCTGCTACACCCACAAGCCATAACCACCAGCCAATTAGGAGGAAATATGCAAATGAACCCCAATCAAGATGGGTGTGGCCACTGAGAGCAAGGAGGGATGCTTGGATTTCCCCGGCAACAGAGGAAGCCAAGCTTTCTTCCTACACTTGCTAGCCTAGGCCTCCACTTAATGCTACAAAGTTTCAATTATAGAAGATACATAAATCCCAACAGAAATGGCAGCAGCCACAGAGCTGGAGAGAGCAGAGGCTAGGGTTGTCCTGGTGATGGAGGAAGCCAAGCTTCTGCAGCTCTGGCCAGCCTAGGCCTCCACTCTAGGCTACAAAGTTTAAATTACAGAACATAAATAAACTGCAACAGAAATGGCTGCCACCACATAGGTGAGCAGAAGGCTTGGTTCTGCTCCAGGCTACAAAATTTCAGTTATAGAACATAAATATATCCCAGATACCAGGGCCTCCGCTTGGGTCGTTGGGGGTGTGGCCAGCCCACAAACCACCACAGGCCCCTCACCCAGGCCACCCCACACCCCAAGAGAACTCCCACCTTGATCTGGGACACTCTTCAGAGCAAACCAGCTGGCCCCCACCTGTTCACCAGGCCTCTATCTTATCTAATAAAAGAGTAATATGCAGATTGACCATCACTCCAACACACAAGTTGGCTGTCCCCATGTAGTCAAAGATCCTGCCCCAATGTGGACACAAGATAGTCACCACAAGATGGCCAGCAGGGGATGGCAATTGGGAGAGACCAGGCCTTCAAGGGAGGACAGTTCTGGGCAATAAGGCCTGCAGGGGAGGGCAGTTAAGGGTGACCAGGCCTGTAGGGGAGGGCAGTTAGGGGCAAACAGGCAATTAAGGGTGTAATTATACAACAATAAGGCTGGCAATGGAGTGGTTAGAGGGTGATCAGGCTGGCTGGCAGAAGCAATTAGGGGGCAATCAGGAAGGCAGGCAGGCGAGTAGTTGGGAGCCAGCAGTCCTGGGTTGTTTGAGGGCTGTCCCTCGAGGAGTCGCAGATTGGAGAGGGTGCAGACTGGGCTGAGGGACACTCCCTCATGCACAAATTTCGTGTACCGGATCTCTAGTTGTAAATATGAGCCATTTTACACAACTTAATGTTACAAAAAAAATCCACAACTTAGACACAAAACATGAAGGATGAGGAAATGGAAAAGAAATATAGAAAACTGCTGAAATAAAATAACATACAGAATCACAAGGGAAAAAAATGGAGATAGAGAGCGACCAGAAACCAAAGATAAAATGGCTGTAGTAAGTTCTCATACATCAATAATCATTCTAATTGTAAATAAACTGAACTCAAAAATCAAAAGGAGGATGTAGCAGATAGATTAAAAAAAAAAAAAAAACAAGACCCAACTGTATGTTGCCAGCAGGAGATTCTTCTCAACTCCAGAGACAAACATAGGCTCAAAGTATAGGAGTGGAAGGTGATACTCTAAATAAATGGCATCCAGAGAAAAGTGGATGTAGCAGTACTTCTATCAAACAAAATAGATTTCAAAGTAAAATGTAGCAAGACCTGAAATAGACATTTTATAATGCTAAAGGAAAAAAAATTCATTAAGAAGACATTAACTCATCGATATGTAAGCATCCAACCTGAAAACACCAAAATATATTAACAAATTACTAACAGACCTAAAGGGAGAAACTTACAAAAATAAAATTATAAAAAGGGACCTGAATGTTCCACTTATAAAGCAATGAACAAATAATCTATACGGAAAGTCAATAGGTAAATATCAGCTTCAAATGACTCATTAGAACCCATGGACTTAATTGATAATCACAGAACTGTCCCTTCCAAAATGCCATAATACACAATCTTCTCAAGTGCACATTGAATATTCTCAAAGATATACCATATATTGAGGCATAAACCTAGTCTCAATGAATTTATAAAGATTGAAATCATACCAAGCATATTTTATAACAACATGAAATTGGAAATTAACTACAAGTAGAAAGCTGGAAAAACAACAAATAAACAGAGATAAAACATCATGCTACTGAACAATATACAGGTCAAAGAAGAAATAAAAAAGATAAAAAAGATACATTGAGACAAATAGAAAGAAAAATGTGGCATACCAAAAATTTAGGGGTACAACAAAAACTGTACTAAAAGGGAAGTTTATAACATTACAGGTCTACTTCAAGAAACAAGAAAAAATCCAAATGGACAATATAATATTATACATCAAAGAACTAGAAAGAGATGGAAAAATAAAGCCCAAAATCAGCAGAAGAAAATAATAAAAATAAGAGTGGAAATTAATTAAATTGAGAAACAAGGACAACAGAAATAATTAACAACAACAACAAAAAAGAGATGGTTCTTTGAAGAAATAAACAAAATTGACAAACCTTTGACTAGGTTCACTAAGGAGAAATGAGAAAAACTTAAATAAATAAAATCAGAAATGAAAGAGGGAAAGTTAAAAGAGATACCACAGAAATTCAAATGTTTATAAAAGAATGCTATGAGCCCAGCAGTGTGGCTCAGTGGTTGAGTGTTAACTCATGAACTAGTAGGTCATGGTTTGATTCTTGGTCAGGGCACATGCCTGGGTTGTGGGCTTGATTCCCAAAAGGAGGCATGCAGGAGGTAGCCGATCAATGATTCTCTCTTATCATTAATGTTTCTGTCTCTCTCTCCCTATCCGATCCTCTCTGAAGTCAATAAAAATATATTTTTTTTAAAAGAATGCTATTAGCCAATAGATGTCATCAAATTTGATAAGCTAGAGGAAAGGGAAACATTCCAAAAAGTATAAAACTTTCCTAAAATTAATCATGAAAAGGTAGAAAACCAGATAGATCAATAAATGGTAAGTAAATTGAAACAGAATAAAAACTACCCACCAAAAAAACACAAAAGTACAGGACCATATTGAATTCCATCATGCATTCAAAGATTTGATATCAGATTTTCTTAGCTCTACCCCCCAAAAAAAAATGAAGAAGAGGGAATACTTCCTAAATGATTTTACAAGGTCAAAATGACTCTGATACCCAAACCAGTCAAAAACAACACATACAAAAAAGAAAATTACACAGAAATATCTGTGTAATATACCTGGTAGATGCAAAAGTCCCGAAAAAAATACTATCAAATAAAATATAACAATACATTAAAAAGATCACACATCACTATTAAGTTCATGAATGGTTTAAAATGTGCAAATCACTCAACAAGATAGACCACATTAATAAAATTAAAAGATGCAAATTAGCCTAACTGGCATGGCTCAGTGATTGAGTGTCAACCTATGAACCAGGAGGTCCCAGTTTGATTCCCAGTCAGGGCACATGCCCAGGTTGCGGGTTCAGTCTCCAGTATGGGGGATGCAGGAGCCAACTGATCAACAATTCTCTGTCATCATTGATGTTTCTATCTCTCACTCCCTGTCCCTTCATTTCTGAAATCAATAAAAATATATTTTTAAAAAAGATACAAATTAGATGACCGTCTGAATAAATGCAGGAAAAGCATTTGACATAATACAACATCTAAAAAATCACTCAATATCATAAAAATCACTCAATATCATAAAAATCACTCAATAAAGTGGATATAAAGGGAAAACATTGCAAAATAATAAAGGCCATAAATTAAAAACCCTCATTTAACATCATAGTAAATGGTGAAATGTGAAAGCTTTTCTTCTATAATAAGGAACAACACAAGAATGGCCAATCTCACCACTTTTAATCAGTGTAGAATTGGAAGTCCTAGCAGAGAAATCAGACAAGAAAAAGAAATAATAAATATTGAAAGGGTAATGAAGAAGTAAAATTTTCACTATTTGCTTATATGATTATAAATTTCTTTTAAAAATACTAAAATTACATTAGAAAAATATTAGAACAATAAAAATGTACAGTGAAGTTTCAGAATTCAAAATAAATACACAAAATATGTTGCATTTCCACATGCTAAATTTAAAAAAATAATAATAAAACACCTACAAATAAGCTAAGAGAAGACAAAGGACCTCAACACTGAAAAGTATAAGACATTGTTGAAAGAAATTGCAGAAGACATACAAAAATAAAAAGATATTACATGTTCATACATTGGAATAAGTGACATTGTTCATATGGCCATATTACCTAAAGCAATATACAGATTTAATGCAATACCTATCAAAATCCCAACAATTTTTTCCACAGCAATAGAACCAAAATTTGTATGGAATCACAAAAGACTCCAAAATACCCAAAGTAAAATGGCAGTGTCGAGGTAGGAAAGGGGGTCTGGAGGTATCACACTCCTTGACATCAAATTATACTACAAAGCTGCAGTAATTAAAGCAGTATGATATTGGGAGAAATACAGATAAAGATAATAAAATAGGGAGCCCAGAAATGAAGCCACATGTATATGTGCAACTAACTTCCAACAATGGAGTAAAAAAATATACAATAGAGAATAGAAAATGTTAATAAATAGTGTTGGGAAAACTGGAAAACCACATGCAAAATAATAAAACTAGATTGCTATATGACACTATAAACAAAATTTAACTCAAAAATGGGTTAAATAATTTAATATAAGATCAGAAGAAGTAAAATACATAGAAGAAAACATAGGCACCAAACTTAAAATGTTGGTTTCAGGGAGTATTTGTGAACTTGACCCCAAAGGCAAGGAAAATAAAAGCAAAAATAAACTAATGGAACTACATAAAATGAAAATGTTTCTACACAGCAAAAGACATCATCCTATCTAATAAAGAGAGAATATGCAAATTGGTCATCATGCTGTCACAAAGATGGCAGCACCCATAGCCACAAGATGGTGGCACCCAGTCCCCTCAGCCCCGCCAGAGTCCCCCAGTCCTTTTAGCCCTTCCAGGAAGTGCCACATGCATGATGCAGCTGAACCCGCCCTCAGCCTCCCAGCTGCCCAGGGCCAGCCTGAGGCTCAGGCAAGCCTCAGACAGCAGCTGCCCAGCCAATGTCCAAGGTGCAGGTAAGCCTTGGATGTCAGTTGCCCAGCCGCCATAGAGCTGGCCTGAGGCACAGGCAAGACTTGGATGTCAGCTTCCCAGACACTTAGGGCCAGCCTAAGGTGCAGGCAAGCCTTGCATGGTAGCTGCCCAGGCAATGCCCAAGGCACAGGCAAGCCTTAGATGGCAACTGCCCAACTTCCCAGGGCCTCTCAAGGCTCAGAAAACCAGGACTGGCCAAAGCTTGTGCTGCCAGCAGTGACAGCAACAGAGGTGTGATGGGGCATCACCTTCCCCAGATCATTGGGTTGCCTCCCGCCCCTGAGGGCTCCCGAAATGTGAGAGAGGGCAGGCCAGGCATAGGGACCTTCCTCTCCAGTGCATGAATATTCATGCACCGGGCCTCTAGTCAACAAAATAAAATGACAGTCAACAGAATAGGAAAAGACATTTGCAAATAATACCTGTGATAAGGGCTATTATCCAAAATATATACACTACTCATAACAACTCAAAAACAATAAATATACAAAACAGGCAGAAGATGTAGATAGATATTAGATATTTTTCAAGTTCTAACAGATGAAAAGATGCTTAACACCACTAGGTATATGGAAAAATGCAAATCAAAACTACAATGGGAACCCATTTCACACCTATTGGAATAGCTATTATGAAAAGGACAATAAATAAGGCTTCCAGTGAAAATGGCAGAGTAGAAAAACTGCAAACTCAGAGCCTCACATGACATCAAAATTACAGCTAAACTACAGAACAGTCATTATTGGCAACCTTGTGAAATATAACTGATTGGAAGTCCTACAACTAAAGATATGCAGATGGGAGGAGAAACCAAGATAGCAGCATAGGTAAACACCTAAACTGCTGCCTCACACAATAATTTGAAAACTACAACTAAAAGACAAAATGTACATCATTCAGAACCACAGGAAGGCTGGCTGAGTGGAAATTCTACAACTAAAAGGTAAGAGAAAAGCACAGAGATTCAGAGTAGGTGCAGAAGGCAGAGTTACCAAGGCACACATGTGGAGAGGACAGGCAACTGAGTACAAGGCTGGCTGTCTCAAGTGGGAGGGAGACAAAAGTTCCCGACTGCACTGAACTCCAGTTCCGGGTAAGACTCTGGGGACCCAGACTCATTCGGAGAGAAACTGGACTGTCTGGCAGCCAGCAAAACTCAAGGGCGGCTTTCTCTCAGAGGTGCTTGCAGAGATTATCACTGGACACTGAGACACAGGGGCAAATTAGGGCAGGGCTTATGGGAAACCAATGCTTTCTGCTCTGCCCTGAGACTCCACCCTGTCCAAACTGAGGACAGAGGATTTTGCAAGTCTTGTCTCTTTAGGGTGTATCCAGCACAGAAGTTCTCCCAGTGTAGACACAGCTGATCCTTACAGCCAGTTGGCCTGGAGGTCAATTCCTCCCAGTGATACCAACAACAATCATGACTTAACTACAATAAGACTGTGCACACAGCCCACAAAGAGGTGCACCAAGAGTGTCCACCTCAGGTAACTGGGTCCTATAGGACACCTAGCACACAAAGCCACTCTATCAACTCAGGGAAATAGCCACAATGTGGAGACAAAGAAAAATATCACAAATGAAAGAAATGGAGGAAAGCAAACGACTGGATATAGAGTTCAAAACCACATTTATAAGGTTTTTCAAGAATTTTCTAGAAAAGGCCAATAAATTTAGTGAGACCCTTAAGGATATGAAAAAGGACGAAGAAAAATTAAACATATACTGACTGAAATAAAAAAAAATATTAAACAGATATCTAACAGCAGAGTAGAGGATCACAAGAATCAAGTCAAAGATTTGAAATACAAAGAAGGAAAAAACATTCAATCAAAAAAGCAAAAAGCAAAAAGAATCCAAAAATTTGAGGATAGTATAAGGAGCCTCTGAGACAACTTCAAGCATACCAAGATCAGAATTATGGGGGTGCCAGAAGAAGAAAGACAGTAAGATACTGAAAACATATTTGAAGAAATAATGACTGAAAACTTCCCCCACCTGGTGAAATAAATAAATTTACAAGTCCAGGAAGAGCACAGAACCCCAAACAAAAGGAATCCAAAGAGGATCACACCAAGAAACATCATAATTAAAATACCAAGAGCAAAAGACAAAGAGAGAATATTTAAAGTAGCAAGAGAAAAGCAGTTAATTACCTACAAGGGAGCACCCATATGACTGTCAGCTAATTTCTCAATAGAAACTTTGCAGGCCAGATGGGAGTGGCAAGAAATATTCAAAGTGATGAATAGCAAGAACCTAAAACCAAGATTACTCTACCCAGCAAAGCTATCATTCAGAGTTGAAGGTCAGATAAAGAGCTTCGATAAGAAAAAGCTAAAGGAGTTCATCACCACCAAACCAGTATTATATGAAATGCTGAAAGGTATTCTTTAAGAAGAGGAAGAAGAAGAAAAAGGTAAAGATAAAAACTATGAACAGCAAATACATATCTATCAGCAAGTGAATCTAAAAGTCAAGTGAATAAAAAAATCTGATGAACAGAATAAACTGGTGAATATAATAGAATCAGGGGCATAGAAGGGGAGTGGACTGACAATTCTCAGGGGGTGGGGAAGGAGTGTGGGGGTGCAGTAAGAGACTGGACAAAAATCGTACACCTATGGATGAGGAAGGGGGGGTATAAGGGCCAAGGGTGGGGTGGGAACCAGGTGGAGGGGAGCTATGGGGGGGAAAAGAGGAACAATTGTAATAATCTAAACAATAAAGATTTATTAAATTAAAAAAATAAAGATATACAGATAAAGCCACATTAGTACTTGTAGTTGGAGCAGAGATGCAAAACAGTCTGTTTCCACACCCACATGTAGCAGTTAAAAATTGGGAGGGATATCTCAGTTGTGGGGGCCCTGACCTCTGAGAAACAAGGGATACCAGCCCCACACCAGGCTCCCAAGCCCAGGGTTCCAATTTCAGAAAAAGAGGTCCCCAAAATTGATGGCTGTAAAACTCTACCAATGGCTGTTAAAAAATCAAAGAGATTGTCATTGAGTGAGACATAAGCTTCTGCAGTCTCAGGCATTTCCTCTTAAAGTATCCTCCCACAGTCTTACTCAGCTTCACTTGTTCTGAACTCTAGTGCTAGGGAAGCAGCTCAAAGGTAACCAAGGACATATGGGGAGGAACTTAGTTGTCTGGATTTGAAGCAAGGGCTGGAGGGACAGCTTTCACCCAGACAGAAGTTATGGCAGAAGCCATTGTTCCTTCGATGAGCTCTCCTTCTGCAGGTGCAGGTGGGTGCCATATCTAAGTCTCCATCATCCTGGATAACATTGTTCACCTTTTCTTGGTGATTCCCTGAAACCCCACCCCACCTATGTGAGCCCATACAAACTGTTTGGGTTTTCCATACATGTGCCCTGTCTTGGCTCATGAGGTGGACTTACCTAAAATCTCTAAAAGTTTCACAAACTGCAAACAAGCAGCTTCTGTCAAGCCCAAACAAGAAGCATCTGTCCTTAGCATGCCATGTACCAATAACTCTTTCTAAATGGCCTGAAGCTCAGCACTAGTGGTAGCTGGTCTTGGTTTATAGCTTGATCTTTCCTAGGCAACTGCAAGCTCAATAAAAGTAGCAGCCATCTGCAGATCGCTTTGTAGCACATTCTGTGTGGCTCCAGACAGGATAGTTAACTTTGGTGTGTACCTGAAGGAGACCATAAAATCACTAAACCCAGTAGCCAGCTTCAGACCATGCTGGGGCACCATCCAACCCCTTCAAAGAGAAACACACTCAAAGGACAGACTATGCAAAAACCACAGCCCTCCTGAAATTAGTTTTGCTTCATGAGGCTGCAGTAGGTCCTCTCCTATAGTCACTATTGGTCCTCACAGCTGGTCATCCCGGGAGTCATAGGCTCCCATTGGTGTGCCAACAGCATTTCAAGACTCAAATATAACAGGAGGGTGAACAGAACCCAATGTAGCACCAAGGTCAAGAAACAAGGGAGGATGCTCCACTGGATCCTACATTATGCTAGAAAATAAGGCCACCCTAATAAGACTGTGACACATAAAATATCTATATCATACATAGAAAATAACATAGAAGCAGAGAAAATGGAAAGAAAAAGAAACATGTGCCAAATAAAAGAATAGGGGATATACCCAGAAGAAGAACTAAATAAAATGGAGGTAAGCAAACTACCAGACACAGAGTTCAAATCAGTGGTTATAAGGATGCTCAAGTAATTTAGTGAGAACTTTAGCAGCATAAAAAGGACATAAAAACTATTTTTAAAGACCAGAAGAAATAAAGAATACAGTAACTGAAATAAAGACTATATTACACTGAACAAACATCAGATTGCATGAAGCAGAGAATCATATCAGCAATTTGAAGACAAAGCAGCAGGAAACACCTAATCAGAGTAGAAAAAATAATAATAATTTTGAAAAATAAGTAAAGTTAAAGGGATTTCTGGGACCTTAATCATAACAATATACACATCATTTGTGTACCAGAAGCAGACAAGAGAGAGCAAAGGGTTGAGAAGTTATTTGAAAAAATAATCATGGAAATCTTCCCTAGCCAAGGGAATGAAAAAGACACACAAATCCAGGAAGCACAGAGATCCCCAAACAAGAGGAATCCAAAGACACATAGTAATTAAAATGCCAACAGTTAAATACAAAGAGACAATCTTAAAAACAGACAATCTTATTTACCTGCAAGGAAGCTCCCATATAACTATCAGCTAATTTCTCAACAGAAACTTTGCAGGCCAGAAAGGACTGACATAAAATATTCAAAGAGATGAAAAGCAAGGATCTACAACCAAAATAATTCTCCCCAGTAAAGCTATTATTTAAAATCAAAGGATAAGTAAAGAGTTTCCCGGACAAGAAAAAAACTAAAGGAGTTCATTACCACCAAACCAGTATTACAATAAGTATCATATGTACCACATCATCTTTTTCTTTATATAACACATCTTCTTTATCCAATCATCCATAGAAAGACACTTTGGTTGTTTCCATGCTTGGCCTATGATGAATAATGCTGCAATGAACATTGGGGTACATGTATCTTTGTGAATAAATGTTTTTAAATTTTTCTAGTAGATACCCAATGTCATATAGTAACTATATTTTAAATTTTTGAATAGTATCTATATTGTTTTCCATAGTGGCTGTACCAGTTAAAATTCGGATCAGAAGTGAGTGAGGGTTTCATTTTCTTCACAACCTCTCCAATACATATTATTACTTGTCTTGTTGATAATAAACATTCTAACAGATGTGAGGAAAATCTCATTGTATTTTTATTTGTATTTTCCTAATAGCTATTGAAGTTGTTGTGTATATATGTAATATATATGTATATATGTTAGAATATGAATATATATATAATACTATTCAACCAAAAAATATGGAATAATTCAATTCACCACATGAATGGATGTTAAGAATATCATGCTAAGCAAAATAAGACATAAAAAGTCAAGAACCATGTGATTTCACTTATATGTAATAATAAAACTGAAAACAACAAATGAACAAACAATAAAAAGAAATAAACAAAAATTCATAGACACAGACAGCAGTATGATGGTTACCAGAGGGAAGGGAGGAGTAGTTATAAAGGCTAAATTGTGCCAAATAGAGGGTGACAGAAATTTTTATTTTAGGTGTTGAGGGCCCTATGGAATATACAGATGATATAGCATATAATTGTTCACTTAAAACCTATATAATTTTATTAACCAATGTCTCCTCAATAAATTTAATTAAGAAAAATTTAAGGGTCTTTTTTTAAGAAGAATAAAAAAATTAAAACATATCTAATAAAATGGCAATAAATTTTTATCTGTCAATAATTACTTTAAATGCAAATTGACTAAATGTTCTATTCAAAGGAAATGTATAAGAAAACAAGGATCTTACATATGCTTTTTACAAGAGATTCATTTTAGATCAAAAGACACAAACAGACTGAAATAAACTGATAGAAAAAAGATATTTCATGAAAATGAAAAGAAGCACATAATAAAAAAGCTTGGGTAGCAATACTTATATCAGACAAAATAGACTTTAAAACAAAAGTATAACTAGAGACAAAGAAGGACCAAACACTGCTGGGCAAAACATTGCACTGAAAAGACATATACTTCTATATTTTCATTGGAGTATTATTTACAATAGCCAAATAGGGAAGCAACCTGTGTCCATCAATAAATGAATATATAAAGCAGAAAGAATGCATATATTACACTGGAATCTTACTCAGCCATAAAAAAGAATGAAATCTTGTCATCTGAAACAACATGAATGGACCTAGAGGGTATTGTTCTGAGTGAAATAAATCAGACAGCAAATGATAAAAAAAACATGATTTCACTTACTAGTATATGTGGAATCTTAAAACATAACAAGAACAAACAGAATAGAAATAGATTTATAGATACAGAGAACATTTTGATGGTTGACAATTGGGAGGGGGTTTGAGGAATGGGTAAAAAAGGTGAAAGGATTAATAAGTAAAAGTTGGTACATACAGAATAACCATGAGGAGATAAAGTACAAGATATTGAATGTAGTCAATAGTAATGAAATAACTATGTATGGTGTCCACATGGGTACTAGATTTATCTGGATGATCATTTTGTAAGTTTTATAAATGTCTAATCACTGGGTTGTAGAATTTAAACTAATATAATATTTTATCTCAACTGTAATTTAAAAATTTTTAAATATTGTTTAAAAGTAATTTAGTGAGGTATCCTGTTTTGAAAATATCCCACTCTATCATTTACAATTGATGTGGTTTATTTATTTTTTAGTTTCTTATAGCTCTTGATTGACTTTTATATAATGACATTGATATTTATAACATGGAGATTGGTGACAATAAAAAAAAGTTGATCTTTCACAAAGAAACATGGATGAAAATACAAATGGGTCATCAAATAGCATAGTGAAAAAGTGAGAATGTTTATAATATTTTGTTAAAACAATAGGTAAAATAGTCTCATTGTAGGTGTTTCCCTAGAGATAATATTGAGCAACATTTTTTTGGTTTAGCCTTTACTGGCTGATAGTGAAGGGGGATTCTAAAGTGACAGACCAAGTTTAAACTTTATACAAAAGGTATTAAAAACTTACTGAATGATTTTACGCAGAGAATAATTGAAAGTAGCAGTATTTGGAGAGAAAATGTTCTGGAAGCAGGAATAAACAAAATGGTAGATAAATTAGGGAGGATATTGCAATGGCACAGGAAAACAGCAACAGGGAACTGAATTAGTGTGGTGTCAGTGGATATGAATTAGAAGAGAAAGAAACTTTATGATTAAAAAACAGTCTCAACAGGACTTGTGGGCTGAGGCTTACATATGTTTTTTAATATACTCATGAAGATTGGTGCTTCCTCATATTTGAGACCTATGAGGTAATTCCTGAGTTCCAGTTAATATGAACATGCCACAAGACCAGAAGAGCCCTAGATGAATATTAACTGTTCAAATTAACTGGAAAGATATAGAAAACCCCTAATCACTTTGAGTCATTTATGTATTTGTGCAAGTAAGTGCTTTTGTTTTTAACAACAAAATATAAACTTAATTTCTAATTGGGGACTTTTTATGTTCAATTTTTGGTGATAGGGTTGCCTTATTTGTGCTAGAAGAGAGTTTCTAGCTTAAGTCTTTACATAAACTACTTTTGGAAGAAAGAAATAAAAAACATAGTAATTAGAAGAGCTTATAATAACTTCCAGAAAATGGAAACAACTTAAAAGTCCAGCAATTGGTGAATGTACAAATAAAATATAACATATCTTTATTATGCAACTAGAGGCCTAGTGCACTAAATTTGTGCACTCTGGGTGTTGTGGGGGAGGAGGTCCTTCAGCCTGGCCTGCACCCTCTGGCAGTCCTGGGGCCCTCAGGGGATGTCCAACTGCTGCAAGGTGGGAGAGGCTCACCTGCTGTATTTGCCAGCCATGAGCCTGGCTGGATTCTGGCTAAGCAGTGCTCCCACTGTGGGAGAGCACAGACCACAGACCATCTGTTCCCTGATGGTCAGTGCACATCATAGTGACTGGTCACTCTGCCTTTGGGCCAAAACCAGCTCTCCAAAGAGTCCCAGATTGCAAAAGGGTGCAGGCCAGGCCAAGGGACCCCACTGGTGCCTGGTCAGGGTTGGGGAAAAATGTGGGAGGTTGGCCAGCTGGGGAGGGACCATAGGAGGGCTCCAGGGCATGTCTAGCCCATCTTGCTCAGTCCTGATGGGCAGGACCCCAGCAACAAGCTAACCTACCAGTTGGAGCGTCTGCCCCCTGGTGGTCAGTGCATGTCATAACGACTGATTGAGTAGTTGACTGGTTGGCTGTCTGCCCCCTGGTGGTCAGTGCATGTCATAGCAAGCAGTTGAGCAACTTTAGCATATTATGCTTTGATTGGTTGAACAGCCAACTGGACGACTGGACACTTAGCATATTGGATTTTTATTATATAGGATATTATTCAGCCTTGAAAAGAAATGCAGTATTGATATATGGCACAACATGGATGCACCTTAAAAACATTATCCTAAGTAAAAGACCTCACAAATGACCACTATACTGGTCAGTGTTCTCCAAATAAACAAAACCAACACAATATGTTTATATACATTGAAGAGATTTATTTTAAGAAATTGGGTTACGTGATTGTAGAGGTTTGGTAAGTATAAAATCTGCAATGTTGGCCAGCAGACTGAAGACTTAGGTAATAATTATAGTTTGAATCTAATGACAGTCTGCTAGAAGAAACCCTTTTTTTCTCAAAAGAGATCAGTTTTTGTTTTAAGATTTTTCAAGTGATTGGATGAGGGTAAAAAGCTTTATTCAATGTCCACTGTTCTAATTGTAAGTCACATCCAAAAAACACCTTCACAGAAACATTCAGAATAATGTTTCAACAAATATTTGGGCAACATGGAATGCCAAATCAACTCAAAATTAACTATCACAGATGGATAAAAGGTATAATAAAAAATTCAGATCAGGTTTTCAACCATACAACAAGTCAGTCCTAGTGCTGATCTGCTTTTATTAGCAGTGTGACCTTAGGGAAATCACAGTTCCTATATTACTTTACCTCTATGTAAAATGCAGGATTTCAATATTTCTCACAGAGTGGGAATATACTAGTAATTGTTATTACCTGCTATAAAATCTCATTTTGAGTGAGTACTCAAAACATTCCTATTTGTTCTGAAATAAAAATTAGTTTTCAAGATGTTATCCAATGATATTGTATGTGCAGAAAAAAATGATAGACATTTTAATATTTCCTTTGGGCCTAAATAAAGTCCAATCTAGTTCTTGGCCCTCAGTGGCTCATAGCTCTTGTTTTGTTCTGATACATCTCAGGGTTTGAAGTAAGGCCAAGAGAGGCCAGACCAGGGATGAAGGGGAGAAAGGCAAGTTCTGTGGTTTCATTATAGTTGATCCAGAAAGCCTGTGAGTGAAGACAGTGATGAATATATTTGGATTAGAACACCAGCGAGCCTGCATCTGGCAACTTCAGAGGCCAAGCAAGTGATACTTTAAAAATATTTTTAATGCTTTTTAGAGAGAGAGGAAGGGAGAGGTAGAGAGAGATAGAAACATCAATGAGAGAAAAATATTGATCTGCTGCTTCCTGACCAGGAATCTAACCAGTGATGCCTGGGTCAATGTTCAACCACTGAGCACACAGGCTGAGGAAATTGATACTTTTGATAAGCTTTTGTTGATACTGCAAAGGTTACTGAGTATGGAGGTCTGTGTTCTATTCAGGACTAAGCAAGTCCATGGGAGTATGATGTTGTAAGTCGATGTAAAGATTTCAGGTCACTTTCTTTTCATGTTAGCTCAATCCTCAGCAGGTTTATGGACAACACTTCCTCCCAAAGGCTTCTACCTTTTCTCTTGCCTCAGATATGTCACATAATCATTGAACAAAAAATAATTTCCATTCTAACATTTAGATCACCTGAAATAGTCACAAGAAACTAGACTCTTTTATGTCAATGAGAAGCAGTTTTGCCCAGGTGTTAATTATCTCCAGTGATAGAAACTAATTAATTAAGAGCCAGGCAACTTGCTCTGCTTCTATCCCCCAACTCATGTCAATGCACTCTTTTCAAAAAGAAAAGCAAACCAGCCTAGCAGCACCTAATGCAACTGGTTTGGAGAAGAGTTAATATTGAATTTGAGGTGGCTCAAGAGTCTCAATTTTATTTATTTGTTAAAGATGTTTTATTTACTTTTTAGAAAGAGAGGAATTCAAAGGGAGAGAGAGAAACATTGATGTGAAAGTGAAACATCAGTTGGCTGCTTCCTGCAGGACCCATACCAAGAATTGTGCCCTAATGCCACATGGTTCCTGAAATGGAATCAAGCCAGCAACTTTTCATGCATGGGACAATGTCCAACCAACTGAGCCATGCCACCCAGGACATAGGAGTCTCAATTTTAGAACTGACTGTCACACTCCTGAAATTCCATCAGTGGGGCTTATTGATTTGGATTAAGGCACTACTATGTCTACAAGTTATTTGGGTAACAAATAAGTTATTTCAATAATTGTCATTTATTGTCTTTGATATTCTCCATATTTTGTTTCATGGACTCCTTTTTTAAAAAAAAAACTTTTATTCAATTAATTGAAGTGACATTGGTTTTAAAAAATATACAGAACTGGCAAGTCAGAGACAGGACATAGAACAGGTTTCAGGGCCAGTTATATAGCTAAGTCCCATAAACCCTAGTTTTGCTAGGAAGGTAGTGTAAGTGAGCAGAGAATTTTCAAAATGCTGTAACCATTTGTTGCCATTTCAACATTTATTAAACTTTCCAACTCAGGACCAGGCGATGGCTTTCCAGGATATATTTTTTAATTAAAAAATAAAAACAAAAGTGAGTCCCTGGAGAGGAAGATGGCAGCTGGCAGGATGGAGATGAGGGAGAGGATGTAAGTAAGTGAGGGGGTGAAAGGGGAATGTGTGGATGTGTATGGCATGTGTGAGTGAGGGACAGTTAAATCCGGCAGGTGTAGCAGGGGCGGGCAGACCAGACTCCCCTGGACAGGGAGAACCTACCACCGCTGTGGACACTCTCCAGGCTGCAGAGCTCGGGCACAGAGCCCACACCTTCTTGAAGGGGAGGGTGGCCTCTCTAGGAACTCATTAGCACCACCACCCAGACAGGCCTTGCACACTGCCTGTAACCCTGCAGCCACTCCAGCCAAAATCCTGCTGCCCCACCTGCAGACATGCAGACCTAGGACCTCCACCTCAAAAGGTGCATGCTCCCACAGCAGTAAATGCAACTTTCCCCTCCATAGCTGCCAACCTCTGGATACCACAGTCACACTTTTCCAGTGCATAGGCCTCCTGATCCCACCACTCCACAGGCTGCTTTTGGGTGCCATTGTGAGCCCCCACTTGGAACGCTCTTATACAAACAAAGGTGCACTGCCCCTGCAGTAGACATTTTGAATTCCCCCTTCCTTAATTGTAGAGGGACCCCTGGGAAGGCACATGGGCATTTCTTTAATTGTTGTCAGCTGAATTCAAGGTGACAGGCAGAGCCACACCCTGGGAACATGCTTCATTAAGAAGACTGACTTGTTATCAGCTTGGCTCTCACCTTTGACCAGGTGTCAGTAGAGGGCTTTTGAGATGTAAATCCAATCAAGCACCAGGAATGCTCAGGCCTATTCAAGAATGCAAATAATCTCCTTTGATCCTAACTTTTGCTGTAACTTCCTGGTTTTTTGGAGATATAAAGAAACATGGCTTCACGATTCACAGGCTCTGAGTCCCTGTCCCTCCATCAGAGAGAACAGAGGTTCCACCTAGACCCAACTTTGCTTCTATCTCTGTATCTTCTTCCATTCTTTCTTTATTTCTCAATCCCCAGCCGCTTCCACTCAGAACCGGTTCATCTCTCTTTCCATGTAGGATGTGGAAAAGGGAGATTCCCGCCATATCTGGACCCCACGCCACACTGAATACCTTCTCACAGACACCTTGGTTGCTCAACTTCAGTGTCAGGGTCCCTCTGAGTGTGTGAGGATGACATCCTAGAAACCACCACTGGGCCTGCACAAAACCAACCAAGTGAGCAAGGACGTTGGCAGTAGAATTTCAGACTTCCCCCACTCCTGGCTGTCTGCCCACAGACACCTCAGTCATGCAGCTAAAGTGCAAGGGACTGCAGGGGTTTGAATTCTCAACCCTCCTAAGGGAGGTCTCCTACCCCCACGGCTGCTTCGCCTCCCACACACAACTCATACGGGGACCCAGGCGGCAGACAGAGACTCTGCCAGCAATAGCTGCTCTATATCTAAATTCAGTCTATTACCAGGAATGCTCGGGACCTACTCAAAATTGCAAATATTCCTTTCCACTAGTATTCACAGGGTAAACTAAGATTTCTGCTTGAGTATTAAAATTGACAGGAAAATAGTAATCAAGTTTTCAGATTAATTTAAATTGGCCAAGTGAAATACGAGAATACTCAAGAAAATTATAGTGTACTGGACAAAAAGCTTTTCCTAAAACATTAACTGAAAAATCTATTAGTAGTTCATCTCTCTGTAAAATTGCCTAACATCCAAAGAACCTAAAGCAGTCACTTTGTGTGCAAAAATTAAAATTTAAAATTATCAAGACTGCAATAGAAAATTTCCAAAAGTCCCCATTAATCAAAAAAGGGGAGGGGACAGTGGGGTAATATCATGAAAGGGACAAAAAAAATATCGAGTAAGTAAAATACATCTAGAAAATTCTTACTCCAGTAAAGTAAATTCCATTTGTAAAAACAATAGCAGGACACCCATGAAAAAACACACATGGTGTCAAAATAAGCCAAAGGAAAATCATTTAGGCAAAAATTAAAAAGAATCCCAAGTCTATTTTGCATAGAGGATCCCTTTGTTAACTTTTGGTCGAGAATGTGTTTGTGTGTTTTCAGAGAACAACTCCAAGACCATGTGGGTTCCTGCGACGGTGAGGAACTGATGGATCTGTTCCAGCCATGAGGATGGTCCAGAGATGGGGGACACTGACGACACCTTGCCATACTAGCAGTCAGCAGCTGTGCATGTCTGCAGGCAGCCCAGGACCAAACCAGAGAGGATGGATCATGCATTGACACGATATGTCCACCATCTGGATACCATTGCTGACTTATACACATAATGAATTATTTGACACTGAAACTGGGACTCAGAAAAGTTGGACATTGAAACCGAGAATGAAACACTTTTTGTTCTTATACATTTATTTCTAGTATGCAGAGGCAAGATATTTTTGAAGAAAAGAAACAGGGGAGAGTGATTGATATAGAGGCAGGATGGCCTTGAACAGGCTGTCAAGCTACAGGGGGAGGCTTGGGTGAATGGGAGGCAGATGCGGGGGGAGATCAACGGAAGGACTTGTATACATGCATATGAACATAACCAATGAATGAAAGACACTGGGGCGGGGAGGGGGGAAGCTGGGGATATGTGCTGGGGGATGGGGGAGGCTGGGGGGAGGATAAGGGGGAGGGGGAAAGGAAAACATGTACTACTATTATACTGCAAAAAATCAATAAAAAATAAAAATAAATAAAAAATAATAATAAAGTGCAAGGGACTCTCTGAGTGCACTGTCCTGCCAATGCCCCAAGGTACCTCTTGTGAGCCACCATTGGGTGTGAGTGAATCCAACCAAGGGAACAAGGCCCCAACAGCAAAAATTGACCCTCCCCACTCCACAGATGCCAACCTCTGGACACCACAGTTGCGCCCACATGGAGTGCACATCTCCTGAGCCCTACCACCCTGACAAATAACTCCTGGGTGCATTTGTGAGCCCAAGCTGGGCATGTGCAATTTCAACCAAGGACACACGATAGCAAAAATTGGGACATCTCCCTCCCCAGCTGCTGACCTCTGGACACTGCAGTTGTACATTTTTAGCACACAGGCCTACTGAGCCCACTGTCCCAATAGGCAGCTTCTGGGTGCTTCTTTGAGCCCCAGATCAGCATGCTCATATCCAAACAAGAGCACATGGCCCCTGCAGTAGAAATTTGGGCTTCCCTTTTCCCGGCTGCCTACCCACAGACAGCGCAGTCACATGGTTTCAGCACACAGGCCCCCTGAGGAGAATGCCCCAGCAGGCGACTCCTGGGTGCCTCTATGGTGGCCATTAGGTGCACTCATATTCAACCGAGGGTTCAAGGTCCCAGCAGCAGAAACTTGGACTTCCCCCTCCTCAGCAGCTGACCTCTGGTCACTGCAATCACACCAGTCCACCAAGCAAGCCCCCTGAACATTTTGCTCCAACAGATGGCCTCTGGGTGCTTCTCTGAGTCATCACAAGGCATAACCTTGGCTGCTGGAATCCAGTTTATGCAGTAGCACTGCTCCAACACAAGGGCCCTTGAGCCCACTGCCCTAGCAGACAGCTCCTGGGCACCTCTGTAAGAAGCCATTGGGCGTGCATTACCAACCAAGGGCACACATCTCCCAAAGCAGAAACTAGGACTTCTTCCTCAATGGGGCTGGTGGCACACCACAATTGCTCTGATCCAGTGTGTGGGGCCCCATGAGCACACACCCCTTGCAGATGGCTCCTGGGGCCCTCTGAGTGTTGCCACTGGGCACATGCCTCTCCAACCAAGGGCACACAACTCCCTCAGTAGGATCCATGACATCCTCTTCCTGGCTACCTACCACTAAACAATTTGGTGAGTTACTGAGGACTTGCATCCCTGGACAAGATCACATTGTTTCAACCACAGACCTCAAGATTCCCACATCCCCAGCTGCTGGATCCTGAGCACTCTGGTGATTCAGAGAAGGAAATCACTTTTGCCAGAATCCCACTACCTCAACCACAGATTATGAGACACCCACCCACACTATCATGGGATATGGGCCCCTCATAGTGAGTTGCAGGGTGACACTAATCCAACAAGAGTCACAACACACCAGCCAAAATGATAGTATGTAAGCCTCAGACCCTGAGACTTCTTCCTCCCAGGCATGGACTCTGGGAACCCACAATGCGCACATACCAGTGAGACCTCAGACAACTTTTTCCTCCAGAGCTGTAACCACAATCACATCCAAAGTTGCTTGCACAACAAAGCCTGGGGTGAGTCACATTGCCAATCCATGATGAAACTTCATCCACAAATAAGAAACTAACATTCAAGATCCAACTACATCAAGAGAACACAAATTGCTTAATATGGAAGCTGTGCTAGATCACCAAGCCCAGAAGACCTGAGAGATCACAGCAGTAGCATGCCCCCAAAAGAAACTTGGCAGCAAAGCACTTGGATCCAGGTCAGAGAAACAATTAAAATCTTACAGGAAAAAATGGGGAGACCAAAAAACAATCCCCAAAGGAAAGAAAAAGAGGAATCATCAGAAAGGGAATTAAATGAAATGGAGGCAAGTAACATGTCAGAGAAAGAATTCAGAGTAATGGTTATAAGGATGCTCAAATCATTGGATGACAAATACACACAACTTAATGAGAATTATAAGGAGTTGAATGATAATGTCAACAACATGAAAAGGAACCAACAAGAAATTAAGAATTGCATAGCTGCAATAAAGAACACAATGGAAGGCTTAAACAATAGACTAGAAGGGGCTGAGGACCACACCAGTGAATTATAAAACAAGATAGTAACAAACACAGCAGCAATTGGAAAGAAGACTTAAAATGCAAGAGGAAAGATATGGGAGCTTTGGGACAACACAAAATGAAACAACATGCAGATATTATGGGTATCAGAAGAAGAAACTGAATAAGGAATAGAAAACCTGTTTGAAAAAATAATGACAGAAAAATTCCCTGGTAATGTAAAGGAAAAAACAAACAAACAAACACAATACAGGTGCAAGAACCACATAGAGTGCCAAACAAGATGAACGCAAAAAGACCCACACCAAGACACATAACAATTAAATTGGCAAACAGTGGCACCCAAGTGACAAAGTAAAAATATGAAGGCTGCCAGAGAGAGACAGAAAGTTACCTACAAGGGATCTTCTATTAAAATATCAACTGATTTCTCAACAGAAACACAGCAGGCCAGAAGGATATTGAATGATATATACAAAGTGATGCAAATCAAGGAACTAAATCCAAGAATACTATACCCAGCAAGGCTATCATTCAAAATTGAAGGTGGAATCAGGAGATTCACAGACAGAAAAGGGTTAAGAAAGTTTATTACCACCAAGCCAGCAATGCAAGAAATGCTAAAGAGGCTGCTATAAAAAGAAGAAGCAGAAAGGCAAGAGGAAACATGGAAATTAAAAATAAAAATGATGATAGAGAACCAAGATGGCGGCATAGGTAAACACCTATTGTTCTGCCCCGCGGAATGATTTAAAAACTACAACATAACAACAAAACGAAAATCACCCAGAATCACCAGAAAGCTGGCTGAGTGAAAACTCCACAAATAAGAGTAAAGGTGGGACACTGAGACTCAGAGGAGCGGCGGGAGCGCAGCCTTGAAGACGCAAACAGGTTAGGAGCCGTCCTGGTCGCGCGTGCGTGGGCTGGGGCTGGAGCAGCAACCCCTGCTGGATTTCGCCAATGGGGAGGGCAGAGACGTCCCACTACATGGATTCCCCTGCACCAGGCGAGGTCCGAGGTCTGGGGGACGCACCCTGGAAGCGGGGCATGGCAGAGGTCTCCTAGTCTGCGGAGAAACCCGGAGGCTGGGAAAAGAAGTAAACCCGGAGGCTGGGAAAAAAAGTTTGCACAAACCCATGACTTGCCCCCTGGAAACCATCTATTTTAGAACCCTGGGCTAGACTTTGGGGGTGCAGACTCATTCGGGGAGAGGCAGAGTTGTCTGGCAAGGGGAAGAGACTGGCGGCTTTCTCTTGGAGGTGTCTGCAGTCATCCCCATCCAACATAGACCCACGAGCTCGCGCGCGCAAGCGCCGCATAGGACGTAGCTGACACTGAGGCTGCCTGCACAGCTCAGAGACTCCGCCCATCCAAGCTGAAAACAGTCTCCCTTCACAGCCAATTGGCCTGGAGGTCAAACCCTCCTAGGGCTAACAACAACAAGCTGGGTTTAAATTCAAAAATACTGTACAACCCATAAAGGATTGCAGTAAGAGTACCCATCTCAAATAACTGGGGAGGCTGTGCCACTGACCCTTAGAGGATATCTACCACATAAAGCAGCCACCATGCAGAGATATGGAAAGAAATCAGGTGTGAAAGAAATGGAGGAGAAAAGACGACAAGACATAGAGTTCAAAACCACGGTTATAAGGCTTTTCAAGAGGCTCCTAGAAAAGGCCAACGAACTTAATGAGAATTATGAGGAAATAAACAAGACCAACCAGGAAATGAATGAGACCCTCAAGGAAATGAACAAGACCTCTGAGGATATGAACCAGACCCTCACGGATATGAAAAAGGACCAACTAGAAATCAAGCATACACAGACTGAAATAAAAAATATTACACAAAGTCCTAAAAGCAGTCAAGAGGGCCACAAAAACCAAGTCAAAGATCTGAAATAGAAAGAAGTAAAATCCACTCGGCTGGAAAAGCAAGAAAGAAAAAGAATTCAGATAATTGAAGATAGTGTAAGGGGCCTCTGGGACAACCTCAAGCATGTCAACATCCGAATTATTGGGGTGCCAGAAAAAGAGAGAGAGCAAGTTAATGAAAATCTACTTGAAGAAATAGTGACTGAAAACTTCCACCACCTGGTGAAAGAAACTGACTTAAAAGCCCAAGAAGTATACAGAACCCCAAAATATAGGAATCTAAAGAGGACCACACCAAGACACATCATAATTAAAATGCCAAGAGCAAAAGATAAAGAGAGAATATTAAAAGCAGCAAGAGAAAAACAGTTGGTTATGTACAGGGGAGCACCCATACGATTGTCAGCGGATTTCTCAACAGAAATGATGCAGGCCAGACGGGAGTGGCAAGAAATATTCAAAATAATGAATAGCAAGAATCTATAACCAAGATTACTCTATCCAGCAAAGCTATCATTCAAAATTGAAGATCAGATAAAGTGCTTCACAGATAAGAAAAAGCTAAAGGAATTCATCACCACCAAACCAATATTATATGAAATGCTGAAAGATATTCTTTAAGAAGAGGAAGAAGAAAAAGGTAAAAATATAAATTATGAACAACAAATACACATCTATCAACAAATGAACATAAAAACCAAGTGAATTGATAGGCTGATGAACAGGATAAACTGGTGAATATAACAGAAACATGGACATAGAGAGGGAATGGACGGACAATTCTTGGGGAGAAAAGGGTTGTGGGAAGTACAGCAAAAGATTGGACAAAAATCTTGCAACAATAGGAGAGGACAGTGGGGAGGGGGAGGAGAGGGTGGAGGGTGGGATAGGTACAGGGTGGAGGGTAGATATAGGGGGATAAAAAAGGGGAAACAATGTAATTAATAAACTGAACAATAAAGATAAAAAAGAATAAAAATGATGACGAACAAGTACTTATCTTGCCTAATAATAGACAAACATATAAATTGACCATAACCCACTATGCACCCAGCCAATCAGAGTGAGTATGCAAATTAGAAGGCCAGTGATGGCGGCCGCCCAGCTGCTCCAGGCATGGAGTGGCCAGTTCGGGCAGGATGCCTGCTATGAGAGGAAGGGTAGGGGGCAAAGGGATCTACAGAAGCAGAGTGCAACAGTGAAGACAAGACTGCAGACTATGGCCAGAGTGAAGGCCTGGGTCCCGGGTGCCAGAGGAAAACCAGTGCTGGAAGCCAAGGGAAGGAAAGGCTTATTACACAAATCTCTTCATGCAACTGGCCTCTAGTCAATAATAGCATTAAACATAGATGGGTTAAATGTTCCAGTCAAAAGACATAGGGTAGCTGAATGGATGAGAAAACATGACATATATATTTGCTATCTCCAAGAGACCCACCATAGAACAAAGGATGCACACAGACTGATGTGTAGAGATGGAAAAAAATTTTTCAGGCAAATGGAAATGAGAAAAAAGCTGGGGTTGCAATACTTATATCTGACAAAATACACCTTAAAGTAAAGGCCATAACAAGAGGTAAGGAAGTACTACATTGTACTAAAGGGAGCAATCCAACAGGAGTATATAACTCTGGTAGATATATATGCACCCAATACAGGAACACCCAAGTACATAGAACAACTTCTGGAAGATATCAAGAGAGAGAAAGAGAGATAGCAATACAGTCATAGTAGGGGACTTTACTGCCCCACTGACACCACAGAATAAATCCTCTAAACAAAAAATCAGCAAAGAAAAAACAATCCTTAACAACTCACTAGATCAGATGGACTTAATTGACATCTTCAGAACATTTCACTCCAAAGTTACAGAATATACACTTATCTCAAGTGCACATGGGACATTTTCAAAGATAGACCATATATTAGGACACAGGCAAAGTCTCTTCAAATTCAGGAAGATAGAAATCATAACAAGCTTCTTTTCAGATCACAATGGCATAAAATTAGAAATCAAAAACAATAAAAACAATGACAAAATACACTTAGAGGCTAAGTAGCATGCTATTAAACAATGATTGAGTTACCAAAGAGATCAAATAAGAAATAAAAAGCATCCTAGAAACAAATGACAATGAAAACACAACAATCCAAAACCTGTGGGACACAATGAAAGCAGTCCTGTGAGGGAAGTTCATAGCTCTACAAGACTACCTCAAAAAATGGTAATAAAATTCCTAACCTTTCAACTTAAAGAATTAGAAAGAGATCAAGAAGAAAAGCCCACAGTTAGCAGAGGAAGGAGATAATAAAGATCAGAGCAGAAATAAACAATATAGGTACAAAAAATAAATAAATAATACAAAATATCAATAAAACCAAGAGCTGATTCTTTGAAGTATAAACAAGAATGATGAATTTTTAGCCAGGCTCACCAAGAAACAAAGAGAGAAGACCCAAATAAACAAAATCACAAATGAAAGAGGTGAAGTAACAACTGACCCCACAGATATACAAAGCATTTTTAAAAAATACTATGAACAACTCTCCTCCAACAAACTGGACAACCTCAATGAAATGGATAAATTCTTAGAAAAATACAAGCTTCCAAATCTCAATCAGGAAGAATAAAAAAACCTGAATAGGCCTGTAACTACTGATGAAATTGAAACAGTAATCAAAACGCTTCCCGGAAACAAAAGCCCTGGACTCGGTGGCTTCACAGGGGAGTTTAACTGATTGATGATTCAAAGAAGAACTAAAAACAATCCTTCTCACACTATTCCAAAAAATTCAAGCTCTTTCTATGAAGTCAGCATCACCCTAATCCCCAAACCAAATAAAACACCAAAAAGAAAGAGAATTACAGGCCAGTATCTCTAATGAAGATAGATGCTAAAAAACTCAACAAAATTCTAGCAAACCAGATCCAGCATTACATAAAGATCATACACCATAACCAAGTGGGATTTATTTCAGGAATGCAAGGCTGATACAATATCCCCAAGTCAGGTTGACAGAATAAATGGCAGCGGAACAGAAGGACATGTAATGACTTCTGTCCCAGGGAAGATGGAGGGAGCAGCTGAGGGTTGCGTGGGAAGTGTTTGTTGGCAAGTTGGGGGACAACTGGGCTTCGGGAAAAGGAGGGGGACTCCTAGATTGGCCTCCCCTGACTGAGCAGCCCTGGTGAAGCTGGGTTCTTTTGCAGAGCCACTGGCTCAGAGGCAGACCTCACCATCTTGAAGGAGAAGGACCTGAAAATTTTACAGCTGCAGTACCTACTGGACAGCTGAGAACCCCACAACACCGGTTCCTAGTTGGCGCAGAAGTGGATTCCGAGGAGCCCTGCGCTCTGCCACGGAAAGGTCAGATTTCCCCTGGGGTTAGGGGAGCTGGCAAAGCAGGGATATTGGCACCTGGAAAAAAATAGTCTGTAGCTGTTGGAGCTGGTAAACGTGGAAGAGGGCCGTCGGAGCTGGTGGCAGAGGGGATTCTTAGAAAGCAACCCATTTGGACCAGACAGAGAAGGGCAGCCTAACAATTTTGGGAGGGTGCTGGCTGCCAAACACAAGGAGGAAATGATTTTTGCACAGACATAGGAGCGGAACTTGAGTTTGCACGCTAGTGTTATTTCCTCTCCTAATCCGAGTTTCTCAGTGCTAAACCAGGAACATGGGATCCTCTGGTGGAGGATAACCTGGGAGACTACAGGGGTGAGCTGTTTTTCTGGACCCTGGGAAACAGAACAGGTGGTCAACATTAGAAAGGCAGCTCTGGAGGAGCCCATTCACACAAATCAGTATTGAATACCACAGGAATAGCGGAATTTTAGCTCAGGCTAGAGAGGACAAATAGATCCGGAGGTCAATCCAGAAACACTGCGACCCAGGGGCTGAATCACAAGTTAACTCTTGTGTAACACAAATTAAGGAATCAATTTTATTTCTACTACTATTTAACCTTTTTTTAAGTGCCATTTTATTTCATCTTTATTCTACTTTGGGATTAGTGTTATACAGTCTATTTTCATCTACCCTTTAGTATCTATTTACTCTACCTCAACTTCACCCTTATGCCACCACTCTCTTGCTAACCTTTACCTAGTTAGTGTCTTGTTCCCCTTACACTTTTTCTGCTTTAGATTTTCCTTATTCTCTCTTTTTACCCCCCATTAAAATTTCACCCCACTTTTATATCTAATCTCCAAACACCTGTTCCAAGTACATACACACCTCTCGCTTCTCTGATTTCACAATCCTAAATTCTTTTTCTCTCTGTCCTGCTGATGTTGTTTACCTTACTGTTGATTATATCGATATTTTATGCATGTTTGTGAGACTGGTTTGCTTATTCTTTTCTTTTGTTTTGTGCGTGTGGGGGGGTGGCATTGTTTTTTGTTTGGTTGTTGTTTGGATCGTTGTGTGTTGTTTTTTTTTTTTTTTTTATAGATTCATGCTTCTGTGTTCCCTTACCTCCCCTGATATTAGTTGTTGCATGTAGTTTGTATCAATCTCCAGGTACTTGTTGCTGGCTTTTGCTGGGATTAGTGTCTGTCCTATAGGAGTTTCCAACCCATATTTATATATATATATAGTTTATTCCCCTTTTCTTTCTTTTCACATCTTCCCTTTTTCCCAATTTCATTTTGGCATTCCCTTCTCTCTCTCTCTCTCTCTCTCTCTCTCTCTCTCTCTCTCTCTCTCTCTCTCTCTTTCTTTGTTTCTTTCTTTCTTTTATAAATTTCTTTTTTCCAGTATAACTTATATTTAATGGTAGTACATATGTTTTCCTCCCCCCCCCCATTATCCTCCCCCAAGCCTCCCCCACCCCCCAGCACATGTCCCCACCCACCCACCCTCCCCAACCCAGGGTCTTTCATTCATTGGTTATGCTCATATGCATGCACACAAGTCCTTCAGTTGATCTTCCCCAGCATCCACCTCCCATCCACCCAAGCCTTCCCCCTGTAGCTCGACAGCCTGTTCAACGCCTACCTACCTTTATATCAATCATTCTCCCCTGTTTCTTTTCTTCAAAATTATCTTGCCTCTGCATACTAGAAATAAATGTATGAGAACAAAAAAATGTTTGAGTCTCAGTTTCAATGTCCAACTGTTCTGAGTCCCAGATTCAGTCTCAAATAGTCCTTTAAGTGTACATGTCAGCAATGGTATCCAGATGGTGGACATATCATGGCAATGCAAGATCCATCCTCTCTGGTTTGGTCCTGGGCCACCTGCAGCCACGCACAGCTGCTGACTGCTGGCATGGTAATGTGTCGTCAGTGTCTCCCATCTCTGGACCATCCTCATGACTGGAACAGACCTGTCAGTTCCTCACTGTCGCAGGAACCTACATGGTCTTGGAGTTGTTCTCTGCAAACAAACAAACACATTCTCGAAAGTTAACAAAGGGATCCTCTCTGCAAATTAGACTTGGGATTCTTTTATTTTTGCCTAAATGATTTTCCTTTGGCTAATTTTGACACCATGTGTGATTTCTCATGGGTGTCCTGCTGTTGGCTTTACTAATGGAAGTTACTTCTCTGGAGTAAAAATTTTCTAGATGTATTTTACTTACATGATATTTTCCCTTACATGATATTACCCCACTATCCCGCCCTTATTTTATTAATGGGGGTTATTGGAAATTTTAGGTGGCAGTCTTGGTAATTTTAGATTTTAATTTTTGCACACAAATATGACTGCTTTACGTTCTTTGGATGTTAGGCAATTTTACAGTGAGATGAACTACTAATAGAAATTTTAGTTAATGTTTTAGGAATAGCTTTATGTCCAGTACACTTAAATTTTCTTAGGTCTTCACTTATTTCACTTGGACAATTTAAATTAATCTGAAAACTTGATTACTATTTTACAGTCAGTTTAAATACTCAAGAAAAAATCTTACTTTACCCTGTAAATATTAGTGGAAAAGATTATTTACATTCTTGAGTAGGTCCTGAGCATTCCTGGTATTAGATTGAATTTAGATATAGAGTAGCTATTGCTGCCTGAATCTCTGTCTGCAACCTGGGTGCCGATCTGAGCTGTGCGTGGAAGGTGAAGAAGACATGGGGGCAGGGGACCTCCCTCAGAAGGGGTAAGAGTTCATGCCCCTGCAAGGTTTGTGGGTGAGGGTCTGTGCCCAACCTCTGCTGACCTTTTAGTTCTCTCCTGCTGGCAACTCTGCGACTGTGCCTGTCTCAGGTTGTTCCCTCCCTGAGGAATCTTACCCATCTCTGGCTAACCAGCCATCCTCCAGGGCCAAACAGGGTGATGTGAGGTTCAGTTCTGTCTCCTTTTTAGTCTATGCCCCCATGGCCCCACGTCCAGAAGCTACCTTGGGGTCCCCTCGCATGCTGGCGGGGTCCTGGTACTGATCACATATCTTGCGAGACCCAGGTTTCTTCCCCAGAGAGGCCCAGCTCAAACCATTGGGTGAGAGACAGATCTATGGTGTCAGCGACCAAGAGGCTTCAGCCACATCTTGAACTGAAAGCTCAGGGAACAGCTGTGTGTGTTTGGATAGTAAGAAGAGGGTCCCTCTTGGCAAAAAGGGCAAGAGGGGCCAATATAGAATGCTCGAGTGCCTTCCCAGTGCCTTAATTCCTTCTGAAAGGGATTAATTCCTTTCCTATCCTTCTTTAAATTGCTGTCCAACATTCAAAGAATTAGTTTGTAAGTTTATTTGGTATAATTGTATAATATGCTGTTGTCAAATATAAAAAATTATAATGACATTGTAGAATAATATCATGTAAGGGTATTATGGTGTCACAGGAGGTTAATGGGGGCCTAGCCTAAGGACTGGTATCCATGGGAGATGACAAGCTTTAGGCCATGTCAATTCAATCTCAAACTAGCTGCTAATTTTTTTATAACTTTATATGAACTTTGTCAGGGATATAAAAACGCAAATTACTTACCTTACTTCAAGAGGTCAAATATATTGACTTTCTCCCTTACTCCCACCACCTGCCACTTACCCTGAGGTTTGACATTCTGATGGACTTTTCTCAGCCTCTGGATTTGTTCTTGTTCATCAGTCTATGTCTTTCATTATATTCCACAAATCAGTGAGCTCATGCAATATTTATCTTTCTCTGCCTGGCTAATTTCACTTAGCATAATGCGCTCCAGCTCCATCCATGTTGTTGCAAAAGGTAGGAGCTCCTTCTTTTTTACTGCAGCGTAGTATTCCATGTGTAGATGTACCACAGTTTTTTAATCCACTCATCTGCTGATGGGCACTTAGGCTGTTTCCAAGTCTTAGCTATGGTAAATTGTGCTGCTATGAACATAGGGGTACATATATCCTTTCTAATTTGTATTTCTAGTTTCTTGGGATATATTCCTAGAAGTGGGATCACTGTGTCTAATGGGATCTCCATTTTTAGCTTTTTGAGGAAACTCCATACTGATCTCCACAGTGGCTGCACCAGTCTACAGTCCCACAGTGCAGGAGAGTTCCTTTTTCTCCACATCCTCACTAGCACTTGTCGTTTGTTGATTTGTTGATGTTAGCCCTTCTGACCTGTGTGAGATGGTCCCGCATAGTCGTTTTGATTTGCATCTCTCGGATAATTAGTGACATGGAGCAGGTTTTCATATGTCTCTGGGCCTTCCTTTTGTCTACTTTCAGAAAGATACAATTTAGGTCTGTTGCCCATTTTTTTATTGGGTCATTTGTCCTCCTTTTATTGAGTTGGGTGAGTTGCCTGTAGATGCTTGAGATTAAACATTTATCACTGATAACATTTGCAAATATGTTCTCCCATACAGTGGGTTTTCTTGTTATTTTGTTGATGGTTTCTTTAGCTGTGCAAACACTTTGTATTTTATGTAGCCCCATTTGTTTATTTTCTCTTTAGCTTCCATTGCCCTAGGAGCGGTATCACTGAAGAAGTTCTTTCGGCATATGTCTGAATTTATTTTTCTTCCTCTGGACTCCTCTAGTATTTTTATGGTTTCCTGTCTTATGTTTAAGTCCTGCATCCATTTTGAGTTTATTTTTGTATATGATGTAAGTTGGTGGTCTATATTCATTTTTTGCATATATCTGTCCAATTTTCCCAGCACCATTTATTGAAGAGACTATGTTGACTCCATTTTATGTCTATGGCTCCTTTGTCAAATATTAATTGAGCATAGTGGTTTGGGTTGATATCTGGATTCTCAATTCTAATCCATTGGTCTATATGTCTGTTCTTGTGCCAGGACTAGGCTGTTTTGAGAACAGTAGCTTTGAAATACATCTTGAAATCTGGTATCGAAATCCCACCAAATTTGTGCTTCTTTCTCAGGATTGCTGTGACTATTAGTGGTCTTTTTTTATTCCAGATGAATTTTTAGAGAGTTCTTTCTAGGTATGTGAAATATGCCATTGGTATTTTAATGGTGAGTGCATTAAATTTATAGATTTGTTTGGGTAGTGTGGACATTTTAATGATGTTGATTCTCCCAATCCATGAACATGGTATGTTCTTCAATCTGTTTACAGCTTCCTATATCTCTTTTTTTAGTGTCCTGTAGTTTTCCGCAAATAGGTCTTTTACCTCCTTAGTTAAGTTTATTTCTAGGTATCTTAATTTTTTTGATATGATTTTAAATGGGATTACTTTTTTAGTCTCTCTTTCTGTAAGTTCACTATTAGTGTATAGAAATGCCATAGATTTCTTGGTGTTAATTTTGTAGCCTGCTACGTTACTGAACTCATTTATTAAGTCTATTAGTTTTTTGATGCAGTCTTCTGGGTTTTTTATGTACAATATCATGTCATCTGCAAATAAGGATAGCTTTACTTCTTCTTTTCCAATTTGGATGTTTTATTTCTTCTTCTTGTCTAATTGCAATGGCTAATATTTCCAGTACTATGTCGAACGGGAATGGTGAGAGTGGGAAACCATGTCTTGTTCCTGTTCTTAGGGGAAATGGTTGTAGTTTTAGCCCATTGAGTATGATGTTTGCTGTGGGTTTATCATATATGGCTTTTATTATGTTGAGATATGATCCTTCTATTCCTACCTTATTGAGAGTTTTTATTAAGAAAGGGTGTTGGATTTTTCAAATGCTTTTTCTGCATCAATTGATATGACTATGTGATTTTTATCTCTCAATTTGTTTATGTGATGTATCACATTTATTGATTTGTGGATATTGTACCATCCTTGCATACCTGGGATAAATTCTACTTGGTCATGGTGTATGATCTTTCAGATGTACAGCTGTATCCAATTTGCTAGAATTTTATTGAGGATTTTGGCATCTATATTCATGAGGGATATTGACCTGCAATTCTCTTTCATTGTGTCGTCTTTGTCTGGTTTTGGTATTAGAGTGATGTCAGCTTCATAGAGGAGTTTGGAAGTGTTCCATCCTCTTTAATTTTCAGGAATAGTCTGAGGAGGATAGGTTTTAGTTCTACCTTGAATGTTTGGTAAAACGCCCCTGTGAAGCTGTCTGGCCCTGGGCTTTTATTTGCTGGAAGTTTTTTTTTTTTATTACAGCTTCAATTTCTTCCATATTTATTGGTCTATTGAGCTGTTTAGATTCTTCCTGATTGAGTTTTGGAGGTTATATTTTTTCTATGAATATATCCATTTCCTGCAGGTTGTCCAGTTTGTTGGAATAGAGTTGTTCATAGTATTGTTTAACAATCCTTTGTATTTCAGTATGGTCTATTGTTATTTTACCTCTTCCATTTCTGATTTTACTTATTAGGTCTCTCTCTCTTTGCTTCTTGGTGAGCCTGGCTAGAGGTTCATTAATCATGTTTATCCTTTCAAAGAACCAGCTCTTGGTTTTGTTGATCTTTTGTATTCTTTTTTTTTTGTCTTTATGTCGTTTATCACTGCTCTGATCTTTACTATTTCCTTCCTTCTGCTTACACTGGGCTTTTCTTGTTGCTCTCTTTCTATCTCTTCAAGTTGTTCAGTTAGATAATTTATTACAATTGTTTCTTGGGTGTTTTTTTTTTGTTTGTTTGTTTTTTTGCAGTAGGATTGTAGAGCTATGAACTTCCCCCTCAAATCTGTTTTCCTTGTGTCCCATAGATTTTTGGTTGTTGTGCTATCATTGTCATTTGTTGCCATGATATTTTCTATTTCTGCCTTGATCTCTCTGTTAACCCAGTCATTGTTTAATAGCATGCTGCTTAATCTCCATGTGTTTGATTTCTTTGGATTGTTTTTATTGTAGTTGATTTCCAGCTTTATGCCTCTCTGATGTGAGAATATGCTTGATACGATTTCTCTCTTCTTGAATTTGGAGAGACACTACCTTTGACACAACATATGTTCTATCTTTTAGAAAGACCCATGGGCAGTTGAAAAGAATGTATATTCTGTGGCTTTGGGGTGAAATGATCTGAAGTTGCCAATTGATTCCATCTGATCTAATGAATCATTGAGGATTGATGTTTTTTTACTGATTTTTTGTTTAGAGGATTTGTCCAATGGTGATAGTGGGGTATTAAAGTCTCCTACTATGATCGTATTGCTGTCTATCTCTCCCTTGATATCATCCAGGAGCTTTTTAAAATATTTGGGTGCTTCTGAATTGGTTGCATATATGTTTACCAGAGTTATTTCTTCTTGTTGGATTGCTCCTTTTAGGGTTATGAAGTGGCCTTCTTTATCTCTTGTGTGCTTCACTTAGAGATCTAATTTGTCAGATATAAGTATTGATACCCTAGCCTTTTTCCATCTCCATTCACCTGAAGAACCTTTTCCCCTCCTTTCACCCTCAGTCTGCGTGCGTCTTTTTTTCAGAGGTGGGTTTCTTGTAGACAGCAGATATATGGGTCGTGTTTTCTTATCCAGTCCGTTACCCTATGTCTTTTGATGGGAGCATTTAAACAGTTTATGTTTAAAGTTATTATTGATATATACTTATTTGTGGCCATTTTTGTTCTTTACCCCGGTGTTCTTTCTTCACTTCCTATTGGTTTTTACAGCAGACCCTTCAGCATTTCTTGTGTTGCTGGTTTGGTGGTAATGTATTCCCTTAGACCTTTTTTTTCGTCTGTGAAGCTCCTGATTTGATCTTCAATTTTGATTGATAGCCTTGCTAGGTACAGTATTCTAGGATTCAGACCCTTTCTTTGCATGACTTTGTATATCTCATTCCAATCCCTTCTGGCCTGATAAGTTTCTGTTGAGAAATCACTCGCTAATCTGCTGGGGGTTCCTTTGTAGGTGACTTTCCATCTCTCTCTGGCAGCTTTTAACATTCTCACTTTGTCGTTGATGTTTGTAAACTTAATTATAATGTGCCTTGGTGTAGGTCTTTTGGGGTTTATTTTGCTTGGGACTCTGTGAGCTTCTTAGATTTGTGTGGGTTTTTTTCTTTCCTATATCAGGGAAGTTTTCTGTCATTATTTCTTCCAACAGGTTTTCTCTTCCTTGCTCAGTTTCCTGTCCCTCTGGAAGCCCTAGTATGCAGATGTTGTTTTGTTTCATGTTTTCCCAAATTTCCCTTAGGCTCTCTCCATGGTTTTCAATTTTATTTTTATAGAAGCTGCTCTACCTGGGTATTTTTTCCTACCTTATCTTCTCGCTCACTGATGCGGTCCTCTGTTTCTTCTAGTCTACTCTTGATACTTTCTATGGAGTTCTTTACCTCAGCAATGTCACTTTTCATTTCTTCTTGGGTCTTCTTCATTTCTTCTTGGGTCTTCTTCATTTATTCTTGGGTCTTCTTCATTTCATCTTGTTTCTTCTTCCATTCCTCTTGGTCTTACTCATAATGACTTCTATTCTGTTCAGCTGCCCTATGACCATTTCTCTGAACTCTCTCTTTGACAGGTTTCTTGTTTCCATTTCGTTTACCTCTTTTTCTGGTGAGGCTTGTTTTTCTTTCATTGGTGGGCTGTTTCTTTGTCTCCCCATTGTCTCTCTTCTCTGTGTGTCTGGTTATGTAGTTCTCACTCTCCTGTGTGGATTTAAAGGCTCAAACTGCAACACAACCAGGTGCAACGCACCAGGCACTGAACAGGAATGTATTCACAGTATTGGTAACCCCAAATTAAAGGTGATTGGCACAGGAAGGAAAATTAGGTCACAGGTGAGAAAGAAGAGAGTAAGAGAAAACACACACCACACACACACACACACACACACCAACGAAAGAAAGAAAGAAAGAAAGAAAGAAAGAAAGAAAGAAAGAAAGGAAGGAAGGAAGGAAGGAAGGAAGGAAGAAAGAAAGAAAGAAAGAAAGAAAGAAAGAAAGAAAGAAAGAAAGAAAGAAAGAAAGAACGACTATTACAGGGGGAAGGTTAGGGAGGGTGGGGAGCGGGTGCTGGGGGAGATCAACTGAAAGAATTGTATGCATACATATGAGCATAACCAATGAATGAAAGACACTGGGGCTGGGGGGTGGGGGCAGGTGGGGACATATGCTGGGTAGTAGGGGATGCTGGGAGTAGGATAATGGGGTAGAAAAAGGAAAACATATGTATTACTATTAAACCTAAGTAAATTATAATAATAAAAAAATAAAAATTAAAAATTAAAAAAATATCCCCAAGTCAATAAACATAATACATGACATAAACAAATTGAGGGACAAAAATCACATAATCATATCAACTGTTATGGAAAAGGCATTTGACAAAGTCCAACACCCTTTTCTGAGAAAAATGCTCACCAAAGTGGGAATAGAAGGATCATACTTCAACATAATAAAAGCCTTGTATGACAAACCTACAGCCAAAATCAAACTCAACTAAAACCATTTCCGCTAAGAACAGGATTAAGACAGAGATGCCAGGGAGGTGTTGAGAAAATGGCGGCGGAATGGAGGGATTTGATCTGAATCTGCTCACAGGGCAGAGGGAGGGAGCGGCTGAAAGTCACACAGGGAGCGTTTGTCGGCCACTAGGGGCACAGCTGTGCTCCAGGAGAAGATAGAGGACTGCTGGGCTGGCCTCTCCAGCCTGAGCAGCCCCAGTACTGCTGGGTTCTCTCCCTGAGCCAACTGCGCGAGGAGGCGTGGAAACAGACCACGACATCTTGAAGGGGAAGGGCCTGAAAATATACAGCTACAGTACCGGCTGGATGGCTGAGACTCCCGGAGCACTGGCGCCCAGTTGGCGCGGAGGCACGCAGAGCCCAGGGAGCTCTAAACTCCAGCAGGAAAGGTCAGATTTCCCTGGGGGTACTTTGGGCGCGAAACTGAGGGGGCTGGCAGTCTGGGAGATCTGCACCTTGGAACTCAAAACCTGAAGATCTGCAACTGAAATAAAATCTGTGGCTGTTGGAGCTGGTAAACGTGGGAGAGGGCCCTTGGAGCTGGTGGCAGAGTTAATCCCTGGAGCGCAATCAATTTGGACCTGACAGAGGAGGGAAACCCGGAAGATTTTGGGCGGGTCCTGGCTGCTAAAACAGCAGTCACCATTAGAGAGGCAGTATTGTTTAGTTCAGGATAGAGAGGACCAATAGACCCAGAAGTCAATCTAGAAACACTGCCACCGAGGGGCCGAATCACAAATTGACTCCTGTGTGACACAAGGAATTGATTATATTTTCTCTTCGACTTTGGGAATACAGTCTATTTTCATCTACACTTTAGTATCTTTTACTCTACTTCAACTTCACCTTTATACCACCACTCTCTGGCTAACCTTTCCCTATTTAGTGCCTTGTTTCCCTTACACTTTTCCCGCTTTAGATTTACCTAATTCTTTCCCTTCACTCCCTGTTAAAATTTCACCCCACTGACATATCTAATCTCCAACCACCTACTCCAAGTGCATATATACCTCTAGCTTTTCTGACTTCACTATATTAAAGTGTTTTTATCCGTGTCCTGTTGTTGTTGTTTACTTGACTGTTGACTATATTGATTTTTTAAGCAGGTTTATGAGATTGATTTGCTTATCCTGTTATTTTGGTTTGTCTTGTAGGGGGGGTTATTTTTATTTTTGGTGTTGTTTTTTGTTTTGCTGTCCTCATCTGCATTGCTTTTGAGATGGATTTTTGCTTCTGTGTTCCCTCACCTCTCTTGATATTAATAGTTGTATGTAATTTATATCAATCTCCAAGTACTTGTTGAGGTTTTGGTTAGGATTAGGGGCTGTCCTATAGGAGTTTTCACCCCACATTTATAATTTACTCCTTTTTTTTCTTCTCGCCCTTTCCCATTATCATTTTGGCATTCCTGTCTTTCTTTTTTGTGAGTGTGTGTGTGTCGGGGGGCAGTCTCTTTCTTTTTGTGTGAGTGTGGGTGTGTGAGTGTCTGTGTGTGTCTGGAGGAGGTTCTCTTTCTTTTTTCCCACCTATAACCAAATTTGCCTTTCTCTGGCGGTCACCTTTATTTGGAATTACAATTACTTTGACTACATTCTGGTTTAGTGCCTGGTGCGTTGCACCTGGTTGTGTTGTATTTTGTGCCTTTAAACCAATGCAGGAGAGTGAGAACTACATAACCAGATACACAGAGAAGAGAGACCATGGGAAGACAAAGAAACAGCCCACATATGAAATAAAAACAAGGCTCACCAGAAAAGGAGGTAAACGAAATGGAAGTTAACAACCTGTCAGAGAAAGAATTCAGAGAAATGGTCATAAGGTGGCTGAAAAGAATGGAAGAAAAATTTGATAATATGAGTAAGAACTAAAAGGAAATGAGGAAGACCCAGGAAGAAATGATGAAGACCCATGAAGAAATGAAAAGTGACATTGCTGAGGTAAAGAACTCCATAGAAAGTATTAAGAGTAGACTAGAAGAAGCAGAGGATAGCATCAGTGAGCTAGAAGACCAAGTAGGAAAAAATAACCAAGTAGAGCAGCTTCTAGAAAAAAAATTAAAAAGCAGGAGGAAAGCCTAGGGGAACTTTGGGACAACATGAAACAAAACAACATCCATATAATTGGGCTTCCAGAAGGACAGGAAACTGAGCAAAGAATAGAAAACCTGTTGGAAGAAATAATGACAGAAAAATTTACTCATATAGGAAAGGAAAAACCCACACAAATCCAAGAAGCTCACAGAGTCCCAAGCAAAATAAACCCCAAAAGACCTACGCCAAGACACATTATAATTAAATTGGCAAACACCAATGACAAAGTAAGAATCTTAAAAGCTGCCAGAGAGAGACAGAAAGTCACCTACAAAGGAAACCCCATCTGACTAACAAGTGATCTCTCAACAGAAACCTATCAGGCCAGAAGGCAGTGGAATGAAATTCCCAAAGGCATGCAAAGGAAGGGTCTGAATCCTAGAATACTATACCCAGCAAGGCTCTCAATCAAAATTGAAGGTCAAATCAGGAATAGGGGAAAAAATGGCAGCGGAACGGAGGGATTCGATCTGAATCTGCTCACAGGGTAGAGGGAGGGAGCAGCTGAGAGTCGCGCAGGGAGCATTTGTCGGAGACTAGGGGGACAGCTGTGCTCCAGGAGAAGATAGAGGACTGCTGCGCTGGCCTCCCCAGCCTGAGAGGCCCCAGTACTGCTGGGTTCTCTCCCTGAGCCAACTGCGCGAGGAGGCTCACGGAGGCGGACCACGACATCTTGAACGAGAGGAGCCGGAAAACATACAGCTGCCGTTCGCGGTACCGGCGGGACCTCTGGGGCTCCCGGAGCACCGGCGACCAGGTGGCGCGCAGAGCCCAGGGAGCTCTAAACTCCAGCAAGGAAAGGTCAGATTTCCCTGGGGGTACTTTGGGCGCGAAACTGAGGGGGCTGGCAGTCTGGGAGATCTGCACCTCGGAACTCAAAACCTGGAGATCTGCACCTGAAATAGAATCTGTGGCTATTGAAGCTGGTGAACTTGGGAGAGGGCCCTTGGAGCTGGTGGCAGAGTTGATCCCTGGAGAGCAATCAGTTTGGACCTGACAGAGGGGGGAAGCCCGGAAGATTTTGGGAGGGTTCTGGCTGCTAAAACAGCAGTCACCATTAGAGAGGCAGTATTGTTTAGTTCAGGATAGAGAGGACCAATAGACCCAGAAGTCAATCTAGAAACACTGCCACCCAGGGGCCAAATCACAAATTGACTCTTATGTGACAGGGAATTGATTATATCTTTTCTTCGACCTTGGGAATACAGTCTATTTTCATCTACACTTTAGTATCTTTTACTCTACCTCAACTTCACCTTTATACCACCACTCTCTGGCTAACCTTTCCCTATTTAGTGCCTTGTTTCCCTTACACTTTTCCCGCTTTAGATTTACCTAATTCTTTCCCCTTACCCCCTGTTAAAATTTCACCCCACTGATATATCTAATCTCTAACCACCTAATCCAAGTGCATATATACCTCTAGCTTCTCTGACTTCACTATCTTAAAGTGTTTGTTTTTAGCCCTGTCCTGTTGTTGTTGTTTACTTGACTGTTGATTATATTGATTTTTTAAGCAGGTTTATGAGATTGATTTGCTTATTCTGTTATTTTGGTTTGTCTTGTAGGGGGGGTTATTTTTATTTTTGGTGTTGTTTCTTGTTTTGTTGTCCTCATCTGCATTGTTTTTGAGATAGATTTTTGCTTCTGTGTTCCCTCACCTCTCTTGATATTAGTAGTTGTATGTAATTTGTATCAATCTCCAAGTACTTGTTGCAGGTTTTGGTTCGGATTAGGGGCTATCCTATAGGAGTTTTCACCCCACATTTATAATTTACTCCTTTTATTTCTTTTTTTCTTCTCCCCCTTTTCCCATTATCATTTTGGCATTCCTGTCTTTCTTTTTTGTGAGTGTATGTGTTTGGGGGGGGTCTCTTTCTTTTTTGTGTGAGTGTGGGTGTGTGAGTGTCTGTGTGGGTCTGGGGGAGGTTCTCTTTCTTTTTTCCCACCTATAACCAAATTTGCCTTTCTCTGGCGGTCACCTTTATTTGGAATTACAATTACTTTGACTACATTCCGGTTCAGTGCCTGGTGCGTTGCACCTGGTTGTGTTGTATTTTGTGCCTTTAAACCAATGCAGGAGAGTGAGAACTACATAACCAGATACACAGAGAAGAGAGACCATGGGAAGACAAAGAAACAGCCCACATATGAAATAAAAACAAGGCTCACCAGAAAAGGAGGTAAACGAAATGGAAGTTAACAACCTGTCAGAGAAAGAATTCAGAGAAATGGTCATAAGGTGGCTGAAAAGAATGGAAGAAAAATTTGATAATATGAGTAAGAACTAAAAGGAAATGAGGAAGACCCAGGAAGAAATGATGAAGACCCATGAAGAAATGAAAAGTGACATTGCTGAGGTAAAGAACTCCATAGAAAGTATTAAGAGTAGACTAGAAGAAGCAGAGGATAGCATCAGTGAGCTAGAAGACCAAGTAGGAAAAAATAACCAAGTAGAGCAGCTTCTAGAAAAAATATTAAAAAGCAGGAGGAGAGCCTAAGGGAACTTTGGGACAACAGGAAACAAAACAACATCCATATAATTGGGCTTCCAGAAGGACAGGAAACTGAGCGAAGAATAGAAAACCTGTTGGAAGAAATAATGACAGAAAAATTTACTCATATAGGAAAGGAAAAACCCACACAAATCCAAGAAGCTCACAGAGTCCCAAGCAAAATAAACCCCAAAAGACCTACGCCAAGACACATTATAATTAAATTGGCAAACACCAATGACAAAGTAAGAATCTTAAAAGCTGCCAGAGAGAGACAGAAAGTCACCTACAAAGGAAACCCCATCTGACTAACAAGTGATCTCTCAACAGAAACCTATCAGGCCAGAAGGCAGTGGAATGAAATTCCCAAAGGCATGCAAAGGAAGGGTCTGAATCCTAGAATACTATACCCAGCAAGGCTCTCAATCAAAATTGAAGGTCAAATCAGGAATAGGGGAAAAAATGGCAGCGGAACGGAGGGATTCGATCTGAATCTGCTCACAGGGTAGAGGGAGGGAGCAGCTGAGAGTCGCGCAGGGAGCATTTGTCGGAGACTAGGGGGACAGCTGTGCTCCAGGAGAAGATAGAGGACTGCTGCGCTGGCCTCCCCAGCCTGAGAGGCCCCAGTACTGCTGGGTTCTCTCCCTGAGCCAACTGCGCGAGGAGGCGCGCGGAGGCGGACCACGACATTTTGAACGAGAGGAGCCGGAAAACATACAGCTGCCTTTCGCGGGTACCGGCGGGACCTCTGGGGCTCCCGGAGCACCGGCGACCAGGTGGCGCGCAGAGCCCAGGGAGCTCTAAACTCCAGCAAGGAAAGGTCAGATTTCCCTGGGGGTACTTTGGGCGCGAAACTGAGGGGGCTGGCAGTCTGGGAGATCTGCACCTCGGAACTCAAAACCTGGAGATCTGCACCTGAAATAGAATCTGTGGCTATTGAAGCTGGTGAACTTGGGAGAGGGCCCTTGGAGCTGGTGGCAGAGTTGATCCCTGGAGAGCAATCAGTTTGGACCTGACAGAGGGGGGAAGCCCGGAAGATTTTGGGAGGGTTCTGGCTGCTAAAACAGCAGTCACCATTAGAGAGGCAGTATTGTTTAGTTCAGGATAGAGAGGACCAATAGACCCAGAAGTCAATCTAGAAACACTGCCACCCAGGGGCCAAATCACAAATTGACTCTTATGTGACAGGGAATTGATTATATCTTTTCTTCGACCTTGGGAATACAGTCTATTTTCATCTACACTTTAGTATCTTTTACTCTACCTCAACTTCACCTTTATACCACCACTCTCTGGCTAACCTTTCCCTATTTAGTGCCTTGTTTCCCTTACACTTTTCCCGCTTTAGATTTACCTAATTCTTTCCCCTTACCCCCTGTTAAAATTTCACCCCACTGATATATCTAATCTCTAACCACCTAATCCAAGTGCATATATACCTCTAGCTTCTCTGACTTCACTATCTTAAAGTGTTTTTAGCCCTGTCCTGTTGTTGTTGTTTACTTGACTGTTGATTATATTGATTTTTTAAGCAGGTTTATGAGATTGATTTGCTTATTCTGTTATTTTGGTTTGTCTTGTAGGGGGGGTTATTTTTATTTTTGGTGTTGTTTCTTGTTTTGTTGTCCTCATCTGCATTGTTTTTGAGATAGATTTTTGCTTCTGTGTTCCCTCACCTCTCTTGATATTAGTAGTTGTATGTAATTTGTATCAATCTCCAAGTACTTGTTGCAGGTTTTGGTTCGGATTAGGGGCTATCCTATAGGAGTTTTCACCCCACATTTATAATTTACTCCTTTTATTTCTTTTTTTCTTCTCCCCCTTTTCCCATTATCATTTTGGCATTCCTGTCTTTCTTTTTTGTGAGTGTATGTGTTTGGGGGGGGTCTCTTTCTTTTTTGTGTGAGTGTGGGTGTGTGAGTGTCTGTGTGGGTCTGGGGGAGGTTCTCTTTCTTTTTTCCCACCTATCACCAAATTTGCCTTTCTCTGGCAGTCACCTTTATTTGGAATTACAATTACTTTGACTACATTCCGGTTCAGTGCCTGGTGCGTTGCACCTGGTTGTGTTGTATTTTGTGCCTTTAAATCAACACAGGAGAGTGAGAACTACATAACCACATACACAGAGAAGAGAGACCATGGGAAGACAAAGAAATAGCCCACATATGAAAGAAAAGCAAGGCTCGCCAGAAAAGGAGGTAAACGAAATGGAAGTTAACAACCTGTCAGAGAAAGAATTCAGAGAAATGGTCATAAGGTGGCTGAAAAGAATGGAAGACAAATTTGATAATATGAGTAAGACCCAAGAGGAAATGAGGAAGACCCAGGAAGAAATGATGAAGAGCCATGAAGAAATGAAAAGTGACATTGCTGAAGTAAAGAACTCAATAGAAAGTATTAAGAGTAGACTAGAAGAAGCAGAGGATCGCATCAGTGAGCTAGAAGACCAGGTAGGAAAAAATAACCAAGTAGAGCAGATACTAGAAAAAAAAATTAAAAAGCAGGAGGAGAGCCTAAGAGAACTTTGGGACAACATGAAACAAAACAACATCCGTATAATTGGGCTTCCAGAAGGACAGGAAACTGAGCAAGGAATAGAAAACCTGTTGGAAGAAATAATGACAGAAAACTTTCCTGGTATAGGAAAGGAAAAACCCACACAAATCCAAGAAGCTCACAGAGTCCCAAGCAAAATAAACCCCAAAAGACCTACGCCAAGGCATATTATAATTAAATTGGCAAACACCAATGACAAAGTAAGAATCTTAAAAGCTGCCAGAGAGAGACAAAAAGTCACCTACAAAGGAACACCCATCAGACTAACAAGTGATCTCTCAACAGAAACCTATCAGGCCAGAAGGCAGTGGAATGAAATCTACAAAGTCATGCAAAGGAAGGGTCTGAATCCTAGAATACTGTACCCAGCAAGGCTCTCAATAAAAATTGAAGGTCAAATCAGGAGCTTCACAGATGAAAAAGGACTAAAGGAATTCGTCACCACCAAACCAGCAATGCAAGAAATGCTAAAGGATCTGCTGTAAAAAGAAATAGGAAGCGAAGAAGGATCACAGGGGCAAAGAACAAAAATGGCAACATATAAGCACCTATCAATAATAACTTTAAATGTAAACGGGTTAAATGCTCCAATCAAAAGACATAGGGTAATAGACTGGATAAGAAAACACAACCCATGTATCTGCTGTCTACAAGAAACCCACCTCCGAAAAAAAGACGCACACAGACTGAGGATGAAAGGTTGGAAAAAAGTTATTCAGGCGAATGGAAATGAAAAAAAAGCTGGGGTAGCCATACTTATATCTGACAAATTAGATCTCAAAGTGAAGGACATAACAAGAGATAAAGAAGGCCACTTCATAATACTAAAGGGAGCAATTCAACAAGAAGAAATAACTCTTGTAAACATATACGCACCCAATACAGGAGCACCCAAATATATACAAAAACTCCTAGAGGACATCAAGGGAGAGATAGACAGCAATACAATCATAGTAGGAGACTTTAATACCCCATTATCACCATTGGACAAATCCTCTAAACAAAAAGTCAGTAAAGAAACATCAATTCTCAATGACTCACTGGACCAGATGGAATTAATTGACATCTTCAGATCATTTCACCCCAAAGCCACAGAATATACATTCTTTTCAAGTGCCCATGGGTCATTCTCAAAGATAGACCATGTATTAGGTCATAGGCAAAGTCTCTCCAAATTCAAGAAGATAGAAATCATATCAAGTATATTCTCAGATCACAGTGGCATAAAGCTGGAAATCAACTACAATAGAAACAATCCAAAGAAATCGAACACATGGAGACTAAACAGCATGCTATTAAACTATGACTGGGTTACTAGAGAGATTAAGGAAGAGATAGAAAACATCATGGAAACAAATGACAATGATAGCACAACAATCCAAAATCTATGGGACACAGTGAAAGCAGTTCTGAGAGGGAAGTTCATAGCTCTACAATCCTACTGCAAAAAACTAGGAACAGCGGCAATAAATTATCTAACCCAACAACTCAAAGAGTTAGAAAGAAAGCAACAAGAAAAGCCCAGTGTAAGCAGAAGGAAGGAAATAGTAAAGATCAGAGCAGAAATAAATGACATAGAGACCAAAGAAACAATACAGAAAATCAACGAAACCAAGAGCTGGTTCTTTGAAAGGATAAACAAGATTGATGAACCTCTAGCCAGACTCACCAAGAAGCAAAGAGAGAGGACCCTAATAAATAAAATCAGAAATGAAAGAGGTGAAATAACAACAGACCCCATTGAAATACAAAGGATTGTTAAAAAATACTATGAACAACTCTACTCCAACAAACTGGACAACCTGGACGAAATGGATATGTTTCTAGAAAAATATAACCTCCCAAAACTCAATCAAGAAGAATCTAAACAACTCAATAGACCAATAACTGTGGAAGAAATTGAAGCAGTCATCATAAAGCTTCCAGCAAACAAAAGCCCAGGGCCAGACGGCTTCACAGGGGAGTTTTACCGAACATTCAAGGAAGAACTAAAACCTATACTCCTCAGACTATTCCAGAAAATTCAAGAGGATGGAAAACTTCCAAACTCCTTCTATGAAGCTAGCATCACCCTAATACCAAAACCAGATAAAGACGACACAATGAAAGAGAATTACAGGCCAATATCCCTCATGAATATAGATGCCAAAATCCTCAATAAAATTCTAGCAAATCGGATCCAGCAGTACATCAGAAAGATCATACACCACGACCAAGTAGGATTTATCCCAGGAATGCAAGGATGGTACAATATCCGCAAATCAATAAATGTGATACATCACATAAACAAATTGAGAGATAAAAATCACATAGTCATATCAATTGATGCAGAAAAAGCATTTGACAAAATCCAACATCCTTTCTTAATAAAAACTCTCAATAAGGTAGGAATAGAAGGATCATACCTCAACATAATAAAAGCCATATACGATAAACCCACAGCATACATCATACTCAATGGGCAAAAACTACAACCATTTCCCCTAAGAACAGGAACAAGACAGGGTTGCCCACTTTCACCACTCCTGTTCAACATAGTACTGGAAGTATTAGCCATTGCAATTAGACAAGAAGAAGAAATAAAAGGCATCCAAATTGGAAAAGAAGAAGTTAAGCTATCCTTATTTGCAGATGACATGATATTGTACATAAAAAACCCGAAAGACTCCATAAAAAAGTTAGTAGATTTAATAAATGAGTTCAGCAATGTAGCAGGCTACAAAATTAATGCCAAGAAATCTATGGCATTTCTATACACTAATAGTGAACTTACAGAAAGAGAGACTAAAAAAGCAATCCCATTTACCATCACACCAAAAAAATTAAGATACTTAGGAATAAACTTAACTAAGGAGGTAAAAGATCTATTTGTGGAAAACTACAGGACACTGAAAAAAGAGATAGAGGAAGATGTAAACAGGTGGAAGAACATTCCATGTTCATGGATTGGGAGAATCAACATAATTAAAATATCCATACTACCCAAGGCAATCTATAAATTTAATGCACTCCCCATTAAAATACCAATGGCATATTTCACAGACCTAGAAAGAACTCTCCAAAAATTCATCTGGAACAAAAAAAGGCCCCGAATAGCCACAGCAATCCTGAGAAAGAAGCACAAAGTCGGTGGGATTTCCATACCAGATTTCAAGCTGTATTACAAGGCTACTGTTCTTAAAACAGCCTGGTACTGGCACAAGAACAGACATATAGATCAATGGAATAGAATAGAGAATCCGGATATCAACCCAATCCACTATGCTCAATTAATATTTGACAAAGGAGGCAGGAACATAAAATGGAGTCAAGACAGTCTCTTCAATAAATGGTGTTGGGAAAATTGGACAGATACATGCAAAAAAATGAAACTAGAGCACCAACTTACACCATACACAAAAATAAACTCAAAATGGATACAGGACTTAAACGTAAGACAGGAAACCATAAAAATATTAGAGGAATTTACAGGAAGAAAAATCTCAGACATATGCCAAAAGAACTTCTTTGATGATACCGCTCCGAGGGCAATGGAAGCTAAAGAGAAAATAAACAAATGGGACTACATCAAAATCAAAAGCTTTTGCACAGCTAAAGAAAACATCAACAAAACAACAAGAAAACCCACTGTATGGGAGAACATATTTGCAAATGTTATTAGTGATAAAGGTTTAATCTCAAGCATCTACAGGCAACTCACCCAACTCAATAAAAGGAGGACAAATGATCCAATAAAAAAATGGGCAACAGACCTAAATAGAATCTTCACGAAAGAAGACAAAAGGAAGGCCCAGAGACACATGAAAACTTGCTCAAAGTCACTAATTATCCGAGAGATGCAAATCAAAAGGACTATGCCGTACCATCTCACACCTATCAGAATGGCTTACATCAACAAATCAACAAACGACAAGTGCTGGCGAGGATGCGGAGAAAAAGGAACTCTTGTGCACTGCTGGTGGGATTGTAGACTAGTACAGCCACTGTGGAGAACAGTATGGAGATTCCTCAAAAAACTAAAAATGGAGCTCCCATTCGACCCAGTGATCCCACTTCTAGGAATATACCCCAAGAAATTAGAAAGGCGAATTAGAAAGGATATATGTACCCCTATGTTCATAGCAGCACAATTTACCATAGCTAAGATTTGGAAACAGCCGAAGTGCCCATCAGCAGATGAGTGGATCAAAAAACTATGGTACATTTACACAATGGAATACTACGCCGCGGAAAAAAAGAAGGAGCTCCTACCATTTGTAACAACATGGATGGATTTGGAGAGCATTATGCTAAGTGAAATTAGCCAGGCAGAGAAAGACAAATATCACATGATCTCACTCATTTGAGGAATACAATCAATGACATAGACTGATGAACAAGAATAGATCCAGAGACTGAGAAAAGTCCATCAGAATGTCAAACCTCAGGGTAAGTGGCAGGTGGCGAGAGTAAGTGGAAAAGTCAATATACTTGAACTCTTGAACTGAGGTAAGTGATTTGTGTTTTTACATCCCTGACAAAGTTTATATAAAATTATAAAAAAATGGCAGCTAGTCTGACATTGAATTGACATGGCCTAGAGCTTGTCATATCCTATGGAGACCAGTCCTTAGGCTAGGCCCTGCTTAACCTCCCATGACACCATAATACCCTTACATGATATTATTCTACAATGTCATTATACTATTTGATATTTGACAACAGCATATTATACAATTATCCCAAATAAACTTACAAACTAATTCTTTGAATGTTGGGCAGCAACTTAAAAAAGAATAGGAAAGAAATTAATCCCTTTCAGAAGGAATTAAGGCACTGGGAAGGCATCCGAGCATTCTATATTGGCCCTTCTTGCCCTTTCTGCCAAGAGGGACCTTCTTGTTACTATCCAAATACACACAGCTGATGCCAGAGTTTTCAGTTCGAGGTGTGGCTGAAGCCTTTGGGCAGCTGGCACCATGGATCTGTATCTCGACCAATGGTGTGAGCTGGGCCCTCTCTGGAGAAGAAACCTGGGTCCCCCGAGATATGTGATCAGTACCGGGACCCCGCCAGCAGGCTAGGGGACCCCAAGGCAGGTACTGGACGTGGAGGCCACAGGGGGGCATAGACTACAAAGGAGACAGAACTGAACCTCACATCACCCTGTTTGGCCCCAGAGGATGGCTGGTTAGCCAGAGACGGGTAAGATTCCTCAGGGAAGGAACAACCTAAGACAGGCACAGTCGCAGAGGGGCCAACAGGAGAGAACTAAAAGGTCAACAGAGGTGGGGCACAGACCCTCATCCACAAACCTTGCAGGGGTTTGAATTCTCAACCCTCCTAAGGGAGGTCTCCTACCCCCACGACTGCTTCGCCTCCCACACACAACTCATACGGGGACCCAGGTGGCAGACAGAGACTCTGCCAGCAATAGCTGCTCTATATCTAAATTCAGTCTATTACCAGGAATGCTCGGGACCTACTCAAAATTGCAAATATTCCTTTCCACTAGTATTCACAGGGTAAACTAAGATTTCTGCTTGAGTATTAAAATTGACAGGAAAATAGTAATCAAGTTTTCAGATTAATTTAAATTGGCCAAGTGAAATACGAGAATACTCAAGAAAATTATAGTGTACTGGACAAAAAGCTTTTCCTAAAACATTAACTGAAAAATCTATCAGTAGTTCATCTCTCTGTAAAATTGCCTAACATCCAAAGAACCTAAAGCAGTCACTTTGTGTGCAAAAATTAAAATTTAAAATTATCAAGACTGCAATAGAAAATTTCCAAAAGTCCCCATTAATCAAAAAAGGGGAGGGGACAGCGGGGTAATATCATGAAAGGGACAAAAAAAATATTGAGTAAGTAAAATACATCTAGAAAATTCTTACTCCAGTAAAGTAAATTCCATTTGTAAAAACAATAGCAGGACACCCATGAAAAAACACACATGGTGTCAAAATAAGCCAAAGGAAAATCATTTAGGCAAAAATTAAAAAGAATCCCAAGTCTATTTTGCATAGAGGATCCCTTTGTTAACTTTTGGTCGAGAATGTGTTTGTGTGTTTTCAGAGAACAACTCCAAGACCATGTGGGTTCCTGCGACGGTGAGGAACTGATGGATCTGTTCCAGCCATGAGGATGGTCCAGAGATGGGGGACACTGACGACACCTTGCCATACTAGCAGTCAGCAGCTGTGCATGTCTGCAGGCAGCCCAGGACCAAACCAGAGAGGATGGATCATGCATTGACACGATATGTCCACCATCTGGATACCATTGCTGACTTATACACATAATGAATTATTTGACACTGAAACTGGGACTCAGAAAAGTTGGACATTGAAACCGAGAATGAAACACTTTTTGTTCTTATACATTTATTTCTAGTATGCAGAGGCAAGATATTTTTGAAGAAAAGAAACAGGGGAGAGTGATTGATATAGAGGCAGGATGGCCTTGAACAGGCTGTCAAGCTACAGGGGGAGGCTTGGGTGGATGGGAGGCAGATGTGGGGGGAGATCAACGGAAGGACTTGTATGCATGCATATGAACATAACCAATGAATGAAAGACACTGGGGCGGGGAGGGGGGAAGCTGGGGATATGTGCTGGGGGGTGGTGGAGGCTGGGGGGAGGATAAGGGGGAGGGGGAAAGGAAAACATGTACTACTATTATACTGCAAAAAATCAATAAAAAATAATTTAAAAAAAAATCAGGAGCTTCACAGATAAAAAAGGATTAAGGGAATTCGTCACCACCAAACCAGCAATGCAAGAAATGCTAAAGGATCTGCTGTAAAAAGAAATAGGAAGCGAAGAAGGAACTCAGGGGTAAAGAACAAAAATGGCAACATATAAACGACCTATCAATAATAACTTTAAATTTAAACGGTTTAAATGCTCCAATCAAAAGACATGGGGTAATAGACTGGATAAGAAAACACAACCCATGTATCTGCTGTCTACAAAAAACCCACCTCCGAAAAAAAGATGCACACAGACTGAGGGTGAAAGGTTGGAAAAAAGTTATTCAGGCGAATGGAAATGAAAAAAAAAGTGGGGGAGCCATACTTATATCCGACAAATTAGATCTCAAAGTGAAAGACATAACAAGAGATAAAGAAGGCCACTTCATAATACTAAAGGGAGCAATCCAACAAGAAGAAATAACTCTGGTAAATATATACACACCCAATACAGGAGCACCCAAATATATACAAAAACTCCTAGAGGACATCAAGGGAGAGATAGACAGCAATACAATCATAGTAGGAGACTTTAATACCCCACTATCACCATTGGACAGATCCTCTAAACAAAAAATCAGTAAAGAAACATCAATCCTCAATGACTCACTGGACCAGATGGAATTAATTGACGTCTTCAGATCATTTCACCCCAAAGCCACAGAATATACATTCTTTACAAGTGCCCATGGGTCATTCTCAAAGATAGACCATGTGTTGGGTCATAGGCAAGGTCTCTCTAAATTCAAGAAGATAGAAATCATATCAAGTATATTCTCAGATCACAGTGGCATAAAGCTGGAAATCAACTACAATAGAAACAATCCAAAGAAATCGAACACATGGAGACTAAACAGCATGCTATTAAACTATGACTGGGTTACTGGAGAGATTAAGGAAGAGATAGAAAACGTCATGGAAATAAATGACAATGATAGCACAACAATCCAAAATCTATGGGACACAGTGAAAGCAGTTCTGAGAAGGAAGTTCATAGCTCTACAATCCTACTGCAAAAAACTAGGAACAGCGGCAATAAATTATCTAACCCAACAACTCAAAGAGTTAGAAAGAAAGCAACAATAAAAGCCCAGTGTAAGTAGAAGGAAATAGTAAAGATCAGAGAAGAAATAAATGACATAGAGACCAAAGAAACAATACAGAAGATCAACAAAACCAAGAGCTGGCTTTTAAAAGGATAAACAAGATTGATGAACCTCTAGCCAGACTCATTAAGAAGCAAAGAGAGAGGACCCTAATAAATAAAATCAGAAATGAAAGAGGTAAAATAACAACAGCCACCACTGAAATACAAAGGATTGTTAAAAAATACTATGAACAACTCTACTCCAATAAACTGGACAACCTGGAGGAAATGGATATGTTTCTAGAAAAATATAACCTCCCAAAACTCAATCAAGAAGAATCTAAACAACGCAATAGACCAATAACTGTGGAAGAAATTGAAGCAGTCATCATAAAGCTTCCAGCAAACAAAAGCCCAGGGCCAGGCGGCTTCACAGGGGAGTTTTACCAAACATTCAAGGAATAACTAAAACCTATCCTCCTCAGACTATTCCAGAAAATTCAAGAGGATGGAACACTTTCAAACTCCTTCTATGAAGCTAGCATCACCCTAATACCAAAACCAGATAAAGACGACACAATGAAAGAGAATTACAGGCCAATATCCCTCATTAATATAGATGCCAAAATCCTCAATAAAATTCTAGCAAATCGGATCCAGCAATACATCAGAAAGATCATACACCATGACCAAGTAGGATTTATCCCAGGAATGCAAGGATGGTACAATATCCACAAATCAATAAATGTGATACATCACATAAACAAATTGAGAGATAAAAATCACATAGTCATATCAATTGATGCATAAAAAGCATTTGACAAAATCCAACATCCTTTCTTAATAAAAACTCTCAATAAGGTAGGAATAGAAGGATCATACCTCAACATAATAAAAGCCATGTATGATAAACCCACACCATACATCATACTTAATGGGCAAAAACTACAGCATTTCCCCTAAGAACAGGAACAAGACAGGGTTGCCCACTTTCACCACTCCTGTTCAACATAGTACTGGAAGTATTAGCCATTGCAATTAGACAACAAGAAGAAATAAAAGGCATCCAATTTGGAAAAGAAGAAGTTAAGCTATCCTTATTTGCAGATGACATGATATTGTACATAAAAAACCCGAAATACTCCATAAAAAAGTTAGTAGACTTAATAAATGAGTTCAGCAACATAGCATGCTAAAAAATTAATGCCAAGAAATCTATGGCATTTCTATACACTAATAGTGAACTTACAGAAAGAGAGACTAAAAAAGCAATCCCATTTACCATCACACCAAAAAAATTAAGATACCTATGAATAAACTTAACTAAGGAGGTAAAAGATCTATTCGTGGAAAACTACAGGACACTGATAAAAGAGATAGAGGAAGATGTAAACAAGTGGAAGAACATTCCATGTTCATGGATTGGGAGAATCAACATAATTAAAATGTCCATACTACCCAAAGCAATCTATACATTTAATCCACTTCCCATTAAAATACCAATGGCATATTTCACAGACCTAGAAAGATCTCTCCAAAAATTCATCTGGAACAAAAAAAGGCCCCGAATAGCCACAGCAAACCTGAGAAAGAAGCACAAAGTCGGTGGGATTTCAATACCAGATTTCAAGCTGTATTACACTGCTACTGTTCTCAAAACAGCCTGGTACTGGCACAAGAACAGACATATAGATCAATGGAATAGAATAGAGAATCCGGATATCAACCCAATCCACTATGCTCAATTAATATTTGACAAAGGAGGCAGGAACATAAAATGGAGTCAAGACAGTCTCTTCAATAAATGGTGTTGGGAAAATTGGACAGATACATGCAAAAAAAATGAAACTAGAGCACCAACTTACACCATACACAAAAATAAACTCAAAATGGATACAGGACTTAAACGTAAGACAGGAAACCATAAAAATATTAGAGGAATCTACAGGAAGAAAAATCTCAGACATATGCCAAAAGAACTTCTTTGATGATACTGCTCCTAGGGCAATGGCAGCTAAAGAGAAAATAAACAAATGGGACTGCATCAAAATCAAAATCTTTTGCACAGCTAAAGAAACCATCAAGAAAACAATAAGAAAACCCACTGTATGGGAGAACATATTTGCAAATGTTATTAGTGATAAAGGTTTAATCTCAAGCATCTACAGGCAACTCACCCAACTCAATAAAAGGAGGACAAATGATCCAATAAAAAAATGGGCAACAGACCTAAATAGAATCTTCAAGAAAGAAGACAAAAGGAAGGCCCAGAGACATATGAAAACTTGCTCAAAGTCACTAATTATCCGAGAGATACAAATCAAAACGACTATGCGGTACCATCTCACACCTGTCAGAATGGCTTACATCAACAAATCAACAAATACCAAGTGCTGGCGAGGATGTGGAGAAAAAGGAACTCTAGTGCACTGCTGGTGGAATTGTAGACTAGTACAGCCACTGTGGAGAACAGTATGGAGTTTCCTCAAAAAACTAAAAATGGAGTTCCCATTCGTCCCAGTGATCCCACTTCTAGGAATATACCCCAAGAAATTAGAAAGGCGAATTAGAAAGGATATATGTACCCCTATGTTCATAGCAGCACAGTTTACCATAGCTAAGATTTGGAAACAGCCTAAGTGCCCATCAGCAGATGAGTGGATTAAAATCTATGGTACATTTACACAATGGAATACTACGCCGCGGAAAAAAAGAAGGAGCTCCTACCATTTGTAACAACATGGATGGATTTGGAGAGCATTATGCTAAGTGAAATTAGCCAGGCAGAGAAAGATAAATATCACATGATCTCACTCATTTGAGGAATACAATCAATGACATAGACTGATGAACAAGAATGGATCCAGAGACTGAGAAAAGTCCATCAGAATGTCAAACCTCAGGGTAAGTGGCAGGTGGTGGGAGTAAGTGGAAAAGTCAATATATTTGAACTCTTGAACTGAGGTAAGTGATTTGTGTTTTTACATCCCTGACAAAGTTTATATAAAGTTATTAAAAAATGGCATCTCGTTTGACATTGAATTAACATGGCCTAGAGCTGGTCATATCCTATGGAGACCAGTCCTTAGTCTAGGCCCTGCTTAACCTCCCATGACACCATAATACCCTTACATGTTATTATTCTACAATGTCATTATAATATTTGATATTTGACAACAGCATATTATACAATTATCCCAAACAAACTTACAAATTAATTCTTTGAATGGTGGGCAGCAACTTAAAAAAGGATAGGATAGAAATTAATCCCTTTCAGAAGGAATTAAGGCACTGGGAAGGCATCCGAGCATTCTATATTGGCCCTTCTTGCCCTTCCTGCCAAGAGGGACCTTCTTCTTACTATCCAAATACACACAGCTGATGCCAGAGTTTTCAGTTCCAGCTGTGGCTGATGCCTCTGGGCAGCTGGCACCATGGATCTGTATCTCGACCAATGGTGTGAGCTGGGCCCTCTCTGGAGAAGAAACCTGGGTCCCCCGAGATATGTGATCAGTACCGGGACCCCGCCAGCAGGCGAGGGGACCCCAAGGCAGGTACTGGACGTGGAGGCCACAGGGGGGCATAGACTACAAAGGAGACAGAACTGAACCTCACATCACCCTGTTTGGCCCCGGAGGATGGCTGGTTAGCCAGAGACGGGTAAGATTCCTCAGGGAAGGAACAACCTAAGACAGGCACAGTCGCAGAGGGGCCAACAGGAGAGAACTAAAAGGTCAACAGAGGTGGGGCACAGACCCTCATCCACAAACCTTGTAGGGGTTTGAATTCTCACCCCTCCTGAAAGAGGTCTCCTACCCCCACGGCTGCTTCGCCTCCCACACACAACTCATACCGGGACCCAGGTGGCAGACAGAGACTCTGCCAGCAATAGCTGCTCTATATCTAAATTCAGCCTATTACCAGGAATTCTCAGATCCTACTCAAAATTGCAAATATTCCTTTCCACTAGTATTTACAGGGTAAACTAAGATTTCTGCTTGAGTATTAAAATTGACAGGAAAATAGTAAATAAGTTTTCAGATTAATTTAAATTGGCCAAGTGAAATAAGTGAATACTCAAGAAAATTATAGTGTACTGGACAAAAAGCTTTTCCTAAAACATTAACTAAAAAATCTATTAGTAGTTCATCTCACTGTGAAATTGCCTAACATCCAAAGAACCTAAAGCAGTCATATTTGTGTGCAAAAATTAAAATTTAAAATTACCAAGACTGCAATATAAAATTTCCAAAAGTCCCCATTAATCAAAAAAGGGGAGGGGACAGTGGGGTAATATCATGTAAGGAAAAAAATATCGAGTAAGTAAAATACATCTAGAAAATTCTTACTCCAGTAAAGTAAATTCCATTTGTAAAACCAATTGCAGGACACCCATGAAAAAACACACATGGTGTCAAAATAAGCCAAAGGAAAATCATTTAGGCAAAAATTAAAAAGAATCCCAAGTCTATTTTGCATAGAGGATCCCTTTGTTAACTTTTGGTCGAGAATGCGTTTGTGTGTTTTCAGAGAACAACTCCAAGACCATGTGGGTTCCTGCGACTATGAGGAACTGATGGATCTGTTCCAGTCACAAGGATGGTCCAGAGATGGGGGACACTGACGACACCTTGCCATGCTAGCAGTCGGCAGCTGTGCATGTCTGCAGGCAGCCCAGGACCAAACCAGAGAGGATGGATCTTGCATTGCCAGGATGTGTCTACCATCTGGATACCATTGCTGACATGTACACATAAAGAATTATTTGACACTGAAACTGGGACTCAGAACAGTTGGACATTGAAACTGAGACTGAAACATTTTTTGTTCTTATACATTTATTTCTAGTATGCAGAGGCAAGATATTTTTGAAGAAGAGAAACAGGGGAGAGTGATTGATATAGAGGCAGGGTGGCCTTGAACAGGCTGTCAAGCTACAGGGGAAGGCTGGGGTGGATGGGAGGTGGATGCGGGGGGAGATCAACTGAAGGACTTGTATGCATGCATATGAGCACAAGCAATGAATCAAAGACACTGGGGCGGGGAGCGGGGTGGGTGAGGATATGTGCTGGGGTTAGGGGAGGCTGGGGGAAGGATAAGGGGGAGGGGGGAAAGAAAACATTTACTACTATTAATTATAAGTTATACTGCAAAAAATCAATAAAAATATATTTTTAAAAAAGACAGAGATGCCAGCTTTCACTATTCCTGTACAACATAGTAGTGGAAGTGCCAACCACAGCGATCAGATAGGAAGAAGAAATAAATGTCATCAAAATTGGAAAAGAAGAAGCAAAACTGTCATTATTCACAGTTGACATGATACTGTACTTAGAAAACCCTGAAGACTCCATCAAAAAATTATTAGACTCAATAAATGAATTTGGTAATGTAGCAGGATACAAAACTAACACCAAGAAATCTGTTGCATTTCTATAAACCAATAGTAAACTTGAAGAAAGATAGATTAAAAACAATCACATTTTACCATTGCACACAAAAAAAATTAAGATACCTAGGAATAAACTTAACTATGGAGGTAAAAGACCTCTACTCAGAAAACTAAAGGATGTTAAAAAAAGAGAGAGATAGATGACGACATTAACAAATGGAAGAATATACCATGTTCATGGATTGGTAGAATCAACATCACTCAAATGTCCTTACTACCCAAAAAATCTATAAATCCAATGCAATCCCCATTTAAATACCAATGGCATACTTCAAATACCTAGAAAAAATTCTCCAAAAATTCATCTGGAATTAAAAAAAGATGCAAAGAGCTGCAGCAATCTTGACAAAGAAGAACAATGTTGGAGGAATCACAATATCAGATATCAAGCTATACTACAAAGCCACAGTTCTCAAAACAGCCTGGTATTGGCACAAGAACAGGCATATAGACCAGTGGAACAGAACAGAGAACAACACAATCCGGTATGCTCAATTAATATTTGACAAAGGATGCAAGAGCATACAATGGAGATAAGACAGTTTCTTCAATAAATGTTGTTAGGACACTTGAAAAAGTAAAACTAGATCACCAACTTATATCATACACAAAAATAAACTCAAAATGGATAAAGGACTTAAACATGAAATGGAAAACCATAAAAACTTAGAGAAGCCATAGGCAACAAAATAGCAGACATGTGTCTTAACAATGTCTTTATAGATACAGCTCCAAGGGCAATGAAAACTAAAGAGAAAGTAAACAAATGGGACTATATCAAAATTAAAAGCTTCTGCACAGCAAAAGAAACCATCAACAAGAAAGCTCACTGCATGGGAGAACATATTTGCCAATGTAATCTCAAATAAGGGTTTAATCTCCAACATTTATAAGGAACTCATGCAAATTAACAAAAGGAAGATAAATAACCCAATAAAAAATGGGCAAAGGACCTAAATAGACACCTTTTGAAAAAGGATATTCAGAAAGCCAAGAGACATATGAAGACATATTCAAAGACAATAATGTTCCCAGAGATGCAAATCAAAACAACAATAACATACCATGTCACTCCTGTCAAAAGAGCTATCATCAACAAATCAACAAATGACAATTCCTGCAGAGGATGTGTAGAAAAATGAACCCTCGTGCACTGCTGGTGGGAATGCAGATTGGTCCATCCACTGTGGAAAACAGTATGGCATTTCCTCAAAAAATTAAAAAAGGAAAACTTCCAATTGACCCATAATACCACTTCTCGGACTATATCCCAGGAAAGCAGAAACACCAATCAGAAAGGATATATGCACCCCTATGTTCAAAGCAGCACAATTTACAATAGTTAAAATGTGTAAACAGCCTAAATGTTCATCAGCCGATGAGTGGATTAGAAAACTGTGGTACATCTACACAATGGAATACTATGCTGCTGTAAAAAGAAGGAATTCTTACTATTTGCAACAGCATAGATGGGTCTGGAGAACATTATCTAAGTAAAATAAGCCAGTAAGTGAAAGATAAATACATGACCTCACTCATTTGTGGATAATAAAGAACATTACAAACTGTTGAATGAAAATAGACAGAGGCAATGAAGCATCTAAAAGACTGTCAAACTACAGTGGGAAGGTATGGGAGAGGTAAGAGATCAATCAAAGAACTTGTATGCATGCACATAAACACAACCAACAGACTCAAGACACAGGGGGCAGGGGGATAAGGGCAAGTGCCAGGAGGTAGGGGAGGCAAGAGGGAGGTCAGTTGGGGGCAAAAGAGACATATGTAGTACTAATTGTAATACTTTAAACAAATTTTTTAAATGTCTATGCCACCCAAAGCAATCTATATATTTAATACATTCCCCATTAAATTACCAAGAGCATATTTCACAGACCTAGAACGAACTCTCCAAAACTTCATTTGGAATTAAAAAAAAGAACCCGAATAGCTACTGCGATAGTGAGAAAGAAGAACAAAGTAGAGAGATCTCAATATCAAATATGAATCTGTATTACGAAGCCACTGTTCTCAAAACTGCCTGGTACTGGCACAAGAACAGACATATAGACCAATGGAACAGAACAGAGTAGCCAGAAATAGACACAAGCCATTATGATTAATTAATATTTGACAAAAGAGGCAAGAGCATACAATGGAGTAAAAACAGTCTCTTCAATAAATGGTGTTGGGAAAATTGGACAGATACATGCAAGAAAACTGAAACTTTATCACCAATTTATACCATATGCAAAAATAAACTCAAAATGAATGAAGGAATTAAACATAAGATGGGAAACCATAAACATATTAGGGGAATCCATAGGCAGCAAAATCTCAGATACATGCTCAAGCAGTATCTTCACCAATACAGTTCCTAGGGCAATAGAAACTAAAGAGAAAATAGACAATTGGGACTGCATCTGCACAGCAAAAGAAACCATCAACAAAACAACAAGAAAGCCCACTGCATGGGAGAACACATATTTACCAATGTTATCACCAGTAAGGGTTTACTGGGGATACATTTACAGGGAACTCATACAACTTAACAAAAGGAAGATAAACAACCCAATCAAAAAATGGGCAATGGACCTAAATAGATACTTTTTCAAAAGAGGACCTAAGGAAGGCCAAGAGACTTATGAAAACATGATCAAAGTCACTAATCATCTGAGAGATGCAAATCAAAACAACAGTGAGGTACCATGTCACACCTGTCAGAATGGCTATCATCAACAAATCAACAAATGACATGTGCTGTCGAGGATGTGGAAAAAAAGGAACCCTCATGCACTGCTGGTGAGAATGCAGACTGGTGCATCCATTGTGGAGAACAGTATGGAGTTTCCTCAGTTAAAAATGGAACTCTCATTTGACCCAGTGATCCCACTTCTAGGACTATATCCCAAGAAATCAGAAACATCTATCAGAAAGGATATATGCACCCCTATGTTCATAGCAGCACAATTTACCATAGCTAGGATTTGGAAACAGCCTAAGTGCCTATTAGTAGATGAGTAGATTTAAAAACTGTGGTACATCTACACAATGAAATACTATGCTTCTGTAAAAAGGAAGGAACTCCTACCATTTGGAACAGCATGGGTGGATCTGGAGAGCATTATGCTAAGCAAAATAAGTCAGTCATAGCAATATAAATATCATATGATGTCACTCATTTGTGGAGTTTAATGAACAACATAAACTGATGAATCAAAACAGATCCAGAGACAGAGAAGCATAGATCAGATGCTCAAACCTCAGAGGGAAAGTAGGGGAAATCAACCAAAGGGGGAGAGATCAACCAAAAAACTTTTATTCATGCATATAAGCATAACCAATGGACGCAGACATGAGGAAGGTGAAGGCATAAACATGAGTGTGGTGGGGGCCAATGGGGGGATAAGGACACATATATAATACCTTAATCAATAAATAAAAACAGTTTAAAAGCAAAAAGTACAGACTTCAGGTACACAATTCTACAGTACATAATCTATACACTGTATTGAGTGTTCACCACCCAAAGTCAAGTCTTCTTACATCATTATTTGTTCCCCCATACTCTCTTCCACCTCCTCCACGCAACCCTCATAATCACCCAACTGCTGCTTGTGTACATGTGCTTTTCCTTTTTTTTTTTTTCAATCCCTCCACCCTCCCATCCAGCCCTGCACCCTCCGCCCAACAGCTGCCAGCCTGGCTATCTATCTATGAGTCTGTCTACATTTTGCTTGTTAGTTCATTTTGTTCTTCAGATTCCATATATGAGTGAATTCATATGGTACTTGTCTTACTCTGATTGCCTTATTTCACTTAGCATAATGCTTTTCAAGTCCTTCTAGGCTATCACAAAGGGTAATATGCCTTCTCTTTTTTTGGCCAAGTAGTATACCATTGTGTAAAAAAATTTCCTTATATTTTCAAACAGGCTTATGACTTCTTTATCTTTATGTAAATCAAATTAACAAACTAATAACAATAACTGTACTTAGAATTTAAAATTTCTAACCAGTTTTTCACCATTCCTTTCTCAATCAAAATATTAGAACCAATGGTTCACACATTTTAAAACTTTTTAAAAATATATGTTTTTATTGATTTTCAGAGAGAAGTAAGGAGATAAAGATAAGAATATCAATGATGAGAGATAATCATTGCTTGGCTGCCTCCTGCACGCCTCCTGCTGGGGTTTGAGCCCACAACCCAGGCACTTGCTGTAATTGGGAAACAAACTGTGACTTCCTGGTTCATGAGTCAAATCTTCATCACTAGCCACATAGGTTGGGTCTTTTAAAACTTTTTAATTAGCCTCCAAATCTCTGAAATCTATCTTCTTTTGTCTCCTTTCCTACCCATCCTCTGTCCTATCATTCCACCATTCCTTCCTATTTTCTTCACTGGCTACAATAACTTTTCTTTGCTATAGCTTATAGTCTTGAATATACTCTTATTTTCCTTGATTTTGAAAATTTTAACACTTTTAACAGTGTTCCTTGGTTTATTAGAAATATATATTCAGTGCCAACTATTGCCAGATGTTCTCTTCCCTTCCAAGAGGTTTCATAGTATTAGCCAAAACCTCCATCACGTCAAATAATTACCATTTGGTTCTTGTAGTAAACACATGTAGGATCTATTCTCTTAGCAAATTTCAAGTATTTAGTTCAATATTATTATCTATAATTATAATGCTATTCACCAACATCTCAAAAATTATTTATCTTATAAGCAGAAGTCTGTACTCTTTGACCAACATTTGTCCATTTTTCCACTGTTCATCGCCTTGTATCCAGCACTCTAGTCTCTTTTATACAAGTTCAGGTCCTTAGATTTCACGAGTAAGTGATATTATACAGTATAGGTCTATCTCTGCCTGACTTATTACACTTAGCATGATGTCCTCAAGGATTATTCATGTTGTTGCACATAACAAGATTTCATTTCTTCTTGTGGCTGAGTAATATTCAGTAGTATACCATATCTTCTTTATTCATTGATCTCATTAAGGACACATATTATTTCCGGGTCTTGGCTACATTATCTAATAAAAGAGCAATATGCAAATTGACCATACCTCTGCCCACCAGCCACACTCACCAGCCAATCAGGAGCAAATATGCAAATTGACCCAACCAAGATGGCTGTAGCCATAGAGAGTAGGAGGGAGGCTTGGGTTTCCTAGGCAATGAAGGAAGTCAAGCTCTCTGCCTGCTCTTGCTGCTCAGGGCTCCACACTAGTTTCAATTACAGAATCCCAATAGAAGTGGTGGCAACCATGGAGCTGGAGAGAGTCAAGAGGCTAGGGTTGCCCCTGGCTATGGAGGAAGCCATGTTTCTGCAGCCCTGGCCTGCCTAGGCTTCCACTCCAGGCTGCAAAGTTTCAATTATAGAAGATACATAAATCACAAAAGAAACAGCTGCCACCATGGAACAAGCAGAAGGCTTGGCTCTGCTCCAGGATACAAAGTTTCAATTGTAGAAGATAAATAAATTCCAGATACCAGGGCGTCCACTTGGGTTGCCAGGGGGCATGGCCAGCCTGAAAATCACCACAGGCCTCTCACCCAGGCCATCCCATACCCCAAGGGAACCCCCACCCTGATCCAGGACACCCTTCAGGGCAAACCAGCTGGGCCCCACCCATGGACCAGGACCCTACATATCTAATAAAAGAATAATATGCAGATTGACCATCACTCCAACACACAAGATGGCTGCCCCCATGTAATCAAAGATCCTGCCCCAGGTGGACACAAGATGGCCACCACAAGATGGCCAGCAGGGGAGGACAGTTGGGAGGGACCCGGCCTGCAAGGGAGGGCATTTGGGGGTGATCAAGCCTGCAGGGAAGGGCAGTTAGTGGTGACCAGGCCTGCAGCGGAGAAAAATGGGGGGTGACCAGGCCTGCAGGGGAGGGAAGTTAGGGGCAAACAGGCTGGCAAGGGAGCAGTTAGGCAGCAATCAGGATGACAGGGGAGTTGTTAAGGGGTGATCAGGCTGGCAGGCAGAAGAGGTTAGGGTCAATCAGGAAGGCAGGCAGCCGAGCAGATTGGAGAGGGTGCATACTGGGCTGACAGACATCCCCCCCACCCCCACCCCCCCAAAAAAAAACTGTGCACAAATTTCATGCACCGAGCCTCTAGTTGTGAATAATCTTCCAACTCCTGTTTTCCATTACTTTGAATATATATCCAGAAATGGAGTTGCTGGATCATGTGATAGTTCTATTTTTAATTTTTGAGGAACCTCCAGGTTTTTCATAATGGGTGTAACAAGTTAGATTCTCACCAATGGTGCACATGTGTTCCTTTTCTCTAAATCCTCACCAACACTTGTTAAAACTGGTCATTTTGAAAATAAACATTTTAACTGGTATGAAATGATATATCACTGTAGTTACCATTTATATTTCCAGCCGCTAAGTGATATTGTTTATCTTTTCATGTAGCTGTTGGGCACCTGTACACATTCTTTGGAAAAATATTCCATTTCTTCACCCATTTTAATCAGATTTTTTGCTTTTTATTGAGTTGTATTATTTTTTATCTATTTTACTTATTTCTTTTATTCTGGGATTTTAAAAAAATTCCTTATTATTGCCAAAACTGGTTTGGCTCAGTGGATAGAGCATTGGCCTGTGGACTGAAAGGTCCCAGGTTCAATTCTGGTCGAGGGCATGTACTTTGGCTGCGGGCACATCTACAGTATGGGGTGTGCAAGAGGCAGCTGATTGATGTTTCTCTCTCATTGTTGTTTCTGACTTTCTATCCCTCTCCCCTCCTCTCTGTAAAAAATCAATAAAATATATATTTCTTAAAAATCCCTTATTGTTTAAAGTATTACAGATGTCTCCTTTTTCCCTCATTGACTTCTCCCCTGAGATGCCCACGCCCCAGCACATACTCTCATCCCCCTAGTATCTGTGTCCATCGGTTATGCTCATATGCATGCATACAAGTCCTTTGGCTGATCTCTTACACATCCCCTCCCCCAGTGCCTTCCATTGGACAGTCTGTTCCATGCTTCACTGGCTCTGGCTCTTTTTGTTTATAACTTTATGTTGTTCATTATATTCCACAAGTGAGTGAGATCATGTGGTATTTATCTTTCTCTGACTAGCTTATTTCACTTAGCATAATGCTCTCCAAGTCCATCCATGCTGTTGCAATGGTAAAAGTTATTTTATCTTTATGGCAGCATAGTATTTCATTGTGCAGATCTACCATCATTTTTAATCCACTCATCTGCTGGTGGGCACTTAGGCTATTTCTAAATCTTAGCTATTGAAAATGGTGCTGATATGAACATAGGCATGCATAGTATATCCTTTCTAATTGGTGTTTCTAATTTTTTTGGAATTTATTCCTGGAAATTGGATTATTGGATCAAATGGGAGTTCCATTTTAAACTATTTGAGGAAACTCCATACTGTTTTGCACAGTGACTCACCAGTCTGCATTGCCACCAGCAGTGCACTAGGGTTCCCTTTTCTCCACATCATCAACAGCACTTGTTATTTGTTGATTTGCTGATGATAACCATTCTGACAGGTGTGAGATGGTATCACTTTGAATTGCTTTTCTTGGATGATTAGTGAATTGAGCATGTTTTCATATGTCTATTACCCTTTTGTATATCCACTTTCGAAAAGTGCCTATTTAGGTCTTTGCCCATTTTTTTCTTTATTGGTTAAGGTTTTACATACATGTCCTTATCTCCCCATTACCCTTCTATTCACCCCCATTATTCCCTTACCCCCCTGTTGTCTATGTTCATTGGTTAGGCTTATATGCATGCATACAAGTCCTTTGGTTGATCTCCAACCCTAATCCCCACCATACCCTACTTTTCCTCTGAGGTTTTTATTGGATTGTTTAGCTTCCTTTTGTTAAGATGTCTGACTTCCCTATAAATTTAGGAGATTAGACCCTTATCGTATATAACATTAGCAAATATCTTCTCTAATGCAGTGAGCTTTCTTGTTGTTTTGTGGATGATTTCTTTTGCTGTGCAGAAGCTTTTTATTTTGATGTAGTCCCATTTGTATATTTTCTTTTTAGTTTCCATTGCCCTAGGAGCTGTATTGGTAAATATAATGCTACGACATATGTCTGATATTTTGCTACACATGGATCCTTCTAAGATTTTTAGGTTTCTCTTCTTATGTTTAAGTCCTTTACCCATTTTGAGTTTACTTTTGTGTGTGCTGCAGATTGGCAGTATAGTTTCATTTTCTTGCATGTATCATTCCAATTTTCCCAGCACCATTTCTTGATTTCATTGTATACACTTGCCTCCTTTGTCAAATATTAACTTATCAAAATAGCTTGGGTTGATTTTGGGGTTCTCTGTTCTGTTCCATTGGTCTATATGTCTATTCTTGTGCCAGTACCAAGCAGTTTTGAGAACCATGGCTTTGTAATATAGCTTGACATGTGGTATTGTGATCCCCGGAATTTTGTTCTTCTTTCTCAGAATTGCTGCAGCTATTCAGGGTCTTTTTTTTATTCCAGATGAATTTTTGGAAAATTTGTTATAAGTCAGTGAAATATGTGGTTGGTATTATAATGGGAATTGCATTGAATCTATAGATTGCTTTGGATAGTATAGACATTTTAATGATGTTGATTCTACCAATCCATGTACAGGGTATATTCTTCCATTTGTTTATGTCTTCCTTTATCTCTTTTTTCTATGTACTGTAGTTTTCTGAGTACAGGTCTTTTACCCTTACTTAAATGTACTCCTAGGTATCCTTTTTAATGTTTAAAGTATTGCACATGTCTCCTGTTTCACCGATTGACATCCCCGGCCACTCCCACCTCAGAGGGTATACCCCCACTGCCCCAGTGTCTGTATCCATTGGTTAAGCTAATATGTATGCATAAAAGTCTTTTGGCTGATCTCTAATCCCCTACCCATGCCTTCTCTCTGAAGTTGGACAGTCTGTTCAGTATTTCCTTGTCTCTGGCTCTATATATGTTCATTAGTTTATGTTGATCATTATATCCCACAAATGAGTGAAATCATGTGATATTTATCTTTCTCTGACTGGCTTATTTCCCTTAGCATAATGTTCTCCCATTCTATTCATACTGTTGCAAATGGCAAAAGTTCCTTCTTTTTTACAGCAGCATAGTATTCCATTGTGCAGATCTACCACCATTTTTAATCCACTCATCTGCTAATGGGCACTTAGGCTGTTTCCAAATCTTAGCTATTTTAAATTGTGCTGCTATGAACACATGGGTGTATATATCCTTTCTGATTGTTGTTTCTGATTTCTTGGGATATAGTCCTAGAAGTGGTATCACTGGGTAAAATGGGAGTTCCATTTTTATCTGTTTGAGGAAACTCCATACTGTTCTCCACAGTGGCTGCACCAGTCTGTACCCCTAGCAATAGTGCATGAGGGTTTCTTTTTCTCTTTTTGTTCTGTTCATAAATATTTTTCTAATTTATTTTTAAAATTTTTTTATTGATTAAGGTTTTACATATGTGTCCTTACCCCCCCCCACACACACACACACATTACCCCCAACTCTCTCACCCCCTGTTGTCTGTGTCAATTGGTTAGGTTTATATGCATGCATACAAGTTCTTTGGTTGATCTTTCCCTTTACCCCCACCCTCCCTTACCTTTCCTCTGAGGTTTGACAGTTGGATTCGATGTTTCTCTGTCTCTGGATTGTTTTTGTTCATCAGTTTATGTTGTTCATTATATTCCACAAATGAGTGAGAAAATATGATATTATTTGACCCAGTGATCTCATTTCTAAGAATATATCCCAAGAAACTATAAACACCGATCGTAAAGGATGCATGCACCCCTATGTTCATAGCAGCACAATTCAACATAGCTAAGATTTGGAAACAGTCTAAGTGTCCATCAGTTAATGAGTGGATTGAAAAACTGTGGTACATTGACACAATGGAATACTACACTGCAGGAAAAAAGAAGGAATTGTTACCATTTGCAACAGCATCGATGGAACTGGAGAACATTATGCTAAGTGTAAGAAGCCAGTCACAGGGTTCCTTTTTATCCGCATCCTCTCCAGCACTTGTTTGTTGATTCATTGATGATAGCCATTCTGACAGGTGTGAGATGGTTACCTGATGATTGTTTTGATTTACATATATCTGATGATTAGTGACTTTGAGCATGTTTTCATATGTCTCTTGGCCTTTAATATGTCCATTTTCAAAAAATGTGTACTTAGGTTCATTGCCCATTTTTTTTCTCTCAAATGATATGAATTTTATTAAAAAAGAAAGTTATTCTGTAGCATTGAAGCAAAATTTAAAGTAAGTTTTGAGCAAGATATTCTAGCTATTGCAAAGATTTTTAAAAGGCTTCAGAATTGTTCCTGAAAATAACGTTGCCTAAACACTTAAAATGGGGTATATGCATATATACACACAAACTAGAGCAGTTTCATGAAATCAAACCCATATTAAGTAGTAATGTCTTGATTATCCCATAAGTTTATCTCCTTCTTTCTTTCATCAAGTTGCTACCAGAGAAAACCAAGGAATCAGACAACTATTAACTTGGTGTTGGTGCTATTGCTCACAGTAAGAAAAATGGCAGTATCCATGGAGGTTTCATAGAGACAGCAGAGTATTTTGCATAAGTATGTCTGTGGCTTAATTGCTACTGTATATTACCTCTGTCATCCATCAAGGCAGCTTATACTCCACAAGAATGTTAAAAGCCCCACCATATAATTGATATATCTCTTTATATATAATTTGGTGAAAGGTAGAGCCTGATGAGTAAATCATTTTTCGCTAGTGCATTAGAAACTAGACCCCGAAAAACAAAGCTAGTCACATCAAAGTCTCCGGAGCCATGATCAAAGGCCAGTCCAAGCACTACCAGTGTGTTAGTAAAAAGTATATGGAAACTCAAGGTGAGCCACTTGGCCTCTCTGGCCACAAGGAAGGAATTTAGTCCAGTATGCTTGGTTTGTTTCTGTCAGCATTCATTTCATGTTGATCATGGAGTTTATGCTGTCTGGTCAGGGGACAGAAGAATGACGAATACTACTTCTTATGAAAAGTTTCAAGCCTTGTAAGCCCTCTGAAAATAAATAGTCCAAATATTCATTCCATTTCTTTCCCCAAATGGAGCTCACATTTAATGTCCTTTCTTCTGGGTATTCCTTTAGCAAAAAGGAAATAGCATAACTCAATAGAGCAGGGTGATGGACTAAATTTAAACTGGTTTTATACTTTGCTATTCCAATTGTTTTTAAAGACTTCGGGATCAAAATATGATCCTTTCTGGAAGGGTTTGGATGTCCACAGGCACCCAACCATGGCTGGCAAGTAGTGATTATATTCTTGATAGGTCTTGCTGTTGAATACGAAGTCTGATTTTTCCTTTAGTAACAACTCATTTTTCTTGGCAGCTGTCAAATTATTACGGTATCTGTGCATAATGTACCAGAGCTGGTTCAGGATACTGGAAACCAGACTGAGGAGTGTAAGATAGAACATCCCAGGAGGAAACAACACCACTAATGGAAGGTTATAATTTATACATATGTCACACACCTTCTCATAGAAATCCAAAACCAAGTACAGCAAGAAAGTACTGTTGCTTTCCAAGCGCAATGCATTAATGGACAGCCACCCTACATAGTGAATTAGTTCAAACACAGACTGCATGGATCCACTGAAAGTTGTCTCTAGAGAACTGTCCGTCACAGTTTTCATGTGGATGTCCACAGAAAGCCACAACAGCCAATTCTGCAGTAGCTCTTTCAGGTTCTCAAGAACACTACACTTGAAACAAATAGTTGATGTAAAGAAGAGCTGTGCCAGACGGTCAAAAATAAATGGCTTCACCTCAGAGAAGCTGCTAAAAGGAAACCAGCTCACAAGTTGAAGGAACTGTGATCGAAAACAGAAGCCATCCCAGAGAGGAAGGCTCTTATACAGGAATGCTTCACAGGAATAAAAACCCTCTTGTAAGAAGCACTCTGCCTTGATGATAGTATCCAGGAAGTAGGGAAATTCTTTTTCACATTCATAATTATTCACCTTGTACCAAATATATTCTTCTTGTAATATTTGACTCAACCAATGATAGAGCCTCAGTAAAAGTGATTCATCTCTGACACAGTTAATATAGTGAAGTAGCAGAGAGTTGTTTAGCACTGCGCCCATCTGAGAAGGCAGCTCTAAGCAATTAATGTTCTGTAAGAGTTGAGGAAAGCTTTTCAGCTGTTCTCCTGAAAATGCTCTATTCCTACTGAGATAATCAGAAAGACTCATCCCTTTTTTTCTATATTCTTTACTGTGGCTACTGGAATTTAGCACTGGTGTAAGTGAATGAGAATTCCATTTTCTTTTTCTAGGATGGACATTAGCTGGACCGAACATTAGCTTCAGAGGTTCTGGAGAAGATTCCTGATTCCTTTGCCTCATAGCAACTAGAGCTGTCTTCCATAGATTCTCTGGATTCTTAAAATAGATCTTCACAAGCAATGATACAGAAATCAAAGTGGGAACAAAGAACTTATACAGTGACAACAAAGCAAGGAGATAAGGCTGCCTTCCCATTTTTGCCTGAAGATCAAGCAGTTTTCTCACATGAAATGGTTTGACATTCTCTTTTTTGGTAAGTAAATATAAGAAATGGCAGACATAAGGGCACAGTACATCATCTTGCAATGAAGCAAAAAAGAAGCCATAGAGCAAGTTAATTTTCTCCTTGTGACCAACGAAGTCAAACATTGCAACCAGGCAACGATAAAAAAAAAAAAGTACCTTGGCGCTACCACACTTGCCAACGCAAAGCCAGGAGGCCGCCTTAACCACAGAACCTTCTGATATTAGAGTTGCTGGAATCATGCATCTCAATATCCGAGAGTTCACAGCACTCCCAAATTTGCCACTGAGTGCCACATTTAATAGGCTGTCAATTTCTTCAGGAGCTAAGCCATTCTTCCAAGCCACAATTTCCACAGTTTTCAAGTGTTTTTCCAACGTTTTATCTTTACACTGTGAAGTTTTAAAGGGACCTTTCTCAAAGTATCTTACTGCTATCTGCATAGCATCTTCTGCTTGCTCATCAGCATCAGCTTGTTCAGAATCTTCCACTGGATTGTTTTGTCCATGATTCACGATGCTCTTTGAGTTGCTTAGGTCCTCTTTCAGTTTCCAAGCCAAGAGATTAGTCTGATAACTATTACTATGTTGTGAAGTTCTTGGTGTCTGAGAGTTCTTAACTCTCTTTTGAGTTGACATTACTGCACATGTTCTAATGCATTCCTCTGTCCCCGAATCTCTGAAGTTCAAATATCCCCTCCAGGATTCAAACTGGCAGGCCCCCTCATTGCCCATTTTTTTATTGTATTGTTTATCTTCCTTTTGTTAAGATGTCTGACTTCCCTATACATTTTGGAGATTAGACCCTTATCACATATAACTGTGGCAAATATGTTCTCTAATGCAGTGGGTTTTCTTGGTGTTTTGTTGATGATTTCTTTTGCTGTGCAGAAGCATTTTATTTTGATGTAGTCCCATTTGTTTATTTTCTCCTTAGATTCCATTGTTCTAGGAGCTGTACTGGCACAAACACTGAGTGGCCAGATTATTATGATTGCTGAACACATAATAATCTGGCCACTCATTGTATATCCTATATAATAAAAGGCTAATATGCAAATTGTCCCGTTGATCAGCAGGAAGGCCGGCCTACTGCCCATGTCCCCTCTCCCTGGCCAGGCTGGCAGCACCCCACCATGCATGAGTTCATGCACTGGGCCTCTAATATATATATACTAGAGGCCCAGTGCATGAAATTCGTCCACGGAAGTGTGTGTCCCTCAGCCCAACCTGCACCCTGTCCAATCTGAGACCCCTCAACGGATATCTGACTGACCATTTAGGCCCGATCCTACTAGGATCGGGCCTAAACGACTGGATTGGGCCTAAATGGGCAGTCAGACATTCCTCTCACAATTGGGGACTACTGGCTCCCAACTGCTCACCTGCCTGCCTTCCTGATTGCCCCCAACTGCTTAAGCCTGCCAGTCTGATCACTCCCTAACTCAGTGGTTGGCAAACTGCAGCTGATGTGGCTCTTTGGCCCCTTGAGTGTGGCTCTTCCACAAACTACCACAACCTGGGTGTGTCTATTTTGAAGAAGTTGCATTAGAAGAAGTTTAAGTTTAAAAAATTGCTCTCAAAAGAAATTTTAATCATTGTACTGTTGATATTTGGTTCTATTGACTAATGAGTTTGCTGACCATTGCCCTAACCACTCCCCTGACAGCCTGATTGATGTCTAACTGCTCCCCTGCCAGTCTGTCTGCCCCTAACTTCCCTTCCTTGCAGACCTGGTCACCCCTAAACTGCCCTCCCCTACAGGCCTGCTTCCTCCCAACTGCCTTTCCCTGCAGGCCTGGTAGCCCCCAACTTCTCTCTTCTGCCGGCCTGGTCACCCTTAAGTGCCCTTCCCTGCAGGCTTGATTACCCACAACTAACCTTCCTTGTAAGCCTGGTCCCTCCCAACTGCCTTCCCCTGCTGGCCATCTTGTGATGGCCATCTTGTGTCTTCATGGGGGCAGCCATCTTTTGTGTTGGAGTGGTGGTCAATTTGCATATTACTCTTTTATTAGATAGGACACACACACACACACACACACACACACACACACACACACACCCTGAATGGCCAGATTATTATGCATTCAGAGATCATAATAATCTGGCCACTCAGTGTACAGCACTACACGATATGTCTGATATTTGGTTGCCAATGAAGTCTTCTAAGATTTTTATAATTTCTTATCTTATATTTAAGTAATTTAACCATTTTGAGTTTGTTTTGTATATGGTGGAATTTGGTGATCTAGTTTCTCTCTCTTTCTCTCTCTCTCTTTTTTTTTGCATGTATCTGACCAAATTCCTCAACACTATTTATTGAAGAGACTGTCTTCACTCCATTGTATGTTCATGCCTCCTTTGTCAAATATTAATTGATCATAATAGCTTGGGTCTATTTCTGGGTACTCTGTTCTGTTCCATTGATCTATGTCAGTTCTTGTGCCAGTACCAGGCAGTTTTGAGAACTGTAGCTTTGTAATATAGCTTGGTATCTGGTATTGTGATCCCTCCAACTTTGTTCTTCTTTCTCAGCATTGCTGTGGCTATTTGGAGTCTTTTTTTTTATTCCAGATGAATTTTTGGAGAGTTTGTTCTAGATCTGTGACATATGCCATTTGTATTTTAATGGGGATTGAATTGAATATATAAATTGCTTTAGGTAGTATGGACATTTTAATTATGTTGATTCTACCAATCCATAAATACAGTGTGTTCTCCCCTTTCTTTATATATTCCATTATCTCTTTTTTTTCAATGGCCTGTAGTTTCCTGAGTAGAGTTCTTTTACCTTCTATGTTAAGTTTATTTGTAGATATCTTAATATTTTGTGTGTGTGCAATGGTAAATGGGCTATTTTAAAATTTCTCTTTCTTTGAGTTCAACATTGGTATATAAAAAGCCATATATTTCTGGGAGTTAATTTTGTATCCTGCCACATTGCTGAATTCATATTAAATCTAGTAGTATTTTTTGGTGGAGTCTTTAGCATTTTCTATGTACAATATCATGTCATCTGCAAATAATGACAGCTGTACTTCCTCCTTTATAATTTGGATATCTTTCTATTTTCTTCTTGTCTGACCAGTGTGAGTAGAACTTCCATTACCATGTCGAATGAGAGAAGAAAAAGGAAAAAAAAAGTAAGTGGCATTCCTTTTAACCAAGTTTAGTGCCCCATGGTGGTTCTCTTTGAATGCTCCTCTTCTAATGACTGTGGATTACTCTGCTGTCTGCCAATTCTGGGCTTCTTGAGCAATATTTAGGTGCTAACTGCTGTCAAAAACTGTCCTCCTTTGGCTTTCGACAACCCATTTGAAATTCCATGTAATCCACAATTTTTGTCTGTTTCCACAAGACTTGGCTGTAAGCAGGATGGACCAATCTAGCCTCTAAAGAAGGTTTGTTAGCAGTGTTGAGCCCAGGGCTAGGTCAACAAATTTCCCCTAGTTCCCAGAGCTCCGCCTCTTCCCGACTTTGCCTGCTAGTCAGCTGTCAATCTTAATCACTCCAACATAGGTTTCTGAAAGGGCTTTAGGCAAGGGAGATGCTGTTTAGCTTTCAGGAAATATGGTGGGTGTGTTTCCCTGTCCCAGAGCTTCTCCTGAGTGATTGGCCCAAAATATTACTTAGCTCTTGGTTGGACATATATCATTGTAGGAAACCAACAGAGTAGGTTGAAAACCTGGAGATTTTATCACTTCTCCCATATGGAAAAAGTACTAGTCTGCTTCCCTGAAAAGCAGGCTGTGTGGGGCAACCAGGCCTGCAGGGATGTTAATAAGGGACGACCAGATGACTGAACCAGCAGGCTGTGTGGGGCAACCAAGCCAGCAGAGGTTTAGTGAGGGATGACCAGGCCAGCAGTGGTGGGCTGGGGGTAGGTTGGGAGTAAAATGTGACCAGGCCAGCCTGTGGGTTGTTAGGGGTGACCAATCTGGCAGGGGTGTGCAGTTGGGGGCAACCAGGTTGGTAGAAGGGCAGTTAAGGATGATCAGGCCAGCAGAGGTGGGCATTTGGCAGCAACCAGACTGGCAGAGAGGGGGGCAATTGGGTGCAACCTGGCCAGCAGCAGAGGGCAGTTAGGGATGATGAAGCCAGCATGCAGAGGCAGAGAGGGGCAATCAGGCAGGTGGGGGGGGGCAGTTATGGACGACCAGGCAAGCAGGCAGGTGAGCAATTAGGAGATAGTGGTACAGGATTGTGAGAGGGATGTCCAACTGCCAGTTTAGGCCCAAACCAGCAGTAGAGATTGGGACTAAACCAGCAGTCAGACATCCCCCAATGGGTCCTGGATTAGAGAGGGTGCAGGCTGGGCTGAGGGGACCACTCCCCCATACATGTATTTCATGCACCAGGCTTCTAGTAATGTTATAAATATTCAAATGGTCCTTGGCAGAGAAAAGGTTCCCCACCCCTGGTCTAATGTGCTTAGGGGTTTTTTTTAAGTTACAGTCTTCTTGCTACCTTTAAGATTCACTCTTTTTCATTGGATTTTGAGTATTTTTAAAAACAAAGTGTCTTGAAGAAGGTCAATTTTGATTAATCTATTAGTTTCATAAACTTGGACATTCAAATCCCTGCCCAGGTTTGAGAAGTTATAAGCCATTATTTATTTAAATAAGCTTTCTACCTTCTCTTTCTCTACTTCTGGAACTCCTATAATTTTGATAGTGGGTTTTTTTATGGTTTCTCATAAATCACATAGGCCTTTTTCACTTCACTTTATTTATCTTTCTTTTTTCTCCACAGACTATTTCAAAATTCCTATCCTCTATCTCACTCATTATTTCTGCTAATGGGTCTAGTTTGCTATTAATATTCTGTGTTGCATTTTTCATTTCATCCACTGAATATTTCTGTTCCAGAATTTCTATTTAATTCATTTTTATGATTTATATTTTTATTAAATATCTTATTTTGATCATGTATATTTTCCTGATTCCATTGAATTATCTTTCTTTTATTCTGTAGCTCATTGAGTCCTTGTAAAACAGATATTTGTATTCTTTTAAGAAAATCATAGATCTCCTGGCTTGATTACTAAAGATTACTGTTATTTTGATGTCATGTTTCTTTGCGTTTTCAAATTTATTGGAGTTTTGCATTGTTCTTTTTACATCAGAATTAGTAGTTTTCTCTCCAATATTTACTAACTACCTGCAGTGTAAAAATACCTTTCATTAATCTTGCAATTGAATCTGAGGCCTTCTCAGGCCTTACATGTATACACTTGTTCCACATATCTTGCTTCCTCTAATGGCAGAATTCTTCAGCTTGTTTGTCTTCCCTTGATCCTACAGTGAACCAGGCCATCTACTGATATCTTCTCTTTTGTTTTCCTTAAGGTGGCACTGTAGTTCAAGTTTGTGGTTTCTCTCATACCTGCTCTCTCTTCATCACTTTTATCTGATAGCCCTCCTCTTATTTGCAGTAAATAAGGAGTGTGTACAAAAAGTCAGCTGGAGAATGAATGTTTTGTGTTTGTTTGTTTGTTTGTTTGTTTGTTTTTGTGGGGGAATCCATTGGTAAGGTTTGCCCATGAGAGACTCATGGGTAAGTTTCCTGATGGAGTACAGAATGCAGTCAGCAGAAACCATGTCCTTTTAATGCCCTTTGGGAACTTTTATACTACTCTCCTGATTTGCTCATTCTCCCCATTCATGAAGCTTTTACTTTAATGTGCTTAATGCCCACACAACTGGTGAAGCTGTACATTCACTGATTGTCTCTTTTTCCTGCTGATGAAATTGCAGACTATCTAGTTTAGTCCTAAACTCTACCACCTTTGCGGAGAGGTGATGCTGAAAAAGGCAAACTATTACCCACTCCAATGCATGCAATCTAATTTTTATTGCTCCAATGGAGTGATAGAAATTTTTCTCTGGAAACATGGACATACATAAAGCTCCTCTCATCTGTTGATGACTACCTAAGTCATTGTTCAGCAGGCACTCACAGACTGTGGCCATGAGAAGCCAAAACAACTTCATAGTCTCCTGTATGTTCCACAATCAGCACATAGTCTGTTTACCTATTACCCAATGCACCAGCTGGCAAGGCTTCTTCAGGTCCGTTAGTGTCCCCACCCTCTATTTGTGTTGGATACTGAATTTTTGTTGTTGAACATGGGATAACAATTAAGTATGTCTTATGCCATCATAATTGTTATATCACTCTTCTTTCTTTCTTTCTCTTTCTTTCTTTTATCTCCTCTCTCTCCGATTTGTGCCATTGTACAAACCATGTGTCTTGAAATGCATACAAGCAATCTCTATTTAGGAGCCCAATTAACAATTTCAATAGAAATCAGTATTAATTTTCCCAGCTAAAAAGAATATATAGTCATATATACTCAGTTCTGTCCACATACATATAACCCTTCTTCTAGTTTAAAATATTCTGACTCCATTTTTATTCTTGTTTTCTCTTCCATCCTCTGTCACCAACATACCAGAACCTTTATTTTCTTATCTCTTCATGTGAAATACCTTTTGGGTTTACTTCTTACTCTTTTTTCTTAGTTTCCTTATTTCCTTTGTAATACCATACCTTAAATGTTTGTGGTAGCCTTTTGATGTCCCCCCTGACCTTGGGTGTTGGCCTCTACTGTTCTTCTAAACATTAATCAATGTTTAATTTTGGGGGGTAAATATAACTTTCACTAGGTCAATCTTTTATTCAGATGCCTATAATGACTTCTTATCATCTATATCAAGTCCCAATTCCTTGCCTGCCTTTCCAAGACTTCCTTCCTCACCTATCCAACAAATTCCATTTCTCTAATGCTATGCAGTTATACTACTATTTCTTATATTTAGCCTTACCTCACTGCTTTTGATACATTTCATGCCCATTTTCTTTGGCTACATTGTTTTTCCAACCCAAATTGTCCACTGTCTTCCACTCAACCTATTTTGATACTCCTCTTCTTAAAGAATCATATGAAGTCCTACATACTCTGTAACACATTGTTGCTCTCAATGTCTCCTTTTGTGTGTATTGCACATTTGCCTATGACTGGCATGCTTGGTTTGTTTCTGACTTAGGATTCTAAGGGAAGAATCTGTGAAATATTCATTAACTCATATTTGTGAGCACCTACCATAGAGCCTGGGACACAAAAGCTGTTCAAGAAATTGAAAAACTCCAAGTACAGCTGAGTACACAGTTTGCACCATTAAAGACTTAGGCAGTTATTGACAATTATCGCATAACAAAACACCTAAAAAATACCAGCTCCTCAAAGTCAAGCTCTTTATCTTATACATATTTTAATGCATTTCAGTGTATAACACATCAAAATATAATCATCACTACCCTTTGACATGAATTGGAGTTTTCCATCCTGACATAAATAAGAATATTGCCTTGGGGACAGAGAACAAGTTAGAGCATATGTGTGAGAGTTATTTAGGGTTGGTTATCTGAATTATTAGGAACTTTCACATGGGACCTGGGGAGATTATAATTTATCATGAAGACATTGAGTGCATTTAGAGTAATAAATGCTGCTAAAGCACTGGAAGCATTAAGAGTTCTGGGGAAAAGGACATAAAAACAAACAGCCAGTTTGCCATTTTTGTGAATCCCAGCTCTTTGTAGTCTAGGGAATAGCCTGATATTGCCCAGGTTAATCCAGGAATAACCTTTACCATTTTATTCTATGTAAATATGAGCACTAGTGTAGGGCAAAACCAGAACTGTCAGCCATCACTATTTATCTCTACTGCTAGAGAGTAAATATACAATTATGGCTGCAGTGGGAGCATAAAGAAGCACAGGAAGAAAGTTCTGGAATGCTCCTAACCCCAGCCTGAGTCAGTGGGATCTTTAAAAATAATTTTCTTTGTTGAGTGAACAAATTCATGGAAGACAGTTTTTATAATTTTTTTTCTCAAGCAAGCTCAGACTTATGATATCCTCTGAAGAGACTGCTTCTAACAAACTTTCCATAGATCAAATATTTTCAGTCTTGGGCACCTTTCTGCAAGACTGACAACCATGGAGAGATATGAGTAATGATATATGTTTAATGAAACCACAATAATGGGAAATTGATTTCAATTTTCTTTAAAACAAGCAGCCCTTATTGATATATTGTATGCAAAGAAATAGGCAATGGATAAAAATTAAGGGTATACATGATGTGATTTTTACCTAACCGATATAAATTTTTATTTTTTAACATTTAATTAATTTTAGGGAGAGAGGTAGGATGGGGGAGAGAGATAGAGAAACATTGATGTGAGAGAGAAATATCAATCCGTTGCCTCCCATGCATGCCCCAAACAGGGATCAAACCTACAACCTAGGTATGTGCCATGACTGGCAATCAAACTTGCAACACTTTGGTATATATATGGGATGATGCTCCAACCAACTGAGCCACCTGGCCAGGGCCCCAACTGATAAAAATTATTATCCTATATAATATAAAGAGGTAATATACAAATTGACAATCACTCCAACACACAAGATGGCCGCCCCCATGTAGTCAAAGATGGCCACCCCTATGTGGACACAAGATGGCCACCACAAGATGGCCAGCAGGGAGGGCAGTTGGGGGTGACGGGGCCAGGAGGGGAGGGCAATTGGGGGGACAAGGCCTGCAGGGGAGGGCAGTTAGGGACAATCATGCTGGCAGGAAAGGGCAGTTAGGGGTGACCAAGCTGGCAAGGGAGGGAAGTTAGAGGTGACTGGGCCAGCAGGAGAGGGCAGTTGGGGGTGACCAAGCCTGCAGGGGAGGACAGTTTGGAGGGACCAGGCCTGCAGAGGAGGGCAGAGCTCCAGGGGAGAGCAGTTAGGGACAATTGGGCTGGCAGGGGAGTAGTTAGGGGGTGACCGACTGACAGGCAGAAGCAGTTAGGGGCAATCAGACATGCAGCATGCAAGTGGTTGGGAGCCAGAAGTCCTGGATTGTGAGAAAGATGTTCAACAGCCCTTTTAGGCCTGATCCCACCGTACATCAGACACCCCTCGAGGGGTCCCAGATTGGAGAGGGTGCAGGATGGACTGAGGGACAGTCCCCCCACCCTCATGCATGAATTTCATACACTAGGCCTCTAGTCCACTATATAAAGAGCCTGTGGTCATTACACCATCACGCCATAATGGCTGATCTGCAGGACACTGCATGGGTGGGGTGGGCAAGGCTGCATGTGCAGCGAGTGAGTATGGGTGAGCGTGGACTTGAAAAGAGGTTCTGGTGTGTTTCTGGGTCCCACTAGGGTGTGAGGTGGGTTTCTGGCTCGTGCCAGGGTGGTGGGACTCTTTCTTGGTCCTGCCTCCCACAGTGGCGGCAGCGGAGGCCACAGGACCCTTTCTGAGTCCCATCACCTGTGGCAGTGGCAGTGGCAGTGGCAGCCATGGGACTCTTTCTGGGTCCAACTGAGCAGAAGAACTCTGGGTCCTGGGTCTTGTGCAATTTTGCACTCTGGGCCCCTAATATTTTCATAAAATTCTGTAAGTTTATTATTGTTTTGGTTTCAGGACACTGATTTTATTTATTTATTTATCTATCTATTTATTTATTATCTTTATTGTTCAGTTTATTAATTACATTGTTACCTTTTTTTTCACCCTATAGTTCCCCTCCACCTGGAACCCATTGCCCTCACCCCCCTCCACTGTCCTCTCCCATAGTTGCATGATTTTTTTCCAGTCTCTTCCTGCACTTCCCACACCCCCTTTTTCCCCAAGAGTTGTCAGTCCATTCCCTCTCTATGTCCGTGATTCTGTTACATTCACCAGTTTATCCTGTTCATCAGATTATTAATTCACTTGATTTTTAGATTCATTTGTTGATAGATGTGCATTTGTTGTTCATAATTTACACTTTTATCTTTTTCTTCTTCCTCTTCTTAAAGAATATCTTTCAGCATTTCATATAATATTGGTTTGGTGGTGATGAACTCCTTTAGCTTTTTCTTATCTGCGAAGCACTTTATCTGACCTTCAATTCTGCATGATAGCTTTGCTGGATAGAGTAATCTTGGTTGTAGATTCTTGCTGTTCATCACCTTGAATATTTCTTGCCACTCCCGTCTGGCCTGCATCGTTTCTGTTGAGAAATCCACTGACAATCGTATGGGTGCTCCCTTATAGGTAACCATCCATTTTTCTCTTGCTGCTTTTAATATTCTCTCTTTGTCTTTTGCTCTTGGCATTTTAATTATGATGTGCCTTGGTGTGGTCCTCTTAGGGTTCCTATATATTGGGGTTTGGTGCACTTCTTGGACTCCTAAGTCAATTTCTTTCACCAGGTGTGGGAAGTTTTCGGTCACTATTTCTTCAAATAGGTTTTTGTTGTCTTGCACTCTCTCTTTTTCTGGCACCCCTATAATTTGGATGTTGGTATGCTTGAGGTTGTACCAGAGGCCCCTTACACTATCTTCAATTTTTTGGATTCTTTTGATTTCTTGCTTTTTCAGCTGAGTGGATTTTACCTCTTTGTATTTCACATCTTTAACTTGGTTCTTGGGGTGCGCCAGAGCACCTTTAGGTCTTTGTATAATATTTTTTATTTCAGTCAGTGTATGCTTAATTTCTGGTTGGTCCTTTTTCATATCCTTGAAAGTCTCCTTTATATCCTTGAGGATCTCCTTTATTTCCTTGTAGGACTCATTCATTTCCTTTGCAGTCTTGCTTATTTCCTTATAGGCTTCGACCTTTTGTTGGAGCCTCTTGAAAAACCCTATAACCGTGGTTTTGAATTCCATGTCCAGTCGTTTTTTTTTTTTTCCTCCATTTCTTTCACTTCTGATTTCTTTCCATGTCTCTGTATGGTGGCTGCTTCCCTGAGTTGGTCAATTAACTTTGTATGGTAGACTTCCTACTAGGGACAGTGGCTCAGCCTCCCCAGTTACCTGAGGTGGATATGGGCTGCACAGTCTTGCTGAAGTTAAGCTCAGTTAATCATTGTTAGCACTTGGAGGGGTTGACCTGCAGGCCAATTGTCTGTGAAGTTCAGCTGTGCTCAGGTTGGATGGGCGGAGTCCCTGGGCCAAGCAGACAGAGTTAGCTCCGCCCTGTGTGGTCCCAGGGACCTTGTGCCAGGGGGCAATGGCCGCCAGCACCTCTGAGAGCGAGCCGCTGCCGAGCTCCACCGGCTGCCGGGGAATTCAGACTCTCCCCAAATGACTCTGCACGCCCAATGTCTCACCCAGGGTCGTAAAACAAAGCAGACTGACGGTTTTCCGAATGAGAGACAAGTCGCAGAGCGCTCTCTACGTGGTAACGCAGCTGAGCTGTTCGCGCAAGCTGCCTTCTCCACAAGCCGGGAGACCCCTGCAGCACCCGAGCTTCGGCGTGCCCTCCCACTGTCCAGTTTTCACCCCGTATGATAGTGGGTTCCCTGGACTTTGCCCAGAGCTGGAGAATCAGTCCAGTGGGATGTCTTTGTCTCCCCGTTCGAGAAAACTGGCCGGTTTTCAACCACCCGCCCTCTCCACTGGTGCACGCTCCAAACCTCTCTCCCTGCGAATCTTTCAGCGCTGTCCACCGCCGCTCCTCTGAGTCACGGTGTCTTATTTTCACTTTTATTTGTGGAATTTTCACTAGGCCAGCTTTCTGGTGATTCTGGAAGGTGTTTGTTCTTTCGTTAAGTTGTAGTATTAAAATTGCTGAGTATGATGGCAAGATAGGTGTTTTACCTATGCTGCCATCTTGCGTCTCATTCAGGACACTGATTTTAAAAAACTAATATCTTTGAGAAGGCAACATTATTATTATTTTTAACTAGAGGCCCAGTGCACAAAATTCATGCATGAAGGAGGGGTGTCCCTCAGCTTAGCCTGCACCCTGTCCAATCTTGGACCCCTCAAGGAATGTCTAACTGCCCGATCCCACTGGACATCCCTCTCATAATCCAGGACTGCTGGCTCTCAACTGCTTGCCTGCCTGACTGCCTGATTGCCCGTAAGTGGTTCTGCCTGCCAGCCTAATCACCCCCTAACCATTCCTCTGCCAGCCTGATCAATGCTTAACTGCTTCCCTGCTGGCCCATTAACCCCTAACTGCACTTCCTTGCCATCCTGGTCACCCCTAACTGTCCTCCACTGCAGGCCTGGTCACCCCCAACCATCCTAACCTGCAGGCCTGGTTGCCTTCAACTGCCATCCCTTGCAAGCTTGCCCACCCCCCCAGCAACTGCCCTCTCCTGATGGTCTGGTAACCCTTAACTGCCCTCCCTTGCCAGCCTGGTGTACCTAACTGCCCTCCCCTGCTGGCCATCTTGTGGTGGCCATCCATGGTCCATTCATCTTTGACCACATGGGGATGGCCATCTTGTGTTGGAGTGATGGTCAATTTGCATATTACTCTTTTATATTAGACTAGAGGCCCTGTGCACAAAATTCGTGCATGAGGGTGAGGGTTGTCCCTCAGCCCAGCCTGTACCCTTTCCAATCTGGGACCCCTCAAGTGATGTCCGATTGGTGGGATCAGGCCTAAACCGGCAATCGGACATCCCTCTCACAATCTAGGACTTCTGGCTCCCAACTGCTCACCTACCTGCCTTCCTGATTTCCCCTAACCGCTTCTGCCTGCCAGCCTGATCACCCCCTAACCACTCCCTGCCAGCCTGATTAATGTCTAACTGCTCCCCTGCCAGCCTGTTTGTCCCCAACTTCCCTAGTCTGCCAGCCTCATCAACCCTAACTGCCCTCCTCTGTAGGCTTGATTGCCCCCAACTGCCCTCCTTTGCAGGCCTGGTCCCTCCCAACTGCCCTCCCCTGCTAGCCATCTTGTGGTGGCCATCTTGTATCCACATTAGGATAGGATCTTTGACTACATGGGGGCAGCATTTTGTGTGTTAGAGTGATGGTCAATCTGCATATTACTCTTTTATTAGATAGGATAGAGGCATGCTGCATGGGTGGGGGGCAGCTGGTTTGCCCTGAAGGGTGTCCCAGATCCTGGTGGGTGTTCCCTTAGGGCATGGGGAAGCCTGGGCAAGGGGCTTGTGGTGGTTTGCAGGCCAGCCATGCCACCCCACCTTAAGTGACCCAAGCAGAGGCCTGGGATCTGGGATTTATTTATGTTCTGCAATTGAAACTTTGTAGCCTGAAGTGGAGCCAAGCCTTCTGCTCATTCTGTGGTGGCAGCCATTTCTGTTCAGGTTTATTTACCTTCAATAACTGAAACTTCGTAGCCTGGAGTGGAGGCCTAGGCTGGCTAGAGCTGCAGAAGCTTGGCTTCCTCCATCACTGGGGCAACCCTAACCTCTGTTCTCTCTAGCTCCATGGCTGCCACCATTTCTTTTGGGATTTATGTATCTCCTATAATTGAAACTTTGTAGCATTGAGTGGAGGCCTAGGCCAGCAAGGACAGGCAGAAAGCTTGGCTTCTTCCATTGCCAGGGAAACCCAAGCTTCCCTCCTGCTCTCAGTGGCTGCAGCCATCTTGGTTGGGGTTTATTTGCATATTTGCTCCTGATGGGCTGGTAGGAATGGCTGGTGGGTGTGGCTGGTGGGTATAGCGGAGGTGTGGTCAATTTGCATATTAATCTTTTATTAGATAGGATAGGATAGGATAAATCTTCATGGTTAAAGTATTAAATATGTCCCTTTTCTTCCTCCATTGCCCTTTCCCACCCTTCTTCCCCCCAAGCCTTCAGCACTCTATTTTCTGTGTTTCGGGATTATGCATATATGCATATAGTTCGTTAGTTAATCTTTTCCCTTACCCTCCACCCTCCCCTGCCTTCCCTCTGAGTTTTGACAGTCTGTTCAATGTTTCTATTCCTCTGGGTCTATTTTTGTTCATCAGTTTACATTGTTCATTAGATTCCACATATGAGTGAGATCATGTGATATTCATCTTTCTCTCACTGGCTTATTTCACTTACTATAATTCTCTCCAGGTCCATCCATGCTGTTGCAAATGGTAATAGTTCTTTCTTTTTATAGCTGCATAGTATTCCCTTGTATAGATGTACCACAGTTTTTTTTAGTTCTTTATTGTTTAAAGTATTACATGAGTCTTCCTTTTCCCCCATTGACCTCTTCCCCATCACCCCCTCACCCAAGTAAAAGCCCTCACCCCACCCGTACTGTCTATGTCCATTGGTTTTGCTCATATGCATGCATACAAGGCCTTTGATTGATCTCTTACCCTCTCACCCCAATCCTTCCCCTATAGGTTGTACAGTCTGTTCAATGCTTCTATGTCTCTGGTTCTATTTTTGTTTATCAGTTATATTGTTCATTTTATTCCACAAATGAGTGAGATCATGTGATATTTATCTTTCTCTGACTGTTTATTTTGCTTAGTTTAATGCTCTCCAGGTCCATCCATGCTGTTGCAAATGGTAAGAATGCCTTTTTTTTTTACAGTGGCATAGTATTCCATTGTGTATATGTACCTCAGTTTTATAATCCACTCATCTACTGAAGTGCACTTGGGCTATTTCCAAATCTTAGCTATTGTAAATTGTGCTGCTATAAACATAGGGGTGCATAGGTCCTTTCTGATTGGTATTTCTGAGTTCTTGAATATATACCTAGGAATGGAATTACTGGGTCATATGATAGATCCAGTTTTAATTTTTTGAGGAAACTTCAAATTGTTTTTCTCAGAGTCTGCACTACTTTGCATTCCCACCAACAATGTACAAGGGTTTCCTTTTCTCCACATCCTCTCTAGCACTTATTGTTTGTTGATTTGTTGATGATAGCTATTCTAACAGGTGTGAGGTGGTGCCTTATTGTCATTTTAATTTACATCTCTTGGATGATCAGTGACTTTTCGCAATTTTTCTTGTCTTTTGGCCTTCTGTATGTCCATTTTGGAGAAATGTCTATTTAGGTCCTTTGCACATTTTTAATTTGATTATCTTCCTTTTGTTATGTTGTATAAGCCATTTACCATAAGAACAGGAACAAGACAGGGATTCCCAATTTCACCACTTCTGTTCAACATAGTACTAGAAGTTCTAGCCATTGCAATCAGACAAGAAGAAATAAAAAGCATACAAGTTGGAAAGGTGAAAGTAAAATAGTCACTATTCACAGATGTTGTGATACCGTACATAGCAAACCTTAAAACCCCATCAGAAAACTACTAGATTTAATCAATGAATTTAGCAATGTAGCAGGATGTAAAATTAATAACCAGATTTGTGGCATTTTTATACACCAATAATGAATGCTCAGAAAGAGAATCAAACAACCCCATTTATCGTTGAAACAAAAATATTTAGATACTTAGGAATAAACTTAACCAAGGTGGTAAAAGGCTTGTACTTGGAAAACTACAGGACATTGAAAAAAGAAATTGAGGAAGATAAATACAAGTGAAAGAATATACGGTGTTCATGGATTGGTAGAACAACATCATTAAAATGTCCATACTACCCAAGGAAATATACAGATTCAATGCAATCCCTAGTAAGACACCAATGGCATATTTCACAGAGCTAGAACAAATACTCTAAAAATTCATATGGAATAAAAAATGACCCCAAATAGTTGCAGCAATCTTGAGAAAGAAAAACAAAGTTGGAAGAATCACAATACCATATTTCAAGTTATAGTACAAAGCCACCATAATTAAAAAATCCAGGCACTGGTACAAGAACAATCATAATAATGAAACAGAACAGAGAACACAGAAATAGACCAAAGCCATTATCTTCAATTAATATTTGACAAAGGAGGCAAGAGCATACAATGGAGTCAAGACAGTCTCTTCAATAAATGGTTTTGGGAAAATTTAACCAATACATGAAGAAAATGAAATTAGACCACCAACTTACACCATACACAAAAATAAGCTCAAAATGGATAAAAGACTTAAATGTAAGTTGCGAAACCATAAGAATCCTAGAAGAAACCATAGGTAGCAAAATCTCAGACATCTCTCATGGGAATATGTTTAAAAATACATATTCTAGGACAATGGAAACTAAAGAGAAAATGAACAAATATGACTTTATCATAATAAAGAGCTTCTGAATAGCAAAAGAAACCATCAAAAAATATCAAAAGTACCCACCCCCTGAGAGAACATACTTGCCGATGTTACATCCCATATGGGTTAACCTCCAAAATCTACAGGGAACTCATGCAAAATTATTTTTAATATTTAATGTTAATATATTTAAAGCATATGCCTCTATTTTAAATTCTTATCTGAGTCTAGGATAAAGGAACGGAACAGGATAACTAAAATCTGTATATATAAACGCCTACGTGACCAGTTGCTATGATGTGCACTGACCACCAAGGGGCAGTCAACTTAGACAGATGAAAAGAGAAACAGACAATTGAGTCTATGAAAGATGGGAAGCAGGTGGGGCTGAACTACAGTTCACATTGAAATTTGGGCCATTGGCCCAAATTCTGCCACTCCTTAGGCACCTCTCCAGAGGTGGCACTCTGACCCCCATTAACCCCTCCAGCCATGTATTCCCCAGGAATCCAGGACCGAGGGACTGAGGGAGGGGAAAAGGAGACCACAAACTCTGCCCCTAGCGCCTGCCTCCTCCTTCCTATAAGACTAAAGCCACCTCAGGACTTGTCGGATGGTGTACAAAGTGGGCAGCCTTACCATGCAGGGACTGCAACTTGTCAGTCCACCCTGGGCACCCTCAGACACTCATCCCACTTCTCTAAGCCTCAGTCTACACCCCTAGCAAGGCAGCAGGAGCTCTGCCCTAGGGACCCACTTCTCCATAGCTGGGTGTGGCAGACCAGGAGATGTGAGGGGTGGCAGTGGTGGAAGACAGGGGCAGATGCTCAGCTGACTGTGATGAGTGGGGCCAGGATGAGCAGGAGCAGCTCCTGCCTGGCTACCTGCTATTTTGCCCACTACTACATTCCTTGGGAGATGTTGAATGCTGGTTTCAGTCAAATCCCTGCAGGCCATGCCCAGAGACTTCAGCAGTACCCAAATTCACGCACCAGGGTTCTAATAAAGGAATAAAAGGAGAAAAATAACATTTATTTTGGAATATATTGAATCAGACAAACAAAAGGGAAAGGTAGAAAAAAAACAAATAAATGATAGCTTAAGTGATTAATGGGACAAAAACATGCAAACCAATATATGCATTATAGAGTTTCAAAAGAAATTGAGAAAGACTCAGAAATCACGTTCAATGATATAATATTACAAAACCAGAAGAAAAAGATACCCAGATCAATTAAGTCCAGAGAGTAAACAAACAAGATGAATCTGTCAACACAAGAAACATCCAAGCCTATAGATAATTTTTATAAGATTTTAATTGAGCCAGACTGACAGCATATGATAGGGAGCGAGATCTCAAATGCTCCAGAGAATAACAGTTTTGCACCTTCTTTTGTTCATTTGAAATTAAGGAGGAAACATAAAGAAAGCTTCATGGAAGTGAGAGAAAACAAGATGGGAATTGGATTACAAGATAGTTAAGTATATTATGTGCTTTCTTGAGGGTTACAGCTTATTTCAAATGTGTGTTAACCTACATGCACAGATAATATTTGCTTAAGGCACAAATAAATACTTTATTAAAAAATTACATGCCCGAAACTTGACTACCCAGTTGAGGATTTATTATCAGATCATCCTGTGGGTTACTTTCCTTAGAACCCTTTTTGTCCACAAATTCGAAAAGGCCCACACCAAGACACATTGAAAGCAAATTGTCAAAAGTTAAAGACAAAGAAAGAACCTTAGCAGCAAAAACCAACTTGTTTCATTCAAGGGAACCCCCATATGATTTCTGTCAGATTTTTCAGCCAAAGCTATGGAAACAAAAAAGATTTGTGAATGTATTCAAAATGCTAAAAGAAGGAAAAACATATTATCAACTGAGAATACTCTTCTTGGCAAATTTGTCCTTCAGAATTGAAAGAGCAATAAAAGTTTTGCAGCTAAGCAAAGTTGAAAAAATTCATCACTAAGACCACCTTTACAAAAAATATTAATGGAACTATTTAAGCTGAAACAAAAAGATATTAATTAATAATGAGAAAATATGAAGATGTAATCTCACTGGTAAAGGTAAATATATAAATAATATGTTGTCAAAGTAGTAGATTAATCACTTAAGAAGATAGTATGAATGTGAAAATGCAAGATGACAGTAGAGTAGGTGGAAGTTACACCCACCTCCTCCCAGATAAAATCAAAATTAGAACTAAATTATAAAACAATTAGAGGCCCAATGCACAAAATTCATGCAAGGGGCTCGGCTCTCACTGCCCCAGATGCTACTTGGCCCCAGCTGCCCTGGCTGCCTCATGACCTGGATGTCTGGCAGCCCCACCCCCCAGTCATTCTGGAAGGTCATTCTGAAAGGTTGTTCTGGAAGGTCATTCTGCTGTCTGGTCTAATTAGCATATTAGCTCTTTATTATATAGGATTAACCTGAATAACCAAATGAAGACTAGCTGAGAAGAAGTCTTATAGCTAAGGATTTAGAAAAAAAAGCCACATTGAGACTTGTAGGAAGGGCAGAGAAATGTGAAAATGGCTGGCCCTGTACCAATGTGCAGTGATTGAGAAGCCAAAGGGATGCCTCAGCTACAAAGATACCCCTGAGAAATGATGGGTCTGAACCTCATGCCAGAACCCTAATCCCAGAGTACCAGTGCTAGGAAGAGGAGTCCACATAGCACCTGACTATGTAAGTCATGGGGATTTCATCCCTCAGAGTGAAACTGGAGGCTATTGAAAATGAAAAGATTCTTATAAAGGGCCAGCATACAAAATCTTATTTATGGCCATATAGCTTGGATTCCAGAAGAGGGATTACAAACTAAGAGTTGACTAGGGCCATATAGAGAGAGACAGAGTGAAGTAGCTTCAGGGTGAGGACTGTTCATTGTTTGCCCTTCTAGTGTTACACTGCCATAGCATCAGCCCCACAAGATACACTAGCCCTCCCCACAACTCCCTGAAGCCCCACCCTGCAGAGAGGTTAGTTATCTGCAGCCAGCCTGGGTCTGCATTACAGTATTTCTTGGAAAACTTGCAAGAAAATACAAGCAGACTCAGAGAGTGCCAGAGACACGAAGGAAGAGACTCAGTTGTGTAACTTTAGACATAGGGCCATTTTTTAAGTATCCTATATAATAAAGAGGTAATACGTGCATTGGCCATCACTCCAACACACAAGATGGCCACCCCTAGGGGACACAAGATGGCCAACAAGGGAGGGCAATTGGGAGGGACCAGGCCTGAAAGGGAGGACAGTTAGGGGTGAGCAGGCCTGCAGGGGAGAGAAGCTGGGGGGAGACCCAGGCCTACAAGGAAGGGCAGTTGAAGGTGACCAGGCCAGCAGGGGAAGGAAGTTGGTGGGGGGACCAGGCCTGCAGGGGAGGGCAGTTGGGGATGACCAGGCTTGCAAGGGAGAGTACTTGGGGGTGACCAGGCTTGCAAGGAAGGGCAGTTAAGGGCAACCAGGCCAGCATGGGAGGGCAGTTAGGGGTGACTAGGCCTGCAGGGGAGGGTAGTTGGTGTGGACCAGGCCTGCAGGGGAGGGCAGTTGAAAATGACAAGGCTGTCAGGGGAGGCCAGTTAGTGGCAACCAGGCTTATAAGGGAGGGTAGTTAGGGGCAACCAGGCCAGCATGGGAGGGCAGTTAGGGGTGACCAGGCCAGCAGAGGAGGGCAATTACAGCCAATTGGGCTGACAGGGGAGTAGTTATTAGGTGATCAAGCTGGTAGGCAGAAGTAGTTAGGGGCAATCAGGCAGGCAGGCAGGTGAGCAGTTAGGAGCTAGTAGTCCTGGATTGTGAGAGGGATCGTGCCTAAACGGGAAATTGGTCATCCCTTGAGAAGTCCCAGATTGGAGAGGGTACAGGCTGGGCTGAGGAACACACACACCCAGGCACGAATTTTGTGCACCTGACCTCTAGTTACATATAATATTACATATGTCTCCTTTATCCCCCATTGACCTCGCTCTGGCCACCCCCACGCCCCAGTGCATGAGCTCACCCCCCAAGTCAGTGTCCATTGGTTACACTTATATGCATGCATCCAAGTCTTTTGGTTTGTCTCTTACCCCTTCTCCCATAACCCATCCCTGTCTTCCCTCTGAATTTTGACAGTCTGTTAGATACTTCTCTGTCTCTGGATCTATTTTTGTTTATAAGTTTATGTTTCTCATTATATACCACAAATCAGTGAGATCATGTGATATTTATCTTACTCAGATTGGCTTATTTGGCATAGCATAATGTTCTCCAAGTCCATCCATGCTATTGCAAATGGTGAGAGTTCCTTATTTTTCACAGCAGCATAGTATTCCATTGTGTAGATGTACCACAGATTTCAAATGTACTCATCTGCTCATGGGCACTTAGGCTGTATATTCTTCCATTTGGTTGTCTTCCTCTCTCTTTTTAAAATTTTTTATTGATTAAGGTATTACATATGTGTCCTCATCCACCATTACACCTGTCCAAAATCTTAGCTATTATAAATTGTGCTGCTATGAACATTCTGATTATGTTTCTGACTACTTGTGATATATTTTTAGAAGTGGGATTACTGGGTCAAATGAGAGCTCCATTTTTAACTTTTTAGGAAACGCCACACTGTTTTCCATGGTGGCTTCACCAGTCTACATTTCCACTAGAAGTGCAGGAGGGGTTTTTTTTTCTCCACATCCTCTCCAGCACTTATTTTTTGTTGATTTGTTGATGATAACCATTCTGACAGGTGTGAGATGGCATTTCATTGTCGTTTTGATTTGTATCTCTCAGATGATTAGTGACTTTGAGCATGTTTTCATGTCTCTTGGCCTTCTGTATGCCCACTTTCAAAATGTGACTATTTAAATCCTTTGTCCATTTTTGGATTGGTTTTTTTTATCTTTGTTTTGTTAAGATGTATGAGTTCCATATAAATATTGGAGATTTGGCCCTTATTGCATATAACATTTCCAAATGTGTTATCCCATGTGGTGTGCTCTCTTGTTGTTTTGCCAATGGTTTCTTTTGCTGTGCAGAGGATTTTTATTTTTATGTGATCTTATTTATTTATTTTTCCTTAGTTTCCATTTCCCTAGTAGCTGTATCAGTAAAGATATTGCTACAACATATGTCTGATATTATTTTGCCTATGGATTCTATAAGACTTTATGGTCTTACATTTAAGTCCTTTATCCATTTTGAGTTTATTTTTGGATATGGTGTGTGTTGATGGTCTGATCTCATTTTTCTTTGCATGTACCTGTCCAATTTTGTCAACACCATTTATTGAACAGACTTTCTTGAATCCATTGTATCCTTTCGCCTCCTTTGTCATATATTAATTGAACATAATGTCATGTATACTTGTGCCAGTACCAGACAGTTTTGAGAACAGTAACTTGGTAATACAGCTTGATATATGGTATTGAGATCCATCCTACTTTGTTTTTCTTACTCAGGATTGCTGCATCTACTCTGGGTCTTTTTTTCCATTTGAATTTTTGGAGAGTTTTTTGTAGGGCTGTGAAATATGCCATTGGTATTTTAATGGGAATTGAATTGAATCTGTAAATTGCTTTGGGTAGTATAAACATTTTAATGATATTAATTCTACCATTCCCTGAATGCAGTATATTCTTCCATTTGGTTGTCTTCCTCTCTCTTTTTTAAATTTCTTTATTGATTAAGGTATTACATATGTGTCCTCATCCACCATTACACCTTCCAATTCCCCCACACACCACTTATGCCCTCACCACCCCCGGCTGGTGTCCGTGTCCATTGATTAGGCTTATCTGCATGCATACAAGTCCTTTGGTTGATCTCTTCCCCTTACCCCCACCCTCCCTACCTTCCCTCTGAGGTTTGACAGTCAATGCTTCTCTATCTCTAGATCTGTTTTTGTTCATCAGTTTATGATGTGCATTATATTCCATAAATGAGTGAGATCATGTGATACTTATCTTTCTTTGACTGGCTTATTTCACTTAGCATAAGGCTCTCCAGTTCCATCTATGCTCCAGTTTGAAGCAGTCACCTTTTCCTTCTTTTTCTACTTCTTCCTCTTAAAGAATATGTATCAGCATTTCATATAATACCAGTTTGGTGTTCATAAACTACTTTAGTTTCTTCTTATCTGTGAGGCTCTTTATCTGACCTTCAATTCTGAATGATAGCTTCGCTGGGTAGAGTAATCTTGGTTGTAGGTTTTGCTATTCATCACTTTGAAAATTTCTTGTCACTCCAATCTGGCCTGCATAATTTCTGTTGAGAAATCAGCTGACAATCATATGAGTGCTCCCTTGTAGGTAATTAAGTGTTTTTCTCTTGCAGTTTTTAATATTCTCTCTTTTTCTTTTGCTCTTGGCATTTTAATTATGATGTGTCTTAGTTTGGTCCTCTTTGGATTCCTTTTGTTTGGGGTTCTGTGCACTTCCTGGACTTGTAAGTCTATTTCTTTCACCAGGTAGAGGAAGTTTTCAGTCATTATTTATTCAAATAGGTTTCATTGTCTTGCTTTCTCTCTTCTTCTGGCACCCCCATAATTCTGATGTTGGTATGCTTTAGGTTGTCCCAGAGGCTTCTTACTCTATCCTCAAATTTTTGCTTTCTTTTTTCTTTTTGCTTTTCTGGTTGAGTGTTTTTGGCCTCTTGGTATTTCAAATCTTTGACTTGATTCTTGCATTCCTCTGGTCTGCTGTTGGGTCTCTGTGAAATATTTTTTATTTCAGTCATTGTATGTTTAATTTCTAGTTGTCCTTTTTCATATCCTCTAGGGTCTTGCTGAATTCATTGGCCTTTCCTAGGAACCTCTTGAAAAACCTTATAATCGTGGTTTTGAACTCTATATCCAGTCATTTGTTTTCCTCCATTTCTTTTGTTTATGATCTATTTATTTGTCTCCACATTTTTGCTACATCCCTGAGTTGGTAGGGTAGCTTTGTGTGCTAGGTGTCTCAACCTCCTCTGTTACCTGAGGTGGACATTCTTGGTGCACTTCTTTGTAGACTGTGTGTACAGCCTTATTGTAGTTAAGTCTTGATTTTTGTTGGTATCACTGGAAGGAATTGGCTGTGAGGATCAGCTGTGTCTGTGCTAGGAGACAGCCTTATGCGACAAGACTTGCAAAATTGCAAAAGCCTCTGTGCTCAGCTTGGATGGGGCAGAGTTTCAGGGTGGAGCCAACAGCCTTGGTTTCCAGTCAGCCCTGCCCCACAAGGTTTCTGGGTTTCAGTGTCCACAGGCAATTGCTGCAAGCACCTCTGAGAGAAAGTCTTCCTTGAGTTTTGCCCACTGACAAATAGTCCAGTCTCTCCCCAATGAATCTGTACTCCCAGATTCTCGCCCTATAATGGGTTTCAGTGCAGTCGGAACTGGGGTTCAGTGCTGTTCAGAGCTTTTGTCTCCTTCCCTCTAGATCAAGCCAGCTGCACATTCCCTCCTCTATGCACACATTCATGTGTTTGCCATCAGACCTTTACCTTTTGCTGTTCCCCTGAGTTTCCAACTTACAGTCCAGATTCCCCCCATATGGGCCTGTGTCCCCAGGGTTTTGCTCAGAACTGGGGTTCAGTGCAGCCCAGAGATTTGTCAGTCCTCTCTGTGTGCACTTGTACACATGCCTCTGGACCTCTGCCTTTTGTCGCTCCCCTGAGATTCCATCTTACAGTCTAAATTCCCCTTGTCTAAGCCTGGATCCCCAGGGTCTCGCCCTGAGCTGGGGTTCTGTGCATTCAGAACTGGGGTTCAGCACAGTGTGGAGCTTTTATCTCCTTCCCATAGAGCATGCCATCCAGGCACTCAGCTGCCCCGTCCTCTCTGACCCCATCCTCTCCATGCACATGTGTCTCCATTCCTCAGGCTTTGCAGCTCCTCTGCTTCTTCATGTGCTTTTCTTTTTCCTTCTAGTTGTAGAATGTTTAGTCAGCCAGCTTTACTGTGGTTCTGGATGATGCCTATGTGTCTTTTAGTTGCATTTTTTAAATTGCTGTGCAAGGCAGCAGTTTAGGTGTTTACCTATGCCACCATCTTGGTTTCTCTGTCTTCCACTCTCTTTTCCAATATCCTGTAGTTTTCTGAGTACAGGTCTTTTACCTCATTAGTTAAGTTTATTCCTAGGTATCTTAATTTTTTGGTGCTATGGTAAATTGGATTTATTTTTAGTTTCTCTTTCTGTGAGTTCATTATTTATCTATAAAAAAGTCATAGTTTGAGTAAGGCAAGGTAGCGATCCAAAATGGAGGCTGACAGTATGGCAGGATGCAAGAAAGTGTGTGAGTGAGAGAGCAAAAGGAGAGTATGTGGACATGCAGTGAGCATCTGTATTTGTGAGTGAGGGACAATTATATTCCACAAGACTGTTAGGGACTGGCAGACTGGTTTCCACTGACCAGGAAGCCTCTACTGCTGCTGAAATCTCTCCCAGAGCAGTCGGCTCTGCCACAGAGACCATGCCATCTTGAAGGGGGAAAGAGGCTTTGATCAAAAGCCCAGCCATCCTTTCAACTTGGGAGATTTTGGATACCTCCTGGACCCTACAGCCACAACACCCAGGGACCAGTTGCCTCAGTTGCGAACTCAGGAACTCCAAGACTCTCCAACCATGAGTGGCTACAATGTTTGCCCAGGAGGAGACAAGGTGGCTGCCAAATATGCAGATGGGTCTTGTGCCTTCTTATAGAGCAGATATAAGGAACAGCTGAATCAAATAGCATAACACCTGGAATTGGTGAATTAAACACAGCTGGTGATGCAATCTTTGGATGGAAAGGTCAGAGATATCCTGGAGAGATGTGGGATCTGGGGTGAGGACTGGAGGAATAAAGGCACGCAGCTGGGACTAGAGTCTCAGAGGGAGACTGTACACCACCAAATCCATGGCCTTTGGGGTCAGTGTAGTCCTCGAATGTGAAAGGGGGTACACAGGGCTGCTGGCAGAAGGGGACTATAGATCTAAGCCCACAGCCATGGGAGACTTTACCCAGAAAGGCAGCCTGAAGATCTATACTGGCTGTGCACTGCTGGGGAGAGAAAGACGTGTAGTGGTGTCTTTTGTACTTCCTTGCTTTTGTTTGCTAAGCTTAGTACATAGGATCTTCCCCTCACTGAGACTGCAGGGGAAGGTGGTTTTTGTGGAAACTGGGGAGCAGCATAGGGAGAAATGAGCAGGAAACCCACTCTGAGACAGTCTGTCCTTCCAACCCAGTCTTGAGTGTGGAAGAGAAAGGAAGAGTCTAAACACTGTGTTGAGGGGCCATTTGGTGAAGAAACTAATACAGAAAAACCGCCACTCAGGGCTGTGGCAGCAATAGATGGTTGTACAAATACAACTGAAGGAAGGCAGAGAAATAAAGTGAGCAGAGTGATCCTGCCTACTTGAAACCTAGATTGTGGTTTATGACACTGAAGAGCAGTGGATTGCAGGGAACTTCAACACTGTGCTGACTACCTGACAGGAAAGAGACATGTCAGACAGAGCAGTGGAGAGGTGTCTTAAATCAGCCCACTTGGGTCACTGAAGCTCTGCTGAAGTGAACGACATTTACTACTTCACATTTTTATTATATTTTACTTAATAAACAAATTTATTTCTCACTTTATTTTACTTTTTTATTATATTTATTTGTTATATTTATTTATTATTACTATTATCTTACCTTTTTAATAAAGTTTCATTTATTTATATTCTTTTATTTTAAATTTTTTAGATTAATGTTCTACATTCTATTTTTACTTTTATTTTAACATTATTTTACTCTATCTCAATTTTACCTTTAAGCCAACACTTTCTTCCTCACCGTTCCTCTTTTTCATCTGCTTCTTTTACCCTGTTCCTGCTTTATATTTTCTCTATCTTTTCTTTTACTCCCTATTAAAAAATTGATCTTACTCATATATCTAATTTCCTCTCCCCTGCTCCAAGTCCATGCATACTTCTCTTTTCTCTTTCATTACTATCTAGATTTTTTTTCATTTTTTTTCTTTCATTCTGTCTGTTGTTTGATTGTTAGCTTGTTTGTTTTCTGGTGTTTTTTTTTTCTCTTGTTTTTCCTCTCCTTGCTTGTTTGCTTCTTCTACTAATAGCTTAATCAGTTTCAATCACCAACTCAGGCCTATCTAGTCTCTATTCTTCTTTTCCAAAAATAGATGAATACATAGATAGATATATTAATATGCATATATATATATATTTTTTACTTTTCTTCTTACACACTCATTCTCTTTCTACCTCTTGTATACTGACTTGTGGTAATTTCGCCATTCATTGAATTCCTTGTCCTTACCTTCTGGAAATAAACTCTGCCTTTTCAGATTCAGCTTTTCTCCTTCTTTTCTGGGTGTTTTTTTGTTTGCAATTTTTTAATTAGTTGTTGGTCTTTTAGAGTTTTCTCCCCATATACATATACTTTTCTCCCTTTTTTTCTTCCCTTTCTTTTCTCTCTTACAATTTTTCATTTCCTAAATATCATTTTTGCATTCTTCTCTCTCCCCTAATTCGCTTTTCTCTGGTGGTCACTTTATTTGGGGTTATTGGTATCATGAATACATTTGTTTTTGGTGCCTTCTGTGTTGGGTCTTGTCGTGTTGTATTTTTTGCCTTTAAGTCAATGCAGTAGAGAGAGAGCAACATAACCAGACACCTTAAGAGGAACAAATATAGGGACACAAAGAAATAGCCCTCATATGAAAAAAGGAGGAATCACTGGCAAAGGAAGTAAATGAAATGTAGGCAAGCAATTTTTCAGGTAAAGAATTCAGAACAGAATTCCAACATGGTGGCCAATGGAACAGCAAGCTGCAAGATAGTGTGTGAGTGGAGAGAGTAAAAGAAGAGTGTGTGGATGCACAGGGAGTGTCTGTATTAGTTAATGAAGGACAGTTATATTCCACATGATGGTTGGGAACTGGCAGACCAGACTTCCCTGGCCAGGCAGCCTCTACTACAGCTGAAATCTCTTCTGGAGTGGCCAGGTCTTCCACAGAGACTTCACCATCTTGAAGGGGAGAGCAACTGTAATCAGAAGCCCAGCCTTACCTTCAACTGGGGAGATCTCAGATACCTCCTGGCACTCTACAACCACAACACCCAGGGGCCACCTGCCTCAGCTGCAAACAAACAAACACTGAGACTCCAGCCTCCCTAGGCACGGGCTCCTAAAAATTTATCTAGGGGGAGACATGGTGGATGCTGAATATATGAACAGATCCTTCACCTAATCACAGAGCAGACAGAGGGAACAGCTGAACTGAATAACACCCTTCTTGACTGGTGAATAAAACACAGCTGGTGAGGCAATCCATGGATGGAAAGGTTAGATATTTGCTAGAGATAGGAAATAGAGAGCTACATAACCAGACACCCTGAGAGAAGCAAAAATGGGGAGACAAAGAAACAGCCCCCATATGAAAGAAAAGGAGGAATCACTGGAAAAGGAAGTAAACAAAATGGAGGCAAGCAATTTATTGGAGAAATAATTCAGAGCAATGATCATAAGGATGCTGAAAGGGATGGAAGACAAATTCAACAATATGTGTAAGAATTAAGAGGAAATGAAGAACAAAGAAGAAATGAACAATGACATCACTGAAATAAAGAACATAACACAATGCATCAACAGTAGGCTAGAAGAAATGAAGGACCACATCAGTGAGCTAGAAGACAAGAGAGGGAAAAATACCCAAGTAGAGCAGCAATTGAAAAAAAAAAGAAAGGAAGGAAGGAAAGAAAGAAAGAAAGAAAGAAAGAAAGGAAGGAAGGAAGGAAGGAAGGAAGGAAGGAAGGAAGGAAGGAAGAAAAGAAGAAAGAAAGAAAAGAAGAAAGAAAAAAAATAAGGAAGGAAGAAGAAAGGTCATATCCTATGAAAGAGACATCTTGAAAATGCCTAGAGAAATTTGTCATTTTTTTGTGTGTGTCTAAGGGACTGGAGTCTGTGTTGATGAAAACACCTTGGCGGCTACAGCGGCTGGCAGTGGCAGCAGCAGTGGGGTGATGGGGTGGCACCTTCTCCTGATCAGCTGGGTCACCTCCTGCAGAGTGAGGCCAGACTGTGGCTTAATCCATCAGTAGGACATCCCCTGAGGACTCCCAGATTGGAGAAGGTGAGGGTGGGCTGAGGAACACCCCCATTCAGGAATTTCCTGCACCTGGCCTCTCGTGCTATTTATAAAAAGTAGGAATGTTTATCATTTGCCACAGCATGGATGGAACTGGAGAGCATTATGCTAAACTAAATAAGACAGTTGGAGAAAGAAAAATATCACATGATCTCACTCATATGTGGGATATAATGACCATTATAAACTGATGAACAAAAATAGATCCAGAGGCAAATGGCAGGAGAGATGGGGGGGTAGAGATCAACCAAAGGATTTGTATGCATGCATATTAGCATAACCAATGGACACAGACATTGGGGTGGTGGGGGCTTATCCTGGGTAGGAATGGCTGGTGGCGGGGAGGTAAATCAGAAAAAAATGAGAAAAAAAATATCTACATGTCTACTTCACACAGTTATTTTCAGGATCTAATGAACTTGTATGGTTAAAAGCAGTAAAGAACTCAGACATAGAAGCCACTCATGTCTGTGGCCAGAATTCCAGTTCAACATTCTATAGTTGATTAGGCAAATTAATTATCTAAGGGTTCATTTTCTAATCTTTAAAACAGGCATAATATCCCACCATAGTAAGGCTTTTGGAGAGTCAGTGATGAGCACAGTGTTTGTGTACAATAACTATACCATAGACATGTGCCCTACCTTCACTTTTGCCTCCCAGTGAAACCTACTCTTTAAAATAGGAAGTACTGTTATTTTTAACTGATTACAGCTAAGAGTCAACCTTTGTGCCCTCTATCCTATATAATAAAGAGGTAATATGCAAATTAACTTTCATGCCATAATGCTGTAACAAGATGGCGGCACACACAGTGGGGTGGGGCTGGCTGCTCTGTGTGCCTGCTGCTAGAGTTCCCTCAGCCCCGCCAGGGGCCGGTTCCGGCTGCTGCTCCATGTGGCTTCCACTAGAATTCCCTTAATCCCATGCGCCATGGGGGCTGCTCTGAGGGAGGTCCCACTGCTCCATCCAGCTTGATGCTATGTCCATCTGTGTGAATCTCGCAGTATTTTGAGACACATGCAAGTGGGCAGGGACTTGACTCTGGGTCTCCTACCACAGGCACTGGCCCAGACTCTCACAGCAGAGAGGAGGGAGTCCCATCTCCCACAGAATCAGCCAGAATTAACCATTGGTTAACCAGCTCTCAGCAGCCTGACAGCCAGGACTCTCATACACCTGCACCCCAGACCCTGAGAACAGGGAGGTGGGAATATGTCTAAAGAGCAACTATTGGCACAACATAGCTCTGAAGCCAAAAGAAGCCAGTGTCATCAAGAAAAAAATGTCTAAAGACCAACGTGCCTCTGAAGTTGAAAGAAGGTAGCAGCAACAACAGAATATGTTCAAAGAACAGTCATCAACAAGTACTAGCAATACTGGTAGGAACTGCTTTCTCCATGAAAATAGGGTACATGAGGATGCAATTCTCAAACATAGTTGTGGTGAAATGACTGTTAGATGTCAATTTTGCCTATCACTAAATTTCTCTGATGAAAAGCCATCTGATGGAAAATTTACTCGATGTTGTAGCAAAGATAAAGTTTGTCCAAATGATATACATTTTCCAGAATACCCGGCATATTTTAAAAGACTAATGACAAACAAAGATTCTGATAGTAAAAATTTCATGGAAAAAAATTGTTCCATAAATAGTTCTTTTGCTTTTGCTTCAATGGGTTTTATTGCATTGCCATCAGGATATGGGTCATACTGTTTTAGAACACATGGGCAAGTTTATCACCATACTAGAACTTTACATCCTTTGGATGGTGTTTCTCAGAAATTTGCTCAACTCTATATTTTAGATATGGCTGAAGTGACAAGTAAAAGATTAGCAATTCCAGAAAATCAGGGCTGCTCAGAAAGACTCATGATCAACATCAACATCTTCATGAATGAAATACATGAATTAACAACATCATACAAGATGCTACATGATGTAGAAAAGGAAGCCCCATTTATTGGGCAAAGTAATAGCTAAAATTCATGTAATTGAATTTTAGAAATGTGGACTGCCTCATGTTCACATATTATTGATATTAGATAGTGAATACAAATTATGAACAGAAAATGACATTGACCATATAGTTAAGGCAGGAATTCTGGATGAAGACCAGTGTCCTCAACTTTTCCAAATTGTAAAATCAAATACGGTGCATGGGCCATATGGAATACAAAATCCAAATAGTCCAAGTAGTTGGACATTCCCCGAGGTCACCCAGATTGGAGAGGGTTCAGGTCGGGCTGAGAGACACCCTTCCCATACACGAATTTTGTGTATGCCAGATGTTTGAAACTCTTTTTAGATTTTCATGTAAAATAGTGAATTGGGTTAAGGAATGGAATCTTCATTATTCTGTGCTGTAATATATTTAGTTAACTATAAGGGGGACCTATAGCGTTGTGGGTATTGCATAGTAAACAGTAAGAATGGAGTATACACCAATGAGTCTGCCAGATGTTTGAAACTCTACCTGAGAGACAGAAGGAATGGGTTTGGAATAATAACTGCATAAAATCTTAAACTATCTAACATTTGTGAGGCAAGTATTGTTATTATTCCCATTTTACAGATAATAGCACAGAGCCTCAGTATGATTAAATGATTTGCCCAAAGTCACACAGCCAATGTGAGGAGCAATATTAAAAACCAGATCTGTTTAACCTCTAATCTCTTTATTCCTTGGATTTATGGGTGATATATCATAATGTTTTACATTAAACAGACACTCTCTGATATACCCAGCTTTGATTTGAATACTCTCTGGAGTTACCTACTCCTTTTGATGGTGTCTTTATTCCCTTTTGTTTGCTTTTCTCACTGTTTATTTTCTCTGATCATGCTTTGGATAACCTCTACGGGAAGGCTCAACTGCTTGACCTACCACCACTCATGCTTTAGCTTTAGCTATATAGAGTATGCCAGCCAGGGCACTTTTTTTTCAGGGCACTTTTTAAGGTTAAGAAATAAACCATGGCCACAATGAGGTTCTTTGATGACCTCATCCAGCCACACTTGTCACATATGAAAATCATTGGTGTATACTCCATTCTTACTGTTTACTATGCAATACCCACAATGCTATAGGTCCCCCTTATAGTTAACTAAATATATTACAGCACAGAATAATGAAGATTCCATTCCTTGACCCGATTCACTATTTTACATGAAAATCTAAAAAGAGTTTCAAACATCTGGCAGACCCATCTCAAATGCCTGGAAATGTTAAGTTTTGAGTTCAGACCCAGAAACAAAGCCCAGATGTCTTTAACTACAAACAGTTCTTTCACCTGCAATATTCAAGGACATAATTTGGCTCACATTTGTCAGAGGTACTGCCTTGAATTGACAAAGCAGAGATGTTTGGATAAAATTTGACTAATCTTTAGCTGACTGTTTTTGCCATGTGTTTGATCTGATTGATATAAGACAGTCACCTTCAGATATTATGGTGAGCTCTATTGATTATGCTCCCTTCATTTGTGCAAAGATACTGTTGCCTAAATGTCACTTGAACTTGTTTCCAAGTCTTAAAGATAAGCAGTACTAAACCATAGAAATTCATGCTGAGTCTTTCCTTGAAACTTATATTGGTTAAAGAGCTGGAAGCAAGAGAGGAAAGGCTTTAAGGTATAGGCTGTAGCCAGGAAACAAACAAAACTAATTGGCCCATATGGTAAATAATCCTTAAGTCCTTAGCCTCATTAAGTATGGAGCTCTAACCCAAAAGAACCAGCACACCTTCAAAAATTTCTTAATCCCTAAAAATTGCAACAGTTTATTCCTATAGTTTGTGGTATTGTTGTCACCATGGATAATTGATACACAGTGAGACCAAGCCAAAGAAGACTCAATCACTGATCCATCCCACTGAGATCCTGGAATGCAAATTTGGAGCAGAGTTTGAACGATTATCTAGCCCAAGCTCCTCATTTTACAGATGAATAACTGAGGCCTAAAGAAAGGAAATAGCTTGTCCAATTTATATATTTAATTAGTGGCAGCACTAGGAAAAGACGCAAATATCTTAGCTCCTGGTTTAGTGTACACACTACACTGCATTTCAGTACAATGATCCTTTATTTTCAGAGAACAGAGGGTGATTTAGAAACATACATTAACAATGCCCGGTAGGAGAAAAAGGCATTACAGAGGTCAGTGAGAAGCCTGAGGTATGCAGCTGCCTCAAGGATCCTGAGGAAGTTTGTATTTCATTGTCTTATAATTCATGTAAAATGAGTTACATAAGACTTGAGGTCAAGCTATTCAGACTAACTTCAAGTCTAAGGTCACTTTTAGAAGCAAAGGCAAGTAAATCAGAAAAGAAAGAAGGAAGTAAGGGTAGCTGAAAACAGAATATAACCATTGTTACAACTTTCCTCAGGAATTTCCCAGGCCACCAACATCATTGTTCTATCATGATGTAGGCAGCTAGGAAAACCCAAACAAAACATATATTATATATCTCAGGTGTCATCAAAGAAGAATGGAAGCCCTGTGAATATATTAAAAATAACCTTCTCCTAGCCTGTTTTTAGTAAGGCTGATGACCATGAACCACTTAAGACAGCTTATAGACCTTTTTCATTGCCTATTTATTAAGACAGGTTTAGACAATAGGAGAAATGCATTTGTGTTCACAGTTACTTCCCATTTTAAGCCATTTCTGCTTCCTCTTGGTGTATCTCTGCTTAGTTGCCAATGCTATCAAATTATCCTGTAGCAGGTTGACAGCTCCATAGCAAAGAGGTGACCTTCACATGAAATAGAGGGTGGGTACAGGAAGCCATGTAATGTGCAGGTCAATAAAATAATATAAGTTATTTAAGGGACATAATTTTGTCAATTTTGTTCAGTCTTTAAGAATCTAAAACAGTACTTGGCACATGCTAAGTGCTGAACTATATTTGTTAAATTAGTGAATTAATTGAAAGTATTGAAGAGGAATGGACCTGGATCTGTGTTGTAGCCCTGCAAAATTGTGTTTGACAGGCAAAAATAGGCCACCTTGTTAAAGCTGAGAGGTTATTGAAGGGAAAAGAGTGGGATGAGATCACTTAGGGCCTTGATGGCTCTGCCGAAGTGTAATATATTTTAGTCAGTTTTACCAGAAAGTAAAAATATCAAATCTCTATTTAGGGAATATATGTCTGATGGTAATGTATGAGATGTATTGAATGAAGTATTCAAAGGCAGAGAGACTTCAGAATTATAAATTCTTAGAGTGAAACTGATATCTGGATTATCTAATCCAGCTTCCCAACAAGTGCTATTTACCACCTCTCTGATCAAAACAGAGTAACCTCTACTATAAAATAAGCTCCATGAACATAAGGATATTTTCTATCTTTTTTCTGTATGTATAACTAGAGTCTAACACAGAGCTTGAAATTTATACACACTATACATATCTGTTACATAAATGAGTAAATGAATGAGTACTTACAGCATACTAACTTGTTCAAAATTATCCTGTTGGAATAGATATCTGCTGAAAAAATAAATCTATATTTCTTGGCAAAATAGCCTGCCTTCCCCGTGGCTTACACCTAATGAATGACTTTACTTCTGCTCACTTTAACCTACATAAATTGTAGCAGCAGTTGCCAACTTCTTTGAAACTAAAAAAATACATTCAGCTTTGAAATCACAGAAGCTTGGAAAAGGGTGTTAGTAAGGAGTTAGTCAAGGGATTTAAAATGTATTTTTAAAATTTATTTTTATTGTTGAAAGTATTAGAGATGCCCCCCTTTTTCCACTGACCCGTTATACCACAATCACTCCTCTATTTATTATCTGTGTCAATGGGCTATGAATATTTTCATATAACTTCTTTGGTTAATTTCTACCATTCCACCCAACCTAGACTGCCTTTCTTCTAAGATTTGTCAGTCTGTTGTATGCTTCTAATTTCTCGGGATCTATTTTGTTTTTCAGTCCATTTTGTTCAATAGATTCCACATATGAGTGAGATCATGTGATTCTTATCTTTCTCTAACTGGCTTATTTCACTTAGCACAATACTCTCCAAGTCCCTCCATTCTGTCTCAAAGGGTAAAATATCATTCTTTCTTATAGCTTCATAGTATTCCATGGAGTAAATATACCAGAGCTTTTTTATACACTCATCTACTGATAGGCAAAAATAAAAGGTATTTTAAGATTTAGGAAGGCAAGTATTCTGTTAACAGTTATATGTTATATTCCCAGTGCCTAAAACAGTCCCTGTAACATAGTAGAAGCTCAATAAATACTTAAGTATTTATTTATTGATTAACTATGTGGGATCCAAGATAAAGAAAATCAGAGAATCAACCCAAGATTTTGAGTTTTGGTGAATGGAAAGACCTTTGACAAAACCAGAAAAGTAATAAGGAAGAAGACAATTAAAGATATGGGAAAAGAGTGATTAGTACCTCTCTGAAATGTTGATCTGTGATGATAGCAGGATCTCTCTAGTTCATGGTGGTTGGTTACAGATGACCCAAACCAACACAAATTATCAAGAAAAAAAAATAATGAAAGGAAAAGGAAACCCAAAATAGTGTTCAGTCATAGACCCAAATTAGAAATTGATTTTAATCATTTATATACATATATATATATATATATATATATATCTCCTATCTAATAAAAGAGTAATATGCAAATTTGACCTTACCTTCACCATACCCACAAACCACGCCCACAGCAATGCCCACCAGCCACTCAGGAGCAGATTATGCAAATAAACCCCAGTCAAGATGGCTGCCGCCACTGAGAGCAGGAGGAAGGCTTGGGTTTCCTCAGCAACAGAGGAAGCCAAGCTTTCCGCCTGCCATTGTCTACCTAGGCCTTCACTCTAGGCTACAAAGTTTTAAACAGAAATGGCTGCCACTCCGGAGCAAGCAGGATTGGCTCTGCTCCAGGCTACAAAGTTTCAATTATAGACATAGGTTAATCCCAAATACCAGGGCCTCCACTTGGGTTGTTGCGGGGCATGGCCAGCCTGCAAACCTCCACAAGCCCCTAGCCCAGGCGGCCCCTCACTCCAAGAGAACCCCCACCCTGATCTTCAGGAAAAACCAGCTTGCCCCCACCCATGCACCAGGCCTCTATCCTATCTAATAAAAGAGTAATTTGCAGATTGACCATCACTCCAACACATAAGAGGGCTACCCCAATGTGGACACAAGATAGCCACCACAAGGTGGCCAACACGGGAGGGCCATTGGGAAGTTCCAGGCCCTGCAAGGGAGGACAGTTGTGGGCGATCAGGCCAGCAGGGGAGGGCAGTTGGGAGGGATCAGGCCTGCAGTTGGGGGCGATCAAGCCTGCAGGAGAGGGCAGTTAGGGGTGACCAGGCTGGCAGAGGAGGGAAGTTGGGGGCAAACAGGCTGGCAGGGGAGCAGTTAGACATCAATTAGGCTGGCAGGGTAGTGGTTAGTGGGTGATCATGCTGGCAGGCAGAAGTGGTTAGGGGCAATCAGGGAGGCAGGCAGGTGAGCTGTTTGGAGCCAGCCATCCTGGATTGTGAGAAGAATGTCCAACTACCCTTTTAGGCCCAATCTTACCAGGATCGGGCCTAAATGGAAGTCAGACATCCCTCGACGGGTCCCAGATTGGAGAGGGTGCAGGCTGGGCTAAGGGACATCCTCTGCCCCTCATGCACAAATTTCATGCACTTGGCCTCTAATATATATATATATATATATATATATATATATATATATATATATCCATACAAAAGCCAAGTGACAGGAGTGGAATGAGCAGAATGACTGGTCACTGTGACACACACTGTGGCTGACCAATCAGCCCATTCAGGGACTCAGGCATGGGGCCGACTGACCAGCCTCCCGTGGCCCCTCCCTGGCCTGGCCCCAATCAACTCTGATTGGGGCAGGCCCCTGGACCCCACTTGTGCATTAATTCATGCACTAGGCCTCCAGTAGATATATTTTATTGTGAACAGTATTACAGATGTCTCACATTTCCACCCCTTTGCCCAGCCTCTAGTGACCCCTGCCCCCAGGTCTTGACCACCTTATTGTCCATTTCCATGGGGTATGCATATAAGTATATAAGTTCTTGTTTGTTCTCTCCTCATCCCCCTACCCCCACATTGATGTATGTCAATCTGTTCTAGGTCTTATTTTGTTGTAAAACTCAATAATTTTAAGAACAAGTGCAAAAAACACTTAATAAACACAGTTCAATTGTACTAAAAGGTAACTGATCTCCAAACGTGTTGCTGAAACACAGTACTAGCATAACATACAGGAAAACCCTGATTCTCAAACGTCTCCCATCTTGTGCAATTCAGTTCTCAACCAAGTTGTTCACAGGGGAAAGTGTCAGTTGTCAAAAAAAAAAAAAAGTTCAATCCTCCACCTGACAACATTTTTTGTGCTGATAAACATATAAGTCAAGAGTCTCTCAGGTGACAGAGGAAAGAATGTATAAGCATGAGTCAGTTTAATATTAAACTTCATGTTAACATATCAGAAAATTATGCTGTAAATGTATTCTGATGGGAGAAAAATGATTTGGTTTTCTACAAATCACTTCTTGAACAGCCTTCCAGAACTAATTAAGTTCAAGAACTGAGGTTCCACTGTAGTGGTAAAGAACATCAACTTTAGAGCCAGACAACATTGGTTTGAAACCAGGCTCCACCACTTATCTGTATGACTTGGACAAGTTCCTTGACTTCCTCATGACAATTTTCTTCATTTGTAAAACTGGGATGGTAAAAATAAATAGTAATCGAGTTGTTATGAAACTTAAATGAGTTAAAGTATGTAAAGCAATCAGTAAACCTTAACAACGATTATTACTATAGGAATGGCAAGGGAAAGAATGCAGTTAAGTATTTAGTGGAGTGAGAAAATAGAAACAATGACAACATGGTAATGAAATAATAAAGGGAGCTAGCAAGAGAAGAGAGAGAAACGAGGAAAGTAAAAACTTTCCAAAATTTGGGGTAATTGAGTATGTACAGAGGGCAGAAGCCAAGCAGTTTATGTTGTGGGTACAGGTGGAATAAAACAGGAAATGCGTGTTGGGGAGAGGGGAAAGAGATCAACCAAAGGACTTGTATACATGCATATAAGCACAACCAATGGACACAAGCCACCGGGGGTGGGGGGAGGTGGATGAGGTCATGCGACAAGTTGTAGGGGAGGTTGGAGGAAGGTCAATGGGGAAAAAAAGGAGATATATGTATTACTATATGTAATACTTTAAACAACAAAAAAAGAAATAAAAACAGGAAATGGGACTAAAGATGCAGCTCAATAGATTACTCTGGAAGAAGAAGGGGGATGTAAATAAAATGGAAAAACATAATGCTGGGTTATTTTTTTTAAATGATGCAAATAAGCAAATGGCATCATTACCAACCCAGAAAAAAAAAGTCAAATAGCCTGATCCCAACATGGTGGACAGCAGGACAGCAGTGAAGAAGACAGGGTGAGTAAAGGAGTGAGAGGGAAGTATGTGGACATGTGTGGTGTGTGTGTGTGAGTGTGAGGGACAGCTAGATCTTTCAGGAGGCTCGCCTGGGCAGGGAGCTCCTGCTACCACCAGGGGCACCCCCAAGCAGGGCTTGGTTTTGGTGGGGATCCCACGCCATCTTGAAGAGGGGAGCAGCAGGGTCCCGAAGCACAGCCACACAAACACCCAGACTGGCTTTGGACACCGCACTGACCCTGCACATGACCCACTTGACAACCATAACCTGCATAGGACTACCACACACCCAGGGGGTGAGTGGTGCACTGCTTTGCCCTGGGCTTCCAGATGACCTCAGTGACCACATGCCAGAGAGACCTCCCATGCCAAACCTCCCTACCCTCCCTCCAGTACCTGGTGCTCCCAGACTAGACGCTCCAGATCAAGCACTACAGGACTCTGCGACCCAAGTCCCCGCACACAGATCCTGCACAGCCAGACCCCATGTTGTGAATGCAAGCCAAGGGGACACCATACCACACTCCCACTCAGGCCCCAAGACCATGCAGCCAGTGTGACTCAGAGCCACCTGGAAAGTGCCAAGCCCCACACCCCAGGACAGTGCTGCTGGTGCAACTTGGATCCACACGGAGCCTCATCCAGGACCCAGGACCATGCTGCTGCAAGTGTGCTGTTAAAGGGACCTAGGATACCCTCCTATGGGCATGAGGGCTGCACAATGAATTACATCCCAGAGGGTTATGGGACCTCACAGAAAGTTGAAAACCAGAGGCACTGTGTATATGTCGCCACCAAAAATAAGCATCTGCAGAAGACAACTGAAGGACCAGATGTGTGGGAGAAGGGAGTACAACTCAAACCAGAGACAATAAAGGTGTGAAACTCAAGACAGACCCAGCCTCTGGGCTAAGGAGTCTTGGACCCTAAGCAGGATGCTCAATGTCAGAAAAAGACAGTGATTCCCTTGACATAGAAACTATTAAAAAGAGACAGAAAATGGGGAAACAAAACAAAACAAAACAATCCAAAATGAAAGAGAAGGAGGAATCGCCAGAAAGGAAATTAAATAAAATTGAGGCAAGCAATATGTCAGAGAAAAAATTCAGAGTTATAGTTGTAAGAATGGTCAACTATCTAGATAGGAAATCAACCAAAATTTATAAGGTTTCAACAGTAGACTAGAAGAAACTGAGGACTGAGTTAGAAGACAAATACAGATTGGGTAGAAAAATACCCAATCTGAACAGCAATTGGGAAAAAAATTAAAAAGCAGGAGGGAGTTTAAGAGAGCTTTGGGACAATGTGAAATGAAGCAACATCTGCATAATAAAGGTGAAAGAAGGACAAGAAACGAAGCGAAGAATAGAAAACTTATTTGAAAAAATAATGACAGAAAATGTCCCTGACTTGGGGAAGAAATAAGTCACACAAACACAGGGAGTACCAAACAAGATGAAACCCAAAAGACCCACACTAACACGTCTCATAATTACAATGACAAAGAAAGAATCTTAAGGGTTGCAGAAGAAAAGATTGTACAAAGAACCTTCCATTAGAACATAAAATGGTTTCTCAACAGAAACAAATCAGGCCAGAAGGGAATAAAATGAAGTATACAAAGTATTGAAAAACAAGGGACTAAATCTAAGAATACTTTCACCAGCAAGGTTCTCATTCAAAAATAAAGTTGAAATCAGGAGCTTCGCAGACAAAGGAGAAAAATAAGGCCAAGAGAGTTTATTAGCACCAAACCAGCAATGCAAGAAATCCTAAAGGATCTGGTATAAGACATAGGAATAGAAAGAGAAGGAGAAACACGAACATAAAGGATGAAAATGGCAATAAATGAGTAGCTATCAATAATAACCTTAAACATAAATGGATTAAATGCTCCAATCAAGATGTAAGGTAGCTGAATAGTTAAAAAAACATGAACAATATATATGCTGTCTAGAAGAGTCCTACCTAAGAACAAAGGACTGACACAGACTGAACATGAAGGGATGGATAAAATTTTTGAGGCAAATGGAAATGAAAAAAAGATGAATTAGCAATAGATATATCTGACTAAATAAACCTTATAGTGAAGGCATAAGCAGAGATAAGGAAGGCCACTTCATAATACTAAAGTGTTTGATGCAACAAAAAGATATAACTCTGGTAAACATATATGCACCCAATACAAGAGCACCCAATACATAAACAAACAAACAAACAAACAAAAAACTCCAGCAACTTCTGGAAGATATCAAGGCAGAGGTTGACAGCAATAGAATCATAGTAGGGGACGTTAATATCCCATTGACATCACTGGGTAAATCTTCTAAACAAAAAATCAACAAAGAAACATTGATTGTAAATGATTCAATAGATCATATGGAATAATTGACATCTTCAGAACATTTCACCTCACAGCTATGGAATATACATTATTCTCAAGTGCACAAGGTACATTTGCAAAGATAAACCATATATTAGGACACAGGCTATGTCTCTCCAAATTAAAAAGTATTGAAATCATATCAAGCATCTTCTCAGATCATAATGGCATAAAATTAGAAATCAGCAACGATAAAAACAATAAAAAACCGTAAACACTTGGAGGATAAATAAATAGCATGTTATCCTATCTAATAAAAGAATAATATGCATACCTCCACTATGCCCACAAGCCACGCCCACAAACCATGCCCACAAGCCAATCAGGAGCAAATATGCAAATAAACCCCAACTGAGATGACTGCGGCCACTGAGAGCAGGAGGAAGGCTTGGGTTTCCCCAGCGATGGAGGAAGCCAAGCTTTCTGCCTGCCCTTGCCGGCCTAGGCCTCTACTCTATTCTACAAGGTTTTAATTATAGAAGATACATAACCCCAACAAAAATGGCAGCAGCCACAGCTGGAGAGAGCAGAGGCTAGGGTTGCCCTGGTGATGGAGGAAGCCAAGATTCTGCAGCTCTGGCCTGCCTAGGCCTCCACTCTAGGCTACAAAGTTTCAATTATAGAAAGTAAATGTCCTAACAGAAATGGATGCTGCTAAGGAGCAAGCATAAGGCTTGGCTTTGCTGCAGGATATGAAGTTTCAGTTATGGAACATAAATAAATCACAGATACCAGGGCCTCCACTTGGGTCACTGGGGGCATGGCTGGCCTGCAATCTACCACAGGACCCTCGTTCAGGCTGCCCTACGCCCCAAAGGAACCCCAACCCTGATCCGGGACACCCCTTGTGGCAAACCAGCTGGCCCCCACCCATGCACCAGGCCTCTATCCTATCTAATAAAAAAGTAGTATGCAGATTAACCATCACTCCAACACACAAAATGGCTGCCCCCATGTAGTCAAAGATCCTGTCCCTATGCGGACACAAGATGGCCACCACAAGATGGCCAGCAGGGGAGGGCAGTTTGGAAAGACCAGGCCTGCAAGTGAGGGAAGTTGGGGGCAATAAAGCCTACAGGGGAGGGCAGTTAGGGGTGAGCAGTCCAATAGAGGAGAGAAGTGGGGGCAAACAGGCTGGCAGGGGAGCAGTTAGACATCAATCAGGCTGGCAGGGGAGTGGTTAGGGGGTGATCAGGCTGGCAGGCAGAAGCGCTTTGGGCAATCAGGAAGGCAGGCAGGTGAGCAGTTGGAAGCCAGCGGTCCTGGATTATGAGAGGGATGTCTCACTGCCCGTGTAGGCCCAATCCTATTGGGATCAGACCTAAATGGGCAGTCAGACATCCCTGGAGGGGTCCCAGATTGAAGAGGGTGCAAGCTAGGCTGAGGGACAACCGTCTTGCCCACCGTGCACGACTTTTGTGTACCAGGCCTCTAGTTAAACAATATTTGTGTTACCAAATATAAGAAGAAAGAAAAACATCTTAGAAACCAATGACAATGAAAACAAACAACCCAAAATCTATGGGGCATAGTGAAATCAGTCCTGAAAGGGAAGTTCATAGCACTACAGGCATACCTCAAACAAACAAACAAACAAACAAAAAACAAGAAAAACTGGAAATAAGTTATCTAACCCTACAAATTTAAGTGTTAGAAAGAGAAACAAAAAAAAAATCAGAGTAAGTAAAAGGAAATAATAAAAGATCGGAGCAGAAATAAATGATATGGAGAGGAAAAAATCCAGTAAAAAGATCAATATAACCAAGAGTTGGTTGTTTGAAATGATAAATAAAATTGATAAATCTCTAGGTAGGCTCACCAAGAAGCAAAAAAACAGTACCGAAATAAACAAAATCAGAAATGAAAGAGGTGAAGTAACAACTGATCCCACAGAAATAAAAAGGATTGTAAAAAAATAAAAATAAAAATCCTATGAACTCTATTCCAAAAATCTGGACAACCTAGATAAAATTAACTTATTTTGAGAAAAATACAATCTTTTAAAACTCAATCAGGAAGATTCAGGAAACCTAAATAGGCCAGTAACTACTGATGACATTGAAGCAGTAATCAAGAAACTTCCAGCAAACAAAAGCCCTGATCCGATGGCTTTACAGGTGAGTTTTACCAAACATTCAAAGAAGAACTAACACCTAAAATCCTCATAATATTCCAAAAGATTAAAGAGGAAGGAACACTTCCAAGCTCTTTCTATTAAGCCAGCATTACCCTAATCCCAAAACCACATAAAGACACTACAAAAAAAGAAAATTATAGGCCAATGTCCCTGAAGAGCATAGATGCTAAAATCCTCAACAAAATATTAGCAAATTGCATCCAGAAATTCATTTAAAAAATCATACACTATAACCAAGTGGGATTTATTCCTGGGATACAAGTCTTGTACAATTTCTGCAAATCAATACATCTGATACATCACGTAAACAAATTGGAAGACAAAAATAATATGATCACACCAATGGACATAGAAAAAGCATTTAAAAATATCCATCACCCATTTGTTTATAAAAATTCTCAGCAAAGTGAAAATTAAGGGATCATCCCTCAACATAGTAAAGACCATATATGAAAAACCTAGATCCAACATCATACTCAATGGGAAAATACTAAAACCATTACCACTATGGACAAGAATAAGACAGGGATGTCCATTTTCACTACCTTTATTCAACATAGTACTGGAAGGCATAGCTACGGCGATAAGACAAGAAGAAAAAATAAAAGGCATTCAAATTGGACAAGAGGAAGTGAAATCATCATTATTCACAGATGACATGATATATAAAATCCATACTAATTAAAGAGTAACATTCAAAATATCTATCTCTCTGCCATGCCCACCAACCTATCAGGAGCAAGTATACAAATTAACCCAACCAAGATGGTAGCCAGCCACAGAGCTGGAGAGAGTAGGAGGCTTGGGTTGTCCCTGCAATGGAAGAAGCCAAGCTTCCTGCCCTAGCCTCCACTCAAGGTTACAAAGTTTCAATTATAGAAGATAAATAAATCCCAACAAAAATGGCAGCGGCCATGGAGCTGGAGCTGAGCAGGAGGCTTGGGTTGCCCCCAACAATGGAGGAAGCGAAGCTTCTCACCCTGGATGGCCTTGGCTTCCAATAAATGCTACAAAGTTTCAATTATAGAAGATAAATAGGTTTTGGGGAAAGATGGTGACAGGCAGGAGGGTAGGGACGGAGAGAGTGTGAGAGAGTGAGGACCCCATAGAGGAGAGTGTAGCATGTGTGGTGTGTATGTGAGTATGAACTAGGGACAGTTAGACTCTTCAGGTCCTCCAAAGGGCTGCCAAACTGGTCATTCGTGGATGGCGGAGCCCCGAGAACAAGGTGGACGCTCCTGGGAGGCTAGCCAGTGTGGCGATGGAGACCACTCCATCTTGAGAAGTGGAACTACCTGGACTGGAACCCTGACCTCAATCAATCACATCTCAGATGCAAGCCAGGGACCTGCAGCCACTAGGGACAGAGAATTACAGCCACAGCTTCAGACCAACAGACAACAGGAATCCAGACATCCCGGCAGCAGATTTCTGTGAGTCAAAGAGCCTATTGTCCTCCCTGCAGGATTGCGGATAGCTCCATAGTAACCAATAGACCCGCTCCTCCCTTCAGTCACAACTCCCCTACCCCCTACGAAGAAGTGCAGGCCTGGAGTTTAAAAACTCGCTCTCCCAGGTACCCCAGGGGAACTTGAACTTGGGAGAACGCTCTGTGCCTGTGTGTGCACACTTGTGGCGGAGGTGACCACACAGTAATTGGAGCTTGAAAAGTTGCTTCCCCAGATATCCCAGGGAAACTTGGGCTTGGGAGAATGCTCCGTGTGTGCGTGTGTGTGCACATACCTGTGGCCGAAGCGCTCAGACAGTAATTGGAGCTCAGAACTTTAAAACTTGCCCTTCCAACTATCCCAGGGAACTTGGGCTTGGGAGAACGCTCTGCATGTGTGTATGTGCATGCACAACTGTGGCCGAAGCACACAAACAGTAATTGGAGCTTGGAGCTTGAAAAGTCATTTCTCAGCTAACCCAGGCGGTCTTGGGCTTTGGAACACGCTCTCCTCTCGTCCACATGCCTGTGGCCAAAAACTCCCAGACAGGGAATAGGGCTGTGGAGCCTGAGAGCTTGATCAGGGGCCTCAGTACTGCTAAGAGAATTTGAGAGACTGGAGGTGGCCTCCTGCAATGCAATCGCAATTGCAACTGGGTGATCAAACCCGCAGGGCATCAGTGAAACCTGACCTGGTTAAAGAGCAAACACTCACAGAAGTCAGTCTTCCACAGTGCAGGCACACCACAGAGCTACTGTGCAACTCAGTCCCCCATGGTGATCAAGACCCAAATTCTCCCAGCAAGAGGCAGCACTGAGCACAATTGACTTAACTCTGTGTCTTACCTTATGTGCCTATAATCCCTGACTCACTGCACATCCACACTAAGAGCCAGTGGTTCCAAATCTTGGTGCATGCACACACGGGAACCCTGACCCTCAATGAGAAACCTCATGAGGCAACAGACTCTGATACTCGATTCTTGGTGCTGACACAGGGAAACTTGGATTCCTGGTACAATTTTCAACACACGCCAAGAGCATGGTACAGGCAGGGTCCATGAGTCTAGGTGTGCACACGAGACCACACAGAATGCTCAGGAACACTGACTCTGGGAAAGCCTGGTTCCCACCAACACACATCACCCACACGCCCTAGTGTTGGAGCACTTCAGTGATACTCAGGTGGTGTGAAGTTCCCACGGCACACAGCCTAGGTCCACACAATTCAAAGTTTGAACCTTCTGATGATAGTCAGAATGGGGAGGTGACACAACACTCAGAAGAAAGAAAATGAGGAGTCACAAAGAAAGGAAATTAGTGAAACTGAAGGTAGCACCATGACCCAAAAAGAAGTCAGAGTAATGGTCGTGGAATTTATACAGCGGATGGATGAGAAAATCAAGAACCTATTAAGAATCAGGAAGAAATGAAAAATGATATAGCTACAATAATAATACCATGGAAAGTTTCAACAGTAGACTAGAAGAAGCAGAGGACCGAATTAGTGAGTTAGAGGATCAGGTACAGAAACAAGCTCAAACTGAACAGCATTGGAGGAAAAAAAAACCTAAAAAACAGGAGGAAAGCCTAAGGGAGCTTTCAGATGACATGAAACGAAGTTATATACGTATAATAGGGCTCCCAGAAGGACAAGAAGAGCACCAAGGATTAGAAAATCTATTTGAAGAAATAATGACCAAAAACTTCCCAGATATGGGGAAGAAAACAGTTACACAAGTACAGAGAGTCCCACGCAGAATCAACCCCAAAAGACCAACACCAAGACACTTCATAGTTTCAATGGCAAATATCAATGACAAAGAGAGAATCTTAAAGGCAGCAAGAGAGAGACAGAGAGTTACTTACAAAGAAACCCCATCAGATTATCAAATGATTTCTCAACAGAAACACATCAGGCTAGAATGGATTGGAAGGAGTTATATAAAGTGTTGCAAAGCAAAGGACTAAATCCAAGAATACTCTATCCAGCAAGACAATCAATCAAAATTGAAGGGGAAATCAGGAGCTTCACAGACAAAAAGAGGCTAAGGGAGTTTATCACCACCAAACCAGCAATGCAAGAAATGCTAAAAGGAATACTGTAAAAAGAAGAAATAAACAGGTAAGAAGAAATGCAGACACAAAAATAGATATGACTACAAACAAATACCTTTCAGTAATAACTTTAAATGTAAATGGACTAAATGCCTAAATCAAAAGACACCATGTAGCTGAATGGATAAAGAAACACAACCCATATATATGCTGTCTACAAGAGACCCACCTCAGAACAAGAGACTCACACAGACTGAAAGTTAAGGGATGGAAAAATATCTTTAATGCAAATAGAAATGAAAAGAAAGCTGGGGTAGCAATACTTATATCTGACAAAATAGACCATAAAGTAAATGCCATAACAAGAAATAAGGAAGGCCACTTGATAATACTAAAGAGATTGATACAAAAAGAGGATATAACCTGATAAACATATATGCACCCAATGCAGGAGCACCCAAATACATATCAAAACTCTTAGAAGATATCAAGGGAGAGATCTACAACAATACAATCATCATAGGGGACTTTAATACACCACTGACATCACTGGATAAATCCTCTAGACAAAAAATCAGCAAAGGCACAGCAACCCTAAATGATTCACTAGAACAGATGGACTAAATAGACATCTTCAGAACATTTCACCCAAAAGCCACGATATATACATTCTTCTCAAGTGCACATGGGACATATTCAAAAATAGACCACATATTGGGTCACAAGAAAAGTCTCCCAAAATTCAAGAAGATTGAAATCATACTAAGCATCTTCTCAGACCACAATGCCGTAAAATTAGAAATAAATTACAATAGAAACAATCCAAAAATCTGAAACACTTGGAAATTGAATAGCATGCTATTAAACAATGGTTGGGTTATCAATGAGATCAAAGAAGAAATTAAAAGCATCCTGGAAACTAATGACAACAAAAACACAACAATCCAAAATCTATGGGACACAATGAAAGCAGTCTTAAGAGGGAAATTTATAGCTCTACAAGCCTATCTCAAATATCCGGAAAAAAACAGTAGTAAATAAACTAACTCTACAACTCAAAGAATTAGAAAGAGAGCAACAAGAAAAGCCCAGAATGAGCAGAAGGAAGGAGATAATAAAGATCGGAGCAGAAATAAATGACATAGACAACAAAAAAACAATAGAAAAGATCAATGAAACCACGAGCTGGTTCTTTGAAAGGATAAACTAGATTGATGAACCTCTAGACAGGCTCACAAAGAAGCAAAGAGAAAGGAATCAAATAAACAAAATCAGAAATGAGAGAGGCGAAATAACAACAGACCCCACAGAAATACAAAGGATTGTTAAAAAATACTATGAACAACTCTACTCAAAAAATCTAGACAACCTAAATGGAATGGACATATGCCTAGAAAAATACAAAATTCCAAAACTCGATAAGGAAGATTCTAAAAATCTCAATAGGCTGATAATGGTTGAAAAAATTGAAGCAGTCATGAAAAAGCTCCCAGCAAACAAAAGCCCGCGGCCAGGGGGCTTCACTGGGGAGTTTTACCTAAGATTCAAGGAAGAACTAAAAATTATGCTCCTCAGACTATTTCAAAAAATTCAAGAGGAAGCAACACTCTTTAGCTCATTCTATGAAGCCAGCATCACCCTAATACCAAAATCAGATAAAGACAACACAATGAAAGAGAATTATAAGCCAATATCCCTCATGAACATAGATGCCAAAATCCTCAACAAAATTCTATCAAATCGGATCCAGCAGTATATCAGAAAGATTATACACCATGACCAAGTAGGATTTATCCCAGGGATGCAAGGATGGTTCAAAATCCACAAATCAATAAATGTGATACATCACATAAACAAATTGATAAAAATCACATAGTCATATCAATTGATGCAGAAAAAACATTTGACAAAATCCAACACCCCTTCTTAATCAAAATGCTCAACACGGTGGGAATAGAAGGATCATACCTCAACATAATAAAGGCCATATATGAAAAACCTACAGCCAACATCATACTCAATGGACAAAAACTGAAAGCTTTCCCCCTAAGATCAGGAACAAGACAGGGATGCCCACTTTCTCCACTCTTATTTAACATAGTACTGGAAGTACTAGCCATTGTAATCAGACAAGAAATAAAAGGTATTCAAATTAGAAAAGAAGAAGTAAAACTGTTCTTATTTGCAGATGACATGATATTGTACATAGAAAACCCTAAAGACTCCATCAAAAAATTATTAGACTTAATAAACGAATTTGGCAATGTGACAGGATATAAAATTAATACCAAGAAATCTATGGCATTCCTTTACACCAATAGTGAACTTATAGAAAGAGAAACTAAAAAAGCAATCCCATTTACCATCACACAAAAAAATTAAGATACCTAGGAATAAACTTAACTAAGGAGGTAAAAGACCTGTATGCAAAAAACTACAGGACACTGAAAGAAGAGATAGAGGAAGACATAAATAGATGGAAGAACATACCGTGTTCATGGATTGGTAGAATCAACAACATGAAAATGTCCATACTACCCAAAGCAATCTACAGATTCAGTGCAATCGTCATTAAAATACCTATGGCATATTTCACTGACCTACAATGAATTTTCCAACAATTCATCTGGAACAAAAAAAAAAAAGACCCTGAATTGCCGCAGCAAACCTGAGAAAGTACAACAAAGTAGGTGGGATCTCAATACCAGATTTCAAGCTGAATTACAAAGCCACTGTTCTTAAAACAGCCTGGTACTAGCATAAGAACAGACATATAGATCAATGGAATAGAATAGAAAACCCAGAATTCGACCCAAACCACTATGCCCAATTAATATTTGACAAAGGAGGCATGAACATAAAATGGAGTCAAGATAATCTCTTCAACAAATGGTGTTGGGAAAATTGGACAGATACATGCAAAAAAATTAAACTAGACCATCATCTTACACCATACACAAAAATAGACTTAAAATAGATCAAAGACTTAAACTTAAGAAGGGAAAACATAAAAATACTAGAGGAATCCACAGGCAGAAAAATCTCAGACATATGCCACAGGAACTTCTTCAATGATATGGCTCCTAGAGCAATCGAAACCAAAGAGCAAATAAACAAATGGGACTACATCAAAATAAAAAGGATTTTTCACAGCAAAAGAAACCATCAACAAAACAACAAGAAAACCCACTGCATGGGAGAACATATTTGCCAATGTCACCACAGACAAGGGTTTAATCTCCAACATTTACAGGGAACTCATACAACTTAACAAAAGGAAGATAAACAATCCAATCAAAAAATGGGCAACGGACCTACATAGACACTCTTCGAAGGAGGAAAGAAGGAAGGCTAAGAGACATATGAAAACATGCTCAAAGTCACTAATTATCCAAGAGATGCAAATCAAAACAACAATGAGGTATCATCTCACTCCTGTCAGAATGACAATCATCAACAAATCAACCAACAACAAGTGTTGGGCGAGGATGTGGAGAAAAAGGAACTCTTTTGCACTGCTGCTGGGAACGCAAATTGGTGCAGTCACTGTGAAGAACAGTATGGAGTTTCCTAAAAAAACTAAAAATGGAACTCCCATTTGACCCAGTGATCCCACTTTTAGGAATATATCCCAAGAAACTAGAAGCACGGATCAGAAAGGATTTATGCACCCCTATGTTCATTGCTACACAATTCACCATAGCTAAGATTTGGAAACAGCCCAAGTGCCCATCAGCAGATGATTGGATTAAAAAACTGTGGTATATCTACACAATGGAATACTATGCTGCAATAAAAAAGGAGTTCTTACCATTTGCAACAGCACCCATGGAACTGGAAAGCATTATGCTAAGTGAAATAAGCCAGTCAGAGATAGACAAATACCGCATGATCTCACTCATTTGTGGAATATAATGAACAACATAAACTAATGAACAGGAACAGACTCAGAGGCAGAGAAACATTGAACAGAATGCTGGTCCTCAGAGGGAAGGTACAAGAGGGAGGGGGAGGAGGAGAGATTAACCAAAGGACTTGCATGCATGAATATAAGCCTAAGCAATGGACATGAACACCAGGAGGGTGAGGGCATGAGTTTGGGAAGGGCTGTGGGGGTTAATAGAGGAATAAGGACACATATGTAATACCTTAATCAATAAATAAATTGTGGAAAAGAAAAAAAATAAATCCTATATACTTGATTTCAGCTGGTCCTGGCCTCTGCTCAAGCAGGCACTAAAAAAAAAAGTATGGGTTGGGACCTTGGGTTTCCAGGGGGTGATCAGGCCAGGATGGGATGGCAGGGGCCATTGGGGGTAAGCAGGCCATCAGTGGGGGTCAATTGGAGGTGATAAGGACATTGGAGGGGGGCAGTTTGAAGTGAGCAGGCCAGCAGGTGGCAGTTGGGGATGAGTAGGCCAGTGGGGAGGTAAGGTGGGTTTGAACAGGCCAGCAGGTGGGGGGCAGTTGGGGTGAGTAGGCAGGCAGTGGGGGGTAGTTAGGGGCAAGCAGGCCACCATGCATAGTGGTTAAGGGCAATCAGGCAAGTAGGAAAGCAGGTGAGCAGCTGGAGCCAGCATTCCCAGATTGTGAGAATGATGTTCAACTGTTGCTTTAAGCCCGATCTCTGTAAACCAGCAGTAGGACATCCTTCGAGGGTTCCTAGATTGGAGAGGTTGCAGGCCGGGCTGAGGAACATCCCCAACCCCATGCATGAATTTTGCACACTGGGCCACTAGTCTATATGTAAAATCTTAAATACTCCACCAGAAATCTACTAGATTTAATAAATGAATTTGGCATTGTAGCTGGGTACAAAATTAACACCCAACAATCAATAGTATTTTTATACAACAGTAATGAACTCTAAGAAAACAAAACAAAACAAAATTCCATTTACCATTGCAACAAAAATATTAAAATACCTATGAATAAATTTAACCTAAGCAGTAAATACCTGTACTTGGAAAACTACAGGCGCTGAAAAAAGAGTTGGAGGAAGATATAAGCAAATAGAATATACCGTGTTCATGGACTAGTAGAATCAACATCATTAAAATGTCATACTACCCAAAGCAATCTATAGGTTCAATGCAATCATCATTAACCATTTGTATGACATAAGTGTCTATAGACACAAGCAGTGGACCTTTTTAAATTAAATTCAAAATATTGAGGCATGTGGGGATGGTTTCCCTTTTGGACGCATGGCAGTTAACTGGTTAAAATACCAACAGCATATTTTACAAACCTAGAACAAACTCTCCAAAAATTTATATGGAATAAAAAAAAGACCACAAATAGCTGCAGCGATCTTGAGAAAGAAGAACATAGTTGGAGGGATCATAATACCATATATCATGTTATCCTACAAAGCAACCATACTCAAAACAACCGGGTATTGGCACAAAAACCAGCAAGTAGATCCGTGGAAGAGAAGAGAGAAGCCTGAAATCTACCCAACCCATTGTGTTCAATTAATATTTGACAATTGAGGTAAGAGATACAAAGGAGTAAAGAGAATCACTAAAATAAATGGTGCCAGCAAAACTGGACAGGTACATGCAAAAAAAGGAAACTAGACCACCAACTTACACCATACACAAGAATAAAGTCAATATGAATAAAAAATTAAATGTAAGCCATGAAACTATAAAAATATTAGAAGAAAACATAGGCAGTAAAATCTAAGGCATCTCACATAGCAGAATTTTTGCCAATACATCTCTTAGGAAAGGGAAACTATGGAGAAAATAAATAAATGGGGCTATATCAAAATAAAAAGCTTCAATACAGCAAAAGAACCATCAACAAAATGAAAAGACATCTCACTGCATAGGAGAACAGATTTGTCAAAGATACATCTGGTAAGGGGTTAATTTTCAAAATATATAAGGAACTCATACAACTTTAAAAAAGAAAACACACAACCAAATGAAAAGGGGCAAAGGACCTAAATAGACACTTCTCTAAAGTGGATGTACAAAATGCCAAGAGACATATGAAAAAATGCTTAAAGTCACTAATCATCAGAGAGATTCAAGTTAAAACGATAATGAATTATCACCTTACACCTGTTATAATGTCTATTATCAACAAATCAACCAACAAGAAGTTCTGGCCAGGATGTGGAGAAAAGGGAGCCTTAGCACAATGCTGGTGGGAAAGCAGTCTAGTGCAGCCACCATGGAAAACAATATGGATATTCCTCAAAATATTAAAAATGGAACTACCATTGACCAATGATCCCATTTCTAGGAGTATATCATACAAAACCATCAATACCAATGAGAAAGAATATATGCAAGCCTATGTTCATAGCAGAACGGTTTACAATAACTAAGACTAGGCAACAGCTTAAGTTCCCATCAGCAGATGAGTGGATAAAACGTTTTGGTACATTTACACCACGCATGTTAAACTTGTGAACTGAGGGCCACATGTGGCCCAAAACAAATGTTTTTTTCAGCCCAGCCAATATAGCAGTATATAAAAACCATTTTAATAAAAATTTTGTAATTTAATTTTTACAATATCCTGTTATATATAATCCTATCTAATAAAGAGGAAATATGCTAATTGACCTTCATGCCATTGCAAAGATGTTGGCACCCACAGCCAATAATGAGGGAATATGCTAATTGACTGTCCCACCATCAAAGATGGCGGCACCCACAGCCACAAGATGGTGGCACCCAGTCCCCTCAGCTCCACTAGTGTAGCAGCATGTGACAAGGCCAGGCCTGCCCTTCAGCAGGCCTGGCTGCTCCACCTACCTGCCACCAGAGTCCCCCAGTCCTCTTAGCCCCTAGCTGCCCAGGGCCGGGCCGAGGTGCAGGCAAGCAGTAACCAGGGCCAGCCAAGGCTTGCGCTGCTTGTAGTAGCAGCAGCAGAGTTGTGATGGATGCATCGCCTTCCCTTGATTGCCAGGTTACCTCCCGCTCTTGAGGGCTCCCAGACTATGAGAGAGGGCAGGCTGGGCAGAAGGACCCCCATCTAGTGCATGAATTTTCATGCACCAAGCCTCTAGTTATTAATAATGAACTACAATGTTTGCTAATGACTGATTAATATAATCATGTTGCATTCATTTCCCTTACATGCCTTATGTGCAGGCGCACTATTTTCTCCACTAATGCTAGCAGCATATATTTTAGCAGATGATTTTCATGTCATTAGTCTTATACCGACTTGTTTGGTATACACAGGAAACATTTTGCTTTCGGAGAAAAAGAAAAGTAGGTTTATTTGTGTTATACTTATTAATTTGTGCAGTTATTCAGTGTCTGGTAAGTTAATGTTCAAGAAAAAATATTAATTTTTATTAAAATGTTCTATTATTTTATGTTAATAATTACTCATTTATTTTAGCCCTTTCTATTCAGCATGTCTCTATCAAAATAAAACTATGTTTCCATGAAAATTAAAACGTTTGTTTTTTTGTGGCCCACATAAACTTAAACTTATTAGCCTCTGAGTTTGACAAGCCTGATTTACACCATAGAATACTATACAGCTGTAAAAATGAAGTATCTCTTATCCTTTCAGACAGCATGGAGGGACCTAGACAGTATTATTCTTTTTTCCTTTCTTTTCATTTCTTTTCTTTTCTTTTCTTTTCTTTCCTTTTTTGCAGTATAACTTAGATTTAATATTAGTGCATATGTTTTCCTTTTTCCCCTCATTATCCTCCCCCCAGGCTCCCCTACAACCCAGCACATGTTTCCACCTGCCACCCCCCCCCCCACAGCCCCAATGTCTTTCATTCATTGGTTATGCTCATATGCATTCATACAAGTTTTTCGGTGGATCTCCCCCAGCACCCGCTCCCCACAATCCCCAGCCTTCCCCCTGTAGCTTGACAGCCTGTTCAATGCCTCCCTGCCTCGATATCAATCACTCTCCCGTTTCGTTCCATCAAAAATATCTTGCCTCTGCATACTAGAAATAAATGTATAAGAACAAAAAATGTTTGAGTCTCAGATTCAATGTCCAACTGTTCTGAGTCCCAGTTTCAATGTCAAATAGTTCTTTATGTGTACATGTCAGCAATGGTATCCAGACGGTGAACACATTGTGGCAATGCAAGATCCATCCTCTCTGGTATGGTCCTGGGCCGCCTGCAGCCATGCACAGCTGCCGACTGCTACCATGGCAAGGAGTCGTCAGTGTCCTCCATCTCTGGACTATCCTTGTGACTGGATCAGACCCGTCAGTTTCTCACTGTCACATGAACCCAAATGATCTTGGAGTTGTTCAACTGAGGTTTGACATTCTGATGGACTTTTCTCAGTCTCTGGATCCATTCTTGTTCATCAGTCTATGTCGTTCATTATATTCCACAAATGAGTGCGATCATGTGATATTTATCTTTTTTTGCCTGGCTAATTTCACTTAGCATAATGCTCTCCAGTTCTATCCAGGTTGTTGCAAAAGATAGGAGCTCCTTCTTTTTTACTGCAGTGTAGTATTCCATTGTATAGATGTACCACAGTTTTTTAATGCAGTCATCTGCTGATGGGCACTTAGGCTGTTTCCAAATCTTAGCTATGGTAAATTGTGCTGCTATGAACATAGGGGTGTATATATGCTTTCTAATTTGTGTTACTAGTTTCTTGCGGTATATTCCTAGAAGTGGCATCACTGGGTCAAATGGGAGCTCCATTTTTAGTTTTTTGAGGAAACCCCATACTGTTCTCCACAGTGGCTGCACCAGTCTACAATCCCACCAGCAGTGCAGGAGAGTTCCTTTTTCTCTGAATCCTCTCCAGCACATGTTGTTAGTTGATTTGTTGATGTAAGCCTTTCTGACAGGTGTGAGATGGTACAGCATAATCGTTTTGATTTGCATCTCACGGATAATTAGTGACTTTGAGCAGGTTTTCATATGTTTTTGGGCCTTCATTTTGTCTTCTTTCGAAAAGATTCTATTTAGGTCTGTTGCCCATTTTTTTATTGGAATATTTGTCCTCCTTTTATTGAGTTGTACGAGTTGCCTGTAGATGCTTGAGATTAAACCTTTATGACTGATAACATTTGCAAATATGTTCTCCCATACAGTGGGTTTTCTTGTTGTTTTGTTGATGGTTTCTTTAGCTGTGTAAAAGCTTTTTATTTTGATGTAGTCCCATGTGTTCATTTTCTCTTTAGCTTCCATTGTCCTAGGAGCGCTATCACTGAAGAAGTTCTTTTGGCATATGTCTGAGATTTTTCTTCCTGTGGATTCATCTAATATTTGTATGGTATCCCAGATTATGTTTAATTCCAGTATCCATTTTGAGTTTATTTTTGTGTATGGTGTAAGTTGGTGCTCTAGTTTCATTTTTTTGCATGTATCTGTCCAATTTTCCCAACACCATTTATTGGAGAGTCTATCTTGACTCCATTTTATGTCCATGGCTCCTTTGTCAAATACTAATTGAGCATAGTGGTTTGGGTTGATATCTGGATTCTCTATTCTATTCCATTGATCTATATTTCTGTTCTTGTGCCAGGACCAGGGTGTTTTGAGAACAGTAGCTTTGTAATACAGCTTGAAATCTGGTATTGAAATCCCACCAACTTTGTACTTATTTCTCAGGATTGCTATGGCTATTCAGGGTCTTTTTTTATTCCAGATGAATTTTCGGAGAGTTCTTTCAAGGTCTGTGAAATATGCCATTGTTATTTTAATGGGGAGTGCATTAAATTTATACATTACTTTGGGTAGTGTGGACATTTTAATGATGTTGATTCTCCCGTTCCATGAACATGGTATGTTCTTCCATCTGTTTACATCTTCCTCTATCTCTTTTTTTAGTGTCCTGCAGTTTTCCGCGAATAGGTCTTTTACCGTCTTAGTTAAGTTTATTCCTAGTTATCTTAATTTTTTTGGTGTGATGGTAAATGGGATTTCTTTTTTAGTCTCTCTTTCTGTAAGTTCACTATTAGTGTATAGAAATGCCATAGATTTCTTGGCATTAATTTTGTAGCCTGCTACATTGCTGAACTCGTTTATTAAGTCTATTAGTGTTTTTTTATGGAGTCTTTCGGTTTTTTTATGTACAATATCATGTCATCTGCAAATAAAAATAGCTTTAGTTCTTTTCCAATTTGGATGCCTTTTATTTCTTCTTCTTGTCTAATTGCAATGGCTAATACTTCCAGTACTATGTCGAGCGGGAGTGGTGAGAGTGGGCATCCCTATCTTGTTCCTGTTCTTAGGGGAAATGGTTTTTGCCCATTGAGTATGATGTTGGCTCTGGGTTTATCATATATGGCTTTTATTATGTTGAGATATGATCTTTCTATACCTATCTAGTTGACAATTTTTATCAAGAAAGGGTGTTGGATTTTGTCAAATGCTTTTTCTGCATCAATTTATATGACAATGTGATTTTTTTCTCTCAATTTGTTTATGTGATGTATCACATTTATTTATTTGCAGATATTGTACCATCCTTGCATTCCTGGAATAAATCCTACTTGGTTATGGTGTATGATCTTTCTGATGTACTGCTGGATCCAATTTGCTAGAATTTTGTTGAGGGTTTTGGCATCTATATTCATGAGGGATATTGGCCTGTAATTATCTTTCATTGTGTCATCTTTATCTGGTTTTGCTATTAGGGTGATGCTAGCTTCATAGAAGGAGTTTAGAAGTATTCCATCCTCTTGGATTTTCTGGAATAGTCTGAGGAGGATAGGTTTTATTTCTTCCTTGAATGTTTGGTAAAACTCCCCTGTGAAGCCATCTGGCCCTGGGCTGTTGTTTGCTGGAAGCTTTTTGATGACTGCTTCATTTTTTCTAGTTATTGGTTTATTGAGCTGTTTAGATTCTTCCTGATTTAGTTTTGTGAGGTTATATTTTTCTAGGAATATATCCATTTCTTCCAGGTTGTCCAATTTGTTGGAGTAGAGTTGTTCATAGTATTTTTTAACAATCCTTTGTATTTCGATGGTGTCTGTTGTTATTTCACCTCTTTCATTTCTGATTTTATTTATTAGGGTCCTCTCTCTTTGCTTCTTGGTGAGCCTGGCTAGAGGTTCATCATTCTTGTTTACCCGTTCAAAGAACCAGCTCTTTGTTTTGTTGATCTTCTGTATTGTTTCTTTGGTCTCTATGTCATTTATTTCTGCTCTGATCTTTACTATTTCCTTCCTTCTTCTTACACTGGGCTTTTCTTGTTGCTTTCTTTCTAACTCTTTGAGTTGTTTGGTTAGATAATTTATTGCTGCTGTTTCTTGTTTTTTTGTTTTGTTTTGTTTTGTTTTGTTTTGTTTTGCAATAGGATTGTAGAGCTATGAATTTACCTCTCAAAGGTGCTTTCATTGTGTACCATAGATTTTGGATTGTTGTGCTATCATTGTCATTTGTTTCCATGATGTTTTCTATCTCTTCCTTGTTCTCTCTGGTAACTCAGTCATTGTTCAATAGCACACTGTTTAGTCTCCATGTGTTTGATTTCTTTGGATTGTTTTTATTTTAGTTGATTTCCAGATTTATGCCACTGTGATCTGAGAATATGCTTGATATGATTTCCATCTTCTTGAATTTGGAGAGACTTTGCCTTTGACCCAACATATGTTCTAGTTTTGAGAATGACCCATGGGTACTTGAAAAGAATGTATATTCTGTGGCTTTGGGGTGAAATGATCTTAAGATATAAATTAATTACATTTGTTCTTGTGAGTCATTGAGAATTGATGTTTCTTTACTGATTTTTTGTTTAGAGGATTTGTCCAATGGTGATAGTGGGGTAGTAAAGTCTCCTACTATGATTGTATTGCTGTCTATCTCTCCCTTGATATCCTCCAGGAGATTTTTTATGTACTTGGGTGCTCCTGTATTGGGTGCATATATGTTTACCAGAGTTATTTCTTCTTGTTGCCTTGCTCCCTTTAGTATTATGACGTGGCCTTCTTTATCTCTTGTTATGTCCTTCACTTTGAAATCTAATTTGTCGGATATAAGTATTGCTACCCCAGTTTTTTTCCCATTTCCATTCACCTGAAGAACCTTTTTCCATCCTTTCACCCTCCGTCTGTGTGCATCTTTTTTTCGGGGGTAGGTTTCTTTTAGACAGCTGATACCTAGGTCGTGTTTTCTTATCCAGTCCATTACCCTATGTCTTTTGATTGGAGCATTTAATCTATTTACATTTAAAGTTATTATTGATAGGTACTTATATGTTGCCATTTTTGTTCTTTACCCCTGTGTTCCTTCTTCGCTTCCTATTTCTTTTACCCCAGACCCTTTAGCATTTCTTGCATAGCTGGTTTGGTGGTAAGGAATTCCCTTAGTCCTTTTTTTGTCTGTGAAGCTCCTGATTTGACCTTCAATTTTGATTGATCGCCTTGCTGGGTACAGTATTCTAGGATTCAGACCCTTCCTTTGCATGACTTTGTATATTTCATTCCATTGCCTTCTGGTCTGATAGGTTTCTGTTGAGAAATCACTTGTTAGTCTGATGAGAGTTCCTTTGTAGGTGACTTTCTATCTCTCTCTGGCGACTTGAATGTATTCTACTAGACTATCTATGGATACCAATGAATAAAAGTGAATCAAGAAATTAGATGGAGATAATAGGAAAGCTTAGCTTAGTGCAAAGCATGAAAGTATTATTAAGCTAACATAAACATATTATAGGCCCAGTACATCAAATTTGTGCACATTAAAAGGGAATTAATTAGAGGAAATATTTCAATATTGCTATTTTCCCTTTATCTATAAATGTCATAGATGATAGAAAATTAGTAAAATGTATATGAAAATCTCCCTCTTGTCAGATTCTTTGGTGCATTGTGGGACCCAGAATCAAGTCCCTGCCCACCCGTGAGCACCTCAAAATCGCATGAGACCCAGACCTCACCAGTGCCACCCCCATCAAGCTCTGCAAGGTGGGGCGCAGTCTCAGGTCCCTGGGTTCAAAGCCAGATGGGACACACAGCCTTAGGGCCCCCTGTGAAGCCTCAGGTCCCTCTGCCCCAGTGTGAGGGCACAAGCGTATGAGGGCACCAGGGCACGAGGGCACAACTACTATTTGCATATTAGCTCTTTATTATATAGGATTATATAGGATGTGAGATACAGAAAATAAGGGGTGGAGAATGGAACATAAGGTGGCAATTGGCCTAATAAAGTGATTTATGCTCATTTCAGAGGTTCTTAATAGCATATGACAGTAACTTTCATATTCAGCTCCAAAGAATTCTCACTCCATAATTTATCCCTGGGTCTTGCCTTATAATATAGTTTGTGACTGGCTCTTTACCCTAAGACTTCTGGTCACTTGCCACACCCTATACACAAAATTACTCATTAGGCAAGAATCCCCCAAAAGCTAAATTTTTCCATTATAAAATTATTTCCCATATTGTAAAATACATTTTCCATAAAGAGAAACAATACTTGGTGGGAAATACATTATTATACTGACTACAGATATGGGAGTCAAATTTTCTGAATCCTCACCTTTGTTTCTCCACTGATTCAGATTTAGAAGAACAAGCTTTTACTAGAAGCTTTAAGAACAAATATTTACTTTGGTTCAATTCAAAGCTAGACTCAATATAAAGACCTCTTTTTATTTGTAATGGAGTGACTATGTTGGATCAGCTCAGCAGAAACACTGGTTCTAGACCCATTCCTTTTAAGAATTTGCCTTGTGAAAGTCCTTCCTCTGAGTTAAGTGACTGCACAGTTATGATATAGGTTTAATAGGTGCTGCTTATTCCAACACAGCTGTGACAGCACAAGTAGAATCATGACAGTATAAATTACAGTGTGCTAGACTAAACTCTGCTTAGTAAATTCTTCCATAGTAGCCATGGATCAGGATAATAAATATTTGCTTTGTAACAGCTTTCACAAAAAAGAAAGAAGAAAGATTTGTTTATTACAGATTTACCCAAAGAACTTTGGAAAAATTAAGGATGGTCCTTGACTGACCACCTGAAATACATACCCATTTCACCACCACAACTCATATACCTACACATTTTTCTCTAACATTAACATTCTTTTTTGTATAATTTCCTCATTGAGATATAATTAACATTGTATTATATTAACTTTAGGTATTTGAGATAATAATTTGAAATATGAATATATTTTGAAATAATAGCCACAATATATCAAATTACTACCCATCATCATACAGTTACAATTTATTTTTTAAATCTTTATTGTTGAAAATATTACTCATGTCCCCTTGTTCCCCCATTGACCTTTTCCATCCTGCTCCACACCCCACTTCAGGCCACCACTCTATTTTCTGTTTTTCTGAGTTATGCATATAAGCATATAAGTTCATTGGTTGATCTCTTCCCATCTGCCCACCCCACCCTGCCTTCCCTCTGAATTTGACAGTGCTTGTAAGTCTCTGGATCTATTTTTTTGTTCATCAGCTTATATTGTTCATTAGATTCCACATATGAATGAGATCATGTTATACTTATATTTCTCTAATTTGGCTTATTTCACTTAGCATAATTCTCTCCAGTTCCATCCATGCTGCTGCAAATGGTAAGAGTTATTCCTTTTTTACAGCAGCATAGTATTCCATTGTGTAGATGTACCACCATTTTCTAATCCACTCATCTGCTGATGGGCACTTAGGCTGTTTCTAAATCTTAGCTATGGTGAATTGTGCTGCTTTGAACATAGGGATGTGTATATTCTTTCTGATTGGTGTTTATGATACTTTGGGATAAATTCTTAGAAGTGGGATAACTGGATCAAATGGGAGTTACATTTTAATTTTATGAGGAAACTCCATACTGTTTTCCACAGAGGCTGAACTAGTCTGCATTCCCACCAGCACTGCAAGAGGATTTCCTTTTCTCTGCATCCTCACCAACACTTGTCATTTGTTGATTTGTTGATGATATCCAGTCTGATAGGTGTGAGGTTGTACCCCTTTATTGTTTTGATTTGCATCTGTTGGGTGATCAGTGTCTTTGATCATTTTTTTCATATGCCTCCTGACCTGCTATATGTCTACTTTCAAGAAGTGTTTATATAGGTTCTTTGTCCAATTTTAAGTTTAATTGCTTATCTTCCTTTTGTTAAGTTGTCTGAGTTTCCTATAAATTTTGGAGATTAACCACTTTTTGGATGTATCATTGGCAAATATGTTCTCTCATGCACTAGGGCTCTCTTGTTATTTTGTTAATGGCTCCTTTTGCTGTGTAGAAGCTTTTTATTTTCATGTAGTTCCATCTGTATACTTTCTGTTTGGTTTCTATTGTCCTAGGAAATGTGTCAGTAACCATATTGTTATGAGACATCTATAAGATTTTGCTGCCTGTAATTTCTTCTAAGATTTTTATGGTTTCGTGTATTACATTTAAGTATTTTATTCATTTTTATTTTATTTTTGCATATGGTTTAAGTTGGTGGTCTAGTTTCATTTTTTCTAAGTATATGTCCAATTTTCCAAACACCAATTAATTGAAAAGACTGTCTTGAGTCCATTGTATGCTCTTGCCTCCTTTGTCAAATATTAACTGAACATAATGGATTGGGTCAGTTTATGGGTTCTCTGTTCTATTCCATTGATCTATATGCCTGTTTTTTTGCCAGTATTGGACTATTTTGAGTACAATCTTTAGAATATAACTTGATATTTGGTATTGTGATTCCTCCTACTTTCTCAAGATTGCTGTACCTATTCAGGGTCTTTTTTTATTCCATATAAATTTTGGGGTACTTTTTTCTATGTCTGTGAAATATGCCATTGGTATTTTAATGGGAAGTGCATTGAATCTATTGATTGATTTGGATAGCATGGACATTTAATGATGTTGGTTCTACCAGGCCATGAACAAGGTATATTCTTCCACTTGTTTAAACCTTCTTCTATATTTTTTCAATGTCCTATAGATTTTTGAGTACAGGTCTTTTACCTCCTTGATTAAGTTTATTCCTAAGTATCTCAACTTTTTGGTACAATGGTAATTGGTATTTTTTTAGTTTATTTTCTGAGAGTTCATTATTGGTGTATGAAAATGCCATAGATTTCTGAGTTTTATTTTTTTATTCTTTTTTTGTTTTTTTAATCTTTATTGTTCAGTTTATTAATTACATTGTTTCCCCTTTTTTATCCCCCTATATCTCCCCTCCACCCTGTACCTATCCCAACCTTCCACCCTCACATCCACTCCCCACTGTCCTCTCCCATTGTTGCAAGATTTTTGTCCAGTCTCTTGCTGTACTTCCCACAACCCTTTTCTCCCCAAGAATTGTCAGTCCATTCCCTCTCTATGTCCATGTTTCCGTTACATTCACCAGTTCATCAGCCTATCAATTCACTTGCTTTTATGTTCATTTGTTGATAGATGTGTATTTGTTGTTCATAATTTATATTTTTACCTTTTTCTTCTTCCTCTTCTTAAAGAATATCTTTCAGCATTTCATATAATATTGGTTTGGTGGTGATGAACTCCTTTAGCTTTTTCTTATCTGCGAAGCACTTTATCTGATCTTCAATTCTGAATGATAGCTTTGCTGGATAGAGTTATCTTGGTTGTAGATTCTTGCTCTTCATTATTTTGAATATTTCTTGCCACTCCCATCTGGCCTGCATCGTTTCTGTTGAGAAATCCGCTGACAATCGTATGGGTGCTCCCCTGTAGGTAACCAACTGTTTTTCTCTTGCTGCTTTTAATATTCTCTCTTTATCTTTTGCTCTTGGCATTTTAATTATGATATGTCTTGGTGTGGTCCTCTTTAGATTCCTATATTTTGGGGTTCTGTGTACTTCTTGGGCTTTTAAGTCAGTTTCTTTCACCAGGTGGGGGAAGTTTTCAGTCATTATTTCTTCAAGTAGGTTTTCATTAACTTGCTCTCTCTCTTTTTCTGGCACCCCAATAATTCGGATGTTGGCATGCTTGAGGTTGTCCCAGAGGCCCCTTACACTATCTTCAATTATCTGAATTCTTTTTGTTTCTTGCTTTTTTAGCCTAGTGGATTTTGCTTCTTTGTATTTCAAATCTTTGACTTGGTTCTTGTGGCCCTTTGGACTGCTTTTAGGACTTTGTGTAATATTTTTTATTTCAGTCTGTGTATGCTTGATTTCTAGTTGGTCCTTTTTCATATCCGTGAGGGTGTGGTTCATATCCTCAGAGGTCTTGTTCATTTCCTTGAGGGTCTCATTCATTTCCTTGTAAGTATCATTCATTTCCTGGTTGGTCTTGTTTATTTCCTCGTTGATCTGGTTTATTTCCTCCTAGTTGTCATTAAGTTCATTGGCCTTTTCTAGGAGCCTCTTGAAAAGCCTTATAACCGTGGTTTTGAACTCTATGTCTTGTCGTCTTTTCTCCTCCATTTCTTTCACACCTGATTTCTTTCCATGTCTCTGCATGGTGGCTGCTTTATGTGGTGGATATCCTCAAATGGACAGTGGCTCAGTCTCCCCAGTTACCTGAGCTGGGTACTCTTACTGCAATCCTTTATGGGTTGTATTCAGTGTTTTTGAATTTAAACCCAGCTTTTTGTTGTTAGCCCTAGGAGGGTTTGACCTCCAGGCCAATTGGCTGTGAAGGGAGACTGTTCAGGTTGGATGGGTGGAGTCTCTGAGCTGCACAGGCAGCCTCAGTGTCAGCTACGTCCTATGCAGCGCTCGTGCACGCGGATCTCTGTTGGATGGGGATGGCTGCAGATACCTCCAAGAGAAAGCTGCCAGTCTCTTCCCCTTCCCAGATAACTCTGCCTCTCCCCAAATGAGTCTGCACACCCAAAGTCTAGCCCAGGGTTGTAAAATAGGTGGTTTCCGGGTCCAGGAGACAAGTTTTAAGGGAGCCAGTAGCGCGTTTGTGCGACATTTGCGCCCAAACTTCTTTTCCCAGCTGCCTGGTTTTTCCACAGACTAGGAGACCTCTGCCACGCCCCTCTTCCAGGGTGCGTCCCCCGGACCTCGGACCTCGCCTGCCACTGGGGAATTTGTGCAGTGGGACGTCTCTTCAAGGCTGCGCTCCCGCCACTCTTTTGAGTCTCAGTGTCCCACCTTTGCTTTTATTTGTGGAGTTTTCACTCAGCCAGCTTTCTGGTGATTCTGGGTGATGTTTGTTTTGTTGTTATGTTGTAGTTTCTGAATCGTTGCGCAGGGCAGAACAATAGGTGTTTACCTATGCCGCCATCTTGGTTCCTCCAGATTTCTGAGTTTTAATTTTGTATCCTGCAAAGTTGCTAAATTCATTTATCAAACTTATTAGTTTTTTGATGGAGTCTTTAGGTTTTTCTATGTACAATATCTTATGATAACTTTTAAGATTTATTTTTGTAAAAAATATTAATATTGTATTATCGTTAACTCTAATAACCATGATGAACATTATATCCCCAGAATTTATTTATTTTATAACTATATATTTACATTTTTTATCATTTTCTCTCATTTTACAATTTCATTGACTTCCCACCAATCTCTTCTTTGTGTTTGTAATTTGGGATTTTGTTTGGTTTATTTTTATTAATTTGTCTTTAGATTCCACATATAATTTAGATCATACTGTATTTTTCTTTCTATGTCTACCATATCACCTAGCATACTGTCTTCAAGGTCCACCCATATTGGTGCAAATATCAGGATTTCCTACTTTTAGAGGGCTGAGCAATAACCCACTTTTACTTATGCATTCATCTATCAATGGACACTTACGTTGTTTACTTGTGTTAATTATTGTAAATTGTACTGCAATGAACATAAGAGTACAAATATCTTTTCAAATTAATGTGTTTTTTTTCTTTCGGGCAAATACTCAGAAGTGGAATTACTATATCATACGGTATTTTTTTTTCAATTTTTTTGAGAAATTTCTATAGTTTTTCCCATAGCAACTGTACCAGTGTGCATTTCCACCAACAGTGTACATGGATTTCCTTTTCTCCACATCCTTACCAACACTTATATATTGTCTTTTTTATAACAGACATTGCCACAGATGTGAGGAAATATTGTGATTTTTCACTTGAATTTTCCTGATGATGAGCAACATTAAACACATTTTAATATACTTGCTAACTATCTGTGTAGCTTCACTGGACAAATGTCTATTCAGATCTTCTATCAATTTTTAAATCAAGTTGTGTTTTCTTAAATTGTGTTTTATGACTTTTTATATATTTCATATATTAATCACTTATCAAATATATGCAAATGTTTTCTCCCATTCTTTAGATTGCATTTTCATTTTATTAATGGTTTCTTATGCTCAAGCATTTAGTGTTTTTTACACTTGTTTATTTGTTTATTTTGTTGCCTTTGCTTTTGATTGCAAAATGAAAACTTATTACCAACTGAAATCAAGGAACTTATGACCTGTTTTCTTTTAGAATATTTATGGATTCAGGTCTTGAATTCAAGTATTTAATTTATTATTTGAGTTTATTTTGTGAATGATCTGGACAGTGGTCCAGCTTTTCCAGTGCCATGTATTGAAGAGTCTGTTCTTTCCCATCCTATATAATAAAAACGTAATATGCAGATGGTCATTACGCCGTGAAGCATAACGACTGAACGCGTAATGACCAGATGGCGGATCAGCAGGAGGTTGGGGCAGCGAGCTACAAGTGGGCAGTGGAGAGCTTCAGGAGGGAGCAAGGCAGCAAGCTATGACGGGGGACAGGGAGCAGGGGGAGCTACAGGAGGGTAGGGAAGTGGGCGAAGAGCTATTGGAGGGTGGCTGCAAGCTAATGGTGAGCTACTGGCATATGGATTTGTGCCTAGGGCTACTAATTACATATAGTTGGCTCTGTCATAAAGTCATTGACCTGTTAAACTCTACATGTTTATTTCTGAGTTCTCTATTCTGTTCCCACTGAACTAATATCTGTTTTAAGCCATTAATAATACTGTTTTGATTGCTATAGCTTTGCAAAACAGTTTAAATCATGAATAATAATGCCTCCTGCCATATTATTCTTTCTCAAGATTGTGGTGGCTAGTCAGTGTCTTTTGAGGTTCCATGAAAAGTTTAGGATTGCTTGTTCTATTTCTGCAAAAATGCTACTTGAATTTTATTAAGGATTGCATTGGAATTATAGATTGCTTTTCAACAAGTAGTATGGATATTTAAAATATTCCAATTCATGACCATGGAATACCTCCCCATTTCTTTGTGTCTTGCTCAATTTTTTTCATCAGTTTATTATAAGATTAAGAGTACAGTTCTTTTTCCTCCTTGCTTAAATGTATCCCTAGGCACTTTACTTTTTAAATGTAAATAGGATTGGTTTTCTAAATTCATATTTCATTATTATTATACTAGAAGCCTGGTGCAAAATTTATGCATGGTGGGAAGGCCTCAGCCCAGCCTGCACCTTCTCCAATCCAGGAACCCTGCAGGATCAGGCCTAAACTGGCAGTCAGATATCCCTCTCACAATCTGGGACCACCGGCTCCTAACCACTTGACTGCCTGCCTGCCTGATTGCCCCTAATTGCCTCTGCCTGTCAGCCTGATCGCCTCCTAGCAGCTCCCCTGCTGGCCTGATTGCCCCCAACTGCCCTCCCTTGCTGGCCTGATTGTCCCTAACTGCCTCTGCCTGCCAGCCTAATCACCCCCTAACTGCTCCGTGCCAGCCTGATTGCCCCAGCTGACGTTCCTTGCTGGACTGATCACTTCCTAACTGCTTGCTCCCCTGCCAGCATAATCACCCCTAACCACCTCTGCCTTGGCCCCTGCCACTGTGGCTTTGTACAGAGGAAATCGGATATCTGGAAGATGTCCGGGTGACCTGGTCTAATTAGCATATCACCCTTCTATTAGTATAGATAGAAACAAAAGCAATTTTATATAAATATCATGCAACTTGACTAAACTTATACATTAGTTCTAAAAGTTTTGGAGAGGAGACTTTAAACTCTATGTATAATATCATGTGATCTTCAAATAGTTTTGTGTCTTCTATTCTGATAAAAACGTATTTTTGCTTCTTTTTATTGCCTACTTGCTCTGGCTAGGATTGACAATACAGTGTTGAATAAAAATGGTGGGAGTGGCCATTCCTATATTAGTTCTGATCTAGAGGAAAGTTTTCGGCTTTTCATCATTGAATGTGATGTTAGCTGAGAGCTTGTCATATATGGCCTTTATTATGCTGAGGTACATTTCCTTTTAATTAACTGTCTTGAGAGTTTTTATCATAAATGGAGGTTTAATTTTGTCAAATGCTTTTTGTGTATCTATTGATATAAAAATCATATGATTGTAGCTTTCAATATATTAAAGTGGTATGCCACACATATTGATTTATATATACCAAGGATAATATTACTTGATCATGATGAATGATTCTTTAAAGTGCTGGCAAATTGTTTTGCTAGTATTTCAATGAGATTTTTGCACGACATTCATTATGGATATTGATTTGTGATTTTTTTTCTTTTTTAATTTATTTATTGATTTATTGATTAAGGTATGATATATGTGTCCTCATCACCCATTATCCTTTCCAATCCCCTCCTCCCCCCTTCACCACTTTTGCCGTCACCCCCCTGGTGTCCATGTCCATTGATTAGGCTTATATGCATGCATAAAAGTCCTTTGGTTGATCTCTTCCCCTTACTCCCCCCCTCCCCTACCATCCCTCTGAGGTTTGACAGTCAATGCTTTTCTGTCTCTGTATCTGTTTTTGTTCATCGGTTTATGGTGTTTATTGTATTCCATAAATGAGTGAGTTCATGTGATACTTATCTTTCATTGACTGGCTTATTTCACTTAGCATAATGTTCTCCAGTTCCACCCATGCTCTAGTTTGAAGCAGACACCTTTTTCTTCTTCTTAAAGAATACCTTTCAGCATTTCATATAATACTGGTTTGGTGTTGATGAACTCCTTTAGCTTCTTCTTATCTGTGAAGCTCTTTATCTGACCTTCAATTCTGAATGAAAGCTTTGCTGGGTAGAGTAATCTTGGTTATAGGTTCTTGCTCTTCATCCCTTTGAAATTTTCTTGCCACTCCTGTCTGGCCTGCATAGTTTCTGCTGAGAAGTCAGCTGACAAGCGTATGGGTGCTCCCTTGTAGGTAATTAAGTGTTTTTGTCTTGCTGCTTTTAATATTCTCTCTTTGTCCTTTGCTCTTGGCATTTTAATTATGATGTCTTGGTGTGGTCTTCTTTGGATTCCTTTTGCTTGGGGTTCTTGCACTTCCTGGACTTGTAAGTCTATTTCTTTCACCCGGTAGGGGAAGTTTTCAGTCATTATTTCTTCAAATATGTTTTCCGTATCTTGCTCTCTCTCTTCTTCTGGCACCCCCATAATTCTGATGTTGGTACATTTGAAGTTGTCCCAGAGGCTTCTTACACTATCCTCAAATTTTTGGATTCTTTTTTCTTTTCAGTTGAGTGTTTTTGGCCTCTTGGTATTTCAAATCTTTGACTTGATTCTTGTATTCCTCTAGTCTGCTGTTGGGTTTCAGTGTATGTTTAGTTTCTAGTTGGTCCTTTTTCATATCCACGAGGGTCTGGTTCATCTCCTCGAGGGTCTTGTTCGTATCCTTGAGGTTGTCGCTGAGCTTATTGGCTTTTTCTAGGAGCCTCTTGAAATACCTTATCATTGTGGTTTTGAACTCTATATCCAATCATTTGTTTTCCTCCATTTCTTTTGTTTGCGATATTTTTTTCTCTCCCCATTTTCACTGCTTCCCTGAGTTGGTTGGGTTGCTTTGTGTGCTAGGTGTTTCAACCTCCTCTGTTACTTGAGGTGTACACTCTTGGTGCACCCCTTTGTGGACTGTGTATACAACCTTGTTGCAGATAAGTCTTGTTTGTTGTTGGTATCACTGGGAGGAATCGACCTCAAGGCCAACTGACTGTGAGGATCAGCTGTGTCTACTCTAGGAGACAGCCTTCAGCATCTGGACTTGAAACCTTGCCAAAATCTCTGTGCTTGGTTTGGATGGGGTGGAGTTTCTGGGTGGGGCGGAGTTTCAGGGTGGATCTGACAGCTTTGGCTTCCAGTCAGCCCTGGCCCACGAGGTTGCTGGGTCCTAGCATCTGCAGGCAATCGCTGCAGGCACCTCTGTGAGAAAGGTGCTCTCACACTCTGCCTGCCACCAGAATGTCCAATCCCCAATGTATCCAGAATCTCAGATTTTCGCCTGGCACCTGGGTTCAGTGCAATTGGAACTCCTTTTTCCTTCTGCCAGACGCCAGCCACACAGTCAACAGAACGCCCTCACCGTGAGCACCTTTGCGTGCCCCCAGAGTTCTGCCTCTGGCCAGAGCTCTCCTCTCCTAACAGATGCAGCCAGCAACCCTTTCTTCCCCTCTGTGCACACTCACTTGCACACCTACAGAGGTCCACCTCTGGCTCTTCCCCTGGGATTCTGCCCGCAATCCAGGTTCTCTCAGTAAGAGTTGGTTCCCCCGGGTTATGAGTGCAAACCAAACTAGGTTCAGCCCAGCCAGGAGCCCCTGTCTCCTTTCTGCCAGATCACCCCTGCCAGGCTCAGACACTGTCCTCTCCCTCGTGCGAGTTTCCACCTTACTTGGGATTTGCAGAGGCTCTGATTATCCGTGTGCACCTCTGTCCCTCCAGTTTCAGATCTTCCAGTCAGCCAGCCTTCCTGTGGTTCTGGACAGTGTCCGTTCTGTCCTTCAGTTCCAATCTCATAATTGTTGTGTAGGGCAAAAGCCTAGGTGTTTACCTATGCCGCCATCTTGGTTTCTTTCCATGATTTTCTTTTCTTGTAGTTCCCATTTCTGCCTTTGGTGTCTGTGTAATGCTGGATTCATAAAATGAGTTTGTGAGTGTTTCCTCCTTTTTGATATTTTGGAAGAGTTTGAGGATTGGCATTATTTTTTTTTAATGTTTGGTAAAATTTTCCAGTGAAGCCATCTGATCCTGGGCTTTTCTTTATTGGGATTTCTTTTTTTTTATTACTGATTCAAACAACTTACTAGTAATTGGTCTGTTTAAATTTTCTAACTTTTCCTGATTCAGCCGTGGTAAGTTGTATGCTTCTAAGAATTTTTTCCTTTTTATCTAGAGTATCCAATTTGTTGGATTATAGTTGTTTACAATAGTACCTTATAATTATTTATATTTATGCAGTATCAGGTATAATGTCATATATATATATATATATATATATATATATATATATATATTGAGTGGCCAGATTATTATGATCTCTGAACGCATAATAATCTGGCCACTTTGTGTGTGTGTGTGTGTGTGTGTGTGTGTGTGTGTGTATTAGAGGCCCAGTGCATGAATTTATGCATGGATGGAGGCTGGCCAACCTGGCCAGGGGGAGGGGACATGAGTAGTTGGCTGGCCTGCTTGCTGGTCAAACTCCTGGTTGAGGGGACAATTTGCATATTAGCCTTTTATTATATAGGATATACACTGAGTGTCCAGATTATCATACATTCAGAGATCATAATAATCTGGCCACTCAATGTATATCCTATATAATAAAAGGCTAATATGCAAATGACCAAATGGTGAAATGTCTGGTCACTATGATGAGTGCTGACCACCAAGGAGCAGGCACTCAATGCAGGAGCTGCCTGCTGATGGTCAATGTGCTCCCACAGGGAGACCATTGCTCAGCCAGAAGCCAAGCTCACAGCTGGCAAGCACAGCTGGTGGGAGCATCTTCGACCTCCATGGCTATGCTAAGGATGTCCAACTGATGGCTTAGTGGGCCTAAGTTATCAGTTGGACATCCCCCCCAGGGCTCCTGGACAGATACATGCAAAAATATGAAGCTAGACCATCAACTTACACCATACACAAAAATAGACTCAAAATGGATGAAAGACTTAAACTTAAGAAGGGAAAACATAAAAATACTAGAGGAATCCACAGGCAGAAAAATCTCAGTCATATGCCACAGGAACTTCTTCAATGATATGGCTCCTAGAGCAATTGAAATCAAAGAGCAAATAAACAAATGAAACTACATAAAAATAAAAAGATTTTGCACAGCAAAAGAAACCATCAACAAAACAGCAAGAAATCCCACTGCATGGGAGAACATATTTGCCAATGTCACCACAGACAAGGGTTTAATCTCCAACATTTACAGGGAACTCATACAACTTAACAAAAGGAAGATAAACAATCCAATCAAAAAATGGGCAACGGACCTACATAGACACTTTTCGAAGGAGGAAAGAAGGAAGGCTAAGAGACATATGAAAACATGCTCAAAGTCACTAATTATCCAAGAGATGCAAATCAAAACAACAATGAGGTATCATCTCACTCCTGTCAGAATAACAATCATCAACAAATCAACCAACAACACAAGTGTTGGCGAGGATGTGGAGAAAAAGGAACTCTTTTGCACTGCTGCTGGGAATGCAGATTGGTGCAGTCACTGTGAAGAACAGTATGGAGTTTCCTAAAAAAAACTAAAAATGGAACTCCTATTTGACCCAGTGATCCCATTTTTAGGAATATATCCCAAGAAACTAAAAGCACAGATCAGAAAGGATTTATGCACCCCTATGTTCATTGCAACACAATTCACCATAGCTAAGATTTGGAAACAGCCTAAGTGCCCATCAGCAGATGGTTGGATTATAAAACTGTGGTATATCTACACAATGGAATACTATGCTGCAGTAAAAATGAAGGAGTTCTTACTATTTGCAACAGCATCGATGGAACTGGAAAGCATTATGCTAAGTGAAATAAGCCAGTCAGAGAAAGACAAATACCACATGTTCTCACTCATTTGTGGAATATAATGAACAACATAAACTGATGAACAGGAACAGACCCAGAGGCAGAGAAGCATTGACCAGAATGCTGGTCCTCAGGAGGAAAGTATGGGAGGTAGAGGGGAAGGAGGAGAGATTAACTAAAGGACTTGGATGCATGAATATAAGCCTAACCAATGGACATGAACAATAGGGGGGTGAGGGCATGTGTGGGGGTAGGGTTGGGGGGTTAATAGAGGGATAAGGACACATATGTAATACCTTAATCAATAAAGAAATTGTTGGGGGGAAAAAAGAGGGCACAGGCCAGACTGAGAGATCTCCCCAAGTACACAAATTTTGTGCACCATGCCTCTAGTGTATATATATATATATATATATATATATATATATATATATATATATAGTAGTTGATCATATTACAGATGTCTCCCATTCCCCCCTCCCATTACCCACCCTCCTCCCAGCCTCTACTCAACCCACAGGTCTTCACAACCTTATTTCCCTCGTCCACAGGCTATGCATATAAGTAATAAGTTCTTTGGTTTATCTCTTCTTCTTCCTCCACCCCCACATCAAGTTATGTCGATCTGTTTTGATGCCTCCATTCTTCAGGTCTCATTTATTTGATCAATTCATTTTCTTTATTAGATTCTATAAATAAGTGGGATCATATGATATTTGTCTTTCACAGACTGGCTTATTTCACTTAGCATAATATTCTCCAGGTCCATTCATGCTGTCCCAAAGGGGAAGAAATCCCTTTTATAGCTGCATAGAATTCCAATGTGTAAATGTCCCACATTTATCTTTATCCATTTATTTACTAATGGGCATTTAGGCTGTTTCCAAACCTTAGCTATTGTTAATAAAGCTACTATGAGCATAAGGGTGCATGTGTTCTTTCTGTTTGGTGCTTTGGGGTTTTTAGGATACATTGCCAGGAGTGGGAACACTGGGTCAAGGGAAGATTCATTTTTTTTTTAGTAACTCCACATTGCTTTTCATAGTGTCTGCACCAATCTGCATTCCTACCAACAGTGAAATAGTATATTCTTTTCTCCTCACATGCACTTGTAGTTTGTTGATTATTTGAAGAAAGCTATGCTGACAGGTGTGAGGTGAGATCACATTGTGGTTTTATTTTGCATTTCTATGAGGATTAGTGACTTTGAGCATTTTTTTTATATGTCTCTTGGCCAGTTGTATTGTCCTCTTTGGAAAAATATCTATTCAGGTCTTCTGCCCAGTTTTAATTGGATTTTTTGTCTTCCTTTTGTTGAGTTGTATGAGTATTTTACATATTTTGTATACTAACCCCTAATCATATGTACTAGAGGCCCTGTGCATGAAATTTATGCATGGGAGGAGGGGCTGTCAGCCCAGCCCACACCCTCTGCATGATCAGGCCTAAATCGGCAGTCAGACATCCCTTTCACAATCTGGGACCACTGACCTGCCTGCCTGATCACCCCTAACCACTCTTCCTGCCTGCCTCATTACCCCTAACCACTCACCTGCCTGCCTGTGCACCCCTAACCCCTCTGCCTGCCTGCCTGATCACCCCTAACTGCTCACCTGCTAGCATGATCACCCCTAACTTCTTACCTGCCTGCCTGATAGCCCCTAACCACCTCTGCTTGCCTGCCTGATCACCCCTAATCACTGTGCATCCCTGCCTGATGCAGCTAACTTCTCACCTGCCTGCCAGATAGCACCTAACCACTTTGCCTGCCTGCCTGATCACCTCTAACTGCTTGTCTGCATGCCTGATCACTCTAACCACTTGCCTGCCTGTCTGATTGCCTCTAACCACTCACCTGCCTGTCTGATTGCAACTACACTAGCAAGCCTACCAGATTATCCTTAACTGCTTGCTTGCCTGCCTGATCACTCCTAACTGCCTCTTCCTTGGGCCCTGCTGCCATAGCTTCATCCAGAAGGATGTCCAGAAGGTCATTTGGCTGTCTCATCTAATTAGCATATTGTGCTTTTATTATTATAGATCATTGGAAAATATGTTCTACCATGCAGTGTATTACCTTTTCATTTTGATGGTGGTTTCTTTGTTGTGCAGAAGCTTTTTATTTTGATGCAGTCTCATTTGTTAATTTTCTCCGTAGTTTCCTTTTCCCTAGGAGATGGATAGTCAAAAATTCTGCTACATGAGGTGTCTGAGATTTTTCTGACCATGTTAGCTTCTAAGATTTTTATGGTTTCCTGCCTTACATTTAAGTTTTTATTCATTTAGAGTTTATTCTTGTATATGGTGTAAGTTGGTGGTCTCATTTCATGTGTCTGTCCAGTTTCCCCAACACCATTTTTTGAAGAAATTGTCTTTATTCCATTGCATGTTCTTGGCTGCTTGGTCAAATGTTAATTGACTGTAATGGTGTGGGTCAATTTATGAGCTCTCTGTTCTCATCTATTGGCCTATATGCCTGTTCTTGTGCCTGTACCACCTTCTTTCAGTTATAATGGCTTTGTAGCATAGTTTGATATCCAGTATTGTGATCCAACATTGTTCTTTTTCAAGATTGTTACAGCTATTTGGGGCGTTTCATGTTCTCATGTAAATTTTTGGAGTATTTGTTCTATTTCTGTGAAGTATGTGATTGGTACTGGTATTTTAATAGGAATTGGATAGAATCTACAAATTGCTTTGGGTAGTGTAGAAATTTAATGATGTCAATTCTTGCAATCCATGAACATGCATATGTTTCCATTTGTATCTTCCTCTACTTCTATTCATTCATTCATTCATTCATTCATTTTAGGTTTTAAATGTCTGTATTTTATTTTATTTTTTTATTGTTTAAAGTGTTACAAATAGCAGTACATATGTCTCCTTTTCCCTCCATGGACCTCCCCCTGGCCTCCCCTACCCCCTGGTACATGCCCTCTCCCCTCTACCCACAGTGTCTGTATCCATTGGTTATCCCTATATGCATGCATAAAAGTCTTTAGGTTGATCTCTTAACCACTCCCCCCACCTCTCTCCTGCATCCCTGCTGCATTTTGAAAGTCTAATTGATGTTTCTTTGTCTCTGTATCTATTTCTGTTCATAGATTATGATGTTCATTATATTCCACAAATGAGTGAGATCATGTGATAGTTATCTTTTTCTGACTAGCCTATTTCGTTTAGCATAATGCTCTCCAGGTCCATCCATGCTGTTGTAAATGGTAAGAATCCCTTATTTTTCACAGCAGCATAGTATTCCATTGTGTACATGTACCACAGTTTTCTAATTCATTCATCTGCTGTTGGGCATTTAGGTTGTTTCCAAATCTTAGCTATAGTGAATTGTGCTGCTATGAACATAAGGGTGCATATATTCCTTCTGATTTATGTTAATATTTTCTTGGGATATATACCTAGAAGTGGTATTACTGGGTCAAATGGCAGTTACATTTTTAGCTTTTTGAGGAAATTCCATACTGTTTTACACAGTGGCTACACCAGTCTACATTCCACCAGCAGTGCAAGAGGGTTCCTTTTTCTCTGCATCCTTGCCAGCACTTGTCCTTTGTTGATTTGTTGATGATAGCCATTGTGCCTTCATTGTTTTGATTTGCATCTCTTAGATGATTAATGACTTTTCACATGTCTCCTGGCCTTCTGTGTGTCCTCTTTAGAAAAGACCCCATTTAGGTCTTTTGTCCATTTTTTGATTGGATTGTTTAACTTCTTTTGGTTAAGTTGTATGAATTCCCTATAAGTTTTGGAGTTTAAATCCTTTTCAGAGATAACATTGGCAAATATGTTCTCTCATGCAAGTGCGCTTTCTTGTTGTTTTGTTGAGGGTTTCTTTTGCTGTGCAGTATTTTATTTTGATGTAGTCCCATTTGTTTATTCTCTTCTTAGTCTCCATTGTCCTAGGAGCTGTGTCAGGAAAGATATTGCTAAAACAAATGTCTGCTATTTTGCTGCCTTTGACTTCTTCTAAGATTTTTATGCTTTCCTATGTTATGTTTAAGTCCTTTATCCATTTTTGAGTTTATTTTTGTGTATGGCGTAAGTTGGTGGTCTAGTTTCATTATTTTGCATGAATCTCTCCAATTTTTCCAACACCATTTATTGACTCCATTGTATGCTTTTGCCTCCTTTGTCAAATATAAATTGAGTATAACAGCTTGTGTCAATTTCTGGGTTCTTTTTTCTGTTCCACTGATACATATTAGAGGCCCAGTGCACAAAATTCGTGCACGTGGGGGTGGGGAGTGTCCCTTAGCCCGGAGGAATTCCGAGAGCAGATTTTGGAGAGATCAAATGCAAGTATTGGTCTATACAGGTGTTGCATGTTTATAAAGATTTTCATACATATCTCATAGAGCTGCCTTCAGGGAAAGGTATAACTGGCTGGTTTTTAGCAGCCTAGCTTTCGCTATCCTTTCTATCCTTCCTTCCCTGAGATTCCATCTCCTCAATGATATTTGGAAGCAATCTCTGACTTACTTTAGAACATATACTCACTGAAACTTCAGATTACTTGCTGAGATAGCAGTCCAATCTCTACTTTCAGGAACCTAGGAATGCTCCATCCTTTTTGAGAGACACTTCCCTGTCAGCTCCAAAGTGAGGGGGAGGGAAAATGAACATTTCATGGGACTTGTAATCTAAATGATTGTAGATACATGGACAAAGTTTGTTTTTCACAATCTTAATGGTAGCCTTGCTCCTGGACATTGATGAGAGCTGCCTGATCCCTGGGATAAAAAGGAGGGAGTCTTTCATAAGAGACAACCATGGCCCACTGCACAGTGAAAAGGAGGAATGGGTAGCAAATATATGCAAGAAGTACTCACAGTAAGTGAATCCAATCTAATAAAAGAGTAATATGCAAATTAACCATCACTCCACTATACCCACAAGCCACGCCCACCAGCCGATCAGAAGCGACTATGCAAATTAATCCAACCAAGATGTCTGCAACCCCAGAGAGAGCAGGAGGCTTGGGTTGTCCCCAGCAATGGAGCAAGCCAGCTTTTCGCACACCCTGGCCAACCCAGACCTCTGCTTAAGGCTACAAAGTTTCAATTATAGAAGATAAATAAATCCCAACAAAATGGTGGCAACCACAGGGCTGGAGAGAGCAGGAGGCTTGAGTTGCCCCTGGCAATAAAGGAAGCCAAGCTGTCCACACACCCTGGCCAGGCCCAGGCCTCCACTCAAGGCAATAAAGTTTCAATTATAGAATATAAACAAATCCCAGGTACAAGGGACTCTGCTTCGGTTGCCAGGGGGCATGGCCGGCCTGAAAACCACCACAGGACCATTGCCTAGACAACCCCCCCTAAGAGAATCCTTACCCTGATCTGGGACACCCTTCAGGGTAAACCAGCTGGCCCCCATCCATGCACTAGGCCTCTATCCTATCTAATAAAAGAGTAATATGCAAATTGACCATTACTCCAACACATAAAATGGGTGCCCCCACGTGGCCATAAGATGGCTGCCACAAGATGACCAGCAGGGTAGGGCAGTTGGAAGGGAACAGGCCTGCAAGGAAGGGCAGTTGTGGGCAATCAGGCCAGCAGGGGAGGGCAATTGGGAGGGACCAGGCCTGCAGGGGAGAGCAGTTAGGGGGGAATTGGCCCGTAGGGGAGGGCAGTTAGGAGTGACCAAGCCTGTAGGAGAGGGCAGTTAGGGTAGTGGGGGCAGGTAGAAGCAAACAGGCTGGCAGGAGAGCAGTTAGGCATCAATCAGGTTGACAGGGGAGTGGTTAGGGTGATCAGGCTAGCAGGCAGAAGCAGTTAGGGACAATATGGAAAGCAAGCAGGCAAGCAGTTGGGACCCAGCAGTCCTGGATTGTAAGAGGGATGTCCAACTGCCCGTTTAGGCCCGATTTAGGGATCGGGCCTAAACGGGCAGTTGGACATCCCTTGAGGGGTACCAGATGGGAGAGGGTGCAGGCTGAGCTAAGGGACACACAACCCTGTGCACGAATTTTGTGCACTGGGCCTCTTGTGTCTGTACAAGTGTGTAAGCTATTATCCATTATGTGACTGGGCAAGTTATTTAACTTTTTTGAACTTCAGTTTTTTTTTTATCTGGAAAATAATGCTTATTTTGTGGAATTGTTTTTAATGAACTGTTACAAGGATCAAATGTGGTATATGACAATTCCTATCAAAGTGCTTAATATATGGGAGTTATTTTTCTTGAAATATATATACCAGTATTACTTTAATTTGATTAAGAGTTACCAAAGTGCCGTGGATATATTATAAACTTTAAATTAAAATAAATTTGTCTTTGACATCCACCTCTGACTTTTTGGAGTCATTCAGAGCAGCTTGGAAGCTCAACTCTACTCCTCCCAAACTTTAATTTGGTCGGATTTAAAAATGAGATTATATCTGTATCACAGAGTGGTTGTAAAGTAGGATTCAATAAGATAGTTTACATTAAACTCTTAGAATAATACTGGGCACAACATAGGTACTCAATAAACATTAACCTCTTTTTCTCTTTTCATCCTCAGACAACTGTTGGCTATCTAACTTACTGGTAAAACTAGATGGGAAAATATTATATTTTGTTCTTTCTGTGAAAAATATTCTAAAGAATGAATTTAAGTCATTAGAGCTCACTCCATTTATTTATGTGTTTTACAGTCTGTGTATAAAATATTTTTGGTACAGTACCCCTCCTTTAGGAAACAGGATCTTTGACCAAACGTCCCCTACTTTAGTAGAGTTGCTAACATTTACCAGATAGAATACATACTTTTTCATCAAATATTCTTCAGGTCTTATAGGTATGGCATTCATATACATCAGTTCTTCCAGGACATCAAATTTCAAGTATTGTATCCTATGTCTTATCCTATATAATAAAAGCCTAATGTGCTAAGTGTCTGGTTATTTGTTCAACCAATCAAAGCGTAATATGCTAATGATATGCTAAGGCCATTCAACCACTTACTATGATGTGCACTGACCATCAGGGGCCAGACCGTCAACCAGTTGACTGGTTTCTATGACATGCCCTGACCACCAGAGGGCAGACACTCCAACCAGTAGGTTAGCATGGTACTGGGGTCTGGCTGATGGAGACTGAGCTAGATGGGCCGGACATGCCCTGGAGCCCTCCTGCATTCCCTCCCTGGCTGGCCAACCTCCTGTGTACCTCCCCAGCCCTGATTGTGCACCAGTGGGGTCCTTTGGCCTGGCCTGTGCCTTAGCCGGTTTCAGCTCTATCCCACAGGCCAGGCCAAAGGATATCACTGGTGCACAAATTTGTGCACCGGGCCTCTAATGTCTTTATAAATTATTGAAAAGGCCTGGCAATTAAAATACTTTGCTTTTCAAAATATCTCTTACCACTGCCATTTATATCCAAAACCAGCATAAAAATCATTTTATGAGCCACAGGGCTTGATAATTGATACAGAAATTGTGGTACAGTTATAACTGGAGTACAGTTATCTTTTACACAATAAACATTTCATTGGCACCCATTATTTTCTAGGTAAATAGAGCCACAGAGGTAAATATCTTATATAGGGAAGAAGATATAGAAGTAGACAAATTATAAAATAATGTAAAATAATGTAGATGAATTGTAAAATAATGCATAGACAGACATAGCAGATATATACATACTATCACACATACACACAAACACACACACACACACACACACACACACACACACTCACCCATCATAGTCCCCTTAAGTTCCAAGTACAGATACAAAATTGGCAGAGAGGATTTCTTGAGTACATGGCTTAATTTGGAGTTTTAAAAAGATTGGCACCCTAGCTGGTTTGGCTCAGTGGATAAAGTGTTGAATTGCACACTGAAGGGTCCTGGGTTTGATTCCAGTCAAGGGCACATGCCTGGGTTGTGGGCTCGATCCCCAGTAGGAGGCATGCAGGAAGCAGTCGATCAATAATTCTCTCTCATCATTGATGTTTCTTTTTAAAAATATATATTTTATTTTATTGACTTTTTACAGAGAGGAAAAGCAAGGGATAGAAAGTTAGAAACATGGATGAGAGAGAAACACCGATCAGCTGCCTCCTGCACATCCCCTTCTAGGGATGTATCCGCAACCAAGGTACATGCCCTTGACCAGAATCGATCTTGGGACCCTTCAGTCTGCAGGTCAATGCTCTATCCACTGAGCCAAACTGGTTTCGGCAATCATTGATGTTTCTATCTCTCTCTCTCTCCCTCTCCCTTTCTCTCTGAAATCAATAAACATATCTATTAAAGAAAAGATTGAAGTTGATTATTAAATGCTGATTTGAGTTTTTAAAAATCAAATAAACAATTACATTCATAGAAACAGTTTGATGCTTTTGAACTAGGTACTTTATTAAAAGTGTTAATTTCATTGTTTTTAATTCATCATTTGTTAATTTAAGAAAGTTTACATGTTTAACTAGCCTTAATTGTTGTGTCCTGCTTTTCAAATTAGTGATGTGACACAAACATTAGTGAATGACCACTGGAGTCCAGACCAAATTAAAATTTAGGGAGCCTTTATTGGCTGGATGGCAACTGCTCTGCCATTCTCCATGCAGGAAGTCCAGAGAGCAGCCCTGACCCTTTGTGCAGGACCACTTTTAAACATATTTACCACATCCTGTTTTTGCAGAACAAGCTACCCAAAACAAAACAGTTTTTTCCAAACAATTTCAGGATCATGCCATTGACGGCCATTTACTTACAGGGTCATCCTGTTCTTCAGAAAGCTGATAGTGTTCTGTCTTGCAAGGCCTACATGCTGTGAAGAGGCCATGAGACCATATCTCAAGGCCTGGCCTGGTGTCAGCACTGACAACTTTATCTGGGGCATAGTCCACAGCCTCAGTAGTGCTCAAAAATTCCCACTCTCTAACTTTTCCCACTGGTTATATGTACATGAGTCAAGTCATTTACTCTTTTGGGTCATTATTGGCAAGGAGTTATATTGATCCATGAGGACTATAAGCTTGGTACAATTAATTATTTGCTGAATAAAGTCAGTGAGCGTGTTTATAAGATAAAGACTTAAGGCAGGTGTGAAGAAGCCATGTTGAGATCCCGTCGACCTTGACTGCTGTGGGAGTGGTCCTTTCCAAGTAGGAGTCAGTCCTTGTGTGGCAAATTTCTTTACCCAAACAGTCACCAGGGTGGAAGGATGGACCTGATCAGACATACTTCTGGACTGCTTTCTGGGTGGACTGTAAAGCCTGTAAGAACTTGAGTAAAGATTGGTTATGGATTTCAGCTTTTCTAGATTTGGTTTCCATGTAAGCTGGTGAGGTTGGTAGGTCAGGGTTTGGAAGAGTCACTAGAAACTGTAGAGGTCCCCCTGGTTTTAGGGCAGCTTCTCAGGCTACTTCATCTGCAGCCTCATTCCCTCTTGCTGCTGGGGAGTCCCCTTGTCTCACATAGGTAGAGATGGAAAGACTTAATTACATCTGGTAGTGCTAGTTGGCCAATCATCCTTACTCTGCTCATATCTGTCTAACTGCCTAATATATTGCCTCAAGGATCCTGGCTCTGAATTCTTTTAGGGAAAATGGACATCAGTGGACTCTTCTAGCTACTTCCTGCTGAGGTGAGTCAGAGGTTTCTCTCAGAGCCAAGAGATCCTTGCTGTCTGTCAGAGGGACAATGAGGCCTGGGCACAGAAGGAGTTGGGCTTGTGACCTGGTGGAGACAAACTATGACAAATGGTCTGGTGGAAAGGAAAGAAAACCTTTCAGTTTTAATAACTTCTATTGAAATAAAATTTTTCTCCTCAAAATTACCCCTATGTTTATCAAAAGAACCAAATCAAGACCAATTTATCTATTGTATTTAATTTGGCCTGATTGTTTGCATAAACATTACAAGAATGATAACTGACTGCTTTTGCTGGAATTTCATGATTGAATCTTAATGTGCCCCATAGGGCCAGGAAGCCAAGCCATCCAGCTGCCGTCAGGCCTGCCTGTAGTATCTGCTGAGTTAGGTGAAGTTCTCACCTGTAGTGGCTCTTCCCAGGCCCATGCCCTAGATTTCAAGGCCCATATCAGTCCTTCTACTTGTTGCAGCTCAGAGTGAGTGAGGGTCCTGCAGGGAGGCAGAGGCACCCTATTGCTCCCCTTGTACTCTGACCAACTGCCAGTGATGGTAGGGTAAGGGCCTGATGCTCCAGCACCAGCTATTTTCAGGTCTATCAAGCAAGATATCAGACTTTCTCCATGGCACTCTTATTGGCTTCAAGTCTTCAGAATTCAGTCAGGGCTCTTTAAAACATGATACTCCAGTCAAAGTTTTTGGTTAATAAAACCACTATTGGGAACTGATCTCATTGAATTTATGCAAAGAAATGTATTGCCATGATTAATTTATTAAGCATTGCCAAATTTCGGAGGAATTGTTTAAGGAGAAAAATATACTGACCTGTGAAACAGAATTTTCCTTGCCAGTCCTTTTTATGGACTTTCCAAAGTAATATTTTCTGAATAAACAGTAACTGTTAGATTTCTTTTTTCAGTCCCTCCCTAAGTACTTTGGCTTAACTATTTACCCTCTGTTTAGGAAGGTGTGATGATTTTATCTTCCTGTCTTACTAGCCTGTATTATTTGATTTCCTTATAACATTTATCTTCTCCTTCTTATCACATACAAAACCTTTATACTTCCAAATTAGCCTTTAAACCTTTTTTCTATGTCCTTTAAAAATGCATAACCATGCCTCAGACCTTTTACTCGGTATTCCTTATTCTTTGAAATCTCAACCCTTTAATGATTCCTTATAGTAAACAGCCAGAATTTCTTAGGTTAACATTTATGACTTAGACCTTCTGTGATAAAACTAAGAGTGGGTAAAAATATTTCTTTTTGAGAGACAGAGATTTTTAAAACTTAAATTAGTTGTAACATTAAGGATATTATATCTTAAAGTCCCTTTGCTGAATATTCCACCTCTGCCCAAGAAGTACCCAATTGTAAAAAGAGGACGATCCACTGTGTTTTGCCAGCATAGTTCAGATAAGTAAGAAACCAAGGACACCAGCAGAGAGGATTGTAAACCTATCTCTCCCTGCTCTCCCCACTGATGCCTCCCCTTTTCTGCATTAACAATTTACTCTGTCCTTAACGGGGTAAATAATGCAAGAGGTCTGAGATCCTGTATAACCAGGCTTTTTACACTTAAGGAACACCTGCTCTCCCTCCCAGATTTTCCCTCTTTACTCCAAGGCTTCAGAAGATCTCAACCTTCACCACTTCTGATATCTCCAACCATCTCCCCTATCCCCCAGGCAAGGGCTGAGAGTGAATTCTACTACCTCTACCCTTTCTCACACCTGCTCTGGAGGAGTTTCTGGTTCTCTTCCTCCCCTAGAGACCCACTGTAAATCTATCAGGAAGGGCAGGCAGGTTGCAGTTCTCAGGACCACATGATTCTCTGCTAGCAGAGCTGAAAAGGGCAGCCTACAAAGAAGTTAATTATGAATAATCTTAACCCAACAAGCCTTTGTTTAAACTTCTCTGGATTGGCAACCTTCACAGATTAACCCTAGAATTCCAAAATTGAAACTAACACAACAAAATTATAAACCAAGGAAAAGCAATTAAAAGTTTTCTACTGTCTTCCCCCTAAAGCAGGGTTTGCATTATCTTTCACACAGACTCTCACTCTTACATTTATATACTAGACAGTCTGAGTTTTTGACTTAACGTGGTGGCAATCCTGTGCCAGCACTTCCCCATTCCCGTCCCGCACCTCGCTCACTCCTTCCCACTCACAAAATTTCTGTAAATTAAAAGCATTAACAGAGGCTCCATAATCATCCGCTCGCCGCATGAATTCCTGACAATTTTTCAAAAAACATTGCAGGGAAGTACAGACAGAACATGAAGCAGACTGACCCATTCTAAAGATAGAGGCAATTAGACCACAATAACACAGAATAACTAAGACAATGACAACCAACTGATGGTTGCCAGGCACCATCATGCCCCGGGATCTGGTCTTGGAAGTAGCACTGTGGTCCAGCCTTCCACAGACCCTAGATGAGTACCCACAGAACCAGGAATAAGTTTCTTACTAGTAAGAACCAGATCCAGACAGTTCCAATCAGAATCAATCAGGAAATCTAGCAGGTGGGGTCACCAACCTCTACCACTCCGGGGGCTGAGGAACGTCTCTCAGAGATATCCCCTGGGTTGGAGAGTCTGGGGACCCTGGTGGGTTCAGGTCACAGGGCCAGTCAAAGGCTGATTATCTTGCTGGGACATCTCCAAATGTTGTAGAGCGAACATGAGTGAACGACCACTGGAGTCCAGACCAAATTAAAATTTAGGGAGCCTTTATTAGCTGGCTAGTGACTGCTCTGCCATTCTCCACACAGGGAGTCCAGAGAGCAGCCCTGACCCTCTGTGTAGGACCACTTTTAAGCATATTTACCATGTCCTGTTTTTGCAGAACAAGCAACCCAAGACAAAACAGTTTTTCAAGCAACGTCAGGATCATGCCATTGGTGGCCATTTATTTACAGGGTCATCCTGTTCTTCATAAAGCTGACAGTATTCTACCTTGCAAGGCCCATGTGCTGGGAAGGGGCCATGAGACCATATCTCAAGGCCTGACCTAGTGTCAGCACTGACAATTCTATCTGGGACATAATTCATGGCCTCAGTAATGCTCAAAAATTCACACTCTCTAACAGTGATATGGTCTTTTCATTTACCCCTTTTTTCCCTCACTATTGCCTCCACTCCAGCTCATTGCCTACAAAGCCATGCCACTTGTCACAAGGGCAAGGCGAGAAGAATGAATAGCTCATTGAAAATCCATCTCAGTGTGTTGGAAGAACTAATCCTCAAGCATGCCCTGCTTTAGGAGAAGGTGTATCAAACACTCCACATATTAAGAAGTGAATATGAGAACAAAATTTGTCCAGAACAAACCAAAGCTGCAGAAAGAAAAATAACTGCAAGTGATTTAGCAGGGATCAAGCAAGTGAATTCACAAAGGAATTAAAAGTCTTCATGACCAACCAGACACTACCATTGATTTTGCAACTTTTATTTCTGTAAATGAGCCTGGGAGCAAATTGGTAGCCTTTGATCAGACATCAGATTAACTCCTGGTCAATGTGCAAGAGGAAAGTACCTTCTCCAGTATGCAGAGACAACAAATATGGAAGGTCAAAAAAGGCTCTGAAAACACATTCAGCTCTGCTTAATCAAAATGGAATTTATCTGTCCTTCAAGCCCTGGCTAGCTCACAATTCATCTCTGTTTGGGAACAGCCAGCTATACATTTTCCTTATAAATTCCAACTGGCCACTGCCCATTTGTACCCCTCCCTCAAATCCAGCCATCCCAGTTCCTCTGAGGTTAGCTTACCAATAGCTGAGAATAGACCTTTTCTCTGTGAATGCATAATTGGTCATTGATGAACAGACAGGCACTCACTCAGTTTACCTGGTCTAGAAAAAAAAATCTGAATATCCTCACAGATGTCCATGTCAGTCATCACAATCCCCCTATAATTTGTAATGTATTAAATATCAAAAATAATGACTTTTTTCAGTTAGTATTTTGGCAGATGATGACAGCAGCACATTTTATTTGAGAAGCCAGCAAGACTTCTCCCAGTAAATCTGCAAACAGAAAACTGTGAGCATTGGCCCCAGATCCTCCTTGAAAAAGGCTACTATTATACTCTATTACAGTTAAGCTATGTATGTACCTCCTGGATGGCATCCAATTACATAACAGTTTTCTCTCCTTTCCTTTTTTTTTCCTTCTTCTTCTTCTTTTTTTTTTTTTTTTTTTTTTTGTAAAAACATGTTCTCTCAAATACTCACCAGTGGTTTCTAATAAAGAAAATGAATGAAAATCAACCAAGGGAGTTGTGTGCTGAAAATAATGGGATTTTTAAAATCACCAGTAACAAGATACTTTTCTGTAGTCAACTTTATGTGCTGTGTGATGTGCCATATGGACTGAAGGATCCACTCTAATGTATAACACAGAAGTGCCATCAAGTGCCAGAAAATAAAAATTAGATGAGAGGAAATTAAAAAAGGAAAGGTGGAGTTATTTACTTAGGACTTAAATATAGCTGAAGAGTTATAAACAAGCTCAAGATCTGTCTTCTTTATTTGAGCTGTTCCTTGACTATTTGGAAAGATATGTGGGAACCCCTACATTCTGGACAAAAACTGAGAAGTAAAAAAAAAAGATTAGGATAATGAAAGTAGCCTCTTTTGGAAATTAGGTATGTACTTTGCCAATTGTACTCTAAAATAAAAATGTTTTGCTGTTCAATGTTCAGGTTCTGATGACAATTAGCATAAAGCAATTAGAAAATATATTGCACATGGGGAAAAATATCCAAAGGATAAATCAAGAGGCAGTAGAGTGCCCTAAGCGGTTTGGCTCAGTGGATAGAGTATCGGCCTGTGGACTGAAGGGTCCTGGGTTTGATTTTGGTCAAGGGCATGTACCTTGGTTGCAGCCACATCCCAAGTGGGGGTATGCAGGAAGCAGCTGATCAATGTCTCTCTCTCATTGATGTTTCTAACTCTCTATCCGACTCCCTTCCTCTCTGTAAAAAATCAATAAAATATTTTTTTAAAAAAAAGAGGCAGTAGAGTATAAAAAAGAGCTTTAGAGTCATACAGACATGGTTTCTCATCCCAGATCTACCACTTTGAACCATTCAACTGTGGTTATTAGTTGAGAATCTACTATACACTAGATATTATACTAAAAAAATAGCGTGCTACCCTCATGGAACTTAGATTTCATGGAAAGTGATGCATACAGACACTGAACAAATTAAAAGTAATAATATGGGAGGGCTCTGGAGAAAATTATAGTATAGTAAAGAGATAAGAGTAACTGCATATCTTCTGTAGATTTGATGATCAGGGAAGACCCTGAATGGTGAGAAGAAGCTAGCCACATGAGGATCTAGTAGAAAAGTACTGTAATCACAGAGAATAGCAAAGACAAAGACCCTGAGACAAGAATTGCTTTACTTTTAAAGAAAAAAGAACAGAAAGACCAACACACCTGTATTCTGAGTATGAAAGAAAAAGTAGTAAGAGATGAGGTTGAGCAATAGATAAGGGCCTGATCTTGGGATCCTTACTATGGTTAGGTTTTGGGTTTCATAAAGACTCTCTATGAAACCCTGGACAATTTACTTAATTCTTTGTGTTTCCACTCTTTTATTTATAAAATACATAATAAGAGAATCTACTTCATAAGATTGTTGTAAAGATTAAAAGAGATACTTTATACAAAGCACAATCCTTATTGGATATTTTCAAAGAAACAGAAGGATCTCTTATCCACAAAGCCTTCCTCTTCTTCCCCATAATGGCTGAAGTTCCACCATTAAAAATTCATCCTTTGGGCTTAAGATCCATAGTCCTGGATAGACAAACCAGTACTGATTAAGAACACAGGCTTTAGTGATATAAGGTATAGACCTGGGATCCAATCAGGCTACCACTTATTAGCTCTATGACTATTTTAAGTTTCCTCAACTTAGTGAGCCTCAGTTTTCTCATCTATAGACTGCTATTAACCATAAAGCCTGACATAATATTGTGGTGAAATAATGCACATAAAGTTTTTAAAACAGTGTTTAACACTTCCTTATCCATATTAACATTTAAAAAATATTTAAATTGATTTCAGAGAGGAAGGGAGGGACAAAGATAGAAACATAAATGATGAGAATCATTGATTGGCTTCCTCCTGCCTGCCCCACACTGAGTATTGAGCCTATAATCCAGGCATGTGCCCTGACTTGGATCAAACCATGATCTCCTCATTCCTAAGTCAATACTCATCTATTGAGTCACACTGGCCGTGCCATATCAATATTATTAATAAGTTTTGTTATTTCTAATTCAGCATCAGTAAGTTTGGAGGTCCAGCCTTAGAACTATTAGGAACCTCCAAGATGAATGCAAACAAAACTGGTTCATTTTAATAATAGAGGAACTCAGGCAGAGTGAGAGACTTGACCAAGTTCACTCAGTGAATAGGAAAGGCTAGTATAAAAAACAGAGAGAAAGAGACAAACAGAGAGATAGCAAGCAAGCCTCTTACTGCAGGATGACACCTTAGAAGAGAGGAGGCTGAGGCCATGATGTGATCAATTTTACTCACTGGAAGTTGCCTAAGCCTGGGTCTCCATTAGCCTTTGTGGTCTCTGTAGCTTGGACAAGAGCATAAATACTTAAAGCAAATTGACTAAGCACAATAATCAGACAACTGAAGGCTTAAAACTCCTTCAAAAACAAACATTAAAAATGTGATGTTTATGCAATCAGAACTTTGTTGCATTTCTTGTTTACATGCATGGATAAGTATAGCATAAACATTATTTAAATAATTTTATTTATTTATTTAGACAGAAGTATCCTCCTCTTTTCAATGATCTTTAAAGTTTTAAACCAGTCTTGCTGTGGATACTGAGATTTAGTTTGGGGAATATTTTCTCCTTTACATTGATCTATTTTGCTCTATAGCACTAGTTAATATCTATCATATTACTTTTTAATTTGCTTAATCATTTGTTTTGGGCTTTACCTGCTCTGACTCCAGAGTAAAACAGAATTTTGTCTCTTGTTATCACCATTTTATCCTTAGTGTCTAGAAGAGTGTCTGGCACATAGTTGATGTCCAATAAATTTTGAGTAAGTAAATAAGTAAATTCTAGGTTCCTAAGTATTTCCCTAGTCAAGTTGTCCTATCCTAATATATAAAATCTAGGGGCTGTCACGACCAAAACAACTGGACAGACAACTGAACAGCAAGCAGGCTGCATGGGGTAACCAGGCCAGCAGGGGGATTAGTGAGGGATGACTAAATGACTGAAAAGCAGGCTGTGTGGGATGACCAGGCCGGCAGGAGGGTTAGTGAGGGACAACCATACAACTTAACAGCAGGATACATAGGTGACCAGGCTGGTGGGGGGCAACTGGGGTGACTAGGCGAGCAAGGGGGGCAGTGGGGAAACTAGGCAGGCGTGGGGGGGGGCAGTTAGGGACTACCAGGCCAGTGGGAGAGGGTGCAGTTGAGGGTGACTAGGCCAGCAGGGGTAGCAGTTAGGGGTGATCAGGCCAGCAGGCAGGTGAACAGTTAGGAGCCAGTAGTGAGAGGGATGTCCAACTGCCAGTTTAGGCCCGATGCCCTTAGACATCCCCCAAAAGGTCCCAGATTGGAGAGGGTGCAGGCTGGGCTGAAGCACACCTCTCCACCCCCATGCACGAATTTCATGCACTGGGCCTCTAGTCCTATCTAATAAAAGAGTAATATGCAATTTTGACCATACCTTCACCACACCCACAAGCCATGCCCACCTGCCAATCAGGAGCATATTATGCAAATAACCCCCAACCAAGATGACTGCAGCCACTTAGAGCAGGAGGAAGGCTTGGGTTTCCCCAGCAACAGAGGAAGCCAAGCTTTCTGCCTTCCTAGGCCTCCACTCAATGTCACAAAGTTTCAATTATAAAAGATACAGAAATGGCGGCAGCGACTGAGCTGGAGAGAACAGAGGCTTGGGTTTCCCTGGCAAAGGAGGAAACCAAGCTTTCAGCCTGCCATTGCTTGCCTAGGCTCCACTCTAGGCTACAAAGTTTCAAATAGAAATGGCTGCCAGCCCAGAGCGAGCAGAAGGCTTGGCTCCACTCAAGGCTACAAAGTTTCAATTGTAGACATGGATTAATCCCAGATTCCAGGGCCTCCACTTGGGTCGCTGGGGGATGTAGCTGGCCTGCAAACCTCCACAGGCCCTTCGCCCAGGCTGCCTCTCACTCCAAGGGAATCCCCACCCTGATTTGAGATACTCTTCATGGCAAACCAGTTGGCGCCCACCCATGCACCAGGCCTCTATCCTATCTAATAAAAGAGTAATTTGCAGATTGACCATCACTCCAACACACAAGAGGGCTGCCTCCATGTGGTCAAAGATTCTGCCCCCATGTGGACACAAGATGGCCACCATAAGATGGCCAGCAGGGGAGGGCTGTTGGGAGGGACCAGGCCTGCAAGGGAGAGCAGTTGGGGGCGATCAAGCTTGCAGGGGAGGGCAGTTAGGGGTGACCACGCTGGCAGAGGGGGGAAGTTGGGGGCAAATAGGCTAGCAGGGGAGCAGTTAGACATCAATTAGGCTGGCAGGGTAGTGGTTAGCAAGTGATCAGGCTGGCAGGCAGAAGTGGTTAGGGGCAATCAGGGAGGCAGGCAGGTGAGCAGTTTGGAGCCAGCAGTCCTGGATTGTGAGAAGGATGTCCGATTGCCCGTTCGGACAGTCAGACATCCCTCGACAGGTCCCGGATTGGAGAGGGTGCAGGCTGGGCTAAGGGACATCCCCCGGCCCCCATGCACGAATTTCATGCACCAGGTCTCTAGTCTATAATAATAAAAGCGTAATATGCTAATTATACCAGATGTCCTTCTGGACAACCTTCTAGATGAAGCCTGGGTCCTGGGTGCCAGAGAGAAGCTGGTGCCAGCAGCCAAGGGAAGGAAGGCCTACTCTTGCATGAATTTCATGCATCAGGCCTCTAGTTTTCCAAAAATCTGAAACTGCCTTGAACTGGGATTAGTTCAGAAGCCCCAAGATCTCAAATGAAGAATGTGATCTGGCCTTGGTACCACCAACATGAGTGACAAAGATAACAGCTGCACAGTTTATCCTGCACTAGCAATGGAAGGAGTGAGCGCTTTTTGTAACAAGCTTCTAATCTATATCGCTGGAGCTCCTCCATGATAAATAGAAAGAAAAACTAGTTGTTATGGTCACACAAGTCTCCCCAGTCTCAGAGCTTGTGTGGGTTTTCTCAAAGACCTTACTCTGGCTCTATTCCTCTAACTTCTAGGATTCAATTCTTTTGTGAATATTTGGTAGAGAAGAGTTTCATTGAGACACTCAGAGAGGGAAAGAAGCAAAGCAATGGGAAGTACATAGTTCTTTAAAAACCTGAATATATAGGAAACTTTATTCAGTAGACTGCTTTAGTTTCCTTATTGAAACAAAATGCTTTCTATTTTAATAACCATTTCACTAAATCCACAAAAACTTGGAGATATTTAGGCAAAATAATTCAGGATTACATGAAATGAGAATACAGGTTCCCAGTCACCTTGGGCAGTTTTGAAAAAGAGGGCTGTCTGGAGAAAGGAAGTGTAGGCTATAGACTCATGCAAGTAATGGTAAGAGAGCAGAACAAAGGAGTTGCTTTACCTTGATGTGAGGCAGGCTGAGGCTCAAGAGATGATTTACAATGTACTAGAACAGTCATCTCTCCCCATCTTAACCCTGCTTCATTCAATTGAATTAACTAGAATTTACTCCTTTTCTAAGATGTAAACACCAGTGGAGGAATGGATCAATCATTCACACCTTAGTGTAAATCTATTCAACCTGTCACTGTCTTGACAGAGGTTTATGTATTTGTTGGACTATTGCAAAGCAATATTGCTGCAGGAGATAGAATTGTAAGGAAAGGACTGCAGGAAAGACAGAAAGTTTGGGAAACCATAGCAAATATAAGATTCAGGAATCTGGGGGTACAGTCAGAAATGGAAGGAGGTCAATAGGGATGTGAAACAAATAGCATCTGCCTCCTCTTGTTTGTGGTTTTTGTTTTATTTTGTTTTGTTTTTGAGGATCTGGCCTAGAAGGTCACTAATGACAAAGTCCCTATAATTTTAAACATTGCCTAGGACTGATCATGCTTGTCATGTCAGGGGTAAAAAAGCAGCATTTGCTATCTAATGGAGAATCAATATGCAATGTGATTTAAGTGATGCTAATATTGCTTTCCCTGGTAGTTAGAAGGCATGAAAACAATAACCGGGAATTCCCTCTGCTGCCACCCTGGGACCACCGCCTCTTCTAGTTATTGACTAGTCAGCCACCTAGATCCTAAATCATCTCCTTATTATCATATAGTCTGTTTGCTCTAATCTCAGGCCGCCTAGATGTCCTAGGATATTTTATCAAATTCAAGAAAAATTCAAAAGTCAGCTTTTCAAGAAACTCCAAATATATACCAAAACCAAGTCAAAAAATCAGGAAAAAATGGTATTTAATCTTTCAGTTTGATCGCTGAAGAGCCACCCAAGGATTTTTCATTTGCAACCTTGCATTTTTCTCCAGACAGAATCAAAAAAGTATAGGAATTGATTTGTGATCACATATACTTTAAAAAGTCCTTTCTTAGACAATGAAGAAAAGATAATGGAAAGAAGCCTCTGGGTACCCACAAAAGACACAGTTGAATAAATTCACCTGCTAGACCATAGTATAACTGCTAGATAATCTAAATGTATTTTATTACATTTAATAAGCAATTAAAATCCAAGTTGCAATTATAACTGAATGATTGCTTTTTTAAAAAATGTAAAATAAATCAGTTTTACATTTAGTTATACATTAAATTTTATTGATTACATTACTCATATGACAAATGTTTTATTATTCCAAGTTATATTAACTATAAAATGGAAATTAGTAAAAATAAATTGAAATACGGAAAATTAAACAAAACTTAATATGGAAATTACAAAATAGCTTTTCTGTTATATTTTTTGTCAACTTGGTTAACACATCCCATTAAATGTTTTGATATCATCACCATAAAATTTCATAATTTTGAGAGCCAAAAGGCACAAACAAAATTTCACATATAATTTATACTTATAAAAAACTGAAAAAATACCAGAAAAAACACAAAAACATTATTCATATTGTGATTACTAATTTGATCTTAAAATATAACCTAACAACTGAGCTTAACTTAACCTAATTTACTCTAAATGAACCTAATATCATATATTCTATCTATTATCTGTTTTCACAAGACAATATAATGCATGATTATTTTTAGGACTTTATATAATGAGGGAAAAATAATGTGGTTTTTGAGAATTCATTTTTATTACTATTCCATTATTTTAGCATTTATTTTTCTATTAGTTCCTAATCCAAAAACAGCTTTAGCAGTTTTTAAAGTTACATAATTCTTAGAAATGTGCACTTAAAAAATTTCAGTATTTTTAAATCTATGCACAATCAGAAAGGGAAAAAAAGGATAAGGAGAGATTTTAAAATTTGCTTATTTCTTTAAAAATTTTACTTTTTGGTTATTTTTTTATGATTTTTAGTATTTTAGTCATTTTCTGGCACAAGTTAAGCAGCTAATGTCCCTTGTTACCAGCAGTTTTACTACAGCCTTAACATTTTAAAATTGCTATATCATCTTGGTATTTTAAAAATTGATTAATGTTCATTTTAAGAATATTTATTTTTGCAGTATTTTAACTGTGTGTGTGTGTGTGTGTGTGTGTGTGTGTGTGTGTGTGTGTGTGTGTGTCTGCATACACAGTGTATATGTGGGGTATTTATTTCCATTGTTCCTAACATAAGCACAATATATTATCTTTCAAGCTATATTGTACTCAGAAGTTTTCTTTACAAGTCTTAATATTCTTAAATTTACAGTTCATCCAATAAATGGTAGAGTTTTTAAGGATTTTGTTAATGCTTTTCCTGTTTTAATGAGTTACAAAAAATGTTTCCTCTTCTTTTTTTAAATACTGACTTTAATTGCTCCTGAACTGGGTTCCTAGCTGCATTTTGATCCAAAGCATCATATTTTTTAAAGTTACATCATTTGAAAAGTTTTGCAAACACTAAATAATATATAAGCTCTAAAATATTTGTGTGTGTTTTCCCTTTGTTTAGGGTTGTTTTGTTTTATTTTTATTTTTCAAATTCACTCCTCACTTGGTCACAAATTCAGAATTCTACCTAGCAGAAGAGTTTGGCAATTACTTTTGGTCATAGTAATTAGACCTGATCTATAATTATTGAACAAATCAGCATATATAGTACTCTAAAATTTCATACAAACTTTTAAATATAAAGATCCTCAAAAAATAAATAAAATATTGATGAAAGTATTAGAAAGATGTTTTGCTGTTCTTATTATTTTATAATTTTTCTGTTTCCTTGTTTGTATTGGTTTGGTTTAGTTTATGTATTTTACTCAATATGCTTCCACCCTGGGCACAAATTCAGCAGGTCTGGCTACACTATGTTCCAAAATTTGAGGAGGAAAAAGAAATTTAAATTTACAAATCTCTCCTACCCATCCATTCCCTCCCCAAATTATTAATTCAAATTTTAAGAAATCTTTTTGTTGGTTTTATTGTTTTGTTATTATTACTTTGTTATTTTTTCCAATTTGCTCTAACATAGACACAAATGAAGTAGCTTTATGGCTGCACTGTACTCCAAAATTTCATATGGAGAATATTTTATAGAAACCAGTTCCTCAAAAGTAATATTAGAAATTGGAAATTCTAAGAAAAAAATATTGGTGTTACTTAGATTTTTAATGGACATTTGTTATTTTATGTGATTTTCCATTGTATACCTGTCTTGGGCACATATTTAGCAGCTTTCTGAATTTGAAGTTTCATATGAAATTCTTAATGTAGTAAAAAAAAGATGAAATTTTTGAAAACTGACACTGCTGGTGACTGAAAATGTATAAATCCAGTTAATTTTCTGTTTCTTCCCATCCATGCTCATGCAAACACAATTTATGTTTCTGCTTTCAACATATATAAAATAAATTTGCCAGCCCTTTTAAATCGGAAACATTTCTTATTAATTACTTTAGGCTAAAATAAACTTGATGGAAATGAAAAGAAATACAATTCAAACAAAAATATATCAGTAGTAACACAAAATGTCTGTTTTAAATAATCCCTGAATTTGTTCTGTATTTATAGGCCCAATCTAATTACCAAATATTTTCAGAATGGAGTATGATTTTAAAAGTTTGAAAGTAATATTCATATCACTAAAGCCAAGTCCACTTGCCAGTTATATAATGTGATATAATAAAATTTCAACCCAGCAGAAGAGTTTGGCATTACTTTTGGTTGTCGTAATTAGACCTGACCTATAATTATTGAACAAATCAGCATATATACAGTAAATGCTCAAATAAATGTATTTGGCTGTATTTAGTACGTTAATCTATTCTTAGTATCATTAATTTCAAATCTTTCATCTTATTCATAACATAGAAAAATAATCATAGGAGAAACCATATTTGGATCTAAAGACAATTCTCGTACCTAGAAGGTGGATTCTAGCATTAACTCACCACCATTATTTGTTGTTTGATCACTGACTTCCTCTTGAATAGCTGGAAGGGAAGGTTTTGTGGTAAGAGGTGTTTCGGTCTTAAACATGGACTCCATTCTGATATGAGTATTGATGTAGAAGGACTTCTGAAAGGACTCAAGGGTGAAGTAATAGATGAAAGGGTCAAAGCAACAGTTAAGAGTTGCAAGGCACAAGGTGATTGGGTACATAATTTTAGCAAATCTTTCCAAAAAGCAATTAGTAACGGCTTGAGAGCGCACCAGGGCATACAGGAAGAGAACAGAGTTGTAGGGTACAAAACAGACCACAAAGATTGCCATATGCACTGTGATCATCTTCAGCACTTTTTTCTTATTGGTCCCAATTTGAGACAGTGTAGCAGGCTTGCGGAGGGTTCTCAGCACCACAGAAGAACAAGAGACATTCAATATCAGAGGAATGATGAAGCCAACAACTTCAATAAATATGGTGATCTTGGACAAATAAGTCTTCCAAACACGTTTGGAGAAGCCCTCAAAGCATGTTGTGGTTGTATTGTTGACATTAGTGGTTGAGAATAAGGAGGCTGAAATCCCACCACTGAGGACCAGGATCCAGACTCCAGCACACACAATGGCAGAATTCCTCCTGGTCCTAATGGTACGAGATCTGAAGGGATAAACAATGGCCAGGAAACGATCCACGCTAATACAGGTGAGGAAGAGCATGCTCCCATAGATGTTGGTAAGGAATGCAGTTCCAGAGATCTTGCAGAGAGTGTCACCAAAAGGCCAGTGGCGATTGAAATTGTAAAATATTTTGAAAGGTAGAGTGCAGACAAAGAGCAAATCGGAGAGAGCCAGATTGGTGATAAAAATAGCTGTCTCACTTCTCATTTTCATGCGGAAGCAGAAGACAAACAGAGAGGCACTGTTGGTTATCAGACCCAGGATGAATACAACACTGTAGACAGCACCATTCAGATTATACTTGAAGGAATCATCAACAACACAAGTATTATTGGCAGTAGCATTGCCCAATCTGGGTCTGAGGCTTGAATTCAAAACTTGGAATTGAAAGTCAATGAATCTTCCGTAACCCATGGATTTATTTCAAGAGGCCTGCTGGCTGCAGGGTTCACCACTCTCACACTAGGGACTAGTAGGAAATGTTTTCCTCCTATGGGAGACAAGATGTTATGAATCATCAAACCTACCATCCATCTATTATTTCTGTGGGGTAAAAGATATTCTGTCTACCAAGATTAAAAATAATATTCAATTTTATTTGATAAGTACCTTTTGACTACCTACCATATGTTAAGAAGTACTCTAAGAGTATGTTTCAGGAGTGGAAGAGATCACATTGAATACATGGAGTGCTATAGCATTGCAATGAATAGGAATGAGATGTGTTTACATGACAAACAGAGCTATGGGGGGATAGGGTTCAGAGGAGTAAAAACTCTGATAGTTAAAACAACACAAATACTTTGAAATTATATGGCGGTTTTTAGCTTTCAAACGCATGTTTTATTTGATTCCTACAAGAACACCATAAGATACACAAGACAAGAATTGTTCACCATATAACAGAAGCAGAAACTGAGGCCTATGTAATTTAGAATTACAGTAATGTCAGAATCGGAAGAATCCGCAAATGATATAGTCAGACCAGAATTGAGTTTTGTTTTTTTATTACCTAACCAAATGTTTAAGCTGCTCTAAATTGAATTGTCTACTCTCCAATATTACTGAACTTCATTGTATGAGTATTAGGTCTATTGCACAAGACCACAAGTGGATATGGGACCTCCAGGACATGCTCTTAAAAGAGGTGAGACTAAATTCCTGAATTAAACTGTTGATTCATGTTTTTTTTCTAAAACATGAGTTCTGAGACCAGGGATCCCTCAGTTAATTAAAGCTTCCAGCTAAAAGTTTCTTTACTGTATCACATTGTCTTTCTAGAGAGATAATTCACATAATGATCTCAGCATTTGTTTCCTGCAAATTGTAATCCTCTTTCCAAACTTCTACCATGCTAAACTCTAAGCCAAAGATAAACATGTCAAACTCAAAGGCTCACACAGGCTAAATAAAAAAGGTTTAAGTTTATGTGGGCTGCAAAAAAACCCAGAAGCTTCAATTTTCATAGAAACGTAGGTTTATTTCAACAGAGACATGCTGAATACAAAGGGCTGAAATAAATGAATCATCTACACTAATAAAAGAGAAACATGCAAATTGACCATCCCTCTGCTACACCCATCAGCCAATCAGGAACAAGTATGAAAATTAACCCAACAAAGATGGCGGTGGCCACAGAGCTAGAGTGAGCAGGATGCTTGGGTTGCCACCGGTGATGGAGGGAGCCAAGCCTTCAGCTAGACCTGGCCTCTGCTCAAGGAGGGGTTGGAGAAAGAAAGAAGGAAAAAAGGATGGGCTGGAAGCCTGGGCCACCAAGGGGTGTGGCCAGCCTGAAAGCAGCCCTCAGCCCCTCACCAAGGCTGGCCACACCCCCTCAGAAAGGACCCTCACCCCACGGGGGCATGCGCAGCCTGCAAATCACCATAGGCCCTTCTCCCAGGATGCCCCACACCTGAAGGGAACCCCCACCCTGATTCGGGACACCTTTCCGGGCAAACCAGCCAGCCCCCACCTGTGTACTAGGCCTTTATCTATACTAATAAAAGGATAATATGCTAATTAGACTGGGAGACCTTCCAGGAAACCTTCTGGACATTCTTCTGGACAAAGCCATGGTGATGGGGCCATGGTAGAGGTGGTCAGAGACCAAAAAGGGAGGGCAGTTGTGGGTGATCAGGCCAGGATGGGATGGTAGTTGTAGGTGATAAAGCTGGTGCGGGGTTTGTTGGGGGTGATCAGACTGGCGGGGGGGGGGGCAGTTGGGGGTGAGCACACCAGCAGGGAGGCCAGTTCGGGGGTAAGCAGGCCATCAGTGGGGGTCAGTTGAGGGTGATCAGGACAGTGGGGGGCGCAGTTTGGTGTGAGCAGGCCAGCAGGGGGGAAGTTGAGGGCAAGCAGGTCAGCAGGGGGGCAGTTGAGGGTAAGCACACTGGCAAGGGAGGCAGTTGGGAGTGATCAGAATGCCGGGAGAGGGCAATTTGGGGCAAGCAGGCTGGCAGCAGGGGAAAGTTGGGAGTGAACAGGCTGGCAGGCAGAGTGGTTAGGGGCAATCAGGCAGGCAGGCAGGTGAGTGGTTAGGAGCCAGCATTCCCTGATTTCAAGAAGGATGTTCGACTGCTAGTTTAGCCCCATTCCCTATAAACCGGCAGTAGGACATCCTTCAAGGGGTCCCAGATTGGAAAGGGTGCAGGCTGGGAGACACCCCTCCCCATGCACCATGCCACTAGTCATCAACATAAAATAATAAAACAGTTAATAAAAATTAATATTTTTTCTTGAATATTAACTTACCAGACACTGAATAACTGCACAAAGTAATATGAGTAACACAAATAAACCTATTTTTTTTTGTTCTCCAAAAGTGAAATATTTCCTGTTAGTACACACCAAACAAGTCAGTACAAGATTAATACCGTAGAAATCAGCTGCTAAAATGTTCACTGCTAGTGGAGAGAAATGGTGTGCCTGTGAGTAAGGTGCATAAGGGAAATGAATGCAACACAATTCTGGTTATCAGTCATTAGTGAACGTTGTAGTTTATTGTTAATAGTTATGTATAACTGAACATTGTAAAAATTAAGTTATGAAATTTTTATTAAAACATTTCTTACAGCCGAGACCGGTTTGGCTCAGTGGATAGAGCGTCGGACTGCGGACTGAAGGGTCCTGGGTTCGATTCCGGCAAGGGCATGTACCTTGGCTGAGGGCACATCCCCAGTGGGGGGTGTGCAAGAGGCAGCTGATCGATGTCTCTCTCTCATCGATGTTTCTGACTTTCTATCTCTCTCCCTTCTGCTCTGTAAAAAATCAATAAAAAATATATTTAAAAAAAAAACATTTCTTACATACTGTTATATTGGCTGGGCTGCAAAAATATTCATTGTGGGCCAGAAATTGGACGTGCTTGGCCTAGGATGTCCTCCTTCTCTCTTTCCCACTGCCCATTCCATCACTTATTTTCATGCTGTCAGCTCCTAATATGTCCCTGGACAATAAAGCCTTTTCTGATGAACACAAGTGAAACGTATGCTTACCTAGTTAGTTGTATGTCCTCTGCCAGCCACCACTTGTATATGTGGTAGTCACTGACTTAATCACTATGTTGGTAACTAGGCCAACATTGTTCAAAGGTTCATATAGAAATCTTACTAACCTCCTAGATTAACAACTGCAATTGGACAAAAACTGTCTTTCAAATGTTCTGTAATACACTATAGACAAGTAGCTGCTGAATGAATTCTTTTCACGGAGGATGATATGGAATAAAAGTACTCTTTGTCCCCTGGTATAGCCAGTAATGGGTTTTTACATAATTATATTTTAAAATGTGAAAGGCATTTCTTTGAAGTGATTCCTACTTATGTCACTTTTTCCTCTCAACTCCCAATGAACAGGTCAAAGACACTTTCTATATGACAAAGAAGGGAGTGGAGGGGGGAATCTGCCAGCATTATAGGGGCCTGAAATCATGTCAGTGTTTGGATTGAGGGGAAAAAATGGTTTGAGGAAAAAAGAAATTCACTCACTATAGGGAAAGGTGAACTTGAAAAATCTAGGATGTGAAGAGTTGTTATTTTCAATAGCTGAAGTTTTCAATTAATATTGGAATCTGGCTATTTCTGAATTTTTATTTAATAAATCTTTATGAAGTGCTTTTCCTGAGCCTAACACTGCACTAAGATCATATTCCTTCTTGACCATTTTATCTCATAAGCCCAGCTCAAATTTGCTAGAGGCAACTTTGATACATAGAAGCAGGAACCTGGGCCAAACAAGGTCCCAGATAGGAAAAAAAGGCATATGAGAAAGAGGTAAATATAGATGGGGATAGCAGAATAAGAGACTGGAAAGAAAGTAGAAGAGAAAGAAATATAGGAGAACTGAGAGAAAGAGAAGAAAGGGTGAAATAAAAATGATGTTGCTGGGGAGAGGTCAGTGCTATCATCTAATTTGTATCTAGGGTCTCTGGAGGTGTTTCTATTTCACAATTACTCCAGTCTTATCCTCTGTATCTTGCTTCATCTCTTTTTTAAAATATATATATATATTTTATTGATTTTTTACAGAGAGGAAGGGAGAGGGATAGAAAGTCAGAAACATTGAGAGGGTAGGAGAGAACCAAGATGGCGACATAGGTAAACACCTATCTTGCTGCCCCACACAACAATTACAAAACTACAACTTAACAACAGAACAAACATCATCCAGAAACACTGAAAAGCTGGCTGAGTGAAAATTCCACAAATAAAAGTAAAGATAGGACACTGTGACTCAGAGGAGCGGCGGGACGCAGCGTTGAAGATACGCATGGAGAGAGGTTTGGAGTCCTGCACACGCTAAGAGAGAGGCAGGCGGCTGCAAACTCCTCTGGTTTTTTCCAACAGGGAGGGCAGAGGCATCCCACTGCACTGATTCCCCAGTTCCAGGCACGGTCCAAGGAGCCAACACTCATACGGGGTAGAACTGGGCAATGGAAAGCATGCTGAAACCCTGTGTGGCAGAGGTCTGCAAGCTTGTGGAGAATGCCTGTAAACTTGGAACAGCAGTTTGCGCGTAAACTAGGGAACAGAAGTGCGTGACCTTGTGGAGAGGACTCGTGACTTGCTCCCTTGTTCGGGAGACCACCGGACTACACTGTGTTGCAACCCTGGGCGAGACTTTGGGGATGTGGACTCATTTGGGGAGAGGCTGAGTTGTCTGGCAGCTTTCTCTAGGAGGCGCCTGTAGCAGTTACCACCCAGCACAGAGACCCACACACCGCATAGGGCAGAGCTGACGCTGCCTGCTCAGCCCGGAGACTCTGCCCATCCAACCTGAACACAGCTTACTCTCACAGCCAATTGGCCTATAGGTCAAACCCTCCTATTGCTAACAACAATAAGCTGTGCTTAACTTCAACAATACTGTACAACCCATAAAGGGCAACAGCAAGAGTATCCACCTCAGGTAACTGGGGAGGCTGAGCCACTGTCCCTTACAGGACATTTACCACACAAAGCTAATGGACCAACTCAGGAAAGCAGCCACAATGCAGAGAAATGGAAAGAAATCAGATGTGAAAGAAATGGAGGGGAAAAAAAAATGACTGGACATAGAGTTCAAAACCACGGTTATAGGTTTTCACAGTTTTCAAGAGGCTCCTAGAAAAGGCCAAGACCTACAAGGAAAAGAACAAGACCTACAAGGAAATGAACAAGACCTATGAGGATATGAAAAAGGACCAACCAGAAATTAAGCATACACTGACTGAAATAAAAAATATTATACAAAGACCTAAAAGTAGTCCAGATGAACGCAAGAACCAAGTCAAAGATTTGAAATACAAATAAGCAAAATCCACTTAGCCAGAAAAGCAAGATGCAAAAAGAATCCAAAAAATTGAAGATAGTGTAAGGGGCCTCTGGAACAACCTCAAGCATACCAACATCCAAATGATAGGGGTGCCAGAAAGAGAGAGGGCAAGGTAATGAAAACCTACTTAAAGAAATAGTGACCGAAAACTTCCCCCACCTAGTGAAAGAAATTGACTTAAAAGCCCAAGAAGTGCACAGAACCCCAAAATATAGGAATCTAAAGAGGACCACACCAAGACACATCATAATTAAGATGCCAAGGGCAAAAGAAAAAGAAAGAATATTAAAAGCAGCAAGAGAAAAACAGTTAGTTACCTATAAGGGAGCACCCATTCGATTGTCAGCGGATTTCTCAACAGAAACCATGCAGGCCACATGGGAGTGGCAAGAAATATTCAAAGTGATGAATAGCAAGAATCTACAACCAAGATTACTCTATCCAGCAAGCTATCATTCAGAATTGAATGTCAGACAAAGTGCTTCGCAGATAAGAAAAAGCTAAAGGAGTTCATCACCACCAAACCAAAATTATATGAATTGCTGAAAGATATTCTATAAGAAGAGGAAGAATAAAAAGGTAAAAATATAAATTATGAACAACAAATATACATCTATCAACAACAAATGAGCCTAAAAATCAAGTGAATTAATAATCTGATGAACAGGATAAACTGGTGAATATAACAAAATCATGGACATAGAGAGGAAATGGACTGACAATTCTTGGGGAGAAAAGGGGTGTGGGAGGTGCAGCAAGTGACTGGACAAAAATCATGCACCTGAGGGAGAGGACAGTGTGGGGGAGATCAGGTTGGAGGGTGAGATGGGTACGGGAGCTATAGGGAAAAAAGGAGAAACAATGTAATTAATAAACTGAACAATAAAGATTTTTTTTTAAAGTCAGAAATATTGATAAGAGAGAAACATCGATCAGCTGCCTCTTGCATACTCCCTACTGGGGATGTGCCCCTAACTAAAGTACAGGCCCTTGAGCAGAATCGAACCTAGAACCTTTCATTGTGCCGGCCTATACTCTATCCACTGAGCCAATCTGGTTTCGGCAATCTTGTTTCATCTCAAACATTTCGATTTTATAGGAACAAGTACAGTATGCAATAACTCTGCTTAAGGCCACTGAAACTGATTGGAAAAATATAGGAATAGACTAGAAAATATCAGTCCATGGATTTCATACTTTACTTTGGGAGCTGTAGACTCAAGTTACTACAGATTGTTTCACCAATAGGATGGCAGAAACAAAAGGAGAATGGTGAACACTGCTTAAATCACTTTACATACAAGGAGTTCTATTTTTAACACCCCAAATCACCATCCATTACTCTAAATGTCTTTTTTTTTCATTGTTGAATGAAATCAAAATCTAACATAGTTGCACAATCTAGAATAAATATGGGACTGCAAAAGCCAACATTAAAACCAAACTTCATTTGTTATTATTTGCTTGTACCTGCCTACTATAATAAACTGACAATAAGTTTATTTGATTTGGAAAATGCTTTTATAATAGAAGTCTTTTTACCCCACCCCAGAGTTCCTCCAGTCTGCCCAGTAGTGAGCCATTTACACAGCATGCTTCTAGCTCTCTGACTATGTATTATTTTGTATTGCCCAAAATGGTGTTGAAATAGGCGAGCTCTGTCTCCCCAGTTTGCATCCAGTTCTATGTCTCCCAGAACATATGCATTATACCCACAGCATGCAGTCTGCAAATGCCTAATATGTCTGCTTTGCTGCTTTGAGTAACCAACCAAATATTGTGGGAGAGAAAGGACCACAGACAAGAAAGCATTACAGTCTCAATCCTGAAAAGAGGGTATGGGAAACGGCCACTAAGACCCTATTCATAGCTTTCCCTGTTTAGACACACAGCACCTTTACAGTCTAGCAGTGAAAGTGTGGTGATGGGACTTAACACAGCATTGGAAGCAAGGAGTTCTATTTCTGACTCAGACACTGGTTCATCTGTAACTTAGCTATACAGTTTCTCTTCCCTGTATAAGCATACCTCTGAGCCTCACAGCTGATGTTAGGAAGATTCAATAGGGCTTATGAAGAGGTTTATGTGCTTGCAAGTATTCAGTTCTAGCTAACAAATAAACATTATATAAGCTTTTATCTTTCTCCCTCCCCTGACACAACTGGACATCTTTGACTGCCTTTCTTGCTGAACTTCATATTTTCAACACATCGTTCTCCTAACACCTTGTATACCAAGAGAGCCTCACTTGAGTTTCAATCTTAACAACACAACTTTCTTATAAAAGGACAATCAAGGAGGGTGCTTTAAAGAAATATCTCCCACTGAGCTATGGTTTAAAAAAATCAGAGAGGTATATGGTATTAAGCTGATTCTGAAGGAGAATCAACAGCATTCAAGCAACAACTTCTCTTTTTGGACTGGCTCCTTTCTTTTCACAAAAAAACAGTGTTTTTAACCACTAGATTTTCCTAAATGGATAACATATTGTGCACTGAATGGAGGCAAAGGGCCAACTCTTGAGCTTCAGATGAGATCAAGAAGAAAAAAAAAACAGGCTGACGCAGTTAATTACATCTTCCATTGCAAGTAGCATTAGACTATTGTCTTGTGAAGACCATTGTACCCAATTATTCCAACAATTAATCACCTAGAGGGGTCAAAATACTGGGTGGATGCATTTTCATTGACAATAGGCAGGAAGTAGGTCACATAGAGGTTGACCAAAAAGAAATCTGACCTCAATGAATTTTTAACTCTGACCTACACATATGGAGCCAATTCAGACAATTCATACTAGTGTTCATAATTTTTTTTCTTTTTATAAACCTTTATAATGTTAATGAAATATACCATGTTTGGAATCTTTGGGGCTCTTGGAGAAAAAGGAGTTAGACTTTTGGCTCTATTAAAATACATACCTGATTTATTCCACTTTACTAATGCTAAACTTTCAGATATGTTAAAAACAAAGCTCTAAATTCTGACATATGACCAGTAGCCTAGAAAGGCTGGCTTGTTTTTGTTCCTTACAGAAGAGAATCCAGAGAAAAACAAAGCTTGGAAGACAGAGTATACTCAAATTCTTTTTTTTTTTTTGCTCCCTTTTTCATGAGCTCAGGGTCAGTTCAGAGTGCTTCTGATCCCCAGAACATTTCCTCTTTCTACTCTGAAGCTTAGGAACATTGACACAATGGTTTTTAGAGGAAGCTGAAACCTATTGTATCCTGGCCTATAAATATCCAGCAGTGAGGTAAATGAAAAAATACAAAAATGTTGCAACAAATACAAATCAAAACCATCATGTGGGGGGATGAGAAGAGCTAAACCAAAGAATTCAAATACTTATAAGCATAGCCCATGGACACAGGCAATAGGGTAGTGAAGACCTGGGGGATGGCTAGGGGCTGGGAAGAAGGAAGAAAGAGGGGGAAATAGGAGTTATCTGTAATACTATCAACAATAAAAAATAACATTTTAAAATGAAAAAAATAAAAAAACATCATGCTGAAGTAATAGGGAATATGTACATGCTATTGTTCCTCAGACGAGTGACTACAAACAGATAAGACTTCTCAACAAAATCTTCTAGACCACATCAGAAGGACAGGTCACAATCATACCCAACTGATGTAACTATGCATTAACTGATCTTTCATAATAGTTTTCAAAACATAACCCAGCCTTATGACATTACATATGGAGGAAACCATAGGAAGATATATCACTCCAGAGCTGGGAAATTGATCTGTATGAGGTCTCATTTCAAACAAGTGTGTCAATTGCTTAGATTGATATGCCTTGTTTAATTTTTTATTTCTTATTGAATTTATCGGGATTATATTGGCAATATAATCTTATAGGTTTTGAGTATACAATTCCATAATACATAAACTATATATTTACCATCCAAATATATATAAACTATATATTTACCATCCATCACCATTTATAATCCATTTACTCTCTTCTACCTGCCCCCATTCCCCTTTCTCTCTGATAATTACCTTAATGCTATCTGTGTCTATAAGGTTTTTTTCTCTCATAGAACAGACTGACATACTTGTTTATTTTTTATTCAAGAGTCAGTTAGCAATTTGCATATCAATTTACCTGATATTATTTGATACTGATCCTGATAATATGAATAAAAACCATGTCACCCATCTCTAAAGGTATATATCAATGGCACAGAGGACTTAAAACCAAAGAATCAATATTCAGCCACACCAAAATTGCCTGGACTACAATAAACAATTACAAATCCTCATGGATTTTTATATTATATAATCTATCATAAATTGGAAGTATTAGTTACAAAAAAATTGAAAAAAATTATCAAGAACGCTATTATCAGGAGATTGGTACTCACCGCATTAGTTCAAACCAAATTCTGGCACCAATTTTATCTGAGACTTGGGTGACCAAATAACTTTCTGGAGGCACTGTGGTTAGGGATTTCCTCCAATGTATGCTGTGAAATATAATTAGTCACAATAGTGTGACATCAAAAATCTTTTCAATAAAATGTTTGTCAAGATCATAGGGTGAAAAAGGATTAAATGATACAAATCAAAGTAAATGAGAGCCAACATATTTTAAAATGGTATCTGAACATTTTGCATTTTATTATTACAGAATATCAGATAATGTTTTATTTTCCAAACCTGTTACTATTGTGCCATGTTTTATTAGTTGTATTGATAAGCAAAAAGTCCATGAGTCTATGTAACCTGTAATTGTTTAAAGATAACTAATGGCAAAAGGCATAAAAATACTTCCTCCACTTTCATAAGGAAATATACTGAATTAAAAGTAACTGAATAGAGAAGGGGTTTTTTTGTTTGTTTGTTTTTTGGCCTGAAGATATGTTGGTTCTTTGTTTTTTGTTTTGTTTTTTTCTTTTCTTTTTCCCTGGCAACAACTGTTACTATTTGGCAAGAGCCTGGATAAGGGAATCGGAAAGAAGATTGGAACAACAGGTGGAGACCCTATTGGCATGTCTCCAACCTGCACTCCCACCCCAGTTAAATTTATTTCTCCCTGAACTATAATGATATGAACAAGGTTCCAAATTCTGGGCATTAGCATAATGACAATCACTGCTGCCTCTACAGGATGAACTAGGCCTAACTAATACAGCATGTCTATAACATCTTCAAATCACAACTTGGCACAAAATACTTGTATAGAACCAGAAATAGTTGGCAATAAAATTATTACAGGTAGCACCTACATTTGAACCCTACTCATTTTACTGCCTATTAAAGTAGAGTCATTTGTTAGTGCCAAAGTTATATTATTGTCACATCTCACCCTTTTCTGAACAAAGGTGGCTTAAACAAAGCAGATTGCTAAATAATACTCCAACTCTCTTGAAATATTTTTTCTAATCTAAGAGAACTGAAATAAAAGTAGTAAAATCATTAGACAATTCAAAATATATTTGAGATCACCTTGAATTGATTTTCACACTCCTTCAGAGAGCAGTATTCCTGCAATGAAATGAATATTATTTTACTGGTTTATGAAGACAAAAGCTATTAACAATTCCTTATTTATAGCTTTCAAAATTTATACAGATTATTTTTTAAAACTTACTTTTTTTTGGAATCCAAGCAAACTTGGAATTTCAAATACCCAGAAATTTTCATATTTGTTATTAATTCAATAAAACTACATCCAGCCCCATCCATCACTAGCTAACTGTGTGAGAGCAACTCACAATCCCTTTTTGGACCTCAATTTCTTTTCTTTTTCTATCCTTAGCTTTAATTGATAGCAACTTTCAACTGGTACTATGTAATGGCCTCACTGACCCTTTTTGTCAGTTGTTTTCACCTGCTCCCATTTGTCACTGCAAAAAAAAAAAAAAATGTAATCCCTCAAAGCGTGAAGGGGAATTCATTTTTGTTAGACTCAATGAAATTATTCCTATATTTATTTTATCTATTTTAATTGAAGTATAATTGACATACATTATATTAGTCTTATCTATACAACATAATAATTTGATATTTGCATTTCTTGCAAAATGAACCTCACAGTAAGTCTGTCACCATATATAGCTTAAATACCTTAAATATCAGAAATATTATTAATTAGTTCTAATGTCTTCCTAATGCCCTCATTTCTCTCATATTCTGTCTTTATGCCCATATCAGTAGGCATATAAGTTGTAACTATCTAGGTTTAGTCCTCAATCTTTGCTACCTGTTCTCTGGTCACATAGTCAATTCTTTCGTCAAAATATAAGGTTATCAAAAATACTTCAGAACATAACTAAATAATAAGTGAATAGAATACTTAAGCTATGTTTTGTTCTGATAAAATTACCTATCTACTAAAAATAAGGCTGGATTCCCAGTGGTAGGTGACCTTCTATTAAGCTCCCAATTTTCTGTACTAATATTCAGTATAAATACATTATAGGTGTGTGTGTGTTTTTTCCTTCCCAGTTAAGGCCAAGAGAATACTAATATATGACCGTACACGCAGAAAAAAAAAAGGTAACTACACAATTAGGCCCTGACTACATCATCACAGCAAGGGCAATAACTATCACTGCACTTTCTCTCAAAGGAAATTGAATTAATGAAGCTCTAGCTAATTTTGGCCTAAGTGTTGCTGTTAGGGATCTTCCCAGTCCTCTCTTTAACTTACAGAGAGTAAACATTCTGAAAGGATGATTTGATTGCTCCAATACTGCTTTCATTCGCATCTCTGATTGGCAGGAAATGCTCTAGAGTGTAGACGCCATCAAGTATAAGCTGAACTCATCCTTCATAGCAGGAGTGTAAACTTCGTCTGTGACAAGGAAAAAGGATTTAAAAATCTGTGTTGATAGGATATGTTGTTTGGAATTTTGTTCTGAAAAATAAACATGTTTCAAAGGCACCTGATAATTTGGAGCTTCAGTTTTTATTGTTTTCTTCATGTTAGTCAAGGAAAAAGAAAGATGATATCATTTAGTAAGGTAGCAAAGTGAATAATCCCTGAAATGTTAAAAGATTTGGATTTATCTGGTTTTGTCCATGCTGGAATAATGATGAATTACGTTAATGTATTTCCTAAAACAAAGTAACTAAACTACAATATTTATCAGTTCAACAAGATCTTGTAGCTAAATTGTAAAAAATATTCAGGACATACAAGAAGAGAATGTTAAATGTCATAGTATTGCATTTGTATGAAAAAAGCAATTAATTTAACATATAATAGTAAATTCAATTTATTCCAGAATTAATTTTTCATTAAATGTTTTTTCCTTTATAGTCAAGTTCATGAATTATTCAATATAGCAAATGTCACATTCTTCATAAATCAATTAAGCACCAAAACATGCTCCATATCGTTTTCCTAGAAGAAATCTCATAATAGGAGCCACATTAGCTCACAATCATTTGCAAACCAAAGAAATATAAAGCTAGCCAAAAGAATTTCTAAGCTCTACCCTGTGTTTACATAAAACAACAGCCTGAAAATCCTGTATATTTTCCACTGAAACAATATTATTGCCAAAACAATAGAAACTCTTCCTTTTTTCCTCTTTTTAAACATTCAACACGAAGATCTGTTTAGCACTTCAGTTGAAACTTCTTTCCCCAAACACTCAAAGCATTTCCACTGAAGTCTGTTACGCCGCCTCCACCCACCCCACCCCCATCCACAAAAGCCCAAATCAAATCTTTCTCAAAGAAACTTACCCCAAGAAAGAGTATGCTAGATGAGAAAGTGTGCTCAAGCGGATAGAAAATTAGCTAATAAGCATGTGAACGGGCAACTCGCACTTTAAAAGTGCATATTTTAATCCATTTTTTTTTCCACAGGGAAAGGTTAGCCCAGCCCAAAGTAGCAGACTCTGGGCTGCCACAGCTTCTTACAGCAAACCGCTCATTCTGAAAATGTGAGCTTATTTACATCTATCTCTTTCCCTTTGTTAAGAAATGGCCCTCTGGAATGCAGTAGCCGGCATGCCTTTAACAAACAGGACACAAGAAAAGGCCCAAACTCCCGGCTGAAGCTGAGGGCCTGGGGGTGGGGGGGACTTCTGGGGGTCTCAATAGGAAATGCTTTTCATTGGATAAGGAGGCACTATTGGGAGCCGAGACCCCGCCCAATCCCCTGTGCTCCCTCATTCCCTTAGTCACCAATCCCTGGACTGAAGTTTTTCCTTAAAGAGCATTGCCCAGGAAAAGTAGTTTTCACAGTTAGAATTAGCAGCTTAAGTGCTGCTTGGCAATATAAAAAGTGTTTCTCCTAACCAGCTAATCCACCGAGAAAGCCTGTGTGCCTGTCTTTGCTGCAGGACTGCTACCCCTCCACAATTCTAATGAGGAGGAGGAGACAAATCGCCAAACTTGGAGGAGGGAATTATGAGCAGCTCTTGTTTACTCTAATTTGTTTAAATAATTACAACAATATTGATAATAATAATTTGGGTGCGGGGAAAGGCAAAAGTTAATTCTACCATAAATACATTCCTATTATACTATGTAGAATTAAACCTCACACACCAAAAAAAACAACAATTCAATATAAATTATCTTAAGCCAGTGAAGTGTCCTGAGATGGAGATGGGGAGACTGAGGATCCCAGAACTCTAATACCCATCCTCCATGAACTAAAGAGTACTCGGTTGCAAAAGAAGGGTCTGTACTTTTAAATAACTGCCTGGCAGGAAGTCTAATTACCATTAAATTTTCAAAGTCTTACTCAAAACCAAAATAAATAGTACAGATGCAATTTGTTTAAATGGGGAGTTATCTTTAACTGTACTAGTATACCTTCACGCACACCTCCCCCCCCCCCTTAAGTTATTTTTCTATAGCTTGACTTCCTTGGTCACATTGCTTTTTTCCCCCTTCCTATTTTTTTTTATTCCTTCCCTCCCTTTTTCTGATATAAATTTGTTGCAGAAATGTACGCATCCATCTATAATTTTGTTAGCCTTTCCCTTCTGCCAGCCCCCTCTCCCAGTCCTCTCTCCCCTATCATACACTCACTGCCAACACTGCCACCAATAACCCCTCTCCCTTCTCTAGAATGAAATTCTTAGACCAGGGAGAAGGTGATTTCTCCAGTCATGCCCCTGGAGAATTGGGGAATCCTCTGCCTACTTCAGGACTTAAGTCTGCGTAATTAAGCTGCCTCCCAAATAAAACATCCTTCAAGTTTCTGTATTCTCCCTCATTCTTCAGTTCTATTGTGGCTGTTCTCACTACCAAAGCCAGTAAACAAGGGAGTGTGAAGTTAATACTAGTCTTATTACTTGTCACTGATTCTGAAAAGTACTTCTCTGTTGTCTCTCCACCCCCACCTACAGTTCCTGTTCTTTCTGTCACCTCTCCACTTACCTCAGGCATGTCTAAATCTGTCAAAATTGCTGATATAAACTGTATTTCCACAAAGTGATCATTTACCAACTCTGAGCTAGGACTAGCTCTGAGTGCATTTATCAATCTACAAGAAAAAGATAACAATCACTGCTGTGTAGGGCCTCATAGTCTAACTGGAGACATAAGACATGTGAAAGTGTGAGATACCAAAAGCAAAATTTAAAAAATACTAAAGGAGTTATATGGAGAATAAGTTTTCTAATGGATCAGAGGATGGAGATAAAGTCCCAAGGACAAGGGAGGGCTTCCCAGAGTAAGTGGAAGTTGAGCAGGACTTTGATGGTGATTATTATTTAAATAAGTCAAGAAAAGAGGAGGAAATCTTTCCAGGTGGTCAGAGCCAAGTGACCAAATGCAGGAGGTGTGAAGTGAGACTAGGTGAGAAGGAAACTGACTTGTGAAAAAAAAATAAGTAAAGTAAGGAGAAGAGCTTTGGAGGGGGCGGGGAGGAGGAGTGCTCAATTGTTGCAACTCAATGCACTATAGTGATTAAAATCAACCTGTAATCATAATCACTATCTGCCTATATGACAGACCAACTCACTATAATTCTCTTCTTTGGGTTAATAGCTCTCAGTCTTCCAATTCATTTCCCTTAATTTGACCCTAAGGAACTCAACTACTTTTCTAATTAATCTCATAAAGACTCCCAGGTCTTTTACCATTATCACTGGGTTGAATGTCCTTTTAGCTTCACTCTTACTTTATCTGAGCTCTAGACTCACTCACCTACTTTCATATTCGTGAAATGAAATATGATCCCTCACACTGTGGACATTTTCACAAGCTATTCCCCCTGCCAGAAGCACTCTTTCCTTCCTTAGCCTCCACTTCAAGTTAATTGTTATCTTCCTTCAGAAATTATACCAGTAATCATGCTTCAGGGAACCCTTCCTTAACCCCTACTTTAGGTCATAGCTATTTATTATATACTCATACAGCATCATAGATCTTTCCTTCAATGCATTTATCATAAGTATAATTTTATATTTTGTTGTGTAATTTTTATTTGTATGAAATTTGATTGTCAGTTTCTCTGAACCATAAACCCCAAGGGGATAGCATCCATATCCTCTTAATACAAAATTAATAATGGTAGTGTTCACAAAACCTTCTCCCTCATTTTCTCTCTTGTCTAAGCAAAGTAGCAGTGTTCCTTTTCTAAAATTGTCCACTGAAAATATGTGCTATTTCATCCATTTACAAACAAGTCCACATCAAGTTGTTATTTTAGAACAAAGAGTACATACAAATAAAGAAAAAAGGTCCCATGAACAAGAGAGTACTGAATCTTATTCATTACCATTCTCTTTTGCCCTCACCTCACTCTTTGCTATAAACATTCTAGTTTTGCCTGTTCTAATATTTGTAAGGTGGAAGGGAGAAAATTAAAAAATTTTCCAGGGTGTTCCCCAAGCTGCCAGTTAATAGCTACAAAGTGTAACCCAAAAAGTCCTATAAAAATAGCCTTCATTAAGTTTCTGATGTGTTTCCTACTGAGGGAAAAATTAATATACAGCTGAAAAAGTGCATTCAGAAATATATGGAGGAGTAAGCATTTCATTTTTATCTGTTCAAAAATAGAGCAACTGAAATATGACTAACTTCCTACAGGGAATTTACATACTTGAATAAGAATAGTCAGAGGATTCAGGCCTTCACACTTCAAACCCAAATCAATTTTTCTTTCTGCCAGCCATAACAAAAGACTGAGTTGAATTCACTCCAAGTACCAGAGACTCATCACTGTGCTAGTTTCCTTAGAAACAGTACAAATATAAATATGCTTATGGCTTAGGGTAAGACTAAGTGTTTTGGTAACACTCATATTGTCTAAATGAACTCAGTGCCTATATAAACCCGAGCAGTGATCTGTGAATGGAAGGCATTTAATTACTAATTTTGAATTAATTATCAAATGCATTGAGGTCTTTCACAAAACGAAAAAACGGTGAGACTCTGGGTTCTACAGTCTTTCTCTTTTTAATACAGTCTTCTTCTGCTCCAATAGGGAAAAGATCATTATTTCCAGTTCCAATGCACTTTATAACACTGGACACTACATCTCTGAAAGGAATAAAAAACATTTTTTAAGCACAGATCCTGGAAAATTGTTAGCACATACTTCACACTGGAGCACCATTACCTGTTACTTGTTTCTCCAGCAAATGAAATTTTCTTCTCACTAACTGAACAAGTTAGATATAGCAAGATTCCAATGCTACAGGCAAGGTTGGTAGTTAGAGAAAATGAACATTTCAATCAAAGAAATTGATAAAGTGCCTAGAAGCCTAAAATGTTTGGTATAGGTAAGAAAAATGTCAAGATAGTAACAATAATAAGGCAATAGAAAACTTTTTGAGCATTGTTATATGCCAGGCATTCTTCTAAGTGCATTATTTATATTTATTTACCTAATATACACAACTCCTATTTTATTTTATTTCTTTTTATTCTTAAAAGTATTACAAATAATAGTACATATGTTTCCTTTTTTCTTTCCCATTGACCTCCCCCATGCCTCCCCTACCCCCCAGCACATGCCCTTACCTGCCCCCCCACCCCAGTGTCTTGTATCCATTGGTTATACTTATATGCATGCATACAAGTCCTTCAGTTGATCTCTTATAGCCCCTGCCCCCCACCTTCCCCTGTTTTCCTACTGTAGTTTCACAGTCTGTATAATGCTTCTTTGCCTCTGTATGAATCTTTTTGCCCTGTTTCTTTTCTTTAAAAAAAAATCTTGCATCTGCATACTGGAAATAAATATATAAGAACAAAAAAAATGTTTGAAATCCAGTTTCAACGTCCAACAGTTCTGAGTCCCAGTTTCAATGTCAAATAGTTCCTTATGTGTACATGTAAGCAGTGGTATCTGGATGGTGGACATATGGTGGCAATGCAGGGTCCACCCTCTCTGGTTTGGACCTTGGTCGCCTGCAGCAAAGCACAGCTCCTGACTGCTAGAATGGCAAGTTGTCATCAGTGTCCCCCATCTCTGGACTGTCTTTGCAGTTGGAACAGACCTGTCAGTTCCTCTTTGTTGCAGGAATCCATATGGTCTTGAAGTTGTTTTCTGAAAATATACAAACATATTCTCAACCAAAAGTTAATAGAGGGACCTTTTCTACAAATTAGACATGGGATTCTTTCTATTTTTGCCAAATGGATTTTCCTTCGGCTTATTTTGACATCATATGTGTTTTTCATGGGTGTCCTGCTGTTAGCATTACAAATGGAAATTAATTTTCTGGGGTAAGAATTTTCTAGATGTTATTTATTTAAAGGATATTTTTCCTTACATGCATGATATTACCCCACCACCACCCCGTTTTTATATTAATGGGGGCATTTGGAAATTTTATATTGCCATCTTGGGAACTTTAAATTTGAATTTTTGCACAAAAATATGACTGCTTTAGGTTCTTTGCATGTTAGGCAATTTTACATTAAGATGAATTAATAATAGAAAATTTAGTTAATATTTTAGGAACAGCTTTTTGTCCAGTAAACTTAAATTTTCTTGTGTGTTCACTTATTTCAATTGGCCAATTTAAATTAATCTGAAAACTTGATTACTATTTTACTGTCGAATTTAATACTAAAACAATAATCTTAGTTTATGCTGTAAATATTAGTGGAAAGGATTTTTTGCATTCTTGAGTAGGCCCAGAGCATTCCTGGTACTAGAGTGAATTTAGATACAGGGCATATGTTGCTGGCCGAGACTCTGTCTGTACCATGGGTCCCAATCTGAGCTGTGTGTGGGAAGTAAAGCAGCCATGGGAACAGGAGACCTACCTCAGAAGGCGTGAGACTTCAGGCCCCTGCAAGGTTAAGGGGGTGAGGATCTGTGGCCCACCACTGTTGACCTTTCAGTTCTCTCCTGTTGGATCCTCTGCAACTGTGCCTGTCTTAGGTTGTTCCTTCCATGAGGAATTGTACCCATCTCTGGCTAACTAGCCATCCTCTGGGGCTAAACAGGGTGATGTGAGGTTCAGTTTTGTCTCCTTTTTCTTCTATTCCCCCATGGCCTCCACGCCCAGCCTGTGCCTTGTGATCCCCTTGCCTGCTGGCAGGGTTCCTTTACTGATCACATAACTGGGGAGACTCAGGTTTCTTCTCCAGGGAGAGCCCAGCTCACACCATTGGGCGATAGACAGATCCATGGTGCCAGCCACCCAGAGGCTTCAACCTCAGCTAGAACTGAAAGCTCAGGAAACAGCTGTGTGCACTAGGATTTTGAGAAGAGGGTCCCTCTTGGCAAAAAGGGCAAGAGGGGCCAATATAGAATGCTAAAGGGCCTTCCCAATGACTTAATTCCTTCTGAAAAGGATTAATTCCTTTCCTGTCTTTTTTATAAACTGCTGCTAAACATTCAAAGAATTAGTTTGTAAATTTCTTTGGGATAATTGAACAATATGCTGTTGTCACATATCAAATTTTTAATGACATTGTAGAATAATATCATGTAAGGATACTATGGTGTCACAGGGACTTAAGGGGGGGCCTAGTCTAAGGACTGGTGTCCATAGGAGATGACATACTCTAGTCCATGTCAAATCAGTCTCAAACTAGCTGCCAAATTTTTCATAGCTTTATATAAACTTTGTCATCAATGTAAAAACACAAATTACTAACCTTAGTTCAAGAGATCAAATATACTGATTTTTCCCCATACTCCCACCACCCCCCACTTACCCTGGGGTTTGACATTCAGATGGACTTTTCGCAGTCTCTGGATCTGTTCTTGTTCACCAGTCTATTCTATTCATTATATTCCAGAGATGACTGAGATCATGTGATATTTATATTTCTCTGCCTGGCTAATTTCACTTAGCAAAATGCTCTCCAGCTCCTTCCATGTGATTTCAAGTGGTAGGAGCCCCTTCTTTATTACCACAGTGTAGCATTACATTGTGTACATGTACCATAGTTTTTTAATCCACTCATCTGCTGATGGGCATTTAGGTGGTTTCCAAATCTTAGCTATGGTAAATTGTGCTGCTATGAACATTGGGGTGCATATATCCTTTCTAAATCGTGTTTCTAGTTTGTTGGGATATATTTGTAGAAGTGGGATCACTGGGTCAAATGGGAGCTCCATTTTTAGATTTTTGAGGGAGCTCCATACTGTTTTCCACAGTGGTTGCAGCAGTCTACAATCCCACCATCAGTGCACGAGAGTTCCTTTTTCTACGCATCCTCACCAGCACTTGTCGTTTGTTGATTTGTTGATGAAAGCCATTCTGAGCCACGAGAGATGGTACAAGATTGTCGTTTTGATTTGCATTGCTCCGATAATTAGTGACTTTGAGCAGATTTTCATATGTCTCTGGGCCTTCCTTTGACTTCTTTCCAAAAGATTCTATTTAGGTGCATTACCAATTTTGTTATTGGGTCATTTGTCCTCCTTTTATTAAGTTGTATGAGTTGCCTGTAGATGCTTGAGATTAAACCTTTATCATTGATAACATTTGGAAATATGTTCTCCCTTACAGTGGGTTTTCTTGTTATTTTGTTGGTGATTTCATTACTTGTGCAAAAGCTTTTTATTTTGATGTGGTCCCATTTGTTTATTTTCTCTTTAGGTTCCATTGTCATAGGAGCAGTATCAGTGAAGAAGTTCTTTAAGCATATGTCTCAGATTTTTCTTCCTGTGGATTTCTCTTATATTTTTATGGTTTACCATCTTACGTTTAAGTCCTGTATCAATTTGAGTTTATTTTTGTATATGGTGTAAGTTGGTGGTCAAGTTTCATTTTTTTATCATATATCTGTCGAATTTTCCAGGCACCATTTATTGAAGGGACTATCTTGACTCCATTTTATGTTCATGCCTCCTTTGTCAAATTTTAATTGAGCATAGTGGTTTGGGTTGATATCTAGATTCTCTAATCTATTCCATTGGTCTATTTGTCTGTTCTTGTGCCAGGACCAGGCTGTTTTGAGAACAGTAGCTTTGTAATACAGCTTGAAATCTGGTATTAAAATCCCACTGGCTTTCTGCTTCTTTCTAAGGATTACTGTGGCTATTCGGGGTCTTTTTATTCCAGATGAATTTGGGAGAGTTTTTCTAGGTCTATGAAATATGCTGTTGGCATTTTATGGGGAGTGCATTAAATTTATAAATTGCTTTGGGTAGTATATACATTTTAATGATGTTGATTCTCCCAATCCATGAATATGGTATGTTCTTCCACCTTTTTACATCTTCTCCTATCTCTTCTTTTAGTGTTCTGTAGTTTTCTGCGAATAGGTCTTTTACCTCCTTAGTTAAGTTTATTCCAAGGTATCCTATATTTTTTGATGTTATGGTAAATGGGATTCATTTTTTAGTCTCTCTTTCTGTAAGTTCACTATTGGTGTATAGGAATGCCATAGATTTCTTGGCAATAATTTGATATCCTGCTATGTTGCTGAACTCATTATTAAGTCTAATAGTTTTTTATGGAGTCTTTGGTATTTTTATGTGCAATATCATGTCATCTGCAAATAAAAATAGCTTTACTTCTTCTTTTCCAATTTGGATGCCTTTTATTTCTTCTTCTTGAATGATTACATGGCGAATACTTCCAGTACTATGTCGAACAGGAGTGGTGAGAGTGGGCATCAGTGTCTTGGCCCTTTTCTTAGGCGAAATGGTTGTAATTTTTGCCCATTGAGTATGATGTTTGCTGTGGGTTTATCATATATGGCTTTTATTACGTTGAGGTATTATCCTTCTATTCCCACCTTGTTGAGAGTTTTTATCGAGAAAGGCTGTTGGATTTTGTCAAATGCTTTTTCTGCATCAATTGATATGACTATGTGATTTTTATCTCTCAATTTGTTAATGTGATGTATCACATTTATTGATTTGCGGATATTGTACCATTCTTGCATTCCTGGGATAAATCCTACTTGGTCATTGTGTATGATCTTTCTGATGTACTGCTGGAACCAATTTGCTAGAATTATATTGAAGATTTTGCCATCTATATTCATGAGGGATATTGGCCTATAATTCTCCTTCTTTGTGTCATCTTTATCTGGTTTTTGTATAAGGGTGATGTTGGTTTCATATAACAAGTTTAGAAGTATTCCATCCTCTTGGATTTTCTGGAATAGTCTGAGGAGGATAGGTTTTAGTTCTTCCTTGAATGTTTGGTAAAACTCCCGTGTGAAGCCATCTTGCCCATCCTACCATGATTGTATTCTTGCTGGAAGCTTTTTGATGACTGCTTCAATTTCTTCCATAGTTATTGGTCTTTTCAGCTGTTTAGATTCTTTCTGATTGAGTTTTGGGAGATTATATTATTCTAGGAATATATACATTTCCTGCAGGTTGTCCAGTTTGTTGGAGTAGAGTTGTTCATAATAATTTTTAACAATCCTTTGTATTTTGATGGGCTCTGTTGTTATTTCACCTCTTTCATTTCTGATTTTATTCATTAGGGTCCTCTCTCTTTGCTTATTGATGAGCCTGGCTAGAGGTTCATCAATCTTGTTTATCCTATCAAAGAACCAGCTTTTGGTTTTGTTGATCTTCTGTATTATTTCTTTGGTCTCTATGTCATTTATCTCTGCTCTGATCTTTACTATTTCCTTCCTTCTTTGTACACTGGGCTTTTCTTGTTGCTCTCTTTCTATCTCTTTGAGTTGTTTGGTTGGATAATTTATTACAATTGTTTCTTTTTGTTTGTTTGTTTGTTTGTTTGTTTTGTAGTAGGATTGTAGAGCTGTGAACTTCCCTCTCAAAACTACTTTCGCTGTGTCCCATAGATTTTGGATTGTTGTGCTATCGTTGTCATTTGTTGCCATGATGTTTTATATTTCTTCTTTGATCTCTCTGGTAACCCAGTCATTGTTGAATAGCATGCTGTTTAGTCTCCATGTGTTTCAGTTCTTTGGATTGTTTTTATTGTAGTTGATTTCCAGCTTTATACCACTGTGATCTGAGAATATGCTTGATATGATTTCTATCTTCTTGAATTTGGAGAGACTTTGCCTATTACCTAACATATGGTCTATCTTTGAAAATGACCCATGCACATTTGAAAAGAATGTGTATTTTGTGGCTTTGGGGTGCAATGATCTGAATATGTCAATTAATTCCATCTGGTCTAGTGAATCATTGAGGATTGATCTTTCTCTACTGATTTTTTGTTTAGAGGATTTGTCCTATGGTGACAGTGGGGTATTAAAGTCTCTTACTATGATTGTATTGTTGTCTATCTCTCCCTTGACATCCTCCAGGAGTTTTTTTTATGTATTTGGGTGCTCTGTTTACGAGAGTTATTTCTTCCTGTTGGATTGCTCCCTTTTGTATTATAAAGTGGCCTTCTTTATCTCTTGTTATGTCCTTCACTTTGAGATCTAATTTGTTGGATATAAGTATTGCTACTCCAGCTTTTTTTCCATTTCCATTCGCCTGAAGAACTTTTTTCCATCCTTTAACCCTCAGTCTGTGTTCATCTTTTTTTCGGAGATGGGTTTCTTATAGACAGCAGTTATATGGGTAATGTTTTCTTATCTAGTCCGTTACTCTATGTCTTTGGATTGGATCATTTAATCCATTTATATTTAAAGGTATTATTGAGAGGTACTTATTTGTAGCTATTTTTGTTCTTTACCCTTGTGTTCCTTTTCTTCACTTCCTATTTCTTCTTATAGCAGACCTTTTAGCATTTCTTGTTTGATGGTATTGAATTCCCTTAGTCTCTTTTTGTCTGTGAAGCTCTTGATTTGACCCTTAATTTTGACTGATAGCCTTGCTGGATACAGTATTCTAGGCTTCAGACCCTTCCTTTGCATGACTTTGTATATTTCCTTTCATTCCTTTCTGGCCTGATAATTTTCTGTTGATAAATCACTTGCTAATCTGATGTGGGTTCCTTTGTAGGTGCCTTTCTGTCTCTCTCTGGCGGCTTTTAAGATTCTTACTTTGTCATTGTTGTTTGCCAATTTAATTATAATGTTTCTTGGCGTAGGCCTTTTGGAGTTCATTTTGCTTCGGACTCTGTGAGCTTCTTGTATTTGTGTGGGCTTTTTCTTTCCTACATCAGGGAAGTTTTCTGTCATTATTTCCTCCAACAGGTTTTCAATTTTTTCTCAGTTTCCTGTTCTTCTGGAAGCCCAATTATATGGATGTTGTTTTGTTTCATGTTGTCCCAAAGTTTCCTTAGACTCTCCTCCTGCTTTTTTAATGTTTTTTTTTTAGAAGCTGCTCTACTTGGGTATTTTTTCCTACCTTTTCTTCTAGCTCACTGATGTGGTCCTTTGCTTCTTCTTGTCTACTCTTCATACTTTCTATTGAGTTATTTACTTCAACAATGTCACTTTTCATTTCTTCTTGGCCCTTCTTCATTTTTTTCTTGGCTCTTCTTCTTTTCTTGTTGGTTCTTCCTCATTTCCTCTTGGTTCTTCTTGAATTCCTCTTAGTTCTTACTCATATTGTCAAATTTGTTTTCCATTCTTTTCAGCCACCTTATGACCATTTCTCTGAATTCTTTCTCTGACAAGTTGCTAACTTCGATTTTATCTCCTTTTCTGGTGAAGCTTGTTTTTCTTCCATATGCGGGGTCTTTCTTTGTCTCCCCATGGTCTCTTCTCAGTGTGTCTGGTTATGTAGTTCTCACTCTCCTGCATTCATTTAAAAGCACAAAATACAATACAACCAGGTGCAATGCACCAGGCACTGAACAGGAATGTATTCACAGTATTGGTAACTACAAATAAAGGTGATCACCAGAGAAAGGCAAATTTGGTGATAGGTGAGAAAGAAGAAAGACCACACACACACACACACACACACACACACACACACACACACTCACACACCCCCCCCCCCACACACAAAAATACAGAAAGGAATGCCAAAATGAAATTGGGAAAAGGGGAAGAAGTAACAAAAAGAAAGAAAATGGGAATAAACTTTAAATGTGGGGTGAAAACTCCTTTAGGACAGCCACTAACCCAAACAAAAGCCTGCAACAAGTACCTGGAGTTTGATACAAACTACATACAACTAATATCAAGGGAGGTGATGGAACACAGAAGCAAAAATCTATCAAAAAGCAATGCAAATGAGAACAACAAAACCAAAAATAACACCAATAAAAACCCAAAAAACAAACCAAAAAAAAAAAAAAATAAGCAAACCAATCTCACAAACATGGATAAAAATTGATATAATCAACAGTCAAGTAAACAACAATAATAGGACAGATAGAAAAACAATTTAGGATAGTGAAGGCAGAGAAGTGAGAGGTATGTATGGACTTGGAGTAGGTGGTTGGAGATTTGATATATAAGTGGGGTGAAATTTTAACAGGGGGTAAAAAGAAAGAATAAGGAAAATCTAAACCAGGAAAAATTTAAGGGAAAAAAGGCACTAAATAGGGAAAGGTTATCAAGAGAGTGGAGGCATAAAGGTGAAGTTGAGGTAGAGTAAAAGATACTAAATGGTAGATGAAAATCGACTGTAGAACACTGATCCCAAAGTAGAATAAAGAGAAAATAAAATCAATTCCTTGTATTACACAAGAGTCAATTTCTGTTTCAGCCCCTGGGTGGCAGTATTTCTAGATTGTTCTCTGGGTCTATTGGTCTTCTCTAGCCTGAACTAAAATCCCGCTATCCCTGTGGTATTCAATACTGATTTGTGGGGATGGGCTGCTCCAGAGCTGCCTCTCTAATGATGACTGCTGACTTTTATTTCCAGGCTCCAGAAAGATAGCTCTCCCCTGTGGTCCCCCAGGTTATCCCCCACCAGGGGATCCCAAGGTCCTGGTTTAGCACTGAGAAGCTCGGATTAGGAGAGGAAAAAATTGCAAATGGGCGAACTCAGGTCTGCCCATATGTCTGCGCAAGTACAATAATAATTATTAGAGCAGGCACTAATAAAGTTCAATGCAAACAAGAAATTATTATTAAGGGAAATTTAAGAATATATAAATAATGGAATGGCAGCCCATAATTATAAGTTGGGTGACATAATATTTTTAGAAGAACAATACTCCTCAAATCTCTCTATATATTCAAAGCATTACCTATCAAAATCCAACCTGAGTTCTTTGTAGAAAATGACAAGCTACAATACATATGGTGGTGATGTGCATGGGTGGGCTAAATAGCTATCACAGATCGTTATTTAAGAAAAATTGAATTTATTTAAGGAAAGGGAATGGGATATCCAAAGTGAATGGCTGCACAACACTGAGCTAAGGGGACAGTGGGTTGATGATGGCAGTACCCAGCAGCTGGAGTCTCATCCTTATGTGCAGTCACTGGTGGGAAACTCTTGTTTTCAGTAGGTCTGGGGCTCAGTTGGTGGGCTTGGAATGTACATTGAATACAATTATGCAATCAGGTGCCTTCAGGATAGTTTCAATTCCTTATATGGTCTGACTCCTGGTATTCAGCAAGTTTTTCCTGGTCTTTTGTTCTCCTGTGGCAGGAAGCTTCAAATAGCTGTTCATGATTGTATTGCCCTATAATCCTAACATTGCCCTCCTCTTTCTATTTCTTAGTCATTATTCTTAATCAGGGTGAAAGTCTCTCTCTTCTGTCAGTCATCCTAAAAAACAAGACTCCCATTACTATTGGCAAGGATATAAGAATAAACAGTTATCCCATGTATCAGAAAACAACAAGCTGGTAGATTAGTATGCCCCTTACTATAAGGGAGGTTGAAATAGTCAGAATAGTTTTTTTTTCTTTGTTTTTTTTAAATTTTATTTACAATATAACTTATATTTAATAGTAGTACATATGTTTTCCTTTCACCCCCCAATATCCTCCCCCCAGCCTCCCCTACCCCGCAGCACATGTCCCCACCTGCCTGCCTCCCCACCCCAGAGTCTTTCATTCATTGGTTATGCTCATATGTATGCATACAAGTCCTTCGGTTGATCTCCCCCAGCATCTGCCTCCCCTCCACTCCAGCCTTCCCCCTGTAGCTTGACAGCCTGTTCGAGGCCACCCTGCCTCTATATCAATCACTCTCCCCTGTTTCTTTTCTTCAAAAATATCTTGCCTCTGCATACTGAAAACAAACGTATAAGAGCAAAAAAAGTTTGAGTGTCAGTTTCAATGTCCAACTGTTCTGAGTCCCAGTTTCAATGTCAAATAGTTCTTCATGTGTACATGTCAGCAATGGTATCCAGATGGTGGACACATCGTGGCAATGCAAGATCCATCCTCTCTGGTATGTTCCTGGGCCACCTGCAGCCACACACAGCTGCCGACTGCTAGCATGGCAAGGTGTCGTCAGCGTCCGCTATCTCTGGACCATCCTCGTGGATGGAAAAGGCCCGTCAGTTCCTCACTGTCGCAGGAACACACATGGTCTTGGAGTTGTTCTCTGCAAACACACAAACACATTCTCGACCAAAGTTTAACAAAGGGATCCTCACTGCAAAATAGACTTGGGATTCTTTTTATTTTTGCCTAAATGATTTTCCTTTGGCTTATTTTGACACCATGTGTGTGTTTTTTATGGGTGTCCTGCAGTTGGTTTTACAAATGGAATTTTCTTTTCTGGAGTAAGAATTTTCTATATGTATTTTACTTATAGGATATTTTTCCTTACATGATATTACCTCATTGTCCCCCACCCCCCTTTTTTTGGTTAATAGGGGCTTTTGGAAATTTTATCTTGCAGTCTTGGTAATTTTAAATTTTAATTTTTGCATACAAATATTACTACTTTAGGTTCTTTGGATGTTAGGCAATTTTGCAGTGAGATAAACTACTAATAGATAATTTAGTTAATGTTTTAGGAAAAGCTTTTTGTCCAGTACAGTTAGATTTTCTTGGGTATTCACTTATTTCACTTGGCCAATTTAAATTAATCTGAAAACTTGATTACTATTTTACTGTCAATTTTAATACTCAAGCAGAAATCTTAGTTTACCCAGTAAATACTTGTGGAAAGGAATATTTGCATTTTTGAGTAGGTCCTCAGAATTCTTTGTAATAAATTAAATTTTGATATAGGGCAGCTATTGCTGGCGGAGTCTCTGTCTACCACCTGGGTCCCGGTGTGAGTTGTGCGTGGGAGGCGTAGCAGCCGTGGGGGTAGGAGACCTTCCTCAGGAGGGGTGAGAAATCAAACCCCTGCAAGGTTTGTGGATGAGGGTCTGTGCCCCACCTCTGTTGATCTTTTAGTTCTCTCCTGTTGGCTCCTCTGCGACTGTGCCTGTCTTAGGTTGTTCCTTCCCTGAGGAATCTTACCCTTCTCTGGCTAACCAGCCATCCTCCGGGGGAAACAGGGTGATGTGAGGTTCAGTCCTGTCTCCTTTGTAGTCTATGCCCCCGTGGCCTCCACATCCAGCACCTGCCATGGGGTCCCCTCGCCTCTGGCGGGGTCCCGGTACTGATCACATATCTCGGGGGACCCAGGTTTCTTCTCCAGAGAGAGCCCAGCTCACGCCACTGGTCGAGAGACAGATCCATGGTGCCAACTGCCAAGCGACTTCAGCCACAGCTTGAACTGAAAGTTCACGCATCAGCTGTGTGTATTTGGATAATAAGAAGAGGGTCCCTCTTGGCAAAAGGGCCAGAGGGGCCAATATAGAATGCTCGGATGCCTTCCCAGTGCCTTAATCCCTTCTGAAAGGGATTTCCTATCCTTTTTTTAAGTTGCTGCCCAACATTCAAAGAATTAGTTTGTAAGTTTATTTGGGATAATTGTATAATATGCTGTTGTCAAATATCAAATATTATAATGACATTGTAGAATAATATCATGTAAGGGTATTGTGATGTCACGGGATGTTAAAGAGGGCCTAGCCTAAGAACTGGTGTCCAAAAGAGATGACATGCTCTAAGCCATGTTAATTCAATCTCAAACTAGCTGCCAATTTTTTATAACTTTATAAACTTTTTATAAACTTTGTCAGGGATGTAAAAACACAAATCACTTACCTTAGTTGAAGCATTCAAATATATTGACTTTCCCCCTTAATCCCACCACCTGCCACTTACCCTGAGGTTTGACATTTTAATGGACTTTTCTCAGTCTCTGGATCCATTCTTGTTCATCAGTCTGTGTCATTCATTATATTCCTCAAATGAGTGAGATCATGTGATATTTGTCTTTCTCTGCCTGGCTAATTTCACTTAGCATAATGCTCTCTAATTCCATCCGTGTTGTTACAAACGGTAGGAGCTCTTTCTTTTTTACCGCAGCGTAGTATTCCATTGTGTAGATGTACCACGGTTTTTTAATCCACTCATCTGCTGATGGGCACTTAGGCTGTTTCCAAGTCTTAGCTATGATAAATTGTGCTGCTATGAACATAGGGGTACATATATCCTTTCGAATAATTCGCCTTTCTAGTTTCTTGGGGTATATTCCTAGAAGTGGGATCACTGGGTTGAATGGGAGCTCCATTTTTAGTTTTTTGAGGAAACTCCATACTATTCTCTGAAGTGTCTTCACTAGTCTACAATCCCACCAACAGTGCAGGAGAGTTTCTTTTTCTCAGCATCCTCGCCAGCACTTGTCATTTGTTGATTTGTTGATGTAAGCCATTCTGACAGGTGTGAGATGGTACCGCATTGTCGTTTTGATTTGCATCTCTTGGATAATTAGTGACTTTGAGCAAGTTTTCATATGTCTCTGGGCCTTCCTTTTGTGTTCTTTAGAAAAGGTTCTATTTAGGTCTGTTGCCCATTTTTTTATTGGGTCATTTGTCTTCCTTTTATTGAGTTGTGCGAGTTGCCTATAGATGCTTGAGATTAAACCTTTATCACTGATAACATTTGCAAATATGTTCTCCCATACAGTGGGTTTTCTTGTTGTTTTCTTGATGGTTTCTCTAGCTGTGCAAAAGCTTTTTATTTTGATGTAGTCCCATTTGTTTATTCTGTCTTTAGCTTCCATTGCCCTAGGAGCAGTATCATCAAAGAAGTTCTTTTGGCATATGTCTGAGATTTTATTTCCTGTAGCTTCCTCTAATGTTTTTATGGTTTCCTGTCTTACGTTTAAGTCCTGTATCCATTTGGAGTTTATTTTTGTGTATGGTGTAAGTTGGTGCTCTAGTTTCATTTTTTTGCATGTATCTATCCAAGTTTCCCAACACCATTTATTGAAGAGACTATCTTGATGCCATTTTATGTTCATACCTCCTTTGTCAAATATTAATTGAGCCTAGTGGTTTGGGTTGATATCTGGATTCTCTATTCTATTCCATTGATCTATATGTCTGTTCTTGTGCCAGTACTAGGCTGTTTTGAGAACAGTAGCTTTGTAATACAGCTTGAAATCTGGTATTGAAATCCCACCGACTTTGTGCTTCTTTTTCAGGATTGCTGTGGCTATCCGGGGCCTTTTTTTATTCCAGATGAATTTTTGGAGAGTTCTTTCTAGATCTGTGAAGTATGCCATTGGTATTTTAATGGGTAGTGCATTAAATTTATAGATTGCTTTGGGTAGTATGGACATTTTAATTAAGTTGATTCTCCCAATCCATGAACATGGTATGTTCTTCCATCTGTTTACATCTTCCTCTATCTCTTTTTTTAGCGTCCTGTAGTTTTCTGCGAATAGGTCTTTTACCTCCTTAGTTAAGTTTATTCCTAGGTATCTTACTTTTTTTGGTGTGATGGTAAATGGGATTGCTTTTTTAGTCTCCCTTTCTGTAAGTTCACTATTGGTGTATAGGAATGCCATAGATTTCTTGGCATTGATTTTGTAGCCTGCTACATTGCTGAACTCATTTATTAAGTCTATTAGCTTTTTTATGGAGTCTTTCAGGTTTTTTAGGTACAATATCATGTCATCTGCAAATAAGGATAGCTTTACTTCTTCTTTTCCAATTTAGATGCCTTTTATTTCTTCTTCTTGTCTAATTGCAATGGCTAATACTTCCAGTACTATGTTGAATAGGAGTGGTGAGAGTAGGCAGCCCTGTCTTGTTCCTGTTCTTAAGGGAAATGGTTATAGTTTTTGCCCATTGAGTATGATGTTTGCTGTGGGTTTATCATATATGGCTTTTATTATGTTGAGGTATGATCCTTCTATTCCTACCTTGTTGAGAGTTTTTATCAAGAAAGGGTGTTGGATTTTGTCAAATGCTTTTTCTGCATCAATTGATATGACTATGTGATTTTTATCTCTCAATTTGTTTATGTGATGTATCACATTTATTGATTTGCGGATATTGTACCATCCTTGAATTCCTGGGATAAATCCTACTTGGTCATGGTGTATGATCTTTCTGATGTACTGCTGGATCCGATTTGCTAGAATTTTATTGAGGATTTTGGCATCTATATTCATGAGGGATATTGGCCTGTAATTCTCTTTCATTGTGTCATCTTTATCTGGTTTTGGTATTAGGGTGATGCTAGCTTCATAGAAGGAGTTTGGAAGTGTTCTATCCTCTTGAATTTTCTGGAATAGTCTGAGGAGTATAGGTTTTAGTTCTTCCTTGAATGTTTGGTAAAACTCCCCTGTGAAGCCGTCTGGCCCTGGGCTTTTGTTTGCTGGAAGCTTTATGATGACTGCTTCAATTTCTTCTACATTTATTGGTCTATTGAGTTGTTTAGATTCTTCCTGATTGAGTTTTGGGAGGTTATATTTTTCCAGAAATATATCCATTTCCTCCAGATTGTCCAGTTTGTTGGAGTAGAGTTGTTCATAGTAATTTGTAACAATCCTTTGTATTTCAATGGGGTCTGTTGTTATTTCACCTCTTTCATTTCTGATTTTATTTATTAGGGTCCTCTCTCTTTGCTTCTTGGTGAGTCTGGCTAGAGGTTCATCAATCTTGTTTAATCTTTCAAAGAACCAGCTTTTGGTTTTGTTGATCTTCTCTATTGTTTCTTTGGTCTCTATGTCATTTATTTCTGCTCTGATCTTTACTATTTCCTTCCTTCTGCTTACACTGGGCTTTTCTTGTTGCTTTCTTTCTAACTCTTTGAGTTGTTGGTTTAAATAATTTATTGCCACTGTTTCTAGTTTTTTGCAGTAGGATTGTAGAGCTATGAACTTCCCTCTCAGAACTGCTTTCACTGTGTCCCATAGATTTTGGATTGTTGTGCTGTCGTTGTCATTTGTTTCCATGATATTTTCTATCTCCTCCTTGATCTCTATAGTAACCCAGTCATAGTTTAATAGCATGCTGTTTAGTCGCCATGTGTTTGATTTCTTTGGGTTGTTTCTATTGTAGTTGATTTCCAGCTTTATGCCATTGTGATCTGAGAATGTGTTTGATATGATTTCTATGTTCTTGAATTTGGAGAGACTTTGCCTATGACCCAACACATGGTCTATCTTTGAGAATGACCCATGGGCACTTGAAAAGAATGTATATTCTGTGGATTTGGGGTGAAATGATCTGAAGATGTCAATTAATTCCTTCTGGTCTAGTGATTCATTGAGGATTGATGTTTCTTTACTAATTTTTTGTTTAGAGGATTTGTCCAATGCTGATAGTGGGGTATTAAAGTCTCGTACTATGATAGTATTGCTGTCTATTTCTCCCTTGATATCCTCTAGGAGTTTTAGTATGTATTTGGGTGTTCCTATATTGGGTGCATATGTGTTTACCAGAGTTATTTCTTCTTGTTGGATTGCTCCCTTTAGTATTATGTAGTGGCCTTCTTTATCTCTTGTTATATCCTTCACTTTGAGATCTAATTTGTCGGATATAAGTATTGCTACCCCTGCTTTTTTTCCATTTCCATTTGCCTGAAGAACCTTTTTCCATCCTTTCACCCTCAGTCTGTGTACATCTTTTTTTTGGAGGTGGGTTTCTTTTAGACAGCAGATATATGGGTCGTGTTTTCTTATCCAGTCTATTACCCTATGTCTTTTTATTGGAGCATTTAAACCATTTACATTTAAAGTAATTATTGATAGATAGTTATTTGTAGCCATTTTTGTTCTTTGCCCCTATGTTCTTTCATGGCTTCCTATTGCTTTTTACAGCAGACCCTTTAGCATTTCTTGCATTGCTGGTTTGGTGGTAATGTATTCCCTTAGACCTTTTTTGTCTGTGAAGCTCCTGATTTGACCTTCAATTTTTATTGATAGCCTTGCTGGGTACAGTATTCTAAGATTTAGACCCTTTCTTTGCATAACTTTGTATATTTCATTACAATCCCTTCTGGCCTGATAAGTTTCTGTTGAGAAATCACTTGCTAATCTGATGGGGGTTCCTTTGTAGGTGACTTTCTGTCTGTCTCTGGCAGCTTTAAGATTCTCACTTTGTCGTTGATGTTTGCCAATTTAATTATAACATGCCTTGGTGTAGGTCTTTTGGGGTTTAATTTGCTTGGAACTCTGTGAGCTTCTTGGATTTGTGTGGGTTTTTTCTTTCCTATATCAGGGAAGTTTTCTTTCATTATTTCTTCCAAGAGGTTTTCTATTCCTTGCTCAGTTTCCTGTCCCTCTGGAAGCCCTATTATACGTATGTTGTTTTGTTTCATGTTGTCCCCAAGTTCCCTTAGGCTCTCCTCCTGCTTTTTAATTTTTTTTCTAGACGCTGCTCTACTTGGGTGTTTTTTCCTACCTTGTCTTCCAGCTCACTGATGCGGTCTTCTGCTTCATCTGGTGTACTCCTGATACTTTCTATGGAGTTCTTTACCTCAGCAATGTCACTTTTCATTTCTTCTTGGGTCTTCTTCATTTCTTCATAATTCTTCTCATTTCTTCACAATTCTTCATTTCTTCATATTTCTCATTCATTTCTTCCTGGCTCTTCTTCATTTCCTCTTGATTCCTCTTCAATTCCTCATGGTTCTTACTTGTATTGGCTTCTGTTATCTTCATCCACCCTATGACCATTTCTCTGAACTCTCTCTCTGACAGGTTGTTTGCTTCCATTTCGGTTACCTCTTTTTCTGGTGAGGCTTGCTTTTCTTTCATTGGTGCGCTATTTCTTTGTCTCCCCATAGATTTTCTTCTCTGTGTGTCTTGTTATGTAGTTCTCACTCTCCTGTGTTGATTTAAAGGCTCAGACTACAACACAACCGGGTGCAGCACACCAGGCACAGAAGAAGAATGTATTCACAGTATTGGTAACTCCAAATTAAAAGTGATTGCCAGAGGAAGGTAAATTAGGTGATAGGTGGGTAAGAGAGAGTAAGAGAAAACACACTCGCACACACATAATAAAGAAAGAAAAAAAGAAAGAAAGAAAGGAAAAGAAAGAAAGATAGAAAGAAAGAAAGAAAGAAAGAAAGAAAGAAAGAAAGAAAGAAAGAAAGAAAGAAAGAAAGAAAGAAAGAAAAAAGGGGAATGCCAAAATAAAGTTAGGAAAGGGGAAGGAGTAAAAAGAAAGGAAAAGGGAGTAAACTATAAATATGGGTTGGAACCTCCCAGAGGACCGCCACTAATCCCAGCAAAAGCCAGCAACGAGTACCTGGAGACTGATAGAAACTACATACAACAACTAATATCAAGGGAGGTTAGGGAATACAGAAGCTCAAATCTATCAAAAAAACAATGTAAATATCACCAATACACAAAACAATGCCAACTCCCGCCCCACAAAACAAATTAAAAGGAAAGAATAACCAAACCAATCTCACTAATATGCATAAAATATAAACAACATCAGCAGGACTGAGAGAAAAACATTTTAGGATAGTGAAGTCGGAGAAGCATTAGATGTGTATGGACTTGGAGCAGGTGGTTGGAGATTGGATATAAAAGTGGGGTGAAGTTTTAACAGGGGCTAAAAAGAGAGAAGAGGGAAAATCTAAACCAGTAAAAGTGTAAGGGGAATAAGACACTAACTAAGGAAAGGTTAGCAAGAGAGTGCTGGCATAAGGGGGAAGTTGAAGTAGGTTAAAGAGATACTAAAGGGTAGATAAAAAAAAAGACTATATATCACTAATCTCTGAGTAGAATAAAGATGGAATAAAATGGCACTTAAAAAATTTAAATAGTAGTAGAAATAAAATTGATTCCTTAATTTGTGTTACACAAGAGACAATTTATGATTCAGCCCCTAGGTGGCGGTGTTTCTGAATTGACCTCTGGGTCTATTGGTCCTCTCTAGCCTGATCTAAAATCCCGCTATGTCTATGGTATTTACTACTGTTTTCTGGAAATAGGCTACCCCAGAGCTGCCTCTCTAATTGTGAGGACCTGTTCTGATCCCGAGCGTCAGAAAAACAGCTCGCCCCTGTGGTCTCCCAGGTTCTCCCCCACCAGGGGATCCCCCCTTCCTCGTTCAGCGCTGAGAAATTCGGATTTAGAGAGGACAAACGCAGGCGCGCGAACTCACGTCCTGCTCGTATGTTTGCGTGAAACCCTTTCTCCCCTTGGGTTTGGCAGCCCACTCCCTCCCAAAACTGCCAGGCTGGCCCTCTCCTTCAGGTCCAAATTTGTCGCCCTCTATGTGTCCCCCTTCCTGTCACCAGCTCCGAGGACCCTCTTCCACGTTTGCCAGCTCCAACAGCCGAGGGTTTTTCCTCTTTTTTCGCCGGGCGCAAATCTCCCTGTGTTACCAGCTCCCTTAACCCCCGGAGAAACCTGACCTTTCCGTGGCTGAGCACAAGTTTACTCGGAGTCCGCTTCTTCACCAACTAGGAATCGATGTTGGGGAGGAGGTGGGAGTCTCAGACGCCCAGTGGGTACCGCAACTGTAAATTTATTAGGCTCTTTGCCTTTAAGATGGCGCAGCCGCCTCTGAGCCAGGCTCCGGGAGAGAACCGAGCCGCACAGGAGCCGCTCCGTTAAGGACGGCTAATCTGGCAGTCCCCCTCCTTCTCCCAAAGCCCTACTGTCCCCCCACTCGCCAACAAACACTCCCCCCGCGACACTCAGCTGCTCACCCCGTCTATCCCGGGACACAAATGATTACTCGTCCTTCTGAACCGCCAGCATATTTTTCCTCTCCCAGAATAGTTTAGATATAGTTATTAGAAAATGAAAGACAATAGGTAGAACATCTGGTAAACGTCAGGCATTCACTACAGGGAGCTACTGAAGCAATCTTTAGAGAAAAAATTCCTGCATCTTTTTCCCGGAAAGTAAGTCCCAATGCATCAATATCCCGCTATGTGACTTTTTCCCCCAAAATGAATAGAATGCAAATAATTCTGTATATTAACAATAGGTGCCCCAACTCCTACTAAGCAAGATGTAAAGGTCTGTTCCTACATAGCTTCTTTCTTGAAGTGTTCCTTAGGATCAGTGACACATTCTTCCCCTTTTGGTGCCCCTCCATTCTGGTGTGATGATCTAGGGCTTTACTCCTGCCAACTTCAAAGCATTTGGAGTGGTAAAAAGCATGTCCCAAGATCGTCTCCATGTTGATCATCTGGTGATCCTGTTTCCAGGTTTTGAGAATTTTGTTTCCTACTAAGAAGGGATGTAGAAAAAAAATTCCAAATCCCAACATCATTAATTACCCAAGGCTGAGGAAACCTGTTGAGGCAGCAACGGCATCATTTGTCTGGTTTTGCTACTTTACTGGGCCTGGAGCTGAAATACAGCTTGAGACCTAGATGTTATATTTAGGGTGGAAAAGGTCAGGGGGTCAAAACCACCTGACAAGCGACCAGCGATATGAAAGATCCTGAGTCCAAACCACATGACCAGTGATACCCTAGGGAAAGAAAAAGTACCCTGGAGAGTGAGCTTTTTGTTTTCACAATTTTTCCCTTTGCTACACATCCTGGGCTTTCTTCCCTGGTTAATTTCTGTACCTGGCCCATCATTCTTGCTCTGGGGATCTAACATCCTCCCCCCACTCAAGGATTTTTGACACTGAATTATTGCAGAGAAAAGGGGGCACAGGATTTCTTCTGTAATTGTTTCCTGCTGAAAGGGGATAATATTTTCCAGAGGAAAAAAAATCCTTGCTTTCTGTCAGAGGGACAATGAGACTTGGGCACCAAAGGAGGTTGTGATGGCATTTAGGGGTGGTACTTCCTGAGTATAAGTAGGGCTGGCAACTTGGTGTAAATAAACTCTGTTATACATTTTAGCATTATTAAGGCAAAAGTTAGAATGATAAGAATTATGACAAATGGTCTGGTGGAAGGGAAAAAATTAGTTTAGAGGGTTCTGGCCAAATATTTAAGACAAATTGAAAATCCAGTTTGATTTGTACATGAAAAATAAAGCTTCGAGTTTAATATTCACAACTGTGTATTATAGAGTCTATTGAAACACAATTTTCCTCCTAAAATCACTCTCACTTTTATTAAAGAGCCAAATTAAGATGCATTTATTTACTATATTAAGTTTAGTTTTAATTAGGCCTGGTTGTTTGCATAAACACAATAAGAAAAACAATTGATTATATAGGCTTTTAAGGAGATGTGTGTACTACTATTTGTAATACTTTATACAATAAAATAAAATTTTAAAAATAGAAGCCATTAATCAAAAAGTTATTATGTTAGCTTTTGAAATATTTACTTAATCCTTGAACCAATTGTACTATAAAATCATCCCTCAATATTCATGAATCCCCCACCCCCACCATGGATACCAAAATCCATGAATGGTCAAGTCCCTCATATAAAATGGCATTGTATAAAACAAAAAACAAACAAACAAACAAAAATCATGCTTTCTGGAATCTCATGATTGAGCTTTAATTAGCCCAGTGATGGGCAACTTTTTGAACTTAATGTGTCAAAATTCACCAAAAAAAAATGAGCATAACTCCAGTGGTGTGTCACTTCAAGAAAAAAACATAATTTCGTGATATTTATAGTTTAAATAACAAAAATGTATAATTGTAATATATAACTGTATTTAATAAACCAAAAACTAATTATTTTATTTACCTGCTTAGTGACTTCTTTGTTCATCTGTCAGTCAGTTTCTTTTGTTGGTCTTGATATTATTTAACTTGTGTGGGGTGCCATGAACTAAGATAAGTAAGGGAGAGGGGAATTCCTTAACTAACCTGCCTATTAGTGACCTTTTTGTTGCTGATTTCATTGGCTAAACCTTTAATTGAAGGTTGGTATTTTGTACCCTTCAAGCCTAAGCAAGTGCTACTAACTTCAACTGTCAATCTGTTTCTTTTGTTGTTTTTGATATTATTTAACACTGAAAATAAGGTCTCACAAAAGTACATAGAGGGAAAAATTGTGAGTAAAGCCACTGCTATATTTTTCAGAGTGCTAAAAGTGTTGGCAATTGGTTCCAGGCACTCCAAATTTCCTGTCCATAGTGGCACTCCTCTTGATTCTCCAAGCAGCACCTTTCCAGATTCTCAAGTTTGACCTCAAGTCCACAAACACCTGAGCCTAGATGCTATCTTGAAATTCTGCAAGTTGCATCTCGAAATCATCAATTTGCATCCATTGGAAACCATTTAACTCCAAACTACTGTAGACTACTACATCAGGATACTTAATTATTTTTATGGTCTGTTCTAGGCTTCTAAATTGATTAAATCTATCACTGAACTGGTCAAGTAAGGAGTCTAAAACATGCTGGTACTTTATATGCAAGGGTTCCATTTCATTTTGTATAGCTGCACTGGCTTTCTCAAAATTCTTTGTTATTTGAGAAAAATACTTATAAGTTTTAGTTTCTACATCTTGCTTGAAAATTTTAAGTTTAGTTTCAAAAGCTTTTATGTATCCAAACATAATGTCAATACTTTTGCCAAAACCTTATAACTTTAAGTTCAGTTCATTAATATGAACAGAGAGATCTGTAAAAAATATCAGGGTGTTGGCCCACTTAGCATCATTGAGCTGAGAAAAGTTTCCCAGATCCTTATTCTCAAGAAATACCTTAATTTCCTCAAAGCACTCCACAAAGCGCTCAAGAACTTTGCCTTGGCTCAGCCATCATACATTATTGTACATCATCAGCCCACTGTAGGTGGAATCAACCTCCAGTAAAAGTGCAGAAAATTCTCGCTTGTGAAGGGGGCGAGCAGCTCTTAAATGAACTATTTTTGTAACAACTGACATTAAGTTGTTTAAGTCAGTGAATCCTGCCTTGGCACAGAAAACCTCCTGCTGGATAATACAATGAAAAGGCACAATCAGATGTCCAATAGCTTCTGTAAACAATTTGACAAATCTGACTTTTTCCCCCACCAAGTTTGGTGCCCCATCTGTCATCACTGACACAACTCTAGAGATATCAATGCTTAGGTCACGGAATGTTTGTATAACAACCTTACATATTTCACTTCCTGAAGTACTTGTTGGCACTGATACTAACTTTATCAACTCTTCTATCATTGTGAGACCATCAGAATATCGACCAGTAATGGCCAACTGAGCATCTGATGTGACATCAGTTGTTTCATCAAGAGAGATAAAAAAAATTTACAATTACTTATGTCTCTCTTTAATTGATGTATATTTGTGTTCAGTCTCATTATTTGATATTTTATGATATTTCTACTGAGTGATAACTCATATATTCTCTTAATAATTGCATCTTTATTCTGCATATCATGAAATAGAACCGGTACACATCTTAGGAGAGTTTCTTTAATAAATTCTCCCTCACTGTGTGCTTTTCCATGCTGAGCTATGGAGTGAGCAATGCTCAAACTTGCAGATGTTAAATTTGTAGAGCATTTTATAAACTTAAGAATGGAATTAGATTGGCTCTTATAAAGGTGTAGCTGCCTGGAAATGTATTCCTTCCTTTCATCCTCACTTTTTTTCAAGAGCTGGTAATGATTATTTCCAAAATGTCTATTTATATTCCATGTTCTGCTTACTACCATTTCAGTACACAGGACGCAAAATGATCTGCCATTTTTTCTATAATGCCATACATCTCAGTTAATGTCTCTTGAAAGGGTCGGCTACTGCTGCTACCACTTCCTTTACTTAACCTTGTTTTTTTTATTTTTTGGGTTTTCCCTCAGGGGGGGGGGCAGTGACAGAATATAGAATTATAAATAGCCTGTTAGCCCTGCAGGCAATTAGGGGTTAACTAGACTAACTGACCACAAGATGGCACATGTAACTGTCTTTTAGGAAAGGGCAGGGTTAGTAAGCAGTAATAGGGGTTAATAAAGATGCACAACAGTAATAGTTGTGAAATGGAGTTTGCACTATATTGCAAAATGGTGTTCTTTCTATAAATTAAGATGGCTGCTGCTGTTTCTAATGGTGGGATTCCAGCACCTGCGGTTGCGGCTGGGGAGAAGCCAGGGCAGATCGTGGGTGCCTGTGGCCGGCCAGAGGAAGGGAAACCCAGGTCCTGTGTGCCTGAGACTGACCAGAAGAAGGAATTCTAGGATCTGGGTTCAGGGCAAGGCAGAGAGAGTTAGGGGCAATCAGGCCAGCAGTGAAGCAATTAGAGGTGGTCAGGCCAGCAGGAGAGCTATTAGGGTTTATCAGTTAGGCAGGCAGAGTGGTTAGGGGCAATCAGGCAGGCAAACGAGTGGTTAGGAGCCAGCAGTCCCAGATTTTAAGAGGCAGTCAGACATTCCCCAAAAGGTCTCAGATTGCATTGGGTGCAGGGTGGGCTGAGGGACTCCCCCTTCCTGCATGAATTTTGTGCACTGGGCCTCTAGTGAAGATATAACTTACCAAATTATTCTAGGAAAATAAAAGAAGCTTTATTATATTTGGAAGACAGAGTTAGTTATTTTTATTGATTTCAGAGAGAATGAGAGAGGGAGAGAGATAGAAACATCAATGATGAGAGATAATCATTGATTGGCTCCCTCCTGCTTGCCCCTTACTCGGAATAGAACCTGCAATCTGGGTATATGCCCTGACTAGGAATTGAGCTGTGCCTCTGGTTCATAAATCAATACTCAACCACTGAGCCATGCCAGCCAGGCAGAAATATTTTTATATAACTAATCTTTTGTTTATCCTGATTATTTGCTAGCATTTCATGTTTTTAGTCATTCTTTAGAGTTTTACAATTTTTTCCTTACTTTAAAGAGATTGCCTGCTTAGAAATCTGTAATTCAGAGTAAGTCACAGTCCTTCTTATGAATCTTTTCAAAGACTTAAGTAACATATTAAAACAATGATGTTTTGTAAGTGACAAAAACTTAAATGACATGATTATAGATTTGACCATAAAATAATTGACAAAAATTGCTTTTCTGTAAGATATGACATTCTAAAATAATAATTTTCATAAGTAATTATTATGAAATGACATAAAGAAATAATATAAAGTATATATTCTTAGTTTTCATCTAGAGTTTTAAAATATATATCAAGAACAAATAATATGCAAGATTTTAAAATACTGTACATGGCTCATTGGAAGTGACTATTGAACATTGGAAACAATTCATAAATGTCCCAATGTATGGATTACAAACATCTGGAGTACTATTGCCAGATGCCTTCAATAGGGAAATACTACTCTAGGCTTGTCTGGTGTCACTGACAAGATACCTATTAATCCTGAGAATTTCCTATTTGAAATTGGCTCTGCATCTTTGTAAGTTCTTTCCTAGGGCAGACAGAAAATTTTAAAATATTCATTTAAAAATATATATTTGTATATAAATAAAATAGTTGTTATTATTAATTTTTATTTTGTAAAGCTTCCCGTGTAGTTTTTAAGTATATAAAATTGGCCTAACTAGTTTAAAAACTTAGACAATGAATCCTTGAGGTATTTCAGGGTCCATTAGAATAACTCAAAGTCATTTCTCTGTTTAAAAAAAAAAAGCTTTTTGAAATTTAAATTTCATGAAGGCTGTTAAACATATTTAACTAAAAGATTATATTATAAATATTTTATAAAACTAGGTAAAATAAATGTACATATTATGGTAATAACTTTAAACAATATGAAACTTAAACCAGTTTTAATATTAAATATTTTGTCTACATAATAAGATCCCATTTCATTTATATAAGTACTGGAGGCCTGGTGAACAAAATTTTTGCACAGGAGAAGGGTCCCCTTAGCCCAGCCTTTACCTTCTCCAATCCAGGACCCCTTGGGGGGATGTCTGACTGCTGGTTTAGGCCTGATCGACAGTTGGACATCCCTCTCGCAATCTGGACCACCAGCTCCTAACTGTTTACCTGCCTGCCTGATCACCCCTAACTGATCTTCCCTGCCAGCCTGATTGTCCCTAACCACTATCCCCTGCTGGCTTGATCACTCCTAACCACCTCTGCCTCAGCACCCACTACCATGTCTTTGTCTGAAGGATGTCTGGAAGACGTCTGGTCTATCCAGTCTAATTAGCATATTACCCTTTTATTAGTATCAACTTTATTTATGTAGGACAATACAACATTATACCCTAGTGGTGCCACCTTGAGGCAGAAAATACATCTCTCTCTATATATAAAAAGCCTAAGGGACCATTTGACTGCTAGGTATGCCGTGTACTGACTATCAGGGGGTAGACACTCAATGCACAGGCATGGAAACATGGAACAGAATGATGAATCTCAGAGAGAAAAGGAGAGGGATGGGGTGGGAAGAGATTAACCAAAGATCTTATATGCATACTAGAGGCCTCATGCAGGGATTTGTGCATTGGTGGGGTTCCTTAGCCTGGCCTGTGGGGTTTGGGCTGAAACTGGCAGTTTGACATCCCCTGAGGGGTCCTGGATTGCAAGAGGGTGCAGGCCAGGAAAAGAGACCCCACTGGTGCATGAATCCATACACTGGGCCTCTGGTTACATATAACATACAGACAAGTACATAAAGACCACACAGATTATTTAAATTATAAATTTTTGGAGAGAAGACATAAGATTTGTCCTTTGTTTTCGATGACTTTTAAGGATAGAAAAAAGGAGATAAGTTCCTAAATACCAAGCAGGAGGACCAGTTGAGATTTTTCAATGATAGTGTCAAGGACTGTGTGTGAATGAGTGGAGGAAATAACAAAATTCTAGGCTCCAATCTAAGGAGTAAAGCAATATGAGAGAGCCTGGGTTGAATTGATTTGGGTCACTGAAAAGTCAGAAACCCTAGTTATATGACAAGAATGGGGTTGTTAGAAATACTAGGAGAGAAGGTGTCCTTCAGATATCAGGAGTGATTAGGTTCTGACTCACTTGATCCCATCATCCAGGTATTACCTTGGGACAGTCTTTTGTGTTGGTGATTTGTGTCCAGAGGACGGGTTTACCTTCCATTTCTCCACTGAAATGCATTTTAATGAAGGACTTACTCTGCAGCTAGACAGGCAAATTTCTCCACCCTGACAAGGGAAAAAGAAAGTGTAATGAAAGCAATCCTAAGTCCACTAGAGAGAAATCATGTGGAGGAAGGTGACTGGAGCCTGACTGGGGCCTTATTTCAAACTTAAAATTTTCACAAACTTTTACAATATTCACAATCTTTTTTTACCCATATAGAAATAACCATCATTATGATAACTTAATTTAATTTCAATTCTTGTCCTGCAAAAATATATCTTTATAGTTTATACCTTCTATAATTAAATTTATATAATTTTATAATTTAATTTGAATTTTAATTATTAAAAAACTTAATTTTCCAATGATAACCAAAAAGTAAACAATCAGCATTTTTAGATTGACATCTATGTACACACTTTAAAGACACTCTCACTTTCAAGAAACACACCTTTAACAAAGTACATTACATCAACTGTTCCAAATTTACTTTATAGATTTTTTTGTAACAAAAGCTAAAATCAGGTGAATGTAAAACTTGTCTAGCAATCAATGTTTTTGTATTTCCTGTTATTTTAAAACTAGAGGCTTGGTGCACAAATTCGTGCACGGGGTGGGGGTGTCCTTCAGCCCAATCTGCACCCTCTCCAATCTGGGATCCCTCGAGGGATTTCTGACTGTCTGACGAGCAGTTGGACATCCCTCTCACAATTCATGACTGCTGGCTCCCAACTGCTCACCTCCCTACCTTCCTGACTGCCCCTAACTGCTTCTGTCTGCAGCCTGATCACCCCCTAATCACTCCCCTGCCAGCCTATTTGCCCCTAATTGATCTCCCCTGCAGGCCTGGTCATCCCTAATTGCCCTCCCCTACAGGCCTGGTCACCCCTAACTGCCCTCCCCTGCAGGCCTGGCACCCCCCAACTGCTCTCCCCTGCAGGCCTGGGCCTCTCCCAACTGACCTCCCTTGCTGGCCTGATTGCCCATAACAGCCCTGCCCTGATGACCATCTTGTTGTGGCCATCTTGTGTCCACATGGGGGCAGGATCTTTGACTACATGAGGGCAGTCATCTTGTGTGTTGGAGTGATGGTCAATCTGCATATTACTCTTTTATTAGATAGGATAGAGGCCTAGTTCAGCTGGTTTGCCCTGAAGAGTGTCCTGGATCACAGTGGGGGTTCCCTCAGGGCATGGGGTGGCCTGGTGAGGGGCTTGTGGTGGTTTGCAGGCTGGCCACACACCCCCAGTGACCCACGCAGAGGCCCTGATATCCGGGATTCATGTATCTTCTACAATTGAAGATAGTTTGGAGTGGAGCCATGCCTTCTCCTCGCTCCGTGGCTGCTGCCATTTCTGTTGGGATTCTATAATTGAAATTTTGTAGCATTGAGTGGAGGCCTAGGTCGGCAAGGGCAGGTGGAAAGCTTGGCTTCCTGCATTGCTGGGGAAACCCAATCCTCCCTCCTACTCTCTGTGGTTGCAGCCATCTTGGTTGGATTTATTTGCATATCCGCTCCTGATTGGCTGGTGTGTAGCTTGTAGGCGTAGCTTGTGGGTGTAGTGGAGGTGTGGTCAATTTGCATATTACTCTATCTAGATGTTTATCATTTAACCTAGCAATGCTCCAAAGCCTTTAAGTTATCAAAGAATTTGGAAAATTATGTCTAGCTATATGAGGTTGGAGAAATGACAGGAAAAGGAAGGAGTAGGTCCTGCCACTTGTTCCCAGGACTACACTTCCCAGGCCTCCAGCTGCTTGGATTTAAAACAGCCACATCTTTTCCTTTGAGGTAACATGTTAAGGTTTTGATGGTAATGAGTTTAGCTTCTGCTAGTAGCTGGACTGGTAAGTGTTTGCAGTTTTGTAATAAAGAAAGGGTTCAACAGCAGCTGCTTTTTGGGAAAGGGTTTCTCCTGGTTCTATGGACCTGGTGCTGGCAGCACAAAAGATGCAACAGGAATAGTACAGTGCTGGGTCGCAGTAGAGCTCAAATAAGGCCCAGCCATAGGGAATCTCGCATTTACCTAGACAGCAGCAGTATAAATCCAACTGGAGAATGGGGTTATAATTAAGGGTGCTATTCTGGGGCCAGATCTCCTGATTGCCTAATTTATATTGTGTTCATGCTGTATTGCAATATAAAATGAGGCATGTGTGTCTAATTTTGTCTCATAAATTGAGGGCCTTTTATGTTCTTTAAAAGGCAGGTCAGAGTTGAGTCCTTGGGAGGGGCTGAATTGCCTATGGTGTGACTAAGATAAGAGCATTTGCAGGAGGGAGAGTCATCTAGTGAGAGGGAGAAACCAATGACTGGTGTCTCAGCCTGGCTGCTGCCCCCTTCCTTGTGCTGAGGTTTATTCTAGGAAGCATCCCCCAGTGGCTAGAAAAGTCTCAGTTCAGAACCAGATTCCCCCAATGGCTAGTAATAAATAGTGCTGGTTGGACCCAGTGATGGGATTCATTGTGCCTAGTGCCCAGTGTGACATGACCACCCTGTGAGTGAGCTATCTGCCCCCTGAAATGCTTTAATTGGCAATGCTTAGATTCACAGTTATAGTTTCCAAAGTAAAATCCTACAGGGTGTTTAGGGCTGGGGTTTGTGCAAGTGTGTACTTTTTCATGGTGCACCTCAGGTGCTTGGATGTTTGCTTGTGACTGGAGGGCTGCCTGTTTCAAGCTTGGTTTATCCTGTTATGGGAGACTTTAGTAACAGCTGCCCTAGTGGCTTTTAAGTGGCTGACCCTTGCCCACAAGTGGTGGCCCTGTGGGAAAGTGAGAGTCTTGGTCCCCAGTGTTCTTCCCCAAAATGAAGTGATTTACCCATTAGTAGTAATCAGGATATCTGATGATCTGACACTCCTGTGGCCACTCAGGAGACTGGAAGACCTTGTTCAGTATTGGACTCTGAAACTAAAAGTCTCTAGGGATTAGGCATAGGGGGAAAGGAAAGGAAGGGAGCTTCCCTTATGAATATCCCCATATAGGCCACCAAAATGAAAGGTTAACATGGTGGTGATGCACATGGGAGGCTAAATAGCTATCACAGATGGTGATTTAAAAAATTGAATTTTTTTAATGAAAGGAGATGGGGGATAGGATATCCAAAGTGTAGGGCTGCACAACACTGAGCTAAGGGGACAGTAAGCTGATGATGGCAGCAACCAGCAGCTGGAATCTCATCCTTATGTGCAGTCACTAGTGGGAAACTCTCATTGTTGTTGGGTCTGGCGCTGAGTTGGTGGGCTTGGAATGTGCACGGAATACAAGTATGAAATCAGGTGCCTTCAGGACAGTTTCAATTCCTTGTATGGTCTAACTCTTGGTGTTCAACAAGCTTCTCCTGGTCTTTTGTTCTCCTGTGGTGGGAAGCTTACAAATTGCCTTTAAGGACTATATTGCCCTATAATCCTAGAAATATAGAATGGAAAGAAATCAAGAATAACCAAAATAATCTTTAAAGAAAAGTTAGTAGACTTTTAACCAATATCAAAACTTACCACAGAACTACAGCAATCAAGATTATGTATTACTGGCATAACGATAGACAGATGTACAGATGAATGGAATGAATGTAAGTGAGAGTCCATGAACAAACCCACGCTTTTACATTAATTGGTAATTGACAAGGACATCAAAACAATTAAATGCGGAAAATAGTATTTTCAAAAATCATACTGCCAGCTGAATATAAACAATAAAAAGAAATATTTTGGACCTTTATTTCACATCATGCACAACACAAAATTAACCTAAAATAAACAGTATACCTAAAATTAAGAGCTAAAATTATAAAACTCTAAGAAAAAATAAGCATAGATCTGTTATATTTGGGGTTAGGCAATGATTATTTTTAAGAAAAAATATAAAATCCACAAAATATAAAACAAGATTGAAAAGTTACACATGACCAAAATTAAAACTTTGTGGGCTAAAAACATCATTAGGAAAGTGAAAAGACAATCTATAAAATGGTAGAAAATATTTGGCAATTGTATATCAGATATGAGACTAATATGCAGAATATACAGATAGTGAACTCTTACAACTCAATAGGATAAAACAAATAACTCAATTTAAATATGGACAAAAAATTGGAATACACATTCATCCAAAGAAGATAAATGACCAATAAACTCAAGAAAAACTGCTCAACATCACTAATTATCTGGGAAAATTCAAGTCAGCACAATGAGATATCACCTCACTCCTGTTAAGATAGCAATTATTAACAAACAAAATATTGGTCACTCTAGGCAGTTTTGCTCAGTGGATAGAGCATCAGCCTGCAGACTTAAAGATCCTGGGTTCAATTCCAGTCAAGGGCACATGGCTGGGTTGTGGCCTCAGTCCCCTGTAGGGAGCATACAGGAGGCAGTCAATCAATGATTCTCTCTCATCATTGATGTTTCTCTCTCTCCCTCCCTGTCCCTTCATATTTGAAATCAATAAAATATTTTTTAAAACATATTGTAGAGTATGTTGAAAAATTAGAATCATTTTACATTGTCTTTGGCAATGTAAAATGGTGCAGCTACTATTAAGAACTATATGGCACTTTCTCAAAACAATAAAAATAAACCTCCATATAATTAAGCAATCCTACTTCTAGGTATATATCTAAATGAATTGAAATCGGTATCTCTAATTGATATCTATATTCCTGTGTTTATTTCATCATTGTTTATAATAATCAAGGTATGAAAATAATCTAAATGTCTGTTAACAAATGAATGGGTAAAGAAAAGGAAATGTAAAAAATATATAATAGAATATATATGGAAATCCTACCATAAGTGTTCTTACCATGAAAAAGAGGCACAAGTTAATTTTTTGATATAATGGATATATCTATTTTCTTGATTTTGATGATAGTTTTGTGAATATATGTATAAGTCCAAACTCATCAAATTATATTAATTAAATATGTATAGTAAATATATATATATAATTTACACTTCAAGAAACCTGTTAAAAATAAAAACCTATGGATTATAAAAATATTTATTGCAGGATAATAGCAATGTTTCCAATTTAAATTTATTATGATAGTTTCAGAAACATTTGAATATGCTAAAAATCACCAAATTATACAGTTTAAACAGAAGAGTATCAATGTTACGTAAGTTATATCTTGACAAACATTTTTTATTTTTATTTTTATTTATTTTTTTTTAATTTTTTTATTGTTCAGTTTATTAATTAAATTGTTTCCCCTTTTTTATCCCCCTATATCTTCCCTCCACCCTGTACCTATCCCACCCTCCACCCTCCCCTCCCCCTCCCCAATGTCCTCTCCCATTGTTGCAAGATTTTTGTCCAATCTCTTGCTGTACTTCCAACAACACTTTTCTCCCCAAGAATTGTCAGTCCATTCCCTCTCTATGTCCATGTTTCTGTTATAGTCACCAGTTTATCTTGTTCATCAGCCTATCAGTTCACTTGATTTTAATGTTCATTTGTTGATAGATGTGTATTTGTTGTTCATAATTTATATTTTTACCTTTTTCTTCTTCCTCTTCTTAAAGAATATCTTTCAGCATTTCATATAATACTGGTTTGGTGGTGATGAACTCCTTTAGCTTTTTCTTATCTGCGAAGCACTTTATCTGATCTTCAATTCTGAATGATAGCTTTGCTGGATAGAGTAATCTTGGTTGTAGATTCTTGCTCTTCATTATTTTGAATATTTCTTGCCACTCCCATCTGGCCTGCATCGTTTCTGTTGAGAAATCCGCTGACAATCGTATGGGTGCTCCCCTGTAGGTAACCAACTGTTTTTCTCTTGCTGCTTTTAATATTCTCTCTTTATCTTTTGCTCTTGGCATTTTAATTATGATATGTCTTGGTGTGGTCCTCTTTAGATTCCTATATTTTGGGGTTCTGTGTACTTCTTGGGCTTTTAAGTCAGTTTCTTTCACCAGGTGGGGAAAGTTTTCAGTCACTATTTCTTCAAGTAGGTTTTCGTTAACTTGCTCTCTCTCTTTTTCTGGCACCCCAATAATTCGGATGTTGGCTTGCTTGAGGTTGTCCCAGAGACCCCTTACACTATCTTCAATTATTTGAATTCTTTTTGTTTCTTGCTTTTCCAGCTGAGTGGATTTTGGTTCTTTGTATTTCAAATCTTTGACTTGGTTCTTGTGGCCCTCTGGACTGCTTTTAGGACTTTGTGTAATATTTTTTATTTCAGTCTGTGTATGCTTGATTTCTAGTTGGTCCTTTTTTTTATCTGTGAGGTTCTGGTTCGTATCCTCAGAGGTCTTGTACATTTCCCTGAGGGTCTCATTCATTTCTTTGTAAGTAGCATTCATCTCCTTGTAAGTCTCATTCATTTGCTGGTTGGTCTTGTTTATTTCCTGATAATTCTCATTAAGTTGATCGGCCTTTTGTAGGAGCCTCTTGAAAAGCCTTATAACCGTGGTTTTGAACTGTATGTCTTGTCGTCTTTTCTCCTCCATTTCTTTCACACCTGATTTCTTTCCATGTCTCTGCATGGTGGCTGCTTTATGTGATGGCTATCCTCAAAGGGACAGTGGCTCAGTCTCCCCAGTTACCTGAGCTGGGTACTCTTACTGCAATCCTTTATGGGTTGTATTCAGTGTTTTTGAATTTAAACCCAGCTTTTTGTTGTTATCCCTAGGAGGGTTTGACCTCCAGGCCAATTGTCTGTGAAGCTCAGCTGTGCTCAGGTTGGGTGGGCGGAGTCTCCGGGCCAAGCAGACAGCGTTAGCTCCGCCCTATGCAGCCCCAGGGGCTCTGTGCCGGGGGCAATGGCTGCCAGCACCTCTGAGAGAGAGCCGCTGTGGAGCTCCACCGGCTGCCGGGGAATTCAGACTCTCCCCAAATGACTTTGCATGCACAATGTCTCACCCAGGGTCGTAAAACAAAGCAGTCTGACGGTTTTCAGAATGAGAGACAAGTCGCAGAGCGCTCTCTGCACCGTCACACAGCCGAGCTGTTTGCGCGAGAGCTGCCTTCTCCACAAGCCGGCAGACCCGGCAGCACCCGAGCTTCGGCGTGCCCTCCCTCTGTCCAGTTTTCACCCCGTGTGATAGTGGGTTCTCTGGACTTCGCCCAGAGCTGGAGAATCTGTCCAGTGGGACGCCCCTGTCTCCCCGTTGGAGAAAACTGGCCGGTTTTCAGCCGCCCGCCCTCTCCGCAGCTCGCGCTCCAAACCTCTCTCTGCGCGCGAATCTTTCAACGCTGTCCGCCGCCGCTCCTCCGGGTCACAGTGTCTTATCTTCACTTTTATTTGTGGAATTTTCACTCGGCGAGCGTTCTGGTGATTCTGGAAGGTGTTTGTTCCTTCGTTAAGTTGTAGTATTAAAATTGCTGATTATGACGGCAAGATAGGTGTTTCACGTTTGCCGCCATCTTAGTTCTCTGTTGACAAACATTTTTTAAAGAGATCAAAGGAAAGAACACAGTGGTCTTCAAGATCTATACATGGGCTATCACATTAGAAGATTATATAATGTTAAATCTAATCTATTTTATGCAACTACCTTCTATTGTCTGCTTTCCTTTCCACATACTCAGATTCCTTTCATTTCTGAACTAACAATAAAACAACTATTGAAAACTCCATTAAAGTCTATGTCCAAAGATATTTTTGAGATATTTTTAGTGTACAAGTGATAGCACAAAGTGATATAGCTGATCCAGAGATGATTAGGTTCTGGACCCTGCCTCCAAGCATCTGACAGATGAACTTAAATAACTGTAAATCAATACAGAAGGAAGTTTTGCTGAATATATCATAAAGAAAAGGCTTGACAGAGTGAAAAGTATTTAGGCCTTGAAGAATGAATAAAATTTTTGGTTGGTGGATACAAGAGCACTCCAGGCTGAGAAAATTTAGCTGAACAAAAAGGATATAAATAGGAAAGTTTATTCTCAATGCAAGTGCCCTAAGGACCTCATTTATACAATAGACAGTCTAATTTCAGTTACCATAAATATTTGAATATCAAATTGTGCTTTGCTTTAAGATATTCTATCATTCATACTTCTCCCTCTATCCTTTAATCAGTTTACATTAATGAGGCTTTATTGTATTCCCACTCATACTTCTTTTTTTTATGACTACTATAAAGTTCAATTTATTTATGGTCTTCTATAGATTAATAAAATAATAAATATTATTCTTTGCAGTCAGAATTAATACAGTGCCCCAGGAGGCAGTGCAAACTAAAATAAGGAGTCTATCTAATCTTTAATATAAGCACATTAAAACACATAGTAAAAGATTCCCCTGAAGATTTTACCTTTCAGGATATTTTAAATTATTAGACTTTATTATTCAGAGCAGTTTCAAGATTATAGAAAAATTGAGGAGAAAGTACAGTTTCCAAATACTCCCCCCTTGACAAAGTTTCTTTGATTTTGAATTTCTTGCATTAGCATGATGTATTTGTTAAAACTTATGAACAAATATTGATTCATTAATAAAAATGCATAGTTTACAATAGGATTCACTTCATTTCCATTCTCACCAGCAATATGTTATCCCCATTTCTAGATTATTTTAATAAAAGCTAATTTTAGTATTGGGTTATGTGTCCCTATCAATCATTATGACTAATTTCTGTATCTAGAAAATAAATCATAAAAGGGAAGACCAGAGTGTGGCTTTCAATTGTCTATGTGGCTTTCTGCTGTGATTTCTGGAGTTCACAATGTTTCCTTTCAAAATGCCATTAAAGAGAGATCCAACATGCTGTTGAAGTAGAGGGAAGTTACACTTACTCCTCCCAGGACCAAACTAGAGTGACAACTAAAATATAGAACAATTAACCTTTATAGAAAATTGAACATTAGCTGAAAAATAAGTATTATAACCAATGGTTTTCATAATAAGCCACATTGAGACTGTTCGGAAAGGTAGAACTGTGAAAAGGGATAGCCCTGCACACATGTGTGATGGCTGATATATAAATATCGCAACTGCAAAACACTCCCTCCCAATCAAGATGAACCCAAAAAGATCCTCACCAAGATACATACGAATTAAAATGACAAAGGTTAAAGACAAAGATAGAATTTGAAAATAACATAAGAGTGACAGACAATTACCTACAAGGAAGTTCCCTTAAGGCTGTCAGATGATTTCTCAACAGAAACACAAAAGGCAAGAAAGTATTCAAAGTAATGAAAAGCAAGGATTTAAAACCAAATGTATAGAAAGGAACAGAGACATAAAATAAGCCAGTCAGAGAAAGATAAATATCACATGATCTCACTCATTTGTGGAATATAATGAACATAAACTGATGAACAAAAACCAGAGTCATAGAAGCGTTGAATAGACTGTCCAACCTATGAGGGAAGAGGAGGTAAAGGGATAATAGATCAACCAAAGGACTTGTATGCATGCATATGAGCATAACCAATGGACACAAATGAGGGGGGCGGAGGGCGGTTGAGGGCATGTATTGAGGGTTGGAGGCAGCCAGGGAGAGGTCAATGAGGGGAAAAGGAGACTTATGTAATACATTAAACAATAAAGACCTTAAATTTAAAAAATAAAATAAAATAGAAATGGCAATAAATAAATACCTATCCTATCTAATGAAAGAGAAACATGCAAATTGGCTTTACTATGCTACCAGCCAATCAGGAGCGGGGTGTGAGGCTGAACAGTGTGAGGGGTAGGGGCAAGCTGCACCAGCGCCCGCCCCGGGGGCTGAGTGGAACCAGCGGTGGTGGTGAGCGCCCAGAACACAGGGGCAGAGACAAAGTGGAGGTGGCAGGGAGCGCTCAGCCCCCAGGGGTGGAAACAAAGTGGCAGTGATGGCGGTGAGCACCCAGTCCTGGGGGCTGAGTGGAAGTGACAGCGGCAAGTGCCTGGTCCCAGGGGGAGGAGATGAAACAGCCGCGGCGGGGAGCGCCCAGCCCCCCCCGTGCCAGGTGGTTGCAAGCAGCCAGGGATAAGGCCAGGGCTAGGAGGAGGGGTGGAGCCAAGGTGGCCCCCAGGTCTGGGCAGTCTCCAGTGGCCAGGGCTAAGACCAGGGCTGAGCCAAGCAGGGCAATGGCTGGGTGCCCAAGGCCTAAAGCCTTGGACAGTCTAGGGGTGAGTGGTCAGTAGGACATCCCCTGAGGGTTCCCAGTATGTGCAAAGGGGCAGGTTGGGCTGAGAGATCACCCACGCCCAGTGCACAAATTCCATGCAATGGGCCCATAGTCAATAATAACCTTGACTATGAGTTGATGAAATTCTAGTAGTTCATCTCACTGTAAAATTGCCTAACATCCAAAGAACCTAAAGCAGTCATATTTGAGTGCAAAAATTAAAATTTAAAATTACCAAGACTGCAATATAAAATTTCCAAAAGTCCCTATTAATCAAAAAAGGGGAGGGGACAGTGGGGTAATATCATGTAAGGAAAAAAATATCGGGTAAGTAAAGTACATCTAGAAAATTCTTACTCCAGTAAAGTAAATTCCATTTGTAAAACCAATTGCAGAACACCCATGAAAAAACACACATGGTGTCAAAATAAGCCAAAGGAAAATCATTTAGGCAAAAATTAAAAAGAATCTTAAGTCTATTTTGCAGAGAGGATCCCTTTGTTAACTTTTGGTAGAGAATGTGTTTGTGTGTTTTCAGAGAACAACTCCAAGACCATGTGGGTTCCTGCGACTGTGAGGAACTGATGGATCTGTTCCAGTCACGAGGATGGTCCAGAGATGGGGGACACTGACGACACCTTGCCATGCTAGCAGCAGGCAGCTGTGCATGTCTGCAGGCAGCCCAGGACCAAACCAGAGAGGATGGATCTTGCATTGCCACGATGTGTCCACCATCTGGATACCATTGCTGACATATACACATAAAGAACTATTTGACATTAAAACTGGGACTCAGAACAGTTGGACATTGAAACTGAAACTGAAACAATTTTTGTTCTTATACATTTATTTCTAGTATGCAGAGGCAAGATATTTTTGAAGAAAAGAAACAGGGGAGAGTGATTGATATAGAGGCAGGGTGGCCTTGAACAGGCTGTCAAGCTACAGGGGAAGGCTGGGGTGGATGGGAGGCGGGGGGGAGATCAACTGAAGGACTTGTATGCATGCATATGAGCATAACCAATGAATGAAAGACACTGGGGCGGGGAGGGTGGAAGGTGGGGATATGTGCTGGGGGGTAGGGGAGGTTGGGGGTGGATAAGGGGGAGGGGGAAAAGAAAACATGTACTACTATTAATTATAAGTTATACTGCAAAAAAATCAATAAAAATATATTTAAAAATAAATAAAAAAACAAAAAAAAACCACAAAAAAGATATAGGGTAGCTGAATAGATAGGAAGATGGTATATAATGCTGTCTATAAGAAACTCACATCAGAACAAACAACTCACATAGGGTGAAAGTGAAGGAATGGAAATAAAATTCCCATACAAATAGAAATGAAAAACAAATCTAGGGTAGCAATATTTATGTCTAACAAAATATACCTCAAAGCAAAGGCCATCAAAAAAGACAAAGAAAGTCACTACATAATAGTAAAGGGAGCAATACAATAAGAAGATATAACCCTGGTAAACATTTATGCACCCAATTTAGGAGCATCTAAATATATATATATATTTCTAGGATAACTTTAAGGGAGATAACAAGGGAAATATAGTCATAGTAGGGGACTTTAACATTTCCATGACATCACTAAATAGATCTTCCAGACAAAATTTCAACAAGGAAAGAGTGACCTTAAATTAAGCATTGGATCAGATGGATTTAATTCATATTTATTGAATATTTCATCTTAAAGCTGAAGAACATACATTCTTCTCAAGTGCACATGGAACATTCTAAAAGATAGACCAAATGTTAGGACACAAAATAAGCTTTAACAAACTCAAGAAGATTGAAATCTTATCAAGCATCTGTTCCCATCACAATGGCATGAAACTAGAAATAAAGTATAATAAAAAAATTCAAAAACATTAAAAAACAGGGACCCAATAGTATTTATTAAATAATGAATGGGTTACAAATGAGATCAAAGAAGAAATTTTAAAAACCTGGAAACAAATGAAAATGAACATGAAACGACTCCAAGTCTGTGGTACACAGTGGAAGAGGAAGTTCACAGCATTATAAGCCTACCACAAGAAAAAATAAAAATTTCAAATAAACAACCTAATGCTATAACTAAAATAATTAGAAAAAGAAAAAAAGAGAAATCCCAGAGAAAATTGAAGGAAGGAAATAATATATATTAAAGTGAAAATGAATTGTATAGAGACTAAAACAGCAATACAAATAATCAATGAAACCAAGAGCTGATTCTTTGAAAACAAAAGTAAGATTGACCAACCTTTAGCCAAATTCATCAAGAAACAAAGAGAGAGGGCACAAATAAAATTTAAAAATAAAAGAGGTGAAGTAGTAACTGGCATCACAGAAATAAAAATGATTGTAAGAAAATACTATGACCAATTACATATGCCAACAAATTGGACAACCTGAGTTAAACTGACAAATTCCAATAAACAAAGAAGAATTCTAAAACTAAATCAGGAAGTATCAGAGAATAAGAATAGACTGAATACAAATATTGGAAGTGAAAACGCAATAAAAAAAAAAAACTTCCAGCAGACAAGAATCTTGGACCTGATGGCTTCACATGGGGAGTTTTACCAAGCATTCAAAGTACTTACACTTACTTTTCTCAAACTATTCCAAAAAATTCAAAAGGTAGGAAAACTTCCAAACTCTTTTTATGAAGCCAACATTATTCCAAAACCTGAAAAAGACACTACAAAAAAGGAAACAAAATGGGATAATATCTCTGATGAACATAGAGGCTAAAATCCTCAAGAAAATACTAGCAAATAGAATCAAATAAGATTGTACACCATGATGAAGTGGCCTTCATTTCAAGAATGAAAAGTTGGTACAATATTAGCAAAGCAATAAATGTGATACATCAAATAAACAAAATGAAAGATAAAAGTCACGTGAACATAACAATAGATGCAGAAAAAGCATTCAACAAAATCTACTACACATTTATGATAAAAACTATCAGCAACATGTGAATAAAGGGATCATAACCTCAATATAATAAAGGCTATATATGAAAAATATATAGGCAACATCATTACTGAAAGGGCAAAAATTAAGATGTTTCCTTTAGAAGCTTTACCAACCATTCAAAGGAGAACTAAAACCTACCCTCTGCAGACCATTCAAAAAAAATTCAAGAGAAAGAGACCAGTCCAATCACTTTCTATGAAGCTGGCATTACCCTAATCTCCAAACCAGATAAAGACAATATAAAGAGAGCAAATTAAAGGGCAATATCCCTGATGAACATAGATGCTAAAATCCTCAATAAAATTCTACCAAATCAGATCCAGCATTACTTTAAAAAGATCATACACTATGACCAAGTGGGATTTATCCCAAGGATTCAAGGATGTTATAATATCCACAAATCAATAAACATGAAACATCACATAAAAATTGAGAGACAAAAAACACATAATTCTATCAATTGGTATAGAAAAAGCATTTGACAAAATCCAACACCATTACTTGATAAAACTCTCAGCAAAGTGAGAATAGAGGGGTCCTACCTCAACATAATAAAAATTCTTATATTAGAAACCTATAGTGAACATCATACTCAATGGGCAAAAACGAAAACCATTTCTCCTAAGAACAGGAACAAGACAGGGATGCCCACTTTCACCACTCCTGTTCAACATAGTACTGGAAATGCTAACCATAGTAATCAGACAAGAAGAAATAAAAGGTATCCAAATTAAATAAGAAAAAATACAACTGATATTATTTGCAGATAACATAATATTATACATAGAAACCCCTAAAGACTCCTTAAAAAAAACCTACTACATTTAATAAAAGAATTCAGCAATGTTAGTAGGATACAAGATTAACATCCACAAATCTATGGCTTTTTTAGATACCAATAATGAACTCACAGAAAGAGAAACTAAAAATAAATCCCATTTACCATTGCAACAACAAAAAATTAAGATACTTAGGAATGGACTTAACTAAGTAGGTAAAACAACTATTCAGAAAACTATAGGATGTTGAAAAAAGAGATAGAGGAAGACATAAATAAATGGAAGAATATACCATGATTGGTATAATCAACATTATTAAAATGCCCATACTACTCAAAGCAATCTATAGATAAAATGCAATCTCCATTATGATACCAATAGCATATTTTACAGACTTAAAACAAATTCTCCAACAATTCATATGGAATATACCTGGCCTTATCCCAAATAGCCACAGCAATGCTGAGAAAGAAGAACGAAGTTGCAGGAATCACAATACCATATATCAAGGTATATTACAAGGCCACTATTCTCCAAACTGTCTGGTACTAGAACAAGAACAGACATACAGACCAATGGAACAAAATAGAGAACCCAGGAATAAACCCAAGCCATTATGCTCAATTAATATTTGACAAAGGTGGCAAGAGCATACATTGGAGTCAAGACTGTCTCTTCCATAATAGTGTTGGGAAAAATTAGACAGATACATGCACAAAAATGAAACAAGACCACCAAGTTATACCATACACAAGAATAACCTCAAAATGAATAGAGGACTTAAACTTAAAATAGGAAACCATAAAATCTTAGAAGACTGCATCGGCAGCAAAATATCAGACATATCTCATAGCAGTATCTTTACCTATCCAGTCCTAGGACAATGGATGTTAGGGACAAAATAAACAAATGGGACTACATCAAAATGAAAAGCTTCTACACAGCAAAGGAAACCATCAAGAAAACAACCAGAGAGCTCTCTGCATGGGAGAACATATTTGACAATATTATTTCCTATAAGGGTTTAATCTCCAAAATTACTGGAAATTCATACAATTTAACAAAAGTAAAATAAACAATCCAATCAATAAATGGGCAATGGACCTAAATAGACACTTTTCAAAAGTGGACATACAGAAGGCCAGGAGACGTACAAAAACATACACAAAGTAACTAATCATCCAAGTGATGCAAATCAAAATAACAATGAGGTACCATCTCACACCTGTCAGAATGGCTACCATCAACAAATCAACAAATGGCCAAGTGCTGTAGAGGATGTGGAGCTAAATGCACCCTTGTGCACTGCTAGTGGGAATGCAGACTGATGCAGCCACTGTGGAAAATAGTATGGTATTTGCTCAAATAATTAAAATGAAACTGCTATTTTCCCAGTAATTCCACTTCAAGAAATATATCCCAAGAAATAAGAAAGGATATATGCACCCCTATGTTCATAGCTGTACAATTTACAACAGCTAAAATTTGGAAACAGCCCAAATGCCCATCAGCAGATGAAAGGATTAAAAACCTGTGGTATATCTACACAATGGAATACTATGCTGCTGTAAAAAAAGAAGGAACTCTTAACATTTGCAATAGCATGAATGGATCTGGAGAGCATTATGCTAATTGAAATAATACAGTTGGAGAAAGATAAATATCACATGATATCACTCACTCATGGAATATAATGAACAACGTAAACTGATAAATAAAAATAGATCCAGAGACATAGAAGCACTTAAAAGACCATAAAACTCAGAGGGAAGGCAAAGGAGGGAAGCGGTGGTGTGATATCAACCAAAGGACTTTTATGCATGCATATAAGCTTAACCAATGGAAACAGACCCAAGTGTGGTGAGGGCGGTAATGGCAGGGAAAGGACACATATGTAATACTTTAATCAATAAAGCATTAAAAAGGAAATATAAGCAGTAATTTGTCTGACATCTCCTCAGATAAGGGGAACAAAAGAAAATGTAAAAAAAAAGGGAAAAATAATAAAGAATTCCCCATTCTATACAGAGGCATGCCTGAGAAACCTGCACTTTGAACAGTCTAAAGATGGGAAACTGTGGTTGAATGGGGTAATGAGAAGGGAGAATAGCTTGGATGGCCACAGATGTAATCCTGCAGCTGGGATCTCATGGCTTATCCTGGAGAGATGAGGAATCTGTTGGTATCGAGTTCTTCTTTTAGCTAGGAGATACAGGGAGCTGCAGTGTGAGGCGCAGTCCAACATAACAAGAGGAATGAAGAGTGACTGAGCCAATTGATGCCTGACAGAGCACAGGAGTTCTGCCATACAGTTGTCCACTTTTGGGCAGTGGAATTTCAGACTAAGAAAAGGAACCACGGAGCCATGCTACCTTTAGGACTCACAAAACTGGCCTTCCGTTGCCTTTGGTTTCTGGTTGAGGAGCACATTACCTGTAAACTAAGAGCTAATACAGTAAAACCATCTTCTCTGTGTGATTGATACCCAGGTGTTGCACTTGATGGGGATGCCACTGATGTCTGGATTTGCCATTATGGTGAGGGCAAAACAAACATCAGCCCCAAGCACCATGGCAGTACTGTCTTACAAAAGCTCTGGAGGTCAAGTCTGGGAGATCACAAAGGAAAGAATCTTGTGATTCAGTACCATCTACTGGAAAACGACATAAAGAAGTCTTAAAAAAGAAAAAAGCTAGAGAGAAGGGCCATTAATACAGACATACATATATGACTAGATAAAGGAGATGAGAAAATACCAGAAATAACTACAGTAATGAGGATGGTCAGAAAGAAAATGAAAAATTCTCAGAAAAAAAAAAAAGCTGCAACATATGGAAATATGTGATAAAAATGACAGAGATTTCAAGATTGAAGTTCTGAAAATACTCAATGAGATGCGAGAAAAATCAGACAATTCACAGTACCCAGAAAACAAATTAATGAATGAAATGAGTACTTTACCAAAGAGATTGAAACTTTAAAAAAGAGCCAATCAGAAAATCTGGAAATGAAGTATGAGATTAAAAATATTAGGTATGAGCTACGGAGCATAGAAAAAGGAGCCAAACAGATGGAGGAAAGAATTAGTGATATTGAGGAAGGGAATCTAAAAAGAAGAGAAGATATCTGAGCATAAAGAAAAATGAAATGGTTCTAAGGGAACTAAATGACCCCATTAGAAAACAAAACAAAACAAAATAATACTGGAATGACTAGTGGCCCAGCACGCGAAATTGTATGCAGTAGGCTGCCCGCTGCTTCTGCGGGAGGAGGGAGCAAGCTGCAGGCACCTGTGGGAGGCAGGAGTAAGCTGCTGGCACCTGAGGGATGCAGGAATGAGCTGCCACCACCTGCAGGAGCTGGGAGGGAGCCATAGCTGCTGCCCATGGAAGCTGGGTGGGAGGGACCGAGAGGAGCTCTATGCATCTTCTGGTGACCAGTTGCATAAGCAACCCCGCCACCTGTGCACACCTGACTGGTTGTTATGCATGAGGGCATGATGACCATTTGGATATTAGCCTTTTATTATATAGGATAATTATACCAAAAGAAGAAGAGTTGGAGAAGAGGATGGAGAGCCTATTCAAACAAATAGTGGATTAAAATTTTCCAAATCGATGGAAATAAATAGATCCTAAAATCAAAGAAGCAAACAGAACACCTAGTTACCTCAATCCAGAAAGGCCCTATACAAGGCACATTGCATTAAAGCTGTCAAGAATTAATTACAAAGAAAAAATTCCCAAGAAGCCAGGGAAATAATGAAGTTATATACAAAGGGAAACCATCAGAATATCATCCAAATTCTCAACAAAAACTCTACAAGCCAGAGAGAGTGGAACCAAATATTCAAACATCCGACAAAGAGAAATTACCAGTCACAAATAATATATCCAGCAAAATTATAATTTAAATATGAAGTAGTAATAAAGATATTCCCAGACATACAGAAGCTGAGGGATTTTATCACCAGAAAAACCCATTTCCTTTAATATCACTATCAAAGGAAAAACACAAGGAAGTTATTCTACCTGAAATAGTACATAAGGTCACAGCACTACAGATAAGATCACCAAAAAAACTTACAACATAAACAGGAATAATTTGTGACAACAAAAACATAAAGGTATGAACTAGCAAAAAAAAGATGACTGTCAGATGCACTCAAAAGATTTAAAAAAACAACACTATTGTATATATACAACTTGATTTTTATAAATTTAATGGTAGCCACACACACAAACCTCAAAACCAGAACACACAGCTTAAAAATTAAATAAAATAAAAATAAATAGGAAACAGCATAAAGAAGTATGGAATACCACCCAGCAAAAACAACAAACAGAAACAAAAAGGAAAAGAACCAATGGAGGCACAGAGCTACCAGAAAATAAAACATAAAATGGCCAAAGGAAATCTTCATGCATCAATAATTACCCTAATTGTAAATGGTCTGAAATTCACCAATAAAGAGCCAAAGAGGAGCAAAGTGGATAAAAAACAGAACACAATCATATGCTGCCTATAAGAGATACATAAAGTTGTAAAGACAAACGTAGATTCAAAGAAAAATGGTGGAAATTGTTTCTCCAAATAAATGACATCCACAGAAAAGCAGGTGTGGTCATACTTAAGCTGACAAAATAAATTTTAAGATAAAAAGATAGCAATAGACAAGGGTGGACACCTTGTAATGATAAAGAATACACTACAGCAAGGAAACAGCATGTCTTAATATATATGCACCCAAACAGGGAGCTCCAACATTTATAAAGCAACTACCCACAGAACTAAAGTACAAACAGATAAAAACACAATCATAGTTTGGGATCTTAATACTCCATTGACAGCTCTAGATAGATCAACCAAGCAGAAAATCAATTTAAAAATATTGGCTTTAAATGAAACACTAGACGAAATAGACATAATTGACATTTACAGAGCCTTTCATCCAGGAATATTTGATTATACATTTTGCTCCAATGCACATGGAACATTCTCAAAAATAGATCATTTATTGGCTCATGACACTACTATCAACAAGTTCAAGAAGACTGAAATTATAACAAGCATATCATCTCACCACTATACCTTGAAATAAGAAATAAACTGCAAAAAAGAAGTAAAGAAACCCACAAATTCATGGAGATAAAAAACATACTATTAAAAAAGGACTGGATCAAATCAGAAATAAAAGATGAGATCAAAATATATAGAAAGACAAATGAGAATGACAAGGTGACATAGAAAAACTTCTGGGATGCAGTAAAATCAGTATTAAGAGGAAGGTTTATATGATTACTGGCCTATATCAAGAAACAAGAGAAATCCCAAATAAAAAAGCTAACATTATATCTTAAAGCACTATAAAAAAACAACAAAAGCAAACCAAAGTCATCAGAAGAAAGAAAATAACAAAAATTAGAAGAGAGTTGAATGAAATAGAGAACAACATGACTCTACAAAAATATTAATAAAACAAAGATCTGGTTATTTGAAAGATTAATTAAATTTACAACACCCCTGATTACATTCACTAAAGAAAAAGGGGGAAATATCAACAGAAACAAAATCAGAAAGGAGAAAGGGGAAGTCACCAAAGACATTACAGATATACAAAGTATCATACTGGAATATTATGAAAGAATACATGTCACCAAATTCAATAATCTAGAAGAAATGGATAAGTCCCTAGAAATATATAACCTTCCTAATTTAAATAATGAAGAATTGTAAAATCTAAAAAGACTGTTCAGTAGTGAGGAAACTGAAATCCCATAAAAAAACTTTCAAAAAATAGTAGTCCGGGCCAAATGATTTCAACCAGTAAATCCTATCAAATTTTCAAAGATTTAAAATCTATCTCACTTTTCCAAAAAATTGAGAAGAGATTATATTTCTTAACACATATTATGTGGCCAATATAACCCTGATATTAAAAGCTGATCAATATCTCTGATGAATACAGATATAAAAATCCTAAACAAAATACCAGCAAATCGAAAACAACAGCACTTAGAAAAAAGCATCACAATCAAGTTGGGTTCGCTCCAGGGGCCCAAGGATTGTTCAACATATGCAAATCAATCAATGTAATACATCACATTAACTAAAGAAAGAATATAAATCATATCAATCTTATCAAATCTTATCAATAGATGGAAAAATGATTGTATAATATATAACATACATTTATGATTATAACACTGAATAAAATGAGAATATAAGGGAAGTACCACAACATAATAAAGACCATCTATATATCCTATGTAATAATAGAGTAACATGCAAATTAACCATCACTTCACTACACCCACCAGCCATGCCCACCAGCAAATCAGGAGTGAGTGTGCAAATTAACCCAACCAAGATGGCTGCAGCCACAGAGCGAGCAGGAGGCTTGGGTTTCCCCAGAAATGGAGAAAGCCAAGTTTTCCACACACCCTAGCCAGCCCAGGCCTCCACTCAAGGCTACAAAGTTTCAACTAGAAAAGATAAATAAATCCCAGCAAAAATGGCAGCAGCCACAGAGCTGGAGAGAGCAGAAGGCTTGAGTTGCACCCAGTGATAGAAGAAACCAAACTTCTGCAGTCCTGGCCTGCCTTGGCCTCCAATAAAGGATACAAAGTTTCAATTAAAGAAGATAAATAAATCCCAGATACCAGGGCCATCACTTGGATCACCGGGAAGGATGGCCAGGCTGCAAACCACTACAGGCCCCTTATCCAGGCTGCCCCACGCCCCAAGGGAACCCCCACCCTGATCTGGGACACCCTTCAGAACAAACTAGCTGGCCCCAACCCATGCACCAGGCCTCTATCCTATCTAATAAAAAATTAATATGCAGATTGATCATCACTCCAACACACAAGATGGCTGCCCCCATATGGTCAAAGGTGGGTGCCCCCATGTGGACACAAGATGGCCAGCAGGGGAGGGCAGTTGTGGGTGATCAGGCCAGCAGGGGAGGGCAGTTTGGAGGGACCAGGCATACAAGGAAGGGCAGTTGTGGGTGATCAAGCCTGCATGGGAGGGCAGTTAGGGGTGATCAGGCTGGCAGAGGAGGTAAGTTGGGGCTGACCAGACCTGCTGGGAAGGACAGTTGGTGGGGCCCAGGCCTGCAGGGGAGAGCAGTTGGTGGGATAAGGCCTGTAGGGGAGGGCAGTTAGGGATGACCAGTCTGCAGGAGAGGGCAGTTAGGAGCAAACAGGCTGGCAAGGGAGCAGTTAGGAATCAATAAGGCTGATAGAGAAGTGGTTAGGGTCAATCAGGAAGGCAGACAGGTGAGCAGTTGGGAGCCAGCAGTCCTGGATTGTGAGAAGGATGTCCAACTGCCTGTTTAGGCCTGATCCTACTGGTATTGGGCCTAAATGGGCAGTAGGACATCCCTCAAGGGGTCCCAGACTGGAGAGGGTGCAGGCTGGGCTGAGTGACACACACACCTGTGCACAAATTTTGTGCACTGGACCTCTAGTCCCATCTAATAAAAGAGTAACATGCAAATGTGACCGTACCTTGGCTCCTGATTGGCTATGCTACAAGCCAATCAGAAGCAGGGGGCAGGGCCAAGGGGTGGGGCCGAGCGGCGGGAGGATTGGGTCCCGGGGGTGGAGATGAAGCAGTAGCTGTGGCATCACGGTGCCCTGGCTGCCCAAGCTTGGAGGCAGCCAGGGCTTGGGGCGCAGCAAACGTGGGAGGCAGCCAGGGGGCGGAAGCAGAGGTGAGTGCCCAGCCCCTGGGGCTGGGTGGTCACAGGCACCTGGAGCTGAGCTGAGCAGGGAGATGGCTGAGTGCACAAGGCAGGCTGGGGGTGAGCCATCAGTTGGACATCCCCAAAGGGTTCCAAGTATGTGAGAGGGGGCAGGTTGGGCTGAGGAACCACCCACCCTCGTGCATGGATTTTGTGCCCTGTGCCACTAGTGTGTGTGTGTGTGTGTGTGTGTGTGTGTGTGTGTGTGTGTGTGTGTATATATATATATATATATATATATATATATATATATCTCAAATTGTCTCCTCGGGAGTTTGACCGGGAGACCAGAGTTCAATTGCTCTCTATGATGTGCACTGACCACCAGGGGACGGTGTGGAATGAAGGAAGGCCCCAGATGGCTGCCAAAAGAAAGGCCCTGGACAGCAGCTGGAAGGTGCAAATTAGCCCTGATCACCAGCCAGGCCTTGGAGCACTGGGCCTCTATTATATGGTAATCCCTTAGCCAATATCATACTCCCTGGTGAAAAACTGAAAGCTTTTTCTCTAAGATCAGGAACAAGACAATGATATCCACTGTCACCACTCTTATTCAACTTAGTGCTGGAAGTCCTAACCAGAGCAGTAAGGCAAAATAAAGAAATAAAAGACATCTAAATAGTGAAAGAGGAAGTAAAGCTGCCACTTTTGGTGAACAACATTATTCTGTATATAGAAACCCTAAAGACTCCACCAAAAAACTATTAGAATCAATAAACAGAGTAAAATTGCAGGATACAAAATCATTATGCAAAAATTCATTGCCTTCTGTATACTAACAATAAACCTTCAGAAAAAGAAATGAAAAAAATAGTTCCTTTTGCCATTGTAACCAAAAGTATAAAATGCATATTAATAAACTTAACACAAAATGTGAAAGATCAATATACTGAAATTTTCAAAGCATTATTAAAAGAGATCAAAGAAGACACAACAAAATGGGAAATTATCCCATGTTTCCGGATTGAATCACCATAGTTAAAATGGCCATATTACCCAAAGCAATATACAGATTTAATGAAATATACCTTAAAATAACAATGTTATTTTTTAAAGAAATAGAATAAGAAATAATAAGATTTGTATGGAACCAAAAAAGACCCCAAATACCCAAAACAATCCTGAGAGAAACAAACAAAGCTGGAGGTATCACACTACCTGTTTTCAAATTATACTACAGAGCTAGAATAAGCAAAACAGTATTGTATTGGCAGAGAAACAGACACACAGATCAGTAGAATAGAACCAAGAACCCAGATATAAAACCATACATATAAATTGCATATAATTTTCGACAATGGAGCCAGAAATCCAAAATGGAGTAAAGATTATCTCTTCAATAAATGGAAAGCCACATGCATAAAATGAAACTGGATTACAGTTTGTACCCATGCACAAAAATCAATTCAAAATGGATCAAAGACTTAGGCATAAGATCTGAAACAATATAAAAACATTAGAGGAAGCTACAGGAAATAAAATCTCAGACATATGCCAAAAGAACTTCTTTGATGATACTGCTCCTAGGGCAATGGAAGCTAAAGACAGAATAAACAAATGGGACTACATCAAAATAAAAAGCTTTTGCACAGCTAAAGAAACCATCAACAAAACAACAAGAAATTTTGCAAATGTTATCAGTGATAAAGGTTTAATCTCGAGCATCTATAGGCAACTCACACAACTCAATAAAAGGAAGACAAATGACCCAATAAAAAAATGGGCAACAGACCTAAATAGAACCTTTTCTAAAGAAGACAAAAGGAAGGCCCAGAGACATATGAAAACTTGCTCCAAGTCACTAATTATCCGAGTGATGCAAATCAAAACGACTATGCGGTACCAACTCACACCTGTCAGAATGGCTTACATCAACAAATCAACAAATGACAAGTGCTGGCGAGGATGCAGAGAAAAAGGAACTCTCCTGCACTGTTGATGGGATTGTAGACTAGTGCAGACACTGTGGAGAACAGTATGGAGTTTCCTCAAAAAACTAAAAATGGAGCTCCCATTCAACCCAGTGATCCCACTTCTAGGAATATACCCCAAGAAACTAGAAAGGCGAATTCGAAAGGATATATGTACCCCTATGTTCATAGCAGCACAATTTATCATAGCTAAGACTTGGAAACAGCCTAAGTGCCCATCAGCAGATGAGTGGATTAAAAAACCATGGTACATCTACACAATGGAATACTACGCTGCGGTAAAAAAGAAAGAGCTCCTACCGTTTGTAACAACACGGATGGAATTAGAGAGCATTATGCTAAGTGAAATTAGCCAGGCAGAGAAAGACAAATATCACATGATCTCATTCATTTGAGGAATATAATGAATTACACAGACTGATGAACAAGAATGGATCCAGAGACTGAGAAAAGTCCATTAAAATGTCAAACCTCAGGGTAAGTGGCAGGTGGTGGGAGTAAGGGGGAAAGTCAATATATTTGAATGCTTGAACTAAGGTAAGTGATTTGTGTTTTTACATCCCTGACAAAGTTTATATAAAGTTATAAAAAAAATTGGCAGCTAGTTTGAGATTGAATTAACATGGCCTAGAGCACGTCATCTCTTATGGACACCAGTTCTGAGGCTAGGCCTTACTTAACATCCCGTGACACCACAATACCCTTACATGATATTATTCTACAATGTCATTATAATATTTGATATTTGACAACAGCATATTATACAATTATCCCAAATAAACTTACAAACTAATTCTTTGAATGTTGGGCAGCAACTTAAAAAAAGGATAGGAAATCCCTTTCAGAAGGGATTAAGGCACTGGGAAGGCATCCGAGCATTCTATATTGGCTCCTCTGGCCCTTTTGCCAAGAGGGACCCTCTTCTTATTATCCAAATACACACAGCTGATGCGTGAACTTTCAGTTCAAGCTGTGGCTGAAGTCTCTGGGCAGTTGGCACCATGGATCTGTCTCTCAACCAGTGGCGTGAGCTGGGCCCTCTCTGGAGAAGAAACCTGGGTCACCCGAGATATGTGATCAGTACCGGGACCCAGCCAGAGGCGAGGGGACCCCATGGCAGGTGCTGGACGTGGAGGCCACGGGGGCATAGACTACAAAAGAGACAGGACTGAACCTCACATCACCCTGTTTGGTCCCGGAGGATGGCTGGTTAGCCAGAGATGGGTAAGATTCCTCAGGGAAGAAACAAACTAAGACAGGCACAGTCGCAGAGGGGCCAACAGGTGAGAACTAAAAGATCAACAGAGGTGGGGCACAGACCCTCATCCACAAACCTTGCAGGGGTTTGATTTCTCACCCCTCCTGTGGAAGGTCTCCTACCCCCACGGCTGCTATGCCTCCCACGCACAACTCACACCGGGACCCAGGTGGTAGACAGAGACTCGGCCAGCAATAGCTTCCCTATATCTAAATTTAATTTATTACAAAGAATTCTGAGGACCTACTCAAAAATGCAAATATTCCTTTCCACAAGTATTTACTGGGTAAACTAAGATTTCTGCTTGAGTATTAAAATTGACAGTAAAATAGTAATCAAGTTTTGAGATTAATTTAAATTGGCCAAGTGAAACAAGTGAATACCCAAGAAAATCTAACTGTGCTGGACAAAAAGCTTTTCCTAAAACATTAACTAAATTATCTATTAGTAGTTCATCTCACTGCAAAATTGCCTAACATCCAAAGAGCCTAAAGTAGTAATATTTGTATGCAAAAATTAAAATTTAAAATTACCAAGACTGCAAGATAAAATTTCGAAAAGCCCCTATTAACCAAAAAAAAGGGGGTGGGGGACAATGAGGTAATATCATGTAAGGAAAAATATCCTATAAGTAAAATACATGTAGAAAATTCTTACTCCAGAAAAGAAAATTCCATTTGTAAAACCAGCTGCAGGACACCCATAAAAAAAACACACATGGTGTCAAAATAAGCCAAAGGAAAATCATTTAGGCAAAAATAAAAAGAATCCCAAGTCTATTTTGCAGAGAGGATCCCTTTGTTAACCTTTGGTCGAGAATGTGTTTGTGTGTTTGCAGAGAACAACTCCAAGACCATGTGGGTTTCTGCGACAGTGAGCAACTGACGGGCCTGTTCCATCCACGAGGATGGTCCAGAGATGGGGGACGCTGATGACACCTTGCCATGCTAGCAGTCGGCAGCTGTGTGTGGCTGCAGGCGGCCCAGGAACATACCAGAGAGGATGGATCTTGCATTGCCACGATGTGTCCACCATCTGGATACCATTGCTGACATGTACACATGAAGAACTATTTGACATTGAAACTGGGACTCAGAACAGTTGGACATTGAAACTGACACTCAAACTTTTTGTGCTCTTATACGTTTGTTTTCAGTATGCAGAGGCGAGATATTTTTGAAGAAAAGAAACAGGGGAGAGTGATTGATATAGAGGCAGGGTGGCCTCGAACAGGCTGTCAAGCTACAGGGGGAAGGCTGGAGTGGAGGGGAGGCAGATGCTGGGGGAGATCAACCGAAGGACTTGTATGCATACATATGAGCATAACCAATGAATGAAAGACTCTGGGGTGGGGAGGGAGGCAGGTGGGGACATGTGCTGCGGGGTAGGGGAGGCTGGGGGGAGGATATTGGGGGGGAGGAAAACATATGTACTACTATTAAATATAAGTTATATTGTAAATAAAATTTAAAAAAAGATCTGAAACAATAAATTACATAGAAGGAAAAATAGGTACCAAACTTATTGACCTTTGTTTTAGAGAGCATTTTATGAACTTGAACCCAAAGGCAAGGGAAATAAAGGCAAAAATAAATGAATAGGACTCTATCAAAATAAAAATATTCTGCACAGCACAAGAAACTGACAAAAGAACAGCGAGGCAGCCAACCAGGTGGGAGATGATATTTGCAAACAGTTGCCCCAATAAAGGTTTAATTTCTAATATATAGATAGATATAGAAGATTAGATGATTGGTGGATATAGATAAATATAGATATAGATACAGATATAGATATAGATATAGATAAAGATAAAGATATAGAACTCATAAAATTCAACACCAAAAAAACACACAAGCTAATCAAAAAATGGGCAGAGGACTTGAACAGACACCTCTCCCAAGAAGACATTCAAAAAGCCAATAGATATATGAAAAGATGTTCACCCTCACTAGCAGTTAGGGAAATGCAGATCAAAACTACAATGAGATAACACCTCACACCTGTTAGAGTGTCTATTATCAACAAGCCAAGTAATAACTAGTGTTGGAAAGGTTGTGGGAAAAAAAGGTACCCTCATTCATTGCTGGTGAGAATGTGCACTGGGACAACCACTATAAAAATAGTCTGGTGATTCCTCAAAAAAATTAAGAATAGAGCTACCATCGTATCCAGAAATTCTTGTCCTGGGTATATACCCCAAAAACTTGAAAACATGTATTTACAACTATATATGCACCCCTATGTTTATTGCAGTATTATTCATGGTAGTCAAGACATCGAAACAACCAAAGTGTCCTGTGATAGAGGACTGGATAAAGGAGATGTGATACATATCAGAATGAAATACTACTCAGCCATAAGAAAGGATGAAATACTGCCATTTGTGATAACATGGATGGACCTTGAGAATATTATGATAAGTGAAATAAGTTAGTCAAAAACAGATAAAGAATGATATGATTTCACTCATATGTGAAATATAAAACTAAACCCTGTGAACACAGACAGCAGAGTAGTGTTGCAAGAGGGGAGAGGGTTTGGATGAAGGGGGACTAATATATGGTGATGGGAGAATATTTTACTTTGGGTGGTGAACTCAGAGTGCAATATAAAAATCTTTTGAAACCCACACCTGAAACCTATATGAGCATATTAACCAACATTACCTCAATAAATTTAACAATAAAAGAAAATAAATAAGCAATATAGTGCTGGTATAAAAACAGACATATAGATTAATGGAATATAATAGAAATCCCAGAAATAAACCTACACCTATATGGTCAGTTAATATTTAACAAAGGACAGAGCTTCGCGCGCCCTGCAGCTGGCCACCTCCCGCCACCGGATCCGCGCACCAGCCCGCAGCATGGCCCCCAAGTGCCAGTCCTCGCTGCCGCCCCAGACCAAGAAACCCAAGCTGGCCCCAGCCCCCAAGCTGGAGAGGAAGCCGCCCCCCCCCTCGCCCCGGACGTGCGAAGAGTGAAAAAGAACAGCAAGAAGCGGTTGAACATACTGATGAAGTACAAAATGAAATAGACAGACTTAATGAACAAGCCAGTAAGGAGATTTTGAAAGTAGAACAGAAATATAACAAACCCTGCCAACCATTTTTTCAGAAGAGATCAGAATTGATGGCCCAAATCCCAAATTTTTGGGTAACAACATTTGTCAACCATCCACAAGTGTCTGCACTGCTTGGGGAAGAGAATGAAGAGGCGCTGCATTATTTGACAAGAGTTGACGTGACAGAATTTGAAGATATTAAATCAGGTTACAGAATAGATTTTTATTTTGATGAAAATCCTTACTTTGAAAATAAAGTTCTCTCCAAAGAGTTTCATCTGAATGAGAGTGGTGATCCATCTTCAAAGTCCACTGAAATCAAATGGAAATCTGGAAAGGATTTGAGGAAACGTTCAAGTCGAACACAGAATAAAGCCAGCAGGAAGAGACAGCATGAGGAACCAGAAAGCTTCTTGACCTGGTTTACTGACCATTCCGATGCAGGTGCAGATGAGTTAGGAGAAGTCATCAAAGATGACATTTGGCCAAATCCTTTACAGTACTACTTGGTTCCTGACATGGATGATGAAGAAGGGGAAGGAGAGGAAGATGATGATGATGACGAAGAAGAGAAAGGGTTGGAAGATACGATGAAGAAGGGGATGAGGATGAAGGTGGAGAAGATGAAGATGATGATGAGGGGGAAGAAGGAGAGGAAGATGAAGGAGAAGATGACTAATGAACACTGATGGATTCCAACCTTTTTTAATTTTCTCCAGTCCCTGGGAGCAAGTTGCAGTCTTTTTTTTTTTTCCTTTTTCTCCCCCCCCCCCCCCGCCCCTTGTGCTCAGTCGCCCTGTTTTTGAGGTCTCTTTTTCTCTCCTTTACACCATCGTTCTCACCTTATTTGGGGGGCGTGTACTTTGAGCAGAATACAGTGGGGAAAGAATCTTTTGCTCCTTTGTTTTCCAAATTCATTTTTATCCCTTCCTGCCTCAAGAAAAACTTAATGGAATCAACACCACCGTGCTCTGTGGGAAAAAAGAAAAACCTTCTGCTCCCTTAGCTCTGCTGGGAGCTGGAGGTTGCTAGGCCCCTGTGTAGTAGTGCATAGAATTCTAGCTTTTTTCCTCCTTTCTCTGTATATTGGGCTCAGAGATTACACTGTGTCTCTATGTGAATATGGAGTTAGCATTTACCAACATGTATCTGTCTACTTTCTCTTGTTTAAAAAAAAACTTTAAAAAAGGGGGCGGGGGTTATAGAAGGTGAGCAAAGGGTGGGTTTGAGATGTTTGGGTGGGTTAAGTGGGCATTTTGACAACATGGCTTCTCCTTTGGCATGTTTAATTGTGATGTTTAACGGACATCCTTGCAGTCTAAGATGACACTTTTAAAATATAATTCTCTCCTAATGATGACTTGAGCCCTGCCACTCGATGGGAGAATCAGCAGAACCTGTAGGATCTTATTCGGAATTGACATTTCTCTATTGTAATTTTGTTCCTGTTTATTTCTAAATTTTCTTTTTGTTTCACTGGAAAGAAAAGATGATGCTCAGTTTTAAACGTTAAAAGTGTACAAGTTGCTTTGTTACAATAAAACTAATGTGTACACACACAAAAATATTTAACAAAGGAGGCAAGAAAATACAATGGGTTAAAGAGAGTCTATTCAATAAATGTTGGAAAAATTGGGCAATAACTGTCAAAAAATATAAAACTAGACTATCTTTTTACAACATATACAAGAATAAACTGAAAAATACATTAAAGATGTAAATGTAAAATGCAAAACTATAACACTCCTAGAAGAAATGTTAGGCAGTAAAATCTTGACTGTTATTTTCAGTTTTCACATCTGATATATCTCTTCTGCTAGGGAACTGAGATAAAATAAACAAAATGGACTATATAAAACTAAAAAGTTTTTAACCTAGAAAAGAAAAGTAACAACAAAATTAAAATAAACTGAATGAGAGAACTTAATCACAGATAATATATCTGGTAAGGGGTTAATTTTAAAGATTTATAAAGAGCTCATACAAGTGAACACTGAAAAAAACAAATTTAAAAATGCTCCAAAAATATGAATATATATTTTTACAACATATTTTTATTGATTTCGGCGAGAAGAAGGGGGAGGAAGAGAGAGACAGAAACATGAATGATAAAAGAACCAGTGATCAGCCACCTCTTCCACACCACACACCGGGAGTCTAGCCCACACCGCCTGCTTCATAGGTTGATGATCAAACACTTAGCCACACTGACCGGACTGAATGTGTAACAGAGAAAATACAAATGGCCAATACACATGTGAAAAAATTCTCAGTGTCACTAATAATCAGAGAAATGCAAATTAAAAGCACAATATAATATCACCTCACAACTGTCACAATGGCTATCATCAATAAAATAACAAGGAAGTGAAGAAAAAGGAAACCTCATTCATTGTTAGTGGGATTGCAAATGGGTGAAGTTTACTATGGAAAAAAGTCTGAAGTTTACTCAAAAAATTAAAAATAGAGCTACCTCCTGACCCAGAGTGGGAACCCTAATCAAAGTACACTAGATGTTCAAGGCCAATTTGAGTGTGGCATCCCTGTCCAGAGTATGCTAGATGCCCAAAGTCAATTTGTCATTCACAGATACAAAAGCAAGGACACTGATTGTACTGTATGCACTGCTCAGGTGCCTTTCTGTAACTCAAGTATTGATGTTACATATTTGGCAAGGAGCCTCTTTTGTCTAAATTGATATAAAGATGTGTTGTTGACCAGCTTGTGCACAGTTGGGCTACTTGGTTGGTTGGGCTACTGTGTGTGCAAGGGCTCCTATGTTTGCTGGACTATGTAAGCTACTTTGAAGAATTGTTTGTCTGATAGCGCCTTGTTAGCAATGTCAACTATAATTGAAATATAAAATAAAATTTAAAAATATAAAAGAAACCTCAGTTATGCTATAAGTACAGATGTACCATATAATTCACAATTTAATCTACTTTTTAATACCACTGCTCCAGATCTCCAACCATACACCACCCTCCTAATTTTGTCAGTCCTGTGGCCAAGCCTAAGCCAATTACTATTTTTATTTAGGCTTCTATAGTCTTTCTTATCGGTTTCTACCTAATGATGGCATCTCACTATATAATGTTTTTGCCTGGGTCTTTTGCACCTGAGCCCCTGCCACATCAAGAAACTATAGTTATCCTTGGCTGATGTAGCTCAGTTGGTTGGAACATCATCCCATTCACCAAAAGATGGTGGTTTCAATTCTTAGGGCACATACCCGGGTTTCTGGTTTGGACGCTGATCAGGTCACATGTAAGAAACAGCTGATTGATGTTCCTCTCTCATTGCTCTCTCTCTCTCTCTCTCTCTCTCTCTCTCTCTCTCTCTCTCTCTCTTTCTCTCTCTCTCCCTTTCTCTAAAATAAATTTTAAAATAAACTACAGTTTTACTGAACAAGACCTTTATATATAATACAAGTGGTCCAGTTCCCTCAGCCCAGGCTGCACCCTCCGTAATCAGGGACCCCTTGGGGGATGTCTGACTGCCGGTTTAGGCCTGATCCCCATCAGGCCTAAACCGGCAGTCAGACATTCCTCTCCCAATCTGGGACTGCTGGCTCCTAACCACTCACCTGCCTGCCTGCCTGATCAACCCTAACTGCCCTCCTTTGCCAGCCTGGTTGCCCCCAACTGCCCTTCCCTGCCAGCCTGATCTTGCCCCCAGCAGCCCTCCCCTGCCAACCCAATCTTGCCCCCAACAGCCCTCCCTTGCTGGTCTCATCTCGCCCCCAACTGCCCTCCCCTTGAGGATGTGGGCAGGCTATAAGGGGTCAATGGGAAACAAAAGGGGACATATGTAGTACTTTCAAAAATAAAGATTTTTAAATTAGTAATAATAAAATGAACATTCTGGATTCATGGGAAGGGTTGTCAATGTTAACAGGAGTTTTTAAGAAGTAATTTCACCCTCATGGATGTCCTTGTGGGGTTCCAGCACTCAGTGAATGAAATAACTACACATATTGTGGATATTACAAGAGAACTAGAATTATAAGTGGAGCCTGAAGATGTAACTGAATTGCTACAATCTTGTGATAAAACTTTAGTGGAAGAGTTGCTTCTTATGGGTTAGCAATGAATGTGGGGTTTTTTAAGATAGTTTATCTCTAGGGAAGATGTTCTGAAGACTGTCGAGATAACAACAAAAGGTTTACAATATTACATAACCTTAGTTGTTAAAACAGTATCAGGTTTTGAGAGAATTAACTCCATTTTTAAAAGACGTTTTAGTGTGAGTAAAATACTATCAAATAGAATTGCATGCTACAAAGAAGTCATTCATAAGAGGAAGAATCAATTGATGCAGCTAAATTTATTGTTGTCTTATTTTAAGAAATTGCCACTGCCATCCCAACCTTCATCAATGACCACCCTGATCGGTCAGCAGCCATCTATCAACACTGAGACAAGACCTTCCACCAGCAAAGAAGATTATGAAGGTCAAATGCTGGTTAGCATTTTTTTTAGCAATAAACTATTTTTTAGTTAAGGTATGTACATTTTGAGACATAATGCTATTATAGACTTTATAGACTACAGTATAATGTAGCATGTTTTATATCTACTGGGAAACCAAAAACTTTGTGTGACTTGCTTTCTTGTGATATTCACTTTATTGTGGTGATCTGGAACCAAACCCACAATATCTTCAAGGTATAACTATACTGTAGAGGGTCCAAGCATATGTTGATAAGGGCCTAACCTTGCCTTGATTCAGTTAAAAAAGTTGAAGAAGAGTAAATATGTAAGAAAAAATGCAAGGAAACTGGAAAAATAAGGTGTCATTGATGACAAGGAAGATGTATGAGAGACTCAATCTGAGAGAAGATAAAGAGCTTAATTTTGGCCAGTGAATGAAGGGTATATCGCATGTGTGTTTGTGGTGAATTTTTTTCATAAGACACACTAGATATCTAATTCCAAATGGTTGCCCTTAATCCCCATGCTCTCTTGCCATTTACTTGGAGATAAATCAAGCATTTCTAGAACCACAAATGACTAGATTAGGGTGTAGACTGTCTGCATTCTGGGCTGGTTCTGCCACCCCCAACTATATTTGATTGAGGGAAGGTGACTTAGTTCATGGACACCTGTTTCTTTATTTGTTAAATGCAATGATAGATTACAAAACCTTTAATATCTTCTTTTTATGTAAAAATCACAGGACTACTAACCCCTATGTGATCATGAACAGGTACCAAACTGAAGTAAAAAATATTAAAATATGTCTTCCTTTTAAATTTAAAGAAAACAGTATGATGTTAGTCTTAACTACTCTGAATGGATATTATTCCTCCACACAGGAGGAATATGTTTGGTCTGTTATTTTACTTTATAGTCAAAAAAGCAGAGGTGCTCATTAAACAGTACAGCCCCCACTTTAAAGTGTGATGGCAGTTATGTCTGTAAATAAATTGTATTCATTGCCATGAAAAAAAAAAGACACACTAGATAAATAACTTCACAAGAAGCTGGAAAAAGGAGATTCAGGAAGAGGAAAGGGAAGGGTTATCATAGGCAATTTATCATTGCCTATGTATCAATTTACTCTTACTTTACTAATGAAAACTACATGTTAGACTTTTAAATAAAGTTAAACTATAATTAACAGGTTGCTCACATACTATTAAAGAGGTAAAAGCTATGATGTTTTCAGGGCTTAGTAATTTACCATTTCAGTCTCATCTTATTACTGAGAAATAAAGATAAATTTATAATAATAAATACAATAATCTTGATAGATAAAAATTATATGATTCCAAAAGGGAAAGGATATGAGAAGTAATATTTATATTAATATAAAAACTTTTTAGTTATTTAACATTCATGGATTTCAAGTATTTTAACCTCTGCATATATAAAGTTCAAGTTGTTAGAGTTCAAGGAAAATGTAAGAAAAAATATACAAGAATGGAACATACCAATTTTTACCCAAAAGAAAGTATTGGCTTTATACATGTTAAAATTTAGGTGATAAAAGGATCTCCAAATAGAAAATTTCAGGAGACTCAGAAAAGAGGCCAGGACTTGAGATACAGAGGCAATAATTAAAGCCTTGAGACTTCTCCAAAAGAAAGCACAAGGAGCTAATATTGATTTCTAGGAATTGTCTGCATTTAAGGACTGAAAGAAGTAAAAGAAGGAAAAAAAGGAGGAGTCATTGAAAAGATTAAGCAATACATTATGATTCCAATTCCACCAAATAACTTCAAGAAAGAAAGATTAATCAACAGTGCTTGCTAAATTCTGAAGAAGGCTTTTGTTTTGGTTAAGTTTGGCCATTAAGGCTGGTGACTAGGAGATCACTGATTATTTCTGAGAGAACAAATTCTGTAAAACCACAGGAAATAAAAATAGAATGCAGAGTATCATAAAGCAGAAAGTTAGGCAAAGAAAAGAACTAAGGAAGGTAACTCTAAGAGAGTGACAGGGTCAAATAAAAGAGCTACCTCCTCCACTCCCCAAAACTGTGTGAGAATTGTGAAGACTCCATCAATTATTACATTCTGTATAAAAATATATATAATTATTTTTATTTTAAAAGTATTAGTATTCTAAAAACATCTTAGTGTATTGTAACATATTTAAAATTATTCATGATTTATTTTTTAAATTGCAATTTACTATATTACAACAGTCTAAGTAAAAATAGAATTAATTAGGCTGATATCTATTTCAAGTGACTGGTGGTAAATGATATACGAAGTTCTTTTTGAGCAGCTACTAAATAGCATGCATATTTGTATGTGTTTTTCTGTGTCTGTGTTTCTGAGTCTGTGTGCGTGTGTGTGCATGAATGCTTACACTCAAAATATAAATTGTTTTTAAATATCCAATTCCAAATTTATCTCTTCCTAAAAACTGATAGGTACACCCCCCAACTGGTGGGTGGAGTTATGATGTAATTGACAGAGACATTGAGCCACCAATCAATCACATACCAGAGTGCCCTGTGTCCCACCCCTCCCCATTCCACCCTGGGCCCAACCCCTGCCTGTTCCAGCCTTTAAAGCTGTCTCAGTGCGCCACGTGGCACCTTTTCTCCCAGGCAGTCCGGGAGGAGGTCTGGCTGGGTCCCCTCTTTTCCCCTTCCCCTGGCCCCAGTCACAGGGCGCGGCTTCCCTGGCTCCATTCCCCCCGAGCCTGTGAACCTGCCCGGAGACCCCCAATAAAGCCTGATTAATTCGCTCACTTATTCAGACTCCCTGCTTGCAGGTTCTTTCACGGCGGTGTAGAACCTTACAAAAACCTTTGCTAAACCGATGTCTGTCTTTTTTATTTGCATTTTACATTTACTAATTTGTCATATATCATTTGGTATTTTATCAAATAGTCCTTTAAAATGTTACTATTGAGCTGTCATTCATTGGTCCTGTCTTCCCTTCCCCTCCATTAATTTGTAATTTCTGACATTTTTGGCCTTTATCTCTCAAAGTGATTTCTACATTTGCATTTTTGATTCATTCAACATCTCTAGCTGTTCTCCACTGGGGACTAAATAATTTACAATCTGTTCCACTCAATTAGGAGTAATTTTTCCTGTTTTGTTAGAAAAAAAATGCAAACCAAATGGAGTGCCTGATGTCATAGAATTCACAAGCCAGGTGAGTCTACACTTGATAAAACAGCTGCAAATCCCCTGTTTGTGGATAGTTATCGCTCAACTATAAGGGTCTAGGTGAAGAATTCTTAAAGGTTGGTGGGAAGAGGGAGGAAAAAGACAAGTGTGGAAGTTAACAGCAAGTAAAGCAGAATTCAGTTAGCAAGATGAAATGCAAGATTATACAGGAAAAGTGGATTTTATTTTATATGGTGAATATTTTTCAGGTATTTGTTCCATCTTTGGTTGATATTCCATTTTAGGAAAGGAATCAAATTGGTAGAAAACTTTATTCTTCCCTTTACTTAAGGTGCAGAAGTTTTCTAAGATAGCCTTTTCAGTAACATATGGAGTCCTTTGGCTTCAAAAATGACCAACTCATCTCTCCTGTAAATTTTTTCCAGCTTTATCATGGTACGAGTTATGAATAAAAATTGTATTTATTTGGGTACATTGTGATGCCTTTTTAAGGTGTACAACATGATGATTTATTATACATATATATTGTGAAATGATTACTACAATCAAGTTAACACTTCATTGGGGGAAGTCATCAAAAGATGTGACCCCTATCCTCTCTTTTGTCATTGGAATGTAAATTCCATTTGCCTTCCCAGCTCCCAGAATCTGCCCCAAGGATACAGCATTAAAAGAGAAATTTGGTATTGAGAATCTGGGTGGTATACCCGATTAAAACTGATTAAGGCCTCTATATGAACTTGTAAAATTTGGCTGATGAGTGAGAAAATCCACTAATCTTGTGATCACCTAAAACAAACCTCATTAAATAAATACCTTTGCTTATTAAACCTGCTACCTAACAAACTGGAGTTGTCGGTCTCTTTCTGCAATCTCTCCCAGTCCTCCTCTGAAAGGACCATTTCAGATTACACCCAGGAACCTCCTGAGGAATTTGCAAACCAACAAACCTCCAGCACCACTCATAATTACCTTTATTTAACATAACTAATTATCATGGAAATGCAAGTTAAAATCACAGTGAGTTACCATCTTACAAGCTGTTGGAATAGCTATTATAAAAAAGACCAGAGATAACAAATGATGGTGAGGATGTGGAGAAAATAGAATCAGTCATACACTGCTGAATGGATTGTAAATTGGTACAGCCATTATAGAAAACAGTATAAAGGTTGCTCTGCTATAAGTATTTACTGATAGTCACAACAGAGTAGTACTCTAGTACCATTCTCACAAATGGCAACAATGATTTCCACTGGTGACTCATATTAACTGAGTAGGCCAGACTCCACTCTGGCATTGTAAGATAGAGTCTTGCCTGTGACATGGCCCTTCAAACATTTTCTCCCTGGGTGATGAATTTATAATATTCTGTACTATTATGTTTCCAGCTTCAAATATGCTGATATTATTCTCTCAAACAAACATAAACCATGATCTACATTATTTATACTTATGTGGCCTCAGACAAATAATTTTCTCTTTTTAGGCCTTGAAATGCTCAGTTATAAATGAAATGTTTAGACTAGAAGAACACTAAGGTGTCTTTAATTTCTATCAATCCCCTAGTCAGTGTTGTTTGTTGATATTGGCTCTCTCTCTCTCTCTCTCTCTCTCTCTCTCTCTCTCTCACACACACACACACACACACACACACACACACACACAGCCAAAACCCATTCTTTTGTAAAGACTGGCATAATATGGTAGCAAGGAAAGAGCATTAGATTTTTCCTCATAAGTTTAGATCCTATCATAGCTCTGCAATCAAATAAATATTGGACAGGTGGCATGATATCATGTATCTGTATCTAATTTTTCTATCTGAAAACTAGAGGGAAGAAGAGATTTCTACTAAGTGGATTTCCAAAAGTATTTTCCATCCTTTTCTAAGAATCATATATCTCAAAAGTGCAGTATTTTATAGGCATCCTTCTGAATTTCTTAGCTTGCTTATTGGCAGAACCATGTTCTTGATTACTCAGGTCTTCTTCAATTTCTTATATCCAATCAATAACAAAGTTTTTCCAAATATTTTTGCAAGCATCTGTTCTCCTCAGCCTCACATTTACTATCCCATTCCTTGCATTATTGCCACAGTGATATTTCTGAAGCAAATCTTGAGACATGTTATTCTAGTGCTCAAAATTCTTTAGTGATTCCCCTTTGGCCCCAATAAAATATCCAAAAATTTTAATCTTGTCACTTAAAGCTTTCCATTCTACCATTCCAGTTATGTATTCACTCTTTCCAGACTGTGCCATGACTTTCTCACTTTTATACTTATAGTCAACGATGTTGCCTCTGCCAAACAACCACCCCTCACAGAAAATAATTTTGCTTGTTGGATTTCATACATCCTTTAAGGTTCAGTTCACATTCTTACTGCCTCCATAATGCTGTCTCTGATTTTTCACATAGATATCTCCCTATGTTGTAATCCCACAACACCACTTCTGAATCTCTCTAATGGTACTCATTACATTCTTCCATGTATCAACACATTTATGTACATGATGTTATCCCTGACTGAACTGTAATTTTATTGAGGCCAGCTTCCATGCTTGACTTACTCATATTAGTACTCTTTTATTCAACACAACCTGATACAGGGTGCTACTTATGTGCACATAATAGGCACACAAATAAATTTAAGTCATGGAGCTAACTCCAAACAAAGAACAGAAACAGTTTGAATTTAAGCCTCTCTACTAAAACTGACACAGAGTGGATGAGTTCTTTCTCCCAGCACTCAGAGAAGATAAAAATCAGATATACCAAGTCTGTACCAAATCCAATGACCTGTATTTGTGGGTTCTTACTGTAAATAGCTAGTTAATTAAATAACTAGCACCTGAAACAAAATCTGTGGCTATTGGAGCTGGTAAACATGGAAGAGGGTCCTCAGAGCAGGTGGCAGAGGGAATTCCTAGAGGGCAACCCATTTGGACCTTACAGAGGAGGGAAACCCAAAAGATTTTGGGAGGATCCTGGTTGCGAAAGCAGCAGTCACCATTAGAGAGGCAGCTCTAGAGCAGCCCACCGCCACAAATCAATACTGAATACCACAGGAATAGCGAGATTTTAGTTCAGGCTAGAGAGGACCAATAGACCCAGAGGTCAATCTAGAAACACTGCCACCCAGGGGCTGAATAAGAAATTGACTCTTGTGTAACACAAGGCATTGATTTTATTTTCTCTTTATTCTACTTTGGGATTAGTGTTCTACAGTCTATTTTCATCTACCCTTTAGTATCATTTACTCTACCTCAACTTCACCTTTATGCCAGTCTCTTTCTAGACTTTTTCTTTTTAGTGCTTTGTTTCCCTTACACTTTTCCCACTTCAGATTTACCTTAATTCTTTCTTTTTACCCCCTGTTAAAATTTCACCCCACTTATATATCTAATCTCTAACCACCTACTCCAAGATCATACATACCTCTTGCCTCTCTGACTTCACTATATTAAATTATTTTTCTTTCTGTACTGTTGTTGTTTATTTGACTGTTGATAATATTGATTTTTTTATGGAGGTTTGTGAGATTGGTTTGCTTATTCTTTTATTTTGGTTTGTTTTTGGGGGGGTTTTGGTGTTGTTTTTGTTTTTTTATCCTCATTTGCATTGTTTTTTGATAGATTTTTGCTTCTGTCATCCCTCACCTCCCTTGATATTAGTAGTTGTATGTAATTTGTAAAAATCACCAGGTAATAGTTGCTGGTTTTGGTTTGGATTAGTGGCTGTCCTATAGGAGTTTTCACCCCACATTTATACTTTATTCCCCTTTTCTTTTATTTTTTAATTCTTCCCCTTTTCCCAATATCACTTTGACATTCCTGTCTTTCTTTTTTGGGTGTGTGTGGCAGGTTCTCTTTCTTTGTGTGTGTGTGTGTGGGTGTGGGGGGTCTGTGTGTGTGTTGGGGGGAAGTTCTCTTTCTCACCTATTTCCGAATTTAACTTTCTCTGGTGAACACCTTTATTTGGAGTTACAAATACTGTGACTACATTCCTGTTCATTGCCTGGTGCGTTGCACCTGGTTGTGTTGTATTTTATGCCTTTAAATCAACGTATGGACCTTGGCTGTGGGCACATACCTGGTGGGGGGCATGCAAGAGGCAGCTGATCAATGTTTCTCTCTCATAGATGTTTATGAATTTCTAATCTTCTCCCTTCTGCTCTGTAAAACTTCAATAAAATATATTTTAAAAAATAATAAATCAATGCAGGAGAGTGAGAACTACATAACCAGACACACAAAGATGAGAGACCATGGGAAGACAAAGGAAAAATCCACATATGAAAGAAAAACAAGCCTCACCAGAAAAGGAGGTAAAGGAAATGGAAGTTAGCAACCTGTCAGAGAAAGAATTCAGAGAAATGGTCATAAGGTCGCTGAAAATAATGGAAAACAAATTTGAAAATATGAGTAAGAACCAAGAGGAATTGAAGAAGAACCAAGAGGAAATGAGGAAGACCAAGGAAGAAATGAAGAAGAGCCGAGAAAAAATGAAGAGTGACATTGCTGAAGTAAAGAACTCAATAGAAAGTATCAAGAGTAGACTAGAAGAAGCACAGGACTGCATCAGTCAGGTAAAAGACAAGGTAGGAAAAAATAACCAAGTAGAGGAGCTTCAAGAAAAAAAAATTAAAAAGCAAGAGGAGAACCTAAAGGAACTTTGGGACAACATCAAACAAAACAACATCCGTATAATTGGGCTTCAAGACGGATAGGAAACTGAGCAAGGAATAGAAAACCTGTTGCAAGAAATAATGACAGAAAACTTCCCTGATATAGGAAAGAAAAAACCCACACAAATCCAAGAAACTCACAGAGTCCCAAGCAAAATGAACCCCAAAAGACCTACACCAAGGCACATTATAATTAAATTTGAAAACACCAATGACAAAGTAAGAATCTTAAAAGCCGCCAGAGAGAGACAGAAAGTCACCTACAAAGGAACCTTCATCAGATTAATAAGTGATTTCTCAACAGAAACTTATCAGGCCAGAAGGCAATGGAATAAAATTTACAAAGTCATGCAAAGGAAGGATCTGAATCCTAGAATACTGTACCTAGCAAGGCTATCAATCAAAACTGAAGGTCAAAACAGGAGCTTCACAGACAAAAAAGGACTAAAGAAATTCATTACCACCAAACCAGCAATGCAAGAAATGCTAAAGGGTCTGCTGTAAAAAGCAATAGGAAGTGAAGAAGGAACACACAGGTAAAGATAAAAAATAGCAACATATAAGTACCTATCAATAATAACTTTAAATGTAAATGGATTAAATGCTAGAATCAAAAGACATAGGAAAATAGACTGGATAAGAAAACACGACACAAGTATCTCCTGTCTACAAGAAACCCACCTCCGAAAAAAAGACTCACACAGACGGAGGGTGAAAGGATGGGAAAAGGTTCTTCAGGCGAATGGAAATGGAAAAAAAGCTGGGGTAGCAGAACTTATATGGACAAATTAGATCTCAAAGTAATGGACATAACAAGAGATAAAGAAGGCCACTTTATAATACAAAAGGGAGCAATTTTAAAAAAAGAAATAACTCTTGTAAATATATATGCACCCAATACAGGAGCACCTAAATACATAAAAAAAAAAAAACTCCTGGATGATATCAAGGGAGAGATAGATAGCAATACAATCGTAGTAGGAGACTTTAATACTCCACTATCACCATTGGACAAATCCTCTAAACAAAAAATCAGTAAATAAACATCAATCCTCAATGACTCACTAGACCAGATGGAATTAATTGACATCTACAGATTATTTCACCCCAAAGCCACAGAATATACATTCTTTTCAAGTGCCCATGGGTCATTCTCAAAGATAGACCATGTGCTGGGTCATAGGCAAAGTTTCTCCAAATTCCAAAAGATAGAAATCATATCAATCATATTCTCAGGTTACAGTGGCGTAAAGCTGGAAATTAACTACAATAGAGACAATACAAAGAAATCAAACACATGAAGACTAAACAGTGTGCTATTAAATAATGACTGCGTTACTAGAGAGATCAAGGAAGAGATAGAAAACATCATGGAAACAAAAGACAATGATAGCACAACAATCCAAAATCTATTGGACACAGTAAAAGCAGTTTTGAGAAGGGAGTTCATAGCTCTACAATCCTACAGCAAAAAACAAGAACCAGCAGCAATAAAATATCTAACACAAAAACTCAGAGTTAGAAAGAAAGCAAAAAGAAAAGCCCAGTGTAAGCAGAAGGAAGGAAATAGTAAAGATCAGAGCAAAAATAAACGACATAGAGACCAAAGAAACAATACAGAAGATCAACAAAACCAAGAGCTGGTTCTTTGAAAGCATAAACAAGATTGATGAACCTCTAGCAAGAAGCAAAGAGAGAGGACCCTAACAAATAAAATCAGAAATGAAAGAGGTGAAATAACAAGAGAGCCCATCGAAATACAAAGGATTGTTTAAAAATACTATGAACAACTCAACACCCACCAACTGGACAACCTGAAGGAAGTGGATATATTCCTAGAAAAATATAACCTCCCAAAACTCAATCAGGAAGAATCTAAACAGCTCAATAGACCAATAATTGTGGAAAAAATTGAAGCACTCATCAAAAAGCTACCAGAAAACAAAATTCCATGCTAGACGGGTTCACAGGGGAGTTTTACCAAACATTCAAGGAAGAACTAAAAGTTATCCTCCTCAGACTATTCCAGAAAAATCAAGAAGATGGAACACTTCCAAACTCCTTCTATGAAGCTAGCATCACCCTAATACCAAAACTACATAAAGACAACACAATGAAAGAGAATTAGAGGCCAATATCCTTCATGAATATAGATGCCAAAATCCTCAATAAAATTCTAGCAAATCGGATCCAGCAGTACATCAGAAAGATCATACACCATGACCAAGTAGGATTTATCCCAGGAATGCAAGGATGGTACAATATCTGCAAATTAATAAATGTGATACATCATATAAACAAATCACATAGTCATATCAATTGATGCAGAAAAAGCATTTGACAAAATCAAACACCCTTTCTTGATAAAAACCCTCAACAAGGTAGGAATAGAAGGATCATACCTCAACATAATAAAAGTCATATATGATAAACCCACAGCAAACATCATACTCAATGGGCAAAAACTACAAACATTTCCCCTAAGAATAGGAACAAGACAGGGTTGCCCACTCTTAGCACTCCTGTTCGACATAGTACTGGAAGTATTAGCTATGCAATAAGCCAAGAAGAAGAAATAAAAGGCATCCAAATTGGAAAAGAAGAAGTAAAGCTATCCTTATTTGCAGATGACATGATATTGTACATAAAAAACCCGAAGGATTCCACCAAAAAACTAATAGCCTTAATAAATGAGTTCAGCAATGTAGCAGGCTACAAAATTAATGCCAAGAAATTTATGGCATTTCTATACAGTAATAGCGAACTTACAGAGAGAGAGACTAAAAAACAATCCCATTTACCATCACACCAAAAAAATTAAGATACCTAGGAATAAACTTAACTAAGGAGGTAAAAGACCTATTTGCAGAAAACTACAGGACACTAAAAAGAGAGAGGGAGAGAGAGAGAGAGAGAGAGAGAGAGAGAGAGAGAGAGAGAGAGAGAGAGAGGAAGTTGTAAACAGATGGAAGAACATACCATGTTCATGGATTGGGAGAATCAACATCATTAAAATGTCCATACTACCCAAAGCAATCTATAAATTTAATGTCCTCCCCATTAAAATTCCAATGGCATATTTCACCGACCTAAAAGAACTCTCCAAAAATTCATCTGGAATAAAAAAAAGGCCCCAAATAGCCACAGCAATCCTGAGAAAGAAGCACAAAGTTGGTGGGATTTGAATACCAGATTTCAAGCTGTATTACAAAGGTACTGTTCTCAAAACAGCCTGGTACTGGCACAAGAACAGACATACAGATCAATGGAATAGAATAGAGAAGCCAGATATCAACCCAAACCACTAAGCTCAATTAATATTTGACAAAGGAGGCATGAACATAAAATGGAGTCAAGATAGTCCCTTCAATAAATGGTGTTGGGATAATTGGACAGATATATGCAAAAAAATGAAACTTGACCACCAACGTACACCATATACAAAAATAAACTCAAAATGGATACAGGACTTAAACATAAGATGGGAAACTATAAAAATATTAGTGGAATCCAAAGAAAGAAAAATCTCAGACATATGCCGAAAGAACTTCTTCAGTGATACCGCTCCTAGGGCAAGGGAAGCTAAAGAAAAAATAAACAAATGGGACTACATCACAATAAAAAGCTTTTTCAGAGCTAAAGAAACCATTACAAAACAACAAGAAAACCCATTGTATGGGAGAACATATTTGCAAATGTTATCAGTGATAAAAGTTTTATCTCAAGCATCTACAGGCAACTCATACAACTTAATAAAAGGAGGACAAATGATGCAATAAAAAATGGGCAACCGACCTAAATAGAATCTTTTCAAAAGAAGACAAAATGAAGGCCCAGAGACATATGAACACTTGCTGAAAGTCACTAATTACCTGAGAGATGCAAATTAAAACGACTATGCGGTACCATCTCACACCTGTCAGAATAGCTTACATCAACAAATCAAAAAATGACAATCGCTGGCGAGGATGCAGAGAAAAAGGAACTCTCATGCACTGCTGGTGGGATTGTAGACTGGTACAACCACTGTGGAGAATAGTATGGAGTTCCCTCAAAAAACTAAAAATGGAGCTCCCATTTGACCCAGTGATCCCACTTCTGGGAATATACCCCAAGAAACTAGAAATGAAAATTAGAAAGGATATATGTACCCCTATGTTCATAGCAGTACAATTTACCATAGCTAAGATTTGGAAACAGCCTAGGTGCCCAGAAGCAGATGAGTGAATTAAAAAACCATGGTACATCTACACAATGGAATACAATGCTGCAGTAAAAAAGGAGTTCCTTCCTACCTTTTGCAATAACATGGATGTAACTGGAGAGCATTATGCTCAGTGATATTGGCCAGGCAGAGATAATGTCGGGGGAAAAGGAGAACATATGTACTACTATTAAATCTAAGTTATACTGCAAAAAATAAAATAAAATAAAATAAAAATAAATAAATAAAAAACTTTCTATGAGAAAAAAATAAAATAAAACCAATTAACTTAAAATAGAAACATGAGTCCAATTGTGGTTTCTGATGCTAGTTGACTATGTGCTTTTGTACAAGTCATTTTTTCCCTCTGATCATACGTTTTCCTTTCTTAAAAATTGAATGGATCCCAGATATTACAGTCCAAGTGCCTACTAGTAGATGAGTAGATAAAACAGATGTGGTACATTTGCACATCTGTAAAAACGAAGGATCTCTTACCTTTTGAGACTTCATGAAAGGGCCTGGAGTGTAATATGCTATGTGAAAATAAGCGCATCTGAGAAAGACAAGTATCATATGATGTCACTTACATGTGAAATCTAATGAACAAAACAAACTGATGAACAAAATAGATCCAGGGACATGGGAACATGGAACAGACGGATGATTCTTAAAGAGAAGTGGGGGAAGGGAAGAGGTTAATCAAAGAATATATATATATATATATGCATAACCTATGGATACAGATAATAGTGCAGTGAAGGCCTGCGGAGGGGGCAGGAGCTAGGTGGAGCAGGTCAATGAGGGAAAAATGGGACACCGATAACACTTTCAACAATAAAGATAAATTTTTTAAAAGAATTGAATGTATTATCCAATTCTTTCCAGTTTTAACAATTTGTATTCAATAAATCCCAATGCATTTACTACTCTACTTATTCTGTCTCTGCATAAAGTTGTCCCTGGTTGTTATAAATCACATTGATAAAGAAGCCTGTATTTTTTATATTCTATGCCACTGTTCACAAACATATTTATTCTCAACTCAAGAGAACTAATTCAGCAATGTAGCATGATACAAAGTTAACACTAAGAAATCTATGGCATTTTTATACACCAATAGTGAACTTACAGAAAGAGAGATTAAAAAACAATCACATTTACCATTGTACACGCACAAAAAAATAAGATACCTAGGAATAAACTTAACTAAGGAGGTAAAAGACCTCTACTTAGAAAATTATAGGACATTGAAAAAAGAGATAGAGGAAGACATAAATAGATGGGAAAATATACCATGTGCATGGATTGGTAGAATCAACACCATTAAAATGTCCATACTACCCAAAGCAATCTATAGATTTAATGCACTCTCCATTAAAATACCAATGGCATATTTCACAGATCTAGAAAGAACTCTCCAAAAATTCATTTGGAATAATAATAATTTAAAAAAACGAATAACTGCAGCGATCTTAAGAAATAAAACAAAGTAGGAGAGATCTCAATACCAGATATCAAAATGTATTACAAAGCCACTGTTCTCATGCATATAGAACAATGGAATAGAATTGAGAACCCAGAGTTCGACCCAAACCACTATGCTCAATTAATATTTGACAAAGAAGGAAAAAACATGCAATGGAATCAAGACAGTCTCTCCAATAAATGGTGCTGGTAAATTTGGTCAGACACAAGCAAAAATAAAACTAGACCACCAAATTACCCCATACACAAAAATAAACTCAAAATGGTTAAAGGACTTAAACGTAAGGCGGGAAACCATAAAAATACTAAAGGAATCCACAGGCAGAAAAATCTCAGCTATATGCCAAAGCAATATCTTCACTGACACAGTTACTAGAGCAATGAAAACTAAAGATAAAATAAACAAATGGGGCTACATCAAAATAAAAAGCTTCTGCACAGCAAAAGAAACCATCAACAGAAAGACAAGAAAACCCACTGCATGGGAGAACATATTTGCCAATGGTATCTCTGATAAAGGATTAATCTCCAAAATTTACAGGGAACAAAAGGAAGACAAACAACCCAATCAAAAAATGAACAATGGACCTAAATAGATACTCTTTGAAAGAAGACATAAGGAAGGCCAAGAGACATATGAAAACATGCTCAAAGTTACTAAGCATCCGAGAGATGCAAATCAAAATTACATGAGGTATCATTTCACAGTCAGGATGGCTATCATCAACAAATCAACAAATGAAAAATGCTGACAAGGATGCAGAGAAAAATGGTCACTCATGCACTGCTGGTGGGAACGCAGACTGGTGCAGCCACTATGGAAAACTGTATGGAGTTTCCTCAAAAAACTAAAAGTGGAACTTCCATTTGACCCAGTGATCCCATTTCTAGGAACATATCACAAGAAACTAGAAACACCAATCAGAAATAATATATGTACCCCTATGTTCATAGCAGCACAATTTACCATAGCTAGGATTTGGAAACAGCCTAAGTGCCCATCAGCAGATGAGTGGATTAAAAACTTTGGCACATCTATACAGTGGAATACTATGCTGCTGTAAAAAGGAAGGACCTTCTACCATTTGCAACAGCATGAATAGAGCTGGATAACATTGTGCTAAGTGAAATAAGTCAATCAGAGAAAGACAAATACCACATGATCTCACTCATTTGTGGATTATAATGAACAATATAAACCAATGAACAAAAACATATCTAGAGACAGAGAAGCATTGATCAGATGCTCAAACCTCAGAGGGAAGTTAGGGGAGGATAGAGATAAAGGGGGAGATCAATCAAAGGATTTGTATGCATGCATATAAGCATATGCAATGGACACAGGCAACAGGGGTGATGGTGAAGGCAGGACTGGGGGGATAAAGTGACAATGTGGGGATGAAGACACATTTGTAATACTTTAATCAATTAAAAAATACATAAAGAATAAAAAGAAAACACTACCTTTAAAAAATAAAATAAAAAGATTTTCAGTATAATAATATTACCAAAACCGTACTATCATAGTACGATATTACAACAGTTGTAGGAAATATTAAAAATCTGCAAATAACAAGATTACTTCTATTATATTCTAAAAGATTTTCCTCTCTGGCTCTATTTTTGTTCATCAATTTATGTTCTTCATTATATTCCACAAATGAGTGATCCTATCTAATAAAAAAGAAATATACTAATTTACTTTCATGCCATCACAAAGATGGCAGCACCCACAGCCAAGAAGAAGAGAATATGCTAATTGACTGCCATGCCCTCAAAATTGTGGTACCCAGAGCCACAAGATGGAAGTACCAAGTCCCCCAGCCCCCCTGGGGCAGCAGGCACATGGCTGCAACAAGAGTCTCCCAGTCCCCTCAGCCCCTAGCCATCCAGGGCCAGTCTGAGGTTCAGGCAAGCCTCAGATGTTGACTGCCCAGCCTCTCATGGCCACTGGAGACTCAGGTAACCAGGGCCAAACAAGGCTTCCACTGCAGGCAGTGGCAGCAGCAGAGGTGTGATAGGTCATTGCCTTCCCCTGGTTGCCAGGTCACCTTCTGTTTTTTAGGGCTCCTTGGATGTGAGAGGGGACAGGCCAGGCTGAGGGATCTCCCCCTCCAGTGCATAAATTTTCATTCACTGGGCCTCTAGCATTATATGATATTTGTCTTTCTCTGACTTTTTTATTTCACTTAGCATGATGCTTTTAAAGTCTATTGTGTTGGATATGTGTATTGCTACTTCAGCTTTTTTTCTTTTCCATTTGCATGGGAACACTTTTCCCATCCCTTCACTTTCATCCTGTGTGTCTTTTGTTTTGAGGTGGATCTCTTATAGATAACGTATAGTTGGGTAATGTTTTTGTATCCTTTCAGCTACCCTACGTCTTTTGATTGGAGCATTTAATCTATTTACATTTAGGGTTATTATTGAGAGGTACTTATTTATAGCCATTTTAATTATGTATGGCTAGGTTTCTCTCTCTCTGTGTTTCTTCTCAGCAATCCCTTACATAATAATCCCTTTAGCATTTCAAGTAATGCTGGCTTGGTGGTGATGAACTCCTTTAGCCTTTTTCTGTTTTGTTTTTTGGCGTGGGGTGGGGGGGGCTCTTTATTTGACTGTCTATTTTGAATGATAGTCTTGCTGGATATACTAAACTTGGTCTCAGATCCTTGATTTCCATTACCTTGAGTACTTCATTCCATTTCCTTCTGGCCTGTAGAGTTTCTGATGAGAAATAAGGTGTCAGCTTTATAGGCACTCCTTTGTGGCTAACAGTTTTCTCTTGATGCCTTTAAGATTATCTCTTTAATTTTTGGCATCTTAATTATGATGTGTCTGGGCATGGTTCTGTTTGGGTTCTTCTTGTTAGGGTTTCTCTGTGCCTCCTGAACTTGTGTGACTTTTTCTTTACCAGGTTAAGGAAGTTTTCTACCATTATTTCTCCAAACACCTTCTCTATTCCTTTCTTCCTTTATGCCTCTACTGGCACACCTACTATTCTAAAATTAGAGGCCCAGTGTATGGGGGAGGGGGGTCCTCAGCTCAGCATGTGCCCTCTTGCAGTCCAGGACCCCTCATGACTGCCCCCTGGTGGTCAGAGTGAGAGGGAAGATACCTATCTCTTAGGGCTTGGTGCCTGCCCATCCCTTGGATCAGATGCTCTAGGTGGCGGTGCAGGCCACTCAGATAATCTCCTGCAACTTCTCAGCCTTCAGTTTCTCCATTTTTCAGTGCTGTCCTAGAGGAAGATGAGGGTTTGATTTGGTGCTGAGCTTCTCCTAGCCTGCCTTCAGCTCAGCTACACTTGCTTGCTTTCTGATAAGTTTGGTTTTAAACAAGTTGTACTTGACATTCATATAGGACACCTAGGTGGTTTGGGGCTCAGGGAAAATTACAGGATTGGAGATATAAATTATTGAGCTGAAGCCAAGGTATTAAATATGATCACCCAGGGAGAACAGGTATAAGGAGATGAGAAAGGAATCTGTGAAAAGTGCAACAAGAAATATTCCTAAAGTGACAGCAGAATAATAAAAAACAAAGAAAATGAGTGACAGCTCTAAACAAGTATCACTAATTGAACCTAAGTATCTAATTTTATTCCATCCTGAAACTCCTTTAATACAACAGTATGGTTCTTTTTAGAGCTCTAAACACATAAATACAAGGAGAACAAGTGAGAAAACAACACAATTTTGGAAACTGGAAGGAAGGTGTTTAATTGGTCACTAACATCTACAAGAATTAAGTGATTGCCTCTGGAAAATAAAAAAATAGAGGAGAAAGGTGTAAGAGAACTACTGAATTTTAACTATTGTTTATTGTTTAAAATATTATGTTGCCATTTTCTCCCATTGACCTCCCCCTAGCCTCCCGCATGCCCCAGAACATGTGCTCAACCTCCCTGTCAGTGTCTGTGTTCATTGATTATGTTTATATGCATGCATACAAGTCCTCTGGTTGATCTCTTAACCCGTCCCCCAACCCGCCCCTACCTCTGCTGAAGTTTGACAGTCTAGTCCATGCTTCTCTGTATCTGTATATATTTTTGTTCATCAGTTTATGATATCCTTTATATTCCACAAATGAGTGAGATCATGTGATACTTATCTTTCTCTGACTGGTTTATTTCACTTAGCATAATGGTCTCCAGTTCCATCCATGCTGTTACAAATGATAAGAATTCCTTTTTTTTTTTACAATAGTTAATATTCAATTCTGTAGACATACCACAGTTTTCTAATTCAGTCATCTCTTGATGGGCACGTAGGCTGTTTCCAAATCCTAGCTATTATAACTTGTGCTGCTATGAACATAGGGCTGCATATATTCTTTCTGATTTGTGTTTCTGTATTCTTAGGCTATAGTCTAGAAGTTGTATTACTGGGTCAAATGGCACTTCCATTTTCAGTTTTTTTGAGGAAACACCATACTGTTTTCCACAGTGGCTTCACCAGTCTGCATTCCCGCCAGTAGTGCAAGAGGATTTCTTTTTCTCCACATCCTCTCGAGCACTTGTCATTTGTTGATTTATTGATGACTGCCATTCTGACAGGTGTAAAATGGTACCTCACTGTTCTTTTGATTTGCATATCACTGATAATTAGTGACTTTGAGCATGTTTTCAAGTGTTTCTTGACCGTCTGTCTGTCTCTTTCAAAAAGTGTCAATTTATATCCTGTGCTAATTTTTTATTGGATTGTTTATTTTCCTTTTGTTAAGTTTTATGAGTTCCCAGTGTATGTTGGAGATTAAACCCTTATTGAATATAGCATTGGCAAATATGTTCTCCCACGCAGTGGCTTTCTTGTTTTTCTGTTGATGGTTTTTTGTTTGTTTGTTTGGTTGGTTGGTTTTTGCTGTACAGAAGCTTTTTATTTTGATGTAGTCTTATTTTTTTATTTTCTCCTTAGTGTCCATTGCCCTGGGAGCTGTATTGGTAAAGAAATTGCTAAGACAAATGTCTGACATTTTGCTACCTACGGCTTCTTCTAAGATTTTTATTGTTTCCCATCTTACGTTTAAGTCCATTATCCATTTTGAGTTTAATTCTGAGTGTGGTGCTAGTTTGAGGTCTAGTTTCATTTTTTGAATGTATCTGTCCAATTTCCCCAACACTATTTATTGAACAGACTGTCTTGATTCCATTGTGTGTTCTTGCCTCCTTTGTCAAATATTAATTGAGCATAATGGCTTGTTTCGATTTATGTGTTCTCTGTTCTATTCCATTGATCTATATGCCTGTTCTTGTACCAGTACCAGGCAGTTTCAAGAACAGTGCTTTTGTAGTAAAGCTTGATAATTGGTATAGTGATCCCTCCAACTTTGTGCTTCTTTCTCAGAATTACTGCAGCTATTTGGGGTCTTTTTTCCAGGTGAATTTTTGGAGTGTTTGCTCTAGGTCTTTGAAGTATTCCATTGGTATCTAATGGGAGATTCCATTGAATCCATAGATTGCTTTGGGTAGTATGGACATTTTAATGATGTTGATTCTACCAATCCATGAATATGGTATGTTCTTCTATTAGTATGTCTTCTTCTATGTCTTTTTTTCAGTGTCCTGTAGATTTCTGAGAAAATCCTTAGATAAGTTGATTATCAAGTACCTTAATTTTTTGTTGGTGCAATGGTAAATGGAATTATTTTTTTAATCTTTCTTTCTAAATAATCCCATTTACCATTGCACAAAAAAAAACAGTGAGGTACCATCTTACACCTGTCAGAATGACAGTCATCAATAAATCAACAAATGACAAACCCTGGAGACTATGCGGAGAAAAAGAAACCCTCTTGCACTACTGGTGGGAATGCAGACTGGTGAAGCCACTGTGGAAAACAACATGGTGTTTCCCCAGCATATAGTAGGGTCCAGCTACACTTACTACAAAGCCACTATTCTCAAAACAGCCTGGTACTGGCACAAGAACAGGCATATAGATCAATGTCATAGATTTCTTTGTATTAATTTTGTATCCTGCTACATTGCTGAATTCATTTATTAACTATAATAAGTTTTTATGCAATCTTTAAGGATTTCTATGTACAATATTATGTCATCTGCAAGTGATGATAGTTTTACTTCTTTTCTAATTTGGATGCTTTTTATTTCTTCTTCTCTGATCACTATGGCTAGCAATTCCAGTACTATGCAGAACAAGAGTGGTAAAAGTGGGCATCCCTATCTTGTTCCTGTTCTTAGGTAAAATTGTTTTAGTGTTTGCCCATTGAATATGATGTTGGCTGTAGGACTGTCATATGAGGCTTTTATTACATTGTAGTATGATACCCACTTTGCTGAGATTTTTTTTTTTATCAAGAAAAGGTATTGGATTTTGTCAAATGTTTTTTCTGCATAAGTTGATATGACTGTGTGATTTTTATATTTCAATTTGTTTATGTGATGTATAACGTTTATTGATTTGCAGATATTGTATCATCCTTGCATCCCTGGGATAAATCTTACTTGGTCACGGTGTATGAGCTTTCTGATGTAATTCTGGATCCGATTTGCAAGAATTTTGTTGAGGATTTTAGCATCTATGTTCTTGAGGGATATTGGCCTGTAATTCTCTTTCTTTGTGTTGTATATATCTGGTTTGGGTATCAGGGTAGTGTTGGATTCATAGAATGACTTGGAAGTGTTCCTTCCTATTGAATTCTTTGCAATAGTCTGAGAACAATACGTTTTAATTCTTCTTTGAATGTTCGCTAAAACTCCCCTGTGAAGCTGTCTGGCCCTGGGCTTTAGTTTGCTGAAAGTTTTTAATTGCTGCTTCAATTTCCTCCATAGTTAATATATTTTTATTGATTTTTTTGCAGTATGACTTATATTTAATAGTAGTACAGGTTTTTCTTTACCCCTTCCTGTTATCCTCCCCCCAGCTTCCTCTATACCCCCACACATGCCCCCCTCCTGCCCTTTGGCAAAAAGGCCAATACCCAGTGTCTTTCATTCATTGGTTATGCTCATATGCATGCATACAAGTCCTTGGGTTGATCTCCCCCAGCATCCACCTCCCATCCACTCAAGCCTTCCCCTTGTAGCTTGACAGCCTGTTCAATGCCTCCCTGCCTCTATAACAATCACTGTCCCCTGTCTCTTTTCTTCAAAAATATCTTGCCTCTGCATACTAGAAATAAATGTATAAGAACAAAAAATGTATCAGTCTCAGTTTCAGTGTCCAACTGTTCTGAGTCCCAGTTTCAGTGTTAAATAATTCTTTATGTGTACATGTCAGCAATGGTATCCAGATGGTGGACACATCGTGTCAATGCATGATCCATCCTCTCTGGTTTGGTCCTGGGCTGGCTGAAGCCATGCACCTCTGCCGACTGCTAGCATGGCAAGGTGTCGTCAATGTCCCCCATCTCTGGACCATGCTCATCACTGGAACAGATCCCTCAGTTCCTCACAGTCACAGGAACCCACATGGTCTTGGAGTTGTTCTCTGAAAACACACAAACACATTCTCGACCAAAGTTAACAAAGGGATTCACTCTGCAAAATAGACTTGGGATTCTTTTTATTTTTGCCTAAATGATTTTCCTTTGGCTTATTTTGACACCATGTGTGTTTTTTCATGGATGTCCTGCAGTAGGTTTTACAAATGGAATATACTTTACTGGAGTAAGAATTTTCTAGATGTATTTTACTTACAGGATATTTTTCCTTGCATGGTATTACCCCACTACTCCTCCCCCCCTTTTTTTTTTTTTAAATTATTTTTTATTGATTTTTTGCAGTATAATAGTAGTACATGTTTTCCTTTCCCCCTCCCCCTTATCCTCCCCCCAGCCTCCCCCACTCCCCAGTACATATCCCCAGCTTCCCCCCTCCCCGCCCCAGTGTCTTTCATTCATTGGTTATGTTCATATGCATGCATACAAGTCCTTCCGTTGATCTCCCCCCGCATCTGCCTCCCATCCACCCAAGCCTCCCCCTGTAGCTTGACAGCCTGTTCAAGGCCATCCTGCCTCTATATCAATCACTCTCCCCTGTTTCTTTTCTTCAAAAATATCTTGCCTCTGCATACTAGAAATAAATGTATAAGAACAAAAAGTGTTTCATTCTCGGTTTCAATGTCCAACTTTTCTGAGTCCCAGTTTCAGTGTCAAATAATTCATTATGTGTATAAGTCAGCAATGGTATCCAGATGGTGGACATATCGTGTCAATGCATGATCCATCCTCTCTGGTTTGGTCCTGGGCTGCCTGCAGACATGCACAGCTGCTGACTGCTAGTATGGCAAGGTGTCGTCAGTGTCCCCCATCTCTGGACCGTCCTCATGGCTGAAACAGATCCATCAGTTCCTCACCGTCGCAGGAACCCACATGGTCTTGGAGTTGTTCTCTGAAAACACACAAACACATTCTCGACCAAAAGTTAACAAAGGGATCCTCTATGCAAAATAGACTTGGGATTCTTTTTAATTTTTGCCTAAATGATTTTCCTTTGGCTTATTTTGACACCATGTGTGTTTTTTCATGGGTGTCCTGCTATTGTTTTTACAAATGGAATTTACTTTACTGGAGTAAGAATTTTCTAGATGTATTTTACTTACTCAATATTTTTTTTTGTCCCTTTCATGATATTACCCCGCTGTCCCCTCCCCCTTTTTGATTAAAGGGGCTTTTGGAAATTTTATCTTGCAGTCTTGGTAATTTTAAATTTTAATTTTTGCACACAAATATGACTGCTTTAAGTTCTTTGGATGTTAGGCAATTTTACAGTGAGATGAACTACTAATAGATATTTTAGTTAATGTTTTAGGAAAAGCTTTTTGTCCAGTACACTTAAATTTTCTTGAATATTCACTTATTTCACTTGGCCAATTTAAATTAAACTGAAAACTTGATTACTATTTTACTGTCAATTTTAATACTCAAGCAGAAATCTTAGTTTACCCTGTAAATATTAGTGGAAAGGAATATTTGGATTTTTTAGTAGGTCCTGAGCATTCCTGGTAATAGACAGAATTTAGATATAGAGCAGCAATTGCTGGTCGAGTCTCTGTCTGCCACCTGGGTCCTGGTCTGAGTTGTGCGTGGGAGGCGAAGCAGCTGTGGGGGTAGGAGACCTACCTCAGGAGGGGTGAGAATTCAAGCCACTGCAAGGTTTGTGGGTGAGGGTCTGTGCCCCACCTCTGTTGACCTTTTAGTTCTCTCCTGTTGGCCCCTCTGCGACTGTGCCTGTCTTAGGTTGTTCCTTCCCTGAGGAATCTTACCCATCTCTGGCTAACCAGCCATCCTCTGGGGCCAAACAGGGTGATGTGAGGTTCAGTTCTGTCTCCTTTGTAGTCTATGCCCCCGTGGCCTCCACATCCAGCACCTACCTTGGGGTCCTCTCACCTGCTGACGGGGTCCCGGTACTGATCACATATCTTAGGGGACCCAGGTTTCTTCTCCAGAGAGGACCCAGCCCACACCATTGGTCGAGAGACAGATCCATGGTGCCAGCTGCCCAGAGGCTTCACCCACAGCTTGAACTGAAAGCTCAGGCATCAGCTGTGTGTATTTGGATAGTAAGAAGAGGGTCCCTTTTGGCAAAAAGGGCAATAGGTGCCAATATAGAACGCTCAAGTGCCTTCCCAGTGCCTTAATTCCTTCTGAAAGGGAATAATTCCTTTCCTAACATTTTTTAAATTGCTGTCCAACATTCAAAGAATTAGTTTTTAAGTTTATTTGGGATAATTGTATAACATGCTGTTGTCAAATATCAAATATTATAATGACATTGTAGAATAATATCATGTAAGAGTATTATGGTGTCACGGGAGGTTAAGGAGGGCCTAGCCAAAGGACTGATGTCCATAGATGATAAGCTCTAGGCCATGTTAATTCAATCTCAAACTAGCTGCCAATTTTTTTTATAACTTTAGATAAACTTGGTCAGGAATGTAAAAACAAAAATTATTTACCTTAGTTCAAGTGTTCAAATATATTGACTTTCCCCCTTACTTCTACCACCTGCCAACTACCCTGAGGTTTGACATTCTGAAGGACTTTTCTGATGGACTTTTCTCAGTCTCTGTATCCATTCTTGTTCATCAGTCTGTGTCATTCATTATATTCCTCAAATGAGTGAGATCATGTGATATTTATCTTTCTCTGCATGGCTGATTTCACTTAGCATAATGCTCTCCAAATCCATCCATGTTGTTACAAATGATAGGAGCTCTTCTTTTTTACTGCAGCATAGTATTCCATTGAGTAAATGTACCATAGTTTTTTAATCCACTCATTGCTGATGGGCACTTAGGCTATTTCCAAATCTTAGCTATGGTAAATTGTGCTGCTATGAACATAGGGGTACATATATCCTTTCTAATTCGCCTTTCTAGTTTCTTGGGGTATATTCTTAGAAGTGGTATCACTGGGTCAAATAGGAGCTCTATTTTTAGTTTTTTAAGGAAACTCCATACTGTTCTACACAGTGGCTGCACTAGTCTACAATCCCACCAGCAGTACACGGGAGTTCCTTTTTCTCTGCATCCTCGCCAGCACTTGTCGTTTGTTGATTTGTTGATGTAAGCCATTCTGACAGGTGTGAGGTGGTATCGCATAGTCGTTTTGAATTGCATCTCTCGGATAATTAGTGACTTTGAGCAAGTTTTCATATGTCTCTGGGCCTTCCTTTTGTCTTCTTTAGAAAAGATTCTATATAGGTCTGTTGCCCATTTTGTTATTGGATCATTTGTCCTACGTTTATTGAGCTGTGTGAGTTGCCTGTAGATGGTTGAGATTAAACCTTTATCACTGATAACATTTGCAAATATGTTCTCCCATACAGTGGATTTTCTTGTTGTTTTGTTGATGGCTTCTTTAGCTGAGCTAAACTTTTTATTTTGATGTAGTCCCATTTGTTTAGTTTGTCTTTAGCTTCCATTGCCCTAGGAGCAGTATCATCGAAGAAGTTCTTTCGGCATATGTCTGAGATTTTTCTTCCTGTAGATTCCTCTAATGTTTCTATGTTTACCCATCTTATGTTTAAGTCCTGTATGCATTTTGAGTTTATTTGTGTGTATGTTGTAAGTTGGTGCTCTAGTTTCTTTTCTTTTCTTTTCTTTTCTTTTCTTTTTTTTTTTTTGCGTGTATCTGTCCAATTTTCCCAAAACCATTTGTTGAAGAGACTGTCTTGACTCCATTTTATGTTCATGCCTCCTTTGTCAAATATTAATTAAGCATAGTCGTTTAGGTTGATATCTGGATTCTCTATTCTATTCCATTGATCTATATGTCTGTTTTTGTGCCCGTACCAGGCTGTTTTGAGAACAAGTAGCTTTGCAATACAGCTTGAAATCTGATATTCAAATCCCACCGACTTTGTGCTTCTTAGGATTTCTGTGGCTATTTGGGGCCTTTTTTTAATTCCAGATGAATTTTCAGAGAGTTCTTTCTATGTCTGTGAAATATGCCATTGGTATTTTAATGGGGAGTGCATTAAATTTATAGATTGCTTTGGGTAGTATGGACATTTTAATTACGTTGATTCTCCCAATCGATGCACATGGTATGTTCTTCCACTTGTTTACTTCTTCCTCTGTCTCTTTTTCTAGTGTCCTGTAGTTTTCTGCAAATAGGTCTTTTACCTCCTTAGTTAAGTTTATTCCTAGGTATCTTATTTTTTTTTTTTTGGTGTGATGGTAAATGGGATTGCTTTTTTAGTCTCTCTTTCTGTAAGTTCACTATTAGTGTAGCGAAATGCCATAGATCTCTTGGCATTAATTTTGTAACCTGCTACATTGCTAAACTCATTTATTAAGTCTATTAGCTTTTTTATGGAGTCTTTCGGGTGTTTTATGTACAATATCATGTCATGTGCAAATAAGGAGAGCTTTACTTCTTCTTTTCCAATTTGGATGCCTTTTATTTCTTCTTCTTGGCTTATTGCAATGACTAATACTTCCAGTACCTTGTTGAACAGGAGTGGTGAGAGTGGGCAACCCTGTCTTGTACCTGTTCTTAAGGGAAATGGTTGTAGTTTTTGCCCATTGAATATGATGTTTGCTGTGGGTTTATCATACATGGCTTTTATTATGTTTAGGTATGATCCTTCTATTCCTACCTTGTTGAGGGTTTTTATCAAGAAAGGGTGTTGGATTTTGTCAAATGTTTTTTTCTGCATCAATTGGTATGACTATGTGACTTTTATTTTTCAATTTGTTTATGTAATGTACCACATTTATTGATTTGCAGATATTGTACCATCCTTGCATTTCTGGGATAAATCCTACTTGGTCATGTTGCATGATCTTTCTGATGTACTGCTGGATCTGATTTGCTAGAATTTTATTGAGGATTTTGGCATCTATATTCATGAGGGATATTGTCCTATAATTCTCTTTCATTGTGTCATCTTTTTCTGGTTTTGGTATTAGGGTGATGCCAGCTTCATTATGAAGGAGATTCGAAGTGTTCCATCCTCTTGAATTTTCTGGAATAGTCTGAGGAGTATAGGTTTTAGTTCTTCCTTGAATGTTTGGTAAAACACCCGTTTGAACCAATCTGGCCCTGGGCTTTTGTTTGCTGGAAGCTTTTTGATGACTGCTTCAACTTCTTCCACAGTTATTGGTCTATTGAGTTGTTTAGATTCTTCCTGATTGAGTTTTGGGAGGTTATGTTTTGCTAGTAATATATACATTTCCTCCAGGTTGTCCAGTTTGTTGGAGTAGAATTGTTCATAATTTTTTTTTAATCCTTTGTACTGGGACTCAGAAGAGTTGGACATTGAAACTGAGACTGAAACATTTTTTGTTCTTATACATTCATTTCCAGTATGCAGAGGCAAGATATTTTTAAAGAAAAGAAACAGGGGAGAGTGATTGATATAGAGGCAGGGAGGCATTGAACATTCTGTCAAGCTACAGGGGGAAGGCTTGGGTGGATGGGAGGTGGATGCTGGGGGAGATCAACTGAAGGACTTGTATGCATGCATATGAGCATAACCAATGAATGAAAGACACTGGGGTGGAGAGGGTGGGGATATGTGCTGGGGGGGTGGGGGAGGATGGGGGAGGATGAGGGGGAGGGGGAAAAGAAAACATGTACTACAATTAATTATAAGTTAAACTGCAAAAAAATCAATAAAAATATTTTTTAAAATCCTTTGTATTTCAATGGGGTCTGTTGTTATTTCACTTCTTTCATTTCTGATTTTATTTATTAGGGTCCTCTCTCTTTGCTTCTTGGTGAGCCTGGCTAGAGGTACATCAATCTTGTTTACCCGTTCAAAGAAGCAGCTCTTGGTTTTGTTGATCTTCTGTATTGTTTCTTTGGTCTCTATGTCATTTATTTCTGCTCTGATCTTCACTATTTCCTTCCTTCTGCTTACACTGGGCTTTTCTTGTTGTTTCTTTCTAACTCTTTGAGTTGTTGGGTTAGATAATTTATTGCCGCTGTTTCTTGTTTTTTTGCAGTAGGTTTGTAGAACTATGAACTTCCTCTCAGAACTGTTTTCACTGTGTCCCAGATATTTTGGATTGTTTTGCTACCATTGTCATTTATTTCCATGTTGTTTTCTATCTCTTCCTTGATCTCTTGAGAAACCCAGTCATAGTTTAATAGCATGCTGTTTAGTCTCCATGTGTTTGACTTCTTTGGATTGTTTCTATTGTAGTTGATGTCCATCTTTATGCCACTGTGATCTGAGAATATGCTAGATATGATTTCTATCTTCTTGAATTTGGAGAGACTTTGCCTATGACCCAACACATGGTCTATCTTTGAGAATGACCCATGGGCACTTGGAAAGAATGTATATTCTGTCTCTTTGGGGTGAAATGATCTGAAGATGTCAATTAATTTCATCTGGTCTAGTGAGTCATTGAGGATTGATGTTTCTTTATTGATTTTTTGTTTAGAGGATATGTTCAATGGTGATAGTGGGGTATAAAAGTCTCCTACTATGATTGTATTGCTGTCTATCTCTCCCTTGTTATCCTCTAGGAGTTTTTGTAGGTATTTGGGTGCACCTGTATGGGGTGCATATATGTTTACCAGAGTTATTTCTCCTTGTTGGATTGCTCCCTTTAGTATTATGAAGTGGCCTTCTATATCTCTTGTTATGTCATTTACTTTGAGATCTAATTTTTCGAATATAAGTATTGCTACCCCAGCTTTTTTTCATTTCTATTCGCCTGAATAACTTTTTTCCCACCTTTCATCCTCAGTTTGTGTGCATCTTTTTTTTCGGAGGTGGGTTTCTTGTAGACAGCAGATACAAGGGTCGTGTTTTCTTATCCTGTCTATTAACCTAGGTCTTTTGATTGGAGCATTTAAACTATTTACATTTAAAGTTATTATTGATAGGCACTTATATGTTGCCATTTTTGTTCTTTACCCCTGAGTTCCTTCTTCGCTTCCTATTTCTTTTTACAACAGATCATTTAGCATTTCTTGCATTGCTGGTTTGGTGGTAACGAATTCCCTTAGTCCTTTTTTATCTGCGATAAAATTTGGTTTGATTTGACCTTCAATTTTGATTGATAGCCTTGCTGGGTATAGTATTCTAGGATTCAGACCCTTCCTTTGCATGACTTTGTAAATTTCATTCCATTGCCTTCTGGCCTGATACGTTTCTGTTGAGAGATCACTTGCTAGTCTGATGGGAGTTCCTTTGTAGGTGACTTTCTGTCTCTCTCTGGCAGCTTTTAAGATTCTTACTTTGTCATTGGTGTTTGCCAATTTAATTATAATGTGCCTTGCCATAGGTCTTTTGGGGTTCATTTTGCTTGGGACTCTGTGAGCTTCTTGGATTTGTGTGGGTTTTTTCTTTCCTATATCAGGAAAGTTTTCTGTCATTATTTCTTCCAACAGGTTTTCTATTCCTTGCTCAGTTTCCTGTCCTTCTGGAAGCCCAATTATATGGATGTTGTTTTGTTTTATGTTGTCCCAAAGTTCCTTTGGGCTCTCCTCCTGCTTTTTAATGTTTTTTTTTCTAGAAGCTGCTCTTCTTGGTTATTTTTTCCTACCTGGTCTTCTAGCTCACTGATTAGGTCCTCTGCTTCTTCTCGTCTTCTCTTAATACTTTCTATTGAGTTCTTTACTTCAGCAATGTCACTTTTCATTTCTTCTTGGCTCTTCTTCATTTCTTCTCGGCTCTTCATCATTTCTTCCTGGTCTTCCTCATTTCCTCTTGGTTCTTCTTCAGTTCCTCTTGGTTCTTAATCATATTATCAAATTTGTCTTCCATTCTTTTCAGCCACCTTATGACCATTTCTCTGAATTCTGTCTCTGACAGGTTGTTAACTTCCATTTCGTTTACCTCCTTTTCTGGTGAGGCTTTTTTTCTTTCATATGTGGGCTGTTTCTGTGTCTCTTCATGGTTTCTCTTCTCTGTGTATCTGGTTATGTAGTTCTCACTGTCCTGCGTTGATTTTAAGGCACAAAATGCAACACAACCAGGTGCAATGCACCAGGCACTTAACCGGAATGTAGTCACAGTAATGGTAATTCCAAATAAAGGTGATCACCAGAGAAAGGCAAATTAGGTAATAGGTGACAAAAAAGAAAGGGAACCCCCTCCCCAGACACACACAGACACTCACACACCCACACTCACACAAAATGAAAGAGACTCCCACACACACACTCACACACTCCCAAAAAGAAAGACAGGAATGTCAATATTATAATAATTTTAAAAAGGGACTAAACTATAAATGTGGGGTGAAAACTCCTATAGGACAGCCCCTAATCCGAACCAATACCCGCAACAAGTACCTGGAGATTGATACAAAATACATACAACTACTAATATCAAGGGAGGTGAGGGAACACAGAAGCAAAAATCTATCTAAAAAACAATGAAAATGAGGACAACAAAAGAAGATACAACACCAAAAGTAAAAATAAAAAAACCCTTACAAGACAAACCAAAATAAAAGAATAAGCAAATCAATCTCAGAAACCTGCATAAAAAATCGATATAATCAACAGTCAAGTAAACAACAACAACAGGACATGGATAAAAACAATTTAATATAGTGAAGTCAGAGAAGCTAGAGGTATATATGGACTTGGAGTAGGTGGTTGAAGATTAGATATATAAGTGGGGTGAAATTTTAACAGGGGGCAAAAAGAAAGAGTTAAGGTAAATCTAAAGCGGGAAAAGTGTAAGGGAAACAAGGCACTAAATAAGGAAAGGTTAGCAAGAGAGTGGTGGTATAAAGGTGAAGTTGTGGTAGAGTAAAAGATACTAAAGAGTAGATGAAAATAGACTGTATTCCCAAAGTCGAAGAGAAAATATAATCAATTCCTTGTGTCACACAGGAGTCAATTTGTGATTTGGCCCCTCAGTGGCAGTGTTTCTAGATTGAACTCTGGGTCTATTGGTCCTCTCTAGCCTGAACTAAAATCTCGCTGTCACTGTGATATTCAATACTGCCTCTCTAATGGTGACTGCTGTTTTAGCAGCCAGGACCCTCCCCAATCTTCCGGGTTTCCCTCCTCTGTCTGGTCCAAATTGGTTGCCCTCCAGGGATTAATTCTGCCACCAGCTCCAATGGCCCTCTCCCACGTTTACCAGCTCCAACAGCCACAGATTTTATTTCAGGCACAGATTTCCGGGCTTTGAGTTCCAAGGTGCAGATATGCTAGTCTTCCAGCCTCCTCGGTTTCGCACCCAAAGTAACCCCAGGGAAATCTGACCTTTCCGTGCTGGAGCGCAGAGCTCCTTGGACTCTGCTTGTCCGCGCCAACTGGGCGCCGGTGTTCTGCGAGTCTCAGCCTTCCAGCAGGTACTGCAGCTGTATATTTTCAGATCCTTCCCCTTCAAGATGTCATGGTCCGCCTCCACACAGTTGGCTCAGCAAGAGAACCCAGCAGCACTGGGGCTGCTCAAGCTGGGGAGGCCAGCACAGCAGTCCCCTGTCTTCTACCAGAGCACAGCTGTCCACCTACTCGCCAACAAACACTCCCTTCGCAACCTTCAGCTGCTCCCCCCTTCTGCCCTGGGAGCAGATTCAGATCGAATCCCTCTGTTCCACCGCCATTTTTTCTTCCCTTAAGTTTTCTAGTTTTTAGAACAGAGTTGTTAACAGTATTTTTTTTTACAATCCTTTGTATTTCTATAGGGTTGGTTGTTATTTCACCTCTTTGAATTCTGATTTTGTTTACATGGGTCCTCTCTCTTTGCTTTTTGGTGAGCTTGGATAAAGGTGCATCAATTTTGTTTATCCTTTCAAAGAACAAGCTCTTGGTTTCATTGATCTTTTATATTATTGTGTGGTGGTTCTTTTTTTTGGGGGGGGGGTGGCTTGATGTCATTTATTTCTTCTCTGGTCTTTATTATTTCCTTCCTTCTGTTCACTCTGGGCTTTTCTTATTGCTCCCTTTTTAATTCTTCAAGTTACAGAGTTGAATGGTTTATAACAGGTTTTTCTTTCTTTTTTTGAGGTAGGCCTGTAATGCTATGAACTTCCCTCTCATAGCTGCTTTCCTTGTATCCCATAGATTTTGGATTGTTGTCTCATAATTGTCATTTGTTTCCAGGATTTTTTTTATTTCTTCTTTGATCTCCTTGGTAATTCAATAATTGTTTAATAACATGCTATTCAGCCTACAAGTGTTTGAATTTTTGTTATTGTTTTTATTGTAGTTTATTTCTAATATGCCATTGTGATCTGAGAAGATGCTTGATATGATTTAAATATTCTTGAATGTGAAGAGACTTAGCCTGTGTCCCAATATGTGGTCTATCTTTGAAAATGACCCATGTGCTATTAAGAGGAATGTATATTCTGTAGCTTTTGGTGGAATGTTCTGAAGATGTCAATTACATCCATATGATCTTGTATGTCATTTAGGATTGCTCTTTCTTTGCTAATTTTGGACTAGAGGATTTATCCAGTTATGTTAATGTCAATCTCACCATTGATATCTTCCAGAAATTCTATATGTATTTTGGTGCTCCTGCAATGAGTGCATATATGTTTACCAGAGTTATATACTCTTGTTGTATCATTCCCTTTAGTATTATGAAGTGGCCTGACTTACTTCTTGTTATAGCTTTCACTTTGAGGTGTCTTTGTTCAGATAAAAGTATTGAAACCCCAGCTTTTTTTTCCATTTCCATTTGCCTAAATGGTATTTTTCCATTCCTTCACTTTCAGTCTGTATGAGTCCTTTGTTCTGAGGTGAGTCTCTTGTAGACAACATTTATATGAGTCACATTTTCTTATCCATTCAGTCACTCAATGTCTTTTGATTGGAGAATTTAGTCCATTTATGTTTAATGTTACTATTGACAAGATGCCCAATGCACAAAATTTGTGCCAAAGTAGGCCTTCTTTCTCCTGGCTAATGGCACTGTCTTCCCTCTAGCTCTGGGAACCCAGGCTTTCCTCCATCCATCATCAGGCACCTTAGACTTGGGTTTCCCTCTAGCCACCAGCAAGCATTCAGGACCTGGGCTTTGCTCCAGCCTCCAGCAGGCACCCAGAACCCAATCTGGTTTTCCCTCTGCCCCCTGCTAGGTACCCGGCACCTGGGCCTCCCTCTGGCCCCAGCTTTTTATGGAAGGATGCCCCGAATCATGTCCAGAATCACATCCAGTCTAATTAGCATATTACACTTTTATTATTATAGACTAGTGGCCTGGTGCATGAAAGCCATGCACAGGGAGTGGGGTTTCCTCAGCTAAGCCTGCACCCTCTCCAATCAGGGACCCCTTAGGGGATGTCTCACTGCTCGTTTAGGTCCACAGAGATTGGACCTAAACCAGCAGTTGGACATCCTTCTCACAATCCAGGACTATTGGCTCCTAACTGCTCGCCTGCTTGCTTGCCTGATTGCATCTAACCGTTTCTGCCTGCCAGCCTGATCACCTCCTACCTGCTTTCTTGCCAGCCTGATTGACATCTAACTGCTCCCCTGTCAGCCTGATTGCTCCCAACTGCCCTCTCCTGCCAGCCTGGTTGCCCCTAACCGCCCTGCCTTGCTGAGCTGTTCACCACCAACTGCCTTTCCCTGCCAGCCTGATGGCCCCCAACTGGCCTCCCCTGCTGGCCTGATGGCCCCCAACTACTCTCCCCTGAAGGCCTGGTTGTCCCGAACTGCCCTGCCCTGCCAACCATCTTGTGGTGGCCATATTGTGACAACGTGGGGTGACCATCTTGTGACAATGTAGGGGCGGTCATCTTGTGATGACATGGAGATGGCCATCTTGTGGTGGCCATATTGTGATGACGTGAGGGCCCAAGGGCATGAGGGCCAGCTAGGCTTTTATTAGTATAGATGAGCATTACTCTGAATTCTATTTCTGACATATTGCATGCTTCTGTTTCATTTAGATCCTTTCTTTTTTATTCCTCTTTTTCTTTCCTTTGGGGATTATTTCATTACCTTCCCATTCAAGCTATCACCAGAAGATCCAAGTGCTGAGTTTCAGGGACCTGAGCCATGTGTGGCAGGAGCATCGGGCCATACAAGCATCAGTGAAGAGCTCAGGCACCAAGATGTGTGGCTGCCATGTATTGGTGGGAGCCATGCGCACACCAAGAATCAGTTTCCACACACCTGAACCAACAATCACAGTCATGATCACTCAGTGTGGCCTCGCATTCACATGCTGAGAATTGGTGTCACTGGTGCTCAGTACAGCCTCATATGTATGCCTAGAATCAGGTTCCCACAGGCACATGCAGCAAGAATTGGAGTTGCTGCAGCTTGGTGAAGCCTCGCTTGCTGCTGTGAATCAGAGTCCCCATGAGTGTGTGACATGAGAGTCAGAGTCCCCACTTGTGTGTGCTGAGAATCAAAGTCACTGGCACTCACTGTGGCCTCACACAAAGATAATCAGTCCATGCAGGTGCTGAGAATTAGAGTCCCCATGTGCGTGTGCCAAGAATCAAAGTCACTGGTGCTCACTGTGGCCTCATGTGCATGCTGAGACTCATTCCATATGTGTGTGCATGCTGAGGATCAAAGTCCCTGGCCTGCTAGGAGGGCTGAGTTGGATGGTTGCCCTGTGTCAGTGGAAGGCCCCCTTGTGTGCCATGGGTTGTGTGGGCCTTGTGCCTCTGCAGCAGGTTGGCGAGGACAGGGATGTGCTCTGTGATTCACAGGCATCTGCAGCCTGAATGTCTGGAGTCTCAATGTTCATGGATCTGCAGCTGTGGTAGCAGGTCTTTGTTCAGAATGGCAGTAGATTCCAGTTTGCATAAGCCAGGCTGGGTGGTGGTGAGCCTTGATGTAATTTTTAAAAGTATGTTACTGAAAAAACAAAATAAAAAGTATGTTACTGAGAAGAAGGCTGTATATTTTTTCTTATCTTCCTCCATAAATTAAAAGCACTAAGCTTGGGTATCAAGCAGGTGCCAGCAACCTGGCAACATGTCCTGCCTTGGCAAAGGGCCATCACCAGACACAGGAGAGTGGATTGAATTACCACCATGTGCCAAAAGACTGATTTTTAAACTCTTGTGACAAGCCTAGTAGAACCCTAGGAGCCAATATATATATATATTTAGAGAGAGGGAGAGAGAGAGAGAGAGAGAGAGAGAGAGAGAGAGAGAGAGAGAGAAGTAAATTGAAAGTGAAGAACTGGAGATATAAAATATTAACTGTCTTCAAGAAGTGTAGTTACATAGGTCTGTACTGAATGCTCAAAATGTTTACTGATGGCTGGAGATATTAAAACTCAATATGGAAGTTCCTAAAAAAATTAAAAATAGAACTACCATAAGATCCAGCAATTACATTTCTTTTTTATCTTTATTGATCAGTTTACTAACTACATTGTTCCCCCTTTTTTATCCTCGTATAGCTCCCCTCCACCCTGTACCCATCCCACCCTCCACCCTCACCTCCCCCTCCCCACTGTCCTCTTCCATTGTTGCAAGATTTTTGTCCAGTCTCTTGCTGTACTTCCCACACCGGTTTTCTCCCCAAGATTGTCAGTCCATTTGCTCTCTATGTCCATGATTCTGTTATATTCACCAGTTTATCCTTTTCATCAGATTATTAATTCACTTGATTATTATATTCATTTGTTGATAGATGTGTATTTGTTGTTCATAATTTTTATTTTTACCTTTTTCTTCTTCCTCTTTTTAAAGAATATCTTTCAGCATTTTATATAATATTGGTTTGGTGGTGATGAACTTCTTTAGCTTTTTCTTATCTGTGAAACACTTTATCTGACCCTCAATTCTGAATGATAGCTTTGCTGGATAGAGTAATTTTCGTTGTAGATTTTGCTATTCATTACTTTGAATATTTCTTGCCACTCCTGTCTGGCCTGCATCATTTCTGTTGAGAAATCCGCTGACAATCGTATGGGTGCTCCCTTATAGGTAACTAACTGTTTTTCTCTTGCTGCTTTTAATATTCTCTCTTTATCTTTTGCTCTTGGAATTTTAATTATGATGTGTCTAGGTGTGGTCCTCTTTAGATTCCTATATTTTGGGGTTCTGTGTACTTCTTGGGCTTTTAAGTAAGTTTCTCTCACCAGGTGGGGGAAGTTTTCAGTCACTATTTCTTCAAGTAGGTTTTCATTGTCTTGCTCTCTATCTTTTTCTGGCACCCCCATAATTCGGATGTTGGCACGCTTGAGGTTGTCCCAGAGGCCCCTTACACTATCTTCAATTATCTGGATTCTTTTTATTTCTTGCTTTTCCAGCCGAGTGGATTTTGCTTCTTTGCATTTCAAATCTTTGACTTGGTTCTTGTGGACTGCTTTTAGGACTTTGTGTAATATTTTTTATTTCAGTCAGTGTATGCTTGATTTCTAGTTGGTCCTTTTTCATATCCGTGAGGGTCTCGTTCATATCCTCGTAGGTCCTGTTCATTTCCTTGTAGGTCTCATTCATTTCCTTGTAAGTCTCATTCATTTCCTTGTAGGTCTCATTCATTTCCTCATAAGTCTTGTTCATTTCCTCGTAGTTCTCATTAAGTTCATCGGCCTTTTCTAGGAGCCACTTGAAAAACCTTATAACCGTGATTTTGAACTCTATGTCTAGTCGTCTTTTTTCCTCCATTTCTTTCACACCTGATTTCTTTCCATGTCTCTGCATGGTGGCTGCTTTATATGGCAGATGTCCTCTAAGGGACAATGGCTCAGCCTCCCCAGTTACCTGAGGTGGGTACTCTTACTGCAATCCTTTATGGGTTGTACAGTATTTTTGAATTTAAGCCCAGCTTTTTGTTGTTAGCCCAAGGAGGGTTTGACCTCCGAGCCAATTGGCTGTGCAGGGAGACTGTGTTCAGGTTGGATGGGCGGAGTCTCTGAGCTGAGCAGGCAGCATCAGCATCAGCTACGTCCTATGCAGCGTGTGGGTCTTTGTTGGGTGGTAATGATTGTAGTCACCTCCAAGAGAAAGTCACTAGTCTCTACCCCTTGCCAGACAACTCTGTCTCTCCCCAAATGTGTCTGCACACCCAAAGTCTTGCCCAGGGTTGTAAAAGAAAGCAGTCCTGTGGTCTCCGTAACCAGGGGGCAAGTCACCAGGGAGCAAGTCATATGTCTGTGCTGTCGCCCACTTTAAGCGTGTAAACTGCTGTTCCAAGCAACCCGAGTTCTCCTCAGACTAGAAGTCCTCTGCCTCGCCCAGCTTCCAGGGCGCTTACCCCGGACCTCGGACCTCATCTGGCACTGGAGAATCTGTGCAGTGGGACTACTCTGCATACCCCAAACCTTGCCTGGCACTAGGGAATCTGTGCAGTGGGACGTCTCCACCTCCCCATTTGAGAGATCCAGCCAGGATTGCTACTGCCAGCCCTACAGCCCGTGCGCGCAGCCACGGCTCCTAACCTCTGATTCCTGCATATCTTCAAGGCTGTGCTCCGCCACTCTTCTGAGTCTCAATGTCCCACCTTTACTTTTATTTGTGGAGTTTTCACTCAGCCAGCTTTCCAGTGATTCTGGATGATGTTTGTTTTGTTGTTATGCTGTAGTTTTTGAATGTTGCGTGGGGCAGCACAATAGGTGTTTACCTATGCCGGCATCTTGGTTGCCTCCCAGCAATTATATTTCTAGAAGAAAAAAAATATATATATATATATATATATATATATATATATATATATCCAAAATAATTGAAATTAGAAACTCTAAGAGCTATCTGCAAGCCCATGCTCATTGTAGCATTATTCACAATAGCCAAAATAGGGAAGCAACCTAAATGTTCATTAATGGATGAATAGATTTTTAAGTGTTGTATATAAATGCAATGTAATATTTTTAATCATTTAAAAGAAGGAAATTCTGTCCCTTACAATATGGATGAACCCGGACGACATTATGTTAAGTTAAATAAGCCAATCATAGAAGGACAAATATTGCATAATTCTACTTATATGAAAATAGAATATAATGAAACTCAGAAATAGAGAGTAGATAATGATTGTCAGAAACTGGGGCAAAGGGGGAACAGAGAATATTAGTCAAAGGATAGAAAGTTTTGGTTATACAAGATGAGTAAGTCCTAGAGATCTACTGTAGAACATTTAGAGCTCTAGTTAACAATACTTTATTGTATACTTAAAAATACACTATGAGAGTAAATCTTTTAAAAATCTTCTTATACTACATAATAATGATTATAATAAAAAGAGCAGGAGAAAACTTTTGGATGTAATGACGTATTTATGATAGATTATGATAATGGTTTCACAAGTATATGCTTATCTCTAAATTCATCAATTTGTATACATTAAATATGTAAAATTTTATGTTAAGAACTAGTAGCCCTGTGCACAGATCTGTGTGCCAGTAGTTCTCTGTGGGGTCTGGCTGTTCTGCACCTGCTGACCAGAGGCTCTCTGTGGCCCAGAGGCCCATCTTCAGCCAGGCGTAGAATGCTTGCTTCATTGCTGGGACAACTATGCAAGCATTCCCCCCACCACCACGGCCGTTCCGTGCCTGCTACCCAGAGGCCCTCCATGGCTGGGGTGGAATGCTTGCCTCATCACCACAACAACAAAGCAAGCATTCCACCAGGCTGCTCACACTGCCCACTCTCAGTGGCTGCCTCCCTGGGACTGGGGGACTCCAGCGGGGCTGAGAGGACTGGGCACCACCATCTTGTGGCTATGGGTGCCACTATCTTTATGACAGAGTAATGGTTAATTTGCATATAACCCTTTTATTAGATAGGCTACCTCAGTAAAGTTATTTTAAAACTCTGAAAACTAAAAAGAAGTGTAAAGAAGCAGTTAAAGCTTAAGGAGCAAAGAGGAAAAACACAAAGTTTGGTGTCTGTCAAATAGTCAGACTGGAAAACATTTGCAAGCTGTTAGAATAAGTAAGAAGCTATAAAATTGAGTTCAGTGAGACAGGAGAGGAGAAGTAAAAGGATGAATGACCACAGAGACATTGGATGAGAAAAAAAGAGAGAATTGTTACCTGGTGACATGTTTTAGTGAGTTAGAAAAAGTAGCTCATCTGCTCAAAGAGAGAAGGCCAAAAGTGGGACTTGAGAAGAGAAATTAAGTTTTGAAACAGCTGTAGTGGGAAATTAAAGTAGGAGCCAACTACAGATGAGAAAAAGATTAAGGATGAGAGTTGAAGGTCCAGCTGAAGTTGAAAAGCACACATTTGCAGTGGAGCCAATGTGCATGCATATACAATTTCCCCCTGATGGCTCTTCAACACTATGGGAACTATAACAGGCAGAGGGGGGCACTGAACTGAGCTAGGACTGAGTAGGGATTGTCCAGTTTATGAGATAGAAGGTGAAGGGGTCAAAGAATGGAAAATGCTTGTGCAAGTATTATTGAAATGATATCCAGAATAAGAAGAAAGGAATGGAAGTGACAGGATGTGGTAGCTAGCCAAAGAGAATAAGAGAGAAGGAAATGGAAGCACAATAAAGAACAATTTTGTTAATCCAACAAGGCCATTCCTCAGTGTTTTTCATACAAGTTTGGGTAACTGCTGCCTCTGTGACCAAATCTTTGAACCCTTATATTTGGACAACTATTGATGTTCCAACAAGTATGGCATAAATGAAACTCAAATGACTGTTTCCACCATGAGTTACTTCACTATGGTGATCTTTATTTCAGTTTTCCTGTTGTTTATAAGGCTTTTTTTTTCAACTAATCTTAATTCAGTGTAATTGGGGAAGGGGCTCAGCACAACGAGGTGGCATATATCTTTAATAATGTTCTTTTGTATGTAGCTGTAGGTTTGGCTTTGCTTCAGAGACCGTTTATTGTAGGAAACACAAAAAGCATTTGGAAGTTATCAATGTTCTGAAGGTCCAAAAGTGTGGCCTGCAGTAAACAGAAATCCTGACTAATCACATTTTCAGTCCTCCTTTAGAGGGCGGTTACTTCCCTTATCATTTTGAAAGCACATCTCCTCACTCATATAGCTGTTTACCATTTGCGGGTCCTACTTTTATAGTAGTAAGGAAGTGGGGTGTTGGGGTGATGTTTGTTCACCATAAAATGCAGAGAACTAAAGACCTATCAATTCTAAACCCATAAAATCCTCCTCCAGCCTTCTGGACTATATTACCGGAATTTCCAAAACAAAAACACAAACCCCTTTTATTTTTATGCACAAAGCTGTGGCGGATTTATACATATTTGCATTATTAGCAATTGCCCCCAGACTAGTAAAAAGAGTAGGAGTGACTTGATCAACCTTCCTCTAGTTATAAGAAAGCATTTCTTACACATACCCATGACTCTATTTCTTCATTATTAAATTGTTTATGCAAAATAAATATTTTTGGAGGAAAATTATTTTAATTATTTTAAGATCACTACAACTATTGTGTATGGTGACACAATCTTTAATAAATGTACTTTACATTTATTGAAACAAAAGTTTATGCTCACAAAATCTGTAAATACATAATTACAGTCCACCATATTGTTCTCCTGCTCCTTACTGTTAGAACACAGGAACTTACTAGGGTTACTCAAATAACTACTAGATTATCTGTGATACTGAACATCATTTGTCAAATTAAAATCACAAATAAATAGCCTATCATTTCCTTCAGCACAGTTCTGCTCTGTTTTTATGCGCAAAGACATAAAAACGCTAAAGGTCAGTATACTTATTCAATTCCCATTGAAGACCTTTTTTTATCTTTATTGTTCAGATTATTAATTACATTGTTTCCCCTTTTTATCCCCCTATAGCTCCCCTCCACCCTGCACCAATCCCACCCTCCACCATCACCTCCCCCTCCAAACTGTCCTCTCCCATTGTTGCAAGATTTTTGTCCACTCTCTTGCTGCACTTCCCACAACCCTTTTCTCCCCAAGAATTGTCAGTCCATTCCCTCTCTATGTCCATGTCTCTGTTATATTCACCAGTTTATTCTGTTCATCAGCCTATCAATTCACTTGATTTTTATGTACATTTGTTGATAAATGTGTATTTGTTGTTCATAATTTATATTTTTACCTTTTTCTTCTTCCTCTTCTTAAAGAATATCTTTTAGCATTTCATATAATGTTGGTTTGGTGGTGATGAACTTCTTTTCTTATCTGCGAAGCACTTTATCTGACCTTCAATTATGAATGATAGCTTTGCTGGATAGAGTAATCTTGGTTGTAGATTCTTGCTGTTCATCACTTTGAATATTTCTTGTCACTCCCGTCTGGCCTGCATCGTTTCTGTTGAGAAATCCGCTGACAATCGTATGGGTGCTCCCTTATAGGTAACTAACTGTTTTTCTCTTGCTGCTTTTCATATTCTCTCTTTATCTTTTGCTCTTGACATTTTAATTATGATGTACTTTGGTGTGGTCCTCTTAGGGTTCCTATATATTGGGGTTTGGTGCGCTTCTTGGACTCCTAAGTCAATTTCTTTCACCAGGTGTGGGAAGTTTTGGGTGACTATTTCTTCAAATAGGTTTTCATTGTCTTGCTCTCTCCCTTTTTCTGGCACCCCTATAATTCGGATGTTGGTATGCTTGAGGTTGTCCCAGAGGCCCCTTACACCATTTTCAATTTTTTTTATTCTTTTGGTTTCTTTCTTTTTCAGCTGAGTGGATTTTACCTCTTTGTATTTGAAATCTTTAACTTGGTTCTTGGGGTGCTCCAGAGCACTTTTAGGTCTTTGTATAAATATTTTTATTTCAGTCTGTGTATGCTTAATTTCTGGTTGGTCTTTTTTCATATTCTTGAGAGTCTCCTTTATATCCTTGAGGGTCTCCTTCATTTCTTTGTAGGACTCATTCATTTCCACGTTGTCCTTGATTATTTCCTTGCAGGTCTCGTTCATATCCTTGAGGGTCTTGTTCATTTCCTTGTAGGACTCATTCATTTCCACATTGGTCTTGATCATTTCCTTTGTGGTCTCGCTTATTTCCTTATAGGCATCGACCTTTTGTTGGAGTCTCTTGAAAAACCCTATAACCGTGGTTTTGAATTCCATGTCCAGTCGTTTTTTTCCTCCATTTCTTTCACATCTGATTTCTTTCCATGTCTCTGCAGGGTGGTTGCTTCCCTGAGTTGGTCAATTAGCTTTGTGTGGTAGACGTCCTACAAGGGACAGTGGCTCAGCCTCCCCAGTTACCTGAGGTGGATATGGGTTGCACAGTCTTGCTAAAGTTAAGATCAGTTTAATCCTTGTTAGCACTTAGAGGGGTTGACCTCCCCACCAATTGTTTGTGAAGCTCAGCTGTGCTCAGGTTGGATGGGCGGAGTCTCCGGGCCAAGCAGACAGCATTAGCTCCGCCCTATGTGGCCCCAGGGACCCTGCGCCGGGGGCAATGGCCGCCCGCACCTCTGAGAGAGAGCCGCTGCCGAGCTCCACCGGCTGCCGGGGAATTCAGACTCTCCCCAAATGACTGCACGCGCAATGTCTCACCCAGGGTCGTAAAACAAAGCAGTCTGGCAGTTTTCTGAATGAGAAAGCAAGTCGCAGAGCACTCTCTACTGGTCGCGCAGCTGAGCTGTTCACGCAAGCTGCTTTCTCCACAAGCCTGGAGAGCCCTACAGCACCCGAGCTTCAGCGTGCCCTCCCACTGTCCAGTTTTCACCCCGTGTGATAGTGGGTTCTCTGGACTTCGCCCAGAGCTGGAGAATCAGTCCAGTGGGACGTCTTTGTCTCCCCGTTCGAGAAAACTGGCCGGTTTTCAGCCGCCCGCCCTCTCCGCGGCGCGCGCTCCAAACCTCTCTCCGCGCGAATCTTTCAATGCGCTCTGCTGCCACTCCTCCGAGTCAGTGTCTTATCTTCACTTTTATTTGTGGAATTTTCACTCGGCGAGCTTTCTGGTGATTTTGGAAGGTGTTTGTTCTTTTGTTAAGTTGTAGTATTAAAATTGCTGAGCATGACGGCAAGATAGGTGTTTTATCTATGCTGCCATCTTGGTTCTCCCCAAGACTTCTTATTAGTTCTAAATATTGCACTGTGACCATTATTAAATTATAAAATAAAATCCAATGAGAGAGAATTAAAAGGCCAGTTTTAATTGTTCATAGAGCGTATGTTCAAGAGCTGTATAGAAGTATTGTTAAAGAAACAGGCAGACTAACATAGTTTTGACTATAATTCTTCTCCAACTTTGGAATACAAAGAGCCACTTTTGGAACCAAAAGTTTTATTGATGGGGAAAACTATCATGGAAAATTCTGTAAGAGTAATGTGGCTATCATACAGAGATTGTCTAGGCATTTTTAAGAATCTGTGATTAAAGGAGCAGAGAATTGCATGGGGGTAATTACTCTTATTCTAGTGAGAGTGAGGCTCCTATGTATCTTGAAAAAATTTTTTCTAAGACTCATATGGAAGAATGAGATGTAGTAAAAAGGTTTATTCATATGAAATTAAATCCCTTGGTTTGTAAAATCCCATTATCCTTAAATAAGTCCTGGAAAAGGTGTAGCTGGCTGTTCAGCAAAGCTAAAAACAAAAACATTGTCCAGAGTTATCATTCCATGGTGGAGCTGGGACCAACACAGCATCAGGCTAATTTTAGTCCATCAGTTCATTGTTTGCGTGGTCCACATGGTTGTGAGCCATGTGGCGAATGTAGGAGACATACTCCCTGAAATAAGAGACCCAGGAGTGGAAGAGAGCCAAAAGAGAGAACACCCTTTGTTCAGGAGTTTATGTATCTCAGATTTTGCCACCTTGAAATGGCCACCCCTCTTCTATACAATGCCCTGTTCCCAGGTATGACTGATAGGCAAGAACCTTCTTTACATTACCCAGACTTTACTGGGCATGACTGTAATATTCAGCCTTTCCTTTGCACCTTTCCAGTTAATTAATAACTGGATTAATTACAACAATATCATAAATATGCATAAAAGTGGCAATATTTGAAATTTTATAAGTTCAAACAAAACCAAAATAATCTAGTTTTGTATAAAATGAAAAAGGCCTTTAGTTTACCTTGGAACTAAAATTTTTCTTACTGAAAAAAACCTTCAAAGGTCTAATTGAATATTCCCTCAGGAGAGAAATCAAGACTACATTTAAACTTTTATTCAAAACGTGTAAAGAACTCATACATCTCAATAGCAAAAAATCCCAACTTTTTAAATTTAAAAATTAGCAGTTCTGAAAATAAATTTTCAGATGGCCAAGAGGCTCATGAAAAGATGCTCAACATCACTAGTCATCAGATAAATGCAAATCAAAACCACAATAAGGGGGAGAACCACGATGGCGGCATAGGTAAAACACCTATCTTGCCGTCATACACAGCAATTTTAAAACTACAACTTAATGAAAGAACAAACACCATCCAGAATCACCGGAAAGCTGGCTGAGTGAAAATTCCACAAATAAAAGTGAAGATAAGACACTGTGACTTGGAGGAGCGGCGGCGGACAGTGTTGAAGATACCCATGGAGAGAGGTTTGGAGCACACGCCAGCTGATAGGGCAAGCGGCTGAAACCAGCCAGTTTTCTCGAACAGGGGAGACAAAGATGTCCCAATGGACTGACTCTCTAGCTCTGGGAGAAGTCCAGGGAACCCACTATCATACAGGGTAAAACTGAACAGTAGAAGGGCACGCCGAAGCTCAGGTGCTGCGGGGGTCTGCTGACTTGTGGAGAAGGCGAGCTTGTGCGGAGTGCACGTGAACTTGGGAACAGTGCAGCTGCCTGACAGCACAGAGAGCACTCGTGACTTGCTCTTTCATTCGGGAAACTGTCAGACTGCTTTGTTTTACGACCCTGAGTGAGACATTGGGTGTGCAGACTCATTTGGGAGAGTCTGAATTCTCCAGCAGCTGATGGAGCTCGGCAGTGGCTCTCTCTCAGAGGTGCTGGTGGCCATTGCCCCCGGCACAGAGTCCTTGGGGCTGCATAGAGCGGAGCTGACACTGTCTGCTTTGCCCGGAAACTGCGCCCATCCAACCTGAGCAGAGCTGAACTTCACAGACAATTGACATGGAGGTCAACCCCTCCAAGTGCTAACAACGATTAACCTGAGCTTACCTTCAGCAAGACTGTGCAACCCATATCCACCTCAGGTAACTGGGGAGGCTCAGCCACTGTCCTTTGTAGGACCTTTACCACACAAAGCTAATTGACCAACTCGGGAAGCAGCCACCATGCAGAGACATGGAAAGAAATCAGATGTGAAAGAAATGGAGGAAAAAAACAACAACTGGACATGGAATTCAAAGCCATGGTTATAGGGCTTCTCAAGAGGCTCCTAGAAAAGGTTGAGACCTATAAGGAAATAAGCAAGGCCCACAAGGAAATGAACGAGACCCTCAAGGATATGAATGAGACCTGCAAGTAAATGAATGAGACTCTCAAGGATATGAAAAAGGACCAACCAGAAATTAAGCATACACTGACTGAAATAAAAAATATTATACAAAGACCTAAAAGTACTCTAGAGCACCCCAAGAACCAAATTACAGATTTGAAATATAAAGAGGTAAAGTCTACTCAGCTGAAAAAACAAGAAACCAAAAGAATGCTACTCAGCTGAAAAAACAAGAAACCAAAAGAATGCAAAAATTTGAAGATAGTGTAAGGGGCCTCTGGGACAACTCAAGCATACCAACATCCGAATTATAGGGGTGCCAGAAAAAGAGAGAGAGCAAGACAATGAAAACCTATTTGAAGAAATAGTGACCGAAAACTCCCCACACCTGGTGAAAGAAATAGACTTAGGAGTCCAAGAAGCGCACCAAACCCCAATATATAGGAACCCTAAGAGGACCACACCAAAGTACATCATAATTAAAATGTCAAGAGCAAAAGATAAAGAGAGAATATGAAAAGCAGCAAGAGAAAAACAGTTAGTTACCTATAAGGGAGCACCCATACGATTGTCAGCGGATTTCTCAACAGAAACGGTGCAGGACAGACAGCAGTGGCAAGAAATATTCAAAGTGATGAATAGCAAGGATCTACAACCAGGATTACTCTATCCAGAAATGCTATCATTCAGATTTGAGGGTCAGATAAAGTGCTTCGCAGATAAGAAAAAGCTAAAGGAGTTCATCACCACCAAACCAATATTATATGAAATGCTGAAAGATATTCTTTAAGAAGAGGAAGAAGAAAAAGGTAAAAATATAAATTATGAACAACAAATACACATCTATCAACAAATGAATCTGAAAATCAAGTGAATTAATAAGTTTATGAACAGGATAAACTGGTGAATGTAACAGAATCACGGACATAAAGAGGGAATGGACTGACAATTCTTGGGGAGAAAATGAGTGTGGGAAGTGCAGCAAGAGACTGGACAAAAATCATGCAACTATGGGATAGGACAGTGGAGGGGGGTGAGGGCAGAGGGTGGGATGGATACCAGGTGGAGAGGAACTATAGGGGGGAAAAAGGGAACAATGTACTCAATAAACTGAACAATAAAGATTAAAAAATAAAAAACCACAATGAGATATCAACTCACAGATGTTAGAAAGACTTTCATAAATACAAAAAAGTATTGGCAAGGATATAAGAAGAAGGAAAACCTAGTACACTGATGGTGGGAATGTAAATTGGTATAGCCACTACAGGAAACAGTTATAGAAGTTCTTCAAAAATTAAAAACAGAACTACCATGTAATCCAAATATTCCACTGCTGGGTATTTATTCCACGAAACTGTGAATATTAATTCAAAAAGATATATACACTCCATGTTCATTGCAGCATTATTTAAGGTAGCTAAGCTATTTCAACATCCTAAGTGTCCAACAATGAATAAATGGATAAAGAAGCTGTAATATATATACACAATAGAATACTATTTGGCTAAAAAAGAGAATTAAATATTGTTATTTGCAACAACATTAATGGATCTTGGAGGCCTTATGTTAAGTGAAATAAGTCAGACAGAGAAAAATAAATAACAAATGTGGAATTTTTTTTAAAAATCAAGCTCATAGATACAGAGAACAAATTGGTGGTTGCCAGAGGAGTGTGCCTGCGGGGCCAAAAAGTTGGCAAAATGGGTGAAAGGGGTCAAAGAATAAAAACTTACTGTTATAACATAAATATGTTATAGGGATGTAATATACAGCATGTGGCTATAGTTAATAGTACTGTACTGCATATTTTAAAGTTGCTAAGAGTCAATTATAAAAGTCCTTATTACAAGAAAATAGTTCTTGTAATTATGTATGATAACAAATAGTAACTACACTTATTGTGATAATCATTTTTGCAATGTATGCAAATATTGAATCATGTATTATACCTGAAACTGATGTTATATGTCAAATATATTTCAATTCAAATTCATTATATATGCAAATGACTTAGCCTGTTAGCTATATATTTGCTAATTTTAAACTTGTATTCATTTTATAACCTCAGTCTCAATGTGTAAAAAATGATTGCACAAACTATGTTCGATTAAGCTGCACTGCATGTTGTTTTCCTTTAGGTTTGAAATGGAGGAAAAACATGTGCTTTTGCAATCCCTCTGGAATATCCTGGCTTAGACTTTAAATGAACTCAGCCCACTAAAACTATTCATAGCAACTTTCATTTCACTTTTGATTCCTATATCTTGTTACTTCTTTCAGGTAAATGTTTGTGACTTTGGCATCTCTTTTCATACCAGAACCTTTGTTTTACTGACTTTTATTCTTAAAAGTACAGGACACCAAGAAGAAAAAGATCTTTCAAAATCTGATACATACTGTTTGACCAGAGAGAGATACATTCTAGGACACAGACATTTAAAAAAAAATCTTCTCTTGCCATTAACCACAATATATTCTCAGTTGGAGATGGGTGGGAGAATCTACTCAGCTGAAATTTTTTATAAGTGAAGAAAAAGAGATTGTAGTCACTTTCAGATACATTTGTGTATATCACAGTTTTTTCAGGCTGACTTGGCAGCTCAAAAAGTTAAATAATTCTAATATGTTAGGGGGAAATTACAAGATTATTATATTTTAAAATGTTTATAAGTTAGTTTTGAACAAAGAAAGAACAGATTCATATAATGGATCAAAGACATTTATTGCAAAGGAAACCAAGAAATCTGTTTCTCAAAAATATTTGCCATAGGAAAAAGTACCCAAAAGACAGCCCTTCTGGAATAAAGGCTGGAAACATTTTCTGGGTCATTTAAACAGCTCTCCAGTGAAACATGGCCAATTTATGATTAAAAGCAGAAATAAAAACTAAAATATAACTGCAAACTGTCCTTTGGTTAGGGTTCTCTTTTACAGAAATCTATAATCGGTCTGATTAATGTCTTATCCAGAGCCAATATGCTGATAAGTAAAATTTTCTTTAAAGAGGCAAATTATTATTAAGGATTCAGGCCCTAACTATGAGACCACAGTGAACTTGAATACAAATAACAGCCAGTCTGTTGATAGCAAGCCATTTTAATAACTTGAAATTAGAGAAAACAGTGTATTTTTTCTTTTTTAATCTTTATTATTGAAAGTATTACAGTTGTCCCATTTTTTCTTCCCATTGACCCCCCTCCATACTGCTCCTGCTCCTTCTTCAGGCCTACTCCACACTATTGTTTGTCTTGGGGCTATGCATATCTATATATATAAAAGCCTAAGCTACCATTGTGACTGAACGACTGGAATGAGTGAAATGACTGGTTGACCAGATGCTATTCTGAGCACTGACTACCAGAGGATGGATGCTCAATGCAGGAGCTGCCCCCTGGTGATCAGGGCACTCCCATATGGGGGAGTGCCACTCAGCCAGAAGCCAGGTTCATGGCTGGCAAGCACAGCTGCATTGTCAGGAGCCTCTCCCAACTCTGCAGCAGTGCTACTGAACAGTGGTGACAGGCACAATGGTCCAGGATGAGCATGGCCAGCGCAGTGCCTCTGCCCCAGCTTAAGCTCCTCCCTGGCAGCCTGTAGCTCGGAGCACTGCTACATCTCTTGGGAGCTGTCTGCCAGTTTAGGCCATATCCCCACCTGGCCTGTGGAGATCAGGCCTTAACTGGCAGTCAGACATCCCCCAAGGAGTTTCAGATTACAAGAGGACGCAGGCCAGGCTAAGAGACACCCCCCCACACACAGGCAAATCCATGAACCAGGCCTCTAATATGTATATAAGTTCTTTCCACTCCCCCACAAGTATATCTTAACAAAGGGCAACTCATTCCTTCAGTACTCATATACATTGTATGCTTTAGAGAAACCTAAAAAAATCATGCTTCCCTCAGAAGCCTGATTTGTTTATTGAAATTTCTACCATGACACTTGCCTTTTATGTTACAGATGCTATTACAGTAAGTCTATGCTTGAGAGGTAACATACAAATTACCATGAGCAAATTAATGTGGATTCATCTATTTCCTAGCATAGTCAAGAGCACTGGAAATGATGGAGAAAGACTAAGGATGTGCATGTAAAATAAAAGAATTGATAAGAGAAAGGTCTGAGTTTGTTGTTGGATTCCACTTGGAAGGGAAGCCTGAGGATTTAAGAGACTTTAAAAGAAAACATGGAACACCATAAACACCATTATGTGATGAAAAGACCACTGGCCTATCAGCTGAAACATCCAGTTCTAGTGTATTTGCTAAAAATTATATCCTGTGACCTTGGATAAATACTTTTCCTCCCTAGATTCAAATTACTTCCTCCATCAAAAGGGGATAGGGATTATGAATTAACTAGAGGCCTGGTGCATGAAAATTTATGCACTCAGAACGGGGTAGGGGGCTCCTCAGCCTGGCCTGCACCTTCTCACGATACAGGATCCCTGAGTGGATGTCCTACTGATGGCTTAGGCCTGCTCCCTGCTTGGAATAGGCCTAAGTTACAGTCTGGCCTCCATCTGTGAGAGGTGACCAGGCCTGCTAATCAGGGGATGACATTGTCCCCATCACCCTGCTACTGCCACCGCTGCTGGCCTCCCTCTGTGGGAGGCAACAAGGTGAGTGAGTAGGGGATAGTGCCAGTGGGCATGGCCCTGCCCCCTCCCCATCACCCCTCTGCAGTCACTGGTCATTGTCACCTTTGCCACCCCGCCATCACTGTCCGTTCCCTCTGCCTGCTGGCACATGCCTTGGATGGCCTGGCACCACCTCCTTGCTGGCCCTGCCCCCTGCCAACTGGTCATTCTGCAGTTTGGTCAATTTACATATTGAACTTTTATTATATAGGATAATTTCTGAAGTCCTATTTAGCACTCTTCAAATGAGAAAAGGTGTGGACAGGATGCTGCTGAAGGCAAACTGGTTATTTAACTATTTTGCCTAGCTCCACTCTTAACCTCTGGGATCCAAATAACCTTCTGTGGAGACACTTTAAAAACAATAAAAAGCAAAATGGATTACTCTTTATTTATTTTATTTTTTTATTGATTTTTTACAGAGCGGAAAGGAGAGGGATAGAAAGTCAGAAACATCGATGAGAAACATCGATCAGCTGCCTCTTGCACACGCCCTACTGGGGATGTGCCCACAGCCAAGGTACATGCCCCCGACTGGAATCAAACCCGGGACCCTCCAGTCCGAAGTCTGACACTCTATCCACTGAGCCAAACCGGTCTTGGCAAAACGGATTACTCTTTAAAGGAACACATTCCAATGAGTAACAATAGTCCTATTAAATAAATAATTATTTTTCTCCCCTTGCATATTCAATTCTGTCATTGTTTTAATTACTGAAATGAATTGGTTTTCTAGTAACAAAGCCCATGCCAGTTTTCTCCATCTGACACAACAAATTCATGACACATTTTTTCTCTATCTTTATTTTACCACATTTTATTTACTGAAGGCCCAAGGCTTACCAATCCAAAATCTCCTCTGTTTTCCTACCTGGCCTTTCAAATATGTGTTATAAAAAAAACATAAAAATATATAAGTGATCATAGAGAAAAACACCAAATGGAGAGATATGGAACATTTAGAGCTTCTTGCCAGTACAAGATTACTTTGTATAATTAGCCTTCAAATGTATTGCACAATACATGTTGAAGTGCCCTGAGGCTGTCACATCTCCCTGGATACTATGCCTTAGTCTAAAAAGATTTTATTGACAATAAAATTTTAGCTGGTACTAAGCCCAAACCCTCCTCTAACTTTTTCTCCTTTGTTTTCTCATTAAACTTTAGGCAAAAGGGAAAAGGAAGTCCCCCACCACTACCACCTTATTTTCAAAAACTTTTGCAGTTCTCAATCAAAACATCATAGTTAAACCTACTTTATTTAGCCTATATTCTTCCGGTTTTTAACATAAAATTTTATATGGGCCAACTTGTTTATCTTAAATGTGTTTGGGCCTCTTCTCACAAGGATAATAAGGGATTTCTGGGTTCATCCACACTCATTACTAGTTCATTTTGCCAATAGAAACTGTAGCTTGGTCTCAGCAAAGGCTTTCCTAAGGTGAAACTGCTAATTACTGAATTCTAATTGAATTCAAATTACATAGGAAAGGCACCTATAATGCTCCCTTTATCAGAATACAGGCTTAATGTTTATGAAAAGACACATCTTTTAAAATTGTTCTACCCTTGAAATCTTACTGTTCATTTAATGCAGTAGCACTTTTAGCTAATTTGAAATATTGATTAATTGCTCAATTTGGTTTAGTTACATCTGCTCAATAAACTAAAAATTTGTATTTAAAGTGGTATTTGTATGAAGTGCAAAAACACTTACAAAATGTTCATTCTACTAAATGCGGAGTCATAAGAAAAATATTCAACAAAGATTCTGGCTGTGTTTTATACAGTGAGTCTCTTGGTATATTCTGAAAATAATAAATTTGGAACAAGGAAAATTGGGACGTTCTAGAGATTCTCAAGGGTCTCAGGGGACATTTAAATTGATGTGACAAGAGGAGAAACCAAGATGGTGGCATAGGTAAATACCTAAACTGATGCCTTGCACAACAATTTCAAAAATGCAACTAAAAGACAAAACGGAAATCATCCAGAACCACAGGAAAGCTGGCTGACTAGAAATTCTACAACTAGAAGGAGACAGAAATGTACACGGAGAATCAGAGCAGCTGCAAAGCCTGGGGTAGGGAAATGCATGCGTGGAAAGAATGGGGCCAGAGAGGACAGAGTTGGAGAGGACGGGGTGGCTGAGTGCCTGGCTGGCGTGCTCTAGTGGGAAGGAGACAAAAGCTCCATACTGCGCTAAATCCCAGTTGTGACTGCACTGAATCTCACTTCCAGGCGAGACCCTGGGGACCCAGGCTTATATGGGGGGAATCTGGACTATAAGGCGAAATCTCAGGGGAGCGGCAAAAGGCAGAGGTCCGGAGGCATGCACATGAGTGCACTCAAAGAGGACTGACAAATCTCCGGACTACACTAAAGCCCAGGCCCGGGAGAGACCCTGGGGACCCAGGCCCATATAAGGGTGGGGGGTGTTGGAATCTGGACTGTAAGACCAAAACTCAGGGGAACAGTGAAAGGCAGAGGTCCGAAGGTGGGCCCGAATGTGTGCAAAGAGAATGGACTGTTGAGTGTGTCACTGGCTTGAACTAGCAAGAAGGAGAAAAAAGCTCCAGAGGGTGCTGAACCCCAGTTTTGACTGCACTGAACCTCAGTACTGGGCGAGAATCTGGGAGTCCAGATTCATTGGGGGAGAGACTGGACTGTTTGGCAGTGGGTGAAACTCGAGGGCAACTTTCAAAGGTGCTTGCAGTGATTGCCTGCAGACACTGTGACCCAGGAACCTCATGGGGTGGAGCTGACTGGAAGCCAAGGCTGTTGGCTCCACCCTGAAACCTCGCTCCATCCAAGCTGAGCACAGAGGCTTTTGCAATTTTGCAAGTCTTGCCACATAAGGCTGTCTCCTAGCATAGAAACAGCTGATCCTCACAGCCAATTGGCCTGGAGTTCAATTCCTCCCAGAGATACCAACAACAGTCAATACTTAACTGCAACAAGGCTGTACACACAGTCCACAAAGGGGTGCACCAAGAGTATCCACCTCAGGTAACAGGAGAGGCCAAGACACCTAGCACACAAAGCTAACCCTACCAACTCAGTGAAGCAGCAAAAATGCAGAGACAAAGAAACAGATCACAAATGAAAGGAATGGAGGAAAATAAAAGATTGGATATAGAGTTCAAAACCACAATTATAAGGTTTTTCAAGAGGTTCCTAGAAAAGGTCAATAAATTTAGCGAGACCCTTGAGGATGTGAAAAAGGACCAAATAGAGAAATGCGAGAATCAAGTCAAAGATTTGAAATACCATGAGGCCAAAAGCACTCAACCGGAAAAGCAAAAAGAAAAAAAGAATCCAAAAATTTGAGGATAGTGTAAGAAGCCTCTGGGACAACTTCAAGAGTACCAACATCAGAATTATGGGAGTGACAGAAGAAGAGGAGAGCAAGATACTTGAAAACCTAGTTGAAGAAATAATGACTGAAAACTTCCCCCACCTGGTGAAAGAAATAGACTTACAAGTCCAGGAAGTGCACAGAACCCCAAACAAAAGGAATTCAAAGAGGACCACACCAAGACACATCATAATTAAAATTCCAAGATCAAAAGACAAAGAGATAATATTAAAAGTAGCAAAAACAACAACAAAAACCCACAAACCACTTAATTACCTACAAGGGAGCACCCATATGATAGTCAGCTGATTTCTCAACAAAAACTATGCAGGCCAGATGGGAGTGGCAAGAAATTTTAAAAGTGATGAATATCAAGAACCTACAACCAAGATTTCTCTACCCAGCAAAGCTATCATTCAGAGTTTCAGGTCTGATAAAGAGCTTCACAGATAAGAAGAAGCTAAAGGAGTTCATCACCACCAAACCAGTGTTATATGAAATTCTGAAAGGTATTCTTTAAGAAGAGAAGGAAGAAGAAAAAGGAGGAAAAGGTGGCTGTTTTAAACTAGAGCATGGATGGAACTGAAGAGTAGTATGCTAAGTGAAATAAGCCAGTCAAAGAAAGGTAAGTATTACATGATTTCACTCATTTATGGAATATAATGAACAACATAAACTGATGAACAAAAACAGATCCAGAGACAGAGAAGCATTGGCTGTCGAACCTCAGAGGGAAGGTAGGAAGGGTGAGGGTAGAGATCAACCAACGGACTTGTATGTATGCATATAAACCTAGCCAATGTACTGACCTCAGGGGGATGAAAGCATGAGTGGGGAGGGAGGTTTGGAAGGGGTAATGGGGGATGAGGACACATATGTAATACCTCAATTGATAAATAAATTTGAAAATAAATAAATAAATAAATTCATGGGCCAAGAAACATAACAAAAATGGCTTTCAAATAGGCAGTTGTGTCCTGCTCCTTCTTAGAGAGCAGAGAAAAGGAACAACTAAATTGAATAGCATCCACCTGGAATTGGCAAATTAGACACAGCTGGTGAGACAATTTGCAGTGAGAAAAGGCAGAGGCTGCCTGGAGAATAAGTTATATTTTGTGTTGTATGGTCACCGTGATAGAGAGCAAGCCACATAATTATACACCCTGAGAAAAGACTCCATCCACAAATAGGACAATAACACTCAAGATCCAGCTTCACCAACAGAACTCAAATATCTCATGTAGGGAGGTATTTCTAGAATACCCAGCCCAGAAGACCAGAGAAATGGCACCACTGGCTCCCAAAAAACATCTAATATACAAAAAAAAAACCCCACAAAAAACCCAAACAAACAAACAAAAAAAAAACCTGAAAAAAATCTGGATAACATAGAAGTTCAAATATATACAAACAAACACAAAGTAACAGCAAAAATGGGGAGTCAGAGAAACAACTTTCATACAAAAGTAAAGGAAGAATCACCAGAAAAGGAAATAAACAAATAGAAGCAAGCAATTTTCATAGAAAGACCTCAGAGCAATGGTTACAAGGACACTGAAAAGGATGGAAGACAAATTCAATATGTGTACAAATAAAGAGGAAATGAAGATGACATAGGTTTAATAAAGAACACAATGGAAAGTTTCATTAATAGGCTAGGAGAAGCTGAGGACCACATCAGCGAGTTAAAAGACAAGGTACAGAAAAGAAACAAGTGCAGCGGCAACTGGGGAAATAAACAAACTTAAAAAGGAGGAGGAGAGCCTAAAGGAGTTTTGGGACAACATGAAAAGAAATCACATTTACATAATAGAAGTTCCAGAAGGAGAGGAAACTGAGCAAGGAATAGAAAATCTGTGTGAAAAAAATAATGACAAAAACATTCCTGATATTGAGAAGAAAAAACTCACACAAGTCCAAGAAGCACACAGAGTCCCAAACAAGAGGAACCAAAAAGGAACAATACCAAGACACATCATAATTAAATGGGCAAACATCAAGACAAAGTAAGAATCTTAAAGGCTGCTAGAGAGAGACAGAAAGTTACCTACCAGGAATCTCCTTTTAGACTATAAACTGATTTTTCAATGTAAACACTTTAAGCCAGAATGGAATGGAATGAAATACAGAAAGTGATGCAAATCAAGGGACTGAATCCAAGTACACTATACTCAGCAATGTTATCATTCAAAATTGAAGGTGAAATGAGGAGCTTCACAGATAAAAATGGCTAAAGGAGTTCATTACCACCAAGCGAACAACGCAAGAAATGCTAAAGGGACTGCTGTAAAAAGAAGAAACAGAAAGGCAAGAAGAAACACAAACAAGGAATAAAAATAATGACAAACAAGTACTTATCAATAATAACATTAAACATAAATGATTAAATGCTCCAATAAAAAGACAGGAGAGCTGAATGGATAACAAAACATGACCTGCTGGAAGCCAATTCCAGTATGTCAGCAGGGCTGAATCATATGGAAATGGCTGAGGGTATTTCCTCAAACCTGAAAAGGATGCAAAACTGATTGCTTGCTGCCAGACATCTAAGGACATCTTAATCTACATGTTATTGCTTCCTACTGGCCAAATACCTGAACAGCCATAGGCAATTCACTAATCTTACAATGGATTCTGTGTATTAAACCCTGGCCTTTGAAATATATATCTACCTTGCCTTAGGACAATTTGTGTTAATAAAAATCAAGGGGTCTTGAGACAACTTATTTCCTTTAGCTAAGCCTTCTCTGCCCCCCCCAAAATGCCTTCCAAAATCATGTTTTGTCTCTGGACTCTAATTTACACACAGCTCTTCTACAGATTCCTGAGCCCTTCTAGATGCTGGATCAAGAACCCCAGGAGGTAGGGGAAGGGAGTCACGTGGTGATTCTATATAGATGCTCACTCCTTAAGAAAGCTATTTAAAAAGTCTCCGTCTCTCAATGAAAAGTTTTACAAAATTTAGAAACATGTCTGGAATTTCTGTGCACATTTAAAGAGAAAGGGTAGCTTAAAAACAAATGCACATATCATCTGATTTCAGATTTTACAATTTTGAGCTAAACTTGACTATCTTTATGGATGCTACAGAATAAAACCCGAGATTGTTTTTTCCTCAGAAAGAAAAGTAAGTAATTTGTGTTTTTGCATTCTTTTCAGGTTTGTGGAAATGCCTTATGCCATTTCCAAATAATTCAGCCCTGCTGACATGCTGGAATTGGCTTTCAGCAATGACCCATATATATGCTATCTAAAAGAGACCCATATAAGAACAACAGACTCACACATACTGATAGTGAAAAGATGAAAAAAACTTTTCAGGCAAATGGAAATGAAAAATTTTTGTGGTAGCAATACTTATATCTGACAAAATAGACCTCAAAGTGAAGGCTGTAAAAAGAGATAAGGAAGGCCACTCCATAATACTAAAAGGAGCAATACAATAAAAGGATATAACTCTGGTTAACATATGCACTCAATACAAGAGCACCCAAATAAGAAAAAAACTTCTGGAAGATAACAAGGGAGAGATAGAAAGCAATACATTCATAGTAGGGGACTTTAATACCCCATTGACACCAGTGGATAAATCAGCTAAACAAAAAAATCAGCAAAGCAAAAACAATTCTAAATGACTCACTAGGTCAGAAGGAATTAATTGACATCTTTAGAACATTCCACCCCAAAGCCACAGAATATACACTCTTCACAAGTGCACATGGATCATTTTCACAGATAGACCACATATTGGAACACAGGCAAAATCTCTTCAAATTCAAGAATATAGAAATCATATAAAACATCTTCTTAGATCACAATGGCATAAAATTAGAAATCAACTACAATAAAAAATGAAAAAATAAGCACTTGGAGCTAAATAGCCTGCTATTAAATGATTGGGTTAACATAGATAAAATAAGACAAAAAAAGCATCCTGGAAATAAATGCCAGTGAAAACACAATAACCCAAAATCTATGTGACACTGTGAAAGCAGGCCTTGAGAAGGAAGTACATAGTTTTCTACTTCAAAATAACAAGAAAAATGATAATAAATCATCTAACACTCAACTTAAAGAATTACAAAGAGAGAACAAATTCCAGAGTAAACAGAAGGGAGGAAATAATGAAGATCAGAGAGGAAATAAATGACATAAAAACAAAAAAATTACAAATGATCAATAAAAACCAAGAGCTAGTTTTTTGCAAGGATAAACAAGATTGATGTACTTCTAGCCAAGCTTACCAAGAAACAAAGAGTACCCAAATAAACAACATCAGAAATGAAAGAGATGAGGACATACAAAGTATTGAAAAAATTCTAAGTACAACTCTACTCCAACAAACTAGACAACTTAGACAAAATGGACAATAATTAGAAAAATAGAGGCTTCCAAAACTCAATCAGGAAGAATTACAAAACCTGAATAGGCTGATTACTACAAATTAAAATGAACCAGGAATCACAAAACTTCCAGAAACAAAAGCCCTGGCCTGGATGGCTTCACAAGGGAATTTTATCAAACATTCAAAGAAGAACTAAAAAACCTATCCTCCTCAGACTATTCAAGAAAATTCAAGAGGAAGGACCACTTCCAAGCTCTTTCTATGAAGCCAGCATTACCCCAATCTGAAAACCAGATAAAGACACTACAAAGAAAGAGAGTTACAGGCCAATATCTGTTATGAACATATATGCCAAAATCCTCAACAAATTTCTAGCAAATCAGATCCAGCATAACATTAGAAATATCATATAACGTGATCAAGTGGGATGTATTCTGGGGATGTAAGGCTGGTACAATATCCACAAATCAGTAAACGTTATACATCATGTAAACAAATTGAGAGACACAAATCACAGAATCATATCAATTGATGCAGAAAAAGCATTTGACAAAATCCAACACCCATCTATTCAATAAAAGGACAATATGCAAATTGGTCACAAGGCCCTCACAGTAACAACTGAACAGCAGGCTGCATGGGGTGACAAGGCTGACAGGGGTATCAAGGCCGGCAGGGGAGTTAGTGAGGGACAACCAAATAACTGAGCAGCAGGCTGCATGGGGTGACCACGCCTGCAGGGTGGACAGTGAGGGGTGACCAGGCCAGCAGGGGGTGGGGCAGTGAGGAGTGATCAGGCCAGCAGGGTAGACAGTGAGGAGCGACCAGGCTGGTGGGGGACAGTAAGGGGTGACCAGGCTGGTGGAGGGGCAGAGAGGGGTGACCAGGCTATCAGGGGGACCACTGGGGGTGACGAGGCTAGTGTGCGGGGCATTGGGGTGACCAGATTAGCAGGGAGGCAATTAGGGGTGGTCCGGCTGGCAGGCAGAGGCAGTTATGGGTGATCAGGCTGGCGAGGGGGGGCAGATAGGGGCAATCAGGCAGGCAGGCAGGTGAGCAGTTAGGAGCCAGCAGTCCTGGATTGTCAGAGTGATGTCTGATGGCCCAGGGATTGGGCCAAAACTGGCAGTCAGTCATCACCCAAGGGGTCCCAGATTAGAGAGGATCCTGGCTGGGGTGAGGGTACCCCTTGCCCCATGCACGTATTTTATGCACCAGTCCTCTAGTTTCAGATAAATACTCTCAGCAAAGTGGGAATAGATGGATTATACCTCAATATAATAAAAGCTTTATATGACAAACCTACAGTCAACATCATACTCAATGGGAAAAAACTAAAACCATTTCCCCTAAGAACAGGAACAAGATGGGGATGCCCACTTTCAACACTCTTGTTTGACATAGTACTGGAAGTGCTAGCCATAACTATCTTACAAGAAAAAGAAAAAAAAAAGGGCATCTAAACTGAAAAAGAAGTAAAACTGTCATTATTCACAGATGACATGATATAGTACATTGAAAACCCTAAAGATACCATCAAAAAACTATTAGACTTAATAAATGAATTTGGCAATGTAGCAAAATACAAAATTAACACCCAGAAATCTATGGCTTTTTTATACACCAATAATGAAGTCAGAGAAAGAGAAACAAACAAAAATCCCATTGACCATTGCATACAAAAATTAAGATACCTAGAAATAACCTAATCTAAGGAAGTAAAAGACCTGTACTCAGAAAACTACCGGAGGTGGAAAAAAGAGATAGAGAAAAACATAATAAATGGAAGAATATACTGTATTCATGAATTGGTAGAATTAACATCATTAAAATAGCCAAAGTATCCAAAGCAAACTATAGATTCAATCCAATCTCCATTAAAATACCAACCACATATTTCACAGAACTAGAACAAACTCTCCAAAAGTTCATATGGAATAAAAAAAAAAGACCCCGAAGAGACACAGCGATCGGAGAGAGAAGAACAAAGTTGGAGGGATCACCATACCAGATATCAAGCAATATTACAAAGCTGTTGTCAAAACTGCCTGATACTGGCACAAAAACAGACATAAGACCAATGGAACAGAACAGAGAAAACAGAAATCAAGCAAAGCATTGTGCTCAATTAATATTTGACAAAGGAGACAAGACCATACAATGGAGTCAAGACAGTCTATTCAATAAATGGTATTGGGGAAATTGGACAGATGCATGCAAATAAATGAAAGTAAACTACCAACTGACACCTTACACAAAAAATAAATTCAAAATGGATGAAGGACTTAAATGTAAGATGGGAAAGAATAAAAATCTTAGAAGAATCCATAGGCAGCTAAATATCTGACATAAGTCATAGCAATATCGTTACTGATATTGCTCCTAGGGCCGTGATGGCGAACCTATGACAAACGTGTCAGCACTGACACTGGTAGCTATTTTTGATGACATGCGGCCGCATGCGGTCACATACAGAGAAGTATGGGGCCACATGTCTAGAAGGACATTTCATCCCTGGCTACTGCAAGGCCAGGAACAGTAGCCAAGGATGAAACATTTGCTGTAGTATAGTGTAGACACTCTGTGCTGGAGGTCTATAGGCCAAAACAATAGAACTCCAACACAGAGTGTCTAGTTCTGGGACTTCCGGTTAGGCCATTAGGGGATCTTTGACCTCACTTCCAGCCAGCAGAGTAGGAAGCAGTGGAATGCTACAGGGGACACATCTCTGGGGGCCCAGTGATTGCCATTACCAGCAACCACATAACCACAGCAACCATCATGCAATCTATTGTTCTGGGGTGTCCTAGATTTCTAATTGACCATCATTACTGAGATAAGTGAGGAGGAGGCTGGGAGAGGTGAGGGCCTGTGCTATGGGTGCCGTTTCCCCGCCATAAAGAAATAGCTGCAGCCATCTTAATTTACATAAGGAATGTTATTTTGCAGCATAGTGCCAACTCCATTTCACCACTATTACTGTTGTGCATCCTTATTAACCCCTATTTTTGCTTATTAACCCTGCCCTTTCCTAAAAGACAGTTACATGTGCATTCTTGTGGTCAGTTAGGCTAGTTAACACCTAATTGTCTGCAAGGCTAACAGGCTATCTATAATTCTATCTTCTGTCACTGCCCTACTAATGGAGAACTCCCCCGCCCCCCCAAAAAAAACCAAGGTTAAGTAAAGGAAGCAGTAGTAGCAGTAGCCAACCATTCCAAGAGACATGGACAGAGATGTATGGCATTATAGAAAAAAATGGCAGATCATTTTGCATTCTATGTACTGAAAAGGTAGTAAACAGAATGTAGAATATAATTAGACATTTTGAAACTAATCATTCCCAGCTCTTGAAAAAAAGTGAGGATGAAAGGAAGGATTACATTTCCAGGCAGCTACACTTTTATAAGGGCCAATCTAATTCCATCCTTAAATTTATAAAAGGTTCTATAAATTTAACATCTGCAAGTTTGAGCATTGCTCACTCCATAGCTCAGCATGGAAAAGCACTCAGTGAGGGAAAATTTATTGAAGAAACTCTCCTAAGATGTGCACCAGTTCTATTTCACGATATGCAGAATAAAGATGCAATTATTAAGAGAATATCTGAGTTACTAATCAGTAGAAATATTATAAAAGACTGAATAATGAGACTGAACATAAATGTACAACATCAATTAAAGAGAGACATAAGTAATTGTAAATATTTTTTTATCTCTCTTGATGAAACTACTGATGTCACATCACATGCTCAGTTGGCCATTAACAGTCGATATTCTGATGGTCTCACAATGAGAGAAGAGTTGATAAAGTTAGTATCAGTGCCAACAAGTACATCAGGAAGTGAAATATGTAAGGTTGTTATACAAAAATTCCATGACCTAAGCATTGATATCTCTAAAGTTGTGTCAACCTGGTGAGGAAAAAAGTTGGATTTGTCAAATTGTTTACGGAAGCTATTGGACATCTGAATGAGCCTTTTCCTTGTATTATCCATCAGGAGGTTTTATGTGCCAAGGCAGGATTCAGCGACTTAAACAACTTAATATCAGTAGTTACAAAAATAGTTAATTTAATAGCTGCTCACCCCCTTCACAAGCAAGCATTTTCTGCACTTTTACTGGAGGTTGATTCCACCTACAGTGGGCTGATGATGTACAATAATGTAAGATGGCTGAGTCGAGGCAATGTTCTTGAGTGCTTTGTGGAATGATTTGAAGAAATTAAGGTATTTCTTGAGGATAAGGATCTGGGAAACTTTTCTCCACTCAATAATAAGTGGGTCAACACCTTGATATTTTTATAGAGCTCTCTGTTCCTATTAATGAACTGAACTTAAAGTTATAAGGTTTTGGCAAAAGTATTGACATTATGTTTGGATACATAAAAGCTTTTGAAACTAAACTTAAAATTTTCAAGCAAGATGTAGAAACTAAAACTTATAAGTATTTTCGTCAAGTAACAAAGTATTTTGAGAAGGCCAGTGGAGCTGTACAAAATGAAATGGAATCCTTGCATATAAAGTACCAGCATGTTTTAGACTCCTTACTTGACCAGTTCAGTGATAGATTTAATCAATTTAGAAGCCTAGAACAGACCATAAAAATAATTAAGTATCCTGATGTAGTTGTCTACAGTAGTTTGGAATTAAGTGGTTTCCAATGGAAGCAAATTGATGATTTGGAAATGCGACTTGCAGAATTTCAAGATAGCATCTAGGCTCAGGTGTTTGTGGACTTGAGGTCAAAGCTTGAGAATCTGGAAAGGTGCTGCTTGGAGAATCAAGAGGAGTGCCACTACAGACAGGAAATTGGGAGTGCCTGGAACCGATCACCAGACATTTTTAGCACCCTGAAAAATATAGCAATGGCTTTACTCACAATTTTTCCCTCTACGTACTTTTGTGAGACCTTATTCTCAGTGTTAAATAATATCAAAACCAACAAAAGGAACAGATTGACAGATGAAGTTAGCAGCACTTGCTTGGGCTTCAAGTGTACAAAATACCAACCTTCAATTGAAGGTTTAGCCAATGAAATTCAGCAACAAAAAGTCGCTAATAGGCAGGTTAGTTAAAGAATTCCCCCTCCCCCTCACTTATCTTAGTTCACGGCACCCCATACAAGTTAAATAATATCAAGACCAACAAAAGAAACTGACTTACAGATGAACAAAGAAGTCACTAAGCAGGTAAGTCAAATAATTAGTTTTTGGTTTATTAAATTCAGTTATATATTACAATTATACATTTTTTATTTAAACAATAAATATAGCAAAATTATGTGGTTTTTTTTCTGGAAGTGACATACCATCCGAGGTATGCTTGATTTTTTGGTGAATTGACACACTGAGCTCAAAAGTTTGCCCATCACTGTCCCACAATGGAAACTAAGGAGGAAATGAACAAAGGGACTACATCAAAATAAAAAGCTTCTTCCCAGAAAAAGAAGCCATCAACAAAACAACAAGAAAGCCCTCTGAATGGGAGAACTTAAACTTTGCCAATGTTTTATCTGACAAGGGTTTAATCTCTAAAATTTGTAAGAAACTCACACAACTTAACAAAATGTAGATAAACAATTTAATTTAAAAAATGGACAAAGGACCTAAATAGACATTTTTTAATGAGCACATACAGAATGCCAAATACATTTGAAAACATGCTCAAAGTCTCTAATAATCAAAGAGATGAAAATCAAAAACAATAATGAGGTAAGATCTCACACCTGTCAGAATAGCTATCATCAACACATCATCAAGCAGCTAGTGCTGGTTAGGATTTGGATAAAAAGGAACCTTTGTGCACTGCTGGTAGGAATGCAGACTCATGCTGCCACTGTGGAAACAGTATGGATTTTTCCTCAAAAAATTAAAAATGGAACTGCCATTTGACCTATTAATCCCACTTTTAGAAATGTATCTCAAGAAATCAAACACTTATCAGAAAGAATATATACATCCCTATATTTATAGCTGCACAATTTACAGTAGGTAAGATTTGGAAACAGCCTAAGTGCACTTCAGCAGATGAGTGGATTAAAAAATGTTTGTACATCTGCACAATGGACTACTACACTGCTGTGAGAAAGAAGGAACTCTTACCATTTGCAACAGCATGGATGGACCTGGAGAATGTTATGCTAAGTGAAATAAGCCAGTTGGAGAAAGATATGTATCACATGATGTCACTCATTTGTGGAATATCATGAATAACAAACTGATGAACAAAAATAGATCCAGAGTCATAGAAGCATCAAACAAACTGTCCAAGTTCAGGGGGAAGGTGGAGGGGTGGTGGTAAGAGAGCAACCAAAGGACTTGTATGCATGTATATAAGCATAACCTATGGACATAGATAGTAGACAGGTGAGGGCAAGTGCTGGGGGGTGGGAATGGCCATGGAGAGGTCAATGGGGGAAAACGGAGACATATGTAATACCTTAAAAATAAAAAAATAAAATAAATAATACATAAATAAAAAATAGGTGTCAAATATATTCAGGTAATTGTGAAGTATATAAAGATAAGTATGCATGGTTTCTGTCTTCACTGTGTTTAAGAAAAATAATTTGTCATAAAAATCATAGTCCAAATATGCTAAATGCTATATATAGGCTATAAACAAATTGCTAAAATGAGTTAGAGATTATAGATTGCTGTCAACTATTTAAACTTATAATAAATAATTAAATAACAAAAATTAAATCTCTGTTGACTGAGTAGGTGAATGAATGGTTTCATGTGGAGGACATGGCAGGTACTTGAGCTGAAGGTTGGTCAATATACTAGAGGTCCAGTGCATGAAATTTGTGATTGGGGGGTGTCCCTCAGCCCAGCCTGCACCCTCTCCAATCTGGTAACCCTCGAGGGATGTCTGATTGCCCGTTTAAGCCAGATCAGGCCTAAATGGGCAGTTGGACATCCTCTCACAATACAGGACTGCGGGCTCCCAAATGCTTTCCTGCCTGCCTTCCTGATTGCCCCTAATCACTTCTGCCTGCCAGCCTGATCACCCCCTAACCACTCCCCTGCCAGCCTGATTGATGCCTAACTGCTCCCTTTCCAGCCTCTTTGCCCCTAACTGCCCTTCCCTACAGGCTGAGTCACCCCCAACTTCTCACCTCTGCAGTCCTGGTCACCCCTAACTGCCCTCACCTGCAGTCTTGATTGCTTCCAACTGTCCTCCCTTGCAGACCTGGTCCCTCCCAACTGCCCTCCTCTGCTGGAGTTTTTTTTTTAACCTTCATTGTTGAGTTCATTAATTACATTGTTTCCTCTTTTTTATCCCCCTATACCTCCCCTCCACCCTGTACCTATCCCACCCTCCCACCTCCCCTCCCCCTACCCACTGTCCTCTCCCATAGGTCCATGATTTTTGTCCAGTCTCTTGCTGTACTTCCCACAACCCTTTTCTCCCCAAGAATTGTCAGTCCATTCCCTCTCTATGTCCATGATTCTATTATATTCACCAGTTTATCCTGTTCACCAGATTTTTAATTCACTTGATTTTTAGATTCATTTGTTGATAGATGTGTATTTGTTGTTCAAATTTTTTATTTTTACCTTTTTCTTCTTCCTCTTTTTAAGAATATCTTACAGCATTTCATATAATATTGGTTTGGTGGTGATGAATTCCTTTAGCTTTTTCTTATCTGCGAAGCACTTTATCTGATCTTCAATTCTGAATGATAGCTTTGCTGGATAGAGTAATCTTGGTTGTAGATTCTTGCTATTCATTATTTTGAATATTTCTTGCCACTCGCGTCTGACCTGCATCTTTTCTGTTGAGAAATCCACTGACAATCGTATAGGTGCTCCCCTGTAGGTAACCAATTGTTTTTCTCTTGCTGCTTTTAATATTCTCTCTTTGTCTTTTGCTCTTGGCATTTTAATTATGATATGTCTTGGTGTGGTCCTCTTTAGATTCCTATATTTTGGGGTTCTGTGTACTTCTTGGGCTTTTAAGTCAGTTTCTTTCACCAGGTGGGGGAAGTTTTCAGTCACTATTTCTTCAAGTAGGTTTTCATTAACTTGCTCTCTCTCTTTTTATGGCACCCCAATAATTCGGATGTTGGCATGCTTGAGGTTGTCCCAGAGGCCCCTTACAATATCTTCAATTATCTGAATTATTTTTGTTTCTTGCTTTTCCAGCCGAAGTTTCTTGCTTCTTTGTATTTCAAATCTTTGACTTGGTTCTTATGGCCCTCTGGACTGCTTTTAGGACTATGTGTAATATTTTTTTTATTTCAGTCTGTGTATGCTTGATTTCTAGTTGGTCCTTTTTTTTTATCCGTGAGGATCTGGTTCGTATCCTCAGAGGTCTTGTTGATTTCCTTGAGGGTCTCATTCATTTCCTTGTAAGTCTCATTCATTCCTGGTTGGTCTTGTTTATTTCCTCGTAATTCTCATTAAGTTGATCGACCTTTTGTAGGAGCCTCTTGAAAAGCCTTATAACCGTGATTTTGAACTCTATGTCTTGTCGTCTTTTCTCCTCCATTTCTTTCACACCTGATTTCTTTCCATATCTCTGCATGGTGGCTGCTTTATGTGTTAGATATCCTCTAGGGGTCAGTGGCACAGCCTCCCCAGTTATTTGAGATGGGTACTCTTACTGCAATCCTTTATGGGTTGAACAGTATTTTTTCATTTAAACCCAGCTTGTTGTTGTTAGCCCTAGGAGGGTTTGACCTCCAGGCCAATTGTCTGTGAAGGGAGACTGTGTTCAGGTTGGATAGGCGGAGTCTCTGAGCTTCGCAGGCAGCCTCAGTGTCAGCTACGTCCTATGCAGCGCTCATGCACGTGCGCTCGCACGTCTATGTTGGATGGGGATGGCTGCAGACTCCTCCAAGAGAAAGCCACTAGTCTCTTCCCCTTGCCAGACAACTCTGCCTCTCCCCAAATGAGTCTGAACCCCCAAAGTCTAGCCCAGGGTTGTAAAATAGATGATTTCCGGGACCTGGAGACAAGTTTTCAGGGGGCAAGTCGCAGGTTTGTGCGACACTCGCACTCAAACTTCTTTTCCCCACCTCTGGGTTTCTCGCAGACTAGGAGACCTCTGCCATGCCCCGCTTCCAGGGTGCATCCCCCGGACCTCGGATCTCGCCTGGCACTGGGGAATCTGTGCAGTGGGACGTCTCCACATACCCCGCATCTCGGACCTCGCCTGGCGCTGGGGAATCCTTGTAGTGGGACGTCTCCGCCCTCCCCTTTGGCGAAATCCAGCCAGGGTTGCTGCTCCAGCCCAGCCCGGGCGCGAGTGACCAGGACGGCTCCTAACCTGTTTCTGTCTTCAAGGCTGCGCTTCTGCCGCTCCTCTGAGTCTCAGTGTCCCACCTTTACTCTTATTTGTGGAGTTTTCACTCAGCCAGCTTTCTGGCGATTCTGGGTGATTTTTGTTTTGTTGTTATGTTGTAGTTTTTAAATCGTTACGTGGGGCAGAACAATAGGTGTTTACCTATGCCGCCATCTTAGTTCTCCTCCTCTGCTGGCCATCTTGTGGTGGCCATCTTGTGTCGACATGGGGGCAGCCATCTTTTGTCTTGGAGTGATAGTCAATTTGCATGTTACTCTATTATTAGATAGGATAGTATTCAGATGGAATTATATTGTATTATGCAGATATTAAAATGCAAATTTAAATTAATGAATGCATATTTTTTCACACCAGCCTCCTTTCTGACACATATTTCCAGTCCTACTTATTGTCAGAAATTCTTTTGCCTACTTGAATTTCTCTTAGAAACAACACAGCCCTCAGCTCTGACCTTGAAGCAGTGTAGTTGCCAAAGGAAAGAGCATGCTTTACCTCAACTCCTGATAACCTGATACATATTCCCACCAGAAATGTTTGGTGTGATGCACTTAGACCTTAATTATCTCCCTACTAGAGGTCTGGTATATGAAACTCATGCATGGGTGGGGTCCCTATGCCTAGCGGTTGATCAGGGCTGATTGGGGCCTTCCTTGTTCCACGCCATCCTCTCACGGTGGTCAGCACATGTCATAGCAAGTGGTAGAACTCCCAAGGGGCCAATTTGCATATTAGCCTTTTATTATATAGGATTACCAGGACAATATGAAAATGGCTAGTCTCTGCTATAGCATGCTTGACTCCCATCATATTCCTAAAATTGGCCACTCCAGCATGCCTTTTTTCCCCCACACATGATATATGTCTCCATTTGCTTCTTCATACAAAGTCAAATAATAAGTTTCTACCTTCATAGAAAGTTAAATATAATCTGGGCTTAACAGCCCATGAAGTTAGATGTGCCACATAAAACCACCATTGGATTCATTGGGTGGCAGCAAGAGAGTGTTGATATTATGATGAGTGATGTGATTTTGTTGTCAATATTCAAAACATACAAGGCAATGGGTCTTGTAAATCATATCTTTACTTAAAAATTTTTAAAAGAAATCATATAGTTCAAATATTGAAATTGGACATATATAATACACAATTATAGGAAACTGTACTGGAGAATTATCAAACACTTCATAGGAAAATAGTTGTGGCATATCTGGTGATTGGTACATGTTTACACAATTTTTAAAAAAGCATTTGTGTCATGGTATTGATCCTGTTTACCCAGTTAGGGTCTATACACCTCCTCAAGAAAGAGGTAAAATCACAGAATGAGTGGCAAGGACTAAAAACTTAGTTCAGAGATCATCCATGGTATAATTCCTACTTATCACTCATAAAGATGTTAATTGTATATTAGTTACTTTATTCTGTAACTAACATAAGTGCAAAAGGAAAATTAAAAACTTACAAAAAGAGAACCTATAAAAGGAGAAGGGTGGATAATGATTTCAGGATCTTGTAGCTTTTTATCTATTAGTACAATGTTTTGTCATAAAGTCTTGCCTACAGAAATTATGAAAATACTCAGACATTATACCTAAAGTCTTGATATTGATTAAAGGCTCAAGGAAATGCATTAGCTCTTTTTATCTTTAAACATGATTATTTTGCAAAAGTCAAATGACATGTTTGAGGACCAAAAAGTAAGATATCATTATGGTCAGCACCTGGCAATTTAAGCACCCGTAAACAGCATTTGTTGAGCACTGTTCCTGAATTTGCTATGCCCTCCACTCTTCGTTTTCCTCTCTGTCATGTTGTTGTTGTTTACTTGACAATTAATTATACCAATATTTTATGCGTGTTTGTGAGATTGGTATGCTTATTCCTTTTTTTGGTCTCTTTTGTGGGTTTTTTGGCATTGTTTTTGTTTTGTTGTTGTCGTTTACATTATTTTTTAATAGATTTATGCTTCTGTGTTCCCTCACCTCCCTTAATAATAGTTGCTGTATGTACTTTGTATCAATCTCCAGGTACTTGTTGCTGGCTTTTGTTGGGATTAGAGGCTGTCCTATAGGAGGTTTCAACCCATATTTACAGTTTATTCCCCTTTTCTTTCTTTCTACTTCTTTCCCTTTTCCCAATTTCATTTTGGAATTCCTTTCTTTCTTTTTGTGTGGGTGTGTGAGTATCTGTGTGTGTGTGTATGTGTGTGTGTGTGTGTGTGTGTGTGTGTGTGTTCTCTTTCTCTCTTTTTTCTCACCTATCACCTAATTTGCCTTTCTCTGGTGATCACCTTTAATTTGGAATTACCAATACTGTGAATACATTCCTGTTCAGTGCCTGGTGTGTGGCACTGGGTTATTTTGTATTTTATGCCTTTAAACCAATGCAGGAGAGTGAGAATTACATAACCAGACAAAAGGAGGAGAGAGATCATGGTGAGAAAAAGAAACAGCCCACATATGAAAGAAAAACAAGCCTCACCAGAAAAGGAAGAAAACGAAATGGAAGCAAGCAATCGGTGAAAGAATTCAGAGAAATGGTCATAAGGTGGCTGAAAAAAATGGAAGACAAATTGGACAATATGAGTAAGAAACAAGGGGAATTGAAGAAGAACTAAGAGGAAAAGAAGAAAACCCAAGAAGAAATGAAGAACCAAGAAGAAATGAAGAAGAGCGAAGAAGAAATGAAAAGTGACATCGCTGAGATAAAGAACTCAATAGAAAATATCAAGAATAGACTAGAAGAAGCTGAGGACTGCATCAGTGAGCAAGAAGACAAGGTAGGAAAAAATACACAAAAAGAGCAGCTTCTAGAAAAAAAAATTAAAAAGCAGGAGGAGAGCCTAATGGAACTTTGGGACAACATGAAACAAAACAACATCCGCATAATAGGGCTTCCAGAGGGACAGGAATCTGAGCAAGGTATAGAAAACCTGTTGAAAGAAATAATGACAGAAAACTTCCCTGATATAGGAAAGAAAAAATCCACACAAATCCAAGAAGATCACAGAGTCCCAAGCAAAATGAACTCCAAAAGACTGACACCAAGACACATTATAATTAAACTGGCAAACACCAAAGACAAACTAAGACTCTTAAAAGCTGCCAGAGGGAGACGGAAAGTCACCTACAAAGGAACCCCCATCAGATTATCAAGTGATTTCTCAATAGAAACGTATCAGACCAGAAGGGAATGCAATGAAATATACAAAGTCATGCAAAGGAAAGGCCTAGATCCTGGAATACTGTACCCAGCAAGGATATCAATCAAAATTGAAGGTCAAATCAGGAGCTTCACTGACAAAAAAGGACTAAGGGAATTCATTACCACCAAACCAGCTATGCAAGAAATGCTAAAGGGTCTTCTGTAAAAAGAAATAAGAAGTGAAGAAGGAACACAGGGGTAAAGGACAAAAATGGCAACAAATAAGAATCTATCAAAAATAACTTTAAATGTAAATGGTTTAAATGCTCCAATCAAAAGGCATAGGGTAACAGACTGGATAAGAAAATACGACCCATATATCTGCTGTCTATAAGAAACCCTCTTGTGAAAAAAAGACGCACACAGACTGAGGGTGAAAGGATGGAAAAAGGTTCTTCAGGAAAATAGAAATAGAAAAAAAGCTGGGGTAGCAATACTTATATCCGACAAATTAGATCTCAAAGTAAAGGACATAACAAGAGATAAAGAAGGCCATTTCATAATACAAAATATCAATCCAAAAAGAAGAAATAACTCTGGTAAACATATACGCACCCAATACAGGAGCACCCAAATAAATACAAAAACTCTTGGAGGATATCATGGGAGAGCTAGACAGCAATACAATGATAGTAGGAGACCTTAATACACCACTGTCACCATTGGACAAATCCTCTAAACAGAAAATCAGTAAAGAAACATCAATCCTCAATGACTCATTAGACCAGATGGAATTAATTGACATCTTCAGATCATTTCTCCCCAAAGCCACAGAATATACATTCTTTTCAAGTGCCCATGGATCATTCTCAAAGATAGTCCATGTGTTGGGTCATAGGCAAAGGTTCTCCAAATTCAAGAAGATAGAAATCATATCAAGCATATTCTCAGATCACAGTAGTATAAAGCTGGAAATCAACTACAGTAAAAACAACCCAAAGAAATCAAACTTATGGAGACTAAACAGCGTGCTATTAAACAATGACTAGGGTTACCAGAGAGATCAAAGAACAAATATATAACATCATGGCAACAAATGACATCAATAACACAACAATCCAAAATCTACGGAACACAGAGAAAATAGTTTTGAGAGGGAAGTTCATAGCTCTACAATCCTACTGCAAAAAAAAAAAAAACAAACAAAAAAAAACAAGGAACAACGGCAATAAATTTTCAAATCCTATAATGCAAAGAGTTAGAAAGAGAACAACAAGAAAAGCCCAGTGTAAAGAAGGAAAGAAGGAAATACTAAATATCAGAGCAGAGAGATAAATGACATAGAGGCCAAAGAAACCATACAAAAGATCAAAAACAAAGAGCTGGTTCTTTGAAAGGATAAACAAGATTGACGAACCTCTATCCAGGCTCACCAAGGAGAAAAGAGAGAAGACTCTAATAAATAAAATCAGGAATGAAAGAAGTGAAATAACAGCAAGTGAAATTTTAACAATGCAAAAGATTGTTAAAAAATACTATGAACAACTTTACTCCAAAATATGGACAACCTGGAGGAAATGGATAATTTCATAGAAAAATATAACCTCGCAAAACTCAACCAGGAAGAATCTAAACAGCTCAATAGACCAAAAACTATGAAAGAAGTTGAAGCAGTCATCAAAAAGTTTCTAGCAAACAAAAGCCCATGGCCAGACGACCAAACATTCAAAGAACTAAAACCTATCCTCCTCAGACTATGCCAGAAAATCCAAGAGGATGGAACACTTCCAAACTCCTTCTATGAAGCTAGCATCACCCTAATACCAAAACCAGACAAAAAAGACACAAAGAAAGAGAATTACAGGCCAATATCCCTTATGAATATAGATGCCAAAATCCTCAATAAAATTCTAGCAAATCGGATCCAGCAGTACATCAGAAAGATCATACACCATGACCAAGTAGGATTTATCCCAGGAATGCAAGGATGGTACAATATCCGCAAATCAATAAATGTGATACATCACATAAACAAATTGAGAGATAAAAATCACATAGTCATATCAATTGATGAGAAAGAGCATTTGACAAAATCCAACACCCTTTCTCGATAAAAACTTTCAACAAGGTGGAAATAGAAGGATAATACCTCAACATAATAAAAGCCATATATGATAAACCTACAGCAAACATCACATTCAATGGGCAAAAACTACAACCATTTCGCCTAAGAACAGGCACAAGAAAGGGGTGTCCATTCTCACCACTCCTGTTCAACATAGTACTGGAAGTATTAGCCATTGCAATTACACAAGAAGAAGAAATAAAGAGCATCCAAATTGAAGAAGTAAAGCTATCCTTATTTGCAGATGACATGATATTGTACATAAAAAAACCAAAAGACTCCAGAAAAAACTAACAGACTTAATAAATGAGTTCAGGAATGTAGTAGGATACAAAATTAATGCCAAGAAATCTATGGCATTTCTGTACGCTAATAGTGAACTTACAGAAAGAGAGACTAAAGCACCAATCTCATTTACCATCACATCGAAAAAATTGAGATACCTAGGAATAAACTTAACTAAGGAGGTAAAAGACCTATTTATGAAAAACTACAGAACACTGAGAAAAAAAAAGATAGAGGAAGAAGTAAACAGGTCAAAGAACATACCATGTTCATGGATTGGGAGAATTAACATAATTAAAATGTCCATATTACCCAAAGCAATCTATAAATTTAATGCACTCCCCATTAAAATACCAATGGCATATTTCACAGACATAGAAAAAACTCTCCAAAAAATCATCTGGAATTAAAAAAAGACCCTGAATAGTCACAGCAATCCTGAGAAAGAAGCACAAAGTTGGTGGGATTTCAATACCAGATTTCAAGCTGTATTACAAAGCTACTGTTCTCAAAACACCCTGGTCCTGGCACAAGAACAGACATATAGACCAATGGAATAGAATAGAGAATCCAAATTTCAACCCAAACTACTATGCTCAATTAATATTTGACAAAGGAGGCATGAACATAAAATGGAGTTAAGATAGTCTCTTTAATAAATGGTGTTGGCAAAATTGGACAGATACATGCAAAAAATGAAACTAGAGCACCAACTTACACCATACACAAAAATAAACTCAAAATGGATACGGGACTTAAAAATAAGAAGGGAAACCATAAAAAATACTAGAGTAACAGACAGGAAGAAAAATCTCAGACATATGGTGAAAGAACTTCTTCACTGATACTGCTCCTAAGGCAATGGAAGCTAAAGAGAAAATAAACAATTGGGACTACATCAAAATAAAAAGCTTTTGCATAGCCAAAGTAACCATCAACAAAATAACAAGAAAATCCACTGTATGGGAGAACATATTTGCAAATGTTATCAGTGATAAAGGTTTAATCTCAAGCATCTACAGGCAACTCATACAACTTAATAAAAGGAGGACAAATGATCCAATAAAAAAAATGTGCAACGTACCTAAATAGAATCTTTTCGAAATAAGATAAAAGGAAGGCCCAGAGACATATGAAAACCTGCTCAAAGTCACTAATTATACCAGAAATGCAAATAAAAACCACAATGCGGTACTGACTCACACTGATCAGAATGGCTTTCATCAACAAATCAACAAACCACAAGTGCTGGTGAGGATGCAGAGAAAAAGGAACCCTCATGAACTTCTGATGGGATTGCAGACATGTGCAGCCACTGTGGAGAACAGTATGGAGTTTCATCAAAAAACTAAAAATTGAGCTCCCACTTGACCCAGTGATCCCACTTCTAGGAATATAACCCAAGAAATTAGAAACACTAATGAGAAAGGATATATGCACCCCTATGTTCATAGCAGCACAATTTACCACAGGTAAGATTTGGAAACACCCTAAGTGTCCATCAGCCAATGCGTGGATTAAAAAACTATAGCACATCTACACAATGGAATACTATGCTGTGTTAAAAAAGAAGGAACTCCTACAATTGCAACAACATGGATGGAGCTGGAGAGTGTTATGCTAAGTGAAATTAGCCAAGCAGAGAAAGATAAATATCACATGATTTCACTCATTTGTGGACTATAATGAACGACATAGACTGATGAACAAGAACGGATCCAGAGATTGAGAAAAGTTCACCAGAATGTCAAACCTCAGGGTAAGTGGGGGGTGGAAGGAGAAGGGGAAATATATTTGTCCTTTTGAACTAAGGTAAGTAATTTTTTTATATCCCTGACAAAGTTTATATAAAGTATAAAAAAAATTGGCAGCTAGTTTGAAATTGAATTGACATGGCCCAGAGCTTGTCTTCTCCTATGGACACCAGTGCTTAGGCTAGGCTTCACTTAACCTCCTGTAATACCATAATAACCTTTCATAATATTATTCTACAATGTCATTTTAATTTTTGATATTTGACAACAGCATGTTGCACAATTATCTTCAAGAAACTTACAGACTAATTCTTCGAATATTTGGTAGCAATTTGAAAAAGACAGGAAAGGTATTAATCCCTTTCAGAAGGAATTAAGGCACTGGGAAGGCATTTGAGCATTCTATATTGACTCCTCTTGCCCTTTTTGCCAAGAGGGACCCTCTTTTCACAATCCAAGTGCACACAGCTGTTGCTTGAGCTTTCAGTTCAAGCTGTGTTTGAAGCCTCTGGGTGGCTGGCACCATGGTTCTGTCTCTCGCCCAATGGTGTGAGCTAGGCCCTCCCTGGAGAAGAAACCTGAGTCCCCCAAGATATGTGATTAGTAATGGGACCCTGCCAGCAGGAAGGGGGATCCCAAGGCTTGTGCTGGGCGTGGAGGTCACGGGGGCATAGACTACCAAGGAGATAGAACTGAACTTCACATCACCCCTCTGCTTGGCCCCGAGGATGGCTGGTTGGCCAGAGATGGGTAAGATTCCTCAAGGAAGGAACAACCTAAGATAGGCAGAGTCACAGAAGGGCCAACAGGAGAAAACTAAAAGGTCAACAGAAGTAGGGCACAGACTCTCATCCCTATCCTTGCAGAAGCCTGAACTCTCACCCCTTTCGAGGGAGGTCTCCTGCCCCCATGGCTGCTTCACCTCCCACACACAGCTCATATCGGGACCCAGGTTACAGACAGAGACTTGGCCAGCAACATCATCCCTATATCTAAATCCAGTCTGGTACAGGAATGCTCAGGGCCTACTCAAGAATGCAAATAACCTTTTCCACTAATATTTACAGGGTAAACCATGATTATTGCTTGAGTATTAAGTTTGACAGTAAAATAGTAATCAAGTTTTCAGATTAATTTAAATTGGCCAAGTGAAATATGTAAATACTCAAGAAAATTTAAGTGTACTGGACAAAAAGCTGTTCCTAAAATATTAACTAAAATTTCAATTAGTAGTTCATTTCATTGTAAAATTGTGTAACATCCAAAGAACCTAAAGCAGTCATATTTTTGTGCAAAAATTAAAATTTAAAGTTACCAAGACTGCAATATAAAATTTCCGAAAAACCCCATTAATCAAAAAAGGGTGGGGGGAAGATAGGGGGGTAATATCATGTAAGGAAAATATCCTGTAAGTAAATTACATCTAGAAAATTCTTACTCCAGAAAATTAATTTCCATTTGTAATGCCAACATCAGGACACCCATGAAAAACACACATGATATCAAAATAAGCAAAGGAAAATCATTTGGGCAAAAATAAAAAGAACCCCATATCTAATCTACAGAAAAGATCCATGTATTAATTTTTGGTCAAGAATGTTTTTGTATATTTTCAGAAAACAACTCCAAGACCATATGGATTCCTGCAACAAAGAGGAACTGACAGGTCTGTTCCAACTGCAAAGTCAGTCCAGGGATGGAAGACACTGAAAACACCTTGCCATGCTAGCAGTTAGTCGCTGTACTTCATTGTAGGTGGCCCAGGACCAAACCACAGAGGGTGGAATCTGCATTGCCACCATATGTCCACCATCCAGATACCATTGCTGACATGTACACATAAGGAACTATTTGACATTGAAACTGGGACTCAAACATTTTTTGTTCTTATACATTTATTTCCAGTATGCACATGTAAGATCTTTTTACAGAAAAGAAACAGGGGGGAAATATTGTTACAGAGGCAAAGAAGCATTGAACATACTGTCAAACTACTTGGGGAAGGCATGGGAAGGTAGGGGGCAGGAGTTGTAAGAGATCAACTGAAGGACTTGTATGCATGTATATAAGTATAACCAATGGATACAAGACACTAGGGCGGGAAGGGTGCAGGTGAGGGCATGTGCTGGGGGGTATTGGAGGCTGGGGGGAGGACTATGGGGGCAAATAAGAAAACATGTGTATTACTATTTATAATGCTATAAAAAACAAAAAATAAAAATAAATAAATAAATAAATAAATAAATAAGTACTTTAAACTCTCCTCCCTTTAAAAATTCTTTTTTTTGTTTTTTTGCTGCTCTGATTCGGTGTTTTCTGCTACCTTCTCTTCCAAATTTATGATTCATCTAATCTAATATTGATTTCTTGTAATACAATCTTTATTCATATATTGTATTTTTCATTTCTGCTGCTTCTTTATTATGGTTCTTATGTCCTTTTTTATGCTTACTATCTGTATGTTGAAGTTCTCAATGAGTTCATTCATTTTATTTCTAATTTCCTTGAGCATCCTTATAACCATTGTTTTTAACTTTGTGTCTACTAGACTGTTTGTCTGCATTTCATTAATTTATTTTTCTGGAGATTTCGTCTATTCCTTTATAACATTTTTATTTGTCTGCCTATTTTGGCTACCTCTCACGGTTTATTTCTATGTAGTCAGCTCTCAGTCTTGGTAAGATGTTCTTATGTAATAGGGGTTGAGTACCTGAGCTGGGTGCTTGAGGTATGTCTCTTGTGTGACTTATGTGAGCCCTCTTGTTACAGTAGCCAAGATACTGAAGCAACCCAAGTGCCAATCAATAGATGAATGGGTAAAAAAACACAACAACTGTGATACATATATACAATGGAATATTACTCAGCCTAAAAAAAGGAATGAAACTTAACATTTTTTACAGCATAGATGCACCTAAAAGGTATTATGTTTAGTAATTGAGTATTAATTGCTGTTGGCCAACCCCAACTGATTTTTGACCAATATGGTAAGCCAATGGAGTTTGTCCTATAGAAATTAGAGAAAAATGGAGGGGGAAACTATATCTTATGGAAAAGAGTAATTAAAAATTGACCCCCAGGCTGTCTGCCTGTTAGTATTTATCTAATCTACAATGTATGCACTCCTTTATGTGGGTTGATCTCCTGAGGAGGAATTCATCCTAGCAGGTTATCGTACCTGCCAAGACCTCCCTTGGTGTACCATCTGTGGAGCTAATCTTGTCATGTTCTGATATGGTCTGAAGCCAGTCAAAAGTTTTGTTGGTTCTGGGACCTCTTTAGAGGGACTCAGTGCATGTTAATGTCAGATAATTCATGTTTTTGGCCCCAGGCTGGGATGATTTTATATGTTTTACAAACTGATGATAAGACTCTCCATTATGAGTTTCTGAAGGTTCTGATCATGGTTAGAAATTTTCAGCAATAATGCATTTTGTATTTAAGGCACTATGTATTGATTTTTAGATATAATGCGTTTGAGAACTTAATAGACTACATTTAAGTATTGACATAATTTTTATAATCACTTGGAAACAAAAAAAAGTGTAATTAGTTTTTTTGAGTTATTCATTTTATTTTGGTAGTCTGGAACCAAAACCTGCAATATCACTAAGATATGTCTGCATGTGAAAAGTCACAAGACCTAAGTAGCTAAAATAAAATTTACAAAAAAAAAATAATGTAGAATAAACCAGTCTCTGATATTACTTTACCATATAGCTACATTAATCAAGATAGTGTTTATTGGTGGAGAGATAGATACAAAGATCAATGCAACAAAATAGAGGTTCTAGAAAGAGAACCATACAAATATTACCAATTGATTTTTGGCAAATATGGAAAACCAATTGAGTCTATGTTATAGCAACTGGACATAAACAAAGGAAAAGCATACCTTAAAGAAGAGAAAATTCTAAATTAATCATAAATTTAAAAGTAACACATAACACTATAAAACTTTTAGAAAAAATTATAAAATAAATACTCCAATCTCCAATCTCTAAGGCCAGGAAAATAATTATTAAAGATGACAGCAAAAGACCAATATATAAAAGGAAAAAATGATAAATTGGATCTCATCAAAATTAAAAGCTTTCATTCAGTGAAAGCTCATGGGAAGAGGATAAAAAAACAACTTATGTATTGGAGAAAATATTTACAAAAGACATATCTGATGAGACTTACTATCCAGAATGTATAAAGAACTCTCAAAACTAAACAGTAAAATAAACAAGCAATGCAACTAGAAAATAGGCAAAACACACAAACACATTCCACTAAAGAGAAAACATAGCTGACAGGTAAGCATTAAAATGTGTTCAATATAATTATTCATGAGGTAAATGAAATTAAATTACACCTATCAGAATGGCTAAAATAAGGAATAGTGACAATATGAAATGCTGACAAGGATACAAATAACCTGGGATTATTCACACATTGATGATAGAATGTAAACTGATACAGCCATCCTGGAAAACAGTTTGATAGTTAATTGTAAAACTAAACAAGCACTTATACAACTCATTAATTACATTCTTGGGCATTTATTCTAGAGAAATAAAATTTGTCTTCATAAAAACTTTATTTATAAGAGCCAAAAGATGGAAACAGACCATATATCACTCAATGGGTGTACCACTCACCAATAAAAAGGAGTGAACCAACTTAGATGAATCAATAGGGAATTAATGTAAGTTAAAAAAACTGTCTATGCCAATGTTCACTAATTTTATGACCCCATCCATATAAGATCTTGAAATAAATTATAGAGATTGGTAAATGACTAGTGGTTTCCAAGAAGTAGGGTGGGTGGGTAGGAGTTAAGTGTCTATAAAAAGGAAGGACAAGTAATCCTTATGATGTGAAACCTTTCAGTGTCTGGACTGTGATGATGGATACACAAATCCACACATGTAATAAGATTGTACAAAACTAAATACCTACACACATGACTATAAGTTAAACCATAAATATCTTTAAAAGATTGGTGAATTGGATCTATGAAACTATGCTGATTGGTATTTTGGTAAAGGATACACAGTATTTCTCTACATTTATTCTTCAAGTGTATATCTATCTATATAAAAAGCTAAGTGTCTGTTCATCCAATCAGTAGCTATGATGTGCACTGGCCAACAGGGAGCAGATGCTCAACACAGGAGCTGCCATGACGTGCACTGGCCATTTAAAAATAAAAGGCACCATGGACCTGGTACCAACAAACCAACACTTGGCTTCCCTCAAGTGGGACACAGGCCCCACCACCACCCCGGAATAACACCCCACCAAATCACAGCCAACAGTGCCAAGATCCCATGACACAAAATGTGTCCCCCAGCCTAGCCCAGCCTGGAAATTGTGATTGTGGGTGCCAGGTAATAGCATCACATAGCAACACTCGGTTTTCTCTCCCTAGCAACTAGCATTCTTGAAGTTTCTTCAGCCCAGGAACTTGACTTAATTTATAGCCAGGTGCAAACATTTTACAGTTTAACCAAATGTTTGTGAAGCATTTCCCATGCTTCATCTCATTTGATCCTCACAGAAGTCCTGGAGTAGGTAGATAGGAAACTCGGTAGAATCCTATTTTCTTTTCATTAGAAAGACACAAATAGTGATATTAAAATATTTCTTCTTCTAATTAATTTTCTTTCAATGTGCACAAATCTGTGCACTGGGACACAAGTAAATCTATAATTATCCCAATAAAATATTTCCCATTTTTAATTTCAGTACATTTAATTAACTCATAAAACATACTAAAAATGTACATTTTTTCTTTTTAACAAAATGCAATAAAGCATTAAAAAACATTTTTTTATTTTTTACTATTTAAAATCAAATTATCAGAATATTAAATATTTATGAAATTATATATTTAAAAATATTTATAAAGCTTCATGCAATTTTGTAGAATTGATGTAAAAGAACAGCTCAATAAAAAGTGTAATTAAAAATGATTTACATGCTCACTTTACCTTATTTGAGAGTACTGCTCTAGGACATTCTCTTTCAGTTTTCTAAATAATGGGTAGATGCTGAAATGGAAATAAATTTAAATATTAAAACTTGGACATTAACTAAAATTCACTGTGATCATATTGTACTTAAAGGTTATTTGCTTTGAATTCCAAAATGATGGCAGATTAAATGAAAGCTATACTGACACTCCTAGAACCAAACTGGATTTACCACTAGAATATAGAGAAAAAAAGTCATCCTATCTAATAAAAGAGTAATATGCAAATTGACCATACCTCTGCTACACCCACAAGCCATGCCCATAAGCCAATCAAGAGCAAATATGCAAATAAACCCAACCAAGATGGCTGGGACCACAGAGAGCAGGAGGGAGGCTTGAGTTTCTCAGGCAATGGAGGAAGCCAAGTTTTCCACCTGCCCTTGCTGACCCAGGCCTCCACTCAATGCTTCAAAGTTTCAATTATAGAAGATAAATAAACGTCCCCAAAAATGGTGGCAACCATGGATCTGGAGAGAGCAGGAGGGTAGAGTTGACTCTGGCGATGGAGGAAGCCAAGCTTCCCTTGCTGGTCTAGGCCTCCACTCAATGCTACAAAGTGTCAATTGTAGAAGATAAATAAATCACACATACCAGGGCCTCCACTTGGGTCACCAGGGGATGTAGCCAGCTTGCAAACCACCACAGGCCCCTCGCCCAGGCCACACCATGCCCCAAGGTAACCCCCACCCTGATCTGGGACACCCTTTAGGGCAAAAACCAGCTGGCCTGCACCAGGCCTCTATCTTATCTATTAGAAGATTAATATGCAGATTGACCATCACGCCAATACAAAAGATGACTGCCCCCATGTGGTCAAAGATCCTGCCCCCATGTGGACACAAGATGGCCATTACAGATGGCTGACAGGGGAGGACAGTTGGGAGGGACCAGGCCTGCAAGGGAGGGCAGTTGGGGGCAATCAAGCCAGCAGGGGAGGGCAGTTAGGGGTGACCAGGCCTGCAGGTGAGGGCAGTTAGGGACAAACAGGCTGGCAGGCGAGCAGTTAGGCATCAATCAGGCTAGCAGGGGAGTGGTTAGGGGGTGATCAGGCTGGCAGGCAGAAATGGTTAAGGGCAATCAGGAAGGCAGGCAGGCGAGCAGTTGGGAGCCAGCAGTCCTGGATTGTGAGAGGGATTCCAGATTGGAGAGGGTTCAGGGTGGGTTGAGTGCCCCCCACCCCCATGCACTAAATAATAAAAGGCTAAATGCAAATTGGCCCCTCAACCAGGAGTTTGACCAGGGGTTGAGGCCGGCTGGCCAACTTCTCATGGCCCCTCCCCCTAGCTGTCCCCACCTTTGATCGCCCTGATTGGAGCAGGCCAGCTAGATCCCACCACGCACGAATTTGTGCACCAAGGCTCTAGTCTTGAATAATCAACTGAAGACTAGCTGGAGTGAACCCTGATAACCAAAGACTGAAAGTGGAGACCATATAGAAATGTGTAGGAAGTATGGAGGAGCAACAGGGCTGGCTGGGTTCCCGTAGGCAGCAGCTAAAATTCCAGAGGGATATCTCAGCTGTGGCCAGGGTGGGGGGAGGGGAGGATTCCTGTTAAAAACTCTGGGGACTAGAAGCCAAACTCAGCTCCCAAGTCCAGAGCACCAGAATTGAGAAAGGTTCCCAGATAACATCTGGTTGTAAAAAAACAGTAGGGTTGCTGACTGCCAGTGAAAGAAGGCTGGAAATGCAGGCACTTTCTTAAAGGGCTAATGCATAAGATTTTGTGGCCATTCACCCTGGGCACTTTCTTAAAGGGCTAATGCATAAGATTTTGTGGCCATTCACCCTGGGCTCCAATAGAAGAAGGGCAGAGTGGAAAAAGCTGTGTGAGGATAACCCAGGGGTGGAACTCTGAGGTTGTAGCTCAGAAGGCAGTCAACCCATTTTTCAGACCTAAACTTTGCTTGGAAGAGAAGCAATTGCACCATGCTGTTGGAAAACTCTCATCCCACTCTGTGGAGTCTACCACTTGTTGTGGTCTGTAGCCTAAAGAAAATTTATACTCAGAGTAACAATAAAACAGCAGGCCAAGGAAGATCTCTGGATGCTTTGAGACTTTGACTGATCTAACTCTGGTCCCAGGGCTAGGAAAAGCAGACCTTAGTCCTTTCTAAAGGCACACAGCTCCAGAAGTGGGAGCCACAAGCTTTGAACCGCTAATAGCTCTAAATAGGATGTTCAGGGATAGTCACAAATAGCATATGAAATTGTCCTGCACCAGACACTAGGATTCATAGCAGATCTACCTAATACATAGGCACAATCACAAACAGGCACCCGAAGTAGGGAGACAAAATAAAACAAGCCACAAATCAAAGAGCAAGAGAATTCTCCAGAAGAAGAGCTAAATGAATTTGGGATAAAAAAAATTGCCAGCTATAGAGTTCAGAATAATTACAACAAGGATGTAACAAGAATGTTCAACAGCATGAGAAAAGATATGGAAACTATGAGACCCAAGATGGCAAAAAGGCAGGGAGAGAGTGTGTATGAGAAAGTGAGGAAGTGATAGAGGAGTGTGTGGACGTGAGTGGTGTGTGTAAGTGAAAGCTAGGACCAGTTAGATCCTGTAGGTCTTCCAAGAGGCAGCCAAATTGGAGAGTCTTAGATGGCAAAATCCCGCTGCCACCACAAACATTCTGGGGGTGGCCAGCAAGGGCACAGAGACCATGCCATCTTGAAGAACAGAACTGCTTGAGACTAAGATCCTAACCTTGCCACTACCCAATCAGTTCTCAGGTACAAACCAGGACCCTACAGCCACTCAGGTAAAATACCTGCAAACACAGCTGCAGACCCACAGAGACCAAGACCCAAGGCACCCTGGCCACAAATTTCTGTGAGTCACAGAGCCAATTCCCCTCCCCGCTGGCCCCATAGGAACTGCCAGACCCTCTCCACTCAAACAGGCCTCCTGCCCACACGCAGCAGCAGCAGCTCTACCTGAATTTGAGTCTGGGTTTGTGGACACTGGGAAGTTTGTTTCCCATGGGCAAACCCCACACTCATGCAGGGAGGCTGAACTAAATTTGAGTCAGGGAGCACAATCTTGGGGAATTTGCTTCCCCTGACCAGATCCCAGGCCCACACAGGAAGGCTGTGCTGAATTTGAGCCTGAGTGCGAACTTGGGGAGTTTGTTTCCCATGGCCAGACCCTGGGCCCGCATAGGGAAGATGCGCTGAATTTGAGCCTGACAGCATGAACTCAGGAAGTTTGTTTCCCATGACCAAGCAGGGAGGCTGCACTGAATTTGAGCCTGGATGTGCGAACTCAGGGAGTTTATTTCCTGTGACCAGACCCTGGGCCTATGTAGGGAGGCTGCTCTGAATTTAAGCCAGGGTGTACAGAAATAAAGAGTTTGTTTCCCGAAGTGCACACCCGTGGGACCAGAACCCAGGCCCACACAGGATGGCATAGCCACCTGACGTTGATTTAGGGCAAGCACACATGGAATGCTGTATTCTGCAGGGCAGGAGTGGACCACCTGCCAACACAGTGCTGCTGTGCAACCCGGTCCCCAAGCAGACTGGAGTCCCTGACTCTCCAGAAGAGGCAGCACTGAGCAAAAGTGACTTGACTGTTTTTCATTGCATATACCTGGGGTCCCTGATTCCCATTGCATTCACACGAAGAGACAGTGAGTTCAATTCTTGGTGCATTCACACACAGGGTTCCTGATTCTAGGTTCAAAGCTGCATTAAGCAATATAGACTCTGATACTCGATTCGTGGTGTGAGCACAGAGGGTATCTGACTCCTGATACATACTAGGGGACTCTGATTTTCGGCACATGGCAGCGGGATCTCTGTTTCAGAGCATCACAGGTGGGATCCCTGATTCTAGGTGTGCACACGAAGCCACACTAAGTGCCTGTGACTCTGATCCTGGGTGAGCATGGCTCACACCAACCCATGGCAGCCACATGTTTAGATGTTGGAGCTCTTCAGTGACACTTGGGGGTTGCGAAGCTCCCACTGCACACAGCCCAGGCCCCCACAACTATACATTTCAACCTTCAACCTAGAGTGAGGAAACAACGAAACAATCCCCAGAGAAAAGAAAATGAGGAATGGCCAAGAAAGGAAATAAGTGAAAAGGAACCATGCAACATGACCAAAAAAGAATTCAGAGTAATGGTCTTACAGTTCATACACTGGATGTACGAGAAAATCAACAACTTATGCAAAAACCAGGAAGAAATCAAAGGTGATAGAGATACAATAAAAAAGACCATGGAAGGTTTCAACAGTAGAATAGAAGAAGCAGACGACTGAATTAGTGATGTAGAAGATAAGGTACAGAAACAACTGCAATCTAAACAGAAACTGGAGAAAAAATAATAAAAAGTAGGAGAAGAGCGTAAAGGAAATTTGGGATAATGCAAAATGAAGAAACATACATATAATAGGGCTGCCAGAAGGACAAGAAAAGCAGCAAGGATTAGAAAATCTATTTGAAAAAATAATGACAGAAAACTTCCCTGATAGGGGGAAGAAACAAGTTACACAAATACAGAGATTCCCAAGCAAGATGAATCCCAAAAGACCCAAACCAAGACATGTCATAATTACGATGTGTCTTAGCAAATGTTAACGACAAAGAGAGAATCTTAAAGGCTGGAAGGAAGAAACAGAGTATTACCTACAAAGGATCCCCCATCAGATTATCAACTGATTTCTGAACATAAACACATCAGACTAGAAGGGAATGGAAGGACGTATACAAAGTGATGCAAAACAAAGGACTGAATCCAAGAATACTCTATCCAGCAAGATTATCAATCAAAATTGAAGGGGAAATCAGAAGCTTCACAGACAAAAAAAAAAAGGCTAAGGGAGTTTATCACTACCAAGCCAGTAATGCAAGAAATGGTAAAGGGAAGCTGTAAAAACAAAAAATAGAAAGGGAGGATGGAACACAGGCATAAAATACAATAATGGCTACAGATAAGTACCTATCAATAATAACTTTAAAGGTAAATAGATTAAATGCTCCAATCAAAAGACATTGAGTGAATAAATGGATAAGAAAACATGACCCATATACACTGAGTGGTCAGATTATTATGATCCCTGAATGCATAATAATCTAGCCAATCAGTGTATAACCTATATAATAAAAGGCTATTATGCAAATTGTCCCCTCAACCAGGAGTTTGACCAAGAGACAGGCTGGTCAACAGCCCATGTCCCCTCCCCCTGGAAAGGCTGACCAGACCCCACCATGCACAAAACTAATTCATGCACCAGGCCTCCTCATACACACACACACACTCACACACACACACACACACACACACACACACACACACACACATACACACACACTGGCCTGATTATTATGCATTCAGAGATCATAATAATCTGGCTACTCAGTATATACACAGTCTACAGGTTACCCACCTCAGAACAAGGGAGTCATACAGATTGAAAAGGAATGGGAAAAAATATCTATCAGGCAAATAGAAATGAAAAAACTGGGTTAGCAATACTTATATCTGACAATATAGACCTCGAAGTGAAGACTATAACTAGAGAAAGGAAAGGATACTTTATAATTCTAAAGGGATTGAAAAAAGAAGAGGATATAACTCTGGTACACATTTATGCACCCAAAGCATGAGCACCCAAATACATTAAAACGCTTCTGGAGGATATCAGGGATGAGATTCACAGTAACACAATCATACTAGGAGTGACTAGATAAATCCTCTAAACAAAAAAATTAGCAAAGAAACTTCAATCCTAAATGACTCACTAGATCAGATGGACTCAATGGACATCTTTAGAACATTCCACCACAAAACTACAAAATATATATTCTTCTCAAGCTCACTTGGGACATTTTCAAAGATAGACCATATTTTGGGACACAAGTAAAATCTCTCCAAATTCAAGAGGATTGAAATAATATCACACATTTCTCAGATCGCAGTAGCATAAAATTAGAAATCAACTACAATAAAACGATAACAAAAATTAAAACCCTTGGAGGCTAAATAGCATATTATTAAACAATGAGTGAGTTACTGAAGAGATCAAAGAAGAAATACAACACATCCTGGAAAAAATGTCAATGAAAACACAACAATCCAAAATCTTTAGGACACAATGTAAGAAGTATTGAGAAGGAAGTTCATAGCATTACAGGCCTACCTCAAAAGAAGAAGAAGAAGAAGAAGAAGAAGAAGAAGAAGAAGAAGAAGAAGAAGAAGAAGAAGAAGAAGAAGAAGAAGGAGAAGAAGAAGAAGGAGAAGAAGAAACTAATAATAAACCATCTAACTCTGCAACTTGAAGAGTTAGAAAGAGAGCAACAAGAAAAGTACAGAGTGATCAGAAGGAAGGAAATAATAAAAGTCGGAGCAGAAATAAATGACATAGAGACAAAAAATAATAATACAAAAGATCAATGAAACCAAGAGCTGGTTCTTTGAAAGGATAAACAAGATTGATGAAGCCCTAGCCAGGCTCACCAAAGAGCATAGAGAGCGGACCCAAATAAACAAAATCAGAAACAAAAGAGGTGAAATAAAGACAGACCCTACAGAAATAAAAAGAATCGTAAAAAAATACTAGGAGCCACTTTACTCCAACAAACTGGTCAACCTAGAAGAAATGGATATACTAAAAAATACAACCTTTCAAAACTCAACCAGGAGGAGTCAAAAAATCTGAATAGGTTGATAAATATGGAGGAAATTGAAACAATAATCAAAATTCTTCCAACAAACAAAAGCCCTGGACCAGATGGATGCACATGGGAGTTTTATAAAACATTCAAAGAAGAAATAAAACTTATCTTTCTCAGACTATTTCAAAAAATTCAAGAAGGATCATTTCCACTCTCTTTCTACAAAGCCAGCATTATCTTAATCTCACAACCAGATAAAGACAATACAAAGAAAGAGAATTTCAAGCCAATAATCCTCATGAAAATAGACACCAAATTACTCAACAAAATTCTAGAAAGTTGAATCCAGCAATACATTAAAAAGATAATACATCATGATAAAGTGGGATTTATTCTGGGGATGCAAGGATGGCACAATATCTGCAAATCAATAAATGTGATACACCATATAAAAATTGAGAAATAAAAATGATATAGTGATATCCATTGATGCAGCAAAAGCATTTGACAAAATCCAACACCCTTTCTTGAAAAAAAAACCCTCAGCAAGGTGGGAATAGAAGGATCATACCTCAACATAATAAAAGCCATATATGATAAAACACAGCCAACGTCATATTCAATGGACAAAAAATAAAACCATTTACACTAAGAATAGGTACAAGACAAGAATGCCCACTCTCACTACCCCTGTTTGTTATAATACTGGAAGTACTAGCCATTGCAATCAGACAACAAGAAGAAATAAAATGCATTCAAATTGGAAAAGAATAAGTAAAATTGTCCTTATTTGCTGATGGCATGACATTGTACATAAAAAAACTGAAAGACTCCATCAAAAAACTACTAGACTTAATAAATGAATTCAGCAGTGCAGCAAGATACAAAATTAACACGCAGAAGTCTATGGTTTTTCTATACACCAATAATGAACTCACAGAAAAAGAAATTTAAAAAGCAATCCCATTTATGATTGCAACAACAAAAAAATTAAGATACCTAGGAGATAAAGGACCTGTACTCAGAAAACTTAAGAACGTTGGAAAAAGAGATAGAGGAAGACATGAACAAATGGAAGAATATACCATGCTCATGGATTGGTAGAATAAACATCATTAAAATGCCTATACTACCCAAAGCAATCTATAAATTCAATGCAATCCCCATTAAAATACCAACGGTATACTTCAAAGACCTAGAGCAAATTTTCCAAAAATTCATCAGAAATAAAAAAGACCCTGAATAGCTGCAACAATCTTGAGAAAGAAGAACAATGTTGGAGAGAACATAATACCAGATATCAAGCTATACTACAAAGCCATTGTTCTCAAAACTGCCTAGTACTGGCACAAGAAAACACATATAGACCAGTGGAATACAACAGAGAAGCCAGAAATTGACACAAGCCCTTATGCACAATTAATATTTGACAATGGAGGCAAGACCATAAAATGGAGTCAAGACAGTGTCATAGCAGTGTAGTATTCCATCTTGTAGATGTACCACAGTTTTCTAATCCACTCATCTCATGAAGTTTTCTGAGTACAGGTCCTTTATCTCCTAGGTATCTTAATTTTTTGTTGTTGCAATCATAAATGGGATTGCTTTTTAAATTTCTCTTTCTGTGAGTTCATTATTGGTGAATAGCAGCACAATTTACAATATCAAAGATTTGAAAACAGCCTAAATTCCCATCATGAGATGAGTGGATTAGAAAACTGTGGTACATCTACAAGATGGAATACTACACTGCTATGAAAAAGAAATAATTCTTACCATTTGCAGCAACCTGGATAGAACTGGAGAGCATTATGCTAAGTGAAATAAGCCAGTCAGTAAAATACATGATCTCATGCATTTATGGATAACAAAGAACACTATAAACTGATGAACAAAAATAGATGCAGTGGCAGAGAAGCATTGAACAGACTGTCAAACGACAGTGGAAGGCTGGAGAAGGATGGAGCATGGGAGAAGGTAAGAGATCAACCAAAGGACTTGTATGCATGCATATAAGTATAAAAAATGGATGTAAGATATTGGGACGGGGTGAGGGCCTGTGTTAGGGTTTAAGGGGGGCTGGGAGAATGTTAATTGGGAAAAAAGGAGACATATGTACTACTATTTGTAATACTTTAAACAATAAAAAAATGGAAACTAAGAGAAATGACCAATTGGAAATGAAGAATGACATAGCAGTTATAAAGAACACATTGGAAGGAATACACAGTAGATTAGGGGAAGCCAAGGATTGGATCATTGAATTAGAATATTGGGTAGAAAACACACAATTGGCGAACCAAAAAGAAAAAAAATAATTAAAATTAATAAGACATCTTAAGGGTGCTGTAGAACAACATAAAACATAACAATATCCACATAATAGGAGTACCCAAAGGAGAAGAAAGTGAACAAGGGATAGAGAACCTCTTTGACAAATAATGGCATAAAATGCCCCTAACCTGGTGAAGGAAAAAGTCACAGAAGTTCAGGAGGCACACAGAATCCCAAGCAAGAAGAACGCAAATAGGCCCACACCCTGACACATCATAATTAAAATGTCAAAAATTAAAAAGAGAAAGCAAAAGGCAGCAAGAGAAAAGCAATTTATTAGCTATAAAAAAGTTCCCATAAGAGCACTATAATCAATATAGCCTCATATTGACACAAGAGCAGGCATATAGATTAATGGAAGAGAACAGAGACCCCAGAAATCAACCCACACCATTATACTCAATTAATATTTGACAAAGGAGGCAAGAGCATACAATGGAGTCCAGACAGTCTCTTCAATAAATGGTGTTATAGAAATTGGACAGATACATAACCAAAAAAATAAACCTAGATCAACAACTTACATTACAAACAAGAGTAAACTCAAAATGGATAAAATATTTAAATGTAAGTTGTGAAACCATAAAAATCCTAGAAGAAACAATAGACAGCAAAATCTCAGTACCTCTCATAGCAATATGCTTTGGAATAATACACCTCCTATGGCAAGGGAAACAAAACTGAAAATAAATAAATGGGACTACATCAACATAAAAAGTTTCTCCACAGTAAATGAAACCATCAACAAAATGAAAAAAGAGCCCACATTATGGGAAAATATAATTGGCAATGATACTTCTGATAAAGTGTTAATATCCAAAATATATAAGGAACTTATACAACTTAACAAAAGGAAGACAAACAATCCAATAAAAAATGGGCAAAGGACCTAGACACTTCTCCAAAGTGGACATACAGATGGTAAAGAGAGAGACATGTAAAAATGAAAAAGGCTTAGAGATAAAAAAAAAATGGCAGCAGTATAGGCAGACATGTCCTGAGCCTTATCCCGGAACTGAAAGAAAGAACAGCTAAGGATCACACGGGGAGTGTTTGTTGGCAAGTAAAGGGACAGCTCTACTCAAGGAGAAGGTGGGGGACTGCTGGATGGAGCTCCCCTGACCAGGCAGCCACCACTGCTGCTGGGTTCCTTCCCAGAGCCACCGGATCAGACGCAGAGACCACACCATCTGGAAGGGGAAAGTGGATGTTATTGGAAACCTGAAAATCTACAACTGCGGAACCCACTGAACACCTGTGAACCCCAGAACACCGGTCGCCAATTGGCGCAAACACATGGATTCAGAGGAGCTCTATAGTCTACCACGGAAAGGTCAGATTTCGTCTGGGATAAGGTGAGGTCTCTGGTCCTGGCAGGACAGATAAAAGCGAGCACTACAGGAGCTGGAGGACCAGGGGAAGTCTGCCCTTAGAAAAATCCATGGCTTTTGGGGCTGGCATGATCCCTGAATATGGAAGAGGGTCCTCAGAGCCGATAACAGAAAGAATTGCTAAAAAGCAACCCATTTTGATCTGACACAAAAGGACAGCCTAAATTTTTTTAAAGTGTGCTGGTTGCTTAGACGCTCGGGAGAAAAAAGGGCTGCGCAGATTGCTCGCAGACTCAGAGATTGTGCACTTGGGTTTTTTCCTCTTCAAAACCTTGCTTCTGATTACTAAGCCCAATACATAGGATCACCCAGCTGGGAAACGTAGGAGACTGCAGGGGAAAGTTGTTTTTCAGGAACCAGGGGATCAGAGCAGGGAGTGACCATAGGAGAACCAGTTCTGGGACAGCCCACTCCTATAAACCAGTATTGAGTGCTGCAGGGAAAGAAGGATCTAAGTAAAGGGTAGGGAGGACTTATATAGACCTGGAGATCAATCCAGAAACACTGCCACCCATGGGCTGAATCACAAATTGACCCTTTTGTAATCACAAATAAAGGAATACAAGAAATTAAGACACTGCCTGCATAAAAATCAGGACTGGCTTACAACACAGAGGAGCAGTGGAAGGCAGGGAACTGGAATACTGTCCTGACTGGGAAGCATGCATGCCAAACAGAACAATAGAGGAAGTGAATGACCTTCACTACTGCAGTTTATTTTACTTTTTTAATTTGAATTTTTTTCATCTTTTGCTTAAGAAACTTATTTTTCTTTTTTTCTCACTTGACTTTACCTTTTTAATTATTGTATTTTTATTTTCAATCAGTATTATCACTACTACTATTTTACCTTTTTAAGTGTCATTTTATTTTCGCTTTATTTTACTTTGGGATTAGTGTTCTACATTTTATTTTCATCTTTCCTTTAGCATCATTCTACTCTATCTAAACTCTACCTTTATGCCATCCTTCTCCTCCTAACTTGTCCCCTTTGTGTGTCCTGTTTCTCCTACCATTATCCTGCTTTAGATTTTCCCTATTCTTTATTTTACCACCTGTTAAAATTTCACCCTATGCCGAGACCGGTTTGGCTCATTGGATGGAGCGTTGGACTGCGGACTGAAGAGTCCCGGATTCGATTCCGGCAAGAGCATGTACCGTGGCTGCGGGCACATCTCCAGTAGGGGATGTCTCTCTCTCATCGATGTTTCTGACTTTCTATCTCTATCCCTTCCACTCTATAAAAAATCAATAAAATATATTTAAAATTTCACCCTACTAATATATCCAATCCCCTGCTTCAAGTCCATACACACCTCTCTCTTCTCTGTCCTCATTATCCAAAAATTGTTTTCTCTCTGTCTTTTTGTTGTTGTTTGCTTGAATGTTGATTATATTGATTTTTATGGTTTTTGTGAGATTGTTTTGCTTATTCTTTTGTTTTCCTTTTGTTTTCTTTGTTTTTGTTTGTTTTTTATTCTGTTTTCCCTCGCCTCGCTTGACATTAGTTATTGTTTGTAGTTTGTATTTATCTACAGGTACTTGCTCTGGCATTTCCTGGGATTAGTGGCTATTCTATTGGAGTTTTCTCCCCATATATATAGTTTTTCCCCGTTTTTTTTATTATTCTCTTTCTTTTCCATCTTACTTTTTTTTTCCTTTTCCCAATTTCATTATGGCACTCCTTTTTTTTCTCTTCTTTCTCTCCTATCCCCTAACTTGCCTCTCTCTTGTGGTCACCATTATTTGGGGTTATTAATATCTTGAATACATTTCTGTTCAGTGTCTTGCGTGTTGTACCTGGTTGTTTTATATTTTGTACCTTTTAATCAACACAGGAGAGAGAGAACTACATAACCAGACACCCAGAGAAGAGAGACCATGGGGAGACAAAGAAACAGCCCACATATGAAAGAAAAGCAGGCATCACCAAAAAAAAAAAAGTAAACAAAATGGAGGCAGGCAACCTGTCAGAGAAAGAACTTAAAGAAATGGTCATAAAGAGGCTGAAAAGAATGGAAAACAAATTCGACAATATGAGTAAAAACCAAGAGGAATTAAAGAAGAATCAAGAAGAAATGAAAAATGACATCATTGATATAAAGAATTCAATAGAAAGCATCAAGAGTAGACTAGAAGAAGCAGAGGACCACATCAGTGAGCTAGAAGACAAAGTGGGAAAAATACACAAGTAGAGCAGTTTCTAGAAAAAAAATTAAAAAGCAGGAAGAGAGTCTAAGGGAACTTTGGAACAACACAAAACAAAGCAACATCTGTGTAACAAGGAGTTCCAGAAGGAGAGGAAACTGAGAAAGTAATAGAAAACCTATTTGAACAAATAATGATAGAAAAATTCCCTAATATAGGGAAGAAAAAACCCACACAATTCCAAGAATCTCACAGAGTCCCAAGTGAAATGAACTCAAAAAGACTGACTCCGAGGCAAATTATAATTAAATTAGTGGTCTGGTGCATGAAATTCGTGTAGGAAGGGGGGTACCTTCAGCCCAGCCTGTACCCTCTCCAATCAGGGACCCCTTCGGTGATGTCTGACTGTTGCCAGTCAGACAACCCTCTCACAATCTAGGAACACTGGCTCCTAACTGCTCACTGGCATGCCTGCCTGATCACCCCTAAGTGTTCCCCTGATAGCCTGATTGCCCCTAACTGCCTCTGACTTGTCCCACACCTGGGATCCAGGCTTCCCTCCCTCTGGCCAGCAATAGGCACCCAGGACCTGGGCCAGCTTCACTCAGGCTGGGCCCAGCCTCAGGCAACCAGGATAACAGGGCATGTGGCCTAATCTCAGGGCCAGAAAGGGCCCCTGCCCCTTGAGGCACTGCCCCACCTTTTTCGCACCAGCGGTCCCGGCCACTCCATGCAGCGCCCATTCTGTTCCCTTGTGGAGCCCCATGGAGTGGCCTGGGGAGCGGATGCCATGATCCAGCAGTCCCAGCCACCCCACAGCACCTCACAAAGTAGCCTGGGGAGCGGATGCTGCACACCGATGGTCCCAGCCACTCTATATGGCGCCCACTCCATTCCCTCACGGGGCCCCACAGAGCAGCCTGAGGAGCAGATGCCACATGCCCGCAGTCCCAGCTGGAGTGCAGCACCCTGTGAAGCAGCAGCAGAGATGTGAGGGGCAGGGCTGTGTGGCACGTGGTCCTGCCCCTCACTCCTGATTGGCTGGTAGTGTAGCGAAGGTAAGGCTACATTAGCATATTACTCTTTTATTATATAGGATTGGCAAACACCAATGACAAAGTAATAATCTTAAAAGCTGCCAGATAGAAACAAAGTTACATTTAAAGGAACCACGATCAGACTAGCAACTGATTTCTCAACAAAAACTCATCAGGCCAGAAAGGAATGGAATGAAATATACAAAGTCATGCAAAGGAAGGATCTGAATTGAAGAACACTGTACCTAGCAAGGTTATCAATCAAAATTGAAGGTCAAATCAGGAGCTTCACATACTGAGGACTAAGAGAATTTACTACCACCAAACCAGCAATGCAAGAAATGCTGAACAGTCTGCTGTAAAGAAGAAGAAGAAGAAGAAGGAGAAGAAGAAGAAGAAGAAGAAGAAGAAGAAGAAGAAGAAGAAGAAGAAGAAGAAGAAGAAGAAGAAGAAGAGGAGGAGGAGGAGGAGGAGGAGGAGGAGGAGGAGGAGGAGGAGGAGGAGGAGGAGGAGGAGGAGGAGGAGGAAGAGGAGGAGGAGGAGGAAGAGGAGGAAGAGGAGGAGGAGTAAGGGGGAGGAGGAGAAGTAAGGGGGAGGAGGAGGAGGAAGAGGAGGAGGAGGAAGAGGAGGAGGAGGAAGAGGAGGAGGAGGAGAAAAAAGAAACAGGAAACGAAGAAGGAACACAGGGATAAAGAATAAAAATGGTGACAAGTACCTATCAATAATAACTTTAAATGTAAATGGATTAAATGCCCCAATCAAAAGACATAAGGTAATGGATTAGATAAGAAAACACGACGCATATATCTGCTGTCCATAAAGAACTCATCTCAGAAACAAGATGCACACAGACAGATTAGATCTCAAAGTGAAGGACATAACAAGAGATAAGGAAGGCCACTTAATAATAATAATGGAAGCAATCCAATGAGAAGAAATAACTCTGGTAAACATATACACACCCAATACAGGAGCACCCAAATACATAAAAAAAAAACTCCTGGAGGATATTAAGGGAGAGATTGACAGCAATACAATCATAGTAGGAGACTTTCATACCCCACTTTCTTTATGGGACAAATCCTCTAAACAAAAAATCAGCAAAGAAGAATTAATCCTATATGACTCACTAGACTAGATGAAATTAATTGACATCTTCAAAACATTTCAACTCAAAACCACAGAATATATATTCTTCTCCAGTTCTCATGGAACATTTTCAAAGATAGACCATATGTTGGGTCAAAGGCAAAGTCTCTCCAAATTCAAGAAGACAGAAATCATACCAAACATCTTCTCAGATCACAGTTGCATAAAGCTGGAAATCAACAAAAATAAAAACAATCCAAAGAAATCAAACACATGGAGACTAAACAGTGTGCTATTAAACAATGACTGGGTTACCAAAGAGATCAAGGAAGAGATAGAAAACATCATGGATACAAATGACAATGATATCACAACAATCCAAAATCTATGGGACACAATGAAAGCAGTTTTGAGAGGGAAGTTCATAGCTCTACAGTCCTATTGCAAAAAACAAGAAACAGCAGCAATAAATTATCTAACCCAACAACTCAAAGAGTTAGAAAGAAAGCAACAAGAAAAGCCCAGTGTAAGCAGAAGGAAGGAAATAGTAAAGATCAGAGCAGAAATAAACGACATCGAGACCAAAGAAACAATACAGAAGATCAACAAAACCAAGAGCTGGTTCTTTGAAAGGATAAACAAAATTAATGACCCTCTTACCAGGCTCATTAAGAAGCAGAGAGAGATGACACAAATAAAATCAGAAATGAAAGCGGTGGAGGGGGGAAGTGGCTGGGGAGAGGTCAACAGAGAAGCAAGTAGACATATGTAATGCATTAAACAATAAATAATTTTTTTAAATATATAGGGAGGCAGCAGAAAGGCAGAGAACATAAACCTGGGAAAGAATCACTAAAAAAAAGGTAAAGCTGTTCTTAGGCTGCCTATATTTTTAACCCAAGGGATTTAGAAATGGTCAAAATAGGAAGATGGTGTCTGACAAACTCAGATTCCAATCTAGTGACACCACTTACTAGTTGGGTATTCTTAGTAAAGGCATTTTATTTCAATCTAAAAAAGGAATAATAATACCATATTGCACTGTTAAATACTAAATGAGATAATATGTATTGAAGTAACGAGCATAGAGGTTAGCCCATAGAAGACGCCTGAAGTTAGGGTTTTCTTGAAACCCCAGACTCCACTAACCTACAAGCCAGCTCCGAGGCATTGGCACCTGGAACAGGGTTGACAATTGAATTTAGAGAGGCATTTGGTTACAAGGAATTCTGATTTCACCTTTTGTTTATGGATGTTGACTCAATAAAAATACCTTTCCTAGCTGTAGATAAAGACCTTCAATGACTTCCAGCTATCATAGTCTTTAATCAGACATGGGATATCAAGCTGAGAACACTGATGCTCTAGGCAAGGGGGAGAATAACTTCAATTTAATGGAAAATGAAAGGACCTTTCCAAGTATAGATGTGGAGATCTATTAATGGAGGTATCAAAGATGAGTCCAGTTCTTTTATTTTATATATAAGGAACTTGAAATCCAGAGAAGGGAAGGGAATTACCCAAAGGTACACAGTGAAAGATGAGACAAGAACCCAAATATTTGACTCTCAGTCATATGCAAATATTAGGAACCTGGAAGTAGTGTTAGGGTAACAATGGCAGAGAGAGGATGGGTCAGATAGAAGATTGAAGAAGAAAATTGTGGGTAACTTACTTCATAGTTTAGAGACCAGCTGTTTGACCTTAAGTGCCAAACTTAAGTGGAATAATACAGGCATATCTTTTTTTACTGCACTTCACTTTATTGTACTTCACAGATGCTCCATCTTTTTACAAATTAAAGGCAAGACCCTCAATTAGTAAAAAGATGATGACTCTCTTATTGTGATACTTTATTGCAGTGATAGAACTAAAACTCCTAACATCTCCAAGATATGCCTAACTATTAACATACAGTCCTGGAAGGATTAAATCAGATTGAAGTACCTAGAAGTGAATTTGGCCCATAGTAGATTTACAATAAATTATAAATTATAAGTAATAAAAATTTAAAAATTGGAGAATGTATCAGAATCACCTAAAAGGTTTGTTAAATGCTTATTTCTGGGCCCCAACCCTAGCACTTCTGCTTCAGAATTAGTATTTTTAATAAGCTCCCAGGTAATGCTGAAACTGATGGCCATGAACCACACTTTGAAATCTTTTGAGTAAAGGAGTCAATGAAAACCCATATGAGCCTCTTTTTTAGTTGCTAATCAAATATGGGAAATATAAGACATGGTGGGCAAAAGTAGGTTTACAGTTGTTTGTATGGAAAATAATACAATAATCTAAAATAAGAAAAGCATAATATGCAAGTTGACCAAACAGCAGAATGACCATCTGGACGACCATGCTATGTATGACGCCCAATGGCGCCAGGCCAGCCAAGGCAGGCGCGATGTGATTAGTCGGGAGCCGGCCATTGCCTCACGGTCACCCTAGAGAGAAAAGCCCAAGCCATTGGCCAGCGGGGTGATCAATCAGAGGGCTCCATGATCACCCCAAAGAGAGAGACCCAGGCCACTGACCAGCAGGCTGTGTCAGGTGGGTAGGGCCTCCATCTGTGGGCACCATCCATCACCCTAGACACTGTGGCAGGTGGACAGGGCCTATCTCTTTGGGGCGATTGATGGTGGAGCCCTGCGATTGATTGATCGATCACCCCAAAGTGGGAGGCCCAGGGTACCTGGCTGGAATCTCTGTAGCAGGTATCCTGGGGCTCCCTCTATAGGGCTGACAGATTGAGAAGCCCCAGCCAGGTGGGCAGGCCTATCTCTTTGGGGTGATTGATCACAGGATGCTCAAACTGTGAGAGGGAGCAGGCCAGGCTGAAAGAAACCCCCCTGAAGTGCACAAATTTTATGCACCAGGCTTCTAGTTGATAAATAATAATATAAGAATAAACTCTGTATTTTGCACACTCACAATTGTAAACCTACTTTTGTCCCACCTTATAAATGCACTTTAAAATATGAAAAATATGAAAACAACTAAACCTATAGCTTTGGAAAATGTTTTCACATTTTGGACCACAGTTTCACTGTATACAAAAGAAGGTGTTTAAATTAGGAAATCCTAACGTCTCATATGACTCTGAAATGTTAAGTTCCTACAGAAAAAAAACATTGGTAGCATAGGTATTGAACAGTTTCACAACACAAATACCAGGTAGTTAGCCCATTCAGTTGCTAGCTCTGTAAGCTATTGTTGCATCCTCCTTACTCCCCTACAGCCACTCTATAACACAAAATTCCTTACAATAAGACACTAGGCTAAGTCCCTACCAACTTAATGGGAATTGTTACTTAAGGATTAAGCTGGAATCTCAGCCATTGCTCTTCTGAAAGCTGAAAAGATTGCATAGTTAAACTATGTCTAGGGAACAAAAAAGAAGCTATTCATGGTCTCTGAACACATGATTATGTTTCAGTTCCAAATGCTTATACATTTTCATCTGCTTTCATTCTTGGAAATGTGATTACCTTGTTTTAGGATTATGGCAAGAGAAAAATATTGAACTGTGAGAATCTTTCCATTTCTGTTTTGAATCGTGTACTCTGGAAATATCCCTGGAATATTAGGAATGATTGATGATTTTGTGATTATGTTTCATAGGAATGGGCAATATAACTGAACAGGTGCAGAGGACTGGAAAAAGTACTGTATGAATCCAAAAGATTTACTTCCAAAAACTGCTTCTGCTACAGCCTGTACATTAATTAGTTATTTCACTTTTCTGACTCATTTCCTTATCTGCAAAATAAAGGAGTTGCATAAATCCAGAATGGCTGACCTTGCCCTAAAAAATTAAAGTGAGTTGTATGACACCCTCAAAAGTGAGAAAAAATAAAATAAATAATTTGATGACAGCAGAAAGAAAAACAACAGAGGAATGTAAAATGAAAATCCCTCTCTCTTTTCCAACTCCCCAGAATTAATTAATGCTAACAGGTCCTGGTATTAATTTTTTGGACATTTTTTTCATGCATATATAAATATACATGTAATTGTTTGTATTTTAAAAGGATAAATATATAAATGCATATATAAAAACAAATTTTAAAATTAACAGTCATATTTTTGTACAGCACTATATCTTTTTGTACTAGTTAATTATTTAAAAGATAAATCCCTAGGAGTGGAATTAAATTTAACATATGATATTGTTAACGTAAAAAAAATATTGAAACCTGTAAAGAATTTTTGTGAGTTTATTTGAGCCAAACTGTGGACATATGCTGGGAAGCAGAACCTCAATGAATTGACATAATGCTCCGGGAGAATGGCAGGTTACATTTGTATTTATACCTTATAATCAAAGGAGGGACATAAGTGGGTTACATGAAATCCATTGGTGTAAGATTAAAGAGGTGGGATAAAGCAAAGCAGAGGAAACCCCTGGGATTGGATAAAAAGTAAATGATGGACACATACTTAGGTGGATGCAGGAAAAATGAACATGATAATGAAGGAATTTGTGGCATTTGTCCTGGCACCCACCACATTTGGTTGTGCCCCAGGGGTTCCAGAAAGAGGGAAGTTACAAGTTACCCAGACATTTCAAGGGTATATTATCATAGATGCAAAAAGACAGATAGGCTCAGTTAAGGTAAAGGTTGACCTTGCCAGTGAAGATATTGGCCTAGGATGTAACTGTCCACCATAACTGTGTTTAGTTAGTTTAATTTCAGACCATCCTTTGTGGTTACTTTATGTCTCTGAGTTTGCAAGACTGTCTGTCATGCAGGCCTCCCCTGAGCTTGTCAGATTAGCATGTGGCCCCTTTCATCCACAATAATTTAGTTATTATGCCATATAAGTATTTCTTGGTGTCTTTTCCAATCTCTTTTAATAATGTTCCGTAGTTTTTCAGTGTATAGAGCCATCACATTCCTTAATAAGTTTATTCCTAGGTATTTTTATTCTATGGATTACATTGTATGAATAGAACATGTTTTGTAGACATAAAGGTTGTATCTGCTTACGGCTATTAAGAATAATGCTGTTGCGCCCCAGAAGATGACTGGTTACCCAGAGACGGGTAAGATTCCTCAGGGAAGGAACAACCTAAGACAGGCACAGTTGCAGAGGGGCCAACAGGAGAGAACTAAAAGGTCAACAGAGGTGGGGCACAGACCCTCACCCACAAACCTTGCAGGGGCTTGAATTCTCACCCCTCCTGAGGGAGGTCTCCTGCCCCCACGGCTGCTTCACCTCCCTCGCACAACTCAGACCGGGACCCAGGTGGCAGACAGAGACTCGGCCACCAATAGCTGCTCTATATCTAAATTCTGTCTATTACCAGGAATGCTCAGGACCTACTAAAAAATGCAAATATTCCTTTCCACTAATATTTACAGGGTAAACTAAGATTTCTGCTTGAGTATTAAAATTGACAGTAAAGTAGTAATCAAGTTTTCAGATTAATTTAAATTGGCCAAGTGAAATAAGTGAACACACAAGAAAATCTAAGTGTACTGGACAAAAAGCTTTTCCAAAAACATTAACTAAAATATCTATTAGTAGTTCATCTCACTGTAAAATTGTGTAACATCCAAAGAACCTAAAGCAGTCATATTTGTGTGCAAAAATTTAAATTTAAAATTACCAAGACTGTAAGATAAAATTTCCAAAAGCCCTCATTAATCAAAAAAAAGGGGGGGAGTGGGGTAATGTCATGTAAGGAAAAATATTCTGTAAGTAAAATACATGTAGAAAATTCTTACTCCATAAAAGTAATTTCCATTTGTAAAGCCAACAGCAGGACACCCATGAAAAAAACACATATGGTGTCAAAATAAGCCAAAGGAAAATCATTCAGGCAAAAATAAAAAGAATCCCACGTCTATTTTGCAGAGAGGATCCCTTTGTTAACTATTGGTTGAGAATGTGTTTGTGTGTTTTCAGAGAACAACTCCAAGACCATGTGGGTTCCTGCGACAGTGAGGAACTAACGGTTCTGTTCCAGTCACGAGGATGGTCCAGAGATGGGGGACACTGATGACACCTTGCCATGCTAGCAGTCAGCAACTGTGCATGGCTGCAGGTGGCCCAGGACCAAACCAAAGAGGATGGATCTTGCATTGCCACCACGTGTCCACCATCTGGATACCATTGCTGACATGTACACATAAAGAACTATTTGACATTGAAACTGGGACTCAGAACAGTTGGACATTGAAACTGAGACTGAAACATTTTTTGTTCTTATACATTTATTTCTAGTATGCATTGGCAAGATATTTTTTGAAGAAAAGAAACAGGGAAGAGTGATTGATATAGAGGCCGGGTGGCCTTGAACAGGCTGTCAAGCTACAGGGGGAAGGCTTGGGTGGATGGGAGGCGGATGCTGGGGGAGATCAACCGAAGGACTTGTATGCATGCATATGAGCATAACCAATGAAAGAAACACTGGGGCAGGGAGGGGGGCAGGTGGGGACATGTGCTGGGGGGTAAGGAAGACTGCGAGAAGGATATTGGGGGGTGAAAGGAAAACATATGTACTACTATTAAATATAAGTTATACTGCAAAAAAATCAATAAAAATATATTTTAAAAAAGAATAATGCTGTTGCCGTAGCTGGTGTCTCTCATTTGCTTAGAGCAGTGGTCAGCAACCTGTGGCTGCAGTTTGGCGCTCTGTTGACTAATGAGTTTGCTGTCCACTGTCATATTCTACCCTTTACTTCTTTACACACAATATGCCACAACTGCCTAATCCTCACGGCTTCCAGCTACACAGTAACATTTAGTATAGTCCAGTGGTTGGCAAACTCATTAGTCAACAGAGCGGCAAACTGCGACTCTAGAGCCGCCTATGGCTCATAAGCCGCAGTTTGCCAACCACTGGCATAGAGCATCATCCTGTATTCCCAAAAGGTTATGGGTTTGATTCCTGATTGCCAGACTTAGGGGAGGTAACTGATCAATGTTTCTCTCCCACATAGATATTTCTCTATCTCACCCTTCCTCTCTCTCTAAAAAAGTCAATAAACAACCCTGATACCCAAGGACTGAAAGTGGAGACCACGTAGAGACTGCTAAGAGGGGCAGAGGCACAAAAGGCCTGGCCAAGCGTCCAAAGATAACTGAAGTTCTGGAGAGATATCTCAGCTGTGGGGGGGGCTGCCACTGAGAACTCTTGGAGCTAATCCCCAAGCTGGGCCCCTCAGTAGAAAGCACCACAACTGAGAAGGGTACTCACATAACATCTGGTTGGGAAAAGCAGCAGGGTTTCTGTCAGCCAGGGTGTGACAACTGAAAATTCAGGCACCCTCTTAAACACACGAAATTCCCTGTGGAGACACCCACCTTGTGCTCTGACAGAGGGAGGACAGAGTGTACTGGAGCTGTGTGAGCAGACACCAGGGTTGGGGACTGAGGGGTTAGAGCTCAGAGAGAAGACAACTCCAGTGGCCTATGCTGAGTCATGCCCTCACCCAGCTGAGAACATTTCCCCCATTGAGACATTTGTCTTAAAGGGGAGGGGGGAGAATATTGAAAAACACCTTGCCCTGAGGCCACTTAAGAGATTAAAAGTAACAATTAGCCTTCAGACTGAAGCAACAGCCCCATCTTGTTGAAAAATTTCTCACCACACCTGAGGACAATTGCCTGGGGACAATTCAGGTCAGAATTCCATCAGTCCATTTGCAGAGGCTGCCTATGGAGGCTTTGAGTCTTTGCCTTATCTGCTTAGTCAGAAACAGCATTTTACACTGTCCCACACTAGAGACTGAGAGGCATACAGGATCTACCTAATCCATAATCATAAACCCAAACAGACAGCCAAAATGAGGAGACAAAGAAACAACCCCAACCCAAATGAAAGAACAATAGAATTTTCCAGAAGAGATCAATGAAGCAGAGATAAGAAATTTAGCTGAAACAGAGTTCAGAGCAATGATGGTAAACATGCTGCACAGCATGAAAAAAGATATAGTAACTATGAAAACAGAATAGTCAGAAATAAACAATCATATAACACAAAGAATACATTGGAAGGAATACACAGCAGATTAGGGAAGCTGAGAATTGAATCAGTAAATTAGAAGACAGGGTTGAAAAAAATCAATCATAGAAATAAAAAGAAAAAAACACAATTAAAAAACAGGAATATAGCTTAAGGGAGCTGTGGAAATAATGTGAAATATAGCAATATTAGAATAATAGGCATATCAGAAGAGGCAGAAAAAGAGGAAGGGATAAAGAAAGTGTTTGAAAAAAAATAATGGCAGACAACTTTCCTAATCTGGTAAAGGAAAAAGTCACACAAGTTCAGGAGGCACAGAGAACCCCAAGCAAGAAGAACCCTAACAGGACCATACCAGACACATCATAATTAAAATGCCAAAAATTAAGGAAAGACTCTTAAAGGTATGAGAAAAGAAAACTTACTTACAAAGGAGCTCCCATAAGGCTGACACCTGATTTCTCATCAGAAACTCTACAGGCTAGAAGGGAATGGCATGAAGTACTCAAGGTAATGGAAAGCAGGATCTAAAATCAAGATTACTATATCGGGGGGGGGGGCGGACAATGGGGTAATATCATGTAAGGAAAAATATACTATAAGTAAAATACATGTAGAAAATTCTTACTCCAGAAAAGTAAATTTCATTTGTAAAACCAACTGCAGGACACCCATGAAAAAACAAACATGGTGTCAAAATAAGCCAAAGGAAAGTCATTTAGGCAAAAATAAAAAGAAACCCAAGTCTATTTTGCAGAGATGATCCTTTTGTTAACTTTTGGTCGAGAATGCGTTTGTGTATTTGCAGAGAAAAACTCCAAGACCATGTGGGTTCCTGAGACAGTGAAGAACTGACGGGTCTGTTCCAACCACGAGGATGGTCCAGAGATGGGGGGACACTGACAGCACCTTGCCATGCTAGCAGTTGGCAGCTGTGCGTGGCAGCAGGGGGCCCAGGACCATACCAGAGAGGATGAATCTTGCATTGCCACGATGTGTCCACCATCTGGATACCAGTGCTGACATGTACACTTAAAGAACTATTTGAGACTGAATCTGGGACTCAGAACAGTTGGACATTGAAACTGACACTCAAACATTTTTTTTTTTGCTATTATACGTTTGTTTCTAGTATGCAGAGGCAAGATATTTTTGAAGAAAAGAAGCAAGGAAAAGTGATTGTTATAGAGGCAGGGTGGCCTTGAATAGGCCGTCAAGCTACAGGGGGAAGGCTGGAGTGGATGGGAGGTGGATGCTAGGGGAGATCAACCGAAGGATTTGTATGCATGCATATGAGCATAACCAATGAATGAAAGACTCTGGGGCTGGGAGGGGGGCAGGTGGGGACATGTGCTTGGGGGTAAGGGAGGCTGGGGGGAGGATGTTAGGGGGTGAAAGGAAAACATATGTACTACTATTAAATATGTTATATTGTAAATAAAAAATAATTTAAAAAATTTAAAAAAAGATTACTATGTCCAACAAGGCTATCATTCAAAATAGGTGATAAAATTAAGAGCTTTCAAGCCAAAAAAGGTTAAAGGAGTACATAACCACCAACCAACATTAGAAGAAATGCTAAAAGGACTGTTGTAATGAGAAGAAATAGAGAGAGAAACCTACGCATACAGAATTAAAATGGCAATAAATAAGTGCTTATCTATAATAAAAAAAGCATAATATGCTAATTAGACCAGATATACTTCCAGATTTACCTTAAGGGTGAAGCTGGGGCTTCAAGGGAAGCCTGGGTCCTGGGTGCCTGCCAGCATCCAGAGGGAAGCCGGTGCTGGCAGCCAGGGGAAGGAAGGTCTACTCTTGTACAAATTTTGTGCATTGGGCCTCTAGTTAATAATAATCCTAAATGTAAATAAATTAAATGCTCCATTGAAAAGGCATAAGGTAGCTGAATGGATACAAAAACATGACCCAACTATATGCTGTCTACAAGAGGCCCACCTCAGAACAAAGGACGCACACAGGATGAGAGTGAACAAGTGGGAAAAATTTCTATACAAATGGGAAAAAAAGCTAGAGTAGCAATACTACTATCAGACAAAATAGACTTTAAAATGAAGGCCATCAAAAGAGACAACAAAAGTCACTATATAATACTAAAGGAATCGATCTAACAAGAGGACATAATTTAGTCAGAAACAGTTAACATATACATATGCACCCAAAGTAGTCCTGAGAGGGAAGTGAAAAACACTAGATGCCTACCTTAAAACAAAATAGCAATAAATTATTTAACCCTTAGTAGTAACTTAAAGAACTAAAAAGAGGATAATAAGAAAATCACAGAGGGAGTAGAAGAAAGGAAATAGTAAATATTAAAGCAGAAATAGACAACATAGAAACTAAAAAAAAAATCAACCAAACCAAGAGCTGGTTCTTTGAAAGTATAAGCAAAATTGATAAACCATAGTGAGACTCACCAAAAAAAAAAAAAAAAAAAAAAAAAAAAAAACCAAAACAGAGAGAACTCAAATAAATAAAATCAGAAATGAAAATGGGGAAGTAACCACTGACACCACAGAAAAACAAAGGATTGTAAGAAAATACTATGAACAGCTATAACCAGCAAGTTGGACAATGTGGATGAAATAGACAAATTCTTAGAAAAATACAATTTCCTGAAACTGAATTAGAGGAATCAGAAAACCTGAATGGACAAATAACAACTGATAAAATAGAAGCAGTAATTTTAAAAAGGCCCAGCCAGCAAAATCCCAGGACCTGACAGCTTCACATTAGAGTTTTATCAAACATTCAAAGAATACCTAATACCTCTACTCCTCAAATTATTTCAGAAAATCCAAGAGCAAAGAACACTTCCAATCTCTTTTTATGAGCCCAGCATTATCCTAATTCCAAAACCAGATAAAGACACTACAAAGAGAGAAAATTATAGACCAATATCCCTGATGAATCTAGATGCTAAAATCCTCAACAAAATATTAACAAATCGCATCTGGCAATATATTAAAAAGGTCATAAACCATGACCAAGTGGGATTTATTCCAGGGATGCAAGGCTGGTATAATATTCACAAATCAACAAATGTAATACATCACATAAAAATATTGAAAGACAAAAATCATATGATTATATCAATAGATGCAGAGAAAGCATTCAACAAAATCCAACACCCTTTTAAAAATTTATTAATTTCATATAGGAAGAGAGAGAGATAGAAAAAACTAAATTGTCAAAAACTAAAAGCATTTCCCCTAAGAACAGAAAAAGATAGGATATCCACTTTCATCCTCTTACTCAACATAGTACTAGAAGTCCTAGCCACAGCAATCAGACAAGAAGAATAAATGAAAGGCATCCAAGTTGGAAAGGAGGGAGTAAGACTCTCATTACTTGCAGATGACATGATATTGAACAAAGAAAACTGTAAAGACTCCATCAGAAAAGTACTAGTCCATCTGGCATGGCTCAGTGGCAAACCAGGTGGTCATGGTTTGATTCCCAGTCAGGGCACAAGCCTGAGTTGCAGGCTCAATCCCCATTGGGGTTGTGCAAGAGACAGCCTATCAATGATTCTCTCTCATCATTGATGTTTCTATCTCGCTCTTCCTCTCCCTTCTTCTCTGAAAAACAAAATTAAAAAATACTAAATTTAATAAATAAATTTGGCAATGTAGCATGATACAAAATCAACACCCAAAATCAATGGCTTTTTATACACCAGTAATGAATTCTCAGAAAGCGAAACTAAACAATCTCATTTACCATTGCAACAACAAAAAAATAAAATAATTAGAAATAAACTTAACCAATGAGGCAAAAGACCTGTACTCAGAAAACTATAGGATATTGAATATATACAAGTGGAAGAATATACTGAGTTTATGGATTGGTAGAATCAACATCATTAAAATGCCCATACCACCTAAGGCAATCCACAGATTCAATGCAATCCCTATTAAAATACCAATGGCATATTTTACAGAGATAAAACAAATACTCCAAAAATTTATATGGAATCATAAAAGACCCCAAATAGCTGCAGCAAATTTGAGAGAGAAAAGCAAATTTGGAGGAATCACAATACCAGATTTCAAGTTATATTACAAACCCACTGTAATCAAAACAGCTTGGTACTGGCACAAGTACAGAGACATATAGTTCAATGTAACAGAATAGAGAACCTAGAAATAATACCAAGACATTATGCTTAATTAATACTTCACAAAGGATGCAAGAGCATACAATAGAGTCAAGAGTTTCTTCAATAAATGGCATTGAGAAAATTGGACAGATACATGCAAAAAAATGAAACTAGAACACCCACTAACATAACACCATACACAAGAATAAACTCAAAATAAATAAAAGACTTAAATATAGATAATGAAACTATAATAATCCTAGAATAAACCACAGGCAGACAAATCTCAGACATCTCTCATAGCAATATGTTTATAGATACATCTCCTAAAGCAATGAAAATTAAGAAGAAAATAAATAAATGGAACTACATTTTTAAAAAAAAAGCTTCTGCACAGCAAAAGAAACCATCAACAAAACAAAAAGAGAGCCCACTGTATGGGAGAACATATTTAGCAATGATACATCTGATAAAGGGTTAATATCCAAAATATATAAAGAACTCATACAACTTAACAACAACAAAAAAGACACACACGCAATACCACCTCACACCTGTAAGAATGGCTATCACCAACAAATGGCAAGAGCTGGTGAGGATGCAAAGAAAAAGGAACCCTCATGCACTGCTGGAGGGAATGCAGACTGGTGCAGTCACCTTGGAGAACAATATGGCGTTTCCTCAAAAAACTAAAAATGGAACTCCCATTTGATCCAGTGATCCCACTTCCAGGAATATATCCCAAGAAACCAGAAACACCAATCAGAAAGGATATATGCACCCCTATGTTGATAGAAACACAGTTCACCATAGCTAAGATTTGGAAACAGCCTAAGTGCCCATCAGCAGTTGAGTGGATTAAAAAACTGTGGTACATCTACACAATGAAATACTACACTGCAGTAAAAAAGAAGGAGTTCTTACCATTTGCAACAGAATGGATAGAACTAGAAAGAATTATGCTAAATGAAATAAGCCAGTCAGAGAAAGATAATTACCACATGACCTCACCCATTTATGGAATATAATGAACAACATAAACCAATGAACAAAAACAGATCCAGAGACAGAAAAACATCGATCAGACCATCAAACCTCAGAAGAAAGGTAGGAGAGGGTGAGGGTAAGAAGAAGAGATCAACCAAAGGACTTGTATGCATGCATATAATCAAAACCAATGGACACAGACAACAGTGGGGTGAGGGTATGAGTGGGGGGATGGGGAGGAATGTGGGAATAAGGACATATATATAACACCTTAATCAATGAATAAATTAAAAAAAACAAAATCCTATCTAATAAAAGAGTAATATGCAAATTGGATGTACCTCTGCTACATTGCGAGCCATTCCCACCAGCCATGCTCACCAGCCAATCAGGAGTGAATATGAAAATAAACCCAACCAAGATGGCTGCTGGCCACAGAGAGCAGAAGGGAGGCTTGGGTTTCCCCAGCAATAGAGGAAGCCAAGCTTTCTGCCTGCCCTTGCTGGCTTAGGTCTTCACTCAATGCTACAAAGTTTCAATCCCAGAATATAATGATGGGAGCCATAGGGCTGGAGAGAGCAGGAGGCTTGAGTTGCACCGAGAGATGGAGGAAGACAATCTTTCCACCTGCCCTGGTTAAGGCTACAAAGTTTCAATTATAGAAGGTAAATAATTCCCAAGAGAAATGGCTATGGCCATGAAGAGAGCAGAGTCTTTGCTCCGCTCCAGGCTACAAAGTTTCATTTGTAGAACATAAATTAATCCCAGAGACCAAGGCCTCCTCTTAGGTCGTTGGGGGTGTGGCCGGCCTGCAAACCACCACAGGCCCTTCACCCAAGCCGCCCACACTCCAAGGGAACATCCACCCTCATCCAGGACACTCTTCAGGACAAACAAGCAGGCCCCCACCCATGCACCAAGCTCTATCACATCTAATAAAAGAGTAATATGCAGGCTGACAATCACCCCAACACACAAGATGGCTGCTCCCATGTGGTCAAAGAATCTGCCTTCATGTTGACACAAGATGGCCACCACAAGATGACCAGCAGGGGAGGGCAGTTGGGAGGGACCAGACCTGCAAGGGAGGGCAGTTGTGGGTGATCAGGCCAGCATGGGGGGGCAGTTGGGAAGGACCAGGCCTGCAGGTGAGATTAGTTAGGGGTGACCAGGCCAGCAGGCAAGGGAAGTTAGGGGTAAACAGGCTGGCAGGGGAGCAATTGAGCATCAGTCAAGCTGGCAGCGGAGTGGTTAGGAGGTGATCAGGCTGGCAGGCAGAAGTGGTTAGGGGGTAATCAGGAAGGCAGGCAGGTGAGCAGTTGGGAGCCAGCAGTCCTGCATTGTGAGAGGGATGTTCTACTGCCTTTTAGGCCCAATCCTACCAGGATCAGGCCTAAACAGGTAGTCGGACATCCTCAAAGAGTACCAGATTGGAGAGCATGCAGGCTGGGCTGAGGAACACTCCCCACCCGCCCCCCACCTCTCATGCATGAATTTTGTGTCCAGGCCTCTAGTAATAAAATAATAAAATAAAATAAAAACAGATCCAGAGACACAAAAACTTCGGTCAGACCATAAAACCTCAGATGGGAAGTAGGGGAGGGTAAGGGTAAGGGGGAAAAATCAACCAAAAAAACTTGTATGCATGCATATAAGCCTAACCAATGTACACAGACAACAGGGGGGTGAGGGCATGAGTGGGAGTGAGAGGGGCAATGGGGTTTAAGGACACATATGTAATACGTTAATCAATAACGAAATTTTAAAAAAGAAAGACAATCCAATGAAAAAATAGGCAAAGGACCTAAATAGATACTTATTGAAAGAGGACATACAGATGGCCAAGAGACATATGAAAAATGTTCAAAGTCACTAATCATCCAAGAGATGCAAATCAAAATGACAATGAGGTACCATCTCACACCTGTCAGAATGACTAACATCAACAAATCAACAAATGACAAGTTCTGACAAGTATGTGGAGAAAAGGAAACCTTAGTGCACTTCTGGTGCGAATGCAGACTGGTGCAACCATATGGAAAATAGTATGGAGTTTCCTAAAAAAATTAAATATAGCCCTAATCAGTTTGGTGGATAGAGCCTTGGCCTGCAGACTGAAAGGCCCTAGGTTCAATTCCAGTCAAGGGCATATACTGTGGTTGCAGGCACATCCCCAGTAGAAGGTGTGCAGGAGGCAGCTGATCAATGTTTCTCTCTCATCGATGTTTCTAACTCTCTATCCCTTTCCCTTCCTCTCTGTAAAAATCAATAAAATACATATATTTTTTAATTGAATATAGATCTGCCATTTGACCCACTGATCCCACTTCTGGGAATATGTCCTAACAAACCCAAAGCACCAATCAGAAAGAATATATGCATTCCAATGTTTATCACAGCTCAATTTCCAAGAGCTTACATCTGGAAACAGCCCAAGTGCCGATCAGTAGATGAGTGGATTAAAAAAAAACCCTGTGGTACATTTATACCATAGAATACTATGCAGCAATTTTAAAAAAGAATGTATTTGAGACAGCAAGTAGGGACCTGGAAAGTATCACGTTAAGTGAAATAAGTCAGAGAAAGACAAGTATCACATGATCACATTCATATGAGGACACTAAATAACAAAATAAACTGATAAACAGAGTGGATCCAGAGAATCGAAGCATGGAACAGAATGGGGAATATCTGAGGGAAGGCAGAGGAGGTTGGGTGAGTGGGAGGTAATCAACCAAAAACCTTGTATGCATATATGCATAACCCACAGACACAGACAATAGGGTGCTGAAGGCCTGGGGCAGGGAGTTGGGGTGGAGGGGTAGGCTGGACTGGGTCAATGGGGGGGGGGAAGGGCACATGTGTAATACTTTCAACATTAAATAATTATTTAAAAACTAGATGCTCAGTGCACAAAATTGTGCGTGAATAGGGTCCCTAGGCCTAGCCTGCAATCAGGGCCATTTTCTGCCCACTTCCTAGTCACTGGCCACTGCTGCTGCTGCCAGCCACCTGGTTCCCCTCACAGGCTCTTGTCCCACCCTGCTACAACCAGCCAGCCAGTTCCCCTCACAGGCCCCCATCCTTCCCAGCTGCCACCACTAGCTACCTGGTTCCCCTCACCAGCCCTGGGTCCCACCCCACTGTTGCCGCCAGCCACCTGGTTCTTCTCACCAGCCCCTCACCTCAAAGTGACTGATTGGGTTATTATGCTTATGGTCTGGCCTTTTATTATATAGGATATACCCTGTGTGGCCAGATTATTATGATCTCTGAATGCATAATAATCTGGTCACTCAGTGTGTGTGTGTGTGTGTGTGTGTGTGTGTGTGTGTATTAGAGGTCTGGTGCATGAATTTATGCACATGTGGGGTCCAGTCAGCCTGGCCATGAGGGGGGGCACATGGGTGATTGACTGGTCTGCCTGCTATTCCAATTCCTGGTCAAGGGGACAATTTGCATATTAGCCTTTTATTATATAGGATATACACTGAAAAAATCAGAAAATGGGTTGAAAATTATAAAATTAGTGCATTGAAGGGGGTGTTCCCTGAGCCCAGCCTGTCCCCTCTTACAGACTGGGAACCCTCAGTGGATGTCCTACTGACTGCTTAGGTCATGGGGAGCAGGCTTAAGCTGCAGTCTGGCCTCTCTGTGTGGGAGGCAATCAGGCTAATCAAGGGAATGCTCCAGCCCCATCACCCCGCTGCTGCAGCCACTGCCCACCACCACAGCCCCGAAGGTGTTATCATCAACACGGACCCCAGTACTTTCACCATGAAAAATGACAACTTTCTTCAGGCATTTTTATTTTTTCTTTATTTTTTTCCATTTTTACATTTATTTTTTTTTAATTTTATTTACAATATAACTTATATTTAATAGTAGTACATATGTTTTCCTCCCCCCCCAATATCCTCCCCCCAGCCTCCCCTACCCCCAAGCACATGTCCCCACCTGCCTCCCTCCCCACCCCCAGAGTCTTTCATTCATTGGTTATGCTCATATGTATGCATACAAGTCCTTCGGTTGATCTCCCCCAGCATCTCACTCCCCTCCACTCCAGCCTTCCCCCTGTAGCTTGACAGCCCGTTCGAGACCACCCTGCCTCTATATCAATCACTCTCCCCTGTTTCTTTTCTTCAAAAATATCTTGCCTCTGCATACTGAAAACAAACGTATAAGAGCAAAAAAAGTTTGAGTGTCAGTTTCAATGTCAAATAGTTCTTCATGTGTACATGTCAGCAATGGTATCCAGATGGTGGACACATCGTGGCAATGCAAGATCCATCCTCTCTGGTATGTTCCTGGGCCGCCTGCAGCCACACACAGCTGCCGACTGCTAGCATGGCAAGGTGTCGTCAGCGTCCGCCCTCTCTGGACCATCCTCGTGGATGGAACAGGCCCATCAGTTCCTCACTGTCGCAGGAACCCACATGGTCTTGGAGTTGTCCTCTGCAAACACACAAACACATTCTCGACCAAAGGTTAACAAAGGGATCCTCTCTGCAAAATAGACTTGGGATTCTTTTTATTTTTGCCTAAATGACTTTCCTTTGGATTATTGTGACACCATGTGTGTTTTTTTTTTATGGGTGTCCTGCAGCTGGTTTTACAAATGGAATTTTCTTTTCTGGAGTAAGAATTTTCTACATGTATTTTACTTATAGGATATTTTTCCTTACATGATATTACCTCATTGTTCCCCACACCCCTTTTTTTGGTTAATAGGGGCTTTTGGAAATTTTATCTTGCAGTCTTGGTAATTTTAAATTTTAATTTTTGCATACAAATATTACTACTTTAGGTTCTTTGGATGTTAGGCAATTTTGCAGTGAGATGAACTACTAATAGATAATTTAGTTAATGTTTTAGGAAAAGCTTTTTGTCCAGTACAGTTAGATTTTCTTGAGTATTCACTTATTTCACTTGGCCAATTTAAATTAATCTGAAAACTTGATTACTATGTTACTGTCAATTTTAATACTCAAGCAGAAATCTTAGTTTACCCAGTAAATACTTGTGGAAAGGAATATTTGCATTTTTGAGTAGGTCCTCAGAATTCTTTGTAATAAATTAAATTTTGATATAGGGCAGCTATTGCTGGCCGAGTCTCTGTCTACCACCTGGGTCCCAGTGTGAGTTGTGCGTGGGAGGCGTAGCAGCCGTGGGGGTAGGAGACCTTCCTCAGGAGGGGTGAGAAATAAAACCCCTGCAAGGTTTGTGGATGAGGGTCTGTGCCCCACCTCTGTTGATCTTTTAGTTCTCTCCTGTTGGCCCCTCTGCGACTGTGCCTGTCTTAGGTTGTTCCTTCCCTGAGGAATCTTACCCGTCTCTGGCTAACCAGCCATTCTCCGGGGCCAAACAGGGTGATGTGAGGTTCAGTTCTGTCTCCTTTGTAGTCTATGCCCCCGTGGCCTCCACGTCCAGCACCTGTCTTTAGGCATTTTTAAGATGTGTCTTTCATAGGATATGACATTTATTTCTTTTTTTATCTTCACCTGAGGATATGTTTCCATTGATTTTTAGAGAGTGTAGAAGAGAGAGGGAAAGACAGAGAGAAACATCACTGTGAGAGGGACAGTTTAATTGGTTGCTTCCTGCATAAGCTTTGACCTGGGCCCCAGCCAGGATGGAGCCTGAAACCTAGGTACATGCCCTTGATCAGAATCAAACCTGGACCCTGCAGTCTACAGGCCGAGGTATTATCCATTGAGCCAGACTGGCTAGGGCAAGATATGACATGGTAGCCCTCCAGCAACAGACCTTCGTTTTTTCCTCTACGAGTGTGGTGGAAAAACCCTAGTCACCATTTTGGATTCTTATTACCCAAGTTACCAAGAACACTGTGAGTGGCATACCAGGAGCTAAACCAATGAGCAATCAGAAAAGGTGTTTCCTCTGCAGCTCACATGCAGAGGCAGAACTGCTGGCAAACCGAGGCTGGCACAGCATCCATCTCCAGGCCAGCTCAAGCCTCTGCTGAAGCTTGGGCAGGGCACCCCCAGCTCTACTCAGGCCTTGCTCAAACCTCCACTGTGGCTTGGAGAGGACCCCCAAGCTCCAATCAAGCCTCTGCTGTGGCTTGGGCAGGGACCCCGGCTCTGCTCAGGCCCAGCCCAAGCCCGTGCCACAGCTTGGGCAGGGCACCCCTCCCGCCCAGCTCTGCTCTGGCCCTGCTCAAGCCTCTGCTGTGGCTTGGGCAGCCCCCACCAGCTCTGATCAAGCCTTTGCTGCAGCTTGGGAAAGGCCACCCAGGTCCACTCAGACCCTGCTCAAGCCTCTGCTGTGGCTTGAGCAGTACCCCCCAGCTCTGATCAGGCCTTGCTCAAGCCTGTGCCGTGGTTTGGGAAGGGCCCCTACCAGCTCCTCTCTGTCCCTGCTCAAGCCTCTGCCACCCTGCTCCTAGCTGCTCGGAGCTAAGGCCCATAGGCCAGGAGTGGCCAGGGCATTCTGGGACCCCAACTACTCAGGGCCTATGCACAAGCCTACAGGCCAGGGTCCTGAGGATGTTCCCAGGACCCAAGCTGCTGAGCACCTGCTATGCAAATTAACCCACCATCTTTGTCAGGTTAATTTCCACATTCACTTCTGATTGGCTGGTGGGCACTACACAGGTACAGTCAATTTGCATCTTTCTCTTTTATTAATATACTAGAGACCCAGTGCACGAAATTTGTGCATGGGGGACAGGGGTGTCCCTCAGCCCAGCCTGCACCCTCTCCAATCTGGGACCCCTCGAGGGATGTCCAACTGCCTGTTTAGGCCTGATCCCAGTAGGATCGGGCCAAACGGGTAGTCAGACATCCTTCTCACAATCCAGGACTGCTGGCTCCAAACTGCTCACCTGCCTGCTTACCTGATTGCCCCTAACCGCTTCTGCCTGTCATCCTGATCACCTCCTAACCACTCCCCTGCAGCCTAATTGATGTCTAACTGCTCCTCTGAAAGCCTGTTTGCCCCAACTTCCCTTCTCTGCCAACCTGGTCACCTCTAACTGCCTTCCCCTGAAGGCTTGATAGTCCCCAACTGCCCTCCCTTGCAGGCCTGGTCCTTCCCAACTGCCCTCCCCTGCTGGCCATCTTGTGGTGGTCATCTTGTGTCCACATGGAGGAAGGATCTTTGACCCCATTGGGACAGCCATCTTGTGTGTTGGAGTGATGGTCAGTCTGTATATTACTCTTTTTTTAGATAGGATAGAGGCCTGGTGCATGGGTGAGGGCCAGCTGGTTTGCCCTGAAGCATGTCCCAGATCATGGTGGGGGTTTCCTTGGGGTGTGGGGTGGCCTGGGTGAGGGGCTTTTAGTGGTTTGCAGGCTGGCCATGCCCCCCAGCAACCCAAGCAGAAGCCCTAGTATCTGGGATTTATTTATTGTCTACAATTTAAACTTTGTAGCCGGGAGCAGAGCCAAGCTTTTCCTTGCTCAGTTGCAGCAGCCCTTGCTGTTGGAATTTATTTAACTTCTATAATTCTGTAGCCTGGAGTGGAGGCTTAGGCTGGCCAGAGCTGCAGAAGCTTAGCTTCTTTCATCACCGTGGCAACTCTAGCCTCTGCTCTCTCCATATCCATGGCTGCCGCCATTTCTGTTGGGATTCATGTATCTTCTATAGTTGAAAATTTGTGTAGCATTCAGTGGAGGCCTAGGCTGGCAAGGGCAGGTGGAAACTTTGCTTCCTCCATTGCTGGGGAAACTCAAGCTTCTCTCCTGCTCTCAGTGGCCACGGCCATCTTGGTTGGGGTTTATTTCCATATTTGCTCCTGATTGGCTGGTGGGTGTCGCTGGTGGGCATGACTGCTGGGTGTAGCAGAGGTCTGGTCAATTTGCATATTACTTTTTTATTAGATAGGATTTCACCCCCAATAAATTTAATTTAAAATGTAAGTCTTTCAAATCTATGAACATTGGATGACTTTGCATTTATTCCATCTTCTTTAATTTCTTTCAATATATCTGTAGTTTTTATAGGACATGTTTTACAATTATTTTGTTAAATGTATTCCTAAGTGCTTTAGTCTGTGCAATGCTATCATAAATGATATTGTTTCCTTAATTTTTTGTGGAATGCTCTTTGGTATAGAAATACAATAAAATGTTGTATATTGATCTTGTATCATGTAATCTTAATCAATTCATTTATTAGCTTTAATAGTTTATTTTGGTCAATTTGTTAGGCTTTTCTGTGTTCAAAGTTATAATATGCAAACAGAGATAGCTTTACTTTTTCATCCCCAATCTGGATGACATAACTTGCTTTTTCTTGCTTAACTGCCTCAGCAAGAGCTTCCAGTATAATCTTAAATAGAACTGGTGAGAGTAGGTATAATTGCCTTGTTCTTGATCTTAGAATAAAAACATTATCTTTCACCATTAAATATAATGTTAGCTGTATTTTCTCATAGATGCCCTTTATCATGTTGAGGAATTTCTTTTCTTTTCTTAAGTTTTTAAACATTTTTATCAAGAAAATGTATTGAATTTTCTCAACTTATTTTTTGGAATATATTGAGATGCTCAAGATGGTTTTGGGTGCCTTTTATTCTATGAATATGGTGTATTACATTGATTGATATCCAGATGTTGAACCAACTTTTCATTCTTAGATTAAATAACTCTTGGTCATGGAGTGTGATCCTTTTTATATGTTGTAGAATCATTTAGGTATTGTGAAAATTTGTACATTTATATTCACAAGGGATATTGGTCTGTAGTTTTTTATGTGATGTCATCATAAGATTTTAATAATAGAATAACACTGGCTTCATAACCTAAGCTTGGAAGTGTTTTCTCATCTTCTAGTTTTTAAAAGGGATTGTGAACGATTGGTTTCAATTAGTCTTTAACATTTGGCAGAATTTACAATGAAGTCATTTGGTTCTGGGCTTTTCTTTGCAGAAATTTTTTTTCAATTACTAACTGAATCTTTTTACTTGCTAAAAGTATATATCAACGTTCCATTTTTTCTTGGTTAATATTCAGTCCTAACATTTTTTTATTTTTATCTAACATATAAGTTCTCAAAGTGTAATTTTTCATAGCAATTCTTTACACTCTTTATGTAAGGATCATAATAATGGTCCTGCTTTCACCTGATTTTCATAGCTTGATTCTATTTTCTTCTTTGTTCTTTCAGTATGGGTCAAAATTTGTCAATTTTGTTAATTTTTTTCAGAGAATCAACATTTGGTTTTGTTTATCTTTTCTATTGTTTTCCTATTTCCCATTTTGTTACTTCCACTGTAAATTTTATTTTCTGCTGCTGTTTGTTCTGAATTTAGTTTCCTCTTATTTTTTAATTTCTTAAGTTGGAAAGGTAGGTTATTGATTTGAGAATTTTTATAAAAATTTACTAGTATATGTCTGTTCTTTTGCCAGTACCAGGAAGTTTTGAGAACCATGGCTTTGTAATATAGCTTGATATATGGTATTGTGATCCCTGCAATTGTGTTCTTTCTCAGAATTGCTGCAGCTATTCGGGGTCTTTTTTTATTCCATATGAATTTTTGGAGAATTTGTTTTAGGTCAGTGAAATGTGCCACTGGTATTATAATGGGGATTGAATTGAATCTATACATTGCTTTGGATTGTACAGTCATTTTAATGATATTTATTCTACTAATCCATGAACAGGGTATATTCTTCCATTTGTTTATGTCTTCCTCTACCTCTTTTTTCTATGTCCTCTAGTTTTCTGAGTACACGTCTTTTACCTCCTTACTTAAGTGTACTCCTAGGTATCTTTTTTATTGTTTAAAGTATTACATATATCTCCTGTTTCACTGATTTACACCTTCTGGCCATTCCCACCCCCAAGGGCAAGCCCTCACCACCCCAGTGTCTGTACCCATGGATTATGCCATTTGTTTTTGTTCATTGAGTCTTATGTTGACTGTAGATTTGTTAAATATGGCCTTTAATATGTTGAAATATGATCCCTCTATTCCCACTTTAGTGATAATTTTTATCAAAAAAGGTTTCTGGCTTTGGTCAAATGCTTTTTCTGCATCTACTGATATAATCATGTGATTTTTATCCTTCAATTTGTTTATGTGATGTATACCATTAATCCATTAATTGATTTGCAAATATTGTACCAGCCTTGCATTACCCGAATAAATCCCACTTGAATATTTTTAGTATATTGCTGGATCTTATTTGCTAATGTTTTGTTAAGGATTTTAGTATCCATGTTCATCAGTGATATTGGCCAGTAATTTTCTCATTGTAGTGTTTTTACCTGTTTTTGAAATTAGGATAATGATGGCTTCACAAAAAGAACTTAGAAATGTTCCTTCCTCTTGATTTTTATGAAATAGTTTGAGGAGGATAGGTGTTAGTTTTTTCCAATGTTTAGTAAAATTCTCCTATAAATTCACCTGGTCCAGGACTTTTGTTTGTTGGGAGTTTTTAAATTAATTTAATCAGTTGTTATTGGCCTACTCAGATTTTCTGATTCTTTCTGATATTTCTTGGAAGATTGTATGTTGCTAGGAATGTGTTTCTTTCTCTCATATTACCCAGGTTGTTGGCATATAGTTGTTCTTAGCATTTGCTTACCATCCTTTATATTTCTGTGGTGCCATTTTTATATCACCTCTTTCATTCCTGATTTTATTTATTTGGGTTCTTTCTCTTTGTTTCTTGATGAGTCTGGTTAGAGGTTTATCAATCTTTCTTATCTTTACAAAGAACCAGCAATTGTATTTATAGATCTTTTGTACTTTTTGTAGTCTCTATGTGATTTATTTCCACTCTGATCTTTTTTATTTCCTTATTTCTACTTCCTCTGGGATTTTCTTGCTATTCTCATTCTAATTCATTTAGTTCTAGTGTTAGATGGTTGATTAGTGCTTTTTATTTTTTCTTAAGTTAGGCCTATAGTGCGATGAACTTCCCTCTCAGAACTGATTTCAGGAGAACTAAGATGGCGGCATAGATAAGCACCTATTTTGCTGTCCATGCAACAATTACAAAACTACAACTTAACAACAGAACAAACATCATCCAGAATCACCGGAAAGCTGGCTGAGTGAAAATTCTGCACATAAAAGTAAAAGTGGGACACGGTGACTCAGGAGGAGCAGCGGTGTGCAGCTTTGAGGTTCGGAGCACGAGTGAGTGGTGAGAGACGGGCGGCAGACAGCAAGCCTGGCTGATTTTCTCCAGCGAGAAGGGTGGAGGCCTCCCACAGCACCAACCCGCCAGTTCCAGGTGAGCTCTGAGGTCAGGGAAAGGAAGATCCCAGGCGTGGCTGAGGTCTGTGAGTTTGGGGAGAGTGCATGAGTAAATTAGAACAGCAGTTCCTGGAGTGCACAACTGGGCAGAGAACGTGCGACTTGCTCACTTGCTCGGAGACCACCATACTGCTTTGTTTTGCAACCCTGAGTGAGACTTTGGCTGTGCAGACTCATTTGGGAAGAGGCAGAGTTGTCTGGCAATGGGGAGACCAGCGGTGGATTTCCATTGCCACCCAACACTGAGCCCCATAGATGCTGACTCTGCATGCCACGTAGGGCAGAGCTAAGGCTGACGCCGTGTGCCGCATAAGGAAGCTGAGCCACTGTCCCTTAGAAGATACCTATCACACATCGCTAAGGGACCAACTCAGGAAAGCAACCACAATGCAGAGAAAAGGAAAGAACTCAGCTGTGAAAGAAATGGAGGAAAAAAGACGACTAGACATAGAGTTCAAAACCACAGTAATTAAGTTTATGAAGAGGCTACTAGAAAAGGCCGAGGAACTTAATGAGAACTACAAGAAAATAAACAACACCTACAAGGAAATGAACAACGCCTACAAGGGTATGAAAAAAGACCAACTAGAAATTAAGCATACACTGACTGAAACAAAAAATAATATACAAAAAGCTAAAAGCAGTCCAGATGACCGCAAAAACCAAGTCAAGGATTTGAAATACGAAGAAGCAAAATCCACTCAGCTGGAAAAGCAAGAAGCCAAAAGAGTCCAAAAAATTGAAGATAGTATAAGGGGCCTCTGGGACAATCTCAAGAATACCAACATCAGAATTATTGGGGTGCCAGAAAAAGAGAGAGAGCAAGATAATGAAAACCTACTAGAAGAAATAGTGACTGAAAACTCCCCGAACCTGGTGAAAGAAATTGACTTGAAAACCCAAGAAGTGCACAGAACCCTAAAATATAGGAATCTAAAGAGGTCCACACCAAGACACATCATAATTAAAATGCCAAGAGCAAAATATAAAGAGAAAATATTAAAAGCAGCAAGAGAAAAACAGTTAGTTACCTATAAGGGAGCACCCATACAATTGTCAGCGGATTTCTCAACAGAAACGATGCAGGCCAGACACGAGTGGCAAGAAATATTCAAAATGATGAATAGCAAGAATCTAAAACCAAGATTGCTCTATCCAGCAAAGCTGTCATTCAGAATTAAAGGTCAGATAAAGTGCTTCGCAGATAAGAAAAAGCTAAAGGAGTTCATCACTGCCAAACCAATACTATAGGAAATGCTGAAAGATATTGTTTAAGAAGAGGAAGAAGAAAAAGGTAAAAATATACATTATGAACAAACAAATACACATCTATCAACAAATGAATCTAAAAATCAAGTGAATTAACAACCTGATGATCAGGATAAAATGGGGAATAGAACAGAATTATAGACATAGAAAGTGAATGGACTGATAATTCTTGGTGAGAAAAGGGTGCGGGAAGTACAGCAAAAGACTGGAAAAAAATCATGCAACTATGGGAGAGGACAGATCGGGGGGGGAGGTAAGGAGGAGAGTGGGAAGGGTACTTGGTGGAGGGGAGCCATTGTGGGAAAATGTAATTAATAAACTGAACAATAAAGATAAAAAAGAACTGATTTCACCATGTCCCGTAGGGTTAGGGTGGTTGAGTGTTCATTTTCATTAGTTTCCAGGAAAATTTTAATTTCATGCTTAATCTCTTTGGGAACCTATTCATTGTTTAATGACATGCTATTTAGCTTCCATGTATTGAGAGGTTTTTTTGTTTTATATTGTAGTTTATTTCTAACTTCATGTCATTGTAATCTGAGAAGATGTTTGGTATTATATGAATGCTCTTGAATTTGCATATACTTGTTTTGTGCCCTAATATGTTCCATGTGCACTTGAGGAGAATTTATATTCTGTTGCTTTAGGGTAAAATCTTCTGTAAATATCAGTTAAATCCACCTGATCTAGTGTGTCCTTTCAGGCCTGTTTTCTTGTTCATTTTTTGTCTGGAAGATCTATCCAATGATATCAATGGGGTGTTAAAGTGCACTATTATGACTGTATTGTTGTCAATCTATCCCTTAAACTCCATCACAAGTTTGTTTTTGATGCACTTTGGTGCTCCTATATTGAGTGCATATATGTTTACAAGAATTATATTGTCTTTTTGAATTATCCCTTTCGTATTATGAAATGGCTTTCTTTATCTCTTGTTAAGGCTTTTGTTTTGTCTGATATGAGTATTCTTAGCTCAACTTTTTATCTTTCCAGTTTTCCATCCCTTCACCCCCAGTCCTTGTGTATCTTTTATACTGAGGTGGGTCTCTTGTAGATAGCATATATATGGATCATGTTTTCTTATCCATTCAGTCACCCTATGTCTTTTAACTGGAGCATTTATTCATTGACAGAATGGTTATTATTGATGGGTATTTATTTTCTGCCATTTTATTTTCTTTATGCCTGTAATCCTCTTTTTGTTCTTTTTGTTTTCTTCTTAAAGCAGCCCCTTTATCATTTCTTGCATCCTGGTTTGGTTTTAACCTTTAACATTTTTTCTTTAAATCTTTTGCTTTTACCTTCAATTTTAAAAGGTATTTTTGCTAGATACAGTAGTCTTGGATTTAGGCCCTTGGCCTGAAGTGCTTCTATTGAGAAGTAAGTTGACATTCTAATGGGAATGCTTTTGTAGGTAATTTTTTTGTCTCTCTCTTGCTGCCTTTAAGATTATTTGTCTTTAATATTTGCCATTTTTATTATAATGTGTCTAGGTGTGGGTCTCTTTGTGTTCATCTTGATTGAAACTCTCTGTGCCTCCTGAACTTGTTTGGCAATTTTCTTCACCAAGTTGGGGAAGTTTTCTGTCATTATTTCTTTAAACAGGTTCTCTGTTCCTTAACCACCCTCTTCTCCTTCTGGTACTCCTATAATGTGGACATTGTTATGTTTCATATTGTCCCAGAGATTCTGCTTTTTAATTATTATTTTTTCTATCTGCTGCTATAATTGGGTATTTATTCCTATCTTGTCTTACTAATTACTGATTCAGTACTCTATTTCATCCAGCCTACTTTTAATACCTTCTAGTATATTCTTGATGCCACATATGCTATTCTTCATTTCTATCTGTTTCTTGTTAATGGCCTCTATTTCCCTTTTCATCCTGTTGTAATTTTCACTATGTTCCTTAATCACCTTTATAACCATTTCTTTGAACTCTATGTATATGTTGCTTGCCTCTATTTCATTTAGTTCTCTTTCTGAAGTTTCCTTCTTTTCTCTCATTTGGGAGCTTCTCCTTTGTCTCCCCATTTTTTTTTTGCTGTCTTTTGTTTTTGCTTCTATGTATTAGTTAGAAGAGTTATGTTTTCCAGTCTTTGTGGGATGGACTTATGTAGAAAGTGTCCTCAGGGGTCCAGTGGTGCAGCCTCTTTGTTCACCTGGTTTTGATGCTGTAGGAATGTGTTATTTGGGCTTTCCTATTGTAACTAGGACTTGATTGCTGATGTCCTATTTGTGGGAAAGATCTCCCCTATGACTTGCAGCCAGTGAGGTTCAAGCCCTACATTGTCATGCCAGCTGTTATATAGTGCAGACAGAACAGAATAAAACACAAGGCCAAAGCAAAAACTCCATGAAAACCAAGCTACTGTATGCAGCATTAACAGGAAAGACTAAGAACAAAAAAGGGGAAAAAAGCAAAGCAAAGAAAATGTAAAAAGAATACTAAAAATCACATGACCAAAGATTTAATGAGGATATAAAGTAAAAGAAAGAGGAGAGACAAAATGGCAGTGGAATAGGCAGATGGTTCCCAAGCCTTATTCAAGAGCAGATAGAAGAAGCAACTAAATTGAATAACACCCAGCCAGAATAGGCAAAGTAGACACAGCTGGTGAGACAATTCACAGCCAAGAAGCGCAGAGGATGCCTGGAGAATGGTAAAATCAGGAAACTGGGCTGGAGATAATTGTGAGACCTCCAAGCCCAGAGAGTCAGAAGGAAGCCACATGGAACCAAGGTCACATCCCTTAGGGACAGGCATAACATCTTACTGTGGGAAATAAGTCCACAGAGTTACTGGAGGCAAGGTATTCTATATCTAAACCCACAGCCATGAGAGGCTGAGCCTGGAAGGAGCAGCCTGAACAACTGCCCAAGCCACGTGGTGCAGGGACGGGGGGAGAGAAACTCGCAGTGGTGCAGCTCTTTCCCCCCTTTTTGTTCTTTGTTTTTATTCACTAAACCCAGTTCATGAGACCTTTCAAATAAAACACTAACCAGTGGCTGAAGTGCAGGTGGAGGTGCAGACCTGTGGAGTCTGGGGAGAGTCTGGGGGAAAGAGAATATCAGGGAGAAGTGGCCATGAGTCTGGTACTGGGAAATACCTGACGCTCCAAACCTAAGCAGTCATTTTCTCCTGAAGATATAGCCCCTCACTACAGTATCCAGACAACTAATACAGCCACACCCAACCACACCCTAAGAGTTACAAAGGATACCAAAAAAAATCTGAATAGTCCCTAAGAGTCCTCAAGGACTGGCCTGGAGAGAGCCTTTCAGTCCAGGAAAGTTATACAGCAACCTCCCCAAATATAGGCCTGTCAGAAACAGCTTCTTGAGAGATTAAGATTGACAGTGGGTAGACAGGCTAAGTGGGAAGATTTGTCCCACCTGATGATAGCCAAGGTGGTAGAAATAGATACAAACAGAGGAGCGGTGGATCACTTGGAACTTTAATACAGTGCTGACTACCTAATAGGCAACTGAGAAGTGGCAGACAGTACAGAAGAATTGAATTTTAAATAACCATCCATGGGGCATTAAAACTTGGCAGAAATGAACAACACTTCACTTTTTCATTCTTATTTTATTTTACTTTATTTTATTATTTTATCTCTTTTTTATTTTCCTTTTAAAATTTATTTCTTCGTTTTTTCTTTTCATATTATTTTTTAATCATTCTATTTTTACTTTTTATTATTTTATCCTATTTTTATTAATTTTGAATTTTTTTCTTGCTCTTTCTCTTTATTTTTATCCACTCCTTCTCCTTTTACTTTCTCTATACTGAACTGAGGCCCTCCTCATATTCATCCAATTCCTTAACATTATTTTCTGTATATAAGCTCAGCTGCTACAGATTCTGCCCCCAACCTCTTTTCTGGGTGTTCAGTGTTTGCATTTTTTTATTTACCTATTACCGTGATGTTTTCTCTCTCTCTCTCTCTCTCTCTCTCTCTCTCTCTCTCTCTCTCTCTATATATATATATATATATATATATATATATATATAAAATTTTCCTTTTTCTTCTTTTTCTTTTCTCTCTTACCATAATTTCTCTCCTAAATATCATTTGTGCTCTCTTTTCTTTCCCCTAATTCTCTTTTTTCTGGTGGTCACTTACATGGGGGTTATTGGTGTCATGAGTACATTTGTGTTTTGTTCCCTTTGTGTCATGTCTTATTGAATTGCATTTTGTCCTGTTTGGTCAATGTAGTAGAGAGTGAGCTACATAACCACATATTTGGAGAGGAAAGTCCATCCACAAATGGGTCAAAAGCACTCCAGACACAACTACAAAGGCAGGAAGATGGTGGCAATGAGGGAGAGAGTGTGAATGATAGAGGGAGAAAAAGAAGAGTAGGTGGACATGGGGGGCATGTACATGAGTGAGGGATTTAGATCCCAAAGGACATTCAAGGGCAGGCAGACAAGGCTTGCCTAGCTGGGAAGATTCCGCTACCAATGCAAACAGTCCTGAAGAAACCAGCTCTACCACAAAGCCTGCACCATCTTGAAGGGAGAGATGCTGTGACTGTGAGACCAGCCTCACCTCCACCCAGGGTGGCCTCAAACACCACCCAAGACTCTACAGCCACCCCTGCCAGGGACATGCTGCCTCGGCTGTAGTTCCATGGACACCAATACTGCAGCCACCCCAGCCATGGGCTCCTGTGAGCTCTGAAGCACATTCCCCTTTGGCACAGGGTACCATGACAACATGATCAGCAGCCATGTGAGCAGCCCACCCCTGTCCAAGGAGCATCAGTCACACAAGCAGCCCACCCCCATATGAAGAGCAGTAGGCTCAAGCAGCCTGCCCCCATCTGAAGAAGAGCCTGCCCCCAGCCCCCATCTGAGGAGCAGCAGCTACATGTAGCCCACCCTCATCCAAGGAGCAGCAGAGATGCAAGCATCCTGACACCATCTGAAGAGCAGCAGCTTCACATAGCCAGCACCCCTCCAAGGAGGAGCCTGCCCCTATCTGAGAAGCAGCAACCAGGCAGAGCCAACTCTCATCTGAGGAGCAAGAACCACATGGGCAGACCACCCCCATCAGTGGAGCAGCAGCCCATGAGCAGCCTGCCCCCATCCAAGGAGCAGCAGCCACATGCAGCCTGCCACATCAAAGGAGAAACAGCTGCACATGGTGCCTGACCCCATCAAAGGAGAAGCAGCTGTGCACAGCTCACCCCTGTCCCAGGTGCAGCAACTGGGTGAGCAGGCAGCCCCCACCAGTTGGAGGAGCCACAAGTGCTGTGAGCAGACACACAAGCAGTGCCCTCTTGAGTAACCACTGCCACCAAAGGAGCAGCCACCACACAACTTGATACCTAGATCCTTAGATAAAAGCAAAAATGGGGAGACAAAGAAACTGCCAAAGGAAGAAAAGAAGGAATTGCCAGAGAGGCGCTAAGTGAAATGTAGGCATGCAATATATCAGAAAAAGAATTCAGAACAAGGGTCATACAGTTCATAAACTGGATGGATGAAAAAAATTAACAAACTTATATAATAAGCAAGAGGAAATAAAAAGAGATATAGCTACAATAATAAACACTATGGAAAATTTCAAGAGTAGTCTAGGAGAAGCAGAGGACCAAGTTAGTGAATTAGAAGACAGAGAACCAAAATGCACCCAAACTCAGCTGCAATTGGAGGAAAAAAAAGGACAGGTAGAGATCCTAAGGGAGCTTTAGGACAACAGAAAACAAAGCAACATACAAATAATAGGGGTGCCAGAATGACAAGAAGAGGGTAACAAAACCTATTTGAAGAAATAATAAATAATGTCAGAAAACTTCCATGATTTGAGGAAGAAAAAGTCACATGAGCACAGGGACTCAAACAAAATGAACCAAAAAAGACACACACCAAGACGTGTTGTAATTACAATGGCAAATGTTCAAGACAAAGAGAGAATCTTAAAGGCTACAAGAAAGAGACAGAAAGTTATGTACAAGGGATCTCCTATTAGATTATCAAATGAATTCTCAATATAAATACATCAGGCCAGAAAGAATGACAGGAAATACACAAAGTGAGGCAAATCAAGGAACTGAATCCAAGAATACTCTGTCCATCAAGGTTATCATTCAAAACTGAAGGGGAAATAAGGTACTTCATATATAAAAGAAAGAAAGGGAAAGAAAGAAAGAAAGAAAGAAAGAAAGAAAGAAAGAAAGAAAGAAAGAAAGAAAGAAAGAAAGAAAGGAAGAAAGAAAGAAAGGAAGAAAGAGTTCATCACTACCAAGTCAGCAATGCAAGACATCCAAAAGGGAATAGTTTTAAAAGAATAAATAAAACTAGAAGAAATAAAAAGGAACACAGGCACAAAAAATAAAAATACCTAAAAACAAGTACCATTCAATAACTTTAAACATAAACAGACTAAATGCTCCAATTAAAAGACATCTTGTTGCTAAATGGATAAAAAAAAAACATGATCCATATATATGCTGCCTACAAGAAACCCACCTCGGAACAAGGGACTCACACAGACTGAAAGTGAAGGAATGGAAAATATCTTTCAGCCAAATGGAAATGAAAATAAAAGCTGGGGTAGCAATACTTATATCTGATAAAAGATACCTCAAAATTAAGGCCATAACAAGAGATAAGGAAGGCCACTTCATAATACTAAAGGGGTAGATAAAACAAGAGGAAAAATCTTGATAAACATATATGCACCCAATGCAGGATCACCCAAATACATAAAAAATAAAATCCTGGAAGATACAAAGGGAAAAATCAACAAAAATAAAATCATAGTAGGGGACTTTAATACAACACTGACATCACTGGATAAATACTCTGGACAGAAATTAGCAAGGAAACAGCAATCCTAAATGACTCACTAGATCACATGGGCTTAAATGATATATTCAGAAAATTTCACCCCAAAGCCATGGAATATACATTCTTCTCAAGTGCACATGGGAAATTTTCAAAAGTAGACCACATATTGGGCCACAACAAAGTCTCCCCAAATTCAAGAAGATGGAAATCATATCAAGCATCTTCTCAGAGCATAATGGCATAATATTCTAAATAAACTGCAATACAAAACAGCCCCCAAATTTAAACACTTAGAAGCTGAATAGCATGCTACTAAACAATGACTCTGTTACCAAAAAAATCATAGAAGAAATTAAAAACATTTAGCAAACTAATGACAATAAAAATACAACAATCCAAAATCTATGGGACACAATGAAAGCAATTCTGAGATGTAAGTTTACAGCTCTACAGGCCTACCTCAAATTTATATATGGCAAAATATGGTAGTAAATCATCTAAATCTACAACTTAAAGAATTAGAATGAGAGCAACAGTAAAAGCCCAGAGTGAGCAGCAGCAAGGAGATTTTTAAAAAGCAATACAAAATATCAATGAAACTAAGAGCTGTTTCCTTGAAAACATAAACAAGATTGCTGAACATCTAGCCAGGCTCACCAAGAAACAAAAAGAGAGGACACAAATAAACAAAATCAGAAATGAAAGAGGAGAAATAACAACAGACCCCACCGAAATACAAAAGATTGTTAAAAATACTGTGAACAACACTATTCCAACAAACTGGATAACTTGGAGGAAATGGACGTATTCTTAGAAAAATACAACCTTCCAAACTCAGTGTGGAAGAAGCTAAATATCTTAATAGGCCAACAACTATGGAAGAAATTGCAGCAATCATCAAAAAGCTTCCAGCAAACAAAACCACCAGGCCAGACAGCTTCTTCACAAGGGATTTTTACCAAACATCCAAGGAAGAACTAAAACTTATCCTCCTTAGACTATTCCAAAAACTTCAAGAGGAAGGAAGATTTTCAAGCTCATTCTATGAAGCCTGCATCATCCTAATGCCAAAACTAGATAAAGAAAACATAAGGAAAGAGAATTACAGGCCAAGATCCCTCATGAACATAGATGTCAAAATCCTCAAGAACATTGTAGCAAATCAGATCCAGTAGTATATCCAAAAGATCACTTACCATGACCAAGCATGATTTATCCTGGGGATGCAAGGATGGTACAATACCTGCAAATCAATAAACATGATAGGGAAAAATCACATAGTCATATCAATTGATGCAGAAAAAGCATTTGACAAAATCCAACACCATTTCTTGATAAAAACTATCAGCAAGGTGGGAATAGAAATATCATACCTAAACATAACAAAAGCCATATATGACAAACCCACAGCAAACATCATACTCAATGGGCAAAACTAAAACCATTTCTCCTAAAAACAGAAACAAGACAGGGATGCCCACTGTACCCACTCCTGTTCAACATAGTACTGGAAGTACTAGCCATTGCGATTGAGAAGTAATAAATAGCATCCAAATTGGAAAAGAAGAAGTAAAACTGCCCTTATTCTCATATGACATGATACTGTACAAAGAAAACCCTAAAGACTCCATCAAAAATTATGACACTTAATAAATGAATTCGGCAATGTAGTAGAATACAAAATTAACACCAAGAAATCTATGGCATTTCTATACACCAATAGTGAACTTATAACAATAGAGACTAAAAAGGCAATCCCATTTACCATCGCACCAAAAAAATTAAGATATAGGAATAAACTTAACTAAGCAGGTAAAAGACCTATACGCAAGAAAACTACAGGACACTGAAAAGAGAGATAGAGGAAGAGATAAACAGATAGAAGAACATACCGTGTTCATGGATTGGTAGAATCAACATCATTAAAATGCCCATACTACTCAAAGCCATGTGTAGATTCAATGCACTGCCTATTAATATACCAATGACATATTTCAATGATCTTGAACAAACATTCCAAAAATTCATCTGGAATAATAAAAAAGCCCCGAATAGGTGCAGCTATGATAAAGACCAACAATGTAGGTGGGATTTCAATACCAGATATCAAGCTGTATTACAAAGCCACTGTTCTCAAAACAGCCTGATATTGAAGAGACATATAAACCAATGAAGTAAAATAGAGACAAGAAGAGACATATAAACCAATGAAGTAAAATAGAGAACCCAGAAATTGAACCAAACCACTATGCTCAAATAATATTTGACAAAGGAGGCATGAATATACAATGGAGTCGAGAAAGTCTCTTCAAAAAATTATGTTGGTAAAATTGGACAAATATGTGCCCAAAAATGAAACTAGACCACCAACTTACACCATAAACACAAATAAACTCAAAATGGATAAAGGACTTCAATGTAAGATGGGAAACCACAAAAATACTAGAGGAATCCACAGGCAGTAAAATCTCAGACATATGCCAAAGCAATTTCTTCACCGAATACTGCTCTTAGGGCAATAGAAACTAAAGAGAAACTAAACAAATGGGACTACATCAAAATAAAAAGCGTTTGCACAGCAAAATAAACCATTAACAAAACAACAGTAAAGCCCACTGCACAGGAGAACATATTTGCCAATGTTATCTCTGATAAAGGTTTAATCTCCAACATCTACAGGCAACTTATACAACTTAATAAAAGGAAGATAAATTATTTTTTAATGGGCAATGGACATAAGTAGACAGTTTTTGAGAAAAGCCAGAAGGAAGGACACAAGATATGAAAACATGCTCAAAGTCACTAATTATCTAAGAAATGGAAATCAAAACAACAATGAGTTACCATCTCACACCTGTCAGAATGGCAATCATCAACCAATCAACAAACCACAAGTGCTGGTGAGGATGAGGAGAAAAAGAAGCCCTCCTTCACTGTTGGTGGAGATGCAGACAGGTGCAGCCACTGTGGGGAGCAGTATGGAGTTTCCTCAAAAAATTAAAAATGGAACTCACATTTGACCCAGGGATCCCACTTCTATGAATATATCCCAAAAAACTAGAAACACCAATCAGAAAGGATATATGCACCTCTTTGTTCATAGCAGCACAATTCAAAATATCTAAAATGTGGAAACAGCCTAAGTGCACATCAGCAGATGAGTGGATTAAAAAGTTGTGGTACATCTATACAATGGAGTACTAAGCTGTGGTAAAAAGGAGACATTCTTACCATTTGCAGCAGCGTGGATAAACTGGAGAACATTATGCTAAGCAAAATAAGCCAGTCAGAGAACAATATATACCACACGATCTCACTCATTTATGTAATATAACGAAGAACATAAACTGATTAACAAAAACATATCCAAACAGGGAAGCATCAATCAGACCGTCAAACCTCAAAGGGAAAGTAGGTTTGGGTGAGGGTAAGGCGAGAGATCAACCAAAGGACTTGTATGCATGCATATAAGCTTAACCAATAGACACAGACAACAGGGGGGTGAGGGCATGAGTGGGTTGTGGAATGGGCAATGGGGGTTAAGGACACATATGTAATACCTTAATTAATAAAAAAAATTTAAAGAAAAATTAATAATAACAATTAGAATAGGTTAAAGTAGAATATAATCAAAGGAAAGACAGAAATTAGATATTTGCAAGGAAAAAAAGTGGGGAGAAAATAAACAACTAAAACACTAAAAATCCACTCACATACACACACACCAAAAAACAAAAGTGCACACACACACATACTCAAAGATCTTTGGGTCCATTATTTGTGGGGTTCACTGGATTTTGCACTGATATTGTTGAATCTGGTCCCTTGGTCAGTCTAACCTGGGCTTTTCCTGGGAGCTTCTCTATTACAGGTGAAGGTGAGTCACTGTCCCCCTTTTGCCCTGGGAAACCTGATGGAGGTCTGAGAGGTTGAATCCCTTAGTAGTCCAGTGGTTGAAAACTCCACCCAGAGGCTGGGTCTACCTTGAGTCTTACATATTGATTGTCCCTGTTCTGAGCTGTCCTCCCTCCACAGAGCTGGTCCTGCAGGTATCAGCTGCAGACACTCATAGTCCCACTGGCTTTTGCCTCACAACATGGTCTCAAGAACAAGGTCCTTTTGCTGTTTGACTCACTGGCAGTCCCACAATTTATGCCTGGTTATTCTATCCATTATCAAAAGTGGGATATTGAAGTATTCAGCTATTATTGTTGAATTGTCTTATTTCTCCCTTTAATTTTATCAGAAAACCAACAAAGGAAAACCATGTGTGTAGATTTTTAAAATAAATTTGTTTCAATAAATATTTATAGATCGGGTAGTAGTTGGAAAGAGCCTGATAGAATAGCACTGCTTAGAGAAGACAAAAGAGGCCGGGGTCTAGGAGAAATCAGTTTACTAAGAGGACTGAGTGAAGAAGGGGTCATGAAGAACTTGTAGATAGGATATAAGAGTGCTAAGTGGGTGAGTGGAAAATGTATATTTATATAAATCTGAAGGGTATGACAAGAAAGATGAAGGGATACTGGTCTAGATGAAAAAAATATGAGGGGAAAATTAGGTGAAAAGAGAAAAGTGTTGAAATAGTATAAATAAAAGCTTATGACAATCATCCTCAGAAGAACCCTATTACTAAACAAAACTGTATGTTAAGCTTCTTCCAATAATGAATACAAAAATACAGTGACATGTTTATCAATAGAAATGTAATCTATACACTGAGTGGCCAGATTATTATGATCTCTGAACACATAAAAAATCTGACACTCGGGTGAACACCAAGATGGCGGCATAGGCAAACACCTATTGTTCTGCCCCGCACAAGTATTTAAGAACTACAACATAACAGCAGAACAGACAGCACCCAGAATCGCCAGAAAGCTGGCTGAATGAAAACTTCACTAATAAGAGTAGAGGTGGGACACTGAGACTCAGGAGCGGCAGGAGCGCAGCCTTTCAGATGGAAACAGGTTAGGAGCCGCCCTGGTCACGCGCCCAGGATGGGGCTGGAGCAGCAACCCGGGCGGATTTCTCCAACAGGGAAGGGCAGAGACTTCCCACTGCCCGGATTCCCCAGCGCCAGGCGAGGTCCGAGATCTGGGGTACGTGGAGAAGTCCCCCTGCACAGATTCCCCAGACCGAGGCGAGGTCCGAGGTCTGGGGGACGCACCCTGGAAGCGGGGTGCGGCAGAGGCACCTAGTTTGCGAGTTTCTGCGAAAGGGTCGCGCAAACCCGCGACTTGCCCCCTGGAAACTTGTCTCCTGGTTCCGGAAACCATCAATTTTACAATCCTGGGCTAGACTTTTGGTGTGCAGGCACATTTGGGGAAAGGCAGAGTTGTCTGGCAAGGGGAAGAGACTAGCAGCTTTCTCTTGGAGGTGCCTGCAGCCATCCCCATCCAACAGAGACCCCCGAGCACAAGCGCCACATAGGATGCAGCTGATGCTGACGCTGCCAGCACAGCTCAGAGACTCCGCCCATCCAACCTGAACACAGTCTCCCTTCACAGCCAATTGGCCTGCAGGTCAAACCCTCCTAGGGCTAACAACAACAAGCTGGGTTTAAATTCAAAAATACTGAATACAACCCATAAAGGATTGCAGTAAGAGCACCCACCTCAGGTAACTGGGGAGGCTGAGCCACTGTCCCTTTGAGGATATCCACCACATAAAGCAGCCACCATGCAGAGACATGGAAAGAAATCAGGTGTGAAAGAAATGGAGGAGAAAAGACGACAAGACATAGAGTTCAAAACCACGGTTATAAGGCTTTTCAAGAGGCTCCTACAAAAGGCCGATCAACTTAATGAGAATTACCAGGAAATAAACAAGACCAACCAGGAAATGAATGAGAATTACAAGGAAATGAATGAGAACCTCAAGGAAATGAATGAGACCCTCAAGGAAATGAACAAGACCTCTGAGGATACGAACCAGACCCTCACGGATAAAAAAAAAAAGGACCAACTAGAAATCAAGCATACACAGACTGAAATAAAAAATATTACACAAAGTCCTAAAAGCAGTCCAGAGGGCCACAAGAACCAAGTCAAAGATTTGAAATACAAAGAACCAAAATCCACTCAGCTGGAAAAGCAAGAAACAAAAAGAATTCAGATAATTGAAGATAGTGTAAGGGGCCTCTGGGACAACCTCAAGCAAGCCAACATCCGAATTATTGGGGTGCCAGAAAAAGAGAGAGAGCAAGTTAATGAAAACCTACTTGAAGAAATAGTGACTGAAAACTTTTCCCACCTGGTGAAAGAAACTGACTTAAAAGCCCAAGAAGTACACAGAACTCCAAAATATAGGAATCTAAAGAGGACCACACCAAGACATATCATAAGTAAAATGCCAAGAGCAAAAGATAAAGAGAGAATATTAAAAGCAGCAAGAGAAAAACAGTTGGTTACCTACAGGGGAGCACCCATACGATTGTCAGCGAATTTCTCAACAGAAACGATGCAGGCCAGACGTGAGTGGCAAGAAATATTCAAAATAATGAATAGCAAGAATATACAACCAAGATTACTCTATTCAGCAAAGCTATCATTCAGAATTGAGGATCAGATAAAGTGCTTTGCAGATAAGAAAAAGCTAAAGGAGTTCATCACCACCAAACCAACATTATATGAAATGCTGAAAGATATTCTTTAAGAAGATGAAAAAGAAAAAGGTAAAAATATAAATTATGAACAACAAATACACTTCTATCAACAAATGAACATAAAAATCAAGTGAACTGATAGGCTGATGAACAAGATAAACTGGTGACTATAACAGAAACATGGACATAGAGAGGGAATGGACTGACAATTCTTGGGGAGAAAAGTGTTGTTGGAAGTACAGCAAGAGATTGGACAAAAATCTTGCAACAATGGGAGAGGACATTGGGGAGGGGGAGGTGAGGGCAGAGGGTGGGATAGGTACAGGGTGGAGGGAAAATATAGGGGGATAAAAAACGGGAAACAATGTAATTAATAAACTGAACAATAAAGAAAAGAATAAAATAAATAAAATAAAAAGAGATAAAAAAAACAAAATTGAAAAAAAAATCTGACACTCAGTGTATATCCTATATAATAAAAGGCTAATATGCAAATTTTCCCCTCCACTAAAAGTTCAACCAGCAGGCAGGCCAACCACCCATGTCCCCTCCCCCTGGCCAGGCTGGTCAGACCCCACCCATGTACAAATTCCTGCACCAGGTACTCTCTCTCTATACACACACACACACACACACACACACACTCACTAATAAAAGAGAAACAGGCAAATTGACCATCTCTCCACTACGCCCACCAGCTAATCAGAGCCAGTATGCAAATTAACCCAACAAAGATGGTAGTTAATTTGTATATGCAGGTGCGGAGTGAATAGTGAAGACTGAAGACACCATAGAAGGAAGAAGGAGGGAAAGTGGAAAGTGGTGGAGCAGCAGGAGGGAAAGTACGAGGGGGTGGGGGATAGGGGTGGGAAGGAAAGTACAAGGTGGTGGCAGGAGTAGGAGGGAAAGCACTGGGCTGCTGTGGTGGGAGGGAAAGTGCGGGGGGGAGGAACCTCAATGAGAGGGAAGGCTGCCTGGGCTGGCTTCGCTCCTTCTCTGCTTCCTCAGACTGCAGGAAGCCCTATTCTTTCAGGAATCTTCCGGCAACAGGCCTCTAGTCATATATAATAAAAGCCAAACATGCTAAGTGTCTGGTCATCTGGTTATCCATTCAACCAATCAAAGCATAATATGCTAATCATATGCTAAGGTCACTCAACTGCTTGCTATGATGTACACTGACCACGGGGTGGGGCAGATAGTCGACCAGTCAATCAGTTGCTATGACATGCACTTACCATCAGGGGTCAGATGCTCCAACTGGTCAGTTAACTTGCTGCTGGGGTCTGGCCTATCAGGACTGAGCAAGATGGGCTGGACATGCCCTGGAGCCCTCTCATGATCCCTCCCCAGATGGCCACTTCCTTTGGCCTGTGCCCTCTCACAATCAGGGCTGAGGATCCCTCCCCCTCCCCCGAGTGCACGAATTTCATGCACCAGGTCTCTAATATATATCCACATACACACATACTGAGTGGCCAGATTATCATGAGTTCAGAGATTATAATAATCTGACCACTCAGTGTAAATGCAAGCTGTTAATTCATATTAAAAAGTTAATTAAAACAATCACAAGTTATTTTTTGATGTGTCAAATTTGATACTTAACACCTGTATATGAGGATTTTGTTTCATAATAAAAATGTATACACTTTAAAAACTGCAAATGAAACATTTTCAGAATCTATAAATGATTTTTATGAAACCAAATGTTCCACAGAACATGCCTAAGACATTGGCTTAACCTATATCTTTTCCTGGTGTAACTTTTCATTTAATAGGGAAGTACAAGAATTGAGTGAATAAATCTTTAATAACGAAATTTCAGACAATAGGACTTCTCAAAAAATATCAAAGGCCCTGAGGATAGTAGTAGATGGCCGATGATTTGAAAAAAAACATTATATGAAATATTATAATTTTATATTTTAGAAATGAAAATAATACTATCTATATATAAAAGAATAATATGCAGTGTCCCTTCAGGAGTTCGACCAAGAGAACGAAAGTTCAAATGCTCACTATGACTTGCACTGACCATTAGGGGGCAGCACAGAACATGGCAGGATTTGGTGACATGCTGCGACCTTTCGCCCACTATCTGAGGGAAGGGGTAACATGGACAGAAGTGTGGTAAGAATGTGGGGTATCCACCCAGCTTGCTCTCACTCTCCCTTCTACCCTCCCCCAGGATGCCAGGGCTCACATGCCAGGGAAGACTCCATGCTCAGGTGCTGGGAACCCATGAGGAATCTGACCTGCAGCCACAAGGCATCTTCCTCATGAGCTGGGCTATCGCCACCAGGACTGCAGTGGCCTATCTGGCTCCACATAGGTTCACACAGGAGCTGGTCTGTGAGGCCTGCTGGGAGAGAGCACACTGCCTGCCCAGCTTCCATGCAGCACTGATAGGCAGCCCAGAGTCCCACATTGTGCCCTGGCCCACAGTATCCAGCCATGCTCACCGCATCTGACTCAGGTGGAGGGGGGTGCATGGGAGCCCAGGGACCATAGGTCAGCTGGAACCTGCCTTTCTACACCAGACACTTGAGCTTTGATAACCCCAGGCCTAGAGACTGCACCCATGCACAAATTTTATGCACCCAGCCTCTAGTTATTTTATAATGTGTAGTATAAAAATAAAGCCTGAGAAAATCTTCTTGGCTATTGAAAAATATGAAAAAATAAAACATAATTATTTTTTATTTACTGATTTTTAGAGAGAGAGTAAGGGAAAAAGAGAATCATGGACTTGTTGTTCCACTTATTTATGCATTCATTAGTTGATTCTCATATGTGCCCTGACTGGGGTTGAACCTACAACCTTAGCATATGAAACAATGCTCTATCCAACTTTGCTACCAAGCCACGGCCATAATTCTTAATTGAGAGCAATATTACCCTTGACAAAAGCTATATCAAAATTTTATTGGGGCATTAAATTTTTTTGTTTATCAACTAGAGGCATGGGATTTTTAAAGAATGAAAGTACTACTTTACAGCATTCAAAGTTCTAAATAATAACAAAATAGTAAAATGAAATAAATACTTCATGTATCTTTTATCTAATATGAATTTTTGTTTTACTTAAGCTGAGGGGGACAGATGTGGCTTGTCAATCATTCTACTACTAAAGCAGAAATTTTTAATCTGAGTAATATTTCATGTCTTATGTAAGCCCCTTTAAATTACATGCAAAATTTCACATGCATACATGTGCATTTTTCTTAAAGGAAGGTCACGGCTTTTCTCAAATTCACAAAATAATTTGTGCTCATTCCAAACAAAATAAGTGTTAAGAACCAAAGAACTGAATAAAACTAAACCAGCAACTTAGACCATACAAACACAGAAATAAATAAATAAGCTAACAAACAAATAAATAAAATTTAAAAATTACAAAAAAAAGAAACTCAAAATGGATAAAGGATTTAAATGTAAGACAGAAAACCATGAAAATATTAGAAGAATCCATAGGCAGTAAAATAGCAGACATATGTCATAGCAGTATCCTTACAGATACAGGGTCTAGGATAATGGAAACTAAGGAGAAAATAAACAAATGGGACTACATCAAAATAAAAAGCTTCTGCACAGAAAAAAAAATCAACGAAACAACAAGAAAGCCCACTTCATGGGAGAACATAGTAGCCAATGTTATCTCTGATAAGGGTTTAATCTTCAAAATTTATAGGAAACTCATACAACTTAACAAAAAGAACAAGTTGCTGGTTTAGTTTTATTCAGTACTTTGGTTCTTAACACTTATTTTGTTAGGAGAAAGGGCCTACTGAGGAAACATTTTTAAAGAAGAAAAAAAGAGGTTTCTGTAAACAATTGAATAAAAAAATGGGCAAAGGCCCTAAATAGACAATTTTTGAAAGAGGATATACAGAAGACCAAGAGACATATGAAAACATGCTCAAAGTCACTAATCATCCAAAAGATGCAAATTAAAACAACAATGAGGTACCATCTCACACCTGTCTGAATGGCTATCATCAACAAATCAACAAATGGCAAGTGCTGGAAAGGATGTGGAGAAAAAGGAACTCTCTTGAACTGCTGGTGGGAATGCAAACTGGTGCAGCCACTGTGGAAAATAGTATGTCGTTTCCTCAAAAAATTAAAAATGGAATTGCCATTTGACCCAGCAATCCCACTTCTAGGAATAGATCCCAAGAAAACAGAAACACGGATCAGAAAAGATATGTGAACCCTTTGTTCATAGCCAAACAAATTACAATAGTTAAGATTTGGCCGAGACCTGTTTGGCTCAGTGGATAGAGCGTCGGACTGCGGACTGAAGGGTCCCGGGTTCGATTCCGGTCAAGGGCATGTACCTTGGCTGCGGGCACATCCCCAGTAGGGGGCATGCAAGAGGCAGCTGATCGATGTTTCTCTCTCATCAATGTTTCTGACTTTCTATCCCTCTCCTTCTGCTCTGTAAAAAAAATCAATAAAATATATATATTTTTAAAAGATTTGGAAATAGCCTACGTGCCCATCAGCAGATGAGTGGATTCAAAAACTGCATTGCATCTACACAATGGAATACCACTATGCTATGCTGTAAAAAAGTAAGAATTCCTATCATTTGCAGCAACATGGATGGAACTGGAGAGTATTATGCTAAGCTAAATAAGCCAGTCAGAGAAAGATAAATATCACGTGATCTCACTCATTTGTGGAATATAGTGAACAACATAAACTGATGAACAAGAATAGAACCGGAGACGTAGAAGCATTAAACAGACTGTCCAACCTATGAGGGAAGAAGTGGGGTGATGGGGTCAGAGATCTACCAAAGAAGCATGTGTATGAGCATAACCAATGGAACAGACAGTAGGGGGTTGAGGGCATGTGCTGGGGTTGGGAGCAGCCGGAGAGTGGTCAATGGGATAAAAGGAGATTCATCTAATACTTTAAACAATAAGTCATTTAATTAAAAAAAAGACAAAACTGGAGGATCCCATCTCCAAGAAAGCTGCATGGGTTTTCGGGATATATGGTTTACAAAAACAAAAGTGGAAGGTTACTTGGAAGAAGGAAAATTTTCTTTAGTGAAAAAGCGTTAAATGATAAATTTTCAAGAGTCCTTTGGCTTCCATTATTGGAAAATGTCACCGACAAAATTGGCATGAGGTTTTTGTGTGCTCCTGAGAAAATGGTTTATCTGGAAGGTATCTATGGGCAAAGCAGTATTTAGTGAACAAGATTTTGTACTGGAAGTGAGACCCTAGTTAAAACCTAGTGCTCCAAGAGCCTATTGAGGAAACTTTTTTAAAGAAGTAAAGAAGAGGTTTCTGTAAATAAGCAAAATTTTTCAAATCAATTTTGACCCAACATTTAATTAATAATGTGCAGTAAGAGCACCATCTTGTGGAATGTAGTAGAAATTCATGCATGTATTAAGTGACTGCTCCAAAAAGCAGTGATTCTCTAAGCCTTATCTGTGAAACCATGAGGATACCTGAAACATAGTCAAGTGATCCATAGAGTCAAAGCTATATTCATAATAATTCTGAGATATCATTTGCCTTTTTCATTATGTTGACATTTGCACTGATGGTGCAAAAGTAATAGTGAGTAAAACTATGGACACTTTAGCATGATGAATCATCATAATGTTTCTAAATTATATGGTTAGTGATTGTGTTCTTCACTGACATTCATTTGAACGTAACAAAAAGCTAGTTTTACTTAATAGTATACTTATGGTGCAGTAAAAATAATTTAATTTGAAATATAGGGCCATAACACACACTGCTCATGAAGTTAATTATTGCAAGAAATCTCTTTGAGAACTGAGGAAAAAGGAACAGAAGAAATATTAAAAACAATAATAACTTGCGTGGCTGGCATGGCTCTGTGGTTGAACACTTACCAATGAACAAGGAGTCATGGTTCAATTCCCAATCAGAGCATATGCTTGGGTTGCAGGCTCAGTCCCCAGTGTGGGGCATGCAGGAGACAGCCAATCAATGATTCTCTCTTGTCATTTATGTCTTTAACTCTCTCTCCCTCTCCCTGCCTCTCTGAAACCAATAAAAATATATTTTTAAAATTCAATAATAACTAAACATTTCTCCAACTTATAATCAGATACCAAACTACAAATCCAGGAAACGCAGAGAACACCAAGCAGAATAAATGCCAAAAAACTATACTTAGGCATGCCATACTCAAACTACAAAAAAAGGGGAAAAATTGAAATACCAAAAAAAATATTGAAACTGGCCAGAAAAAAATTTCCTTATCAATACAGAATCAAGTATAAGCACTGCATATGACTTTTCCACAGAAATAATGTCAACCAAAAGAAGGCAGAGGAAAATATTTACACTGACGAGACAAAACACAACCTAGATATTATTCCCTGTGAAAAATTATCCTTGTAAAATGAAGAATGAAAGACTACCTCAGACAAAAAAAATGAGAGAATTTATTGCCGGTAGATCTGCCTTTAAAGAAATGTTCAAATAAATTCTTCAGTCTGGTTGGTGTTCCTAAATGGTTGAGTGTTGACCCATGAACCATGAAGTCATGGTTTAATTCCAAGTTAGGGCACATGCCTGGTTTGTGGGCTCAATCCCCAGTAGGAGGCATGCTGTAGGCAACTGATCAATTATTCTCTCTCATCATTGATGTTTCTATCTCTCACCCCATCTCCCTTCTTCTCTGAAATCAATTTAAAGAAAGAAGTTCTTCAGAGAGAATTACACCACAACCAAGTGGGATTTATTACAAGTATGTAACATTGGTTCAACATTTGAAAAACAATGTCATTAACAAGCCAAAGAGAAAAAAAATCACATGATTATATCAAGTGATACAAAGAAGCAATTTGACAAAATTCAACGCTTCTTCATAATAAAAACTCCCAGAAAACTAGGAATAGAGAGAAACTTCCTTAACTTGATAAAGAATATCTACAAAAACACAGCTATCACATTAGTGAATGGTGAGAATCTAGATGCTTTTTTATGAAGTTCAGGAGCAAGGCAAGAATGTCCTTTTCAACATCATACTGAAACTCCCAACTATGCAATAGGACAAGAAATCAAAATAAACGGTATATAACTTGAGAAGGAAAAAGTAAAACTGTCTTGTTCACATCTGACATAATTGTCTCTGTACAAAATTTGAAAGACTAGGCAAAAGAGTAAAACAAACAAACAAACAAAAACTCCTGGGTATAATATAGCAGCTATAACAAGATTGCAATATGCAAGTTTACCTCATAAGAGTCAATTGCTAGAGAAACCAAGATGGCAGCATGGGTGAACACCTGAAATTGCTGCATTGTACAACCACTTCAAAACTACAACTAAAAGACAAAACGGACATCATCCAGGACCACAGGAAGGCTGGCTGAGTGGAAATCCTACAACTAGAAGGAAAGAAAAAGCACACCTAGACAAAGAGGAGCTGTGGAAGTAAAGTGCAGAGGTATGGAGGTGTGTGTGTAAAAGGCTAGCAACTGAGTACGTGGCTGTCTTTTTCAATCCGGAGGGATACACAAGCTCCTGACTGCTCTGAACTCCAGTTCCAGATGAGACTCTGAAGACTCAGACTCATACGGGGAGAAACTGGACTATCTGGCTTCAGGCCAAACTTGGGGGAGGCTTTCTCTCAGAGGTGCTTGCAGCAATTACCAAGAAATACTGAGACACGGGAGCCTCTTAGGGCAGGGCTGACAAGAAGCCATTGCTGTTTGCTCCACCCTGAGACTCCGCCCCATCCAAGCTGTGCACAGAGGCTTTTGCATATGAATAGCTGGGTCCTTTGAAATCTAAACTTACCTAACAAACTGCAGCTGAGTCAGAGAGACCCAGAACAACCAAAAGAAGGCCCAAGGCCCCACAGCAGCTTACATTGCTTTTACAGCTGGGTCTCATCTGGGCACCTCCAAACCCCAAACAAAGAAGAGGAATCTAAAGATCTCTCCATAGCTCCTGCTGAGGCTAAATTAGCACCTTCTTGGAGATCCAAGAGCCAGTGTACCCAGGGGTCAGAGTAGGACCATCCAGATTACAACTCCTCAGATCCATAAGGGACACACTCAGGGGGCAGCTTCAGTGAGCACCAAAGCCCCACTGAAGCAAGTATTACCTCATAAGGGTTTCTCCAGCATAGAAGTTCTCCCATCATAAGATACAGCTGATCCTCACAGCCAACTGGCCTAGAGGTCAATTCCCCCAACAACAATCAAGGCTTAACTATACCAATAATGTGCACACAGTCCACAAAGGCGTGCACCAAGAGTGTCCACCTCAGGTAACTGAGAGGTTGAGCCTCTGGGTCCTATAGGACGCCTGTCACCCAAATCCACTCTATCAACTCAGGAAAGCAGCCAAAATGCAGAGACAAAGAAACAGGTCACAAATGAATGAAACAGAGAGAAGGAAACAACTGCATATAGTGTTCAAAACTACAGTTAAAAGGTATTTCAAGAATTTTCTAGAAAAGGTTGATAAATTTAGTGAGTCCCTCAAGGATATGAAAAGGGACCAACTAGAAATTAAGCATACACTGACTGAAATAAAGAAAAATATACAGAGATCCAACAGCAGACTAGAAGATCTCGAGAATCAAGTCAAAGATTTGAAATAGGAATAAGCAAAAAACACCCAACTGGACAAGAAAAAAAAAAGAATCCAAAAATATAGATAGTGTAAGAAGCCTCTGGGACAACTTTAAGAGTACCAACATCCAAATTAAGGAGGTGCCAAAAGAAGAGAGAGAGCAAGATATTGAAAACCTATTTGAAGAAGTAATAACAGAAAACTTCCCCCTACCTAATGAAATATGATAGACCCTCCCTCCCCTCAACTGGAGATGGAGTTATCATGTAACCAGCACCTGCCAAATACCTTAAGCCCCCCAACTCCTAGGTCCAGGGGTACCCAATCATGTGCCTTATATGAAGCTGCCAATCAGTGTGTGCCAGGTACCCTAAGCCCCATCCCCTTCCCCTTAAAAGGCACTTTCACCCCGCACGTGCTCTCTCTCTCACCCTTGGGAAGTGAGCCAGCAGGGTCGTCTCTTCTCCTCAATAAAGCCTGAATCCTGGTACCCTGGTCTCTCTGGCATATCTGTTTCATCATTCATATTGGTGCCGAATGATCTGAGGGAGCGTGGACAATCCTCAGAGCCTAGCTCCGAGGCTCTGAGTTGATTGGCCCAATCCAAAAACTTCTCCAACCCTGCTGTACCAGGACACGTGGGAATCTTGTCGCTTCCTCCTAACCAGTAGGCCTCAGGGACCTTCCTTCCCTCCCCTCTCCCCCTGGTTCCCTTGACCTGGAAGGGCCTCAGAGTTTTCCCTTCCAAGCAGCTACACGTTATACGTTATATGTTCTACGTTCTACGAAAGCCCAGGCACCTGGCAGGAAAAACTCTGCTCTACTCCACGGGAAAGGCCTCAGGGTGACAACCCTGAGATCTTTTCTCATACCTCTATCTACAGTTGGCCTAGGAAAATAGACATCTTATCTAAATTCCATGCAACTATCTCACTGACACACTCTGCCTACACACCCTCGGCCTCTATCTTTCTTGTCTATGCTGCTGACTCAGACTCAGCCTCGGTCTTCCCCCATTACCTCCAGATAAAGTCAACCCTATAGTCTGGGACACCTCCAATCCATCCATAGCCAAACACCACACTCCCGTCCTCATCCACCGCAAAAATCCCGACTCCTTCCCTTTTGTTCCCCAATACCCTGTCCCAACCAGACATCTATTCGTTCTCAAACCCACTATTTCCAAACTTCTCAATTCAGGTCTTTTGAGGCCCACAAACTCCCCCTTCAACACTCCCATCTTTTCTGCTATTAAACCAAACGGCTCGTATCACCTGATTCAAGACCTCAGAGCCATCAACTCAGCAGTACTGCCCATAGCTCCTGTTGTGCCCAATCCCTATACCATTTTGTCTTCTATTCCCCCTTCTTCCTCCTTTTTCACAGTCCTTGATCTAAAAGATGACTTTTTTACTATCCCTTTAGATTCACAATGTCAGGACCTCTTTGCATTCACCTGGACTGACCCTGAAGCTAGACATTGACAGCAGCTCACATGGACGGTTCTGCCCCAGGGGTTTAGGGATAACCCCCACTTCTTTGGGCAGGCATTGGCAAAAGACTTGCAGGATCTGGACCTGTCCAGAAGCTCCCTCCTACAATATGTAGATGATCTCCTGCTGTGCAGTTCTGATCTCCAAACCTCCCAGGAGGACACGTATTTACTTCTTTACTATCTTTCCCAGTGTGGATACTGGGTCTCAGCAACTAAGGCTCAGCTCTCCCAGTCAGCAGTAACATACCTTGGGATTAGAATTCCACAGGACAGGAAGGAGATCACTGCTGACTGTAAAAGCTTTATCTCTTCCTTACCTACGCCAACCACCAAATCTGACCTTCTTTCTTTCCTGGGAGTGGCTGGCTTTCTCCGCTTCTGGATCCCTAATTACAGTAACTTCGCTATACCCCTGTATGAGGCAATAAAAGAAGACTCCAATGAGCCTCTAGACCCCTCAAAACCTATAGAATCAGCCTTTAAATCCTTACAGCAGGCTCTTATCCAGGCCCCAGCACTACACCTTCCAGACCTCTCATAATCATTCATACTATACACTCACGAAAATCATGGCCTGGCTCTGGGGGTTCTAGGACAAGAGTCCCTCTTTCACCCCAATAACATACCTATCAAAACAACTAGACCCCACCTGTAGATGTTGGCCCCTTGTCTCAGCCTTAGCAGCAGCAGCTATTCTGACCCTAGAAAGCTCTAAACTTACCTTTGGGCAGCACACTGCTATCAAATTCCCTCATCATCTTCAGGACCTTGTGACCCACAAGGCTATACAACATCTCTCACCTTCACGACTTCAGGCATACCATCAGGTTTTCATTAAAAACCACCAGTTTTCTTTCATTCCTTGCTATCCCTTGAATTCTGCTACTCTCCTCCCTGTTGGGACGGACCATCCTCTCCACTCCTGCATTGAAACAATTACCCTGTTCATATCTCCCTTTCCTCATATTTTACCCATTTCTCTCTCCACACCTGAACAAACCCTTTACATCGATGGCAGCTCTACCCACACAAAGGAGGGAATGTATAAAGCAGGTTATGCTACAGTATCTAGCAATTCATCCATAATAGAAGCAAATTCCCTTCTCCCAAACACATCTCAGTAAGCAGAACCCTCATAGCCGTTACCTGAGCTCTAACCATCTCAGCTGGCAAGTTCATAAACATCTACACTGACTCCAAATAGGCATATCACATAATTCATTCTGGTGCTGGCATATGGAGTGAACGAGGATTTCTAACCACCAAAGGCAATCCCCTACCCAACCATACTCACATCAAGGCTCTACTCGATTCAGCCATGCTGCCAAAAGCAGCCGCCATCATACACTGCAAAGGACATCAGAATTCTACAGACCCTATTGCTATTGGCAATAACCTGGCAGGCAGATAGGAGAGCAAAAAGAGTTGCCCAGTCAGGCACCACCCAAACTAACAATACTACTGGCTATACCTACAATTTCCCCCACAATACTCAAAGGAAGAACATCTCAAGTACCTAGGGTACCCCCAGAAGCAAGGATGGTACACTCAGGCAGGAAAATTAATCCTTTCCCAGGCCCAAGTAATGGAGATACTCCAGGGAATCCATAACACTTTCCATGTAGGACAAAAGCCCCTCCTGCTATACACCAGTAGCTTTCTCTCCTTTCCGTCTTTATCCTCCTTAATACAGAAGACAACTGACACCTGTGACATCTGCAATCCCTGCTTTCCTCAGGGTGGAGCCTGCCCTTGCTCCTTCCCAACACACCAGATAAGAGGAAACCACCCAGGACAGGACTGGCAGATAGACTTCACACACATGCCCTCACACAAAAAAAGCCATTATCTCCTCACCCTAGTTGACACATTTTCAGGATGGATAGAAGCCTATCCCACCAGCAGGGAGAATGCTCAAACAGTAGTGGTAGCCCTCACCCATGACACCATCCCCCGCTTTGGCTTTCCAATGTCTCTTCAATCTGATAATGGCCCTGCTTTCGTCTCTCAGATAACGTAGCTGGTTTCTCAAACAGTAAACATCAAATGGAACCTCCACATCCCCTACCACCCTCAGTCTTCGGGTAAAGTAGAAAAGACCAATCATCTCTTTAAAACACATCTAATCAAGCTATCTTTAGAACTCCATATGCCTTGGACTGAACTTCTTTCCCTGGCACTAATGAGACTGAGGGCCATGCCATGACAACCACTACTTCTAAGCTCCTTCGAGATCATGTATGGACGGCCTTTTGTCCTTTAAACTCTGGAAGACAATTCCTCTCCCCTGGGAGACTACTTTCCTGCTTTTGCCCACATGAGGGCCCTCTTACAACAACACGCTGATAATCTTCTCCCCCGTCCCTTTCCTACAACTTCTGTTCATCTCTCAGTCCTCCCTGGGGACTTTGTCTATGTCAAGAAAAAAGGAAAGGCATCCTTAACACCCACATGGGAGGGACCCTTTTCAGTCATACTATCCACCCCTACTGCAGCAAAGGTTCAAGGAATCCACCACTGGTATCACCTCTCACACATTAAGCCATACAAACCTCAACACAAAACACTACCTCCCTACACTTCTACACCCACAGGACCTACCTCCCTCAGATTCACCAAATGTCTCCCCGTCATCCCCAAAGAGGACTCAGTGACACCATCCAGGACTTGATGACCCATCATTCCTTACAAGCTAAATTCTACTATTTCCTGCAGTGCATCTTGGAGGACTAGTCCTGGTGGTGACCACAGTCTGCTTCCCCAGACGATATAAACTCATGGATAGTGGAGCTTACCTGGCAAGGGACCCTCCAATTATTTACTCAGAAGAAGCTCAGGTTTTCAATTTCCCTTTTATATGCCTTGTCTCCTCACCATAATCCTTCTACAGGCAGCCAACAATGAATGCACCAATGAGGGTTTTTGGTCTTTTCAGGTAAAACGGACTTGGGATGATGGGGGAGTTATCAATTCTACTGTCTGGGATGGGAGGTCCTCTAGTGTCACTCTATTTCGATGCTTGTGCAGCCATGGCCCCGGGGTGGTCCAGCTGCGGTGGGTGGTATCAGGCCTATGCCACCGACCACAAATATCTATGCAGGAAACATCCCGAAAAAGCAGATTGTGACAATGTAGGGGAGTTCTACTGTCCATATTGGCAGTGTTCTTACTACCACTGTGGTACTTTACACAGTCCCCTAGTAAATCTTAGACACCCCCCCCTCAGACTGTGGCTCCCTCATGTGGAATCCTGTCAACTTTACCATATCAAACCCAGCAGACCCACTCTGGAGCCAGGCTCAGCCAGCAGAAATCAGAATAGATGGATGAGGTAGGGACCCCAGGGGTATAATTACCTTTATTAAAACTTATATTAATCCCCGACCTATCCCTCCCTCACTACAGGACATTCTCTCTCGCCCTACGAACCCTGAACCTACTCCTTTGCCCACCCTCATCAACACAACTCTCTAATATCAATCCCTCTTTCTCTACATCCTGCTGGATTTGTCTGTCACTGATTTGAACCCTCATCATAGTCACTCTAACCCCAACCTATTGGATCACCAACTTAACTTTTACCTGCACCAGACCTCAACGCACTTTACACAACGTCTCTCTCTCTCTCTCTCTCTCTCTCTTCAATATAGAAAACACTAGCTGTTTAACAAATACCTCTCAAACTACTACCTCAACTACTCCTACACCTTTCTACTGTGCACAATCTATAAATTTACCCCCTCCCTTAGCCTGCCTCCACCGGGTATTTTTCTCCTCTGCGGGACTATAGCCTACACCTGTGTACCTCAAAAACTGCCACACTCGCTCTGTCTTTATGTTTTCCTAACACCTAATCTTTCTATCAGAAGAGAGGGAGAACTTGAATCCTCTCTTAGTCTTCTTAGACCCGCCAAAAAAGGGTGGCCCTTGTTCCTCTCTTAGTGAGTACGGGAGTCCTCACTGCAGTGGGGACACGAGTGGGAGGCATTTCCTCTCTATTCATTTCTACCACAAATTGTCTGCCGAATTTTCTGGAGATATCTCCATCATTAGCAATTCCCTTGAAATCCTTCAAAGGCAAGTAGACTCCTTAGCAATGGTAGCCTTACAAAACTGGCATGCTTTAGATCTCCAGACAGCAGAAAAAGGGGGTACCTGAGTTTTTCTTGGGGAGGAATGCTGCTACTTTGTAAATGAATCAGGAATTGTCAAAGATCACATTAAATCCCTCCAGAACAGGATTGACCAAAGAATACATAACAAGCTAGAAGGGGGATATACCATTTTTGGCTCACTTACTCCATGGATTCTCCCACTATTAGGCCTATTGGCATATATACTCTTAATTTTGCTCTTTGGTCCATGTCTCATGTGTTGTTTTACCAGTTTCTTGCAGAACAGAATGCAGGCATTTGCCAACCAGAAGGTGGGAGAGATCTATCTGGCACTGAATTCAGAACCTAACACCAGAATCCTTGAGACTCCAGGTAGATGCCCCTAACGATGCTCTCTCTCAACTGGAAGTAGCTACGGAAGATGGACCTTCACCCCCTGACCTTGCCCAGACTCTCAATTATTTTTTAATATAACTAAAAGCTTGGAATGATAGGCCCTCCCTACCCCCCAACTGGTGGATGGAGTTATCATGTAACCAGCACCTGCCAAATACCGTAAGCCTCCCAACTCCTGGGTCCAGGGGTACCCAGTCATGTGCCTTATATGAAGCTGCCAATCAGCGTGTGCCAGGTACCCTAAGCCCCATTCCCTCCCCCTTAAAAGGCACCTTCACCCCGCACGTCTCTCTCTCTCTCTCTCTCTCTCTCTCTCTCTCTCTCTCTCGCCCTTGGGAAGTGAGCTGGCAGGGTCGTCTCTTCTCCTCAATAAAGCCTAAATCCTGGTACCCTGGTCTCTCTGGCACATCTGTTTCATCTTTCAAAATAAATAGACTTACAAGTCCAAGAAGCACAGAAAACCCCAAACAAAAGGAATCCAAAGAGGACCACACCAAGACACATCATAATTAAAATGTCAAGAGCAAAAGACAAAGAGAGAATATTAAAAGTGTCAAGAGAAAAACAGTTACCTACAAGGGAGTACCCATACAATGGTCAGCTGATTTCTCAACTGTCATTCTGATCTCAGCCCTAACTGCTTTCCCTTGATGGCCTGATTGCCTCTAACTGCCTCTGCCTGCCTGAACACCCCTAACTGCCCTCCTCTGCCAGCCAATTTGGTTCTGATTGATCAGTTTCTCTGCCAGTCAGCATCAAAAGCTCGACCTCCTAGGCAGCCATTGGCTCCTCACAGTTGACCCAGATTTGGTTCTGATCAGTCAGCTTCTATGCCAGTCAGCATCTCTGAGCTTATCAACAGGGCTTGATCAGAATGGCGGGGCTGATCAGCAGCCCTGGTGGAGGCCTGGAGAGAAATCGAGGTGAGGCTGTTGTCCAGGCTAGGAGAGAAAGAAAGGAAAGTTCTGATCAACGGCTGCCACAGAGACTATGGATCAGCAGGCCTCTCTTCAGGCCTTATGTGCAGCCCCCTAAGTAGTCAGTGCTAGGTCAGGGTGCCAGACCAGCCCCAGTCAGTGCTGGGTCACCACAGCAACCCAGCACTGATTTCTAGTCTGATCAAGCCTTAGGGCGTAATGGTCATTATAACCCTGGCTCTTTATTATATTGAATAGAGGCCCAGTGCATGAAATTCTTGCACTTGGAGGCGGGAGGGGACCCTCAGCCTGGCCTGCACCCTCTCGCAGGGAGTGGGCCTAAGCCTATAGTTGGACATCCTTAGCACTGCTGCAAAGGAGGGAGAGGCTCCAACCACTGCTGCTGCACTAGCCAGCCATGAGCCCAGCTTCTTCCTGAGAAGCCCCCCCCCCCCCCCCGTGAGGCCATACTTACCACCAGGGGGTAGATCCTGCTTTGAACATTTGCCCCCTGGTGGTCAGTGTGTATTATAGCAACTGGTCTTTCCACTGTTTGGTCAATTTGCATATTAGCATTTTATTATAATAGGTCTAAAGGTCAGGTGTATGAAATTCATGCAAGGGGGCGGAGGTGTCCCTCAGCCCAGCCTGCACACTCTCCAATCTGGGACCCCTCGAGGAATGTCCAACTGCCCGTTTAGGCCAGATCCTGGTAGGATCTGGCCTAAACGGGCAGTCAGATATCCTTCTCACAGTCCAGGACTGGTGGCTCCAAACTGCTTGCCTGCCTCCCTGCTTGCCCCTAACCGTTTCTGCCTGCCAGCCTGATCACCCCCTAACCACTACCCTGCCAGCCTAATTGATGTCTAACTGCTCCCCTACCAGCCTGTTTGTCCCTGACTTTTCTCCTCTGAAGGCCTGGTCACCCAAACTGCCCTCTCCTGCAGGCTTGATCATCCCCAACAGCCCTCCCTTGCAGGCTTAGTCCCTCCCAACTGCCCTCCCCTGCTGTCCATCTTGTGGTGGCCATCTTGTGTCCACATGGGGCCAGGATTTTTGACCACACAGGGGCAGCCCTCTTGTGTGTTGGAGTGATGGTCAATCTGCATATTACTCTTTTATTAGGTAGGATAGAGGCCTGTTGCATGGGTAGGGGCCAGTTGGTTTGCCCTGAAGGGTGTCCTGGATCAGGGTGGGGGTTCCCTTGGGGCATGGGGAAGCCTGGGTGAGGGTCCTGTGGTGCTTTTCAGGCTGGCCACGCCCCTCAGTGACCCCAGTGGAGGCCCTGGAATCTGGGATTAATTCATGTTCTACAATTGAAACTTTGTAGCCTGGAGTGGAGCCAAGCCTTCTGCTCACTCCATGGTGACAGCCATTTCTGTTTAAATTCTATAATTGAAACTTTGTAGCCTAGAGTGGAGGCCTAGGCATTAGGGCTACAGAAGCTTGGCTTCCTCTATCACCCAGGCAACCCTAGCCTCTGCTCTCTTCAGCTTCGTGGCTGCCACCATTTCTGTTGGAATATAGCTTCTATAACTGAAACTCTGTAGCATTGAATGGAGGCCTAGGCCAGCAATGGCAGGAGAAAATGTTGGCTTCCTCTGTTGCCAGGGAAACCCAAGCCTCCTTCCTGCTCTCAGTGGCCTCAGCCATCTTGGTTGGAGTTTATCTGTTCCTGATTGGCTGGTGGGCATTTCTTGTGGGTGTGGCTTTATCAGAGGTACAGTCAATTTGAGATTACTTTTTTATTAGATAGGATTAGAAAACATGATGGTGGGTTTGGCAATATATTTTTGGATACAATACCCAAGGTACCATCCATGATAGAAATAATTGATAATCTGGACTTCATTAAAATTTAAAACCAAATATAGATGCAAAAATCTTAAACAAAATACTAGCAAATCTAATAAAACAATGCATTTAAGAAATAATACAATACAATCAAATAAGGATTATTTCAGGGGCACAAAGATGGTTCAACATAAGCAAATTGATCATTTTAATACCTCACATTAACAAAGCGAAGGATAAAATTATATGATCTTATTAATAGATTCAGAAAAAGCATTTAATCAGATACAACATCCATTTACTATTAAAACACTCAATAAAATTGGTATAGAAGGAAAGTACCTCTATATAATATAGGCCATCTATGACAAACCCTCAGATAATATCATACTCAATGGTGAAAAACTGAAAACTTTTCCTCTAAAATAAAAAGCAAGACAAGAAAGCCCACTCTCACCACTCTTATTCAAAACTAGAGGCCCGTTGCACAAAGAGATTCGTGCAATAGACCTTCTTTCCCTTGGCCTCCAACACCGGCTTTCCACTAGCACCTGGGACCCAGGCCTTCCCTCTGGCTAGAGTCTCCCTACTTTGGTCGGAGTCTTCCTTCTTTGGCCAGTCTGCCTTCTTCATTTTCACTACAGGCTCCAGCTGGAGTCTGCCATCTTCACCTTCACTGCAGCTGGAGTGCCTCTCCTATGGATCCTTTTGTCCCCCGCCCTTCCTCTCATAGCAGGTGTCCTGCCCTGCCCAGCCACTCCACACCTGGAGCAACTGGGTGGCCACCAGCTTTCTCCTTCTAATTTGTATATTCCTCTTTATTGGCTGGTGGGAGTAGCAGAGTGATGCTTATTTTGCATGTTTCTCTTTTATTAGTGCAGATAGTACTGGAAATCATAGCCAGAGAAATCAGACAAAATGAATAAAAGAAATCCAAATTGGGAATGAAAAGTAGAAATATCACTTTTTGCAGATGACATAAATCTGTATATAGAAAATGATAAAGACTTGACCAAATCACTACTAGAAACAATAAACAAATACAGTAAAATTGAATGATACAAATTTATAGATAAAAATGAACCACTTTTCTGTATACTAATGATAAAATTTTTGAAAATGAAATTTAAAAACACAATTCCTTTTGCAATTTCACCCAAAAGAATAAAATATCTAGAAATTTACAAAGGAAAACTACAAAGCATTATGGAAAGAGATTGAAAAAGACCAATGGAATTGAATGATGTTCCATGTTCTTGGATAGAATCATCATAGTTAAAGTGTTCACATTACCCAAAGCAATATACAGATTTAGTGCAATCCCCATGAAAATACCAATGATATTTTTTAAAGAATAGTACCAAAAATTATCATATTTGTATGGAAGCACAAATCAATACTGAGAAAAAAGAATGAGGCCATAGGTATCACACTACTTGACTTCAAAATATACTACAGAGCTACAATAATCAAAAGAGCATGGTATTGGCAGAAAAGTAAATACTAACATTAGTGGAATAGAATTGAGAGTCCATAAATAAATCCATATGTATATGGGAAAATAGTTTTTGACAAAGAGCCAAAAACAAACAATGTAGGAAAGAAAGCTTCCTCACTAAACAGTGCTGGAAAAATTGGAAAGTCACATGCGAAATAATGAGACTAGATTAAGTTAGTTTCCATGTAGAAAAAATTAATTCAAAAATTGATCAAACACATAAATATAAGCTCTGAAAATCGATATATATATATATATATATATATATATATATATATATATATACATATATATGCCTTAGCCACTGTTATGAATAATGACCGATGACTACATTACCAATCAGTAACTGTGATGCACACTGACCACCAGGGGGAAGATGCTAAATGCAGGATCTGGCCCCTGGTGTCAGTGTGCACCCACAGCCAACCGTCTGCAGCTGGCCAATCTTCCATGGTCCCTCTCCCAATCAGGTGGGCAACCTCCCCCTGGCCAGTCCCTACCCCTGGCCAGCTGGCATTGATCAGCCCTGACTGGGGACTGGGTGAGACAGCCCCATCAGACAGATCTCTGGCCAGGCCAAGGGACTCTACCCATGCACAGGATAGTGCACTGGACCTCTAGTATTTTAAAAAAAACATTTTAATCTTTATTGTTCAGTTTATTAATTACATTGTTCCCTCTTTCCCCCAACCCTATATTTCCCCACCACCTGGTACCCATCCCACTCTCCAACCTCAACCCCCCCCCCCCCACTGTCCTCTCCCATAAGTGCATGATTTTTGTCTAGTCTCTTGCTGCACCTCCCACACCCCATTTCTCCCCAAGAATTGTCAGTCCATTCCCTATCTATGCCCATGATTCTATTATATTCACCAGTTTATCCTGTTCACCAGATTTTTAATTCACTTGATTTTTAGATTCATTTGTTGATAGATGTGTATTTGTTGTTCAAAATTTTTTTTTACCTTTTTCTTCTTCCTCTTTTTAAGAATATCTTTCAGCATTTCATATAATATTGGTTTGGTGGTGATGAATTCCTTTAGCTTTTTCTTAGCTGTGAAGCACTTTATCTGACCTTCAATTCTGAATGATGGCTTTGCTGGGTAGAGTAATCTTGGTTGTAGATTCTTGCTATTCACCACTTTGAATATTTCTTGCCACTCCCGTCTAGCCTGCATAGTTTCTGTTAAGAAATCCACTGACAATCGTATGGGTGCTCCCTTATAGGTAACTAACTGTTTTTCTCTTGCTGCTTTTAATATTCTCTCTTTATCTTTTGCTCTTGGCATTTTAATTATGATGTGCCTTGGTGTGTTCCTCTTAGGGTTCCTATATATTGGGGTTCGGTGCACTTCTTGGACTCCTAAGTCAATTTCTTTCACCAGGTGTGGGAAGTTTTGGGTCACTATTTCTTCAAATAGGTTTTCATTGTCTTGCTCTCTCTCTTTTTCTGGCACCCTTATAATTCGGATGTTGGTATGCTTGAGGTTGTCCCAGAGGCCCCTTACACTATCTTCAATTTTTTGGATTCTTTTGGTTTCTTTCTTTTCCAGCTGAGTGGATTTTACCTCTTTGTATTCAAATCTTTAACTTGGTTCTTGGGGTCCTCTAGAGTATTTTTAGGTCTTTGTATAATATTTTTTATTTCAGTCAGTGTATGCTTAATTTCTGGTTGGTCCTTTTTCATATCCTTGAGGGTCTTGCTCATATCCTCATAGGTCTTCTTCATATCCTTGTAGGTCTGAGTCATTTCCTTGTAGGTCTTGTTCATTTCCTCATAGGTCTTGTTCATTTACTCATAGGTCTTGTTCATTTCCTTGTAGGTCTCAGCCTTTTCTAGGAGCCTCTTGAAAAGCCTTATAATCATGGTTTTGAATTCTACGTCCAGTCGTTTTTTTCCCCCTCCATTTCTTTCACATCTGATTTCTTTCCACATCTCTGCATAGTGACTGCTTTCCTGAGTTGGTTGGTTAGCTTTGTGTGGTAGATGTCCTCTAAGGGACAGTGGTCAGCCTCCCCAGCTACCTGAGGTGGATATGGGTTGCACAGTCTTGTTGAAGTTAAGCCTAGATTAATCGTTGTTAGCACTAGGAGGGTTTGACCTCCAGGCCAATTGTCTATGATGTTCAGCTGTGCTCAGGTTAGATGGGTGGAGTCTACGGGCCAAGCAGGCAGCGTCAGCTCCGCCCTGTGCAGCCCCTGGGATTCTGTGCCGGGTGGCAATGGCTGCCAGCACCTCTGAGAGAGAGCTGCTGCTGAGCTCCACCCATTGCCGAAGAATTCAGCCTCACCCCAAATGAGTCTGCACACCCAACGTCTCACCCAGGGTCATAAAACAATGCAGTCTGGCGGTTTCCCGAATGAGAGAGTAAGTCATGAGTCCTCTATGCGAGGTCACACAACTGTGCTGTTCCTAAGTTCACGAGCACTCTGCACAAGCTTGCCCTCTCCACAAGGTTGCAGACCCTTGCAGCGCCCAAGTTTTGGCATGCCTCCCCACTGTCCAGTTTTTACCCCGTATGATTGTGAGTTCCCTGGACTTCTCCCAGAGCTGGGAATCAGTGCAGTGGGACATCTTTGTCTCCCCCGTTCGAGAAAACCTGCTGGGTTTTCAACTGCCCTACCTATCCGCTGGTGTGTGCACTGCTCCAAACCTCTCTCCGCACGTATCTTCAATGCTGTGCACCCCCGCTCCTCTGAGTCACAGGGCCCTATCTTCGCTTTTATTTGTGGAATTTTCACTCAGCAAGCTTTCCAGTGATTCTGGATGATGTTTGTTCTTTCGTTAAGTTGTAGTTTTGAAATTGCTGTGTATGGCAGCAAGATAGATGTTTACCTATGCTGCCATATTGGTTCCTCTCATTCTGGGCCTCTAGTATTATATAAAAGAAAATATGGATACTAAACATATGGACCTCAGTGTTAGAGAACATTTAATGAATTTGCCCCCAAAGGCAATGGAACTAAAGACAAATATTAATGAATGAGATTATGTCAAAATAACAAACAAATTAAATTGTCAACAAAATAAACAGGCAACCAATTGAATTGGAGGTGATATTTTCAAACAACAACTCCAACAAATGGTTAATATTTAAAATATATAAAAAACTCATACTACTCAATGCCAAGCAAAAAACACAATTTAAAAAATGAGAAGAAGACCTGAACAGATACTTCTCCCAAGAAAGCATACAAATGAACAACAGATGTATGAAAAGATATTCAACTTCACTAGCTATTAGAAAAATGCAAATACAAATTACAGTGAGATACCACCTCATACCTGTTAGATTAGCTATTATCAACAAGACAGGTAATAACAAGTGTTGGAGAGGTTGTGGAAACAAAAGGAATCTTGATTCACTGCTGGTGGAAATATAAACTGGTATAGTCACTATGGCAAACATTATGGCAGTTCCTCAAAAAATTAATAGAGTTACCATATATCCCAGAAACCCCTCTTCTGTGTATCTAACTTAAAAACTCTAAAATATTTATTTGCAAAGATTTATGCACCCTATGTTCACTGAAGCATTATAAATGATGGCCAAGACATGGAAACTACTGAAGTGTCCTTACATGGTTAGGTAAAGAAGATGTGGTGCATATAAGGTGTCCCTCCAAAATGTATAAAGCTGATAGCTATAAAATAAAATGTATTTTAATAAACACTGCCTTTATAATTATTCAAAGTATATGTGCATATTTTTGGAACACCCTATATATAATATTGAATACTACTTAGCCAAAAGAAAGGATAAAATACTGCTATTTGTGACAATCTTGAAAATACTATGCTAAGCCAAATAAGTCAGTCAGAAAAAGCCAAGAATCCTAAAATTTCACTCATTCGTAGCATATAAAATTGGAGCTTGTAGACGCAGATAACATTATGGTAATTACCACACAGAAGGAATTGAGGGTGTAATAATGGATAAAGGAATTCAAAAGAAAAATCTTTCTCTCTGTGAAAGACACTGTCAAATAATTAGAAGTCAAGCTTCTGTCTGAGAAAATGTTTGCGAATAACTTATCTAATAAAGGACAATGACACAAAATATACAATGAATACATAGAATTCAAAAGTAATAAAATTAAAATGAAATTTAAATATGAGCAAAATAATTTAAACAAACATCTTAACATGAAAGATATACAGATGGCAAATAAGCATATATAAATATTTTTAACATTTTATGTCATTAGGCAGTTGACTATTAATACAACAAGATACCACACAACTATTGGAATGGCAATAATGCAAAATACTGAAACACCAAATGCTGGTAAGGATGTGGAACAATAGAAACATTTATTTATTGCTGGGGCAAATGTAAGAGTAGTCATTTTGGAAAAAAAGCAGTTTGGAGTTTTGTTTTTTTGTTTTGTTTTGTTTTTACAAATATAGCATGTTTTTAACATACAATTCAGAAATTATACTTCTTAATATTTACACAAATGAGTTAAAAACTTATGACCAAAAAGCTGCAAAAGAGTGTTTATAGCAGCTTTATTCATAACTACAGATCTGGTGAACAAAATCCGTGTACAGGGGTTGTGTCCCTCAGCCCTACCAGCAACCTCTCCAATCTGGGACTCCTCAAGGAGATTTCCGACAGTCTGATGGGCAGTCAGACATTCCTCTCACAGTCCAGAACTGCTGGCTCCCAACTGCTCACCTGCCTGCCTTCCTGATTGCCCCTAACTACTCCCCTGCCAGCCTGATTTATGCCTAACTGCTCCCCTGCCAGACTGTTTGCCCACAATTGATTTCCCATGCAGGCCTCGGTCATCCCACCCCCCACAATTGTCCTTCCCTGCAGGTCCAGTCGCCCCCAACTTCCCCTCTCTACCAACCTGGTCACCCCTAACTCCCCTCCTCTCCTGGCCTGATCGCCCACAACTGCCTTCCCTTGCAGGCCTGGTCCCTCCCAAATGCCTTTCCTTGCTGGCTATCTTGTAACAGACATCTTGTGTCCACATGGAGGCAGGATCTTTGACCACATGGGGGCAGCCATCTTGTGTGTTGGAGTGATGGTCAATCTGTGTATTACTCTGTTATTAGATAGGATAGAGGCCTAGTGCATGGGTGGGGGCCAGCTGGTTTGCACTGAAGGGTGTCCCCAATCAGGGTAGGGGTTCCCTTAGGGTGTGGGGTGGCCTGGCCGAGGGACAGGTGGTAGTTTGCAGGCCAGCCATGGCCCCCAGTGACCCAAGCGGAGGCCCTGGTATCTTTGATTTATTTACCTTCTATAACTAAAACTTGGTAGCCTTGAGCAGAGCCAAGCCTCCTGCTTGCTCTATGGCTGCAGCCATTTTTGTTGGGATTTATTTATATTCTATAATTGAAACTTTGTAGCCTTGAGTGGAGGCATAGGCCAGCCAGGGTGTGTGGAAAGCTGGGCTTCCAACATCACCAGGGAAACCCAAGCCTCCTGCCCCCTCTGTGGCCACAATCTTGGTTGGGTTAATTTGCATACTCACTCTTGATTGGATGGTGGGTGTAGCTTGTGGTTTTAGCAGAGTGATGGTTAATTTGCATATTGATCTTGTATTAGCTAGGAGTGTTAAAACTTGGAAGCAATCAAGATTTTTTTTCAGTTTTTTTTATTCTTTAAAGTATTACAAACAGTAGTATATATGTTTTCCTTTCCCCCAGGCTCCACTACCCACCAGCACATGCCCTCACCTGCCACCCCCGCCCCAGTGTCTTGTATCCACTGGTTATGCTTATATGTATGCATACCAGTCCTTCTGTTGATCTCTTACAACCCCCATCCCCCACCTTCCCCTGCCTTCCCCCTGTAGTTTGACAGTCTGTTCAATGCTTCTTTGCCTCTGTATCAATCTTTCCCCCCTGTTTCTTTTCTTTAATAAGATCTTGAATCTGCATATAGGAAATAAATGGATAAGAACAAAAAATGTTTGAGTCTCAGTTTCAATGTCCAACTTTCTGAGTCCCAGTTTCAATGTCAAATAATTCCTTATGTGTACATGTCAACAATGGTATCTGAATGGTGGACATATGGTGGCAATGCAGGTTCCACCCTCTCTGGTTCAGACCTGGGCTGCCTGCAGCTTTGCACAGCTGCTCACTGCTAGCGTAGCATGGTGCCGTCAGTGTCTTCCATCTCTGGACTGTCTTCACAGTTTGAACAGACCTGTCAGTTCCTCTTTGTTGCAGGAATCCATATGGTCTTGGAGTTGTTCTCTGAAAACACACAAACACATTCTCGACCAAAAGTTAACAAAGGGTTCCTCTCTGCAAATTAGACTTGGGATTCTTTTTATTTTTGCCCAGATGATTTTCTTTTGGTTTATTTTGACACTATGTGTGTTTTTCATAGATACCCTGCTGTTGGCATTACAAATGGAAATTACTTTTCTGGAGTAAGAATTTTCTAGATGTAATTTCCTTACAGGATATTTTTCCTTACATGATATTACCCTACTATCCCCCCTTTTTTTATTATTAATGGGGCTTTTGGAAATTTTATATTGCAATCTTGGTAACTTTAAATTTTAACTTTTTCACAAAAATATGACTGCTTTAGGTTCTTTGCATGTTAGGCAATTTTACAATGAGATGAACTACTAATATAAATTTTAGTTAATATTTTAGGAACAGCTTTCTACCAGTACACTTAAATTTTCTTGAGTATTCACTTATTTTACTTGGTCAATTTAAATTAATCTGAAAACTTGATTACTATTTACTGTAAAGGTGAATGTGTAACCACTGGTACATGTGGACAGTGGAATATTATACAGTACTAAAAATGAGTTATAAAGTTATGAAGACATGGAAAAATCTTAAATACATAGTATTAAATGCAAGTAATCTAAAAAGACTACATACTGTATGAATTCAACTATGTGAGATTATAGAAAGGGAAACTGGAGACAGTTAAACAATCATTTGTTGTCAGGGGTTGGAGGAAATAGGTTGTACACAGAGAATTTTATGGCAGTGAAAACATTCTGTATAATAATCTAATAATGGATATGTCATTTATACATCTGTAAAATCCCATGAAATACACAAGAACAAGAATAAAGTATGGACTTTTGGTAATCTTATCTAATAAAAGAGTAATATGCAAATTTACCAGACCTCTGATCAAGCCACTCCCACAAGCCAATCAGGAATAAAATGCAAATAAACCCAAAAAAGATGACAGTTAATTTGCATACACAGGTGCCAAGCCGTCTGGATCCCAGGAACATACTTGGGACCCAGGCCACTCCTAGCCTGTAGGCCTGGACTTAGGCCCTGAGTGGCAGGCATCCCAGAACACTCCCAGCCACTGAGAGACTATGGGTGCAGCAGCCAAGCAGCTGGCGGCAGGGATGTCCCCGCTCCGCCCCCAAGCCACCTCACGTGCTCTGACACCAAGCAGCATTCGGGTCCACGCCCCCACTCTGGCGCTCACAACAGGGTTGGCTGCTGGCCTCTGGAGCATGTAGAGACCCTGGTGGCCGCAGCCATGTGTGGCACAGGGGTCCCTGTATGCTCCCCAGCCCAGCACCCATGACAGGGTTTACTGCTGGCCTTCAGAGACAGGGATGTTCCCGCCCCACCCCAAGCCACTTGTGTGTGCTCTGGTGCCAAGTGGCGGCACTTTGGGTCCACACCCCCAGCCCGGCGTCCATGATGGGGGGGGGAGGCTGGCTGCCAGTCTCTGGGGTGTGTGGAGACTCAGGTGGCCACCACTGCATGGCAGGGACACCCCCCCTAGCCCAGTGGATACAATGCAGGGACCACATAAGCTGCAGAGGAAACACCATTCTAAAAAATATATATTTTTATTGATTTTTTTTAGAGAAGAGGGGAGAGGGACAGACAGTTGGAAACATTGATGAGAGAGAAACATTGATCAGATGCCTCCTGTATACTCCCCACTGGGGATGTGCCTCCAACCAAGGTATATGCCCTTAATAGGAATCAAACCTGGGAACCTTCAGTCTTCAGGCCCACAGTCTATCCACTGAGCCAAACGAGTTCCAACGTAAACATATTTTCTGAACACTCATTGGCTAAGCTCCTGTACGCCACCACTTGCAGTGTTCTTGGTAACTTGGGTTATAAGAATCCAAGAAGGTGATCTAGGTTTTTCCACCACACTCCCTGAAGGAAAAAACAAAGATCCACTGCTGGAGGGGCTAAGAAATGTCATATCCTGCCCTAGCTCCTTTGGCTCAGTGGATAGAGCCTCGGCCTGCTGACCACAGGGTCTGGGTTCAATTCTGACCAAGGGCATGTAACTAGGTTACAGGCTTCTCCCTGGCCGGGTCCCAGGTCAGGGGTCATGCAGGAGACAACCAATCAATGTGTCCCTCTCACATTGATGTTTCTCTCTGTCTCTCCCCCTCTCTTCCACACTCTCTAAAAATCAATGGAAACATATCCTAAGGTGAGGATGAAAAAAAAAGAAATGCCATATCCTATGAAAGACACATCTTGAAAATGCTTAAAGAAAGTTGTCATGTTTGCACAGTGAAGGGAATAGAGTCCATGTTGATGAAAACACCTTGGTGGCTGCAGTGGCTGCAGCAGCAGGGTAATGGGGCTGGCGCCTTCCCTTGATCAGCCCAGTCACCTCCCACAGAGGGTGGCCAGACTGATGGGGAGTGGGCCTCAGCCATCAGTAGAACATCTCCTGAGGGCTCACAGTCAGTGAAAGGGGGTGGGCTGGGCTGAGGGACACCCCCACCCCCATGTATGAATTTTGTGTACCGGGCCTCTAGTGGATCTATAAAAGAGAATGATCTCTTACCCTTGGAGACAGCATGAAGAGACCTGGATAGTATTGTGCTAAGTGAAATAAGCCAGTCATAGAAACATAACCATCACATGGTCTCACTTTTATACGGAATCTATTGAACAAAATAAACTGACAAACAAAATAAGTCCAGAGACATGGACACTGCAACAGACTGAGGATCCTCAGAGGAAGGACAGGGGTGGGGCAGAAGAGATTAACCAAAGAATTTCTATGCATATATTGATAACCTGTGCACAGAGACAATAGTGAGCTGAAGGCCTAGGGAGGAGGCCCCAGAAGGGAGAAGCATGTCAATAGAGGGGAAAGGGGATATCTGCAATACTTTCAAAAATAAAGATAAATTTAATAAATCAATAAGTAATATAATACAATTTTTTAAAGCAGAGAAAGATAAACATCACATGATCTCACTCATTTTTGGAATATAATGAACAACATAAACTGGTGAACAAAAACAGATCCAGAGACAGAGAAACATCTATCAGACCATCAAACCTCAGAGGGAAGGCAGAGGAGTGGGGTTGGGGGGAGAGGTCAACCAAAGGACTTGTATGCATGCATATAAACCATACAAAAGGGGGGTGAGGGCATGAGTGGGAGTGTTGGAGGAGTAATGGGGGGATAAGAACACATATGTAATACCTTAATCAATAAAGAAAAAAGACCCTCGCAAAAAATAAAATAGAATATGAATCTGCCTTTTTTTTTTTTTTTTTTTGATACTGAGATTTCAAGCCGGTGAATGTATTTTTTTTTAAATTCTTTAAATGGCAAATATGTTCTCCCATGCAGTGGACTTTCTTGTTGTTTTGTTGATGGTTTCTTTTGCTGTATAGAAGCTTTTTATTTTGATGTACTCCTATTTGTTTATTTTTCTCTTTAGTTTCCATTGCCCTGGGAGCTTATCAGTAAAGATATTGCTTCAGCATATGTCTAGATTTTGCTGCCTGTGGATTCCTCTAATATTTTTATTGCTTTCATTATTATGTTTAAGTCCTTTGTCCATTTTGAGTTTATTTTTCTGTATGGTGTAAGTTGGTGGTGTCGTTTTATTTATTTATTTATTTATTTATTTATTTATTTATTTATTTATTTTGCACGTATCTGTCCAATTTTCCCGACACTATTTATTGAAGAGACCGTCTTGACTCCATTTTCTGTTCTTGCCTCCTTTGTCAAATATTGTTTTGAGTATAGTGGTTTGAGTCAATTTCTAGGTTCTCTATTCTATTCCATTGGTCTATATGTCTGTTCTTGTGGCTGTACCAGGCAGTTTTGAGAACAGAGGCTTTGTAATACAGCTTGATATCTTGTATTGATATCCCTCCTACTTTGTTCTTCTTTCTCAGGATTGCTGCAGCTATTTGGGATCTTTTTATTCCAGATGAATTTTTGGAAAGTTCTAGGTCTGTGAAATATGCCATTGGCATTTTAATGGGAAGTGCTTTGAATCTATAGATTGCTTTGGGTAGTATGGACATTTTAATGATGATGATTCTACCAATCCTTGAACAAAGTATGTTCTTCCACCTATTTATGTCTTCCTCTATCTCTTTTTCAGTGTCCTGTAGTTTTTTAGTACAGGTCTTTTACCTCCTTAGTTAAGTTTATTCCTAGGTATCTTAATTTTTTATGTGATGTTTAATGGGATTTTTTTTGTATCTCTCTTGCTGTAAGTTTACTATTGCTATATAAAATGCCATTGATTTCTTGGTGTTAATTTTGTATCCTACTACATTGCCTAATTCATTTTTTTAATTTAATAAAGGTTTATTTTTCAAAATGTATAGCTAGTTAGATCTATTGTTCATGCATCTGCTCCAGTAGCTGGGGCATCCCGATCTTTGGTTTTTCTGGTGTAAATCACTTGAGCTCCATGCTTTGAGACTAGTTTAATAAGTTCTTTACTAAGGAGCTTCTTAAGGGCTGCCCTGGCCAAGGAGCCTCGAATCTTCAGCTTCTTGGAGACCACAGCTGGGGTTATCAGCTTGTAGTTGGGAATTAACTTACAGAGCTTGTCATATGTGGCTTTGTCAAACAAGACCAGTTTATTAAGCTTGTCCTTAACTTTGCCTTTGGACCACTTCTTTTTGGCCTTGCCCCTGACTTGTTCACAAGGTCTTTGTCTTTCTTGGCTGACTTCCCAGAATCTTTCTTCTTGTTGTCATCATTGAGCAGCATTGCAGGACTCAGAGAGCAGGGATGTGCTGCTGCCTTGCCAAGACGTCGGCCTGAGAGGAACTCATTTATTAAGTCTAAAAATTTTTATGGAATCTTTAGGGTTTTCTATGTACAATATCATGTCATCTGCAAGTAATTACTATTTTATGTCTTCTTTTCCAATTTTGATACCTTTTATTTTCTCTTCTTGCTATTGTTATGGCTAGCATTTGCAGTACTATGTTGAACAGGAGTGCCCATATTCTATTTCAATGTTTTCTATGCATAGATTGGTATCCCTAGTTATGTTTCATTTTACTCTTCTGATTACTCATCTTAAGCAATGAAAATTTCCTGCTCAGATAGATGTATATATTAGTGTCACAGGAAAACACTTTGGACAGCTGTCTAATAGAGGAAGGCTAGGATTCTTATTATTTGATGCACTAAAAAATATATGGAACTCTGGCTGGTGAGCTTCAGTTTGTTGAGCACCATTTCGTGAACCTAAGGGCTACCAATTCTATTCTCATTGGGGCACATGCCCAGGTTGTGGGTTTGGTCCCATCGGGGTGTATCTGAGAGGCAACTAAATCAATTTTTCTCATATCAATGTCTCTTTCCCTTCCTCTCTCTCTAAAATCAATAATTTTAATGATGTGCACTTTTACAATAAAGTTTCTTTGTTGAAATTAACAAATTAAAAGAAAGTTTTCTCCTTTCCTCTGAGTAGAAGCACTAGCCAGAGTTATTAGCTGGTTCTTCTACAGCCCCCCCCCCCCCAAATTCCTCACATTGGGATGCTTCACATTTGATAAGTAGCATGCCTGAAATATTCTCTTTGCTCATCTATATATTCTTTTATATCATCTACAATGTCTAATTCCATACCACTAACATGAGCCTTGTGTGAGGTACATATTTAAAACATCATTGATGTATAGAACCTTCTCATGAAACATTGAAGGCATAATTCAAGTAACATGTCACCTTTCCTTCTGTCCTTACTTTCTCTCCTTCCCTTCTTCTTCCATTCCCTCCCCATCTCTGACTTTCTCTTTCATAAAATTACTTAGAAATGTTGGTGAAGAGATAGTTAATGTCAACTTTAACTTAGTGATTTGCCATGCTCTATACAGCAAATTGTCTCCAATTCTGAGTTGATGCAAAACCTGAAGAGATGTATTGTGAGGAAACTTTTACTTAAAAAATAAAGCAACATAAGCATTTTATATCCCTTACCAGTAGCCCAGTGCACAAATTTGTGCACATTGAAAGGGAATTAATTATAGGAAATATTTTAATATTGCTGTTTGCCCTTTCTCTATAATAGAAGTGCCAGAGATGAAAGAAAATTTGTAAAATGTATATGAAAATAATATATAAGTTTATTAATAAATAAACAATAACAACATGATATAACAACAAAGACATGATATAAAAACATGATATGAAAACAATAAAAACATGATATAAAAATAACAAAAACATGATATACTAGTTAAAACATTGATACAATGACTGATAAATTGATTAAACTTATTCTAATATTTCCCTGTATACCACATTAAGAGTGAAAACATTTTCAGAGTACTTGACTAAATTCCTTTGTGATGAAATATTTACAACTTTAACTTTAACATCACATGCTCTTCAAACTTGAGAGAAAGCAACATATAACTGACCATGTCCGAAAATGGGTTCAGGTAAGAATATTCCTACTCTGTCTAAAGTTTATCCTTGTGATTGTTCAATAGTCATCGCAAATGCTGGCATCACTGGAAACTGCCTTGAATTAATTTAAATGGGAGGCCAGTGTCAGATGGGGACAAATCAATTCTTAGAATCAGAACAACCTCTCATTTTGCAGAACCTGTTAATATTTCAGCTTTGGTTATGTTAGGTTGCAATCTTTTGATAATAAATCTAGTACCATTACAAAGACCCCATTTACTATTAAGATTTCTCAGTAGCATGATAATTCCAACTACTTTCAATTTTAATTTATGACACAGCATTCCTGAAGTAGTAATACTATTAAAAAACTCGATGGGAAAATTTTCCTTTTAGACATCATCCATTGAATTGATGGAATCATCACTCAAATGTGTGTGAAAATCTCCATCGAGTATATCCAAAGTCTCTTTATTTAATTTGTGAATGTGCCCATTTTGTGGATAAAGAATCGCACATTTAGATATGTTTTTAATGTTATCTATAGATATACTATTTCCAAAGGTAGCTAGTCTCAATAATAGATCCATTACAAATAATTTCTTGGAAAATTACAATAATATCCATTCTGAGAGCTTTATATATATCATGCATTTTGCGACTCAATGTCTATTTTTATTTTTTATTTTTTTTTATTTTTTTAATTTTATTTTTTTTAATTGATTTTTTGCAGTATAATAGTAGTACATGTTTTCCTTTCCCCCTCCCCCTTATCCTCCCCCCAGCCTCCCCCACCCCCCAGCACATATCCCCAGCTTCCCCCCTCCCCGCCCCAGTGTCTTTCATTCATTGGTTATGTTCATATGCATGCATACAAGTCCTTCCGTTGATCTCCCCCCGCATCTGCCTCCCATTCACCCAAGCCTCCCCCTGTAGCTTGACAGCCTGTTCAAGGCCATCCTGCCTCTATATCAATCACTCTCCCCTGTTTCTTTTCTTCAAAAATATCTTGCCTCTGCATACTAGAAATAAATGTATAAGAACAAAAAGTGTTTCAGTCTCGGTTTCAATGTCCAACTTTTCTGAGTCCCAGTTTCAGTGTCAAATAATTCATTATGTGTATAAGTCAGCAATGGTATCCAGATGGTGGACATATCGTGTCAATGCATGATGCATCCTCTCTGGTTTGGTCCTGGGCTGCCTGCAGACATGCACAGCTGCTGACTGCTAGTATGGCAAGGTGTCGTCAGTGTCCCCCATCTCTGGACCGTCCTCATGACTGGAACAGATCCATCAGTTCCTCACCGTCGCAGGAACCCGCATGGTCTTGGAGTTGTTCTCTGAAAACACACAAACACATTCTCGACCAAAAGTTAACAAAGGAATCCTCTATGCAAAATAGACTTGGGATTCTTTTTAATTTTTGCCTAAATGATTTTCCTTTGGCTTATTTTGACACCATGTGTGTTTTTTCATGGGTGTCCTGCTATTGTTTTTACAAATGGAATTTACTTTACTGGAGTAAGAATTTTCTAGATGAATTTTACTTACTCGATATTTGTTTTTAGTCCCTTACATGATATTACCCCGCTGTCCCCTCCCCTTTTTTGATTAATGGGGACTTTTGGAAATTTTCTATTGCAGTCTTGATAATTTTGAATTTTAATTTTTGCACACAAAGTGACTGCTTTAGGTTCTTTGGATGTTAGGCAATTTTACACTGAGATGAACTACTAATAGATTTTTCAGTTAATGTTTTAGGAAAAGCTTTTTGTCCAGTACACTATAATTTTCTTGAGTATTCTCATATTTCACTTGGCCAATTTAAATTAATCTGAAAACTTGATTACTATTTTCCTGTCAATTTTAATACTCAAGCAGAAATCTTAGTTTACCCTGTGAATACTAGTGGGAAGGAATATTTGCAATTTTGAGTAGGTCCCGAGCATTCCTGGTAATAGACTGAATTTAGATATAGAGCAGCTATTGCTGGCCGAGTCTCTGTCTGCCGCCTGGGTCCCCGTATGAGTTGTGTGTGGGAGGCGAAGCAGCCGTGGGGGTAGGAGACCTCCCTTAGGAGGGTTGAGAATTCAAACCCCTGCAAGGTTTGTGGATGAGGGTCTGTGCCCCACCTCTGTTGACCTTTTAGTTCTCTCCTGTTGGCCCCTCTGCGACTGTGCCTGTCTTAGGTTGTTCCTTCCCTGAGGAATCTTACCCGTCTCTGGCTAACCAGCCATCCTCCAGGGCCAAACAGGGTGATGTGAGGTTCAGTTCTGTCTCCTTTGTAGTCTATGCCCCCCTGTGGCCTCCACGTCCAGTACCTGCCTTGGGGTCCCCTCGCCTGCTGGCGGGGTCCCGGTACTGATCACATATCTCGGGGGACCCAGGTTTCTTCTCCAGAGAGGGCCCAGCTCCCACCATTGGTCAAGATACAGATCCATGGTGCCAGCTGCCCAAAGGCTTCAGCCACAGCTCGAACTGAAAACTCTGGCATCAGCTGTGTGTATTTGGATAGTAACAAGAAGGTCCCTCTTGGCAGAAAGGGCAAGAAGGGCCAATATAGAATGCTCGGATGCCTTCCCAGTGCCTTAATTCCTTCTGAAAGGGATTAATTTCTTTCCTATTCTTTTTTAAGTTGCTGCCCAACATTCAAAGAATTAGTTTGTAAGTTTATTTGGGATAATTGTATAATATGCTGTTGTCAAATATCAAATATTATAATGACATTGTAGAATAATATCATGTAAGGGTATTATGGTGTCATGGGAGGTTAAGCAGGGCCTAGCCTAAGGACTGGTCTCCATAGGATATGACAAGCTCTAGGCCATGTCAATTCAATGTCAGACTAGCTGCCATTTTTTTATAATTTTATATAAACTTTGTCAGGGATGTAAAAACACAAATCACTTACCTCCGTTCAAGAGTTCAAGTATATTGACTTTTCCACTTACTCTCACCACCTGCCACTTACCCTGAGGTTTGACATTCTGATGGACTTTTCTCAGTCTCTGGATCTATTCTTGTTCATCAGTCTATGTCATTGATTGTATTCCTCAAATGAGTGAGATCATGTGATATTTGTCTTTCTCTGCCTGGCTAATTTCACTTAGCATAATGCTCTCCAAATCCATCCATGTTGTTACAAATGGTAGGAGCTCCTTCTTTTTTTCCGCGGCGTAGTATTCCATTGTATAAATGTACCATAGTTTTTTGATCCACTCATCTGCTGATGGGCACTTCGGCTGTTTCCAAATCTTAGCTATAGTAAATTGTGCTGCTATGAACATAGGGGTACATATATCCTTTCTAATTCGCCTTTGTAATTTCTTGGGGTATATTCCTAGAAGTGGGATCACTGGGTCGAATGGGAGCTCCATTTTTAGTTTTTTGAGGAATCTCCATACTGTTCTCCACAGTGGCTGTACTAGTCTACAATCCCACCAGCAGTGCACAAGAGTTCCTTTTTCTCCGCATCCTCGCCAGCACTTGTCGTTTGTTGATTTGTTGATGTAAGCCATTCTGATAGGTGTGAGATGGTACCGCATAGTCGTTTTGATTTGCATCTCTCGGATAATTAGTGACTTTGAGCAAGTTTTCATGTGTCTCTGGGCCTTCCTTTTGTCTTCTTTCGTGAAGATTCTATTTAGGTCTGTTGCCCATTTTATTATTGGATCATTTGTCCTCCTTTTATTGAGTTGTGTGAGTTGCCTGTAGATGCTTGAGATTAAACCTTTATCACTAATAACATTTGCAAATATGTTCTCCCATACAGTGGGTTTTCTTGTTGTTTTGTTGATGGTTTCTTTAGCTGTGCAAAAGCTTTTGATTTTGATGTAGTCCCATTTGTTTATTTTCTCTTTAGCTTCCATTGCCCTCGGAGCAGTATCATCAAAGAAGTTCTTTTGGCATATGTCTGAGATTGTTCTTCCTATAGATTCCTCTAATATTTTTATGGTTTCCTGTCTTACGTTTAAGTCCTGTATCCATTTTGAGTTTATTTTTGTGTATGGTGTAAGTTGGTGCTCTAGTTTCATTTTTTTGCATGTATCTGTCCAATTTTCCCAACACCATTTATTGAAGAGACTGTCTTGACTCCATTTTATGTTCCTGCCTCCTTTGTCAAATATTAATTGAGCATAGTGGTTTGGGTTGATATCCGGATTCTCTATTCTATTCCATTGATCTATATGTCTGTTCTTGTGCCAGTACCAGGCTGTTTTAAGAACAGTAGCCTTGTAATACAGCTTGAAATCTGGTATGGAAATCCCACCGACTTTGTGCTTCTTTCTCAGGATTGCTGTGGCTATTCGGGGCCTTTTTTTGTTCCAGATGAATTTTTGGAGAGTTCTTTCTAGGTCTGTGAAATATGTCATTGGTATTTTAATGGGGAGTGCATTAAATTTATAGATTGCTTTGGGTAATATGGACATTTTAATTATATTGATTCTCCCAATCCATGAACAGGGTATACTCTTCCACTTGTTCAGGTCTTCCTCTATTTTTTCAGTGTCCTCCAATTTTCCACAAATACTTATTTTTCCTCTTTAGTTAAGTTTATTCCTAAATATCTTAATTGTTTTGTGCGATGTGAAATGGGATTGCTTTTTTAGCCTCTCTGTAAGTTCACTATTGGTGAATAGAAATGCCATAGATTTCTTGGTGTTAATTTTGTATCCTGCTACATTACTGAACTCATTTATTAAGTCTACTAACTTTTTTATGGAGTCTTTCGGGTTTTTTATGTACAATATCATGTCATCTGCAAATAAGGATAGCTTAACTTCTTCTTTTCCAATTTGGATGCCTTTTATTTCTTCTTCTTGTCTAATTGCAATGGCTAATACTTCCAGTACTATGTTGAACAGGAGTGGTGAAAGTGGGCAACCCTGTCTTGTTCCTGTTCTTAGGGGAAATGGTTGTAGTTTTTGCCCATTGAGTATGATGTATGCTGTGGGTTTATCATATATGGCTTTTATTATGTTGAGGTATGATCCTTCTATTCCTACCTTGTTGAGAGTTTTTATCAAGAAAGGATGTTGGATTTTGTCAAATGCTTTTTCTGCATCAATTGATATGACTATGTGATTTTTATCTCTCAATTTGTTTATGTGATGTATCACATTTATTGATTTGCGGATATTGTACCATCCTTGCATTCCTGGGATAAATCCTACTTGGTCGTGGTGTATGATCTTTCTGATGTACTGCTGGATCCGATTTGCTAGAATTTTATTGAGGATTTTGGCATCTATATTCATGAGGGATATTGGCCTGTAATTCTCTTTCATTGTGTCGTCTTTATCTGGTTTTGGTATTAGGGTGATGCTAGCTTCATAGAAGGAGTTTGGAAGTTTTCCATCCTCTTGAATTTTCTGGAATAGTCTGAGGAGTATAGGTTTTAGTTCTTCCTTGAATGTTCGGTAAAACTCCCCTGTGAAGCCGTCTGGCCCTGGGCTTTTGTTTGCTGGAAGCTTTATGATGACTGCTTCAATTTCTTCCACAGTTATTGGTCTATTGAGTTGTTTAGATTCTTCTTGATTGAGTTTTGGGAGGTTATATTTTTCTAGAAACATATCCATTTCCTCCAGGTTGTCCAGTTTGTTGGAGTAGAGTTGTTCATAGTATTTTTTAACAATCCTTTGTATTTCAATGGGGTCTGTTGTTATTTCACCTCTTTCATTTCTGATTTTATTTATTAGGGTCCTCTCTCTTTGCTTCTTGGTGAGTCTGGCTAGAGGTTCATCAATCTTGTTTATCCTTTCAAAGAACCAGCTCTTGGTTTCGTTGATCTTCTGTATTGTTTCTTTGGTCTCTATGTCATTTATTTCTGCTCTGATCTTTACTATTTCCTTCCTTCTGCTTACACTGGGCTTTTCTTGTTGCTTTCTTTCTAACTCTTTGAGTTGTTGGGTTAGATAATTTATTGCCGCTGTTCCTAGTTTTTTGCAGTAGGATTGTAGAGCTATGAACTTCCCTCTCAGAACTGCTTTCACTGTGTCCCATAGATTTTGGATTGTTGTGCTATCATTGTCATTTGTTTCCATGATGTTTTCTATCTCTTCCTTAATCTCTCTAGTAACCCAGTCATAGTTTAATAGCATGCTGTTTAGTCTCCATGTGTTCGATTTCTTTGGATTGTTTCTATTGTAGTTGATTTCCAGCTTTATGCCACTGTGATCTGAGAATATACTTGATATGATTTCTATCTTCTTGAATTTGGAGAGACTTTGCCTATGACCTAATACATGGTCTATCTTTGAGAATGACCCATGGGCACTTGAAAAGAATGTATATTCTGCGGCTTTGGGGTGAAATGATCTGAAGATGTCAATTAATTCCATCTGGTCCAGTGAGTCATTGAGCATTGATGTTTCTTTACTGATTTTTTGTTTAGAGGATCTGTCCAATGGTGATAATGGGGTATTAAAGTCTCCTACTATGATTGTATTGCTGTCTATCTCTCCCTTGATGTCCTCTAGGAGTTTTTGTATATATTTGGGTGCTCCTGTATTGGGTGCGTATATGTTTACAAGAGTTATTTCTTCTTGTTGAATTGCTCCCTTTAGTATTATGAAGTGGCCTTCTTTATCTCTTGTTATGTCCTTCACTTTGAGATCTAATTTGTCAGATATAAGTATGGCTACCCCAGCTTTTTTTTCATTTCCATTCGCCTGAATAACTTTTTTCCAACCTTTCATCCTCAGTCTGTGTGCGTCTTTTTTTCGGAGGTGGGTTTCTTGTAGACAGCAGATACATGGGTTGTGTTTTCTTATCCAGTCTATTACCCTATGTCTTTTGATTGGAGCATTTAAACCGTTTACATTTAAAGTTATTATTGATAGGTGCTTATATGTTGCCATTTCTGTTCTTTGCCCCTGTGATCCTTCTTTGCTTCCTATTTCTTTTTACAGCAGATCCTTTAGCATTTCTTGCATTGCTGGTTTGGTGGTGACGAATTCCCTTAGTCCTTTTTTATCTGTGAAGCTCCTGATTTGACCTTCAATTTTGATTGAGAGCCTTGCTGGGTACAGTATTCTAGGATTCAGACCCTTCCTTTGCATGACTTTGTAGATTTCATTCCACTGCCTTCTGGCCTGATAGGTTTCTGTTGAGAGATCACTTGTTAGTCTGATGGGTGTTCCTTTGTAGGTGACTTTTTGTCCCTCTCTGGCAGCTTTTAAGATTCTTACTTTGTCATTGGTGTTTGCCAATTTAATTATAATGTGCCTTGGCGTAGGTCTTTTGGGGTTTATTTTGCTTGGGACTCTGTGAGCTTCTTGGATTTGTGTGGGTTTTTCCTTTCCAATACCAGGAAAGTTTTCTGTCATTATTTCTTCCAACAGGTTTTCTATTCCTTGCTCAGTTTCCTGTCCTTCTGGAAGCCCAATTATACGGATGTTGTTTTGTTTCATGTTGTCCCATAGTTCTCTTAGGCTCTCCTCCTGCTTTTTAATTTTTTTTTCTAGTAGCTGCTCTACTTGGTTATTTTTTCCTACCTGGTCTTCTAGCTCACTGATGCGATCCTCTGCTTCTTCTAGTCTACTCTTAATACTTTCTATTGAGTTCTTTACTTCAGCAATGTCACTTTTCATTTCTTCTTGGCTCCTCTTCATTTCTTCATGGCTCTTCATCATTTCTTCCTGGGTCTTCCTCATTTCCTCTTGGTTCTTACTCATATTATCAAATTTGTCTTCCATTCTTTTCAGCCACCTTATGACCATTTCTCTGAATTCTTTCTCTGACAGGTTGTTAACTTCCATTTCGTTTACCTCCTTTTCTGGTGAGCCTTGCTTTTCTTTCATATGTGGGCTATTTCTTTGTCTTCCCATGGTCTCTCTTCTCTGTGTATGTGGTTATGTAGTTCTCACTCTCCTGCGTTGATTTAAAGGCACAAAATACAACACAACCAGGTGCAACGCACCAGGCACTGAACCGGAATGTAGTCAAAGTAATTGTAATTCCAAATTAAGGTGACCACCAGAGAAAGGCAAATTCGGTGATAGGTGGGAAAAAAGAAAGAGAACCTCCCCCAGACCCACACAGACACTCACACACCCACACTCACACAAAAAAGAAAGAGACCCCCACACACACATACACTCACAAAAAAGAAAGACAGGAATGCCAAAATGATAATGGGAAAAGGGGGAGAAGAAAAAAAAGAAATAAAAGGAGTAAATTATAAATGTGGGGTGAAAACTCCTATAGGACAGCCCTTAATCCGAACCAAACCTGCAACAAGTACTTGGAGATTGATACAAATTACATACAACTACTAATATCAAGAGAGGTGAGGGAACACAGAAGCAAAAATCTATCTCAAAAACAATGCAGATGAGGACAACAAAACAAGAAACAACACCAAAAATAAAAATAACCCCCCCTACAAGACAAACCAAAATAACAGAATAAGCAAATCAATCTCATAAACCTGCTTAAAAAATCAATATAATCAACAGTCAAGTAAACAACAACAACAGGACAGGGCTAAAAACACTTTAAGATAGTGAAGTCAGAGAAGCTAGAGGTATATATGCACTTGGATTAGGTGGTTAGAGATTAGATATATCAGTGGGGTGAAATTTTAACAGGGAAGAATTAGGTAAATCTAAAGCGGGAAAAGTGTAAGGGAAACAAGGCACTAAATAGGGAAAGGTTAGCCAGAGAGTGGTGGTATAAAGGTGAAGTTTGAGGTAGAGTAAAAGATACTAAAGTGTAGATGAAAATAGACTGTATTCCCAAGGTCGAAGAGAAAATATAATCAATTCCCTGTCACATAAGAGTCAATTTGTGATTTGGCCCCTGGGTGGCAGTGTTTCTAGATTGACTTCTGGGTCTATTGGTCCTCTTTATCCTGAACTAAACAATACTGCCTCTCTAATGGTGACTGCTGTTTTAGCAGCCAGAACCCTCCCAAAATCTTCCGGGCTTCCCCCCTCTGTCAGGTCCAAACCGATTGTGCTCCAGGGATCAACTCTGCCACCAGCTCCAAGGGCCCTCTCCCGCGTTCACCAGCTTCAACAGCCACAGATTCTATTTCAGGTGCAGATCTCCAGGTTTTGAGTTCCAAGGTGCAGATCTCCCAGACTGCCAGCCCCCTCAGTTTCGCGCCCAAAGTACCCCCAGGGAAATCTGACCTTTCCGAGCTGGAGTTTAGCGCTCCCTGGGCTCTGCGCGCCTCCGCACCTGGGCGCCGGTGCTCCGGGAGCCCCAGCGGTGCAGCCGGTACCGCGAAAGGCAGCTGTATGTTTTCCGGCTCCTCTCGTTCAAGATGTCGTGGTCCGCCTCTGCGTGCCTCCTCGCGCAGTTGGCTCAGGGAGAGAACCCAGCAGTACTGGGGCCGCTCAGGCTGGGGAGGCCAGCCCAGCAGTCCTCTATCTTCTCCTGGAGCACAGCTGTCCCCCTAGTCGCCGACAAATGCTCCCTGCGCGACTTTCAGCTGCTCCCTCCCTCTGCCCTGTGAGCAGATTCAGATCGAATCCCTCCGTTCCACCGCCATTTTTCTCCGCCCCCAGTAGTCTCAATGTCTATTTTTAAATTGTCAGTTCACATCATATGTATCGGCTGGTGGATGAAGGTTGGACGGACAGACGGTCAGTCACTTAGTCTTTTATATATATAGACTAGAGGCCTAATACACAAAATTTATGCAAGAGTAGACTTTCCTTCCCCCAGATGCTGGCACTGGCTTTCCTCTGGCAACCAGTACCCAGACTTCTCTTGCAGCCCTGGCTTTGTCCAGAAGGTCATCGAGAAGGATGTTCTGGAAGGACATTCAGTCTAATTAGCATATTATTCTTTCATTATTATAGATGGTTCTGTGCTAGTCACTTAATCTCACCTCTAAAATAGTGATAATGAAACCTCCTACTCCACAAGGTTGTGAAAATTAAATAACTTCCATGGAATTGCGCTGTCATTGGAACACTTCACAGAAACGTTATTTAAAACACAATCATCAGTCATCTTAATCTCAAAATAGCCCCATAAGGGCAATAAAATGTTGGTATCTCTAAGCTTTGATCATGTAAGCCTCCAGATATGCAACTGTTGTTGGTGACTTTGGGAATGTTGAGGGACAAAGAATGCAGAAGGTCCCTGGCGTGACTATTGAGGAAATGGCCTTCACCATTATCAATGCATCATTTATATCATCATAGAAACATTTAAATCCTTTATGTCACATATTTCTCAAAGCAGTTCTATCTACAGTATTTCATTTGACATTCACTAAAATTATTGCACTTGCTTTGATACCATTTTCCTCTTCCTGGAAGTGGACTACCTGAATTGGCAGCCTCATGTCCAAAGAGCAGCAACTGTGTGAGTGGCCTGCTCCCCCATATAAGGAGCAGCAGCCACTGCAACAGCCTGCCCAAGAATGAGGAATGGCAGCTCCATGCACCACACCCCCATCCAAGGAGCAGCAGCTGTGCACAGACGGCACCCTGCACCTGTCCAAGGAGCAGCAGCTGTGTGAGCAGCCTGCCCCTGTCCCAAGAGCAGCAGCTCCACAAGCAGACTGCCCCCATTCAAGAAGCAGCTGCCAACTGAAAATCCCACCACGGTCCGACAACCAGCAGCTGGGTAGGCAGGCCGCCCCCATCCTAGGAGCAACAGCTGTGTGAGCAGCCACCCCCATACAAGGAGCAGCAGCCCTGCAAGCAACCTGCCCCTGTCAAAGGAGCAGCAGCCTCACAAGCAGCCAGCCCCATCTGAAGAGCAGCAGCCTTATGATCAGCCCACCCCATCCAAGGAGCAGTAGCTGTACAAGAAGCCTCCCCGCACTAGCCAGGGGAGCCACCATTGTTGCAAACAGCACTGAAGAGCCACTGCCAACTGAGGAGCAGCTGCTGCTGTGACCACCCAAGGAGCAATTGCAGCCCAAGAATCCACTGCCATGAAAGGAGCAGCCCTGTATGACTCAACACCTAGATCCACTGCTGAAATAAAAAATGGAAAGACAAAGAAATCCCCAAAGGAAAGAAAAGGAAAAATCTCCAGAAAGGTAGCTAAGTGAAACAGAGGAATGCAATATGTCAGAAAAAGTATTCAGAATAAGGGTCATACCATTCATAAACAATATGGATGAAAACATCAAAAACTTATGTAAGAATCAAGAAAAAATGAACAGTGACATAGCTGCAATAAAAAACACCGTGGGAAGTTTCACCAGTAGACTAGGAGAAGCAAAATTAACAAATTAGAAGATGGGGATGCAAAACACACCCAAACTGAAATGCAATTGGAGAAAAAAATTAAAAGGCAAGATGACAACCTATGGGAGCTATGGGACAACATGAAACAAAGCAACATACAAATAATAGGGGTTCCAGATCAACAGGGAGTGGAACAAGGGTTAGAAATCCAATTTGAAGAAATAATGTAAGAAAAGTTCCCTGATGTGGGGAAGGAAAAAGTCACATAGTACAGAGAGTCTTACACATGATGAACCTGAAAACACCCATGCAAGACACGACATAATTATGATGGCAAATGTTCAGGACAAAACGAGAATATTAAAGCTTACAAAAGACAAACATAAATTTACATACAAAGGAGCTCCCATTAGATTGTCAAATGATTTCTCAACAGAAACACATCAGTCCAGAAAAGAATGGAAGTAAATTTACAAAGTGATGCACAGCAAGGGACTAAATCCAAGAATACTCTATCCAGCAAGACTATCATTCAAAACTGAAGAGGAAATAAGGAGCTTCACTGACAAAAAAAAGGCTAGAGGAGTTTATCACTACCAATCCAGAAATGCAAGAAATGCTAAAGGGACCAATGTAAAAAGAAGAAATAAAAAGGGAAGAAGGAACACTGGCACAAAAAATAAAAATGGCTACATAAAGTACCTTTCAATAATAACTTTAAGTGTAAACAGACTATATGTTCTAGTCAAAATACAGCAAGTGGCTGAATGGATTAAAAAACTACCATATATATGCTGTCTACAAGAAACTCACCGCAGAACAAGGGACTCAAACAGACTGAAAGTGAAGGGAAGGAAAAATATTTGTCAGGCAAATAGAAATAAAAAGAAAAAAAACCTGGCATAGCAATAATTATATCTGACAAAATAGACCTCAAAGTGAAGGCCATAACCAGAGATAAGAAAGGCCACTTCATAATACCAAAGGGGTCAATAAAATTAGAAGATATAACTCTGGTAAACATGTATGCACCCAATGCAGGAATACCCAAATACATTAAAAATAAAACTCCTGGAAGATATCAAGGGAGAGATCAATAACAATACAATCATAGTAGGGGACTTTAATACACCACTGACATCATTAGAAAAATCCTCTAAACAAAAATCAGCAAAGAAACAACAATCCTAAATAACGCACTAGACTGGATGGATTTAAATGACATCTTCAGAACATTTCACCCTAAAGCCACAGAATACATGTTCTTCTCAAGTCCATATAGGACTTTTTCAAAAATAGACCACATGTTGGGTCACAGCAAAGTCTCCCCAAATTCAAGAAGATTCAAATCATATCAAGCATCTTCTCAGACCACAATGGCATCATATTAGAAATAAACTACAATAAAAATAGCACAAAAAATTCAAACACTTTGAAGCTGAATAGTATACTATTAAACAGTGATTGGGTTAGCAAAGAAATCAAAGAAGAAATTGAAAACATCCTAGAAACTAATGACAATAAAAACACAACAATCCAAAATCTATGGGACACAATGAAAGCCTTCCTAAGAGGTAGCTCTACAGGCCTACCTCAAAAAATAAGAAAATGGTAGTAAATCATCTAACCCTACAACTTAATGAAGTAGAAAGAGAGAAACAAGAAAAGCCCAAAGTGAGCAGAATGAAGGAGATAATAAAGATGAGAACAGAAATAAAATACATAGAAACCAAAATAAATAAATAAATACAAAAGATCAATGACACCAAGAGCTGGTTCTTTGAAAAAATAAACAAGATTGATAAGATAATAAACAAGAGAGAGGAGGTAATAAAATGAGAAATGAAAGAGGCTAAATAAAAACAGACGCCACAGAAATGCAAAGAATTGTTTAAAAAATACTACAAAAAACTCTATTCCAAAAAACTAGACAACCTAGAGGAATTGTACATATGTCTAGAAAAATAGGACATTACAAAACTCAATCAGGAAGAAACTAAACATCTCAATAGGCCAATAAGTATGAAAGAAATTGAAGCAGTCATTAAAAAGCTTCCAACAAACAAAAGCGCAGCACCAGATGGCTTCAAAGAGGAGTTTTACCAAATATTCAAGAAAGAATTAAAACTTACTCTCCTCAGACTATTCCAAAAACTTCAAGAGGAAGGAACACTTCCAAGCTCCTTTTATGAAGCCAGCATCACCCTAATACAAAAACCAGGTAAAGACAACACAATGAAAGAGAATTATAGGCCAATATCCCTCATGAACATAGATGCCAAAATCCTAAACAAAATTATACCAAATCGGATCCAGCAGTACATCAGAAAGATTATTTACAGTGACCAAGTCGTATTTATCCCAGGAATGCAAGGATGGTACATTATCCACAAGTCAATAAACATGATACATCACATAAATAAATTGAAAGATAAAAAGCACATAGTCATATCAATTGATGCAGAAAACGCATTTGACCAAATCCAACACCCTTTCTTGATAAAAACTCTCAGCAAGGTGGGAATAGAAGGTTCATAACTTAACATAATAAAAGCCATATATGACAAACCCACAGTCAACATGATACTCAATGGGCAAAAACTAAAATCATTTCCCCTAAGAACAGGAACAAGACAGGGATGCCTACTCTAAACACTCCTGTATAACATAGTACTGGAAGTATTAGCCATTACGATTAGATAAGAAGATGAAATAAAAGGCATCCAAATTGGAAAAGAAGTAAAACTGTCCTTATTCACAGATGACATGATACCATACATAGAAAATTTTAAAGACTCCATCAAAATATTATTAATAAGTGAATTTGGTAATGTAGCAGAATACAAAATTAATGCCAAGAAATCCATGACATTTTTATATACCAATAGTGAACTTACAGAAAGAGAGAGTTAAAAAACAATCTCATTAATCATCACATCAAAAAAGTTAAGATACTTAGGAATAAACTTAACTAAGGAGGTAAAAGTCCTATACGTGGAAAACTACAGGACACTGGGGAAAAATAGATAAAGAAAGACGTAAACAGATGGAAGAACATACCATGTTCATGGATTAGTAGAACCAACATCATCAAAATGTCCATACATTCAATGCACTCCCCATTGAAATACTAAGGGCATATTTCACAGACCTAGAAAAAACTCACCAAAAATTCATCTGGAATTTTTTTTAAAAAGACCCTGTATAGCTGTAGAAATCCTGACAAAGAAGAGCAAAATAGTTGGGATATCAATACCAGATATCAGCTATATTACAAAGCCACTGTTCTCAAAAAAGACTGGTACTGTCACAAGAATAGACATAAAAACCAATGTAGTAGAATAGAAAACCCAGAAATTGACCCAAATTACTATGTTCAATTAATATTTGACAAAGGAAGCATGAATATACATTGGAATCAAGATAGTCTCTTCAATAAATGGTGTTGGGAAAATAGAACAGATACATGCCAAAAAATGAAACTAGACCACCAATTTACACCATACACAAAATAAACTCAAAATGGATAAAGGACTTAAACATAAGATGGGAAACCATAAACATACTAGAGTAATCCATAAGCTGAGAAATCTCAGACATATGCCAAAGCAATTTCTTCACCGATACAGCTCCTAGGCAATGAAACTAAAGAGATAATAAACAAATGGGACTACATAAAAATAAAAATCTTTTGCCCAGAAAAAGAAACCATCAACAAAACAACAGGAAAACCCACTGCATGGGAGAACGTATTTGCCAGTGTTATCTCCGATAAGGTTTTAATCTCCAACATTTACAGGAAACTCACACAACTTTGCAAAAGTAAGATAAATAACCCAATCAAAAATGGGCAATGGACCTAAATACTTTTTGGAAGAAGACAGAAAGAAGGCCAAGAGCCATATGAATACAAGCTCAAAGTAATTAATTATCCAAGAGATGCAAATCAAAAGTACAATGCGGTACCATTTCACACCTGTCAGAGTGGCTATCATCAACAAATGACTAGTGCTGGAGAGGTTGCAGAGTTAGGGGAATCCTCATGAACTTCTGGTGAGAATGCAGACTGGTGCAGCCACTGTGGAGTATAGTATGGATGGAGTTTCCTCAAAAAACTAAAAATGGACCAGTAATTCCACTTTTAGGCATTTAATCCCAAGAAGCTAGAAACACCAATCAGAAAGGCTATATGTACCCCTATGTTCATAGGAACACAATTTACCATAGCTAAAATTTAGAAACAGCCTAAGTGCCCATCAACAGAAGAGTGGATTAAAAACCTGTGGTACATCTACACAATGGAATACTATTCTGTGTTTTAAAATAATGAATTCTTACCATTTGCAACAGCATGATTGGAACTAGAGACCATTATGCTAAGTGAAATAAGTCATTCAGAAAAAGATAAATATCACATAATCTCACTCATTTATGGAATATAATGAATAACACAAACAGATGAACAAATAACAGATCCAGAGACAGAGAAGCATCAATTAGACCATCATACCTCACAGGGAAGATAGGGGAGGCTGGGGGTAAAGGGGAGAAATCAACCAAAGGACTTGTATGCATGCATATAAACCTAACCAATGGACAAAGACAACAGGGGTGTGAGGGCATGAGTTGGGCCTGGGGTGGGGGAGGGCAATGGGGATGTAAGGACACAGATGTAATACCTTAATTAATAAAGACATTTTTTTCAAAATTTCTTTTTTGATTAAGGTATACATATGTGTCCTTATCTCTCTATTAACCCCTCCAACCCTTCCCCTGCTCATGCCCTTCTCCCCCTGGTGTTCATGTACATTGGTTAGGCTTATATTCATGCATCCAAGTAAATAAAGAAATTTTTAAAGGATTTTATAAATGGAATAAAGATAAGGGAACTGAGTAAGATATGAAATACTGAAAAAATAAAGATAATAAAAAGGTAAATAGGGATTAAGAAAAAATGGCGGCGGAACGGAGGGATTCGATCTGAATCTGCTCACAGGGCAGAGGGAGGGAGCAGCTGAAAGTCGCGCAGGGAGCATTTGTCCGCGACTAGGGGGACAGCTGTGCTCCAGGAGAAGATAGAGGACTGCTGGGCTGGCCTCCCCAGCCTGAGAGGCCCCAGTACTGCTGGGTTCTCTCCCTGAGCCAACTGCGCGAGGAGGCGCGCGGAGGCGGACCACGACATCTTGAACGAGAGGAGCGGAGCCGGAAAACATACAGCTGCCTTTCGCGGTACCGGCTGCACCGCTGGGGCTCTAGATAGCTCAGAGGCGCGCAGAGCCCAGGGAGAGCTAAACTCCAGCTCGGAAAGGTCAGATTTCCCTGGGGGTACTTTGGGCGCGAAACTGAGGGGGCTGGCAGTCTGGGAGATCTGCACCTTGGAACTCAAAACCTGGAGATCTGCACCTGAAATAGAATCTGTGGCTGTTGAAGCTGGTGAACGTGGGAGAGGGCCCGTGGAGCTGGTGGCAGAGTTGATCCCTGGAGCGCAATCGGTTTGGACCTGACAGAGGGGGGAAGCCCGGAAGATTTTGGGAGGGTTCTGGCTGCTAAAACAGCAGTCACCATTAGAGAGGCAGTATTGTTTAGTTCAGGATAAAGAGGACCAATAGACCCAGAAGTCAATCTAGAAACACTGCCACCCAGGGGCCAAATCACAAATTGACTCTTATGTGACAGGGAATTGATTATATTTTCTCTTAGACCTTGGGAATACAGTCTATTTTCATCTACACTTTAGTATCTTTTACTCTACCTCAACTTCACCTTTATACCACCACTCTCTGGCTAACCTTTCCCTATTTAGTGCCTTGTTTCCCTTACACTTTTCCCGCTTTAGATTTACCTAATTCTTTCCCCTTACCCCCTGTTAAAATTTCACCCCACTGATATATCTAATCTCTAACCACCTAATCCAAGTGCATATATACCTCTAGCTTCTCTGACTTCACTATCTTAAAGTGTTTTTAGCCCTGTCCTGTTGTTGTTGTTTACTTGACTGTTGATTATATTGATTTTTTAAGCAGGTTTATGAGATTGATTTGCTTATTCTGTTATTTTGGTTTGTCTTGTAGGGGGGGTTATTTTTATTTTTGGTGTTGTTTCTTGTTTTGTTGTCCTCATCTGCATTGTTTTTGAGATAGTTTTGCTTCTGTGTTCCCTCACCTCTCTTGATATTAGTAGTTGTATGTAATTTGTATCAATCTCCAAGTACTTGTTGCAGGTTTGGTTCGGATTAAGGGCTGTCCTATAGGAGTTTTCACCCCACATTTATAATTTACTCCTTTTATTTCTTTTTTTCTTCTCCCCCTTTTCCCATTATCATTTTGGCATTCCTGTCTTTCTTTTTTGTGAGTGTATGTGTGTGTGGGGGTCTCTTTCTTTTTTGTGTGAGTGTGGGTGTGTGAGTGTCTGTGTGGGTCTGGGGGAGGTTCTCTTTCTTTTTTCCCACCTATCACCGAATTTGCCTTTCTCTGGTGGTCACCTTTATTTGGAATTACAATTACTTTGACTACATTCCGGTTCAGTGCCTGGTGCGTTGCACCTGGTTGTGTTGTATTTTGTGCCTTTAAATCAACGCAGGAGAGTGAGAACTAAATAACCACATACACAGAGAAGAGAGACCATGGGAAGACAAAGAAATAGCCCACATATGAAAGAAAAGCAAGGCTCACCAGAAAAGGAGGTAAACGAAATGGAAGTTAACAACCTGTCAGAGAAAGAATTCAGAGAAATGGTCATAAGGTGGTTGAAAAGAATGGAAGACAAATTTGATAATATGAGTAAGAACCAAGAGGAAATGAGGAAGACCCAGGAAGAAATGATGAAGAGCCATGAAGAAATGAAGAGTGACATTGCTGAAGTAAAGAACTCAATAGAAAGTATTAAGAGTAGACTAGAAGAAGCAGAGGATCGCATCAGTGAGCTAGAAGACCAGGTAGGAAAAAATAACCAAGTAGAGCAGCTACTAGAAAAAAAAATTAAAAAGCAGGAGGAGAGCCTAAGAGAACTTTGGGACAACATGAAACAAAACAACATCCGTATAATTGGGCTTCCAGAAGGACAGGAAACTGAGCAAGGAATAGAAAACCTGTTGGAAGAAATAATGACAGAAAATTTTCCTGGTATTGGAAAGGAAAAACCCACACAAATCCAAGAAGCTCACAGAGTCCCAAGCAAAATAAACCCCAAAAGACCTACGCCAAGGCACATTATAATTAAATTGGCAAACACCAATGACAAAGTAAGAATCTTAAAAGCTGCCAGAGAGAGACAAAAAGTCACCTACAAAGGAACACCCATCAGACTAACAAGTGATCTCTCAACAGAAACCTATCAGGTCAGAAGGCAGTGGAACGAAATCTACAAAGTCATGCAAAGGAAGGGTCTGAATCCTAGAATACTGTACCCAGCAAGGCTCTCAATCAAAATTGAAGGTCAAATCAGGAGCTTCACAGATAAAAAAGGACTAAGGGAATTCGTCACCACCAAACCAGCAATGCAAGAAATGCTAAAGGATCTGCTGTAAAAAGAAATAGGAAGCAAAGAAGGATCACAGGGGCAAAGAACAAAAATGGCAACATATAAGCACCTATCAATAATAACTTTAAATGTAAACGGTTTAAATGCTCCAATCAAAAGACATAGGGTAATAGACTGGATAAGAAAACACAACCCATGTATCTGCTGTCTACAAGAAACCCACCTCCGAAAAAAAGACGCACACAGACTGAGGATGAAAGGTTGGAAAAAAGTTATTCAGGCGAATGGAAATGAAAAAAAAGCTGGGGTAGCCATACTTATATCTGACAAATTAGATCTCAAAGTGAAGGACATAACAAGAGATAAAGAAGGCCACTTCATAATACTAAAGGGAGCAATTCAACAAGAAGAAATAACTCTTGTAAACATATACGCACCCAATACAGGAGCACCCAAATATATACAAAAACTCCTAGAGAACATCAAGGGAGAGATAGACAGCAATACAATCATAGTAGGAGACTTTAATACCCCATTATCACCATTGGACAGATCCTCTAAACAAAAAATCAGTAAAGAAACATCAATTCTCAATGACTCACTGGACCAGATGGAATTAATTGACATCTTCAGATCATTTCACCCCAAAGCCACAGAATATACATTCTTTTCAAGTGCCCATGGGTCATTCTCAAAGATAGACCGTGTATTAGGTCATAGGCAAAGTCTCTCCAAATTCAAGAAGATAGAAATCATATCAAGTATATTCTCAGATCACAGTGGCATAAAGCTGGAAATCAACTACAATAGAAACAATCCAAAGAAATCGAACACATGGAGACTAAACAGCATGCTATTAAACTATGACTGGGTTACTAGAGAGATTAAGGAAGAGATAGAAAACATCATGGAAACAAATGACAATGATAGCACAACAATCCAAAATCTATGGGACACAGTGAAAGCAGTTCTGAGAGGGAAGTTCATAGCTCTACAATCCTACTGCAAAAAACTAGGAACAGCGGCAATAAATTATCTAACCCAACAACTCAAAGAGTTAGAAAGAAAGCAACAAGAAAAGCCCAGTGTAAGCAGAAGGAAGGAAATAGTAAAGATCAGAGCAGAAATAAATGACATAGAGACCAAAGAAACAATACAGAAGATCAACGAAACCAAGAGCTGGTTCTTTGAAAGGATAAACAAGATTGATGAACCTCTAGCCAGACTCACCAAGAAGCAGAGAGAGAGGACCCTAATAAATAAAATCAGAAATGAAAGAGGTGAAATAACAACAGACCCCATTGAAATACAAAGGATTGTTAAAAAATACTATGAACAACTCTACTCCAACAAACTGGACAACCTGGAGGAAATGGATATGTTTCTAGAAAAATATAACCTCCCAAAACTCAATCAAGAAGAATCTAAACAACTCAATAGACCAATAACTGTGGAAGAAATTGAAGCAGTCATCATAAAGCTTCTAGCAAACAAAAGCCCAGGGCCAGACGGCTTCACAGGGGAGTTTTACCGAACATTCAAGGAAGAACTAAAACCTATACTCCTCAGACTATTCCAGAAAATTCAAGAGGATGGAAAACTTCCAAACTCCTTCTATGAAGCTAGCATCACCCTAATACCAAAACCAGATAAAGATGACACAATGAAAGAGAATTACAGGCCAATATCCCTCATGAATATAGATGCCAAAATCCTCAATAAAATTCTAGCAAATCGGATCCAGCAGTACATCAGAAAGATCATACACCACGACCAAGTAGGATTTATCCCAGGAATGCAAGGATGGTACAATATCCGCAAATCAATAAATGTGATACATCACATAAACAAATTGAGAGATAAAAATCACATAGTCATATCAATTGATGCAGAAAAAGCATTTGACAAAATCCAACATCCTTTCTTAATAAAAACTCTCAATAAGGTAGGAATAGAAGGATCATACCTCAACATAATAAAAGCCATATATGATAAACCCACAGCATACATCATACTCAATGGGCAAAAACTACAACCATTTCCCCTAAGAACAGGAACAAGACAGGGTTGCCCACTTTCACCACTCCTGTTCAACATAGTACTGGAAGTATTAGCCATTGCAATTAGACAAGAAGAAGAAATAAAAGGCATCCAAATTGGAAAAGAAGAAGTTAAGCTATCCTTATTTGCAGATGACATGATATTGTACATAAAAAACCCGAAAGACTCCATAAAAAAGTTAGTAGACTTAATAAATGAGTTCAGCAATGTAGCAGGCTACAAAATTAATGCCAAGAAATCTATGGCATTTCTATACACTAATAGTGAACTTACAGAAAGAGAGACTAAAAAAGCAATCCCATTTACCATCACACCAAAAAAATTAAGATACCTAGGAATAAACTTAACTAAGGAGGTAAAAGATCTATTTGTGGAAAACTACAGGACACTGAAAAAAGAGATAGAGGAAGATGTAAACAGGTGGAAGAACATTCCATGTTCATGGATTGGGAGAATCAACATAATTAAAATGTCCATACTACCCAAAGCAATCTATAAATTTAATGCACTCCCCATTAAAATACCAATGGCATATTTCACAGACTTAGAAAGAACTCTCCAAAAATTCATCTGGAACAAAAAAAGGCCCCGAATAGCCACAGCAATCCTGAGAAAGAAGCACAAAGTCGGTGGGATTTCCATACCAGATTTCAAGCTGTATTACAAGGCTACTGTTCTTAAAACAGCCTGGTACTGGCACAAGAACAGACATATAGATCAATGGAATAGAATAGAGAATCCGGATATCAACCCAATCCACTATGCTCAATTAATATTTGACAAAGGAGGCAGGAACATAAAATGGAGTCAAGACAGTCTCTTCAATAAATGGTGTTGGGAAAATTGGACAGATACATGCAAAAAAATGAAACTAGAGCACCAACTTACACCATACACAAAAATAAACTCAAAATGGATACAGGACTTAAACGTAAGACAGGAAACCATAAAAATATTAGAGGAATCTACAGGAAGAAAAATCTCAGACATATGCCAAAAGAACTTCTTTGATGATACTGCTCCGAGGGCAATGGAAGCTAAAGAGAAAATAAACAAATGGGACTACATCAAAATCAAAAGCTTTTGCACAGCTAAAGAAACCATCAACAAAACAACAAGAAAACCCACTGTATGGGACAACATATTTGCAAATGTTATTAGTGATAAAGGTTTAATCTCAAGCATCTACAGGCAACTCACCCAACTCAATAAAAGGAGGACAAATGATCCAATAAAAAAATGGGCAACAGACCTAAATAGAATCTTCACGAAAGAAGACAAAAGGAAGGCCCAGAGACACATGAAAACTTGCTCAAAGTCACTAATTATCCGAGAGATGCAAATCAAAACGACTATGCGGTACCATCTCACACCTATCAGAATGGCTTACATCAACAAATCAACAAACGACAAGTGCTGGCGAGGATGCGGAGAAAAAGGAACTCTTGTGCACTGTTGGTGGGATTGTAGACTAGTACAGCCACTGTGGAGAACAGTATGGAGATTCCTCAAAAAACTAAAAATGGAGCTCCCATTCGACCCAGTGATCCCACTTCTAGGAATATACCCCAAGAAATTAGAAAGGCGAATTAGAAAGGATATATGTACCCCTATGTTCATAGCAGCACAATTTACCATAGCTAAGATTTGGAAACAGCCGAAGTGCCCATCAGCAGATGAGTGGATCAAAAAACTATGGTACATTTACACAATGGAATACTACGCCGCGGAAAAAAAGAAGGAGCTCCTACCATTTGTAACAACATGGATGGATTTGGAGAGCATTATGCTAAGTGAAATTAGCCAGGCAGAGAAAGACAAATATCACATGATCTTACTCATTTGAGGAATACAATCAATGACATAGACTGATGAACAAGAATAGATCCAGAGACTGAGAAAAGTCCATCAGAATGTCAAACCTCAGGGTAAGTGGCAGGTGGTGAGAGTAAGTGGAAAAGTCAATATACTTGAACTCTTGAACTGAGGTAAGTGATTTGTGTTTTTACATCCCTGACAAAGTTTATATAAAATTATAAAAAAATGGCAGCTAGTCTGACATTGAATTGACATGGCCTAGAGCTTGTCATATCCTATGGAGACCAGTCCTTAGGCTAGGCCCTGCTTAACCTTCCATGACACCATAATACCCTTACATGATATTATTCTACAATGTCATTATAATATTTGATATTTGACAACAGCATATTATACAATTATCCCAAATAAACTTACAAACTAATTCTTTGAATGTTGGGCAGCAACTTAAAAAAGAATAGGAAAGAAATTAATCCCTCTCAGAAGGAATTAAGGCACTGGGAAGGCATCCGAGCATTCTATATTGGCCCTTTTTGCCCTTTCTGCCAAGAGGGACCTTCTTGTTACTATCCAAATACACACAGCTGATGCCTGAGTTTTCAGTTCGAGCTGTGGCTGAAGCCTCTGGGCAGCTGGCACTATGGATCTGTATCTCGACCAATGATGTGAGCTGGGCCCTCTCTGGAGAAGAAACCTGGGTCCCCCGAGATATGTGATCAGTACCGGGACCCTGCCAGCAGGCGAGGGGACCCCAAGGCAGGTACTGGACGTGGAGGCCACAGGGGGGCATAGACTACAAAGGAGACAGAACTGAACCTCACATCACCCTGTTTGGCCCTGGAGGATGGCTGGTTAGCCAGAGACGGGTAAGATTCCTCAGGGAAGGAACAACCTAAGACAGGCACAGTCGCAGAGGGGCCAACAGGAGAGAACTAAAAGGTCAACAGAGGTGGGGCACAGACCCTCATCCACAAACCTTGCAGGGGTTTGAATTCTCAACCCTCCTAAGGGAGGTCTCCTACCCCCACGGCTGCTTCGCCTCCCACACACAACTCATACGGGGACCCAGGCGGCAGACAGAGACTCGGCCAGCAATAGCTGCTCTATATCTAAATTCAGTCTATTACCAGGAATGCTCGGGACCTACTCAAAATTGCAAATATTCCTTTCCACTAGTATTCACAGGGTAAACTAAGATTTCTGCTTGAGTATTAAAATTGACAGGAAAATAGTAATCAAGTTTTCAGATTAATTTAAATTGGCCAAGTGAAATACGAGAATACTCAAGAAAATTATAGTGTACTGGACAAAAAGCTTTTCCTAAAACATTAACTGAAAAATCTATTAGTAGTTCATCTCACTGTAAAATTGCCTAACATCCAAAGAACCTAAAGCAGTCACTTTGTGGGCAAAAATTAAAATTTAAAATTATCAAGACTGCAATAGAAAATTTCCAAAAGTCCCCATTAATCAAAAAAGGGGAGGGGACAGCGGGGTAATATCATGTAAGGGACACAAAAAAAAAATATATCGAGTAAGTAAAATACATCTAGAAAATTCTTACTCCAGTAAAGTAAATTCCATTTGTAAAAACAATTGCAGGACACCCATGAAAAAACACACATGGTGTCAAAATAAGCCAAAGGAAAATCATTTAGGCAAAAATTAAAAAGAATCCCAAGTCTATTTTGCATAGAGGATCCCTTTGTTAACTTTTGGTCGAGAATGTGTTTGTGTGTTTTCAGAGAACAACTCCAAGACCATGTGGGTTCCTGCGACGGTGAGGAACTGATGGATCTGTTCCAGTCACGAGGACGGTCCAGAGATGGGGGACACTGACGACACCTTGCCATACTAGCAGTCAGCAGCTGTGCATGTCTGCAGGCAGCCCAGGACCAAACCAGAGAGGATGGATCATGCATTGACACGATATGTCCACCATCTGGATACCATTGCTGACTTATACACATAATGAATTATTTGACACTGAAACTGGGACTCAGAAAAGTTGGACATTGAAACCGAGACTGAAACACTTTTTGTTCTTATACATTTATTTCCAGTATGCAGAGGCAAGATATGTTTGAAGAAAAGAAACAGGGGAGAGTGATTGATATAGAGGCAGGATGGCCTTGAACAGGCTGTCAAGCTACAGGGGGAGGCTTGGGTGGATGGGAGGCAGATGCGGGGGGAGATCAACGGAAGGACTTGTATGCATGCATATGAACATAACCAATGAATGAAAGACACTGGGGCGGGGAGGGGGGAAGCTGGGGATATGTGCTGGGGGGTGGGGGAGGCTGGGGGGAGGATAAGGGGGAGGGGGAAAGGAAAACATGTACTACTATTATACTGCAAAAAATCAATAAAAAATAATTAAAAAAAAAAAAAACAGGGACACGAAAGTGTATGGGGTATGATCAAAGAAAAGAAGTTACAATTAGGCTGTAGATTTAAAGTATGTTTTAGACAAGTAACAGGAAATGAAGGTGAATGTGATATTTCTTCCACATTTTAAGAAAATTAAACATGTCTTAAAAATAGCTTGCTCTCTATGGGGAATCCATAGAAAACTTTTTAAGTTATACTTAAAGAATAGCTGACTGCAGGGATAGCAGTTAGAAAGTGTAGCCACAATCGAAGTAAAAGAATATAAAATCTAAGTCTAACAAAATGGTAGTGGGAATGGGGAAATTGAAAAGGGGGAAGCTTAAAAGGAAGCTACCACCACCTCACCCCCCAAGAAAGAAAGAAAGAAACAAAGAATTTGAAACCCAATGTTGGAAAGCAGGAAAAGAGCATCATCAAGGATTTCTCTTAGACTTTAAATTGTGTCTGTATAAATAATGACCATACTATAAATAAAAACTGAAAACAAAACCCAAAAAAAAAAAAGGTAAATAAAGGCTCAAGAAAATTATCCTTTCTCACTTTGTTCAAAAGGAGTAGACATACAAAAGACAATCTTGGGCAAGCCATATCTGGGATACTTTCCATCAGCCATAGATGTATTTCTTTTATCTCCTTCCCTCCCTTGTTCATTTTGGAGGCAATGCCAGATAACTTGTTTACAAATCAAACAAAGAAACAAAAACACACAAACCAGAAGATTCTTCCTAGCACAGAAATTCATAACATTGCATGCCTTTGTACAGCAAAAATGGAATTCCTTTATTCAGAGGGAACTGCATTAGAACAGGAAATTGAGTTAGACAACTGCTGCTCAGAATTCTATAGACAACCATCTTTCCTTATCTGGGCCAGGAACACTACTTCAAAGTAAATGCGTGCAAATGTCAAGTCACATGTCACCTCAGACAGATGTAGAAGTAAGTGACACCCAACCACACCAAAGCAAACATATGCACGTTTAACGTTTATCAAAAGCAACCTGAAATCTGATTAGGTGCAGCTATGCTGTTTATAGTTGTTAAGCTGAATCATAGGAATCCTTACAGAAAAACAGGAAACGCTTATGATTATTTTATGTGGCCAAGATAATGTATTCTAAAGTCAGATTCTCCAAACAAAACAAGTATACCATAAACTCTAAATTATAACTTTGGCGAGAGGTTGTAGGAATGACTGTCTATTTAGACTTTCTAAATAAGAAAATACAGCCTTTAATCTGTAGTAAATACAGAAAAATATGATAGGGATATGCAACGTAAAGACATGACTTCCACCCTCAATTAGTTTAAAGTCCATCAGAAAGAACACAAAAATGCACACATATGAAAATGTTAACTAGCAATGGTAGTAACAAGAGTTAATTGTTCAATAAATACATTGGAGTACAAAAATGTAAGGCAAAATCATGTTCCCATCTGTTGGCAATTTGGTTACATTTTTTTTCTTCCCACTAACCCTGTATACATGCTTATAAGGATTAGTCTAAATAGACAGTCATTCCTACAACCTCTAGCCAAAGTTATAATTTAGAGTTTATGGTATACTTGTTTTGTTTGGAGAATCTGACATTCTCAACACTTTTTTTTAAAAAGCAGACATTTAAAAAAAATAGATGTTATACTTAAATGATGGTGGAGAAACCAACCAGACTCTCTCCCGCAGTAATCTGTGTAGCCAAATGTCAACAGGACAAAATTTTGTTTGTAGCTCTTATTCCCTGTGATATATTTAGCTGGAAGCTGTGGGTAAACTGTTATATCTACATGGATCTGTAATGAATTTGCTCACAGCATATTTCATAAAAATATCTGAATCTCTGTTGTTAATAAATTTTTGTGTAATCTGGAAAAAATGATACTTCTAGTTTTGCTGCATAAATTAGCAACATTTTGTTTTCCTTTGGAAGACTTGAAGAATACATTCTTCATTGGTTTGAACACCACCTAAAGTTTGGAACAGGTTAAAGCTTGGCTGCCTCAAATCCTCTATAAAAGGAGGCGGACTATGCATAAATAGACATACACATGTAATTAAAATAGATTAAAATTTAAAGTTCAAGGTAGAGCAAGAGTCTTCAAGATATGATATCATAAAATTTGAAAGTTTTTTGTGCATCCATGAGTCCATGAGGAAAGGAGGCAGTCAGGGAGAGAGAACATAAACAACAGACACTAAACAAAAGTAGGGCTTTCCCTGAGGGAAACAAGTTTGGTGTGTGTGTGTGTGTGTGTGTGTGTGTGTGTGTGTGTGTGTGTGTGTGTGTGTGTTTCAGACTGATTATTCAAGAATGAGCAGTTTCCAAATGTTACCAGCCTCCACAATAGAGTTTAAATAATAGCATCTTCACCCTGACTGCTTTGGCTCAATGGATAGAGCGTCGGCCTGCAGACTGAAGAGTCCTAGGTTCGATTCCAGTCGAGGACATGTGCCTTGGTTGCGGGCACATCCCCAGTGGAGGATGTGCAGGAGGTGACTGATTGATGTTTCTGTCTATCTCCCTTCCTCTCTGTGAAAAATTAATAAAATATATGAAAAAACAAAAAATCTCATAAATAATATCTTCATCTAATCTGTACAGCCCATTAACCTCCACATTCAATTTTATTAAAACACAAACACACACAACCACAACAGCTAAACACTATAAGCTAGACATTCATTTTCACTTGGGAAAACTGAAGACATGTGATAAAACCAAAACTCAAACTCACATTTATGGACTCTGTTCCAGACTATTTCCACTAGGGCAAAGGAGGGAGTTAAGTATGAGATTTCAAGTAGTTGAGGTTAAGGGGCTAGGCCTAGGGTAACAAGCATGGGAGAACCTGAAAATCTGAAATTGTGAAACAGAGTGCTATCACAGGTTTGGGAACTCGTAGCCATGATCCTTCCAGAAATATTTTCTTGGTTAGAACATATTTAGTACTTAGTTTCTTAAAATTCACTAACTACTACTTATTTAAGGGCTCATCAACATTTTCAAGAAGATACAATTGTCATTGAAGAGAAAGGTTTTGCAGGTAACATGGGGATTGCCCTGCCTGACAATATAATTCTTTGCTATGCACAATATTGCCCATACATAACTTGGATTATCCTCAAACTTTTGGAGAAGAGACTGTTGGCAGCTATTGGCTCACAGTTGACTTGTTTGTCCTTGAGGATCTGCCTCTAATGGATGATTGACTAGTGAACACATCTCCTAGTCTATTTCAATACCCAAACTGGCATCTTCTCTTTTCTCCCTGTCCCAGAGCCAAGTGGTATTCTCAGCTTCATTCTCTGATCAGCAGAACAGAGCATCTGGAGACACAGAACAGGAGCTGGTTCCCATTCCTATAGAAAGGGAACAAACTGAAAAATATATTATACTTCAAAATTAGCCTTACTGTAGGCCTGGTAGACAGGCTTGGAAATAGTTCTAGGCTGTGACTTTTCCTTTCTCCATTTTCCTGTGTCATCTTCTGTAAGTATTATGAGGTTCCACAAAGCCTTAAGTGCACCCCAAAGTGTGAAAGGTGATATACTGTATACATATATGGCAGGGTTCCTCACTCATTTGACTGAAATTAAGACCAAGTTTTCACTTCCTCCAGAAGGACTTTTCTGACCATCTCAAATCATGTAACATCACTATTTCTCCCTTTCCTTTCCCAGGCTTTCCGCTATATTTTCATTGCCTCTCAGTTAACCTTTATTACTCATCACCATGTAGCATGGGAATAATTTTTGTAAGTACTTGGTCTTCTCTACACACATGCTTGAGGGACCTATAGGAAAGAATGTTTGCTTTTCCATAGCTCTCAGTACAATGTTTTAGACATAATAAGCTCTCATCTTGAGTAATTAATTAAATACAAATACTGATTTATAGAATTTTATTATTTTTGTTAGAGATAATGTCATCATCTGATACTGTAAAATATTTCTCCCAAATCATTAAGCAATGGGAAATCCCTGCAAGAAATCCTAAGAAAAAAAGTCTGATACATTAACTTTACATAACTCTCTAGTTTAGGAGATTAATTCTATCTGGTGAAATAACCCAGACCTAAACAAGCTTAACACACACACACACACACACACACACACACACACACACACACATTTTATTGCCAAGATACTATCTGACCTAACTATACTGGACATAAAATAATTATTATAATAGATAAAGAACCTCTGCAACTTACCTTTAGTTGCTTTTCTATCCCACCATGCACATTAGTCAAACACAGTAAAAGTCCAAATCAAAGATGGCTTTTTAGATTCTATTTCTGTCACGAAATATATTAACTCCCCCTCCCAGCTTTGCACAATCTGTGTTTGATCAGTATATTATTTATGCCCTCCCTTAAGTCAGCAATTAAAATGTTGAATTAGGACAAAGCCAAGGACAGAGAGAGCCTCCTGGCATAATGCATTAGAGATCTATCTCAGTGAATATAGATTCATTAAATTCAGCTCTTTGGATCCACTTATTTAATCAGTCATGAACTCTATCCCCATTCCATCTGTACTTTCTGACAGTTTAAAATTCACCAATGTGTCCCACAAAACTAACATGAGATATTGTATTGGCTATTCCTCTGAGTTCCAGGTAGCTTCTACCCTATACTCCTACCCTTGCTATACACAAAGTCCCCCTTCTTACTCAGACCCTCCAAAGAAAAAAAGTTCTAGAAATTCTGTGGGAACTGACTGGCTGTGGAGTTGTGTAACAGAAAAGAAACAGAGATACAGAGATTAGAGATATGGCACAATTCTCTGAAATCCAGATTGGCAAGACACAAATAAGAAAATTGTTGCCAGTTTTATTGGAGGATTAAGTCACCCTCTAATCTTCAACTTCTCAAAATGTGCCTTCGTTAATCAAATTCTCACACTATAGGCCTACATTCTTCACAGGCTCATACTTATTGCCTAAATTTTTATTTTTGAAGCATACACATTTTGCCCTTCAGAGATTCTGAGACTTTTCAACCTACAGAGCTTATAAGGCTACTGATCATTACCACCCCCTTCATTTACCAGATGATGAAACCAAGTCCCAGAAATAGAAATTGATTTGTTGCAGGTATTATGGAACCAGAAATTGCCTTCCTGGCTGCTGGCAGTGATCCCTCCACCATGTTTCACAACCTCCAGAGACACCACACATTCTCTCTCTTGCCTTTAGCCACTAAAAACTATACACTGTTTTTAGATAATCTTTTCTAAATGTTTTACATCTTTATAAAGTTATTCTTTCTCAGGCTCTTGCCTTTTTTTAATGGTATTTGAGAATTGTAGAAGATGAATCAATGAGGTGCTTTGTTTAGCATTTATGCCATATATCAAAGAATCAAACTTTTACTTTTGTACAAAACTACAAACATGCTATTGTTAGGGGCAGAAATAGAATATTGGGGACTTGTTACAATTATAGGAAATATTAGTCATGCTCTGTTAACCATAATGGTTCTGTTCTGATTAGAGAAAGCACATTTCACCTGGCTGGGAGTTGTACGTTCTGAGACATGGGAGCTAACATTGGAATATAGTCCATCCTCCTGTCCCAAGAACTACCTTGTGGCTGAAACAATCTAGTCCCAGAGGCACCTTCTCTTTACAATCCCTAGTCCCTATTACCTGTAATCTGGTCCCCGGGTCCCAGAAGGCACCCACCCTCTGTGACCTCCCTTCCTCTTAGTTTGCACAACTTGTAATCTGTAATGATTATCCCATGCCTGCTTTGCCATGCCTGTAATTCCTACTTTTCCATGCAATCTTTGTCCTTCTACCCAATATAAGCAGCTGGCTTACGATGGGTTGCAATGAAGATTTTTGTGGATGACCTGCTGTTCTCCCACACTGCCAGCATTATTGGCTCTAGTAGTGACAGGCAGCCCAAACCCCTTGGTTGTCTGGTTACACTGTCAGATGCAAAATCTGGATTACAATAAACCAGCGATTTTAAAAATAAATTTATTAGGGTGACGCTGTTAACAAAATTATACAGGTTTCAGGTGCACAATTCCCTAACACATTATCTGTACACTGCATTGTGTGTTCACCACCCCAAGGCAAGATAATTCCATCCCTATTTATCTCCCCTATAACCTCCTCTACCTGCCCCATTCATCTCCCCACTGCAATCACTACATTGTTGTCCCTGTCCATTAGTTTTTTCTCTTTTCTTTTCCTTTCCACTTAATCCTTCCACTCTCTTCACCCAGTCTCCCAACACACCGCCCGCATCCCCAACAGCTTTCAGCCTTTTCTATGAGTCTGTGGCTATTTTGGCTGTTAGTTCATTTTGTTGTAGGCTTTAGGAAGGGCACCGGGTGTTAGTCCAGTTGGGTCGCACTGGGCCTAGGTTCAGCAACCACAGTACTTGAGTTCTGGCTAGGAAAGAATTCAGAGCTAAGACTCAAACTACAGGAGATTATTTATTTGTTTGTTTGTTTGTTTATTTATTTATTTATCTGTTTGTTGGTTTAATATATATATTATTGTTTAAAGTATTACAAATAGTAGTATATATGTTTCCTTCCCCCCCCCCCCACGGACCTTCCCCCAGCCTCCCCTACCCCAAGCACATACCCTTGCCTGCCCCCGCCCCCCAGTGTCTTGTATCCATTGGTTATGCTTATATGCATGCATACAAGTCCTTTGGTTGATCTCTTACAGCCCCCACTCTCTACCCTCCCCTGCCTTTCCACTGTAGTTTGAGAGTCTGTTCAATGCTTCTTTGCCTCTGTATCTATATTTTCCCCATTTCTTTTCTTTAAAAAATCTTGCATCTGCATACTAGAAATAAAAATAAGAACAAAAAATGTTTGAGTCCCAGTTTCAATGTCAAATAGTTCCTTATGTGTACATGTCAGCAATGATATCTTGATGGTGGACAAATGGTGGTGATGCGGGTCCCACCCTCTCTGGTTTGGTCCTGGGCAACCTGCAGTGATGCACAGCTGCTGACTGCTAGCATGGCAAGGTGTCGTCAGCGTCCTTTATCTCTGGACTGTCAGTTCCTCTCTGTTGCAGGAATCCATATGGTGCTGGAGTTGTTTTCTGAAAATATACAAACATATTCTCGACCAAAAGTTAATAAAGGAATATTTTATTTATAAAATCACAGAAGTAGAAGGAATGATTTATAGAATAAATGGAGTGAGGGAACAAGTTATAGAGGCAAAGAAAGGGCTCTTGGAACTTAGAAATGAGGGAGATAAATGTGAAAAGCCTGGGGAAAAGGGGAGAACTCAGGCATGCTCACAGGAGGGAGAGCAAGTGCTGGGTCCTCTGTCCTAAGGGTTTTAAGGGTGGAGATTTTAGGGGAGGTCCCAGGGGAATATCTCAATAGAATATTCAGCAGCTTTCCAGGTGTGTCCTTTCAGGAACTAGATTGCCAATGATTGATTGGTAGATGCCAGGGCAGGGGATCATTATCCAATGCAGCTGGTCCTGAGGTCCATTGTAGGGTTGCTTGTTTGGTTTTGCTGTTTTTCTGGGCCTGGAGCTGAAATACAACTGAGGTCTAAATATAACTCTAGGGAGGAATGGTCAGGTGGTCCAAATCACATGACCAATTGTAGGGGGTCCAAACCCTACAATTGTCCCTTGCAGGGCACCTGAGGGCTTTCTACTCCCATGACCTTCCATACCTGGCCCATTGTCCTTGTTCCACTCATGTCTGTCTAACTGCCTAGCACAATTTCAATGGGTGAACTGTAAGAATTTTTAAAACCTGCAATACCTTTAGTAATGTTGAGTTTATTCTTGTGTTTGGTATAAGAAAGTGGTCTAGTTTCATAAAAAATTTCATGTATCTGTGCAACTTTTCTAACACCATTAATTGAATGGCCTATCTTTAGCCCATTGTATGTTCTTGTCTCCTTTGTAAAATATTAACTAACTCTAAAGGTTTAGGTTTATGTTTAGGCTTTCTTCTCTGTTCCATTGATCTATATATATGTTTTTATGCCAGTGCCATTATGCTTTTTTATAATTATGGCCCAGTAGTATAGTTTAATATTAAGAAGTGTGATTCCACCAACTTTGTTCTTTCTTAAGATTGTCATTGAGGGTCTTTTGTGGTTCCATATAAATTTTTTGGTATATTTGTTCTAGTTTTGTGAAATATGTCATTGACAACTTGATAGAAATTGTATTGAATCTGAAGATTACCATAAAAATCCTAGAAGAAAAGACAGGCAGTAAAATCTTGGACATTTATTATAGCAATATTTTTTCTGCTATATCTCCTTGGGAATGGGAAACAGAAGAAAAAAGAAATAAGTGGAACTATGTTAAACTAAGGAGTTTTAGTACAGCAAAGGAAACCTTCAACAAAATTAAAAGACAACCCACTGAATGGGAAAACATATTTGCTAATACATCTGATAAGGGCTTAATATCCAAAATTTATGAATAACTTATAAAATTCAACACCAAATAAATAATTAAATTTAAAAATGAACAAAGGACCTTCACCAAAGAGGACATACAAATGGCCAGTAACATATGAAAAGATGCTCGCCCTGGCTGGTGTGGCTCAATGGTTGTAGTGTCAACCCACACACTGAAGGGTCTCAGATTTATTCCCAGTTAAGGCCATGTACCTGAGTTGAGGATTTGGACCCTACCCTGAGTTGGGGCATGTGAAGAAGGCAACCAATGTGTCTGTCTCACATCAATGTTTCCCCCCTTCTCTTCATCTCTCTCCCCACACCTTTCCACTCTCTATGAAATCAATAGAAAAAAATATCCTCAGGTGAGGATTAAAAAAAGAAGAAGAGATGTTCAGTGTCACTAATCATCAGAGAAATGCAAGTTAAAACCACAATCCTATCTAATAAAAGAGAAACATGCAAATGGACCATACCTTCACTACACTACCAGCCAATAGGAGCAATGTGCAAATTAACCCCCAACCAAGATGGCGGGTGGGCCCCCTCTGCTCCAGCAGGCCAAGGTGACCACTGGGCCAGAGGGGGTCTGATCGCAGCCCCAGAGGCAGTAGGGAGTCCGGACTCGCCCCGCCGCCCCGAGGCCCGGCCACACCACATTAAAGCTTCTTTTATTATTAGCATCTTAAATTAATGTGATACATTTATTATAATTGATGAGCCTTTATCAACACATTATTAACAAAAGTAAAATATGCAGATTACATTAGGGTTCATTCTTTGTGTTGAACATCTTATGGTCTTGACAAATATCCCATTAATGTAGTATCAGACAGAGCAGTTTCATTGCCCTAAAGATCACCTGTGACCTGCCTATTCATCCCTCCCTGCTCTGAACCCCTGGCAGCCAGGGGGTGATCAGGCTGGCAGGCAAAAGGGTTTAGGGGCAGTCAGGAAGGCAGGCAGGCAAGTAGTTGGGAGCCAGCAGTCCTGGGTTGTGAGAAGGATGTCTGACTGCCCATTTAGGCCCGATCCTAATGGGATTGGGCCTAAATGGGCAGTCAGACATCCTTCGAGGGATCCCAGATTGGAGAGGGTGCAGGCTGGGCTGAGGGACACCCCTCCCCCTGGGCACAAATTTCATGCACTGGGCCTCTAGTAATATATCACTGCACACATGTAGAATGGCTATCATCAAAAAATCAACAAACAACAAGTGCTGGTGTGGAGAAAAGGGAACACTAGTTCATTGTTGGTGGGATTCAGATTGGTGCAGCTACTATGGAAAACAGTATTAAGTTTCCTCAAAAAATTTAAAATGGAACTTCCTTATGACTCAATGCAAATTCCTACCAACAGTGCATGAGGGTCCCTTTTGTTCCACATCCTCACCAACACTTGATGGGAATGAAGACTGGTGCAGCCACTCTGGAAAGTAGTATGGATAACCTCAAAAATATTAAAAATGGAACTGCCTTATGATCCAGTGATTCCACCTCTGGAAATTTATCCAAAGAAACCTGAATCACTAACTCAAAAGAATATATGCACCCTATGTTCATTGCAGCATTGTTTATAATAGCAGCTTAAGTTACCATCAGTAGATGAGTGGATAAAACAGCTATGGTACATTTATACAATGTAATACTACTTGGCTGTAAAAAAAAAAAAAAAAGAAGGAATTTTTACCCTTTGCAATAACATGGATGAACCTGGAGAACATTATGCTAAGTTAAATAAGCCAGTCAGAGAAAGAGCAGTGCCATGTTATTTCACTCCTGTGTGGAATCTAATGAGCAAACTGAACTAACAAGAAAAACAGAGTCAGACTCATAGAGAACTGGCAGACAGCTATCAGAGAGCCAGGCTGCAGGATAGAGGGATTGAACAAAAGAAGAAAATAAAATACTCATTGACATGGAGGTAGAGGTAGAAAAGATATAATGGTGATAGAAAATAATTAATTAATTAATTTTTATTTCAAAGAGGAAGGGAGAGGAAGAGAAAGATAGAAACATCAATGATGAGAGAGAATAATTGATTGGGCTGCCTCCTGCTCACTCCCCATTGGGGACAGAGCCAGCAACCCAGGCATGTGCCTCAACTGGAAATCGAACTGTGGCCTCCTTGTTCAATGGTCGATGCTCAACCACTGAGTCAAACCAGCCAGGCTAAATTATTAAACACACACACACACACACACACACACACACACACACACACACACAAATATACAATACCAGATTATTTCGTCATGAGCTGACCTCTTTTCTCTTAGACTGTCAAATAAAAATGACAATAGCCTGCTGAAACCGGTTTGGCTCAGTGCATAGAGCATTGGCGTGCAGACTGAAAGGTCCCAGGTTTGATTCCGGTCAAGGGGCATGTACCTTGGTTGTGAGTAAATCCCCAGTAGGGGGTGTGCAAGAGGCAGCTGATCAATGTTTCTCTCTCATTGATATTTCTGACTTTCTATCTTTCTCCCTTCCTCTCTGTAAAAAAATCAATAAAATATATTTTTTAAATATACAAAAACAGCCAACATAACAATAGTCATCTGGCATGAATGAATCAAAATTATACCTATGTTTTGTCAGATCGACAAAAATATATATATGTTTTTGGTGTTCACAGAATTTTAGTGATTAGTTTTTTGTACCATGAGATAGAAAAGGTTTAAAATCATTTCAATAAACATTTGTATTTTGCGAAGGCAATATGAATAATGTGAGTTTGAGATATACTAGTACTATTGTACTAGTATATGTCCTTTTTCAACAGAAAGAACTCCCTATTTAAACCATCCTACAAAATGTAAAATGGCATGTGAAAATGTTAATTCACCCCAGAACAAAGAATTAGTAACAATTTAAAATTCCTTAATAACCATGGTAAATTCAAAGAATGGAAAATCTTGGAGTCATTAACAATATTAGGGTACCAGCTGGCCGGTGTGGCTCAGTGGTTGAGTGTCTACCTGTGAATCAGGAGGTCAAGGTTTGACTACCAGTAAGGGTACATGCGTGGGTTGTGGGCTTGATCCCCAGTAAGGAGTGTTCAGGAGTCAGCTGTTCAAAGATTCTCTCTTGATTTCAGAGAGGAAGGGAGAGGGAGAGGGAGTGAGAAACATCAATGATGAGAGGGAATTACTGATTGACTGCCTGCTGCATGCCCCCTATGGGAAATTGAACCTGAAACTCAGACATATGCCCTGATCGGAATCGAACCTGGGACCCTTCAGTCTGCAGGCCAATCCTCTAGCCACTGAGCCAAACCAGCTAGAGCTGGCTTTTGTTTTGAAGTATATTTTGTGAGGTAGAAGTTTTGCTATTCCAGCTGGGTGTTTGTTTCATTTTTATGAAATATTCATTTCAATGCATATTAGCATAACCAATGGACACAGACACTGGGGTGGTAGGGGCTTGCCCAGGATGGGAAAGGCTGCTGGTGAGGGGGGTGGGAGAAGTTAATTGGGGGAAAAGGAGACATATGTAAAACTTTAGACAATCAAAAAAAGAAATATTCACTTCCTTCTTTCACTTTCAGTCTGTGTATCTTTTTTTTTGAGATATCGTGTAAACAGCATATACATAGATAATGTTTTCTTAACTATTCATCTATCCTATATATTTTTATTCAATGCATTGACATTTAAGGTTATTATTGATAGGTATTTATTTATTGCCATTTTATTCATTTTTATTTTTTGTTGGTTAAAATATTACAAATAGTAGTACACATGTCTCCTGTTTTCCCCCATAGACCTCCCCGAGGCCTCCCTCACTCCCAGCACATGCGATCACCCCCTTTGTGTCTGTGTCCATTGATTATGTTAATAGACATGCATACAAGTCCTTGGTTGATCTCTTACCCTCCCCCCAATACTCCCCTACCTTACCGCTGAAATGTGACAATCTGTTCCATGCTTCTTTTTTTGTAAATATATTTTATTGATTTTTTGCAGAGAGAAAGGGAGAGAGAGGGATAGGAAGTCAGAAACATCAATGAGAGAGAAACATTGATCAGCTGCCTCCTCCACACCCCCTAATGAGGATGTGCCCACAGCCAAGGTACATGCCCTTGACCAGGATCAAACCTGGGACCTTAGAGTCCGCAGGCCGACGCTCTATCCACTGAGCCAAACCAGGTTTGGCTGTTCGATGATTCTTTGTCTCTATATCTATTTTTGTTCATCAGTTTATAATGTTCATTATATTCCACAAATGAGTGAGACTCTGATTGGATTTTTTTGTTTAGCATAATGCTCTCCAGTTCCATCCATGCTGTTGCAAAAGTTAACACTTACTTCTTTATTATAATTTCTTTATTGATTAAGGTATTACATATGTGTCCTATTCCCCCATTACCCGCCCCCCATCTCCCCAACTCATGCCCTCATCCCCCTGTTGTCTGTGTCCATTGGTTAGGCTTATATGATTGCATACAAGTCCTTTGGTTGAGCTCTCCCTTTACCCCCAACATTCGCTACCTTCCCTCTGAGGTTTGATGGTCTGATCCATGGTTCTCTGTCTCAGGATCTATTCTTGTTCATCAGTTTATGTTGTTTGTTATATTGCAAAAATGAGTAAGATCATGTGATATTGATCTTTCTCTAACTGGCTCATTTCACAGCATAATGCTTTCCAGTTCCATCCATGCTTTGCAAATGATAAGAACTCCTTCCTTTTTACTAGCATAGTATTCCATTGTGTAGATGTACCACAGTTTTTTAATCCACTCATCTGCTGATAGGCCCTTAGGCTGTTTCCAATTCTTAGCTATGGTGAATTGTGCTGCTATGAACACAGGGGTACATATATCCTTTCTGGTTGGTGTTTCTAGTTTCTTGGAATATATTCCTAAAAGTGGGATCACTGGGTCAAAAAGTTCCATTTTTAGTTTTTTGAGGAAACTCCATACTGTTCTCCACAGTGGGTGCACTAGTCTGCATTCCCACTTCCAGTGCATGAGGGTTCCTTTTTCTCCCCATCCTCACCAGCATTTGTCCTTTCTCTATTTGTTGATGGTAGCCATTCTGACAGATGTGAGATGGTAACTCGTTGTCATTTTGATTTGCATCTCTCAAATGATTAGTGACTTTGAGCAAGTTGTCATATGTCTCTTGCCCTTCCTTCTGTCTTCTTTTGAAAAGTATCTATTTAGGTCCATTGCCCATTTTGTGATTGGGTTCTTTAGCTTCCTATTGTTAAATTGTATGAGTTCCCAGTAAATGTTGGAGATTAAACCCTTAGCAATGATAACATGGGAAAATATGTTCTCCCATGCAGTGGGCTTTCTTGTTGTTTTGTTGGTTGTTTCTTTTACTGTGAAAAAGCTTTTTATTTTTATTTTTATGTAGTCCCATTTGTTTTATTTTCTCTTTTGTTTCCAGTGCCCTAGGAGCAATGTCAGTGAAAAAATTGCTTTGGCATATGTCTGATATTTTGCTACCTGTGGATTCCTCTAATATTTTTATGTTTTCCCATCTTATGTTTAAGTCCTTTATCCATTTTGAGTTTACTATTGTGTATGATGTGAGTTGGTAGTCTAGTTTCATTTTTTTGCATATATTTGTTCAATTTACCCAACACCATTTATTGTAGAGCCTGCCTTGACTCCATTGTGTGTTCATGCCTCTTTTGTTGAATATTAATTGAGCAGAGTGGCTTGGGTCAATTTCTGGGATCTCTATTCTATTCTATTGATCTACATGTCTGTTCTTTGCCAGTACCAGGCAGGCTGTTTTGAGAACAGTGGCTTTGTAATAGAGCATGATATCTGGTTTTGAGATCTCGCTTACTTTGTTCTTTTTTCTCAGGATTGCAGCAGCTATTTGGGGCCTTTTTGTATTCCAGATGAATTTTTGGAAAGTTCAGTTTAGGTCTGTGAAATATGCCACTGGTGTTTTAATGGGGAGTACATTGTATGTATAGATTGCTTTGGGTAGTATGGATATTTTAATGATGTTGATTCTACCAATCCATGAACATGGTATATTCTTCCATCTGTTTATGTCTTTCTCTACTCTTTTTTCAGTGTCCTGTCATTTTCTGCATATAGGTCTTTATCTCCTTGGTTAAGTTTATTCCTATGTATCTTAATTTTTTTTTTGGCGCAATGGTAAATGGGATTTCTCTTTTAGTCTCTCTTTCTGTAAGTTAATTATTGTTACATAGAAATGTCATAGATTTCATGGCATTAATTTTCTATCCTGCTAACTTGCCAAATGCATTTATTAAGTCTAATAATTTCTAATGGAATATTTAGAGTTTTCTAAGTATAGGATTATGTTATCTGTGAATAAGGACAGTTTTACTTCATCTTTTATAATTTGGATGCCTTTAATTTTTCCTTCTTGTCTGATCAGAATGGCTAGTACTTCCAGTACTGTGTTGTACAGGAGTGGTGAGAGTGAGCATCCCTTTCTTGTTCTTGTTCTTAGTGGAAATGGTTGTAGTTTTTGCCCATTGTGTATGATGTTGGCCATAGGTTTCTCATATATGGCTTTTATTATGTTGACATATGATCCTTCTATTCCCACCTTGCTGAGAGTTTTTATCAAGAAAGGGTGTTGGATTTTGTCAAATGCTTTTCTCTGCATCAATTGATATGACTGTGATTTTTATCTCCTTGTGCTGCCATTCCTCATATGGGGGCAGGCTACTCACACAGCTGCTTCTCCTTAGATGCGGGCAGGCTTCTTGTGCATCTGCTGCTCCTTGGATGGAGGCAAGTTGCTCACACAGCTGCTGCTCCTCAGACAGGTGCAGGTTGTGGGCTGCATGAAGCTACTGCTCCTCAATTGTGTGCGGGCTGCTCTGTGGCTGCTGCTCTTCAGATGGGGTGAGCTGCTCGCATGGTTGCTGCTCCTTGGATGGAAAACCAGTGTGCTTATATAGCTGCTGCTCCTTGGACAGGGGCAGGACACTTGAGGCTGCTGCTCTTAGGCCTGAGGCCAGCTGCTCGTGGGGCTGCAGCTCCTTGGACAGGAGTAGGCTACTCACATATCTGCTGCTCTCATGGTTGCAGTGCCCTGGGCTAAAGTGTTGGTCTGGTCAGATGGGAGCATGCTTCATAACTCATAGGAGCTTGTGCCCAGGGTGGCTGGATACTCATTTACCGTGGGACCATAGTCAAGGTAGCAGGTCCCTGGCAGGGGTGGCTGTAGAGTCCCAGGTGTGCTCTGAGGGCACCCTGGGTGGAGGTGAGGCTGGGTTCCCAGCTACAGCAGCTCTCCTCTTCAAAAACGCTAGGCCTCCGATGACATGCCTATCTCCCAGTACTGTTTGCAATGGTAGCAGAGGCTGGCTAGTTAGGTGAGCCCAATTAGCCTATTCCCGAAGGTCCTGTGGGATCTAACTGTGCCGTCCTCGCATACATACACATACCCCACATGACCACACACTTCTCTTTTGCTCCCTCCCTCATTCATGCTCTCTCCCTCACTGCAGCCTTCTTCCTGCCTCCGTAGTTGAGCCTGGGGTGTTATTGACCCATTCATGGATGGAGTTTCCTATCCAGGTGTCTGGTTAATGTGGCTCTTTCTCTAGCTCCTGGTCAGACAGGATAAAATTCACCCCGACAAGACATAACACAAAGGGAACAAAGTACAAATATATAAGAGAGAAGAGGAAAAGGAGGAAAAATTATATATAATCACAGAACCAATAGATAAACAACAACAAAAAAATACAAACACCAAACAACCAGCAAAGAGGGTGGGGGCAGAATCTGTAGCGGTTGAGTTTATATACAGAAAATAAGGTTAAGATTTGGATGAATATGGAGAAGTCCTCAGTTCAGTGTAGAGGAAGTAGAAAGGGGATGGGTGGATAAGAAAAAAGAGAACAAGAAGAAAATAATAATAATAATAATAATAATGATAATAATAAATTTACAAAAATGATTTCAAAAATGGTATAAAATTAAGAGCAAATAAAAATAAAATAAAGTGATGGGGAAATAATGTGAAAATAAATGAAAATAAAGCAGCAAATAAAAACAGGGAAACAAAGAAAAAAAGAAAGATAAAATAATAATTAAAAAGAAATGAAAAAGCAAAGTGTCATTCCTTTGCCTGGTTTAAGATCCCAGTCTTCTGTACTGTCCTGTTTCTCAAATTCCTGTTGCTGGGACTGAAGGTCTCTTTTTAGGCCAGTCATTTTTGGACTCTCAGGGACTATGTAGATTTTTTTTAATCCTTTGTACCATTCATGGTGGAATCTGTGTGGCTGTATTGGTTGCCTGGAAACTGGAAGGAGTAGCTATCTCTTCAGAACAAAATGGCTGCCCAGGTCCCGGGCTCAGATATGACTCAACACCAGACTCGCTGCCACTTCTCCTGGACCCCCTACTCTACCCAGTCTCCAAGAATCCACACCTTCTCCCTCACCTCAGGCACAGGCAAGTGTCAGTATTTGAAAGGTCCTACGAAACAGATTCAGTGAAGAAAACCATAGGCCACAGAGAGGGGAAAGATGGCTCCTCTGCGTGCTCCTCTCCTGCCAAGCTGTGCGGACTGACCAGCCTTTCAGGCTGCACCCTCTGGGTTCAGCCTTTTGTGACTGTGGACCCAGATACAGAATCCCCTGTGGTCCAGCTGTCCTGTGGCCTTTTATTCCACAATCAGATGCTGTGCCTGTCCCCAGGGATGCAGTTTGATGCTGTGCAGGTTCCCTCTGACCCTCTGGACTCAGAGGTATGGCAGATTCTCCTGCCCATTTTCTTGATTTTACCTTTCTCCAGGGATCTTCTGCCCTTGTCAGTTGCAAACTGTCCCACCAGCTGAGTTTCCTTTGCCAGTTTGGGTTGGATGTTATTTGTTTCAGCTGATCATTCTATTTGCTCTGGGACAAGGCTCTGGACACATCCATCTATTGCGCCACCATTTTGTCTCCCTCAACACTTCCTTCTTTTTTTACAGTAGCATAGTATCCATTGTGTGGATGTACTAGGGTTTTTTTTGTTATCGATTAAGGAGTAATAAATGTGTCCTTATCACCCCATTGTCCCTACTATCCCCCCAACCTCCCCTATCTTCCCTCTGATGTTTGAGCATTTGATCAATACTTCTCTGAATCTAGATCTCTTTTTGTTAATCGGTTTATGTTGTTCATTACATTCCATAAATGAGTGAGATCATGTGATATTTATATTTCTCTAACTGAAATTTCACTTAGCATAATGCACTCTAGCTCTATCCATTGTTACAAATTGTAGGAGTTCCCTCCTTTTTACAGCAGCATAGTATTTCTTTGTGTAGATGTGCCAAAGTTTTTTAATCCACTCATCTTCTGATGGACACTTAGGCTGATTACAAATCTTCACTACTGTAAATTGTGCTGCTATGAACATAAGGGTGCATATGTCTTTTCTTATTGGTGTTTCTAGTTTTCTGGGATATGTGCCTAGAAGTGGGATCACTGGGTCAAATGGAGGTTCCATATTTTGTTTTTTGAGGAAACTCCGTATTGTTCTCCACAGTGGCTGCAACAATCTGAAGTCCCACCAACAGTGCATGAGGGTTTCTTTTTTTATGCATCCTCGCCAGTATTTGTCATTTGTAGATGCCTGGATGATAGCTATTCTGACAGGTGGGAGATGGTTCCGCATTGTTGTTTTGATTTGCATCTCTCAGATGATTAGTGACATTCAGCAAGTTTTTATATGTCTCTTGGCCTTCCTTATGTCTTCTTTCTAAAAGTATCTATTTAGACAATTGCCCATTTTTATTAATTTTTTTAAATTTTTTGCAGTATAACTTATATTTAATAGTAGTACATATATTTTCCTTTTTCCCCCATTACCCTCCGACCAGCCTCCCCTACCTCCCAGCACATGTCCCCACCTGCCCTCCTCCCCGCCCCAGTGTCTTTCATTCATTGGTTATGCTCACATGCATGCATACAAGTCCTTCGGTTGATCTCCCCCAGCATCCGCCTCCCATCCACCCCAGCCTATCCCCTGTAGCTTGACAGCCTGTTCAATGCCTCCTTACCTCTATATCAATCACTTTCCCCTGTTTCTTTTCTTCAAAAATATCTTGCCTCTGCATACTAGAAATAAATGTATAAGAACAAATAATGTTTGAGTCTCAGTTTCAAAGTCCAATTGTTCTGAGTCCCAGTTTCAATGTCAAATAGTTCTTCATGTGTACATGTCAGCAATGGTATCCAGATGGAGGACACATCGTGGAATGCAAGATCCATCCTCTCTGATTTGGTCCTGGGCCGCCTGCAGCCCTGCACAGCTGCCAACTGCTAGCATGGCAAGGCATCGTGAGTGTCCCACATCTCTGGACCGTCCTCTTGACTGGAACAGACCCCTCAGTTCCTCACTGTCAGAGGAACCCACATGGCCTTGGAGTTGTTCTCCTGAGGTTTGACATTCTGATGGACTTTTCTCAGTCTCTGGATCCATTCTTGTTCATCAGTCTATGTCATTCATTATATTCCACAAAAGAGTGAGATCATGTGATATTTATCCTTCTCTGCCTGGCTAATTTCACTTAGCATAATGCTCTCCAAATCCATCCATGTTGTTGCAAATGGTAGGAGCTCCTTCTTTTTTACCGCAGATAGTATTCCATTGTGTAGATGTACCACAGTTTTTTAATCCACTCATCTGCTGATGGGCACTTACGCTGTTTCCAAATCTAAGCTACAGTAAATTGTGCTGCTATGAACATAGGGGTGCATATATCCTTTCTAATTCTCATTTCTAGTTTCTTGGGATGTATTCTCAGAAGGGGGATCACTGGGTCAAATCGGAGCTCCATTTTTAGTTTTTTCAGGAAACTCCATACTGTTCTCTACAGTGGCTGCACCAGTCTACAATCTCACCAACAGTGCAGAAGAGTTCCTTTTTCTCCGCATACTAGCCAGCACTTGTTATTTGTTGATTTGTTGATGTAAGCCATTCTGACAGGTGTGAGATGGTACCGCATTGTCGTTTTAATTTGCATATCTCGGATGATTAGTGACTTTGAGCATGTCGTTGGGCCTTCCTTTTGTCTTCTTTTGAAAAGATTCTATTTAAGTCTGTAGCCCATTTTTTTATCGGATCATTTGTCCTCCTTTTATTGAGTTGTGTGAGTTGCCTGTAGATGCTTGAGATTAAAACTTTATCATGGATAACATTTGCAAATATGTTCCCCATACAGGCTTTCTTGTTGTTTTGTTGATGGTTTCTTTAGCTGTACAAAAACTTCGTATTTTGATGTAGTCTCATTTGTTTATTTTCTCTTTAGCTTCCATTGCCCTAGGAGCGGTATCACTGAAGAAGTTCTTTCGGCATATGTCTGATATTTTTATTCCTGTGGATTCCTCTAATATTGGTATGGTTTCCCGGCTTATGTTTAATTCCTGTATCCATTTTGAGTTTATTGTTGTGTATGGTGTAAGTTGGTGGTCTACTTTCATTTTTAGGCATATATCTGTCCAATTTTCCCAACACCATTTATTGAAGAGACTGTCTTGACTCCATTTTATGTTCATGCCTCCTTTATCAAATATTAATTGAGCATAGTGGTTTGGGTTGATATCTGGATTCTCTATTCTACTCCATTGGTCTATATGTCTGTTCTTGTGCCAGTACCAGGCTGTTTTGAGAACAGTAGCTGTATAATACAGCTTGAAATCTGGTATTGAAATCCCACCGACTGTGTGCTTCTTTCTCAGGATTGCTATTTGGGGCCATATTTATTTCAGATGAATTTTTGGAGAGTTCTTTCCAGGTCTGTGAAATATGCCATTGGTATTTCAATGGGAGGTGCATTAAATTTATAGATTGCTTTGGGTAGTATGGACATTTTAATGATGCTGATTCTCCCAATCCATGAACATAGTATGTTCTTCCACCTTTTTACATCTTCCTATATCTCATTTTTCAGTGTCCTGTAGTTTTCCGTGAAGAGGTCTTTTACCTCCTTCGATAAGTTTATTCCTAGGTATCTTAATTTTTTTGGTGTGATGGTAAATGGGATTGCTTTTTTAGTCTCTCTTTCTTTAAGTTCACTATTATTGTATAGAAATGCCATAGATTTCTTGGCGTTAATTTTGTAACCTGCTACATTGCTGAACTCATTTATTAAGTCTATTAGTTTGTTTATGGAGTCTTTCAGGATTTTTATGTACAATATCATGTCATCTGCAAATAAGGATAGCTTTACTTCTTCTTTTCCAATTTGGATTCCTTTTATTTCTTCTCCCTGATAATTGCAATGGCTAATACTTCCAGTACTATGTCGAATAGGAGTGGTGACAGTGGTGAACCCTGTCTTGCTCCTGTTCTTAGGGGAAATGGTTGTAGTTTTTGCCCATTGAGTATGATGTTTGCTGTGCGTTTCTCATATATGGCTTTTATTATGTTGAGTATGATGCTTCTATTTCTACCTTGTTGAGAGTTTTTATCAAGAAAGCGTGTTGGATTTTCTCAAATGCTTTTTCTGCATCAATTGATATGAATATGTGATTTTTATCTTTCAATTTGTTTATGTGATGTATCACATTTATTGATTTGTGGATATTATACCACGTTTGCATTCCTGGCATAAATCCTATTTGGTTATGGTGTATGATATTTTGATTTACTGCTGCAATCGATTTGCGAGAATTTTTTGAGGATTTTGGCATCTATATTCATGAGGGTTATTGGCCTGTAATTATCTTTCATTGTGTCATCTTTATCTGCTTTTGGTATTAGGGTGATGTTAGCTTCAGTGAAAGGAGTTTGGAAGTATTCCATCCTCTTAAATTTTCTGGAATAGTCTGAGGAGGATAGCTTTCAGTTCTCCCTTGAATGTTTGGTAAAACTCACTGTGAAGCAGTCTAGTCCTGGGCTTTTGTTTTCTGGAAGCTTTTTGATGGCTGCTTCCATTTCTCCCAAAGTTATTGGTCTATTGAGCTGTTTACATTCTTCCTGATTGAGTTTTGGGAGGTTATATTTTTCTAGAAATATATCCATTTCCTCCAGGTTGTCCAGTTTGTTGGAGTAGAGTTGTTCATAGTATTTTTTTAACAATCCTTTGTATTACGATGGGGTCTGTTGTTATTTCACCTCTTTTATTTCTGATTTTATTTATTTGGTTCCTCTCTCTTTGTTTCTTGGTGAGCCTGGATAGAGGTTCATCAATCTTGCTTATCCTTTCAAAGAACCAGCTCTTGGTTTTGTTGATCTTCTGTATTGTTTCTCTGGTCTCTATGTCGTTTATCTCTGGTCTGATCTTTACTATTTCCTTCCTTCTGCTTACACTGGGCTTTTCTTGTTGCTTTCCATCTAACTCTTCAGTTGTTTGGGTTAGATAATTTATTGCTGCTCTTTCTTGTTTTTTGCAGTAGGATTGTAGAGCTATGAACTTCCCTCTCAGAACTGCTTTCACTGTGTCCCATAGATTTTGCATTGTTGTGCTTTTGTTGTCACTTGTTTCCATGATGTTTCCTATCTCATCCTTGATCTCCCTAGTAACACAGTCATTGTTTAATAATAAGCTTTTTAGTCTCCATGTGTTTGAGTTCCTTGGATTGTTTTTATTGTAGTTGATTTCCAGCTTTATGCCACTATGATTTGAGAATATGCTTGATATGATTTTTATCTTCTTGAATTTGGAGAGAGTTTGCCTATGACCCAGCAAATGGTCTATCTTTGAGAATGACCTATGGGAACTTGAAAAGAATATGTATTCTGTGGCTTTGGGGTGAAATTATGTGAAGATGTCAAGTAATTCCATCTGGTCTAGTTAGTCATTGAGGATTGATGTTTCTTTTTTTTTCTCTTTTACAAGGTGATTTTTTTTCTTTATTGTTCAGTTTATTAATTACATTGTTTCCCCTTTTTTATGCCCCTATATCTCCCCTCCACCCTGTACCTATCCCACCCTCCACCCTCACCTTCCCCTCCCCAATGTCCTCTCACATTTTGCAAGATTTTTGTCCAATCTCTTGCTATACCTCCCACAACCCTTTTCTCCCCAAGAATTGTCAGTCCATTCCCTCTCTATGTCCATGTTTCTGTTATACTCACCAGTTTATCTTGTTCATCAGCCTATCAATTCACTTGAGTTTTATGTTCATTTGTTGATAGATGTGTATTTGTTGTTCATAATTTATATTTTTACCTTTTTCTTCTTCCTCTTCTTAAAGAATATCTTTCAGCATTTCATATAATACTGGTTTGGTGGTGATGAACTCCTTTAGCTTTTTCTTATCTGCGAAGCACTTTATCTGATCCTCAATTCTGAATGATAGCTTTGCTGGATAGAGTAATCTTAGTTGTAGATTCTTGCTCTTCATTATTTTGAATATTTCTTGCCACTCCCGTCTGGCCTGCATCGTTTTTGTTGAGAAATCTGCTGACAATCATATGGGTGCTCCCCTGTAGGTAACCAACTGTTTTTCTCTTGCTGCTTTTAATAGTCTCTCTTTATCTTTTGCTCTTGGCATTTTAATTATGATATGTCTTGGTGTGGTCCTCTTTAGATTCCTATATTTTGGGGTTTTGTGTACTTCTTGGGCTTTTAAGTCAGTTTCTTTCACCAGGTGGGGGAAGTTTTCAGTCACTATTTCTTCAAGTAGGTTTTCATTAACTTGCTCTCTCTCTTTTTCTGGCACCCCAATAATCCGGATGTTGGCATGCTTGAGGTTTTCCCAGAGGCCCCTTACGCTATCTTCAATTATCTGAATTCTTTTTGTTTCTTGCTTTTCCAGCTGAGTGGATTTTGCTTCTTTGTATTTCAAATTTTTGACTTGGTTCTTGTGGCCCTCTGGACTGCTTTTAGGACTTTGTGTAACATTTTTTATTTCAGTCTGTGTATGCTTGATTTCTAGTTGGTCCTTTTTTTTATCCGTGAGGGTCTGGTTCCTATCCTCAGAGGCCCTGTTCATTTCCTTGAGGGTCTCATTCATTTGCTTGAGGTTCTCATTCATTTCCTTGTAATTCTCATTCATTTCCTGGTTGGTCTTGTTTATTTCCTGGTAATTCTCATTAAGTTGATCGGCCTTTTGTAGGAGCCTCTTGAAAAGCCTTATAACCGTGGTTTTGAACTCTATGTCTTGTCGTCTTTTCTCCTCCATTTCTTTCACACCTGATTTCTTTCCATGTCTCTGCATGGTGGCTGCTTTATGTGGTGGATATCCTCAAAGGGACAGTGGCTCAGTCTCCCCAGTTACCTGAGGTGGGTGCTCTTACTGCAATCCTTTATGGGTTGTATTCAGTATTTTTGAATTTAAACCCAGCTTGTTGTTGTTAGCCCTAGGAGGGTTTGACCTGCAGGCCAATTGGCTGTGAAGGGAGACTGTGTTCAGGTTGGATGGGCGGAGTCTCTGAGCTGTGCAGGTAGCGTCAGCGTCAGCTGCGTCCTATGCGGAGGTCGCGTGCTTGGGTCTCTGTTGGATGGGGATGGCTGCAGACACCTCCAAGAGAAAGCCACTAGTCTCTTCCCCTTGCCAGACCACTCCGCCTTTCCCCAAATGTGCCTGCACACCAAAAGTCTAGCCCAGCATTGTAAAATAAATGGTTTCTGGAACCAGGAGACAAGTTTCCCGGGGGCAAGTCGCGGGTTTGTGCGACCCTTGCACGGAAACTCGCAGTTCAGGAGCCTCTGCCGTGCCCCGCTTCCAGGGTGCATCCCCCGGACCTCGGCCGGACCTCACCTGGTGCTGGGGGATCCGGGCAGTGGGACGGACATAGCCTGGCACTGGGGAATCCCGGCAGTGGGATGGGCATTGCTGCTCCAGCCCCAGCCCGTGCGCACGACCAAGACGGCTCCTAACCTGTTTCCATCTGAAAGGCTGCACTCCCGCCGCTCCGAGTCTCAGTGTCCCACCTCTGCTCCTATTAGTGGAGTTTTCATTCAGCCAGCTTTCTGGTGATTCTGGGTGCTGTCTTTTCTGCTGTTATGTTGTAGTTCCTAAATTGTTGCGCGTGACAGAACAATAGGTGTTCACCTATGCCGCCATCTTGTTGTTCCCCCCGAGGAGTGATGTTTCTTTACAGTTTTTTTTTGTTTAGAGGATTTGTCCAATGGTGATAGTGGGGTATTAAAGTCTCGTACTATGATTGTATTGCTGTCTATCTCTCCAATAATATCCTCTAGGATTTTTTTATGCATTTGGGTGCTCCTATATTGGGGGTGTATATGTTTACCAGAGTTATATCTTCTTGTTGGATTGCTCCCTTTAGTATTATGAAGTGGCCTTCTTTATGTCTTGTTATGTCCTTCGCTTTGAGATATAATTTGTCAGACATAAGTATTGCTACTCAAGTTTTTTTTCATTTCCATTCGCCTGAAGAACTTTTTTCCCATCCTTTCACCCTCATTCTGTGTCTGTCTTTTTTTCAGATGTGGGTTTCTTGTAGACAGCAGATACATGGGTCGTGTTTTCTTATCCAGTCTATTACCATATGTCTTTTGATTGGAGCATTTAATCCGTTTATATTTAAGGTTATTATTCATAGGTACTTATATGTTGCCATTTTTTTCTTTACATCTGTGTTTCTTCTTCACTTCCTATTTCTTTTTACAGCAGACCCTTTAGCATTTCTTGCATTGCTGGTTTGGTGGTAATGAATTCCCATAGTCCTTTTTTATCTGTGAAGCTCCTGATTTGACCTTCAAATTTGATTGATAGCCTTGCTGGGTACAGTATTCTAGGATTCAGACACTTCCTTTGCATTACTTTGAAGATTTCATGCCATTGCCTTCTGACCTGATACGTTTCTGTTGAGAAATAACTTGTTAGTCTGATGGGGCGCCTTTGTAGGTGACTTTCTGTCTCTCTCTGGCGGCTTTTAAGATTCTTACTTTGTCATTGTTGTTTGCCAATTTAATTATAATGTGCCTTGGCATAGGTCTTTTGGGGTTCATTTTGCTTGGGACTCTGTGAGCTTCTTGGATTTGTGTGGGGTTTTTCTTTGCTATATCAGGGAAGTTTTCTGTCATTATTTCTTCCAACAGGTTTTCCATTCCTTGCTTATTTTCCTGTCCTTCTGGAAGCCCAATTATATGGATGTTGTTTTGCTTCATGTTGTCCCGAAGTTCCCTTAAGCTCTCCTCCTGCTTTTTAATTTTTTTTTCTAGAAGCTGCTCTACTTGGTTTTTTTTCCTACCTTGTCTTCTAGCTCACTGATGTGGTCCTCTGCTTCTTCTAGTTTACTCCTAATACTTTCTATTGAGTTCTTTACTTCAGCAATGTCACTTCTCGTTTCCTCTTGGGTCTTCTTCATTTCTTCCTGGGTCTTCCTCATTTCCTATTGGTTCTTCTTCAGTTCCTCTTGGTTCTTACTCATATTGTCAAATTTGTCTTCCATTCTTTTTTCTCTGAATTCTTTCTCTGACAGGTTGCTAACTTCCATTTCGTTTACCTCCTTTTCTGGTGAGGCTTGTTTTTCTTTCATTGGTGGGCTGTTTCTTTATCTCCCCATGGTCTCTCTTCTTTGATTGTCTGGTTATGTAGTTCTCACTCGCCTGCATTGATTTAAAGGCACAAAATACAACGCAACCTGGTGCAAAGCACTAGAAACTTAACAGGGATGTAGTCACAATATTGGTAACTCCAAATTAAGGTGATCTCCAGAGAAAGGCAAATTTGGAGATAGGTGAGAAGGAAGAAAAAGAACCCCCCCACACACACACACACACACACACTCACACACCCACACACACACAAAAAGAAAGAGAACCCCCCCCTCACACACACAAAAAAAAGAAAGACAGAAATGCCAAAATGATATTGGGAAAAGGGGAAGAAGTAAAAAAAAGAAAAGGGGAATAAACTATAAATGTGGGATGAAAACTCCTATAGGACAGCCACTAATCCCAACAAAAAATCAGCAACAAGTACCTGGAGATCGATAAAAACTATATACAACTACTAATATCAAGTGAGGTGATGGGACACAGAAGCAAAAATCTATCAAAAAACAATGCAGGAGAACTAAGATGGCGGCAAAGGTGAAACACCTATCTTGCCGTCATAATCAGCAATTTTAATACTACAACTTAACAAAGGAACAAACACCTTCCAGAATCACCAGAACGCTCGCCGAGTGAAAATTCCACAAATAAAAGTGAAGATAAGACACTGTGACTCGGAGGTGCGGCAGCGGACAGCGTTGAAAGATTCGCACGCAGAGAGAGGTTTGGAGTGCGCGCCGCAAAGAGGGCGGGCGGCTGAAAACCGGCCAGTTTTCTCGAACGGGGAGACAGGGGCTTCCCACTGGACAGATTCTCCAGCTCTGGGCGAAGTCCAGAGAACCCACTATCACACGGGGTGAAAACTGGACAGTGGGAGGGCACGCCGAAGCTCAGGTGCTGCCGGGTCTGCCGGCTTGTGGAGAAGGCAGCTCTCGCGCGAACAGCTCGGCTGTGTGACGGCACAGAGAGCGCACTGCGACTTGTCTCTCATTCAGAAAACCGTCAGTCTGCTTTTTTTTACGACCCTGGGTGAGACATTGCGCATGCAAAGTCATTTGGGGACAGTCTGAATTCCCCGGCAGCTGGTGGAGCTCCACAGCGGCACTCTCTCAGAGGTGCTGGCAGCCATTGCCCCCGGCACAGAGCCCCTGGGGCTGCATAGGGCGGAGCTAACGCTGTCTGCTTGGCCCGGAGACTCCGCCCATCCAACCTGAGCACAGCTGAGCTTCACAGACAATTGGCCTGGAGGTCAAACCCTCCTAGGGCTAACAACAATAAGCTGGGTTTAAATTCAAAAACACTGAATACAACCCATAAAGGATTGCAGTAAGAGTACCCACCTCAGGTAACTGGGGAGACTGAGCCACTGTCCCTTTGAGAATAGCCACCACATAAAGCAGCCACCATGCAGAGACATGGAAAGAAATCAGGTGTGAAAGAAATGGAGGAGAAAAGACGACAAGACATAGAGTTCAAAACCACGGTTATAAGGCTTTTCAAGAGGCTCCTACAAAAGGCCGATCAACTTAATGAGAATTACCAGGAAATAAGCAAGACCAACCAGGAAATAAACAAGACCAACCAGCAAATGAATGAGATTTACAAGGAGATGAATGATACTTACAAAGAAATGAATGAGACCCTCAGGGAAATGTACAAGACCTCTGAGGATACGAACCAGACCCTCACAGATAAAAAAAAAAGGACCAACTAGAAATCAAGCATACACAGACTAAAATAAAAAATATTATACAAAGTCCTAAAAGCAGTCCAGAGGGCCACAACAACCAAGTCAAAGATTTGAAATACAAAGAACCAAAATCCACTCAGCTGGAAAAGCAAGAAACAAAAAGAATTCAGATAATTGAAGATAGTGTAAGGGGCCTCTGGGACAACCTCAAGCAAGCCAACATCCGAATTATTGGGGTGCCAGAAAAAGAGAGAGAGCAAGTTAATGAAAACCTACTTGAAGAAATAGTGACTGAAAACTTTCCCCACCTGGTGAAAGAAACTGACTTAAAAGCCCAAGAAGTACACAGAACCCCAAAATATAGGAATCTAAAGAGGACCACACCAAGACATATCATAATTAAAATGCCAAGAGCAAAAGATAAAGAGAGAATATTAAAAGCAGCAAGAGAAAAACAGTTGGTTACCTACAGGGGAACACCCATACAATTGTCAGCGGATTTCTCAACAGAAACGATGCAGGCCAGACGCGAGTGGCAAGAAATATTCAAAATAATGAAGAGCAAGAATCTACAACCAAGATTACTCTATCCAGCAAAGCTATCATTCAGAATTGAGGATCAGATAAAGTGCTTCGCAGATAAGAAAAAGCTAAAGGAGTTCATCACCACCAAACCAGTATTATATGAAATGCTGAAAGATATTCTTTAAGAAGAGGAAGAAGAAAAAGGTAAAAATATAAATTATGAACAACAAATACACATCTATCAACAAATGAACATAAAAATCAAGTGAACTGATAGGCTGATGAACAAGATAAACTGGTGACTATAACAGAAACATGGACATAGAGAGGGAATGGACTGACAATTCTTGGGGAGAAAAGTGTTGTTGGAAGTACAGCAAGAGATTGGACAAAAATCTTGCAACAATGGGAGAGGACATTGGGGAGGGGGAGGTGAGGGCGGAGGGTGGGATAGGTACAGGGTGGAGGGAAGATATAGGGGGATAAAAAGGGGGAAACAATGTAATTAATAAACTGAACAATAAAAAAAAAGGGATGCCTTGAAAAAAAATTAAAAAAAATAAAAAATAAACAATGCAAATGAGGACAACAAAACAAAAGCAACACCAAAAAAACCCCACGAAAAAAAACAAAAGAAAATAAGCAAAATCAATTTCCCAAACCTGCATTAAAAAATCGATATAATCAACAGTCAAGTAAACAACAACAACAGGACAGAGAGAAAAACAATTTAGGATAGTGAAATCAGAGAGGCAAGAGTTTTATATGGGCCTGGAGTAGGTGGTTGGATATTAGATATATAAGTTGGGTGAAATTTTAACAGGGGGTAAAAAGAAAGAATTAAGCTAAATCTAAATCGGGAAAAGTGTAAGAGAAACAAGTCACTAAATAGAGAAAGGTTAGCAAGAGAGTAGTGGCATAAAGGTGAAGTTGAGGTAGAGTAAAGATACTAAAGTGTAGATTAAAACAGACTGTAGAACACTAATACCAAAATAGAATAAAGAGAAAATAAAATCAATTCCTTGTGTTACACAAGAGTCAATTTGTGAATCAGCCCCTGGGTGGCAGTGATATCTCGGTCTATTGGTCCTCTCTAGCCTGAACTAAAATCTCACTATCCCTGTGGTATTCAATACTGATTTGTGGGGGTGGCTTGAACCAGAGCTTCCTCTCAAATGGTGACTGCTGGTTCAGCAGCCAGGACCCTCCCAAAATCCCCTGGGTTTCCCTCCTCTGTCAGGTCCTAACGGGCTGCCCTCTAAGAATTCCCTCTGCCACCAGATCCAAAGGCCCTCTTCCATGTTTACCAGCTCAAACAGCCACAGATTTTATTTCAGGCACAGACGTCCCGGCTCTGAGTTCCAAGGCGCAGATCTCCCAGCTTTGCCAGCTCCCTCGGACTTGCGCCCAAAGTAACCCCAGAGGAAATCTGACCCCCTCCCCGCCCCCGTGCTGCAGCGCAGAACTCCTTAGACTGAGTGTCTGCACCAACTGGGCACAGGTGTTCTGGGGGTTCTCAGCCGTCCAGTGGGCACTGCTGCTGTATATTTTCACTCCCTTCAAATTCAAGATGGCGTGGTCCTCCTCTGAGCCGGTGGTTCCACGAGAGAACCCAGCAGCACTGGGGCCACTCCGTCAGGGGAGGCCAGTCCAGTAGTCCCCTACCATCTCCCGGAGCACAATTGTCCACCTACTGGCCAACAAACGCCCCCTCCATTTGTCCTCCTTTTATTAAGTTGTATGAGTTGCCTGTAGATGCTTGAGATTAAACCTTTATCACTGATAACATATGCAAATATGTTCTCCCATAGAGTGGGTTTTCTTGTCGTTTTGTTGATGGTTTCTGTAGCTGTGCAAAAGCTTTTTATTTTGATGTAGTCCCATTTGTTTATTTTCTCTATTGCTTCCATTGCCATAGGAGAGGTATCACCGAAGAAGTTCTTTTGGCACATGTCTGAGATTTTTCTTCCTGTGGATTCCTCCAATATTTTTATGGTTTCCCATCTTATGTTTAAGTCCTGTATCCATTTTGAGTTTATTTTTGTGTATGGTGTAAGTTGGTGGTCTAGTTACATTTTTTTTTGCATGTATCTGTCCAATTTATCCAACACCATTTATTGACGAGACTGTCTTGACTATATTTTATGTTCATGCCTCCTTTGTCAAATATTAATTGATTATAATGGTTTGGCTTGATATCTGGATTCTCTATTCTATTCCATTGGTCTATATGTCTGTTCTTGTGCCAGTACCAGGGTGTTTTGAGAACAGTAGCTTTGTAATACAGCTTGAAATCTGGTATTGAAATCCCACAGACTTTGTGCTTCTTTCTCAGGATTGCTGTGGCTATTCGGGGCCTTTTTTTATTCCCGATGAATTTTTGGAGAGTTCTTGCTAGGTCTGTGAAATATGCCATTGGTATTTTAACGAAGAGTGCGTTAAAGTCATAGATTGCTTTGGGTAGTATGGACTCTTCAATGATGTTAATTCTCCCAATCCATGAACATGGTATGTTCTTACACCTGTCTACATCTTCCTCTATCACTTTTTTTACTGTCCTGTAGTTTTATACGAATAGGTCTTTTACCTCCTTAGTTAAGTTTATTCCTAGGTATCTTAATTTTTTTGGTGTGATGGTAAATGGGATTGCTTTTTAGTCTCTCTTTCTGTAAGTTCACAATTAGTGTATAGAAATGCCATAGATTTCTTTGCATTAATTTTGTAGCCTGCTACATTGCTGAACTCATTTATTAAGTCTGTTAGTTTTTTGATGGAGTCTTTCGGGTTTTTTATGTACAATATCATGTCATCTGCAAATAAGGATAGCTTTACTTCTTCTTTTCCAATTTGGATGCCTTTTATTTCTTCTTCTTGTCTACTTGCAATGGCTAATACTTCCAGTACTATGTCGAACAAGAGTGGTTAGAGTGGGCAACCCTGTCTTGTTCTTAGGGAAAATGTTGTAGATTTTGCCCATTGACTGATATTTCCCTATAACCCAACATATGGTCTGTCTTTGAGAATGATCCATGGGCACTTGAAAAGAATGTATATTTTGTGGCTTTGGGGTGAAATGATCTGAAGATGTCAAGTAATTCCATCTGGTCTAGTGAGTGATTTAGGATTGATGTTTCTTTACAGATTTTTTGTTTAGAGGATTTGTCCAATGGTGATAATGGGGAATTAAAGTCTCCTACTATGATTGTATTGCTGTCTATATCTCCAATAATATTGTGATGCAAGAAATTGGATTCATAGGACCTCTACACTCCCTCACAGATAGATCAGATTTCGCCTGCAGGAAGAATAGAGAGAACGACATAACCAGACACCTGGAGAAGAGAGATCATGGGGATAAAAAGAAACAGCCCACATATAAAAGAAAAGTAGGCATCACCAGAAAAAGAACCAAACAAAATGGGAGCAAGCAACCTGTTAGAGAAAGAATTCGGAAAAATGGTCATAAGATGGATTTAAAAAATGGAAGGAAAATTTGACAATATGTGTAAGAACCAAGAGAAAATGAAGAACCAAGAAGAAATGAAAAATGACATCTCTGCTGTAGAAAACTCAATAGAAAGCATCAAGAGTGGACTAGAAGAAGCAGAGCATCAGTGAGCTAGAAGACAAAGTAGGAAAAAATACTCAAGTAGAACAGTCTCTAGAAAAATAAAAATAAAAAGCAGGAGGAAAGCCTAAGGAAACTTTGGGACAACACGAAACAAAACAAAATCTGCATAATCTGGGTGCCAGAAGAAGAGGAAACTGAGCAAGGAATAGAAAACCTGTTTGAAGAAATAATGACAGAAAACTTCCCTGATGTAGGGAATAAAAAACCCCACAGAAATCCAAGAAACTCACAGAGTCCCAAGCAAAATGGACCCTAAAAGATGGACGCAAAGGCATGTTATAATTAAATTGGCAAACACCAGCAACAAAGTAAGAATCTTAAAAGCAGCCAGAGAGAGACAGAAAGTTATCTACAAAGGATCCTCCATCAGGCTAGAGACTGATTTCTCAGCAGAAACACATCAGGCCAGAAGGGAATGGAATGAAATATCAAAGTCAAGCAAAGGAAGGGTCTGAATCAAAGAATACTGTACCCAGCAAGGCTATCAAACAAAATTGAAGGTGATGAGGGAAAATGGCAGTAGAATATACAGATATGTCTTGAGCCTTGTCCCAGAGCAGATAGGAAGAACAGCTGAGGGTCACACAGGGAGTGTTTGTCGGTGAGTAGACGGACAGCTATACTCCAGGAGATGGTGGGAGACTGTTGGACAGGGCTCCCATGAACTGTCAGCCCCCACTGCTGCTGGGTTCCCTCCCAGAGTGACTTACATGGATGTGGAGACCATACCATCTTGAAGGGGAAAGTGGATGTTATCGGAAGCCAGAAAATCTACAAACCCGGTATCTACCGAACAGCTGCAAACCCCAGAACACTGGACTCCAATTGACACAAACACATAGATTAGCAGCTCTACACGCCACCATGGAAAGGCCAGGGATAAGGTGAAGTCTCTGCTCCACCCAGGAGGGAGATATGCACACACTGTGGGATGTGGAGGACAAGGGGAAGTCTGTGCCTAGAAAAATATGTGGCTGTTGGGGCTGGTGTGATCCATGAATGAGGAAGGGGGTACTAAGAGCTGTTAACAAAAGGGAATTCTAAAAAGCAACCCATTTTTTTCTGAAGCAAAAGGACAGCCTAAAAAATGTAAAAGTGTGCTGAGTGCTTAGACTCAAGGGGGAAAAAAGGCTGCACAGACTTGCGCGCAGCTCCGGAGTTCGCAAGCTTATGCTGGCTCTTTTTTTTTTTTCCTTTTTCCTCTTTGAATCCTTACTTCTGATTAGTAATCCCAATGCATAGGATTTCCCAATTGGAGACACCCTAAGAAACTGCAGGGGAAAGTTGTTTTTCTATAACCTTGGGATCAGAGTGGGGAATAACCATCAGAGAACCAGCTCTGGGGCAACCAACTCCCACAAACTGGTATTGAGAGCCACAGGGAAAGCAAGATCTAAGCAAAGGATAGAGAGGACCTATAGACCCGGAGGTCAATCAAGAAACACTCTCACCCAGGGGTTGAATCACAAATTGACTCTTGTGTAATCACAAATAAAGGAATACAAGAAATTAAGACAGAGAGAAAAAAATGGTGGAGGAACAAAGGGATGCGATCTGAATATTGTCTCCGGGCAGATAGAGGGAGCAGCTGAGGGTCGCGTGGGGAGTGTTTATTGGCGAGTTGGGGGACAGCTGTGCTCCAGGAAAAGATAAAGGACTACTGGACTGGCCTCCACTGACTGAGCGGCCCTGCTGGGTTCTCTCGCGGAACCAACAACTCAGAGGCGAATCACTCCATCTTGAAGTGGAAGGGCCTGAAAATATACAGCTGCAGTACCCACTGGATGACTGAGACCCCCAGAACACTGGTGCCCAGCTGAAGCAGGCACGCAGATTTGCAGGAGCTCTGCGCTCTGGCACAGAAAGATCAGATTTCCCCTGGAGTTACTTTGGGCACGAGACCTAGGGAGATGGCAGAGCCAGGAGACGTGTGCCTGAAATAAAGTCCGTGGCTGCTGGAGCTGGTAAACATGGAAGAGGGCCCTCGGAGCTGGAGGCAGAGGGAATTCATAGAAAGCAAACCATTTGGATCCGACAGAGGAGGGAAGCCCAAAAAATTTGGGAGGGTCCTGGCTGCTAAATCCAAGGGGGAAAGGGGATTAGCACAGACACACGTGCAGAACCTGAGTTCACGTACTTGTGTTTTTTCCTCTCCTAATACGAGCTTCTGAGTGCTAACCCGAGATCGTGGGATCCCCTGGTGGGGGATAACCTGGGAGACTGTGGGGGAGAACTATTTTGGAGCCTGGAGATAAAAGTCAGCAGTGTTCATTAGAGAGGCAGCTCTGGGGCAACCCATCCCCACAATTCAGTATTAAATACCACAGGGATAGTGGGATTTTAGTTCAGGCTAGAGAGGACCAATAGACCCAGAGGTCAATCTAGAAACAATGCCACCCAGGGGCTGAGTCACAAATTGACTCTTGTGTAACACAAATTAAGGAATTTATTTTATTTTATCTTCATTCTACTTTTGGATTAGTGTTCTAGTCTATTCTCATCTACCCTTTGGTAACTTTTTACTCTACCTAAACTTCACCTTTATGCCACCACTCTCTTGCTAACCTTTCTCGAATTAGTGCCTTCTTTCCCTTACACTTTTCACACTTTATATTAACCTTATTCTTTCTTTTTATCCCCTATTAAAATTTCAGTCCACTTATATATCTAATCTCCAACCATCTACTCCAAGCCCATATGGACCTCTTGCTTCTCTGACTTCACTGTCATAAATTGTTTTTCACTCTGTCCTGTTGCTGTTGTTTACTCGATTGTTGATTACGTCGATTTTTTATGCAGGTTTCTGAGATTGGTTTGCGTATTGTTTGTCTGTTGGTTTGTTTTTTTGGGGGGGTTGGTGGTGTTCTTTGTTTCCTTGTTCTCATTTGCATTGTTTTTTTTATAGATTTTTGCTTCTGTGTTCTCTCACCTCCCTTGATATTAGTAGTTGTATGTAGTTTGTATCAATCTCCAGGTACTTGTTTCTGGCTTTTGTTCAGATTAGTGGCTGTCCAATAGGAGTTTTCCATTCCCACCTTTATAGTTTATTCCCCTTTTCTTCTTTCTTTCTTTCTTTCTTTCTTTCACTTCTTCCACTTTTCCCAATATCATTTTGACATTCTTGTCTTTCTTCTTTGTGTCTATGTCTCTGTGTGTGTGTGTGCGTGTGTGTCTGTGTGTGTGTGTGTGTGTGTGTGTGTGTGTGTGTTTTCATTTTATTCTTTCTCACCTATCTCGGAATTTGCCTTTCTCTGGCGATCACTTTTATTTGGAATTACCAATACTGTGAATACTTTCCTGTTAAGAGTCTGGTGCATTGCACCTGGTTGTGTTGTATTTTGTGCCTTTAAATCAACGCAGGAGAGTGAGAACTACATAACATGACATGCAGAGAAGAGAGACCATGAGAAGACAAACAAACAGCCCACATATGAAAGAAAAACAAACCTCGCCAGAAAAGGAAGTAAAAGAAATGGAAGTTAGCAACCTGTCAGAGAAAGAATTCAGAGAAATGCTCATAAGGTGGCTGAAAAGAATGGAAGACAAATTTGACAATATGAGTAAGAACCAAGAGGAAATGAAGAAGAGCCAAGAAGAAATGAAACGTGACATTGCTGAAGTAAAGAACTCAATAGAAGGTATCAAGAGTAGACTAGAAGAAGCAGAGGACCACATTAGTGAGCTAAAAGACAAGGTAGGAAAAAATAACCAAGTAGAGCAGCTTCTAGAAAAAAAATTAAAAAGCAGGAGGAGAGCCTAAGGGAATTTTGGGACAACATGAAACAAAAGAACATCCATATAATTGGGCTCCCAGAAGGACAGGAAACTGAGCAAGGAATAGAAAACCTGTTGGAAGAAATAATGACAGAAAACTTCCCTGATATAGGAAAGAAAAAAACCACACAAATACAAGAAGCTCACAGAGTCCCAAGCAAAATGAATCCCAAAAGACCTATGCCAAGGCACATTATAATTAAATTGGCAAATACCAATGACAAAATAAGAATCTTTAAAGCTGCCAGAGAGAGACAGTAAGTCACCTACAAAGGAACCTCTTTCAGACTAAGAAGTGATTTCTCAACAGAAACTTATCAAGCCATAAGGCAATGGAATGAAATATACAAAGTCATGAAAAGGAAGGATCCGAATCCTAGAATACTGTACCCAGCAAGGCTATCAATCAAAATTGAAGGTCAAATCAGGAGCTTCAAAGACAAAAAATGTGTAAGGGAATTCATTACCACCAAACCAGCAATTCAAGAAATGCTAGAGGGTCTGCTGTAAAAATAAATAGGAAGCGAAGAATGAACACAGGGGTAAAGAAAAAAAAATGGCAACATGTAAGTACCTATCAATAATAACTTTAAATGTAAATGGATGAAATGCTCCAATCAAAAGACATATGGTAATGGACTGGATAAGAAAACAACACCCATGTATCTGCTGTCTACAAGAAACCCACCTCCGAAAAAAGGACGCACACAGATTGAGGGTGAAAGGATGGAAAAGGTTCTTCAGGCGAATGAATATGGAAAAAAAAGTTGGGGTACCAATACTTACATCCAACAAATTAGATCTCAAAATGAAGGACATAACAAGAGATAAAGAATGCCACTTCAGGAGAACCAAGATGGCGGTATAGGTAAACACCTATTGTTCTGCACCACGCAACGATTCAAAAACTACAACATAACAACAAAACAAACATCACCCAGAATCACCAGAAACCGGGCTGAGTGAAAACTCCACAAATAAAAGTAAAGGTGGGACACTGAGACTCAGAAGAGCAGCAGGAACGCAGCCTTGAAGACAGAAACAGGTTAGGAGCCGTCCTGGTCGCACACGTGGGCAGTGGGGCTGGAGCAGCAACCCCGGCTGGATTTCGCCAACGGGGAGGGCGGAGACGTCCCACTACATGGATTCCCCAGTGCCAGGTGAGTTTCGTGGAGACGTCTCACTGCACAGATTCCCCAGTGCCAGGCAAGGTCCGAGTTCGGGGGGACGCACCCTGGAAGCCGGGCGCGGAAGAGGTCTCCTAGTCTGCGGAGAAACTGAGTAGCTGGGAAAAGAAGTTTGCGCACAAGTGTCACACAAATGTGTGACTTGCTCCGTGGAAACTTGTCTCCTGGTCCCGGAAACCACCTATTTTACAACCCTGGGCTAGACTTTGGGTGTGCAGACTCATTTGGGGAGAGGCAGAGTTGTCTGGCAAGGGGAAGAGACTAGTGGCTTTCTCTTGGAGGTGCCTGCAGCCATCCCCATCCAAGAGAGACCCGCACATGCCGCATAGGATGTAGCTGACACTGAGGCTGCCTGCGCAGCTCAGAGACTCCACCCATCCAACCTGAACACAGTCTCCCTTCACAGCCAATTGGCCTGGAGGTCAAACCTTCCTAGGGCTAACAACAACAAGCTGGGTTTAAATTAAAAAATACCGTACAACCCATAAAGGAGTGCAGTAAGAGTACCCACCTCAGGTAACTGGGGAGGCTGTGCCACTGACCCTTAGAGGACATCTACCACATAAGCAGCCACCATGCAGAGATATGGAAAGAAATCAGGTGTGAAAGAAATGGAGGAGAAAAGACAAGACATAGAGTTCAAAACCACGGTTAAAAGACTTTTCAGGAGGCTCCTAGAAAAGGCCGATGAACTTAATGAGAACTACGAGGAAATAAACAAGACCAACCAGGAAATGAATGACACCCTCAAGGAAATGAACAAGACCTCTGAGGATATGAACCAGACCCTCACGGATATGAAAAAGGACCAACTAGAAATCAAGCATACACAGACTGAAACAAAAAATATTACATGAAGTCCTAAAAGCAGTCCAGAGGGCCACAAGAACCAAGTCAAAGATTTGAAATACAAAGAAGCAAAATCCACTTGGCTGGAAAAGCAAGAAACAAAAAGAATTCAGATAATTGAAGATAGTGTAAGGGCCTCTGGGACAACCTCAAGCATGCCAACATCCGAATTATTGGGGTGCCAGAAAAAGAGAGAGAGCAAGTTAATGAAAACCTACTTGAAGAAATAGTGACTGAAAACTTCCCCCACCTGGTGAAAGAAACTGACTTAAAATCCCAAGAAGTACACAGAACCCCAAAATATAGGCATCTAAAGAGGACCACACCAAGACACATCATAATTAAAATGCCAAGAGCAAAAGATAAAGAGAGAATATTAAAAGCAGCAAGAGAAAAACAGTTGGTTACCTACAGGGGAGCACCCATACGATTGTCAGCAGATTTCTCAACAGAAACGATGCAGGCCAGACGGGAGTGGCAAGAAATATTCAAAACAATGAATAGCAAGAATCTACAACCAAGATTACTCTATCCAGCAATGATATCATTCAGAATTGAGGGTCAGATAAAGTGCTTCGCAGATAAGAAAAAGCTAAAGGAGTTCATCACCACCAAACCAGTATTATATGAAATGCTGAAAGATATTCTTTAAGAAGAGGAAGAAGAAAAAGGTAAAAATATAAATTATGAACAACAAATACACATCTATCAACAAATGAACATAAAAATCAAGTGAATTGGTAGGCTGATGAACAGGATAAACTGGTGAATATAACAGAAACATGGATATAGTGAGGGAATGGACTGACAATTCTTGGGGAGAAAAGGGTTGTGGGAAGTACAGCAAGAGACTGGACAAAAATCTTGCAACAATGGGAGAGGACAGTGGGGAGGAGGAGGTGAGGGTGGAGGGTGGGATAGGTACAGGGTGGAGGGGAGATATAGGGGGATAAAAAAATGGGAAACAATGTAATTAATAAACCTAGCAATAAAGATTTAAAAAAAGATCCTTAAAAAAAATGAATGCCACTTAAGAGAGAGGAACCAAGATGGCGGCATAGGTAAACATCTGTCTTGCTACCCCACACAACAATTCCAAAACTATAACTTAACAACAGAACAAACATCATCCAGAATCACCAGAAAGTTCGCTGAGTGAAAATTCCATAACAAAATAAAGATAGAACACTGTGACTCAGAGGAGCTGCAGAGCACAGCCTTGAAGATATTTGTGGAGAGAGGTTCGAAGCCATGCGCACATGTGGGTGGAAAGGGCGGGCGGCTGAAAACCCGGCTGGCTTTCTCCAATGGGGCGGACAAAGGCGTCCCACAGCACTGATTCCCCAGTTCCAGGCAAGGTCCTGGGAAGGCACGCTGAATCCGGGATGTGGCAGATGCCTGCAAACCTGTGGAGAGGGCGAGCTTGTGGAGAGTGTGCATTAACATGGAAACAGCAGTGTGTGCGTAAACTTGGGAACAGAAGTGCGCGGCCGCGCAGAGAGGACTTGTGACTTGCTCCCTCATTCAGGAGACCACCGGACTGCTTTGTTTTACGACCCTGGGCCATACTTTGGGTGTGCACACTCATTTGGGGAGAGGCAGAGTTGTCTGGCAGCGGGTGGAGACTGGCGGCGGATTTCGCTCGGAGGTACGTGCAGCTGTTACCACCTGGCACAGAGACCCACATGCCACATAGGGAGGAGCAGACGCTGCCTGCTGAGCGTAGAGACTCCATCCATCCATCCTGAATACAGCTTACACTCTCAGCCAATTGGCCTGGAGGTCAAACCCTCATAGTCTAACAATAATAATCTGGGTTTACCTTCAACAATGCTGTACAATCCATAAAGGATTGCAGTAAGAGTATCCACCTCAGGTAACTGCGGAGGCTGAGCCACTGTTTGTTAGATGACATCTACCACACAAAGTTAATGGACCAACTCAAGAAAGCAGCCAAAATGCAGAGAAATGGAAACAAATCAGGTGTGAAAGAAATGGAGGAAAAAAGGCGACAAGACATAGAGTTCAAAACCACAGTAATAAGATTTTTCTAGAGGCTCCTAGAAAAGGCCCAAGAACTTCATGAGAACTACAAGGAAATGAACAAGACCTACAAGGAAATGAATGAGACCTACAAGGATATTAAAAAGGACCAACTAGAAATTAAGCATACACTGACTGAAATAAAAAAAAATATTACACAAAGACCTAAAGGCAGTCCAGAGGACCGCAAGAACCAAGTCAAAGATTTGAAATACAAAGAAGCAAAATCCACTGAGCCAGAAAAGCAAGAATCCAAATAATTGAACCTAGTGTAAGAGGCCTCTGGGACAACCTCAAGAATACCAACATCTGAATTATAGGGGTGCCAGAAAAAGAGAGAGAGCAAGATAATGAAAACCTACTTGAAGAAATAGTGACTGAAAACTCCCACCTGGTGAAAGAAATTGATTTAAAGCCCAAGAAGTGCACAGAACCCCAAAATATAAGAACCTAAAGAGGACCACACCAAGACACATCATAATTAAAATGCCAAGAGCAAAAGACAAAGAGAGAATATTAAAAACAGCAAGAGAAAAACAGTTAGTTACCTATAAGGGAGCACCCATACAATTGTCAGCGGATTTCTCAACAGAAAAGATGCAGGCCAGACGGAAGTGGCAAGAAATATTCAAAACAATGAATAGCAAGAATCTACAACCAAGATTACTCTATCCAGCAAAGCTATCATTCAGAATTGGAGGTCGGATAAAGTATTTCACAGATAAGAAAAAGCTAAAGGAGTTCATCACTGCCAAACCAATATTATAAGAATTGCTGAAAGATATTCTACAAGAAGAGGAAGAAGAAAAAGGTAAAAATATAAATTATGAACAATAAATACACATCTATCAACAAATGAATCTAAAAAGCAAGTGAATTAATAATCTGATGAACAGGATAAACCGGTGGATATGACAGGATCATGGACATGGAGAGGGAATGGACTGACAATTCTTGGGGAGAAAAGGGGTGAGGGAAGTGCAGCAAGAGATTGGACAAAAATCATGCTACTATGGGAAAGGACGGGGGGTGGTGAAGGTGGAGGGAGGGATGGGTACCGAGTGGAGGAGAGCTATAGAAAGAAAAAAAGGGGAACAATGTAATTAATAAACTGAACAATAAAGATAAAAAAGGCCACTTCATAATACTAAAGGGAGCAATCCAATAAGAAAAAATAACTCTAGTAAACATATATGCACCCAATACAGGAGCACCCAAATATATTAAAAAACACCTGGATGATATCAAGGGACAGATAGAAAGCAATACAATCATATTAGGAGAATTTCATACCCCACTATCACCATTGGACATATCTTCTAAACAAAAAATCAGTAAAGAAACATCAGTCCTCAATTACTCACTTGACCAGATGGAATGAATTGACATCTTCAGATCATTTCACCCCAAAGCCACAGAATATACATTCTTTTCAAGTGCCCCTGGGCCATTCTCTAAGATAAAAGATATTCTGTGTCATAGGCAAAGTCTCTCCAAATTAAAGAAGATAGAAATCGTATCAAGCATATTCTCAAATCACAGTGGCATAAAGCTGGAAATCAAATACAATAAAAACAATCCAAAGAAATTAAACACATGGAGACTAAACAGCATGCTATTAAACAATGAGTAGGTTACCAGAGAGATCAAGGAAGAAATAGAAAACATCATGGAAAAAAATGACAATGATAGCACAACAATCCAAAATCTATGGGACACAATGAAAGCAGTTTTGAGAGGGAAGTTCATAGCTGTACAATCCTACTGCAAAGACAAGAAACAAAGACAATAAATTACCTAACCCAACAACTCAAAGAGTTAGAAAGAGAGCAATAGGAAAAGCCCAATGGAAGCAGAAGGAAGGAAATAGTAAAGATCAGAGCATAGATTAACGACATAGAGACCAAAGAAACAATACAGAAAATCAACAAATCCAAGAGCTGATTCTTTGAAAGCATAAACAAGATTAATGAATTTCTAGCCAGGCTCCCCAAGAAGCAAAGAGAGAGGACCCTAATAAATAAAATCAGAAATGAAAGAGGTGAAATAACAACAAACCCCATTATAATACAAAGGATTGTTAAAAAAATTCTATGAACAATTCTACTCCAACATAATGGACAACCTGGAGGAAAAGGACACATTCCTAGAAAAATATAACCTCCCAAAACTAAATCAGGAAAAATCTAAACAGCTCAATAGGCCAATAAATATGGAAGAAATTGAAGCAGTCATCAAAGAGCTTCCAGGGAAAAAAAAGCCTGGGGCCAGACAGCTCCATAGGAGAGTTTTATCAAACATTGAAGGAAGAACTAAACCTATCCTCCTGAGACTATTTCAAAAACTTCAAGAGGAAGTAAAACTTCCAAGCTCATTCTATGAAGCCAGAATTACCCTAATACCAAAACCAGATAAAGATAACACAATGAAAGGGAATTACAGAGGAATATCCCTCATGGAACTAGATGCCAAAATTCTCAACCAAATTCTAACAAATCAGATCCAGCAGGACATATATCATGACCAAGTGGGATTTGTACCAGAAGTGCGATGGTACAATATACACAAATCAATAAATGTGATACATCACATAATAAAATTAAGAGATAAAAATCACATAATCATATCAACTGATGCAGAAAAAGCATTTGACAAAATCCAACACCCTTTCTTGATAAAACTCTCAACTAGGTGGGAATAGAAAGATCATACCTCAACATAATAAAAGCTATGTATGATAAACCCACAGCACACATACTCAGTGGGCAAAAACTACAACCATTTCCCCTAAGAAGAGGAACAAGACAGGGATGCTCACTGTCACCACTCCTGATCGACATAGTACTGGAAGTATTAGCCATTGCAATTAGACAAGAAGACAGAATAAAAGGCATCCAAATTGGAGAAGAAGAGGTAAAGCTATCCTTATTTGTAGATGACATGATATTCTACATAAAAAACTCAAAAGACTCCATAAAAAACTAATATACTTAATAAATGAGTTCAACAATGTAGCAGGATACAAAATTAATGCCAAGAAATCTATGGCATTTCTATACCCCAATAGTAAACTTACAGAAAGAGAGACTAAAAAAGCAATCCCATTTATCATCACAACAAAAAAATTAAGATACCTAGGAATAAACTTAACGAAGGAGGTAAAAGATCTATACACATCAACATCATTAAAATGTCTATAATAGCCAAAGCCATCTATAAATTCAATGCTCTTCCCATTAAAATACCAATGGCATATTTCAGAGACCTAGAAAGAACTCTCCAGAAATTCATCTGAAATAAATATGGCCCCGAATAGCCACAGAAATCCTGAGAAAGAAGCGCAAAGTTGGTGGGATCTCTATACCAGATTTCAAGCTGTATTACAAAGTCATTGTTCTCAAAACAGCCTGGTACTGGCACAAGAACAGACATATTGACCAATGGAATAGAATAGAGAATTCAGATATCGACCCAAACCACTATGCTCAATTACTATTCGACAAAGGAGGCATGAACATACAATGGAGTCAAAACAGGCTCTTTAATAAATGGTGCTGGGAAAATTGGACAGTTATATGCAAAAAAATGAAACTAGAACACCAACTTACACCATATACAAAAATAAACTCAAAATGGATAGAGGACTTAAACATAATATGGGAAACCATAAAAATACTAGAGGAATCCACAGGCAGAGAATTCTCCGACATAAGCCGAAAGAACTTCTTCACTGATACTACTCCTAGGACAATGGAAGCTAAAGAGAAAATAAACAAATGGGACTACATAAAAATACGAAGCTTTTGCACAGCTAAAGAAACTATCAACAAAACAACAAGAAAATCCACTGTATGGGAGAACATATTTGCAAATGTTATCAGTATTAAAGGTTTAATCTCAAGCATCTACAGGCAACTCATACAACTTAATAAAAGGAAGACAAATGATCCAATAAAAAAAAAAGGGCAACGGACCTAAATAGAATCTTTTCCAAAGAAGACAAAAGGAAGGCCCAGAGACATATGAAAAACTGCTCAAAATCACTAATTATCTGAGAGATGCAAATCAAAACGACTATGCCGTACCATCTCACACCTGCCAGGATGGCTTTCATCAAAAAATCAACAAACGACAAGTGCTGGTGAGGATGCGGAGAAAAAGGAACCCTCGTGCACTGCTGGTGGGATTGTAGACTGGTGTAGCCATTGTGGAGAACATTATGGAGTTTCCTAAAAAAAACTAAAAATGGAGCTCCCATTTGACCCAGTGATCCCACTTCTAGAAATATATCCCAAGAAGCTAGAAGCACAAATTAGGAAGGATTTATGCACCCCTATGTTCATAGCAGCACAGTTTACAATAGCTAACATTTGGAAACAGTATAAGTCCCATCAGCAGATGAGTGGATTAAAAAACTGTGGTACATCTACACAATGGAATACTATGTTGCAGTAAAAAAAGGAGCTCCTTCCATTTGAAATAACATGGATCAAGCTAAAGAGCATTATGCTAAGTGAAATTAGCCAGGCAGAGAAAGATAAATATCACATGATCTCACTTATTTGTGCAATATAATGAACAGAATACAGTGATGAATAAAAATGGATCCAGAGACTGAGAAAAGTCCATCAGAATGTCAGACCTCAGGGTAAATGCTAGTTGGCGGGAGTAAAAGGGAAAGTCAATATATTTGACCTCTTGAACTAAGGTAAATAATTTGTGTTTTTACATCCCTGACAAAGTTTACATAAAGCTATAAAAAATCGGCAACTAGTTTGAGACTGAATTGACATGGCTTAGAGAATGTCATCTCCTATTGACACCAGTCCTTAGGCTAGGCCTCCCTTAACCCCCTATGACACCATAATACCCTTAGATGATATTATTCTACAATGTCATTATATTTTTTTATATTTGACAACAGCATATTGTTCAATTATCCCAAAGAAACTTACAAACTAATTCTTTGAATGTTTGGCAGTAATTTTAAAAAAAACACAGGAAAGGAATTAATCCCTGTCAGAAGGAATTAATGCACTGGGAAGGCACTTGAGCATTCTATATTGGCTCCTCTTGCCCTTTTTGCCAAGAGGAACCCTCTTCTCAAAATCTAAATGCACACAGCTGTTGCCTGAGCTTTCAGTTCAAGCTGAGGTTGAAGCCTCTAGGTGGCTGGCACCATGGATCTGTCTCTCACCCAATGGTGTGAGCTGGGCTCTCCCTGGAGAAGAAACCTGAGTCTCCCCAGTTATGTGATCAGTAAAGGGACCCTGCCAGCAGGCAAGGGGATCACAAGGCACAGGCTGGGCATGGAGGCCATGGGGGAATAGAAGAAAAAGGAGACAAAACTGAACCTCACACCACCGTGCTTCACCCCTGAGGACGGCTGGTTATCCAGAGAAGAGTAAGATTCCTCAGGGAAGGAACAACCTAGTACAGGCACAGTCGCAGAGGGGCCAACAGGAGAGAACTTAAAGGTCAACAAAGGTGGGGCACAGACCCTTACCCCTTAACCTTGCAGGGCCTTGAACTCTCACCCCATCTGAGGGAGGTCTCCTGATCCCACGGCTGCTTCACCTCCCATGCATAGCTCAGATCAGGACCCAGGTGGCAGACAGAGACTTGGCCAGCAACAGCTGCCCTATATCTAAATCCAGTCTAGTACCAGGAATGCTCAGGGCCTATTCAAGAATGCAAAAAAAAAAAAAAACCCTTCCACTAATATTTACAGAATAAACTAAGATTATTGTTTGAGTATTAAATTTAACCATAAAATAGTAATCAAGTTTCAGATTAATTTAAATTGGCCAATTGAAATAAGTGAATGGCAAGAAAATTTAAGTGTACTGGACAAAAAGCTGTTCCTAAAATATTAACTAAAATTTCTATTAGTAGTTCATCTCTTCATAAAATTGCCTAACTTGCAAAGAACCTAAAGCAGTCATATTTTTGTGCAAAAATCAAAATTAAAGTTACCAAGACTGCAATATAAAATTTCCAAAATCCCCCATTAAAAAAAGGAGGGGGGATAGTGGGGTAATATCATGTAAGAAAAAATATCCTGTAAGTTAATTACATCTAAAAAATTCTTACTCCAGAAAATTAATTTCCATTGTTAATGCTAACAGCAGGACACCCATGAAAAACACATATGGTGTCAAAATAAGCCAAAGGAAAATCAATTGGGCAAAAATAAAAATGAAATGAATCCTAACTCTAATTTACAGAAAAATCCCTTTTGGTAGAGAATATGTTTGTATATCTTTAGAAAAGAACTACAAGACCATATGGATTCCTGCAACAAAGGGAGTGGACTGACAATTTTCAGGGGAAAAGGAGTGGGGGGTGCAGGAAGAGATTGGACAAAAATCATACATCTATGGATGAGGACAATGGGGGGTAAGGGTAGAGGGTGAGTTGGGAACCGGGTGGAGGGGAGCTATGGGGGAAAAGGGGGGGAACAATTGTAATAATCTGAACAATAAAGACTTATTTTTTTTAAAGAATATTTTTCTTTAACATTTGCCATTTTGAATATGATGTGTCTAGCTGAGAGTCTCTTTGGGTTCATCTTGATTGGAACTCTCTGTGCCTCCTGAACTTGTCTGACATTTTCCTTCACCAGGTTGGGAAAGTTTTCTGTCACTGTTTTTTTAAACAGGTTCTCTGATCCTTGCTCACATTCTTCCCCATCTGGTATTCCTATAATGCCAATGTTGTTATGTTTCCTGTTGTCCCAGAAGTCCCTTAAGCTATCTTCCTGCTTTTTAGTTCTTTTTTCTATTTGCTGCTCTAATTGGGTATTTATTTCAACCTTGTTTTCCAAATCACTGATTCTATCCTCTGCTTGATCCAATATACTTTTAACACCTTCCAGTGTGCTTTTCCCCCTTTTGTATTTTAAATCTTTATTGTTGAAAGTATTATACATGTCCCCTTTCCCCCCCGCAATTGACTTCTCCCACCTTCTGCCCCCTGGCCTTCACCACCCTATTGTCTGTGTCTATGGGTTATGCATATACACATATGACTTCATTGGTTGATCTATTCCCCCCACAAAACCCTCTGCCTTCCCTCTGAGGTTTGACAGTCTGTTTGATGCTTCTATGTCTCTGGTTATATATTTGTTCATCAGTTTATGTTGTTCATTAGATTTCACATATGATTGAGTTCAGGTGGTACTTATCTTTCTCTGACTGGCTTATTTCACTTAGCATAATGCTCTGAAGGTCCATCCTTTCTGTTGCAAATGGTAAGAGTTCTTTTTCTTTTACAGCTGCATAGTATTCCATTGTATTGATCTACCATAGTTTTTTAACCCACTCATCTGCTTATGGGCACTTAAGCTGTTTCCAAGTCTTAGCTATTGTCAATTACCCTGCTATGGACATAGGAGTGCATATATTCTTTCTGATCAGTGTTTCTGAATTCTTGAGATATATTCCTATAAGGGGAATCACTGGTTCAAATGGCAGTTCCATTTTTAATTTTTTTAGGAAACTCCAAAATGCTTTCCACATGTTGAGAAAAGGGGACCGTCATACACTGCTAGTGGGATCCCAGTGTATAATATATATACTAATAAAAGGGTAATATGCTAATTAGGGCAGACATCTTCTGGATGTCAATCTGTATATCCATCCAGACAAAGCCACACTGACTATGAGGCCCAGGGTTCAGGCAGCCATGGGCTCAGATAGCATTGAGCCCCAGCAGTTGCAAGACCTGGGGCTCACAGCAGCCTTGATCCCTGGTGACTATGAGGTCCAGGTCTCACATCAGCTGTGGGCTCAGGCAGCTGCAAGGCCTATGGATCAAACAGCCATGAACCCCAATGGATGCGAGCCCTGGGGCTCACAGCAGCCATGGGCTCATGACAGCCATGGGCTCAGGCAGTCATGAGCCCTGGCAGCTGTGAGGCCCACTGCTCAGGCAACCATGAGCCACAGCAGATGCAAGGCCTGGAGCTTAGACCTTGCAGCCACCACAGCCAGCAGTTGCAGCAGCAATGGGGTGATGGGGCAGCACCTTCCCCTGTTCAACCCAGTCACCTCCCACAGAGGGAGACCATACTAGAGCTTAGGCATGCTCTTCCTGGGAAGCGGGCCTAAGCTGTCAGTAGAATATCCCCTGAGGGCTTCTGTACTGTAAGAGGGGGCAGGCCAAGCTAAGGGAGACCCCCAATGCATGAATTTTCATGCACCAGGCCTTTAATATATATATATATATATATATATATATATATATATATATATATATATATATATATATATATATTAGAGGCCCTGTGCACTTGAGCATTAGGGGAATTCCTCAGCCAGGCCTGTGCCCTCTCGCAGTCCAGGAGCCCTCAGGGTATGACCAGCTGATGGCTTAGGTATGGAGCAGGCCAGTGGTGAGCCCATCTTCTTGCTGAGTGGCGCTCCCCCTATGGGAGCACACTGACCACCAGAGAGCAGCTCCTGCATTAAGCATCTTCCCCCTGGTGGTCAGTGTGCATCACAGCAACAAGTTGTTTCACCATTGAGTCGATTTGTATATTAGCCTTTTATTATATACTAGAGGCCCAGTGCACAAAATTCATGCACAGGGGGTGGCCCTCAGCCCAGCCTCCACCCTCTTCAATCTGGGACTCCTCAAGGGATACCCGACTGCCCGTTTAGGCCTCATCCCACCGGGCCGGGATCAGGCCTAAACAGACAGTTGCACATCCTTCTCACAATCCAGGACTGCTGGCTACCAATTGCTCGCCTGCCTGGTTTCCTGATTGCCCCTAACCACTTCTGCCTGCCAGCCTAATAACTGCCTAACCACTACCCTGCCAGCCTGAGTGATGTCTAACTGCTCCTCTGCCAGCCTGTTTGCCCCCAACTTCTCTCCTCTGCCAGCCTGGTCACCCCTAAATCCCCTCCCCTGCAGGCTTTATTACCCCCAATTGCCCTCCCCTACTGGCCATCTGGTGTCCACATGGGTGCAGCCATCTTGTGTGTTGTAGTGATTGTCAATCTGCATATTACTCTTTTATTAGATAAGATAGAGGCCTGGTACATGGATGGAGGCCAGCTGGTTTACCCTAAAGGGTGTCCCGTATCAAGGTGGGGGTTCCCTTGGGGCATAGGGCAGCCTGGGCGAGAGGACTGAGGTGGTTTGCAGGCCTGCCACACCCCCCAGTGATCCAAGTGGAGGCCTTTGTATCTGGGATTTATTTATGTTCTACAATTGAAACTTTGTAGCCTGGAGTGGAGCCAAGCCTTCTGCTTGCTCCATGGCAGCAGCCATTTCTATTGGGGTTTATTTAAATTCTATAATTGATACTTTATAACCTGCAGTGGAGGCCTAGGTCCTCTAGGGCTGCAGAAGCTTGGCTTTCTCCATTGCTGGTGTCAACCCTTGCCTCTGCTCTCTCCAGCTCCATGGCTGCAGGCATTTCTGTTGGGATTATGTATCTTCTATAATTGAAACTTTGTACCATTGAGTGGATACCTATGCCTGCAAGGGCAGGCAGGAAGTTTGGCTTCCTTCAAGCCTCCCTCCTGCTCTCAATGGCCACAGCCATCTTGGTTGTTTGTTTGTTTTTTTTTGCATATTTGCTCCTGATTGGCTGATGGGCATGGCTGGTGGGTGTGGCTTGTTGGTGTAGTGGAGGTGCTGTCAATTTGAATGTTACTCTTTTATTAGACAGGATGATTTTATTTATTTCAGAGAGAAAGGAAGAGAGAGGTATGAGGGGAGAGAGAGAGAGAGAGAGAGAGAGAGAGAGAGAGAGAGAGAGAGAGATCAATGATGAGTGAGAATCATTGGCTGCCTCCTACATACCCCCTACTGGAGATAGAGCCTGCAACCTGTGCATGTGCCCTTAATAGGAATCAAACCCAGGACCTTTCATTCCACAGGCTGACGATATTCCATTGAGCTAAACCAGCTAGTGCTCCAGTGTGTTCTTAATTTCAGATATGTCATTATTCATTTCTCTCTTGTTCTTGTTCATGGCCTCCGTTTCTCTTTTCAAGCTGTTGTAATTTGTGCTAATTTCCTTAGGCATCTTTATAACCATTGCTTTGAACTCTGTGTCTGATAGATTGCTTATCTCCATTTCTCTTAGTTCTTTTTCTGGACAGTCCTTCTTTTTAATCATTTGGGGTTTGTTTCTTTCTGTCCTCATTTTAGCTGTCTCTCTGTATTTTCTTCTGTGTATTAGCTAGAACTGTTATGCCTCCCAGTCTTTGTGGGATGACCTTATGAAGAGAGTGTCTTGAGGATTCATTGATGCCACTTCTGTGTTCAACTGTGCTGAATGCTCTAGGAATGCCCCTTGTGTGCATTATTTGGGCTCTCCTATTGTAATTGGGACCTTATTGCTAACGTGCTTTCATGAGAGGTATCTCTCCTCCAACTTGCTGCCAGTGATGTTCAACCAAAAGTATCATGAATATAGAACTACACAATGCAACAACAGGAAAAACTAAGCAGGAAGAAAAGGAGAAAGCAAAGCAAAGAAAAATATCAAGAATACTAAAAGACATGCAACCAAAGATTTAGATGGGATATAAAGTAAAACAAAGAAAGAAGACCAAAAAATGGTTATATGGGAGCAAGGAAGAATATAAAAGAATTAATATAGGAGTAAACAAGGAAAGGAAACAGAAAATAGGTGAAATAATAATAATAATGAATTTAAAATGTAGTGATAATGTATATAAGATAGAGATAGAAAAAATAAAAGAAAAAAATGAGAAAAAAAGATAGAAACAAAATAAAATAAGTAAAAGTAATAACATTAATAGGCAAAAGTAGAACAGAATCAAAAGGAAAAGAGAAAATAGAGATATGCATGGTGGACAGGACTTATCGTCTTCCTGGACCTATTGTCCAGCCCCCTTTCTGCACACCACAACAAGTTCCTCCAAGAAATAGAGGGCCCCCAGATTCAATGTTGGGTGTGTCATTCAGACCTCTCCAATGTAGGCTGTCCCTTAGCTCTTCTGTGTGGACCCTCCCACTGATCAGAGGAGCTTCCCAGGCTGCCCAATGGTGGAATGCTAGCATTACTCTATCCAGGGACTTCAGCCCCAAGCTTCCATTGCTGCACCCACTCTGCAGTCTCCACAGCCAGTGCCCTTGAGGCCTTCTCTTTCAGGCCCAGACCCTCCGGTATCACCTCCAGATCTACATCTCCTTTAGACTTCTCAGGTCCTCAGTTCAATAGGTCCAGGTCAGGGGAGGCTACATTCACCTCCAGGCCTTCAGCACAGTTCCTGTCCCCAAGCCCTGGCAGTGGGGCTGTACATTTTTGGCTCTAAGGCTGTAGTGGCAGCACAGTAGTGGTGGCAGTGGTTGAGTCCACATCAAGGGCAAGAACCCTGCCGTGTCAATAGTGGTTACACCACAGTGGTACAGTGTCCAGGCTGGGTCCTGCCTGGTGCATGGGTTCAGACAGGGTGCATGCCAGGCACATAGAGGCCCTGCAGTTATCTGTTGCAGGTGTGTAGGTCTGAGGGTCTGAGCTGTGACTTCTGTGAGTGCTTTGGGACCAGGATAGGATCAGTCCGGATGGTGGCTAGGCTCTATAGGACACCTAGCACACAAAGCCCCTCTATCAACTCAGGGAAGGAGCCAAAATGCAGAGACAAAGAAACAGGTCAAAAATGAAAGAAATAGAGGAAAGCAAACGACTGCAGATAGAGCACAAAACCTCAGTTATAAGGTTTTTCAAGAATTTTCTAGAAAAGGCTGATAAATTTAGCGAGACCCTCGAGGATATTAAAAAGGACCAACTAGAAATTAACCATACTGAAATAAAAAATAATATACAGAGATCCAACAGCAGACTATAGGATCACAAGAATCAAGTCAAAGATTTTAAATACAAAGAAGTAAAAAACACCCAACCAGAAAAGCAAAAAGAATCCAAAAATATGAAGACAGTGTAATGACAGAAAACATCCCCCACATGGTGAAAGAAGTAGATTTACAAGTCCAGGAAGTGCAGAAAACCCCAAACAAAAGAAAGCCAAAGAGGATCACACCAAGACACATCATAATTAAAATGCCAAGAGCAAAAGACAAAGAGAGAATATTAAAAGTAGCAAGAGAAAAACAGTTAATTACCTACAAAGGAGCATACAATTGTCAGCTGATTTCTCAGCAGAAACTATGCAAGCCAGACCAGAGTGGCAAGAAATACTCTACCCAGGAAAGCTATCATTCAGAATTGAAGGTCAGATAAAGAGCTTCACAGATAATAAAAAAAACTAAAGGAGTTCATCACCACCAAACCAGTATTATGTGAAATGCTGAAAGAAGAGGAAGAAGAAGAAGAAGAAAAAGATAAAGATAACAAAAGATAACGAACAACAAATATATATCTATCAACAAGTGAATATAAAAATCAAGTTAATAAAAAATCTGATGACCAGAATAAACTGGTGAATATAATAGAATCAGGGGCATAGAAAGGGAGTGGACTGACAATTCTTGGGGGGGAAGGGAATGTGGGGGTGCGGGAAGAGACTTGACAAAAATCATACACCTATGGATGAGGACAGTGGGGAGGGGTAAGAGCAGAGGGTGGGATGGGAACTGAGTGTAGGGGAGCTATGGGGAAAAAAGAGGAACAATTGTAATAATCTGAACAACAAAGATTTATTGAAAAAATAAAGTTGAGTAAATTTTAATTAAACCATATTGGATCCCCTGGAGTTTGTATTTAATTTAGGAGGTTTGAGGATGTTTATTTTAAATATGTATTTGACAGACACATCTAAATTCTTTAATAGAGTTCAGGAAGTTCTCTTTTAAACTTCCTAACAACTCTTAAGGTAATTGACATCATTATTAAAGAGTTTCATTTAATTACCACAAAATAGTTTTCAATTCCAGTTTTAAGAGAGAGAATAAAAATCCCACAACTTGCACTTCATTGAAACTTCTTTTAGAATATATTAAAGATATTGTAGTTTGTTTTTCTCCTTGTCAAAGCAAAAGTCTCAGCTAAGGAGGAAAACATTTTTCATAATGACCAAAGGGTGATTGTTGTTTTCACCACCCTCTTCCTCTTCCTTCCCAGAATCAAAGAGGCTATGCAAGACCCAGAGCTGACCTCAGCCCATTTGAGCTTATCTTAATCAGGAGACTGACTGTACATTTCTTACAAAGCGTTCTGACAAAAAATAAACTTAAAGAAAAAAAAAGCTGTTTTGATTTTAGGTTTGAAGAGAGATGGGTCTTTCTGCCTGCTATATACATATTTTCTTCCCCATTGCCTGAGGCCTGTATTTCTTTCCAAGATACAGTATATCAGAATGTAGACCTCTCTATTATCTCCATTTGCCAGAGAGTAAACCAAGGAACTAATAATCAATCAGTTGCATAAAAGTGTCGGTTACAAAAAGACCACTCTCACCAAAGGGTCCAGTACTTGCCTAAGACTTGCATAAAGGAGTGGAGGTGGTAAACCCAAATCATTAGAATCCTGAAAGGCAGTAAAAATAAGACCACAAAGTGGGATAAGGGAATTATAGTAAATGCGTAAAGGACAGACCTTTTCTTTCCTGCTACAGAACATACACACAAGTCAAAAGGGGCTGTTGAGACCCAGGATATTGAAGAGAATTCCAAAATGATTCTAAATTGCAGCAGTTACCAATTCAATGTGATACATACACACAAAGACAGCAGCTGCAATATCAGCATCCAACACAACTACTAGGGCAATAAATATGAGTCTTTGAACACTTTACCAAGCCCGTTGCAGTTTCGCTTCTCTGGTTGCTTCTGTGGTGTTACCAACTTCTTCCCTTCATAGTAGACATACATACAGTATACTCATACACACATATAGATAAATGTGTATATGTATACCTCTCTTGTGGTACACATACCACATTCATTGATTTTTTTCTCCAATTGGGTTGTCAATTAATCCTTATTAATAATTAGTTGACCATAACTGCATGTGCTCTTGTCTACAAATCATTTGATAGGGCAATTGAAAGACCAAAAATGCTTTATACGCCTACCAGAAATGGCTCTCTAATAATATACTGAAAGTTATTTAAAGCCATAATCAGGCACAGGCAGAAAATTAACAGCAGATTTAAAACAGACTTAGGTTCTCTGATGCAATCAGGCCACTTCAGGGAAGTAGTATCACTTGACAAAGCCTCAGTTTCCTCATCTGGAGAAAGAACATAAGAACAACTGTGCTTTGTACAATTAAGTATTGTGTTTTATTTAAATAAGTCTTTATTATTCAGATTATTATAATTGTTCCTCTTTTTTACCTCTATACCTCCCCTCAACCCGGTCCCCCCCCAACCATCTGCCCTTCCCCCGACCGCTACTATCCTCATCCATGTGTGTAAAATTTTTGTCCAAACTCTTCCCGCACCCCACACACCCGCTTCCCCGCAAGAATTGTGCATCCACTCTCTTTCTATGACCCTAATTCTATTATATTCATCAGTTTATTCTGTTCATCAGAATATTATTAACTTGATTTTTATTAACTTGATTTTTAGATTCACTTGTTGGTAGATATGTATTTGTTGTCACTTTGTTGTTCATAATTTTTATCTTTACCTTTTTCTTCTTCTTCCTCTTCTTAAAGAATACCCTTCAGCATTTCATATAATCCTGGTTTGGTGGTGATGAACTCTTTAGCTTTTTCTTGTCTTTTTCTTCAATTCTAAATGATAGCTTTGCTGGGTAGAGTAATCTTGGTTGTAGGTTCTTGCTATTCATAACTTTGAGTATTTCTTGCCACTCCCTTCTGGCCTGCATAGTTTCTGTTGATAAATCAGCTGACAGTCATATGGGTACTCCCTTGTAGGTAACTGTTTCTCTTGCTGCTTTTAAGATTCTCTCCTTGACTTTTTCCCTTGGCATTTTAATTATGATTTGTCTTTGAATTTCTCTTGTTTGGGGTTCTCTGCACTTCTTGAACTTGTAAGTTTATTTCTTTCACCACATTGGGCAGGTTTTCTGTTATTATTTCTTCAAATAGGTTTTCAATATCTTGCTCTCTCTCTTCTTCTGGCACTCCCATTATTCAGATTTTTGTATGCTTAAAGTTGTCCCAGAGACTCCTTCCAATATCTTTATATTTTGGATTCTTTTTTCTTTTTACTCTTTGGTTGGGTGATTTTTATTCCTCATATTTCAAATCATTGACTAGATTCTTGGGATCCTCTAGTCTAGTGTTGAATTTCTGTATATTATTCTTTATTTTCAGTCAGTGTATGCTTAATTTCTGACTGGTCCTTTACCTTCTTTTTCTTTCTTTTTTTTTTTTTTTTGCATTCTCACTGAGATTCTTGAAGGTCACACTAAGTTCTTCAGAGGTTTCTATAAGATTCTTGAGTAACCTTATAACTGTGGTTTTGAACTCTATAGCCAGTAGTTTGATTTCTTCCATTTCTTTCATTTGTAAACTGTTACTTTGTTTCCACATTTTGTGTTGAGAGAGTGTCCTTGTGTGTTAGGTGTTCTATGGTGCCCAGTGGGTCGGCCTACCCAATCACCTGAGGTTGACACTCTTGATAAACTTCTTTGTGGACTGTGTGCACAGTATTGTTGCAGTTAAGCCTTGATTATTGTTGGTATCACTGGGAGCAATTGACCTCCAGGGCAATTGGCTGTGAAGACCATCTGTGTCTACAGTGGAAGAACTTCTGTGCAGGAGACTCTCTTATGGGGCAGGACTTGCTTCAGTGGAGCTTTGGTGCTCACTGAGTCTGCCCCTTGAGTGTGTCGCTTATGGATCTGAAGAGTTGTAATGTGGTATGGTCTAACACTGATCGCTGGGTACTCAAGCTCTTGTATCTCCAAGGAGGTGCAAATTCAGCCACTACCTGAGGCCAGCCAGCAGCAGCTACAATGAGATATGCATATTCCTCCTCTTTGTTTGGGGTTTGAAAGTGCCCATATGAGGCCCTGCTGTGAGCAAGAGAAGCTATGGCTACCAAAAGCCTTGCCCCTTCTTTTGAAAACTTTTGAGCTCTCTGACCCAGATGCAGTTTGTTAAGTTAAGCTGTGAAAGGCCAGGCCACTCATATGCTCCATTTGGGTGGAGTTGTAAATTGGGTGGGGCCTCAGGGAATCACCAGGGAGGAGAAAACAGCAATGGCTGCCAATCAGCCATCTCCATGTCTCTGCATATCTTCAACCCATGGCCCCATGCAGGAACAATGATCACTGTAAGAACCTCTGAGAGAAAGCTGCCCTTGTGCTCTGGCCCAGTGCCAGATAGTCTAGTTTCCCCCTGTATGAGTCTGGTACCCCAGAGTCTCACCCATAACTGGAGTTCAAAGCAATTGGAAGCTTGTATCTCCCTCCCAATTGAAAAAAACAACAGTGTACCCAGTTTCCAGCCAGTTTTGTGCATGCCTCCATACCTCCTCACCTCCGCACTTCTTACCAGTCTCCATGTGCTTTTTTCTTTCCTCCTAGTTGAACTTCCATTCAGACAGTTTCTTGTGGTTCTGGATGATAGCTGTTTTGTCTTTTAGTTGTAGTTTTGATGTGGTTATTAGAGGCAACAAATACAGGTGTTTACCTATGCTTCCATCTTGGTTCCTAACAATTAAATATTGTTAATGATTTTTTTGAGAAGGGTTAAAAGTTTTACTGAATTGCCTATATATCTCCCCAGCTACCAATAAACACACCTTTCTTTGATGAATAGGCTATGATATCATCTACCTATATATAAAAAACAACACAAATTAAACACAGAGACTTATTTCAAAAACTAGGAACCTGAAACAAGGTGCTTCCTGGTTGAGAGTAATATTGTAAAGAGATGAGACAGGGATGAAAATTCTTAAATGATGGGTGAGGTCAATAAAGCATATATTAGGAGCCCAGTGCACAAAATTCGTGCATGGAGGGCTGGGGGTGTCCTTCAGCTCAGTCTGCATTCTCTCCAATCTGGGACCCCTCAAGGAATGTCCGACTGCCTGTTTAGGTCCCATCCCGATAGGATCTGGCCTAAAAGGGCAGTTGGATGACATCCTTCTCACAATCCAGGACTGCTGGCTCCAAACTGCTAACCTAACATAACATAGAGAACAATAAAACAATACAAAATATCAATGAAACCAAGAGCTGGTTCTTTGAAAGGATGAACAAGATTGATGAACCTCCAGTCAGGCTCACCGAGAAACAAAGAGAGAGGACCCAAATAAACAAAAGTCAAAAATAAAAGAGGCAAAATAACAACAGACCCCACAGAAATACAAAGAATTGTTAACAAATACAATGAACAACTCTATCCCAACAACCTAGACAACAATATCATTAACAATATTTAATTGTGAGGAACCAAGATGGAAGCATAGGTAAATGGACATATTCCAAGAAAAATACAACCTTCCAAACTTCAATTAGGAAAAAGCTAAAAATCTCAGTAGGCCAATAACTATGGAAGAAATTGAAGCAGTCATTCAAGAAGCTTCCAGCAAACAAAAGCCAAGGGCTAGATGGCTTCACAAGGGAGTTTTATCAAATATTCGAGGAAGAACTAAAACCTATCTTCCTCAGACTATTCCAAAAAAATTCAAGAGGAAGGAACACTACAAAGTTCTTTGTATGAAGCCAGCATTACCCCAACCCCAAAACCAGATAAAGACAACACAAAGAAAGAGAATTACAAGCTGTTATCCCTCATAAACATAGATGCCAAAATCCTCAATAAAATTCTAGCAAATTGGATCCAGCAGTACATCAGGAAGATCATACACCATGACAAAGTAGGATTTATGCCAGGGATGCAAGGATGGTAAAATATCTGCAAACCAATAAACATGATACATCACATAAACAAACTGAGAGATGAAAATCACATAGTCATATCAATTGATACAGAAAAACCATTTGACAAAATCCAATACCCTTTCTCGATAAAATAAAAAAAAAATCAGCAAAATGGGAATAGAGGGATCATACCTCAACATAATAAAACCTTATATCACAAACCTACAGCCAATATCATACTCAATGGGCCAAAACTAAAAACATTTCTCCTAAGAACGGGAAAAAGACAAGGGTGCCCCATTTTACCACTCCTGTTTGACATAGTTCTGGAAGTGCTAGCCATAGCAATTATACAAGAAGAAGAAATGAAAGGTATGCAAATTGGAAAAGAAAACGTTAAACTGTCCTTATTCGCAGATGACATGATACTGTAAGTAGAAAACCCTAAAAACTCCATTGAAAAAAATATTAGACTTAATAAATGAATTCAGCAATGTAACAGGATACAAAATTAATGCAAAGAAATCTATGGCATTTCTATACACCAATAGTGAACTTACCAAAAGAGAGAGTAAAAACAAAAAACAAAAAAACAATCCTATTCACGTTGCACGAAAAAAATTAAGATACCTAGGAATAAACTTAACTAAGGAGGTAAAAGACCTATATGCAGGAAACTACAGGACACTAAAAAAAAGAGATAGAGGAAGACATAAACAGATAGAAGAATATACTGTGTTCGTGGATTGGTAGAATCAACATCATTAAAATGTCCATACTACCCAAAGCAATCTATAGATACAATGCACTACCCATTAAAATGCCAACAACATATTTTACAGACCTAGAACAAACTCTCAAAAAATTCATCTGGAATAAAACAAGACCCTGAATAGCCACAGCAATCCTGATAAAGAAGTATAAAGTAGGTGGGATCTCAATACCATATATCAAGCCGTGTTACAAAGACACTGTTCTCAAAACTGCATGGAACTGGCACAAGAATAGACATATAGACCAATGGAACAGAACAGAGTACCCAGAAATAGACCCAAGCCATTATGATCAATTAGTATTTCACAAAGGAGGAATGAACATACAATGAAGTCAAACTGTCTCTTCAATGTTTTTGTGAAAATTGGACAGATACATGCAAACATATAAAACTAGACCACCAACTTACTCCATATACAGAAATAAACTCAAAATTGATAAAGCACTTAAACATAAGATAAGAAAGCATAAATATTTTAGAAGAATCCAGAGGCAACTTAATATCATACATATGTTGTAGCAATATCTTTACTGATACAGCTCCTAAGACAGTGGAATCTAAGGAGAATATAAACAAATGGGACTACATCAAAATTAAAAGCTTCTACACAGCAAAAGAAACCATCAACAAAACAATGAAAGAGCCCACAGCATGGGAGTACATATTTATCAATGTTATAGCTGGTAAAGTTTTAATCTCCAAAATTTATAGGGAACTCATACAACTTAACAAAAGTAAGATAAACAGTCAAATTTAAAAATGTACAAAGGACCTAAATAGACCCCATTTGAAAGAGTACATACAGAAGGCCAAAAGACATATGAAAACATGCTCAAAGTCACTAATCATCTGAGAAATGCAAATAAAAACACCAATGAGGTACCATCTCATACCTGTAAGAATGCCTATCATCAACAAATCAACAAACGACAAGTGCTGGCGAGGATGCACAGAAAAAGGAACCCTTGCGCACTGCTGGTGGGAATGCAGACTGGTATAGCCACTGTGGAGAACAGTATAAAGTTTCCTCAAAAAATGAAAAATGTAACTTCCATTTGACCCAATAATACCACTTCTAGGAATATACCCCAAGAAATCAGATATACGCATCAGAGAGGATATATGTACCCCTATGTTCATAGCAGCACAATTTACAATAGCTAAGATTTGGAAGCAGCCTAAGTGCCCATCAGCAGATGAGTGGATTAAAAAATTTGTATATTTACACAGTGGTATACTATATTGCTGTAAAAAAAATATAAAAAGAAGGAGCTCTTATCATTTGCAACAGCATGGATGGAACTGGCGAGCATTATGCTAAGTGAAATAAGCCAGTCACAGGAAGATAAATACCACATGATCTCACTCATTTGTGGAATATAATAAACAACATAAACTGATGAACAAAAACATATCTAGAGACAGAGAACCATCAATCAGACCGTCAAACCTCAGCAGAAAGGTATGGGAGGGTGGAGGTAAGGGGGAGAGACCAACCAAAGGACTTGTATGCATGCATATAAGCCTAACCAATAGACACAGACACCAAGGGGCAAGGGCATGAGCTAGGAAATCGGGGGTGTAAGGGGGGATAAGGAAACATATGTAATATCTTAATCAATAAAAAAATTTAAAAAATAGATCCAGAGACATAGAAGTATCTAACAAATGGTCCAACCTCAGAGGGAAGTCAGAGGAGGGGGGTGTAAGAGATCAACCAAAGGACTTGTATGCACGCATATAAGCATAACCAATGCTCACATACAGTAGGGTGGTGAGGGCATGTGCTGAGGGGTGGGAGTGACCAGGGAGAGGTCAATGGGGAAAAAGGAGACACATGTAGTACTTTTAAAAAATAAAAAATTTAAATTTGAAAACTTAGAAAGAAATCCTATTTACAACTGCATCATAAAAAATAAAATACCTAGGAATAAATAACCCAAGTAGTGTACACCGTAGAATACTAAGTAGGAAATCTATCCCTTTCAACATGGATAAACTTAGAGAGCATTATGCTAAGTGAAATAGGCCAGTCAGAGAAAGACAAGTATAGTACCATATGATATCATGTATATTTAGAATCTAATGGAAAAAATGAACTAACAAGGAAAACACACACACACACACACAAAACAAACAAACAAACAAACAAACAAACAAACAAAAACCAACAACCTAGGAAAAAATTTAACCAAAGAGATGAAAGTCTTATACTAAAAATTACATTCTGTGCTAAAGGGTAGAAATAATTAACATCATTAATATATCCATACTACCCGAAGCAATGGATACATTCAATGCAATTCTATCTAAATAACCACTGCATATTTCACAGAATTAGTACAAATAATTCAAAAATTTATAGGGAACCATAAAAGATCCAAAGAGCTGCATTAATTTTGTGAAAGAAGAACAAATTTGGAAGTAACTACCTGGCTGATGTCCATCAGTGGTTAGAACAGCAGACTGTGCACCAAAAAGTCACAGTTTGATTCCAAAGTCAAGGGCACATACCTGTGTTGTCGGTTTGGTCAGGGCACATGTGGCTGTCAATCCATCAATGTATCTCTCTCACAATGATGCTTCTCTCTCTCTCTCTCTCTCTCTCTCTCTCTCTCTCTCTCTCTCTCTCTCTCTCTCTCTCTCTAATTCTCTCCCCCTCCCTCCCTTCCACTTTCTTTACAAATCAATGGAAAAAATACCCTCAGTAGGATTAACAAAATGCAAAAAGAACAGAGGGCCTGAATAGACATTTCTTCAAAGGGGATCTACACATAGCCAATAGGCATGTGAAAAAATGCTCAATGTTACTAATCATCAAAGAAATGTAAAACCACAATGACATATTACTTCAAACTGTCAGAATGACTACCATCAATAAATCAACAAACCAAACATGTTGTTGAGAATGTGGAGAAAAGAGAACCCTTGTACACTATTCGCAGGAATAAAGACTTCTGCAACCCCTATGGGAAACATTATGGAGGGTATTCAAAATATACAAAGTGGAATAGCTTTATGACCCAGTGATTCCACTTCTGGGTATATATCCAAAAACCCAAAACAATAATTTGAAAGAATATATGCATCCCTGTGTTCATTGAAGCATTATTACATTACCCAAGATATGGAAGCAACCCTAATGCTCATCAATAGAGAGTGAATAAAAAATATTGGTACATCTATACAATGCAATATCACTCAGTTATAAAGTATAATAAAATTTGTGACAGCATGGATGGACCTAGAAGGTATTATGCTCAATTAAATAAGTTAGTCAGAGAAAGGCAATTATCATATTATTTTACTAATATGTGGAATATCAAAAGAAGAATACTGATTACAGTTTGTCCCTGTGTGCAAAAATTATTTCAGACACCTGAATATAAATGGATCAGACACCTAAATATAAATCTGAAACAATAAATTACATAAAAGAAATGCTGAAGGCTGTCTCCTAGAGTAGACACAGCTGATCCTCACAGTCAATTGGCTTGGAGGTCAATTCCTCCCAGTGATACCAACAACAAACAAGACTTATCTGCAACAAGGCTGTATACACAGTCTACAAAGAGGTGCACCAAAGGTGTCCACCTCAGGTAACAAAGAAGGTCGAGACACTTAGCACACAAAGCTACTCAAACAACTCAGGGAAGCAGTGAAAATGGGGAGAGAAAGTAAAAGATCGCAAACAAAAGAAATGGAGGAAAACAAACCACTGGATATAGAGTTCAAAACCACAGTGATAAGGTATTTCAAGAGGATCCTAGAAAAAGCCGATAACCTCAGCGAGAACCTTGAGGATATGAACAAGACCCTCAAGGAGATGAGTGAGACCCTCGTGGATATGAAAAAGGACCAACTAGAAACTAAACATACACTGACTGAAATAAAAAAAAAATTTATAGAAACCCAACAGCATACTAGAGGAACGCAAGAATCAAGTCAAAGATTTGAAATACCAAGAGGCCAAAAACACTCAACCGAAAAGAATCCAAAAATTTGAGGATAGTGTAAGAAACCTCTGGGACAACTTCAAATGTACCAACATCAGAATTATGGGGGTGCCAGAAGAAGAGAGAGAGCAAGATACTGAAAACATATTTGAAGAAATAATGACTGAAAACTTCCCCCACCTGGTGAAAGAAATAGACTTACAAGTCCAGGAAGCACACAGAACCCCAAGCAAAAGGAATCCAAAGAAGACCACACCAAGACACATCATAATTAAAATGCCAAGAGCAAAGGACAAAGAGAGAATATTAAAAGCAGTGAGAGAAAAACACTTAATTACCTACAAGGGAGCACCCATCTGCTTGTCAGCTGACTTCTCAACAGAAACTATGCAGGCCAGACGGGAGTGGCAAGAAATTTTTAAAGTGATGTACAGCAGGAATCTACAACCAAGATTACTCTACCCAGCAAAGCTATCATTCAGAATTGAAGGTCAGATAAAGAGCTTCACAGATAAGAAGAAGCTAAAGAAGTTCCTCAACACCAAACCAGTATTATATGAAATGCTGAAAGGTATTCTTTAAGAAGAAGAAAAAGGTGTCTGCTTCAAGCTAGAGCATGGATGGAACTGGAGAACATTATGCTAAGTGAAATAAGCCAGTCAATGAAAGATAAGTATCACATGAACTCACTCATTTATGGAATACAATGAACACCATAAACTGATGAACAAAAACAGATCCAGAGACAGAAAAGTATTGACTGTCAAACCTCAGAGGGATGGTAGGGGAGGGCGAGAGTAAGGGGAAGAGATCAACCAAAGGACTTTTATGCATGCATATAAGCCTAATCAATGGACACGGACACCAGGGGAGTGAGGGCATAAGTGGTGACGGGGGGAGGAGAGGATTGGAAGGGGTAATGGGTGATGAGGACACATATATAACTTGTTAATCAATAAAGAAATTAAAAGTAAGTAAATAAATAAATAAATAACATAAAAGAAAACATAGCCCTGACTGGTTTGTCTCAGTGGATGGAGCATTGGCCTGTGGACTGAGTGGTCCCAGGTTCAATTCTGGTCAAGGGCATGTACCTTGGTTGCAGGCACATCCCCAGTGTGGGGTATGCAGGAGGTGGCTGATCGAATTTTCTCGCATTGATGTTACTAACTCTCCCTCTCCCTTCCTCTCTGTAAAAAATCAATAAAGTGTATTTTTTTATTTTTTGCAGTATAACTTAGATTTAATAGTAGTACATATGTTTTCCTTTTCTTCCCATTATCCTCCGCCCAGCCTCCCATACCCCCCAGCACATGTCCCCACCTGTCCCCCACCCTGCCCAGTGTCTTTCATTCATTGGTTATGCTCATATGCATGCATACAAGTCCTTCAGTTGATCTCCCCCAGCACCCGCCCCCTATCCTCCCCAGCCCTACCCCTGTAGCCCGACAGCCTGTTCAATGCCTCCCTCCCTCTGTATCAATCACTTTCCCCTGTTTCTTTTCTTCAAAAATATATTGCATCTGCATATTAGAAATAAATGTATAAGAACAAAAAAATGTTTGAGTCTCAGTTTCAATGTCCAACTGTTCTGAGTCCCATTTTCAATGTCAAATAGTTCTTTATGTGTACATGTCAGCAATGGTATCCAGATGGTGGACACATGGTGGCAATGCAAGTTCCATCCTCTCTGATTTAGCCCTGGGCCGCCTGCAGCATCACACAGCTGCTGACTGCTAGCAAGTAAAATACATCTAGAAAATTCTTACTCCAGAAAAGTAACTTCCATTTGTAATGCCAACAGCAGGACACCCATGAAAAACACACATGATGTCAAAATAAGCCAAAGGAAAATCATTTAGGCAAAAATAAAAAGAATCCCAAGTCTATTTTGCAGAGAAGATCCCTTTGTTAACTTTTGGTCGAGAATGTGTTTGTGTGTTTTCAGAGAACGACTCCAAGACCATGTGGGTTCCTGAAACAGTGGGGATCTGACGAGTCTGTTCCAGCCATGAGGATGGTCCAGAGATGGGGGACACTGACGACACCTTGCCATGCTAAAGTATATTTTTAAAAAAAAAGAAAAGAAAACTTAGGTACTTGGTTGCAGGCATTTTATGAATTTGACTCCTAAAGCAAGGGAAATAGAGGCAAAATAAATGGGACTATATAAAAAAAGTTTCTGCATCTCAAAAGAAATCAACAGCAAAACAAAAAGGCAACAGACCAAATGGAAGAATATATTTGCAAATAACAGCTCAGACAAAAGTTTAATATCCAAAATAAGTAAAGAACTCATACAACTCAACACCAAACAAGCAAATAATCCTATTTACAAATGGGCAGAGGACCTGAACAGACACCTCTCCAAGAAGATATACCAACTGCCAACAGTTATATGGCAAGATGTTCAACTTCACCAGCTATTAGGGAAATGCAAATCAAATCTACAATGCGATACCACCTCAAGCCTGTTAGAATGGCTGTTATCAGCATGACAATAACAACTGCTGGAAAGGTTGTGGAGAAATGGAAACCTGTTCACTGCTAGTGGGAATACAGACTGATACAGCCACTGTGAAAAAGAGTCTGGTCGTTCCTCATAAAGTTAATACTAGAATTACTACATGACCAAACAATCCCTCTTCTGGGTATCTACCCAAAAACTTAAACATGTGTATTTGCAAAGTTATATGCACCACTATGTTCCTTTCAGTTTTATTCACAATGGCCAACACATGGAAACAGCAGTGTCCTTCAATAAAAGGACTGGATGAAGAAAATGTGGTACATATATACAATGGAATACTACTTAGCCATAAGAAAAGATGAAATACTGCCATTTGCTACAACATGGATTGACCTTGAGAATATTATGCTAAGTCAATCAAGAAAAGCTAAGAACCACATGGCTTCACTCATATGGGAGATATACAACTGAAACTCAAGAACACATGTGCTGGTTACCAAAGGGAAAGAGATGGGGGTGATGGTGAGGGAGTTGCAGGGGTTCCAGTATAAGGTGATGGAGGATGGTTTGATTTGGGGTGGTGGGCACAAAGTGCAATATACAGATTTGTATCATAGAAAGATATACTTGAAATCCATATGATCCTATTCACCAATATTACCCCAATTAAATTTAATTTTTAAAAAAATACAAAATGAACAAAACTGAAACATATACATATAGAGATCAAACTGATGGTTTCCAGACAGGAGGGGTTTGGGTGACAGTGTGAAAAATGTTAAGGGACTAAGAAATACAAGTTGGTAGTTCCAAAGTAGTCATGGATGTAGAGATTATCCTACATAATAAAAGCCTACCTAATATATAAGTGTCAGAAAATTCAACCATTCAAACCAGTCAGTAAGACGTGCACTGACCAACAGGGGACAGACACTCCATCCAGTAGGTTAGCTTGCTGCTGGGGTCCTGCCAATCAGGACTGGGTGAGATGGGCCAGATATGTCCTTGAGTCCTCCTATGGTCCCTCCCCAGTGCCGATCATGCACTGGTAGGGTCCCTAGGCCTGGCCCTGCACCCTCTCAGAATCTGGGGCCTCTTAGGAGATATCAGAGAGCCTGTTTCGGCCTGATACCCACAGGTCAGGCCGAGGAACTCCACTGGTGCACAAATCTGTGCACTGGACCTCTGATAGTCAATAAAATTGTAATACCTATGTATAGTTCCAGATAGGTTCTGAAATATTAAGGGAGTACTTTGAAATATATATGATTATCTAACAGCTATGCTATAAACCTGAAACTAATACAAAATAATATTGAATGCAAACTGTAACAAAAAATAAAATTGAAAGAAAAAAGTAAGCTGGATTTTGAACTTTAGGAGAATGTCCACAGTAAGTCATTAGTAGAGATAAAGAGCAATAATAAACAGAACAAATTACAGAATAAAATGGCATAAACAGCCAAGAAACCTTTAATTATATTTTGGAAGCCTTTCTGGGTTTACATGTTATATAATCTTGATTACGGTTAAATGGCCAATGGCAGCACTCCAGTTTTCTCTTAGCACCATTTACAAGAAATGTCAGCTTGCCAGAAACACTTAAGTTGTTTCTTCTTTTGAATTGTTAAAGAACAGTAGCAAAGCTTTACTATATTTGATTGCTCATTGTTCCTGAGATATCTGAAAGGTCACTGTGTTAGGTCAGGGAGCTCCATTTGTTAGGATATAAAAGTACTGCTGAACTTGATAGAGATCTTAGAATATAGTCAAACATCAGGCACCAGGAGGTATATTCAACAAATAAAAGAGAAACTCTGCTGCAGATTTTCAACAGTCTACCCACCACTTCCCCTAGTAGTATATCCAAATGGCATTTATTGGTATTTAAAAACACTGCAGAGATTAAAACAGTTGTTAAATATCCTTACCAGGTATCCACAATCTTAATGCTCAGAAAAAAAATTAGATTATTTACCTCTGATGCAAAATAGAATTTAAGTTTCTCTGCCCCTCTGAACTACATTGGATTTCTTAACTTAGGGCAAATAATACTTTGCCAGCACAAGTTGAATATTTTTTTTTTGAAATCTACAAAAACAAGGGGTTTTATTTATACTTTTCTCAAGCTTATTTATTTTGTCCGATGATTTTTCCAGGATGTTCTTATACATATTATCATGTATTCATCAAGGCATCTAGGGCTAAAGCTTAAAAAGCACTAGGCCAACACTTTCCTATACTTTCGTATAGAAATACTCTGACATGTTACTAGCATATTCTACTATCTTTAGACCCAGATAATTTTGATTACTGGATTTTGCTGCTTAAGATACTACGATTTACTGTCTTGTCTCCCATCATTTACATTTCTTAAAATATATTTTATTGATTTTCAGAGAGAGGAAGGGAGAGGTAGAAAGAAACATCAATTGGCTGACTTCTGCACTCCCCCTGCTGGGGACATGTGCCCTGACTAGGAATCAAAGCAATGACATCTTGGTGTATAGGTCAATGCTCAACCACCGAGCCACACCAGCAGGGCTATCATTTACATTTTAACTCCAGTCAACCAATTTCCAAGAATGAGTCAAAAGTCACTAACAGGGCCCTAGCCAATTTGGCTCAGTGGATAGAGTGTCAGTCTGCAGACTGAAGGGTCCTAGGTTCAATTCCAGTCAAAGGTATGTACTTTGGTTTTGGGAACATTCCCAGTGAGGGTGTGCAGGAGGCAGCTGATCTATGTTTCTCTCTCATTGATGTTGCTAATGCTCTATCTCTCTCCCTTCCTTTCTGTAAAAAAAATGAATCCTATATAACAAAATATGCAAATGGCCCAAACAGCTAAACAACCAGTTGCTATGATGCACAGTAACCACCAGAGGACATACACTCAATGTAAGAGCTGCCCCCTGGTGGTCAGAGCGCTCCTACAGGGGGAGCACTGCTCAGCCAGAAGCCAGGCTCATGGCTAGCGAGCACAGTAGCGGTGGCAGGAGCCTCTCCTGCCTCTGCAGCAGCACTAAGGATGTCCACCTGGTGGCTTAGTGGGGACCTGGCCTAAACCATCAGTTGGACATCCCCCAAGGGCTCCCAGACTACAAGAAGGCTGAAGCCAGGCTGAGGGACACCCCTGCCCACAAAGTGCACAAATTCTGTGCACCTGGCCTCTAGTAAAATGTATTAAAAAGTTACTGATGGGGGAGAAACCAACATGGTGGCATAGGTAAACACCTGAACTTGCTTCCTCGCACAACCACTTCAAAACTACAACTAGAAGACAAAACGGATATCATCCAGAACCACAGGAAGGCTGGCTGAGTAGAAATTATACAACTAGAAGGAAAGAGAAAAGCACACTAAGACTCAGAGATGGTACAGAGGTGTGGAAGTAAAGTGCAGAGATATGGAGGCACTCCCAGAAAGGGGTTAGCAACTGAGTATGCTGCTGTCTTTTTCAATCCAGAGAGAGACACAAGTTCCTGACTGCTCTGAACTCCAGTTCCAGGTGAGACTTTGGGGACCTGACTCATCTGGGGAGAAACTGGAATATGTTGCATTAGGCCACAATGTAAGGGCGGCTTTCCTTCAGATGTGCTTGCAGCAATCATTGTTCCTGCATTGTGCCACGGGACACAGAGACCCAAGGACCTCTTTGGAACATGGCTGCTGTTTGCTTCACCCTGGTGATTCCCTGCCCCACCCAATTTACAACCCCACCCAAGCTGTGCACAGAGGCTTTTGTATATGAAATGGCCTGGCCCTTTGCAATCTAAAACTTAACATACTGCAGCTGGGTCAGAGAGCCCCAGAGCTTGCCAAAGAAAGCACAAGGCTTGAAAGCAGCTTGCATTGCTGCACAATTGGGCCTCATCTGGGAATCTCCAAACCCCAAACAAAGAGGAGGAATATGCATATCTCTCTGTAATTCCTGCTGGGTTGCCTCAGGCAGTGGCTGACTTTGCACCTCCTTGGAGATCCAAGAGCCAGTGAGCCCAGTGGTCAGAGTGAGACCATCCAGATTACAACTCTGCAGATCCATAAGAGACACACTCAGGGGGCAGACTCAGGAAGCACCAAAGCCCCACTGAAGCAAGTCTTGCCCCAAAAGATTGTCTCCAGCACAAAAGTTCTCCCATAGTAGACAACTGATCCTCATAGCCAATTGGTCCGGAAGTCAATTCCTCCCAGTGATACCAACAACAATCTAGGCTTAACTATGACTAGACTGTACACACAGCCCACAAAGGGGTAAAGCAAAAGTGTCCAACTCAGGTAATTGGAGAGGTTGAGCCACTGGGCCCTACTCTATCAACACAGGGAAGCAGGCAAAATGTGGAGACAAAGAAACAAGTCACAAATAAAAGAAATGTCGGAAAGCAAATGACTGCATATAGAGTTCAAAACCACGGTGAGAGAAGGGAAAAAAATGGCGGCAGAACGGAGGGATTGGATCTGAATCTGCTCACAGGGTAGAGGGAGGGAGCAGCTGAGAGTCGCGCAGGGAGCATTTGTCGGCGACTAGGGGGACAGCTGTGCTCCAGGAGAAGATAGAGGACTGCTGGGCTGGCCTCCCTAGCCTGAGCGGCCCCAGTACTGCTGGGTTCTCTCCCTGAGCCAACTGCGCGAGGAGGCGCGCGGAGGCGGACCACGACATCTTGAACGAGAGGAGCCGGAAAACATACAGCTGCCGTTCGCGGTACCGGCTGCACCGCTGGGGCTCTAGGTAGCTCAGAGGCGCGCAGAGTCCAGGGAGCGCTAAACTCCAGCTCGGAAAGGTCAGATTTCCCTGGGGGTACTTTGGGCGCGAAACTGAGGGGGCTGGCAGTCTGGGAGATCTGCACCTTGGAACTCAAAACCTGGAGATCTGCACCTGAAATAGAATCTGTGGCAGTTGAAGCTGGTGAACGTGGGAGAGGGCCCGTGGAGCTGGTGGCAGAGTTGATCCCTGGAGCGCAATCGGTTTGGACCTGACAGAGGGGGGAAGCCCGGAAGATTTTGGGAGGGTTCTGGCTGCTAAAACAGCAGTCACCATTAGAGAGGCAGTATTGTTTAGTTCAGGATAAAGAGGACCAATAGACCCAGAAGTCAATTTAGAAACACTGCCACCCAGGGGCCAAATCACAAATTGACTCTTATGTGACAGGGAATTGATTATATCTTCTCTTCGACCTTGGGAATACAGTCTATTTTCATCTACACTTTAATATCTTTTACTCTACCTCAACTTCACCTTTATACCACCACTCTCTGGCTAACCTTTCCCTATTTAGTGCCTTGTTTCCCTTACACTTTTCCCGCTTTAGATTTACCTAATTCTTTCCCCTTACCCCCTGTTAAAATTTCACCCCACTGATATATCTAATCTCTAACCACCTAATCCAAGTGCATATATACCTCTAGCTTCTCTGACTTCACTATCTTAAAGTGTTTTTAGCCCTGTCCTGTTGTTGTTGTTTACTTGACTGTTGATTATATTGATTTTTTAAGCAGGTTTATGAGATTGATTTGCTTATTCTGTTATTTTGGTTTGTCTTGTAGGGGGGGTTATTTTTATTTTTGGTGTTGTTTCTTGTTTTGTTGTCCTCATCTGCATTGTTTTTGAGATAGATTTTTGCTTCTGTGTTCCCTCACCTCTCTTGATATTAGTAGTTGTATGTAATTTGTATCAATCTCCAAGTACTTGTTGCAGGTTTTGGTTCGGATTAGGGGCTATCCTATAGGAGTTTTCACCCCACATTTATAATTTACTCCTTTTATTTCTTTTTTTCTTCTCCCCCTTTTCCCATTATCATTTTGGCATTCCTGTCTTTCTTTTTTGTGAGTGTATGTGTTTGGGGGGGTCTCTTACTTTTTTGTGTGAGTGTGGGTGTGTGATTGTCTGTGTGGGTCTGGGGGAGGTTCTCTTTCTTTTTTCCCACCTATCACCAAATTTGCTTTTCTCTGGCGGTCACCTTTATTTGGAATTACAATTACTTTGACTACATTCCGGTTCAGTGCCTGGTGCGTTGCACCTGATTGTGTTGTATTTTGTGCCTTTAAATCAACACAGGAGAGTGAGAACTACATAACCACATACACAGAGAAGAGAGACCATGGGAAGACAAAGAAATAGCCCACATATGAAAGAAAAGCAAGGCTCGCCAGAAAAGGAGGTAAACGAAATGGAAGTTAACAACCTGTCAGAGAAAGAATTCAGAGAAATGGTCATAAGGTGGCTGAAAAGAATGGAAGACAAATTTGATAATATGAGTAAGACCCAAGAGGAAATGAGGAAGACCCAGGAAGAAATGATGAAGAGCCATGAAGAAATGAAGAGAAGCCACGAAGAAATGAAGAGGAGCCAAGAAGAAATGAAAAATGACATTGCTGAAGTAAAGAACTCAATAGAAAGTATTAAGAGTAGACTAGAAGAAGCAGAGGATCGCATCAGTGAGCTAGAAGACCAGGTAGGAAAAAATAACCAAGTAGAGCACCTTCTAGAAAAAAAAATTAAAAAGCAGGAGGAGAGCCTAAGAGAACTATGGGACAACATGAAACAAAACAACATCCGTATAATTGGGCTTCCAGAAGGACAGGAAACTGAGCAAGGAATAGAAAACCTGTTGGAAGAAATAATGACAGAAAACTTTCCTGGTATAGGAAAGGAAAAACCCACACAAATCCAAGAAGCTCACAGAGTCCCAAGCAAAATAAACCCCAAAAGACCTACGCCAAGGCACATTATAATTAAATTGGCAAACACCAATGACAAAGTAAGAATCTTAAAAGCTGCCAGAGAGAGACAGAAAGTCACCTACAAAGGAACACCCATCAGACTAACAAGTGATCTCTCAACAGAAACCTATCAGGCCAGAAGGCAGTGGAATGAAATCTACAAAGTCATGCAAAGGAAGGGTCTGAATCCTAGAATACTGTACCCAGCAAGGCTCTCAATCAAAATTGAAGGTCAAATCAGGAGCTTCACAGATAAAAAAGGACTAAGGGAATTCGTCACCACCAAACCAGCAATGCAAGAAATGCTAAAGGATCTGCTGTAAAAAGAAATAGGAAGCGAAGAAGGAACACAGGGGAAAAGAACAAAAATGGCAACATATAAGCACCTATCAATAATAACTTTAAATGTAAACGGTTTAATGCTCCAATCAAAAGACATAGGGTAATAGACTGGATAAGAAAACACAACCCATGTATCTGCTGTCTACAAGAAACCCACCTCCGAAAAAAAGATGCACACAGACTGAGGATGAAAGGTTGGAAAAAAGTTATTCAGGCGAATGGAAATGAAAAAAAAGCTGGGGTAGCCATACTTATATCTGACAAATTAGATCTCAAAGTGAAGAACATAACAAGAGATAAAGAAGGCCACTTCATAATACTAAAGGGAGCAATTCAACAAGAAGAAATAACTCTGGTAAACATATACGCACCCAATACAGGAGCACCCAAATATATACAAAAACTCCTAGAGGACATCAAGGGAGAGATAGACAGCAATACAATCATAGTAGGAGACTTTAATACCCCATTATCATCATTGGACAGATCCTCTAAACAAAAAATCAGTAAAGAAACATCAATTCTCAATGACTCACTGGACCAGATGGAATTAATTGACATCTTCAGATCATTTCACCCCAAAGCCACAGAATATACATTCTTTTCAAGTGCCCATGGGTCATTCTCAAAGATAGACCATGTATTGGGTCATAGGCAAAGTCTCTCCAAATTCAAGAAGATAGAAATCATATCAAGTATATTCTCAGATCACAGTGGCATAAAGCTGGAAATCAACTACAATAGAAACAATCCAAAGAAATCGAACACATGGAGACTAAACAGCATGCTATTAAACTATGACTGGGTTACTAGAGAGATTAAGGAAGAGATAGAAAACATCATGGGAACAAATGACAATGATAGCACAACAATCCAAAATCTATGGGACACAGTGAAAGCAGTTCTGAGAGGGAAGTTCATAGCTCTACAATCCTACTACAAAAAACTAGGAACAGCAGCAATAAATTATCTAACCCAACAACTCAAAGAGTTAGAGAGAAAGCAACAAGAAAAGCCTAGTGTAAGCAGAAGGAAGGAAATAATAAAGATCAGAGCAGAAATAAATGACATAGAGACCAAAGAAACAATACAGAAGATCAACGAAACCAAGAGCTGGTTCTTTGAAAGGATAAACAAGATTGATGAACCTCTAGCCAGACTCACCAAGAAGCAAAGAGAGAGGACCCTAATAAATAAAATCAGAAATGAAAGAGGTGAAATAACAACAGACCCCATTGAAATACAAAGGATTGTTAAAAAATACTATGAACAACTCTACTCCAACAAACTGGACAACCTGGAGGAAATGGATATGTTTCTAGAAAAATATAACCTCCCAAAACTCAATCAAGAAGAATCTAAACAACTCAATAGACCAATAACTGTGGAAGAAATTGAAGCAGTCATCATAAAGCTTCCAGCAAACAAAAGCCCAGGGCCAGACGGCTTCACAGGGGAGTTTTACCGAACATTCAAGGAAGAACTAAAACCTATACTCCTCAGACTATTCCAGAAAATTCAAGAGGATGGAACACTTCCAAACTCCTTCTATGAAGCTAGCATCACCCTAATACCAAAACCAGATAAAGACGACACAATGAAAGAGAATTACAGGCCATTATCCCTCATGAATATAGATGCCAAAATCCTCAATAAAATTCTAGCAAATCGGATCCAGCAGTACATCAGAAAGATCATACACCACGACCAAGTAGGATTTATCCCAGGAATGCAAGGATGGTACAATATCCGCAAATCAATAAATGTTATACATCACATAAACAAATTGAGAGATAAAAATCACATAGTCATATCAATTGATGCAGAAAAAGCATTTGACAAAATCCAACATCCTTTCTTAATAAAAACTCTCAATAAGGTAGGAATAGAAGGATCATACCTCAACATAATAAAAGCCATATATGATAAACCCACAGCATACATCATACTCAATGGGCAAAAACTACAACCATTTCCCCTAAGAACAGGAACAAGACAGGGTTGCCCACTTTCACCACTCCTGTTCAACATAGTACTGGAAGTATTAGCCATTGCAATTAGACAAGAAGAAGAAATACAAGGCATCCAAATTGGAAAAGAAGAAGTTAAGCTATCCTTATTTGCAGATGACATGATATTGTACATAAAAAACCCGAAAGACTCCATAAAAAAGTTAGTAGATTTAATAAATGAGTTCAGCAATGTAGCAGGCTACAAAATTAATGCCAAGAAATCTATGGCATTTCTATACACTAATAGTGAACCTACAGAAAGAGAGACTAAAAAAGCAATCCCATTTACCATCACACCAAAAAAATTAAGATACCTAGGAATAAACTTAACTAAGGAGGTAAAAGATCTATTTGTGGAAAACTACAGGACACTGAAAAAAGAGATAGAGGAAGATGCAAACAGGTGGAAGAACATTCCATGTTCGTGGATTGGGAGAATCAACATAATTAAAATGTCCATACTACCCAAAGCAATCTATAAATTTAATGCACTCCCCATTAAAATACCAATGGCATATTTCACAGACCTAGAAAGAACTCTCCAAAAATTCATCTGGAACAAAAAAAGGCCCTGAATAGCCACAGCAATCCTGAGAAAGAAGCACAAAGTCGGTGGGATTTCCATACCAGATTTCAAGCTGTATTACAAGGCTACTGTTCTTAAAACAGCCTGGTACTGGCACAAGAACAGACATATAGATCAATGGAATAGAATAGAGAATCCGGATATCAACCCAAACCACTATGCTCAATTAATATTTGACAAAGGAGGCAGGAACATAAAATGGAGTCAAGACAGTCTCTTCAATAAATGGTGTTGGGAAAATTGGACAGATACATGCAAAAAAATGAAACTAGAGCACCAACTTACACCATACACAAAAATAAACTCAAAATGGATACAGGACTTAAACGTAAGACAGGAAACCATAAAAATATTAGAGGAATCTACAGGAAGAAAAATCTCAGACATATGCCAAAAGAACTTCTTTGATGATACTGCTCCGAGGGCAATGGAAACTAAAGAGAAAATAAACAAATGGGACTACATCAAAATCAAAAGCTTTTGCACAGCTAAAGAAACCATCAACAAAACAACAAGAAAACCCACTGTATGGGAGAACATATTTGCAAATGTTATTAGTGATAAAGGTTTAATCTCAAGCATCTACAGGCAACTCACACAACTCAATAAAAGGAGGACAAATGATCCAATAAAAAAATGGGCAACAGACCTAAATAGAATCTTCACGAAAGAAGACAAAAGGAAGGCCCAGAGATATATGAAAACTTGCTCAAAGTCACTAATTATCCGAGAGATGCAAATCAAAACGACTATGCGGTACCATCTCACACCTATCAGAATGGCTTACATCAACAAATCAACAAACGACAAGTGCTGGCGAGGATGCGGAGAAAAAGGAACCCTCGTGCACTGCTGGTGGGATTGTAGACTAGTGCAGCCACTGTGGAGAACAGTATGGAGATTCCTCAAAAAACTAAAAATGGAGCTCCCATTCGACCCAGTGATCCCACTTCTAGGAATATACCCCAAGAAATTAGAAAGGCGAATTAGAAAGGATATATGTACCCCTATGTTCATAGCAGCACAATTTACCATAGCTAAGATTTGGAAACAGCCGAAGTGCCCATCAGCAGATGAGTGGATTAAAAAACTATGGTACATTTACACAATGGAATACTACGCCGCGGAAAAAAAGAAGGAGCTCCTACCATTTGTAACAACATGGATGGATTTGGAGAGCATTATGCTAAGTGAAATTAGCCAGGCAGAGAAAGACAAATATCACATGATCTCACTCATTTGAGGAATACAATCAATGACATAGACTGATGAACAAGAATGGATCCAGAGACTGAGAAAAGTCCATCAGAATGTCAAACCTCAGGGTAAGTGGCAGGTGGTGAGAGTAAGTGGAAAAGTCAATATACTTGAACTCTTGAACTGAGGTAAGTGATTTGTGTTTTTACATCCCTGACAAAGTTTATATAAAATTATTAAAAAATGGCAGCTAGTCTGACATTGAATTGACATGGCCTAGAGCTTGTCATATCCTATGGAGACCAGTCCTTAGGCTAGGCCTTCCTTAACCTCCCATGACACCATAATACCCTTACATGATATTATTCTACATTGTGATTATAATATTTGATATTTGACAACAGCATATTATACAATTATCCCAAAATAAACTTACAAACTAATTCTTTGAATGTTGGGCAGCAACTTAAAAAAGGATAGGAAATAAATTAATCCCTTTCAGAAGGAATTAAGGCACTGGGAAGGGATCCGAGCATTCTATATTGGCCCTTCTTGCCCTTTCTGCCAAGAGGGACCTTCTTGTTACTATCCAAATACACACAGCTGATGCCAGAGTTTTCAGTTCGAGCTGTGGCTGAAGCCTTTGGGCAGCTGGCACCATGGATCTGTATCTCGACCAATGGTTTGAGCTGGGCCCTCTCTGGAGAAGAAACCTGGGTCCCCCGAGATATGTGATCAGTACCGGGACCCTGCCAGCAGGTGAGGGGACCCCAAGGCAGGTACTGGACGTGGAGGCCACAGGGGGGCATAGACTACAAAGGAGACAGAATTGAACCTCACATCACCCTGTTTGGCCCTGGAGGATGGCTGGTTAGCCAGAGACGGGTAAGATTCCTCAGGGAAGGAACAACCTAAGACAGGCACAGTCGCAGAGGGGCCAACAGGAGAGAACTAAAAGGTCAACAGAGGTGGGGCACAGACCCTCATCCACAAACCATGCAGGGGTTTGAATTCTCAACCCTCCTAAGGGAGGTCTCCTACCCCCAAGGCTGCTTCGCCTCCCACACACAACTCATACGGGGACCCAGGTGGCAGACAGAGACCCGGCCAGCAATAGCTGCTCTATATCTAAATTTAGTCTATTACCAGGAATGCTCAGGACCTACTCAAAATTGCAAATATTCCTTTCCACTAGTATTCACAGGGTAAACTAAGATTTCTGCTTGAGTATTAAAATTGACAGGAAAATAGTAATCAAGTTTTCAGATTAATTTAAATTGGCCAAGTGAAATATGAGAATACTCAAGAAAATTATAGTGTACTGGACAAAAAGCTTTTCCTAAAACATTAACTAAAAAATCTATTAGTAGTTCATCTCACTGTAAAATTGCCTAACAACCAAAGAACCTAAAGCAGTCACTTTGTGTGCAAAAATTAAAACTTAAAATTATCAAGACTGCAATATAAAATTTCCAAAAGTCCCCATTAATCAAAAAAGGGGAGGGGACAGCGGGGTAATATCATGTAAGGGAAAAAAAAATATCGAGTAAGTAAAATACATCTAGAAAATTCTTACTCCAGTAAAGTAAATTCCATTTGTAAAAACAATTGCAGGACACCCATGAAAAAACACACATGGTGTCAAAATAAGCCAAAGAAAAATCATTTAGGCAAAAATTAAAAAGAATCCCAAGTCTATTTTGCATAGAGGATCCCTTTGTTAACTTTTGGTCGAGCATGTGTTTATGTGTTTACAGAGAACAACTCCAAGACCATGTGGGTTCCTGCGACGGTGAGGAACTGATGGATCTGTTCCAGTCACGAGGACAGTCCAGAGATGGGGGACACTGACGACACCTTGCCATGCTAGCAGTCAGCAGCTGTGCATGTCTGCAGACAGCCCAGGACCAAACCAGAGAGGATGGATCTTGCATTGACACGATATGTCCACCATCTGGATACCATTGCTGACTTATACACATAATGAATTATTTGACACTGAAACTGGGACTCAGAAAAGTTGGACATTGAAACCGAGACTGAAACACTTTTTGTTCTTATACATTTATTTCTAGTATGCAGAGGCAAGATTTTTTTGAAGAAAAGAAACAGGGGAGAGTGATTGATATAGAGGCAGGATGGCCTTGAACAGGCTGTCAAGCTACAGGGGGAGGCTTGGGTGGATGGGAGGCAGATGCGGGGGGAGATCAACCGAAGGACTTGTATGCATGCATATGAACATAACCAATGAATGAAAGACACTGGGGCGGGGGGGGGGGAAGCTGGGAATATGTTCTGGGGGGTGGGGGAGGCTGGGGGGAGGATAAGGGGGAGGGGGAAAGGAAAACATGTACTACTATTATACTGCAAAAAATCAATTAAAAAAAAGGAAAAGGAAAAAAAAAAACCACGGTGATAAGGTTACTCAAGAATTTCTAGAAAACACTGATAAATTTAGTGAGTCCCTCAAGATATGAAAAAGGACCAACTAGATCTCAAACATTTCTTGTGCTTGTATATTTATTTCCAGTCTGCAGAAGCAATAATTTTTAAAGAAAGAAAATTGGGGAAATAAAAATAGATACAGAGACAAGGAAGCATAGAACAGATTGTTGGACTACAGCAGGAAGGCAGGGGAGATTGGAGTGGGGAGTGTGCTGCAAGTGATCAACATAAGGACTTGTATGCATGCATAAAGCATCACCATGGGATGCAAGACACTGGGGAGGGAGCAGGAGAGGGCATGTACTGAGGGGTTGGGAAGGCCGGGGGGAAGTCAAGGGGTAGGGGGAAATGGGAAACATATGTACCTATATTTGTAATGCTTTAAACAATAAAAAATTTTAAAAAAGAAAAAGCACCAACTAGAAATTAAGCATTCACTGGCTGAAATAAAGAATTATATACAGAGAACCAAGAGCAGACTAGAGGACCAAAGAATCAAGTCAAAGATTTTAAATACGAAGAAGCAAAAAAAAACCCAACCAGAAAAGAAAAAAGAATCCAAAAATATGAAGCTAGTGTAAGGAGCCTCTAGAACAACTTTAAACGTTCCAACATCCGAATTATAGGGGTACCAGAAGAAGAGAGAGAACCAGATATTAAAAACCATTTGGAGAAATAATGACAGAAAACTTCCGCTACCTGGTGAAAGAAAAGACTTACAAGTCCAGGAAGTGCACAGAACACCAAACAAAAGGCATCCAAAGAGAACCACACCAAGACAGATCATAATTAAAATGCCAAGGGCCAAAGACAAAGAAAGAATATTAAAAGGAGCAAGAAAAAAAAACAGTTAGTTACCTACAAGGGAGCACCCATACAACTGTCAGATGATTTCTCAACAGAAACTATGCAAGCTAGAAGGGAGTGACAAGAAATATACAAAATGATGAATAGTAAGAACCTATAACCAAGATTACACAGGAAACCTATCATTTAGAATTGAGGTCAAATAAAGAGCTTCACAGATAAGAAAAAGGTAAAGGAGTTCATCAACACCAAACCAGTATTATATGAAATACTGAAGGCTATACTTTAAGAAGAAGAAGAAGAAGAAAAATGTAAAGATAAAAATTATGAACAACAAAGTGACAAAAAATACATATCTATCAACAAGTGAATCTAAAAATCAAGTGAGTAAAAAGCCAATGAAGATAATAAACTGGTAAATATAACAGAATCAGGAGCATAGAAAGGGAGTGTACTGACAATTATCAGGGATAAAAGGTGTGGGAGTGCAGGAAGAGACTGGTAAAAAAAATTGCAGACCTATGCATGAGGATAGTGGGGGCAGTAAGGGCAGAGGAGGGGTGGGGACTGGGCGGAGGGGAATTATGGGGGGGAAAGGGGAACAACTGTAGTAATCTGAACAATAAAGATTTATTTTTTAAAAAGTCACTAATGGGGAATGGTATTTCATTATCACAACTAAAGAAACAACTCTAAACACGACCTACTAATGGATGGTCAGGGATATCAACTTTGTATACCAGGGGAGGAGTTTTAATCAAGAATTCCCAGAGAACCAAGACGGTGGCACAGGTAAAACACCTATCTTGCCGTCATACACAGCAATTTTTAAACTACAACTTAATGAAAGAACAAACACCGTCCAGAATCACCAGAAAGCTGGCCGAGTGAAAATTCCACAAATAAAAGTGAAGATAAGACACTGTGACTCAGAGGAGCAGCAGCAGACAGCGTTGAAGATTCACACGGAAAGAGGTTTGGAGCGTGCGCCAGCGGATAGGGCGGGTGGCCAAAAACCGGCCAGTTTTCTCGAATGGGGGAGACAAAGACATCCCACTGGACTGATTCTCCAGCTCTGGGCAAACTCCAGGGAATCCACTATCACACGGGGTAAAAACAGGACAGTGGGAGGGCACGCCAAAGCTCGGGTGCTGCAGGGGTCTGCTGGCTTGTGGAAAAGGCAGCTTGCGCGTGAACTTGGGAACAGTGAAGCTGCCTGACCTAGTAGAGAGCGCTCACGACTTGCTCTCTCATTCGGAAAATCGTCAGACTGCTTTGTTTTACGACCCTGGGTGAGACGTTGGGTGTGCAGAGTCATTTGAGGAGAGTCTGAATTCCCCAGCAGCCAGTGGAGCTCCACAGTGGCTCTCTCTCAGAGGTGCTGGCGGCCATTGCCCCCAGCACAGAGTCCCTGAGGCTGCATAGGGCGGAGCTAACGCTGTCTGCTTGGCCTGGAGACTCCGCCCATCCAACCTGAGCACAGCTGAACTTCACAGACAATTGGCCTGGAGGTCGACCCCTCCAAGTGCTAAAAACCATTAACCTGAGCTTAATTTCAGCAAGACTGTGCAACCCATATCCACCTCAAGTAACTGGGGAGGTGGAGCCACTGTCCCTTAGAGGACATCTAGCACAAAAAGCTAATTGACCAACTCAGGGAAGCAGCCACCTTGCAGAGACATGGAAAGAAATCAGATGTGAAAGAAATGGAGGAAAAAAAACGACTGGACATGGAATTCAAAACCACGGTTATAGGGCTTCTCAAGAGGCTCCTATAAAAGGTCGAGACCTATAAGGAAATAAGCAAGACTGACATGGAAATGAATGAGTCCTACAAAGAAATGAACGAGACCCTCAAGGATATGAAGGAGACCTGCAAGGAAATGATCAAGACCAACGTGGAAATGATCAAGATCAACGTGGAAATGAATGAGACCCTCAAAAATGTAAAGGAGACTCTCAAGGATATGAAAAAGGACCAACCAGAAATTAAGCATACACTGACTGAAATAAAAAATATTATACAAAGACCTAAAAGTGCTCTGGAGCACCCCAAGAACCACGTTAAAGATTTGAAATACAAAGAGGGAAAATCCACTCAGCTGAAAAAGCAAGAAACCAAAAGAATCCAAAAAATTGAAGATAGTGTAAGGGGCCTCTGGGACAACCTCAAGCATACCAACATCCAAATTATAGGGGTGCCAGAAAAAGAGAGAGAGCAAGACAATGAAAACCTATTTGAAGAAATAGTGACCGAAAACTTCCCACACCTGGCGAAAGAAATAGACTTAGGAGTCCAAGAAGCGCACCAAACCCCAATATATAGGAACCCTAAGTGGACCACACCAAGGCACATCATAATTAAAATGTCAAGAGCAAAAGATAAAGAGAGAATATTAAAAGCAGCAAGAGAGAAACAGTTGGTTACCTATAAGGGAGCACCCATATGATTGTCAGCGGATTTCTCAACAGAAACGATGCAGGCCAGATGGGAGTGGCAAGAAATATTCAAAATAATGAATAGCAAGAATCTACAACCAAGATTACTCTATCCAGCAATGCTATCATTCAGAATTGAGGGTCAGATAAAGTGCTTCGCAGATAAGAAAAAGCTAAAGGAGTTCATCACCACCAAACCAATATTATATGAAATGCTGAAAGATATTCTTTAAGAAGAGGAAGAAGAAAAGGGTAAAAATATAAATTATGAACAACAAATACACATCTATCAACAAATGAACATAAAAATCAAGTGAATTGATAGGCTGATGAACAGGATAAACTGGTGAATATAACAGAAACATGGATATAGAGAGGGAATGGACTGACAATTCTTGGGGAGAAAAGGGTTGTGGGAAGTACAGCAAGAGACTGGACAAAAATCTTGCAACAATGGGAGAGGACAGTGGGGAGGGGGAGGTGAGGGTGGAGGGTGGGATAGCTACAGGGTGGAGGGGAGATATAGGGGGATAAAAAAGGGGAAACAATGTAATTAATAAACTGAACACTATTGATAAAAAAATTTTTAAAAAAGAGCAAAAGACAAAGAGAGAATATTAAAAGCAGCAAGAGAAAAACAGTTACCTATAAGGGAGCACCCATACTATTGTCAGCAGATTTCTCAACAGAAAATGATGCAGGCCAGAAGGAAGTGGCAAAAAGTATTTAAAATAATGAATAGCAAGAATCTACAACCAAGATTACTCTATCCAGCAAAGCTATCATGCAGAATTGAAGGTCAGATAGAGTGCTTCACAGATAAAAAAAAAAGCTAAAGGACTGCATCACCACTAAACCAATATTATATGAAATGCTGAAAGATATTCTTTAAGAAGAGGAAGAAGAAAAAGATAAAAGTATAAATTATGAACAACAAATACACATCTATCAACAAATGAATCTAAAAATCAAGTGAATTAATAAGCTGATGAACAGGATAAACTGGTGAATATAACAGAATCATGGACATAGAGAGGGAATGGACTGACAACTCTTGGGGAGAAAGGGGGTGTGGGAAGTTCAGCAAGAGACTGAGCAAAAATCATGCAACTATGGGAGAGGACTGTGGAGGAGGGTGAGGGCAGAAGGTGGGATGGGTACCAAATGGAGGGGAACTATAGGGGGGGAAACGGAACAATGTAATTAATAAACTGAACAATAAAGATTTAAAAAAATGTCAGAGCAAAAAAAAACAACAATTCCCATATGCTTCATATTTTCCCTTTTCTAATACCAAATTGGTGTGGTATTGTCCCTTTAAGAGGTGGGGGGACACTATTTTAATTATCTATACTGCTTGCCTGTACTTCTAGCTTCCCTGTATTCCTTGCCTTCAGTTGTAAAGAGTGTCTCAGCATGACTACCCAAGCTCCTTGTTTTCATTGCCCTCAGATATAGGTGTTTTCTCTAGGAAAATCGACTAAGGGTATTACAATTCTTTTTTATTTCTTATAGTCAATAAATCCTTGGATCAAAATTTGTCCCTGCAAAAAGTTTCTTCCTTCAAGGAGCTCACAGTCAAGCTATGGTAATATATAATACAAAATAATACACTCTCTAAGAATTCGTTTTGGAAAAATACAGATATGCACAAAGATGTCAGTGCAATAATGTCAATTGTAGCATTGGTTATAATAAAATATTTGAAAGATTATTCAACTATATGCATCTATTCCGATAAGTAATGCTATATGTATTACATAAAATAATTAAATTATCAAAATTATATTGTTTTCAGCATTACTTATAATATCTAAAGATTAAAAACAACCAAATGTCCACCAATAGAAGACTTGTTAATAGGATACTAGTTACATAAATTATGATACATCCATGTAATAGAGTATACAAGCTGTGAACATGAATGAGAAGGCCTTCAAGGTGTTGCTATTAAAAAGATCTTTAAGATAAATTAAGTGAACAAAAATGTGCAGGATAGCATCTTTAAAATGATACATTTTGTTTTCAATAATGTTGTGAAGATATAAACTTAAAATATTACTTTATATTTGCTTATGTTTTTTTTTAAACTATAGAAAGATTAACAAAAAAACTAACAAAAGTTGTTCTATGTGGTAGAGGAAAGGATTGATAACTGAGTGAACAGAGGAATAGTGTTAAGAAAAAAAGCCATGTCACTTCATTTTTTATGTCATTTTATAAACCCAATTTACAACCCAATGGGACTCTTTTATAATCAAACTAAGGGCCCAATGCATGAATTAGTGCACCTTGAAAGGAACTGTGGGCCCCAAGCCTGCGGTGGGCACAGGGGCAGGTCTCGGCCCATCCTCCATGCCCCCACCAAGCTCCTCCCACCAAGGCCCTTGGTCTCCTGTCTGCTGGCAGCCCTGCTCCTGCTGCTGCTGCTCCCACACGCTGACCATGCCAGTCCCGCTCACACCCGCTGACAGTGCAGAGTGATTGGGGCCAGCACCAGCAGCAGGTACAAGCAAGGCCATCACTGGCATCAGATGTGAGAGGTGGCTGCCAGCCCAGATTGCTCCTCAGGAGTAGGAGGACGTAGAGAAGCCCTGAAGGGCAATCAGGGCTGGCAGCTGCTGCTTACACCACTGACAGTGCTGAGCAATCAGGGCCTGCTCTGGGCACCAGCAGCGGGTGTGGGCAGTGACAGCAGGTGCAGGTGCTGGAAGTAGATGCAAGTGCCTGGTGGGACCACAGCACCCAGGAGCAAAGAATTTTTACTAACCACCAGAGGCTCCCCGTAATGAGAGCAACCAGTGCCCCACCTTGGTCTGGTGTCCCTGCTCATCTGCTCCACCATCTCACAGTGGCCTATGCCTGCCATCTTCCACACTCTGCTGCCTACTGCTGATGCCTCCATATTCCACATGCACCCCCTGGTGGTCAGTGCATATTATAGTGACCAGTTGTTCAGTTGTTCTGCCATTCAGTCTATTTGCATATTAGGGTTTTATATATAGTATACCCAGATTATGAAATTAAAAATTATGCTGTAGAAAAAAGACTTACTGACAGGCTCATAACATATTGCCAGAGAACATCAGGCTAAAAAATCTGTACATTACACCATTTAGTAGCCAATAATGTATTTGTGTATGTGTGTTCAGAAGACAAATGTGAATAGTAGTGTTGGTGTAGTGAGATTATAAAGGGTTTTTCTGTGGTGATTTCTTGGTTTTGTAAGTTTTATTAATTGAACAAAAAGTATTTTTATAATTTATAAAGGAAGTTAATGTTATTTTAAAGACTATCCCATGTAGTTAAAGAAGTTCATTACATAATTATAAAAGGACTAATTCACCAGATAGATGTTAAAATGTTAAATGTGTATGCATGGGACCTGCAGGCATCCATAGGAGGTGGCAGGGAGTGACAAGGAGGAGCCTGAGGTGAGGAGCCAATGATCACAGCCTGGGTTCCTGCCTGACCGCCCAGGGTTCACAGTGGGAGCAGCCATTCATCCCATCACACTGACCACCAGGGGCCAGCTCCTGAATTGAGTGTCTGTCCCCTGGTGGTCAGTGCATATCTTAGTGATTGGTCAACCAATTGTTCTGGTCATTCCACCGTTCAATTTCTGGGATTTTATTATAAGGGATATAACAAGTAGTCAGAACCTTAGTAATGATACAGAATATCTAAACACCATTCACCAACTTAATCTGACATTTAAAGAACACACTACACAAAGAGAGCCAGGATGTGCTGCCTCTCACAACCACATCAAAACCACAACTAAACGGCAGAACAACTACCACCTAGAACTGCAGGACAGCTAGCTGAGTGGAAGTTGCACAACTAGAGATGTGAAGAAAGTGCATTAAGACTGGTAAGAGGTGTGGAGGCATAGAAACTGCTGGCACCTGGATGCGCTGCTCTTTTAACTGGGAGGGAGATACAAGCTCCCACTTGCTCTGAACTCCAATTTTGAGCAAGACTTTGGAGGACCCAGGCACATATGGGGAGAAACTGGACTGTCTGACATAAGGACAGTAACGCAAGGGTGGCTTTCTCTTAGAGGTGTTTGTAGCAATCATTGTTCCTGCATGGGGGCACAGGACATGGAAACCCAGGGACCTCTCCAGTGCAGGACTGGCTGGCAACCATTGCTGTTTGCTCTGCCCTGGTAATTCCAAGAGACCCACCCAATTCACAACCCCACCCAAGCTGTGTGCAGAGACTTCTGCATATAAATGATCTGTCCTTTCATCTAAAAGCTGTCAAACTGCAGCTGGGTCAGAGAGCCTCGAGCTTCAAAAAAGAAGGCCCTAAGCATGGCAGCAGCAGTGGCCTTGCTTCACAGCTGTGCCTCAACTGGGTACTTCCAAACCCCATACAAAGAGGAGGCCTCTGCAAATGTTTCTGTAGCTTCTGCTGGGCAGCCCCAGACAGTGGCTGACCTTGCACTTCCTTGGAGATGCAAGAGCCAGTATACCCAGTCGTCAGAGTGAGACCATACCAGATTACAACTCTTCGCATCCTTAAGAAACACATTCAAGGGACAGACTCAGTGAGCACCAAAGCCCTACTGAAGCAAGTCCTGCTATATAAGGGTGTCTCCTGTGCACCAGATCTCCAGTGAAGACACATCTGGTCATCACAGCCAATTGGCCTGGAGGTCAATTCCTCCCAGTAATGCCAACAGCAATCAAGGGTTAACTACAATAGGACTGTGCAAACAGCCCACAAAAAGGTGCACCAAAAGTGTCCACCTCAGGTGACTGTGGAGGCTGAGCCACTGGGCTCTATAGGACACCAAACACACAAGGCCACTCTATCAACTCAAGGAGTCTTAGCAGATACCCAATACATAGAAATAAACACAGGGAAGCAGCAAAATGCAGAGACAAAAATCAAGTCACAAATGAAAGAAATGGGTGAAAGCAAAATACTGGATATAGAGTTCAAAATTATAGTTATAAGGTTACTCAAAAATCTTCCAGAAACCACTGATAAATTTAGTGAGACCCTCAAGGATATGAAAAAGGACCAATCAGAAATTAAGCATACACTGACTGAAATAAAGAATGATATACAAAGACTCAACAGCAGACTAGAGGATCCCAACAATTAAGTCAAAGATTTAAAATATGAAGAAACAAAAAATACCCAACCAGAAAAGCAATAAGAAAAAGAATCCAAAAATATGAAGATAGTGTAAGGAGCCTCTGAGACAACTTCAAGCTTACCAGCATCCAAATTATGGGGGTGCCAGGAGAAGAAAGTGAGTAAGGTATTGAAAACCAATTTGGAGTAATAATGACGGAAAAATTCCCCTACCTGGTGAAAGAAATAAAATTACAAGTCCAGGAAGTACAGAGAACCACAAACAAAAGGAATCCAAAGAGGACCACACCAAGACACATCATAATTAAAATGCCAAGGGCCAAAGACAAAGAGAGAATATTAAAAGCAGAAAGAGAAAATGAGTTAGTAACCTACAAAGGAGCACCCATATAATTGTCAGCTGATTTCTCAACAGAAACTGTGCAGGCCAGAAGGGACTGGCAAGAAATATACAAAGTGGTGAATGGCAAAAAGCTATACCCAAGATTACTCTACCCAGGAAAGCTATCATTTAGAATTGAGGTCAAATAAAGAGCTTTGGGAGGGAAAAAAATGGCAGCGGAACAGAAGGACGTGTTCCGAATTGTGACCCAGGGAAGACCGAGGGAGCAGCTGAGGGTCACGCAGGGAGTTTTTGTTGGCAAGTTGGGGGACATCTGGGCTCCGGGAGAAGGAGGGGGACTGCTGGATTTGCCTCCACTGACCAAGCGGCCCTGGTGCGGCTGGGTTCTCTCACGGAGCCACAAGCTAGGAGGCGGACTGCGCCATCTTGAAGGGGAAGGGCCTGAAAATTTTACAGCTGCAGTACCCACTGGATGGCTGAAACCCCAAGAATACAGGTTCCTAGTTGGCACAGAAGCGGATTTGGAGGAGCTCTGCGCTCCACCACGGAAAGGTCAGATTTCCCCTGGTGTTAGGAAGAGCTGGCAAAGCAGGGAGATTTGCGGCTGGAAAAAAAAAAAGTCCCTGGCTGTTGGAGCTGTGGCAGAGGGGATTCCTAGGAAGCAACCCATTTGGACCTGACAGAGAGAGCAGCCTAACATTTTTGGGAGGGTTCTGGTTGCTAAACCCAAAGGGGAAAGGGGTGTCGTGCAGTTATACAAGTGGAACTGGAGTTGACCCACTTGTGATTTTTCCTCTCCTAATCAGAGTTTCTCAATGCTAAACCAGGAACGTGGGGTCCCCTGGTGGGGGATAACCTGGTAGACCATGGGGGAGAGCTGTTTTTCTGGAGGCTGGGGATAAGAACAAGTGGTCACCATTAGAGAGGCAGCTCTGGGGCAGCCCATTCCCACAAATCAATATTGAATACCACAGGGATAAAGGGATTTTAGTTCAGGCTAGAGAGGACCAATAGACCCAGAGGTCAATCCATAAACACTGCCACTCAGGGACTGAATCACAAATTGAATCTTGTGTGACACAAACTAAGGAATCAATTATATTTCTACTACTATTTCACCCTTTTTTAAGTGCCATTTTATTTCCTTTTTATTCTACTTTGGGATTAATGTTCTACAGTCTATTTTCATCTACCCTTTAGTATCTTTTTACTCTACCTCAAATTCACCCTTATGCCACCACTCTCTTGCTAACCTTTACCTAGGTAGTGCTGTGATCCCCTTATACTTTTCATGCTTCAGATTTTCCTTATTCTTTCTTTTTACCCCCTGTTAAATTTCACCCCACTTATATATCTAATCTCCAACCACCTGCTCCAAGTCCATATATACCTCTTGCTTCTCTGACTTCGCTATCCTAAATTGTTTTTCTCTCTATCCTATTGCTGTTGTTTACTTGGTTGATGATTATATCGATATTTTATGCATGTTTGTGAGATTGGTTTGCTTATTATTTTCTTTTAGATTGTATTGTGGGGGTTTTTTTTGTATTGTTTTTTGTTTTGTTGGGGTTTTTTGCATTGTTTTTGTTTTTTTTTATAGATTTATGCTTCTGTGTTCCCGCACCTCCCTTGATAACAGTTGTTGTATGTAGTTTATATCAATTTCCAGGTACTTGTTGCTGGCTTTTGCTGGGATTAGTGGCTGTCCTATAGGAGTTTTCAACCCATATTTATAGTTTATTCCCCTTTTCTTTCTTTTTACTTCATCCCCTTTTCCCAATTTCATTTTGGCATTTCCTTCCTTCCTTCCTTCCTTCCTTTCTTTCTTTCTTTCTTTCTTTCTTTCTTTCTCGTGTGTGTGTGTGTGTGTGTGTGTGTGTGTGTGTGTTTTCTCTTACTCTCTTCTTTCTCACCTATCACCTAATTTGCCTTTCTCTGGAAATCACATTTAATTTGGAAGTACCAATACCGTGAAGACATTCCTGTTCAGTGCCTGGTGCATTGCACCTGATTGTGTTGTATTTTGAGCCTTAAATCAATGCAGGAGAGTGAGAATACATAAACAGACACACAGAAAAGAGACACACAGAGAAGAGACACCATGGGGATACAGAGAAACAGCCCACCAATAAAAGAAAAACAAGCCTCACAAGAAAAATGGGTAAATGAAATGGAATTAAGCAACCTGGCAGAGAAAGAATTCAGAGAAATGGTCATAAGGTAGCTGAAGAGAATGGAACACATTATGAGTAAGAACCAAGAGGAATTGAAGAAGAACCAAGAGGAAATGGAGGAGACCCAAGAAGAAATGAAGAAGACTCAAGAAGAAATGAAGAAGACCCAAGAAGAAATGAAGAGCCAAAAAGAAAGAAAGAAGAGCCAAGAATAAATGAAGAAAACCCAAAAAGAAATGAAAAGTGACATTGCTGAGGTAAAGAACTCCATAGAAAGTATTAAGAGTAGACTAGAAGAAGCACACGACTGCATCAGTCAGGTAAAAGACAAGGTAGGAAAAAATACCCAAGTAGAGCAGCTTCTAGAAAAAAAATTAAAAAGCAGGGGGAGAGCCTAAGGGAAATTTGGGACAACATGAAACAAAACAACATCCACATAATAGGGTTTCCAAAGGGACAGGAAACTGAGCAAGGAATAGAAAACCTGTTGGAAGAAATATAATGACAGAAAAATTCCCTGATATAGGAAAGAAAAAACCCACACAAATCCAAGAAGCTTACAAAGTCCAAAACAAAATAAACCCCAAAAGACCTATGCCAAGACACATTATAATTAAATTGGCAAACATCAATGACAAAGTGAGAATATTAAAACCCGCCAGAGAGAGACAGAAAGTCACCTACAAAGAAACCCACATCAGATTAACAAGTGATTTCTCAACAGAAACTTATCAGTCCAGGAGGGAATTGAATGAACTATACAAAGTCATGCAAAGAAAGGGTCTGAATCCTAGAATACTGTACCCAGCAAGGCTATCAATAAAAATTTAAAGTCAAATCAAGAGATTCACATACAGGGAGAACTAAGACCCACACAAATCCAAGAAGCTTACAAAGTCCAAAACAAAATAAACCCCGAAAGACCTATGCCAAGACACATTATAATTAAATTGGCAAACATCAATGACAAAGTGAGAATATGAAAAACCGCCAGAGAGAGACAGAAAGTCACCTACAAAGGAACCCACATCAGATTAGCAAGTGATTTCTGAACAGAAACTTATCAGTACAGGAGGGAATTGAATGAAATATACAAAGTCATGCAAAGAAACGGTCTGAATCCTAGAATACTGTACCCAGCAAGGCTATCAACAAAAATTTAAAGTCAAATCAAGAGATTCACATACAGGGAGAACTAAGATGGCAGCAAAGGTAAAACACCTATCTTGCCGTCATAATCAGCAATTTTAATACTACAACTTAACGAAAGAACAAACACCTTCCAGAATCACCAGAAAGCTCCCCGAGTGAAAATTCCAAAAATAAAAGTGAAGATAAGACACTGTGACTCGGAGGAGTGGCGGCGAACAGAGTTGAAAGATTCGCGCGGAGAGAGGTTTGGAGAGCGCGCCGAGGAGAGGGCAGGCAGCTGAAAACCGGCCAGTTTTCTCGAACAGGGAGACAAAGACGTCCCACTGGACTGATTCTCCAGCTCTGGGCGAAGTCCAGAGAACCCACTATCATACAGGGTGAAAACTGGACAGTGGGAGGGCATGCCGAGGCTCGGGTGCTGCCGGGTCTCCCGGCTTGTGGAGAAGGCAGCTTGCGCGCGAACAGCTCGGCTGCGTGATGGCGCAGAGAGCTCACCGCGACTTGTCTCTCATTCAGAAAACCATCAGACTGCTTTGTTTTATGACCCTGGGTGAGACATTGTGCATGCAGACTCATTTTGGGAAAGTCTGAATTCCCCGGCAGCTGGTGGAGCTCCACAGTGGCTCTCTCACAGAGGTGCTGGCAGCCATTGCCCCTGGCACAGAGTCCCCGGGGCCGCATAGGGCGGAGCTAACACTGTCTGCTTGGCCCAGAGACTCTGCCCACCCAACCTGAGCACAGCTGAGCTTCACAGACAATTGGCCTGGAGATCAACCCTCCAAGTGCTAACAACAATTAACTGAGCTTAAATTCACCAAGACTGTGCAGCCCATATCCACCTCAGGTAACTGGGGAGGCTGAGCCACTGTCCCTAGTAGGAAGTCTACCACACAAAGCTAATTGACCAACTCAGGGAAGCAGCCACCATGCAGCAACATGGAAAGAAATCAGATGTGAAAGAAATGGAGGGAAAACAATGACTGGACATGGAATTCAAAACCACGGTTATAGGGTTTTTCAAGAGGCTCCAACAAAAGATCGAGGCCTATAAGGAAATTAGCAAGACCACAAAGGAAATGAATGAGTCCTACAAGAAAATGAACAGGACCCTCAAGGATATAAACGAGAGCTGCAAAGAAATGATCAAGACCAATGTGGAAATGAATGAGTCCTACAAGGAAATGAAAGAGACCCTCAAGGATATAAAGGAGACTCTCAAGGATATGAAAAAGGACCAACCAGAAATTAAGCATACACTGACTGAAACAAAAAATATTATACAAAGACCTAAAAGTGCTCTGGAGCACCCCAAGAACCAAGTTAAAGATTTGAAATAAAAAGAGATAAAATCCACTCAGCTGAAAAAGCAAGAAACCAAAAGAATCCAAAAAATTGAAGATAGTGTAAGGGGCCTCTGGGACAACCTCAAGCATACCAACATCTGAATTATAGGGGTAACAGAAAAAGCGAGAGGCCAAGACAATGAAAACCTATTTGAAGAAATAGTGACTGAAAACTTCCCACACCTGGTGAAAGAAATTGACTTAGGAGTCCAAGAAGTGCACCGAACCCCAATATATAGGAACCCTAAGAGGACCACACCAAGGCACATCATAATTAAAATGCCAAGAGCAAAAGACAAAGAGAGAATATTAATAGCAGCAAGAGAGAAACAGTTGGTTACCTATAAGGGAGCACCCATACGATTGTCAGCGGATTTCTCAACAGAAAGGACGCAGGCCAGACGGGAGTGGCAAGAAATATTCAAAGTGATGAACAGCAAGAATCTACAACCAAGATTACTCTATCCAGCAATGCTATCATTCAGAATTGAGGGTCAGATAAAGTGCTTCACAGATAAGAAAAATCTAAAGGAGTTCATCACCACCAAACCAACATTATATGAAATGCTGAAAGATATTCTTTAAGAAGAGGAAGAAGAAAAAGGTAAAGATGAAAATTATGAACAACAAATACACATCTATCAACAAATGAACATAAAAGTTAAGTGAATTGATAGGCTGTTGAACAGGATAGACTGGTGAATATAACAGAGACATGGACATAGAGAGGGAATGGACTGACAATTCTTGGGGAGAAAAGGGTTGTGGGAAGTGCAGCAAGAGACTGGACAAAAATCTTGCAACAATGGGACAGGACAGTGGGGAGGGGGAGGTGAGGGTGGAGCTTGGGATAGGTACAGGGTGGAGGGGAGCTATAGGGGGATAAAAACGGGAAACAATTTAATTAATAAACTGAACAATAAAGATATATATAAAAAAGAGATTCACATACAAAAAAAGGACTAAGGGAATACATTACCACCAAACCAGCAATGCAAGAAATGCTAAAGGGTCTACAGTAGGAAAAAAAAGGAAGCAAAGAAGGGACACAGGGGTAAAGAAAAAAAACTGGTGACAAATAAGTACTTATCAATAATAACTTTAAATGTAAAAAGTTTAAATGCTCCAATCAAAACACATAGGCTAATGGACTGGATAAGAAAACACGACCCATATATCTACTGTCTGCAAAAAACACACCTCAGAAAAAAAGATGCACACAGACTGAGGGTGAAAGGATAGAAAAAGATTCTTCAGGAGAATGGAAATGGAAAAAAAGCTGGGGTAGCAATATTTATATCCGACAAATTAGACCTCAAAGTGAAGGACATAGCAAGGGATACAGAAGATCACTGCATAATACTAAAGTGAGCAATCTAACAAGAAGAATTAATTCTAGGAAACATATAAACCCCCAATACATGAGCACACAAATATATGAAAAACACTCCTGGAGGATATCAAGGGAGAGATTCACAGCAATACAATAATAGTAGAAGACTTTAATACCCCACTATCACCATTGGACAAATCCTCGAAACAAAAAAACAGTAAAGAAACATCAGTCCTCAATCACTCACTAGACCAGATGGAAATAATTGACATTGTCAGATAATTTCACCCCAACGCCACAGAATATACATTCTTTTCAATTTCCCATGGGTCATTTTCAAAGATAGACCATATGTTGGGTTATAGGCAAATATCATACTCAATGAGCAAAAACTACATTTTCCTTAATAACAAGAACAAGACAGGGTTGCCCACTCTAACCACTCTTGTTTGACATAGTACTGGAAGTATTAGCCATTGCAAGTAGACAAGAAGAAGAAATAAAAGGCATCCAAGTTGGAAAAACAGAAGTAAAGCTATCCTTATTTGCAGATGACATGATATCGTACATAAAAAACCCGAAAGACTCCATCAAAAAACTAATAGACATAATAAATGAGTTCAGCAACGTAGCGGGCTACAAAATTAATGCAAAGAAATCTATGGCATTTCTATACACTAATAGTGAACTTACAGGAAAAGAGACCAAAAAAGCAATCCCATTTACCATCACACCAAAAAAATTAAGATACTTAGGAATAAACTTAACCAAGGAGGTAAAAGACATATTCGCAGAAAACTACAGGACACTAAAAAAAAGAGATAGAGGAAGATTTAAACAGGTGGAAGAACATTCCATGTTCATGGATTGGAGAATCAACATAATTAAAATGTCCATACTACCCAAAGCAATCTATAAATTTAATGCACTCCCCATTAAAATACCAATGACATATTTAACAGACCTAGAAAGAACTCTCCAAAAATTCATCTGGAATAATAAAAAAAAAAAGGCCCCGAATAACCACAGCAATCCTGAGAAAGAAGCACAAAGTCTGTGGGATTTCAATACCAGATTTCAAGCTGTATTACAAAGCTACTGTTCTCAAAACAGCCTGGTACTGGCACAAAAACAAACATATAGACCAATGGATTAGAATAGAAAATCCAGATATCAACCCAAACCACTATGTTCAATTAATATTAGACAAAGGAGGCATGAACATAAAATGGAGTCAAGACAGTCTCTTCAATAAATGGTGTTGGGAAAATTGGACAAATATATCCAAAAAAATGAAACCAGACCAACAACTTACACCATACACAAAAATAAACTCAAAATGGATACAGGACTTAAACATAAGATGGGAAACCATAAAAATATTAGAGGAATCCACAGGAAGAAAAATCTCAGACTTATGTGACAGAACTTCTTCAGTGATACCGTTCTTAGAGCAAAGGAAACTAAAGAGAATAAGCAAATGGGACTACATCAAAATAAAAAGCTTTTGCACACCTAAAGAAATCATCAACAAAACAACAAGAAAACCCACTGTATGGGAGAACATATTTGCAAATGTTATCACTGATAAAGGTTTAATCTCAAGCATCTACAGGCAACTCATACAACTCAATAAAAGGAAAACAAATGATCCAATAAAAAAAATGGGCAAAAGACCTAAATAGAAACTTTTCGAAAGTAGACAAAAGGAAGGCCGAGAGACATATGAAAACTTGCTCAAAGTCACTAATTATCCGAGAGATGCAAATCAAAATGACTGTGCAGTACCGTGTCACAGCAGTCAGAATGGCACACATCAAAAACTCAACAAAAGACAAGTGCTGGCGAGTATGCGGAGAAAAAGGAACTCTCATGCACTGCTGGTGAGATTGTAGACTGGTGCAGCCACTGTGGAGAACAGTATGGAGTTTCCTCAAAAAACTAAAAATGGAGCTCCCATTCGACCCAGTGATCCCACTTCTAGGAATATACCCCAAGAAAATAGAAATGCAAATTAGAAAGGCTATATGCACTCCTATGCTCATAGCAGCACAATTTACCATAGCTAAGATTTGGAAACAGTCTAGGTGCCCATCAGCAGATAAGTGGATTAAAAAACTATGGTACATTTACACAATGGAATACTACACTGCGGTAAAAAAAGAAGGAGCTCCTACCATTTGTCACAACATGGATGGATTTGGAGAGCATTATGCTAAGTGAAATTAGCCAGGCAGAGAAAGACAAATATCACATGATCTCATTCATTTGAGGAATATAATGAATTACATAGACTGATGAACAAGAATGGATCCAGAGACTGAGAAACGTCCATCAGAATGTCAAACCTCAGGGTAAGTGGCAGGTGGTGGGAGTAAGGGGGAAAGTCAATATATTTGACCTCTTGAACTAAGGTAAGTAATTTGTGTTTTTACATCCCTGACAAAGTTTATATAAAGTTATAAAAAAATTGGCAGCTAGTTTGAGATTGAATTGACATGGACTAGAGCTTGTCATCTCCTATGGACACCAGTCCTTAGGCTAGGCCCTCTTTATCCTCCTGTGACACCACAATACCCTTACATGATATTATTCTACAATGTCATTATAATATTTGATATTTGACAACAGCGTATTATACAATTATCACAAATAAACTTACAAACTACACGTCTTTGAATGTTGGGCAGCAATTTAAAAAAGGATAGGAAAGGAATTAATCCCTTTCAGAGGGAATTAAGGCACTGCGAAGGAATCCAAGCATTTGATATTGGCTCCTCTTGCCCTTTTTGCCAAGAGGGACCCTCTTCTTACTCTCCAAATACACACAGCTGATTCCTGACCTTTCAGTTCAAGCTGTGGCTGAAGCCTCTGGGTAGCTGGCACCATGGATCTGTCTTTCGACCAATGGTGTGAGCTGGGCTCTCTCTGGAGAAGAAACCTGGGTCCCCCGAGATATGTGATCAGTACTGGGACCCGCCAGCAGGCGAGGGTACCCCAAGGCAGGTGTTGGACGCGGAGGCCACGGGGGCATAGACTACAAAGGAGACAGAACTGAACCTCACATCACCCTGTTTGGCCCCGGAGGATGGCTGGTTAGCCAGATACGGGTAAGATTCCTCAGGGAAGGAACAACCTAAGACAGGCACAGTCCCAGAGGGGCCAACAGGAGAGAACTAAAAGCTCAACAGAGGTGGGGCACAGACCCTCATCCACAAACCTTGCAGGGGCTTGAATTCTCACCCCTCCTGAGGGAGGTCTCCTACCCCTACAGCTGCTTCACCTCCCACGCACAACTCAGACCAGGACCCAGGTGGCAGACAGAGAGTCAGCCAGCAGTAGCCGCTCTGTATCTAAATTCAATCTATTACCAGGAATGCTCAGGACCTACTCAAAAATGCAAATATTCCTTTCCACAAGTATTTACTGGGGAAACTAAGATTTCTGCTTGAGTATTAAAAATGACAGCAAAATAGTGATCAAGTTTTCAGATTAATTTAAATTGGCCAAATGAAATAAGTGAATACTCAAGAAAATTTAAGTGTACTGGACAAAAAGCTTTTCCTAAAACATTAACTAAAATATCTATTAGTCGTTCATCTCACTGTAAAATTGCCTAACATCCAAAGAACCTAAAGCAGTCATATTTGTGTGTAAAATTTTAAATTTTAAATTACCAAGACAGCAATATAAAATTTCCAAAAGCCCCCATTAATCAAAAAAGGGGGACAGTGGGGTAATATCATGTAAGGAAAAATATCCTATACGTAAAATACATCTAGAAAATTCTTAATCCAGAAAAGTAAATTCCATTTGTAAAACCAACTGCAGGACACCCATGAAAAAAACACACATGGTGTCAAAATAAGCCAAAGGAAAATCATTTAGGCAAAAATAAAAAGAATCCCAAGTCTATTTTGCAGAGAGGATCTCTGTGTTAACTTTTGGTCGAGAATGTGTTTGTGTGTTTGCAGAGAACAACTCCAAGACGGTTCCTGAGACAGTGAGGAACTGACGGGTCTGTTCCAGTCACAAGGACAGTCCAGAGATGGGGGACACTGACGACACCTTGCCATGCTAGCAGTTATCAGCTGTGCATGGCTGCAGGCGGCCCAGGACCATACCAGAGAGGATGGATCTTGCATTGCCATGATGTGGCCACCATCTGGATACCATTGCTGACATGTACACACGAAGAACTATTTGACATTGAAACTGAGACTCAGAACAGTTGGACATTGAAACTGACACTCAAACATTTTTTTTTTTTTGCTCTTATATGTTTGTTTCTAGGATGCAGAGGCAAGATATTTTTGAAGAAAAGAAACAGGGGGGTGTGGTTGACATAGAGGCAGGGTGGCCCTGAACAGGCTGTCAAACTACAGGGGGAAGGCTGGAGTGGATGGGAGGCGGATGCCTGGGGAGATCAACCAAAGGACTTGTATGCATGCTTATGAGCATAACCAATGAATGAAAAACACTGGGGCGGGGAGGGAGGCAGGTGGGGACATGTGCTGGGGGGTAGGGGAGGCTGGGGGGAGGATTTTGGGGGGGGAAAGGAAAACATGTGTACTACTATTAAATATAAGTTATATTGTAAAAAAATAACAAAAATAAATAAAAATAAAAATCTGATGAACAGGGGAAACTGGTGAATATAACAGAATCGTGGCCATAGAGAGGGAATGGACTGACAATTCTTGGGGAGAAAGGAGGTGTGAGAGGTGCAGCAAGAGACTGGCCAAAAATCTTGCACCTATGGGAGAGGACAGTGTGGGGGGGAGGTGAGGGCAGGAGGTGGGATGGGGACCGAGTGGATGAGAGCTATAGGGAGAAAAAAGGGGGAACAATGTAATTAATAAACTGAACAATAAAGATTAAAATATTTTTTAAAAAGATCAACAAAACCAAGAGCTGGTTCTTGGAAAGGATAAACAAAATTGATGAACCTCTAGCCATCCTCACCAAGAGGCAAAGAGAGAAGATGCAAATAAACAAAATCAGAAATGAAAGAGGTGGAATAACAACAGATCCCATCGAATTACAAAAAACTGTTAAAGATACAATGAAAAACTCTTTTCTAGCAAACTGGACAACTTGGAGGAAATGGACATATTCGTAGAAAAATATAACCTTTCAAAGCTCAATCAGGAAGAATCTCTACATCTCGACAGGCCAATAACTATGGAAGAAATTGAAGAAGTCATCAAAAAGCTTCCAGCAAACAAAAGTGCAGGGCCTGACGGCTTCACAGGGAAGTTTTACCAAACATCCAAGAAAGAACTAAAACATATACTCCTTAGACTATTCAAAAAATTTCAAGAGGAAGGAATACTTCCAAGCTTATTCTATGAAGCCAGCATCAAACTAATACGAAAACCAGATAAAGACAACACAATGAAAGAGAATTACAGGCCAATAATCCTTATGAATATAGATGCCAAAATCCTCAACAAAATTTAGCAAATCGGATGCAGCAGTACAGAAAGATCATACACCATGACCAATGAGGATTTCTCCCAGGAATGCAAAGGTGGTACAATATCCACAAATCAAAAAATCTGATACATCACATGAACAAATTGAGAGATAAAAATCACAAGTCATATCACTTGATGCAGAAAAAGCGTTTGACAAAATTCAACACCCTTTCTTGATAAAAACTCTCAACAAGTTGGGAATAGAAGGATCATACCTCAACATAATGAAAGCTATATATGATAAATCTACAGCTAACATCATACTCAATGAGCATAAACTAAAACCATTTCCCCTAAGAACAGGAACAAGACAGGAATGCCCACTCTCACCACTCCTGTTTGACATAGTAATGGAGGTATCAACCACTGCAATTCGACAAGAAGAAATATAAGCCATCCAAATTGGAAAGGAAAAAGTAAAGCTGTCCCTATTTGCAGATGACATGATATTGTATATAAAAGAAAACCCAAAGGATTCCATGAAAAAACTAATAGACTTAATAAATGAATTTGGTAATGTAGCAGCTTACAAAATTAACACCAAGAAATCTATGTCATTTCTATACACCCATAGTGAATTTACAGAAAGAGAGACTAAAAAAGCAATCCCATTTACCATCGCACCAAAAAAATTTAGATACCTAGGAATAAACTTAACTAAAGAGGTAAAAGACCTATACGTGAAAAACTATAGGACACTCAAAAAAGAGATAGAGGAAGACATAAAAATGTGGAAAATATATCATGTTCATGAATTGGTAGAATCAACATCATTAAAATGCCCATACTACCCAAAGCAATCTATAGATTCAATGTATTCCCCATTCAAGTACCAATGGCATATTTCACAGACCTAGAAAGAACTCTCCAAAAATTCATCTGGTATTTAAAAAAAGACCTCGAATAGCCAGAGAAATCCTGAGAAAAAAAGAACAAAGTAGGTGGGATCTCAATACCAGATTTCAATCTTTACTACAAAGCCATTGTTGTCAAAACAACATGGTACTGGCACAAGAACAGACATATATACCCATGGAATAGAATAGAGAATCCAGATATTGACCCAAACCACTATGCTCAATTAATATTTGAAAAGGAGGCATGAACATACAATGGAGTCAAGACAGTCTCTTCAATAAATTGTGTCGGGAAAATTGGATAGATACATGCAAAAAAATGAAACTAAACCACCAACTTACACCATACAAAAAAAATAAACTCAAAATGAATAAAGGAATTAAACATAAGACAGGAAACCATAAAAATACCAGAGGAATCCACAGGCAATGAAATCTCAGACATATGCTAAGGCAACTTCTTCACCGATACTACTCCTAAGGCAATGGAAACAACAAATGGGACTACATCAAAATAAAAAGCTTTTTTACAGCAAAAGACACCATCAACAAAAGCAACAAGAAAGCCCACTGTATGGGAGAACATATTTGCAAATGTTATCACTGATAAAAGTTTAATCTCCAATGTCTACAGGTAACTTATACAATTTAATAAAGGAAGATAAATGATCCAATAAAAAAAATGGGCAATGGACCTAAATAGAATCTTTTTGAAAGATGACAGAAGTAAGGCCAAGGGACACATGAAAACCTGCTCAAAGTCACTAATTATCCAAGAGATGAAAATCAAAACAACAATGTGGTACCATCTCACACCTGTCAGAATGGCTTTCATCAAATCACCAAATGACAAGTGCCTGCGAGGATGTGGAGAAAATGAACCCTTGTATACTGCTGGTGGGAATGCAGACTGGTACAGCCACTGTGGAGAACAGTATGGAGTTTCCTCAAAAAAGTAAAAATGGAGCTCTCATTTGACCCAGTGATCCCACTTCTAGGAATGTATCCCAAGAAACTAGAATTACCAATCAGAACGGATATATCCACCCCTATGTTCATTGTATCACAATTCACCATAGCTAAGATCTGAAAATAGCCTAAATGCCCATCAGCAGATGAGTAGATTAGAAAACTATGGTACATATATACTATGGAATATTATGCTGCTATAAAAAAAGAAGGAATTCTTACCATTTGCAGCAGCATGGTTGGACTTGGAGAGCATTACTTGAGGTGAATAAGCCAGGTAATGAAAGAAAAATACCACATGATCTCATTCATTTGTGGAAAATAAAGAACATTATAACCTGATGATTAAAAAGGTAGATACAGCCGAAACCGGTTTGGCTCAGTGGATAGAGCGTCGGCCTGTGGACTGAAAGGTCCCAGGTTCGATTCCGGTCAAGGGCATATACTGTGGCTGCGGGCACATTCCCAGCGAGGGGTATGCAAGAGGCAGCTGATCGATGTATCTCTCTCATCGATGTTTCTGACTTTCTACCCCTCTCCCTTCCTCTCTGTGAAAAATCAATAAAATATATTTTTTTTTAAAAAGGTAGATACAGAGGCAATAAAGTACTGAACAGACTGTCAAATTACAACATGAATGCTGGGGAATGTTGGCGATGGAGGGAAAGAGATCAACCAAAGTACTTATATGCATGCATATAAGCACACTAATGGACACAAGACACTTGGGGGGTAGGATGAGGGCATGCTGGGGGAAGTTCAATGGGCGAAAAAATGAGATATATGTACTAATATATGTAATACTTTAAATAATAATAAAAATTAACACAACAGGAAAAAATAAAATGTTTATTGAAATTCAAAAAAAAAAGAAAAGAAAGAAAATGTTCAACTGACCAATAACCATATATTTGTCCCTTTTCACAACTTTGCTAAATTTTTTTCTCATTGGCTGAGAAATAAATTGTCAGGTAAAACTTCATGAAATCAATATAAATCTGTAAAATGACAAAATGAATTTGAGGTTGAACCATAGAAGTGTGCTCCATGTCAAAAATCATGGCTTTATACAAAGCTTTTTGTTTCACACAATACCTATTCTATATCTACGGATCCAGCTTAGCCTTATGAGATACATATGTTATGTTCTATTTTCTGAATAACAGGGACAAAAATTTCTATTTTTGTAAGTTTTTTTTTAGTCAAGGTCAAAGCCTTGACCTGCCAATCTAAGCACCAGACATTCAGTGTTGAGAGCACTCTGGACAGAACAGGGTTACACATATGTATTAGGAAATAACCAATATCAAATAAAGCATTCTGATCATCTGTAGGCAAAAGTTTTTTAAAATCACCCAAAAATGTGGATTGGAAAACGTGTGGAAATGTCATAGAAAAAATAAGTATTCTATGTTCAAATTTATGCCCAATGTTGCCTGAGGGCTAACATATACAAACCACCAAATCAGCAAGGCTTGGATGTAGGAAATTTTTTTAAAGCATGTTTGTCTGAAATATATATACTTATTTATTTATACATTTGTTCATTTGCTTATTTTCTGCTCCAATTAGAATGAGTTTTTAACGCTCCAACCCAGAAGCTGTTTTGGAGATAGTGTGTGTTTCCTGGTTGGTAACTTTAAAATATAAATAAATCTGAGTGAGCACAACCATAATGTGAATAAAAATAAAGTTATATTTATTGAAAACATAATTTGTGCAAGGCACTATTGCATTTAAACCTTATAACAACCCCATAAAGTAGTGTAATTATTGGCCAAATTTTTCAGTCTAGAAATATAAGTAACTAAGAGATTGGATAACTTGTCCATGATCATAACTAGTAACTGTTAGAACCAAGATTCAGCTCAGATCTGTTTACCTCGAGTTTACATTACTAGCCATTAGTGCATACAACCTCTCAGAAAAGTTTCTTCTGCTACCCACTACTCTCTTTGGATACTGGGTGCTAAAAAGTTATATATATATATATATATATATATATATATATATATATATATATATATATATATATATAAAGAGGAACAATTATATATATATAAAGGCTAATATGCACTGTGTCCCCTCGTGAGTTGAGCCAGGAGACTAGGAGTTCGATTGCTCATTATGATGTGCGCTGACCATCAGGGAGCGGCACGCAACATGACAGGTGACCAGGAGCGGCAGCAGGGCACTGAGGGAGTGAGGGAAGGAGGATGTGGGGATGCAGGGAATATGATCATTCCTGATCACTGGCCAGGCCTAGGGACCCTACCTATGAAGAAATTTTGTGCACTGGGCCTCTGATTAAAAAATAACGGGGAGTTGGAAACATTAAAAACATGTTTTATTTGCTTCAAATTTTTGGATAAAATCTAATCTTGCATGTATATTTTGAAAGTATGGGTGGTAATGCTGGGTTAAAGGATTAGGCCCCCAAATAAAATGTTTAAGTCAGTTTCCCTTCTTGTCTAGAATGATGGTTGGTCCCTGCTGAGATAAAGGGAAAATGTCAGAAACAGCTGCTGAGTAGGTCCCTGAGGGATTTCCCGTAATCCTAGGAAATAACTGAGATTGTTTGTACAGCTATTTCCAGTTCACAAGCATTTTCACATGCATTATCTCACTCTTATTCCCAGTGAAGTGACATAGTGGTGGTTATTAACCCTTCACCACCATCCTACATAATAAAGAGGTAATATGCAAATTGACCCTCACATCATAGCATCATAAGATGGCTTCCCCCATGTTGTAACAAGATGGCCACCCCCACATCATCACAATATGGCCTCCTCCACATTGTCACAAGATGACCAGCAGGGGAGGGAAGTTGGGGGAAACCAGGCCTGCAGGGGAGGGCAGTTGGGGGTGATTGGACCAGCAGGGGAGTGGTTAGGTGTCAATCAGTCTGGCAAGGAAGTGGTTAGGGGGTTATCAGGATGGCAGGCAGAGTGGTTAGGGGCAATAAGGCAGCCAGGCAGGCAAGTGGTTAAGAGCCAGCAGTCCCAGATTGGAGAGGGTGCAGGTTGAGCTGAGGAACACACACACCCCCATGCATGAATTTCATGCACTGAACTACTAGTTAATTATAAATTGGAAAACTGAGGTACAGAAAATTTTAAGTGACTTGCTCTCTCCCAGATTACACCAAAAGTGACAGAGTAATAATAAACACAAGTCTTGGGACTTCATTTTTAAGTCAAATGAATGTTTTCACTTTACTTTCAGAGAGCTCCAATAGCTAAAGCAGTTTTAAAAACAGCACTTCATTAGCCCATACATAGAGAAAACACACAGAAATGCACCTGGAAGATGCTGTCATGGTGACAAACTTAGCTCCAGATATAAAAGTGAGAGTTTGCAACTAGATCTTCAATAGAAATAATCCCCTGCCCTGGAATTTTAAAACCTTATAGGGTCCCAAATTATCTTGGAGTTACTCAAATTTCTCTCTCTGAAAATTTACAAAAATTTATACAATATGTTGAATAAGAAACAGCACCATATAGGAAAGGAGGATGGAGAAACAAGAAATGAGGTCACTTATTATCAAGATGATGGCATAGGTAAACAAGGTACTCAGCTCATCCCACAACCACAGCAAAATTAAAACTAAACTACAGAACAACCATTAATCAGAACCACCTGAATGGAAATCCTAAAACTATGGAATTAAAGAAGAAGCCATATCTAGACTGCTAGTAAGGGCAGAAACTTGGAACAGGCTGTTCCCACACCCACTTGTGGCAGATAAAAATCAGGAGGGATATCTTGACTTTGGCAGTCTCCCCTGAAGAGCGACAGTCCCAGCCCCATGGAGGGAATTTGAAGCCCAGGGTTCCAGTGCCAGGAAGAGAAGTCTTCATAACTTTTAGCTATAAAAACCTACAGGCATTGAGGCTGAGTTAGGTGGAAGGCAGACGGAGATCCAGAAGTTCCTCTTAAAGGGCCCACTCATGAACTTATTTAGACTCACTCACTCTGAGCTCCACTGCTGGAGCAGAAATTTGAAAGGACCCGAGGACATACGGGGAGTCTGATATCAGGGCAAGAACTGGGGCACAGCTTTCTCCAAGACATGGGTGGTGACAGAGGCCACTGTTCCTTTTCTGAGCTCACCCCCAATAGAACTGGCAGGCTGGTGCCATATATGAGTCTCTACTCAACTGGATCACACTGTTTGCCTATGGTGATTCCCTGAGAACCTGAAACACACAACTAGTGAGCCCACCCATGTAGTTTAAACTTTTCCACACGAATGGCATGTCTTGACTCATGCTTCAGACTTTCCTAAAATATCTAAAATGAGCAGTATCTTGCCTCAGGTAGCACTGTACCTCTTGCTAGGTGGCTTTAGGCCTGACATTAGCAGAAGCTGGACTTGATTCACAGCTTGGCCTTGCCTGGGCACCTTTAAGCTCAGCAAAAATAATAGCCATCTGCAGTTCACTTTGTAGCCCCAAACAGAACCAAGGGGACAGTTGATCATGTTTTGAACCTCCCGGAAGGCTCCAGAGCCAGCACACCTAATGGACATCTTCAAGCCACATCCAAGCATCATTCAATCACCTCCATAAGTAACACACTCAAGGGGTGAACTCAGTGGGTATCAGAGCCCTTCTGAGTAAGTCCTGTTCTGTGAGGTTCATCCTTCACAGTAGGTGGTGGTCACAGCCAGTACTTTCATCTGATAGACCTGAGTATAAATCCCTCCCATTGACATGCCAACACCAATCAAGGTTCAATTACAACAGGAGGATGTACATAGTGCCCAGCTTGGGTGATCGAGGAGGCTGTGCCACTGGACTCCACAGAACACCTATTATATTAGGTCAATCTACCAAGCCCTGGAGATTTAGGAACTCTAACTAATACATAGAAATAAACACAGGGAGGCTGCCAAAATGAGAAGACAAGGAAACATATCCCAAATAAAATAATAAAACAAAACTCCTGAAAAAGAATTAAACAAAATGGAGACAAGCAATCTATCAGATGTAGAGTTCAAAACACTGGTTATAAAGATGATCAATGAATTTAGAAGAAGAGTAGTTGAAGTTACTGAGAACTTCAACAGAGACAGAAAACATAAAGATGGAACTAGGAAACATGAAATGGAACCAGTCAGAAGTAAAGAATATATTACATGAAATGAAGGTTATATTACTGAGAGTGAACAGTGACATAGATGAAGCAGAGGATAAAATCAGAGATTATGAAGATAATCTTAGCCCTTTCCAAACACAGCCATCCCCAGAAAAGGGAGTTTCAGGCTGTGGATTGTTTATAGTTCCAAACAGAGTATGCAGGGCAAGTCATAAACAAAGTCTGACTCTGTCCTGCACTAGAGATTGGGAGTTTTATTATTTTATTTGGGATGTGTTTCCTTGTCTCCTCATTTTGGAAGCCTCCCTGTGTTTATTTCTTTGTATAAGTTATAGCTTCTAATATCCCAAGCTTGGTGGATTGGCCTAATATAATAAGTGTTCTGTGGGGTCCATATCTACCTAATACATAGACACAAACCCAAACATACAGCCAAAATAGAGAAATAAAAAACAAGCCTCAGATATAAGAACAAGAGAATTCTACATAAGAAGAGCTAAATGAAATGGATATAAGAAATTTATCAGATAGAGAGTTTAGAATAATGATGGAAAGGATGCTCAACAGCATGAGAAAAGATATCATCATATCTAATAAAAGAGTAATATGCTAATTGACCATACCTTTGCTACACCCACAGCCAATCAGGAGTGATATGCAAATTAACCCAGCAAAGATGGTGATATATTTACATATGCAGGGAGGCAGCGCTCTATGCCTCTGAGGGGATGAAAGGGACATGAGCTGGTGGCAGTTGGCAGCGCTCTAAGCCTCCGGCAGGGCCCAAGCTACCTATCACCTCAGGAAGAGGCCAGGCCAAGCAGAGACCCTCCATGGCGATCATGGGGCTGGATGAACAGGACAGGCAGAGCCCAGATTCCCGTTTGCATACACAATCATGGAGCAAACTGGACAGGCAGAACCCAGACCCACCATCGGGATCATGGTGGAACTGGACAAACCGAGCTGAGACCTGCAATCGTGATCACGGAGTGAACTGGACAGGCTCCAAGACCCACCATCGCGGTCACGGGGGAACTGGACAGGCAGAGCCCAGACCCACCATTACAATCATGGGGTGGGGCGAACTGGATAGGCAGAGCCCAGACCCGCCATCACGATTCTGGGGGAAATGGACAGGCAGAGCCCAGACCAGTGATGGTGATCACGGAGGAACTGGACAGACAGAGCTGAGACCTGCAATCACAAGGGATTGTAATCACAAGGAACTGGACAGGCAGAGCCCAGACCCACCATCGCGATCACGGGGTGGGGTGTACTGGACAGGAAGAGCCCAGCCGCGATCATGATCATGATCATGATCATGGAGCGAACTGGACAGGCAGAGCCTGAGACCAACGATGGTGATCACAGAGTTAACGTGACAGGCAGAGTGTAGAACAATGATGGCAATCACAGGGGAACTGGAGAGGTAGAGCCAAGACTGCCATTGTGATCATGGAGCCAACTGGACAAACAGAGCCCAGACCCGCAATCACCGGGGAACAGGAGAGGCAGCCCCGCAATTCCAGACAAAGAATCCACTTTACTGACCAACCTGTGCCTAGGACCTCTTTGGGTGCATGGTATGGAGTCCAGAGCCTCTAGTTTGCAGCCATGGGAAGTCTCCCTCGCCCCAGAGTTAGGAGCACCAGCCCAGGTCTACCCAGTGGCCTGGTCCTGATTGCCGGGGTGAGTACCTGCAGGCTGGGATTTGATCCTCAAGCATTAGCAGTAGGAGACTAGTGCCTTTGTTATTCCTGTGTGTCTGTATTTTAATTGGACAAATGCCCTGTGGTCCCTGTGGTCAGCTTAGCAAAATCTTTAAGGAGGATAATTCTGTCTGGGTTTCCTCAAATTCCCTCAACCCCTACTCACCCCTCTGTAAAGGCACAGAACCAGTGAGGCCCTTAAATAGAAATCAGAGGTCTCCAGAAAGGGTGGGCCTCTCTCATCACAAGTCATTTGGACTAGGTGGCCTTTGAGTATTTATCTAGGCACTATAACAGAGAATCACAAGCTCAAGTGATGATCTCTGCCCTTAAAATCTTATTAGTGAGTGGATGATAAAAGCACAGTAATAACATCAGAATGTAAGGCAATAATACAGAAAGGAAAAAAAAACAATACAGAAAGGAACAGAGGAAATTTCTAGGATGATTTTCCAATAATCAATACAAAAAGCATTTACTATGAATTAAATTTAAAAAATATGTGTGGAAGTAGCTGCTTCATGAGTTTGGCATCCCTTTCCATTTTAAAGGAAGCTGAGTTCTACGTGAATTGTGTACCATGCTATGATATCTGAGGCACAGGACAAGGGAGGCCCTAAGTATACTATGCTTTGATATTTGAGTCATTCTTCATTGTCCAATGTGATTTATTCCTGTATGCTTCAGTTTTTTAATAGTTACATTACTAGAATAGTACATCTTGCTATAAAATATTACTAGAAGATCAAATGATCAGGTGAATTTTATTGTTATTTTATATAAATGAACACAATCTCTGGTATGCTAAAGTAATAGGTATTATAGAAATATTTAGATAGAGAGACCTACAAGTGAAGCTTACTATCACAACCCAAATTTATTGCTTTAAAAAAAAGCAGTGGAGGAGGAACCAAGATGGCAGCATAGGTAAACATCCATTCTGCTGCCCCATACAACAATTTCAAAACTACAACTAAGGGACAGAACGGACAGTATCCAGAACCACCAGAAATCTGGCTGAGTGGACATTCCACAAATAAAAGGAAAGATAGAATGACACTGTGACTCAGAGGAGCTGTGGAGGACAGAATTGCGGATACGTGCGGAGTCAGAGGTTCGGAGCTGTACGCGAGCAGAAAGGGCAGGCGGCTGCAAACCCAGCTGGTTTTCTTGAACTGGGAGGGAGACAAAGGTGTCCCACTGCACAGAGCCCTGGTTCCAGGTGAGTTTCAGGGAACCCAGACTCATACGGGGTGAAACTGGACAGTAAGGAGGAAGCACACTGAAACTCGGCCACTGCAGAGGTATGCGAACTCTCAGAGAGGGCTCGTGGCTGGCTCTATCGTTCAGGAGGGGAAAAACCACCAGACTGCTTTGTTTTCCCATTCTGGGTGAGTCTTTCGGTGTCCAGATTCATTTGGGGAGAAGCTGGACTGTCCAGCAGCAGGCAGAGCTCCGGGCAGCTTTCTCTCAGAGGTGTGTACAGCCATTGCTGCAAGTCACGGAGACCCAGGAGCAGTATAAGGCAGGGCTGACTGGAAACCCAGGTTGCCTGCTCAGCCTGGAGACTTTGCCCCATCCAGGCTGAGCACAGATGTTCTCCCAGCATAAACACAGCTGATTCTCACAGCCAATTGGCCTGGAGGTCAACCACTCCCAGTAATACAAACAACAATCTAGGCTTAACTACATCAAGGTAGTGCTGCCCATAAAGGGGTGCACCAATAGTATCCACCTCAGGTACTAGGGAGGCTGAGCCACTGTTCCCTAAAAGACACCTACCACACAAACCTACTGAACCAACTCAGGAAAGCAGCCAAAATGTGAAGACAAGGTAACAGATCACACGTGAAAGAAATGGAGGAGAAAAAAATGACTGAACATAGAGTTCAAAACCATGGTTATGAGGTTTTTTAAAAGGCTCCTAGAAAAGTCCGATAAACTTAATGAGACTCTTGAGGATATGAATGAGACTTTGGAGGATATGAAAAAGGACCAACTAGAAATTAAGCATACACTGACTGAAATAAAAAAATATTATACAGAGACCTAAAAGCAAACTAGAGGACTGCAAGAATCAAGTCAAAGATTTGAAATACAAAGAAGCAAAAATCACTCAGCTGGAAAAGCAAAAAGCAAAAAGAATCCAAAAAATTGAAGATAGTGTAAAGAGCCTCTGGGACAACCTCAAGCATACCAACATACCAATTATAGGGGTGCCAGGAAAAGAAAGAGAGCAAGATAATGAAAACCTATTTGAAGAAATAGTGACCAAAAACTTCCCCCACCTGGTGAAAGAAATAGACTTACAAGTCCAGGAAGTGCAGAGAACCCCAAACAAAAGGAATCCAAAGAGGAACACACCAAGACACATCATAATTAAAATGCCAGGAGCAAAAGATAAAGAGAGAATATTAAAATCAACAAGAGAAAAACAGTTAGTTACCTACAAGAAAGCAGCCATATGATTGTCAGCTGATTTCTCATAAGAAACTATGCAGGTCAGACGGAAATGGCAAGAAATATTCCAAGTGATGAATAACAAGAACCTGCAACCAAGATTACTCTACCCAGCAAAGCTATCATTCAGACTTGAAAGTCAGATAAAGTGCTTCGCAGATAAGAAAAAGCTAAAGGAATTCATCAACACCAAACCAGTATTATATGAAATGCTGAAAGACATTCTTTAAGAAGAGGAAGAGAAGAAAAAGGAAAAGATAAAAATTATGAACAAATACACATCTATCAACAAGTGAATCTAAAAATCAAGTGAATTAAAAATCTGATGAACAGAATAAACTGGTTAATATAATAGAATCAGGGGCATAGAAAGGGAGTGGACTAACAATTCTTAGGGGGAAAGGGGTGAAGGGTGTGGGAAGAAACTGGACAAAAAGCGTACACCTATGGATGAGGACAGTGTGCAGGAGGTAAAGGTAGAGGTTGAGATGGATACGGGGGGAGGGAGGTATGGGGAGGAGAGAAAGAGCAACATTGTAATAATCTGAACAATAAAGATTTATTAAAATTTTAAAAGCAGCAAGCCAACTAGAAACTGAACCAAATATAAGCCCTTGAAGGGAAAATGTGAATTGGATAAGCTTTGCTATTACAAGAACAAGAAGAAAAAAAATTCAGATGCAAGAATGAAAACCACATTGCATCCACTCTAAGCAGCTGTTAAAGAAAAAGAATGGTGTACTATGACAATAGTTAATACAGATTGTAAAGACATTTGTTCAAAGAGGATTTCCTAGAGTAGGTGATATTTCAGTTAATTTTTTTAATGTGAAGAGGTTAGCTCAATAAGAAAAAAGGTGTAGGGGTCTCAAATTGAAGAGGGTACAGGCTGAGGGAACATCCTCTCCCTCCGTGCACAAATTTCATGCACCAGGCCTCTAGTAGTAATTACAAAAAAAAGACCAGTCAGAAATAAAGAATGATAATATCACTAATAAATAACATATTGAAAGGAATACACAGCAGATTAAGAGAAATTGAGGACTGGACTCAATGAATTAGAAAACAGGATAGAAAAAAATCACTCAATTGGAGAACAAAAAAAACAAGTAAAAATCAGAACAGTATAAGGGAGCTATGGAACAACATGAAATGTAACAATATATGCATCACAAGAATTCCATAAGAGAAATAAATTGAGAAAGGGATAGAGAACATGTGAATAAACAATGGCAGAAAACCTGCTCTAACCTGGTGAAGCAAAAGTCACACAAGTTCAGGAGGCACAGAGTGTCCCAAGCAAGAAGAACACAAACAGGCCCATTCCTAGACACATCATAATTAAAGATTAAAGAAAAAGATAGAATATTCAAGGAAGCAAGAGAAAAATAAATTTGCTACCTACAAAGGAGCTCCCACAAGACAGTCAGCTGATTTATCAGAAACTCTGCAAAACAAAAGGGAATGGCATGAGGTATTCAAAGTAATGAAAAGCGAGGTTCTGAAACAAAGACTACTATATCCAACAAGCCAACCATGCAAAATAAATGGTGAAATAAAGAGCTTCCCATACAAAAAGAGGCTAGAGTTCATCAGTACAAAACCAGTGCTGCAAGATATGCTAAAGGGATGCTATAATGAGAAAAATAACTAGAGAGAGAAACGTAGGCATAAAGAATTAAAATGATGATAAGGGTTTAATCTCCAACATTTACAGGGAACTCATGCAGCTTAACAAAAAGAAGATAAACAACCCAATTTAAAAAATGGACAACTGATCTAAATAGACACTTTTTGAAAGAAGACAAAAGGAAGGCCAGCAGACATATGAAAACCTGCTCAAAGTCACAAATCATCAGAGAGATGCAAATCAAAACAACAATGTGGTACCATCTCACACCTGTCAGAATGGCTATTATCAACAAATCAACAAATGACAAGTGCTGGTGAGAATGCAGAGATAAAGGAACCCTTGTGCACTGCTGGTGGGAATGCAGATTGGTGCAGCCATTGTGGAGAACAGTATGGAGTTTCCTCAAAAAACTAAAAATGGGGGCGGGGGGAGCCAAGATGGCGGCATAGGTGAGCACCTATTGTGCTGCCCCATGCAATAATTCCAAAACTACAACATAACAACAAAACAAACATCATCCAGAATCACCAGAAAGCTGGATGAGTGAAAATTCCACAAAAAAAGTAAAGGTGGGACACTGAGACTCAGAAGGGCGGCAAAGCGTAGCCTTGAATATATGCCCAGAAAGAGGTTCGAAGCCGTGGGGCGCACGTGGGCTGTAGGGCTGACAGCAGCAATCCTGGCTGGATTTCTCCAATGGGGAAGGCAGAGATGTCCCACTGCACAGATTCCCCAGTGCCAACCAAGGTCCAAGGTCCGGGGTACGCATGCTAAAAGCTGGGTGTGGCAGAGATCTCCTAGTTTGAGGATAGTGTGCGTAGCTTGGAACAGCAGTTTGTGTGTAAAGTGCAAGACAGTACAGAGAGGATGCGTGACTTGTTCCTCATTCGGGACACCACTGGACTGCTTTGTTTTACAACCCTGGGCAAGACTTTGAGTGTGCAGACTCATTTGGGGAGAGGCAGAGTTGTCTGGCAATGGGTGGAGACCAGTGGCAGCTTTCTCTTGGAGGTGCACAGCCATTACCACCCAACACAGAGACCCACACACTGCATAGGGCATAGCTGACACTGCGTGCTCAACCTGGAGACTCCGCCCATCCAACCTGAACACAGCTCACCATCACAACCAATTGGCCTGGAGGTCAAACCCTCCTAGTGCTAACAACAATTAGCTGGGCTTAACTCCAACAATACTGTACAACCCATAAAGGATTGCAGTAAGAGTATCCACCTCAGGTAACTGGGGAGGCTGAGCCACTGTCCCTTAGAGGACATCTAACACACAAAGCTAATCGACGAAATCAGGAAAGCAGCCACAATGAAGAGAAATGGAAAGAAATCAGATGTGAAAGAAATGGAGGAAAAAAGACGACTAGACACAGAGTTCAAAATCACAGTAATTAGGATTTTCAAGAGGCTCCTAGAAAAGGCCAATGAACTTAATGAGAACTACGAGGAAATGAATGAGACCTACAAGGAAATGAAGAAGACCTATGAGGATATGAAGGAGACCCTCAAGGATATGAAAAAGGACCAACTAGAAATCAAGCATACACTGACTGAAATAAAAAATATTACACAAAGTCCTAAAAGCAGTCCAGAGGGCCACAAGAACCAAGTCAAAGATTTGAAATACAAAGAAGCAAAATCCACTGAGCCAGATAAGCAAGAAGCCAAAAGAATCCAAATAATTGAAGATAGTGTAAGAGGCCTCTGGGACAACCTCAAGCATACCAACATCCGAATTATAGGGGTGCCAGAAAAAGAGAGAGAGCAAGATAATGAAAACCTACTTGAAGAAATAGTGACTGAAAACTTCTCCCACCTGGTGAAAGAAATTGATTTAAAGCCCAAGAAGTGCACAGAACCCCAAAATATAGGAATCTAAAGAGGACCACACCAAGACACATCATAATTAAAATGTCAAGAGTAAAAGATAAAGAGAGAATGTTAAATCAGCAAGAGAAAAACAGTTAGTTACCTATAAGGGAGCACCCATATGATTGTCAGCAGATTTCTCAACAGGAACAACGCAGGCCAGACGGGAGTGGCAGGAAATATTCGAAGTGATGAATAGCAAGAATCTACAACCAAGATTACTCTATCCAGCAAAGCTATCATTCAGAATTGAAGGTCAGATAAAGTGCTTCACAGATAAGAAAACGCTAAAGGAGTTCATCACCACCAAACCAATATTATATGAAATGCTGAAAGATATTCTTTAAGAAGAGGAAGAAGAAAAAGATAAAAGTGCAAACTAGGAAGAACAAATACACATCTATCAACAAATGAATCTAAAAATCAAGTGAATTAATAAGCTGATGAACAGGATAAACTGGTGAATGTAACAGAATCACGGACATAGAGAGGGAATGGACTGACAACTCTTGGGGAGGAAGGGGGTGTGTGAAATGCAGCAAGAGACTGGACAAAAATCATGCAACTATGGGAGAGGACAGTGGAGGGGGTTGAGGTCGGAGGGTGGGATGGGTACCAGGTGGAGGGGAACTATAGGGAGAAAAAAGGGAACAATGTAATTAATAAACTGAACAATAAAGATTAAAAAAAAGAAGAGGAAGAAGAAAAAGATAAAAATATAAATTATGCACAACAAATACACATCTATCAACAAATGAATCTAAAAATCAAGTGAATTAATAATCTGATGAACAGGATAAACTGGTGAATATAACAGAATCATAGACATAGAGAGGGAATGAACTGACAACTCTTGGGGAGAAAAGGGGGTAGGACGTGCACCAAGAGACTGGACAAAAATCTTGCAACAGTGGGAGAGGACAGTGGGGGGAGGGGAGGGAGAAGGGTGGGATGGGTATAAGGTGGAGGGGAGCTATAGGGGGATAGAAAACGGGGAATAATGTAATTAATAAACTGAACAATAGAGATTAAAAAAAAACTAAAAATGGAACTCCCATTTGACCCAGTGATCCCAAGAAACTAGAAACACCAATTAGAATACATATATGCACCCCTATGTTCATAGTAGCACAATTCACCATAGCTAAGATTTGGAAACAGCCTAAGGGCCCATTAGCAGATGAGTGGATTAAAAATATGTGGTACATCTACACAGTGGAATACTACATTGCAGTAAAAAAGGAGTTCTTACCATTTGCAATAACATGGATGGAGATGGAGACCATTATGCTAAGTGAAGTAAGCCCAGCAGAGAAAGATAAATATCACATTATCTCATTCATTTGTGGACTATAATAAACAAAATAAACTGATGAACAAAAATAGATCTAGAGCCAGAGAAACATCAATCAGAACATCAAACCTCAGGGAAGGTAGGGGATGATGGAGGTAACAGGGAGAGATCAACCAAAGGACTTGTATGTATGCACATAAGCCTAATCAATGGACACAGACAACAGGGGATGGGGCCATGAATGGGAGGTGGGGGGAATGGGGGAATAATGACACATATGTAATGCCTTAATAAATAAAGAAATAAAAAATAATTAAAATGGCCATGAATAAGTACTTATCAATAATTAAATGTAAATGGATTGAATGATGCAATCAAAAGACATAGGGTTAACTGAATGGATACAAAACATGACCCAATTAAATGAGATTTAATAAATGAATTCAGCCTAGTTGTCTTACCTCTGTGGTTGAGCTATGAACCAGGAGGTCCCAATTTGAGTCCCAGTCAGGGCACATGCCCACCTTGTGAGCTTGATTCCCAGTATGTGGCATGCAGGATTATCATCATTGTTGTTTCTATCCCTCTACCACTCTCCCTTCTTATCTGAAATCAATAAAAAATAGATTTCTAAAAAATAAATTTGATAAAGTAACAGGATACAAAATGAAAACCCAGAAATCAATGGCATTTTTTTTGCTATCTTTTTATTTTTTTATTTTTTATTGATTTTTTGCAGTATAATAGTAGTACATGTTTTCCTTTCCCCCTCCCCCTTATCCTCCCCCCAGCCTCCCCTACCCCCCAGCACATATCCCCACCTTCCCCCCGTCCCCGCCCCAGTGTCTTTCATTCATTGGTTATCAACTGAAGGACTTGTATGCATGCATATGAACATAATCAATGGCATTTTTAACACCAATAATTAAATCTCAGAAAGAGAAACTACTCAAAGAATGCTATTTACCACAGGGGGTGGAATAAGGTATTTAGGAATAAACTTAACCAAGGAGGTAAAAGAATTGTACTAAAAAAAAACTACAGGACTTGTGGTCCTTCTGCTAATGCAAACAACAAAACGGGCACATTAGGCACCCCGGACGGAGGCTATCATTCCTGTAACTGTTGGCCAAAGCTACAGAAGAAGCGAGACTGTCAAAGCCGAGAGCAGCGACATTGGTAACGGCTTCCCCTGCCTGCTGGAGCGGCAGAAGTGAAGCGACTGAGGACTGGAAGGATGGTGCAGTCCTGTTCCGCCTACGGCTGCAAGAACCGATATCATAAAGATAAGCCTGTTTCTTTTCACAAGTTTCCTCTTACTCGACCCAATCTTTGTAAAGAATGGGAGGCCGCCATCAGAAGAAAAAACTTTAAACCCACCAAATATAGCAGTATTTGTTCGGAACACTTTACTCCAGATTGTTTTAAGAGGGAGTGCAACAACAAGTTACTGAAAGAGAATGCTGTACCCACAATATTTCTTTGTACTGAACCACATGACAATAAAGAAGATCTGGAGCCACAAGAACAGCCTTCCCCGCCTCCTTTAAAACCTCCCATTTCCCAGGTTGATGCTGCTATTGGATTACTAATGCCTCCTCTTCAGACCCCTGATAATCTCTCAGTTTTCTGTGATCACAACTATACTGTGGAGGATACAATGCACCAGAGAAAAAGGATTCAAGAGCTAGAACTGCAAGTCGAAAAACTCAGAAAGAAGCTCAAGACTGCACAGCAACGATGCAGAAGACAAGAACGACAGCTTGAAAAATTAAAGGAGGCCATGCACTTCCAGAAAGAGAAAGACGTACCAGAGAGAGAGAGAGGAAGAGAGAGTGATAGAGAGATAGAAACATCGATGAGAGAGAATCAGTTGGCTGCCTCCTGCACGCTTCAAGCTCACAGCCCTGGCATGTGCCCTGACGGGGAATCGAACCATGACCTGGGTTCATGGGTCAATGCTCAACCACTGTACCACACTGGCCGGGCCATAATATGACATACATCCATGCTTGGAGAGAACTGAGCAAGAAACATGTATACCAACTGTTTGCATATAAATAACATGTCATAGTTTAGCATAGGGATTTTGAGGTACAGGTGCTTATTTCTGAATTTGAGATATAATATTTGTTGAATGTTTTAAAAATTCATTTTGTCTATTATTTATAACATTGCCAAGAAAAGGATAACGTTTAGGCTAAAGTAGGTCCTGTTCAAACATAGTGAAACTCATTCCAAAACAGGGACAAGATCTCAGTCTGAAACAGTGGGAGAGGGCTTGTGAACTGCAGCATATGCTGAAAGGTAACATTTAACATATAGCAATGCCCTAAAATAGCCACCTGTGCGACATAATCTAGCTATAATTAATGGTGAGAAGAAATACTTGTTTCTTAATAGAACTGCTAGGAAAACTAGAATTTTAGAATTGAAGGGACTTAGAAATCATTGAACACTAGCCCAACCTTTAAACCCTGAAGAAATTTCCTTGTAAAATATTGCTGACAGTGGTCATCTGTTCTTTCTTTGCCGTTTACATTTCATCAGTTCTGCTTAGATTCTTTAAATTGGATTTTGGGATTAGGATAGAATTAGTTGCCACTATTTGTACTTGTTTATAATACAACTATAAACTTCACTTTGAACTGCTGCATATTTGAACTGTCAAATTCTAAATTACAGAAGTTTTGAAAATTTGTAAAATAATTTAAATGTTTACTAATTGTTATACCTGTTAAGTGTGCTAAAAATATTTCTGCCGTTGAATTAAAAAAACAGTGGTGTCTTAAAATTACTAGCACAACTTTTTACTTGGAAATCCAAGTACATGAAATTATTTTCCCTTTATAATTTGTGTAATCCTTTTCTTAGCAGTATAATAATAATGATGAAGGCAAATAAAAGTTTCACTTAAAAAAAAAGAAAAGGAAAAAAAAGAAGAAAAACCACAAAACTACAGGACATTAAAAGCCACAGTTCTCAAAACTGTCTGGTAGTGGCACAAGAACAGATATATAAACCAATGGAACAGAACAGAGAACCCAGAAACAGATTCAAGCCATTATGCTCAATTAATATTTGAGAAAGGATGCAAAAGCATACAATGGGGTCAAGAGAGTCTCTTGAATAAATGGTGCTGGGAAATTTGGTCAGATACATGCAAAAAATGAAACTAGATCAACAACTTGCACCATACACAAAACAAACTCAAAATGGTTAAAGGACTTAAATGTAAGACAGGAAACCATAAAACTCTTATAAGACTCCATAGGCAGCAAAATATAATACATATTTGAAACAATATCTTTACTGATAAACTTCCTAGGGCAAAGGAAATTAAAGAAAAAATAAAAAATGTGACTACATCAAAATAAAAAGCAAAGCAAAAGAAATCAACAAAACAACAAGAAAGCCCACTGCATTGGAGAACATATTTGCCAATGGTATTTCAGATAAGGGTTTAATCTCCAAAATTTATTAGGGAACTTATACAACTTAACAAAAGGAAGATAAACAATCCACTCAAGAAATGGGCAAAGGACACTTTCTGAAATAGTACATACAGAAGGCTAAGAGATATATGAAAACATGCTCAAAGTAACTAATCATCTGAGAGATGCAAATCAAAACAACAATGAGGTACCCTCTAACACCTGTCAGAATAACTATCATTAACAAATCAGCAAACAGTAAGTGCTGGCAATGATGTGGAGGAAAAGGAACCCTCATGCACTACTAGTGGAAATGCAGACTGGTGCAGCCACTGTGAAAAAGAGTATGGAGTTTCCTCAAAAAAGTTAAAAATGGAACTCCATTTGATGTAGTAATCCTACTTCTAGGATTATATACCAAGAAACCAGAAATACCAATCAGAAAAGATATATGCACCCCTATAGCCATAGCACCACAATTTACAAAAGCTAAAATTTGGAAACAGCCTAAGTGCCCATCAGCAGATGTGTGGATGAGAAAACTACCATACACCTACACAATGGAAATCTACGCTGCTATAAAAAAGGAAGGAACTTTTACTATTTGCAGCAGCATATGCTAAGCAAACTAAGTTAGTTGTAGAAAGATAAATATCATATGATCTCACTCATTTGTGGAATATAATGATCAACATAGCTGATAAAAAAAATAGGTCCAGAGACAAGGGGTGGGGAGGGTTGTGACCAACCAAAGGACTTTTATGCATGCATATTAGCATAACCAATGGACACATACACTGGGGCAGTGGTGGCTTGCCCTCAGGGGTGGGAGTGGCTGGGAGGAGGGGGTCAATTGAGGGAAAAGGAGACATATGTAATACTTTAAACAATTTTAAAAAACTATAGGACATTGGATAAAGAAATAGAGGAAGATATAAGTACCGTGAGTGAAAGAATAGATTGGTTGAACTAACATCATTAAAATGTCCAAAATATCCAAAGCAATCACTAAATTCAATGCAATACCTATTAAAATATGAATGGCATATTTCAGAAATCTAGAAAAAATACTCCAAAAATTTATATGGAACCAAAAAGTATCCCAAATTGTTGCAGCAATCTTGAGAAACATGAACTAAGTTGGAGGGATCACAATATCAGATATCAAGTTGTATACAAAGCCTGTAATCAAAACAGCCTTGTACTGGTATAAGAACAGGCATATAGATCAATGCAATAAAAGAGAAGCCCCAGATAGCAACCCAAGCCATTGTTCTCAATTAATATTTAACAAAGGAGGTAAGAGCATACAATGGAGTCAAGATGGTCTTTTCAATAAATGATGGGGGAAATTGTACAGGTGCATGCAAAAAAATGAAACTAGAGCACCAACTTACACCATGCACAAAAATAAACTCAAAATGGATAAAAGACTTAAATATAAGTCATGAAACCATAAAAATTCTTAAAGAAAACTTAGGCAGCAAAATATCAGACATTACACATAGTAAAATTTTTACTGATACAACGCCTAAGGCAAGTGAAACAAGGAAAAAATTTTTAAAAAATGAGACTACATCAAAATAAAAAGCTTCTGCACAGCAAAAGAAACCATAACCAGGTGAAAAGGGAGCCCATTATATGGGAGAACATATTTGACAAAAGGAAGACAAACAATGCAATTTAAAAAATGGTCAAAGGCCTTGACCAGTTTGGCTCAGCCTGTGGACTGAGGGGGTCCAAGGTTCAATTCCAGTCAGGGCCATGTGCCTTGGTTGTAGGCACATGCCCAGTGGTGGGTGTGCACGAGGCAGCTGATTGATTTTTCTCTCTCATCTGTGTTTCTATCTCTCTGTCCCTCTCCTTTCTCTTTAAAAAAATCAATAAAATATTTTTTAAAAGGTCAAAGGACCTAAATATCCACTTACCTAGTATACTGCTGGTGGGAATGCAGACTGGTATAGCCATTATGGAGTTTCTTTAAAAAATAAGAATGGTACTGCCATTTCAGCCAGTGATTTCACTTGTATGAACATATCCTACAAAACCAGAAACCCAATTAAAAATAATGTTTGCACTCCTATGTTAATAGTAGCACAATTTACAACAGTTCAGATCTGGAAACAGCCCAACTGCACATCAGTAGATGAGTGGATAAAAAGCTGTGGTACATTTATACCATGGAACTAGAGGCCCAGTACACAAAATTTGTTCATTCAGGTGGGGGAGGTGTCCCTCGGCCCAGCCTGCATCCTCTTGCAGTCCAGAAGCCTTCGGGGTATGTCTGACAGTCGGACATCCTTAACGCTGTGCTCACCAGCCATGAGTCTGGCTTCCGACTGAGTAGTGTTCCTCCTGTCAGAGTGCACTGACCAACAGGGGGCACCTCCTGCATTGAGCATCTGCCCCCTGGTGGTCAGTGTGCATCATAGCGATTAGTCATTCTGTGGTTCAGTCAATTTGCATATTAGCCTTTTATTATTTCAGACTAGAGGCCCAGGGCACGAAATTTGTGCACTGGGAGAGAGGGGGGAGTCCCTCAGCCCAGTCTGCACCATCTCCAATCTGGGACCCCTCTCACAATCTGGGACTGCTGGCTCCCAACAGCTTGCCTTCCTGCCAGTCTGATCACCCCTTAACCACTCACCTGCCAGCCTGATCAATGCTTAACTGCTCCCCTGCCAGCCCAATGGTTCTCAACTGCCCTTCCTTGCAGTCTTGGTCCCCCACAACTGCCCTCCCCTGCCAACCCGATTGCTCCTAACTGACATCCCCTCTAGGTCACCCCAACTGCCTTCCCCTGCAGCCTGTTGCCCCAACTGCCCTCCCTTGCAGGCCTGGTCCCACCCAACTGCCCTCCCCTGCAGGCAACTCCCCTCCCCTGCCAACCTGGTACCCCCACTCCCAACTGCCTTCCCCTGCTGACCTGGTTGCATCTAACTGCCTTCCCCTGCAGGCCCAGTCGCCCCCAACTGCCCTCTTCTGCTCAGCAGATCACCCACAACTACACTCCCCTGCAAGCCATTTTGTGGTGGCCATCTTTGACCACATGGGGGTGGTCATCTTGTGCAAATATAATTTGAGGGTCAATTTGCATATCACCTCTTTATTATGTAGGATGTTAAAGGTTCTTCTTTAAGAATAAGAAGGAAAATAGCATCAAATATATGAACAACAAAATGGCAACTAATACATATCCATCAACAATTGAATATTAAAAAACCAAAATCAATAAACAGAACAGAAACAGACTCATAGATACAAAAAACATTTTGATGATTGCCTGATAGGGAGGGGTTGGGGGACTAGGCAAAAAAGGTAAAGAGATTTAGAAGTACAAATTAGTAGTTATAGTATAGTCATGGGGATGTAAAGTACAGCATAGGGAATATACTCAATAATATTCTAATAATCATGTGTGGTGTCAGATGGGTGCAAAATTTATCAGGATGATCATTTTGTAAGTTATGCCATGCCTACTCACTGGGATGGACAGCCTGAAACTAACATAGTAATGTATGTCAACTATAATTGTAAGTAAAAATGTTTTAAAAGGAATGAAATAATTTTATCTGTTATTTACCTTACTAGAGGCCCAGTGCACAAAATTCATGCACAGGGGGTGGGGGGTGTACCTCAGCCCAGTCTGCACCCTCTCCAATCTGGGACCCCTCGAGGCATGTCTGACTGCCTGTTTAGGCCTGATTCTGCTGGCAGTCGGACATCCTTCTCACAATCCAGGACTGCTGACTCCAAACTGCTCACCTGCCTTCCTCCCTGATTGCCCCTAACCGCTTCTGCCTGCCAGCCTGATCAACCCTAACCACTACCTTGCCAACCTAATTGACGTCTAACTGCTCCCCTGCCAACCTGTTTTCCCCCAACTTCCCTCCTCTGTCAGCCTGGTCACCCCTAACTGCCCTCCCCTGCTGGCCTGATCACCCACAATTGCCCTCCCTGGCAGGCCTGGAACCTCCCAACAGCCCTCTCTTGCTGGCCATCTTGTGGTGGCCATCTTGTGTCCACAAGAGGGCAGCCATCTTTGACCACATGGGGGCAGCCATATTGTGTGTTGGAATGATGGTCAATCTGCATATTACTCTTTTATTAGATAGGATAGAGGCCTGGTGTATGGGTGGGGGCCAACTGGTTTGCCCTGAAGGGTGTCCCAGGTCAGGCTGGAAGTTGCCTTGGGGCATGGGACGACCTGGGTGAGGGGCCTGTGGTGGAATGCAGGCTGGACACGCTCCCCAGTGACCCAAGTGGGGGGCCCTGGGATCTGGGATTAATTTATATTCTACACTTGAAACTTTGTAGCCTTTAACAGAGCCAAGCCTTCTGCTCGCTCCGTGGTGACAGCCATTTCTCTTTGGGTTTATTTAAATTCTACAATTGAAACTTTGCAGCCTAGAGTGGAGGCCTAGGTGCTAGGGCTGCAGAAGCTTGGCTTCCTCCATCGCCAGGGCAACCCTAGCCTCTTCTCTCTCCAGCTCTATGGCTGCCACCATTTCTGTTGGGATATATCTTCTATAATTGAAACTTTATAGCATTGAGTGGAGGCCTAGGCCATCAAGGGCAGACAGAAAGCTCGGCTTCCTCCATTGCTAGGGAAACTCAAGCATCCCCCCTGCTCTCAGTGGCCACAGCCATCTTGGTTGTGGTTTATTTACTCCTGATTGGCTGGTAGGCATGGCTTATGGGCATGGCTTGTGGGTGCATGGGAGGTATGGTCAATTTGCATATTACTCTTTTATTAGATAGGATAGTATTGTGAAATAGGAAGAGCTGATATTACTATCATTTTTTCCCTAATAAGTACAATAATAGTTCTCATCCATAGTGGATGACCTCTCCTATAAGAGTCCTTGGGTCACTTCTTCTTAGTGGTTCTCAAATTATGGATATCTAATAGAGAGCTCTCATTGTGATACACACTTAAAGTTATTTCAGGCTTATGTTAGCAAATTTAGAATAGCAAAACTTTGAGGAGCTGTGGATTTCTTAGGAAACCTAAAATAAATCTTAATAGACTAGTCTCCAGTTATAGAAACATTTTCACCAGGAATTTATAACATAGTAGTTTCTCAGAAAATTTTCTTTTATGTTCTTTGGAAAAACAGAGAGTTGGCACACTTTTAAATAATTTTAGATAGTCCATTCAAATAAGGAAAGCTCTGGTTTTCAGTAAAAGTATTTGCCTAATTCCTCTATTGCTGATCCTCTCTTGGAGCAAATGCTGAGGTGAGGACAAGTTCAAACTGCCCAGTTCATAGGTTTATAAGCTATTAGCAGATTCCCTGACCATATGAAGCCAACAGACACTCTCTCACCTCAGTTGCCAAAATGGCACCAATCCTATTTCCTGACCCACACCCATCTCCAGCTGTGCTGAATACCAAACATTAATTAGGAAGAGATAAGGCTGAAATTTATCATCGTTAACATCTTGCATCTTATAATTTTTTTTTTTGCACTGCAACTCTCTATATATTTTCTTTTTGGTTCTGTCAGGGGAGAAAGACAAAAACTGTACAATTCCATGCAAAGGAACTCCCTCATCCATGTTAACTAGATGCCCTCCTGAAATTTCAAAGCCCTCACATAAAGTCACACAGACTCAATGTACTTCAGTTATTCCTATAGACCCACACTGAATTAGAAATTAATACAAAGAGGGTGAATATAAATCTACTATTCTTCATTGGGAGGGAGCCATAAACCTGGGTTCTTTTTCTAACTTTGGCACTTAATTATATTACCCTGTACTAGTTATACTCGCTAACTCAAACACAGTATTAATTTTTAAATCTATTCTAAATTTGAGAGGTTCAATGCAATAGCCACTATCCATATTTTATTTACTATTGAGCATCTGAAATGTGGCTAGTGTGACTGATGAACAGAATTTTATTAATTGTTGTTAAATTTATTGAGGTGACATTGGTTGATAAAACTACATAGGTTTCAGGTGTAAAATTATAATATATCATAAGTATAATATATTGTGTGTTTGCCACCTTAAGTCAAGTCTCCTTCCATCATTATATATCCCCCCTTAATTTTCTTCTATCTCCTCCCCACCACTTTGGTAATCACCAGACTGTGTTGTCTGTCTATGAGGTGTTTTTTTCTTTGTTTAATCCCTTCAACTTTTTCACCAAGTTTCCTAATGCCCCTCCCTTCTGATAGCTATCAGTCTGTTCTCAGTACCCATGAGTTTGAGAACAGACTCCTTTTGCTATTATTCAACATCATTAAAATATCCATAATTTTGTTGATGTTTCCATTTGTTATTTTATTTTATTCATTACATTCCATATATAAGTGAAATCATATGGTGCTTGTCTTTCTCTGACTGACTAATTTCACTTAACATAATATTCTCCGGGTCCATCCATGCTGTCACAAAAGGCAAGATTTCCTTCTTTTTTTTAGAGCTGTGTAGCATTTCATTATGTAAATGTACCACAAAAATGTAATTTTATTTCATTAATGTATATTTAATTTTATTTCTTTTAATATACCTTTATTGTTAAAAGTATAACAGACATCCCCTTTGTTACTTTTTCCCCATGGACCACCGCCACCCTGCAACAGCTTCTCTCAGGCCTTCACCACCCTATTGTCTGTGTCCATGAGCTATTATATATGCATACAAAAGCCCAGAGCACAAAATTCATGCACTGGGGGAGGGGTCTGTCCCTCAGCCCATCTTGCACCCTCTCCAATCTGGGAGCCTTGGGGGATGTCCAGCTGTCAGTTGGGCCTAAACCACAGTTGGACATCTCTCTCATAATCTGGGACTGCTGGCTCCCAATCGCTCGCCTAACTGCCAGCCTTATCACCCTCTAACCACACCCCTGCCAGCCTGATCAATGCCTAACTGCTCCCCTGCCAGCCTGATTGCCCCCGACTACCCTCCCATGTCATCCCAGTTGCCCCTAACTACCCTCCCCTGCAGCCTGGTCACCCCAACTGCCCTCCCCTGCAGGTCTAGTTCCCCCCAACTGCCCTCCCCTGCAGGCCTGGCCACCCCCAACTACTCTCCCCTGCAGGCCATCTTGTGGTGGCTATATTTGACCACATGGGGGCAGCTATCTTGTGCGAGGGCATGAGAATATATTTGCATATCATTGCTTTATTATATGCATGTAAGTTCCCTGGTTAATCACTCCCCACACACCCACACACCCTCATCATTAACTAAAATTCATCAGTCTATTTCAGGCTTCCATGTCTCTGGATCTGTTTTGTTCATTAGATACCACATATGAGTGATATAATATGATACTAATTATTATCTTAATTGATTATTTCGCTTAGAGTAATACTCTCCAGGTCCATCCATGCTGTTACAAATGTTAAGAGTTCTTTATTTTTTATAGCTGCATAGTATAAAACAAATATTTTTATCCACTCATCTGATGATGGGCACATGAACTGTTTCCAAATCTTATAAATTGTGCTACTATGAACATAGGGTTGCATATATCCTTTCTGATTGATTTTTCTGGTTTCTTAGGATATATTCCTAGAAGTGGGATTACTGAGTCAAATGGGAGTTCCATTTTTAATTTTTTAAGGAACTCCATACTTTTTTCCTCAGTGGCTGTACCAGTCTGCATTCCTACCAGCAGTGTGCTTGAGTTCCCTTTTCTCCTTATCTGCCAAACACTTATCCTTTGGTGATTTGTTGATGATTGCCATTCCGACAAGTGTGAGGTGAGTCCTCATGGTCATTTTAATTTGCTTATATCAGCTATGTAGTGATTTTGATCATTTTTTCATATGTCTTTTGGCCTTCTGTTTGTTCACTTTGTAGAAGTGTTTATACAAGGCCATTGCCCATTTTTTAATTGGATTGTCTTCCTTTTGTTAATTAGCATGAGTTCCTTATATATTTTGGAAAATAGCCCCTAATTAACTGTATCATTGCTAAATGTGTTCTCACATGTAGTGGGCTCTCTTATCATTCTATTCATGGTTTCTTTTACTGTGAAGAAGTTTTTTATTTTTATGTAATCCCATCTGTTTATTTCCCCCTTAGTTTCATTTTCCCTAGGAGATGAATCAGTAAACATATTGGTAGGAGAGATGTCGGCGGTTTTGCTGCATACTGGTATAGTTTCTTTTTTTGTTGTTGTTATTGTTGTTTTTCTTTCTTTTTTAAAATAAATCTTTATTGTTCAGATTATTACAGTTGTTCCTCCTTTTTCCCTCCATAGCTCTACTCCACCCAGTTCCCACCCCACTCCATACCCTTACCGCCAACACTGTCCTCATCCATAGGTGTACTATTTTTATCCAGTCTTTTCCCACACTCCCCACACCCCTTTCACCCAGAAAATTGTCAGTCCACTCTCTTTCTATGCCCCTGATTCTATTATATTCACCAGTTTATTCCATTCATGAGATTTTTTTATTCACTTGATTTTTAGATTCACTTGTTGATAGATATGTTTTGTTGTTCATAATTTTAATCTTTACCTTTTTCTTCTTCCACTTCTTACAAAATACCATTAAGCATTTCATATAATAATGGTTTGGTGGTGATGAACTCATTTAGCTTTTTCTTATCTGTGGAGCTCTTTATCTGAACTTCAATTATGACTGATAGCTTTGCTGGGTAAAGGAATCTTGGTTATAGGTTCTTACTATTCATTACTTTGAATATTTCTTGCCACTCCCTTCTGGCCTGCGTAGTTTCTGTTGAGAAATCAGCTGCCATTCATATGGGTACTCCCTTGTAAATAACTAACTGTATTTCTCCTGCTGCTTTTAATATTCTTTCTTTGTCTTTTGCTCTTGGCATTTAATTATGATGTGTCTTGGTGTGGTCCTCTTTGGATTCCTTTTGTTCGGGGTTCTCTGCACTTCTTGGACTTGTAAATCTATTTCTTTTACCAGGTTGGGGAAGTTTTCTCTCATTACTTCTTCAAATAGGTTTTCAATATCTTGCTCTCTTTCTCTTCTTCTGTCACCCCCATAATTCATATGTTGGGGTGCTTGAAATTGTCCCAGAGGCACCCAGTTGGGTGTTTTTTGCTTCTTAGTATTTCAAGTCTTTGACTTGATTCTTGTGCTTCTCTAGTCTGCTGTTGGATCTCTGTATATTATACTTTATTTCAGTCTATGTATGCTTTATTTCTAGCTGGTCCTTTTTCATATCCTTGAGGGACTCACTAAATTTATCAACGGTTTCTAGGAAATTCTTGAAAAACCTTATAACTGTGGTTTTGAACTCTATATCCAGCCATTTCCTTTCCTCCATTTCTTTCATTTGCGACCTGTTTCTTTGTCTCTACATTTTGGCTGTTTCCCTGAGTTGATAAAGTGGCTATGTGTGTTAGGTGTCCTATAGGGCCCAGTGGCTCAGCCTCCCCAATTACCTGAGGTGGACACTCTTGGTGCACCCCTTTGTGGGCTGTATGCACAGTCTTGTTGTAGTTAAGCCTTGATTGCTGTTGGTATCACTGGAAGGAATTGACTGGCTATGAAGACCAGTTGTGTCTATGATTGGAGAAATTCTGTGCTGGAGATACCCTTATGGGGCAGGAATTGCTTCAGTGGGGCTTTGATGTTCACTGTGTCTGCCCCCTGAGTGTGTCCCTTATGGATCTGAGGAGTTGCAATCTGGATGATCCCACTCTGACCATTGGGTACACTGGCTCTTGGATCTCCAAGGAGGTGTCAATTTAGCTCCACCTGAGGCCACCCAGCAGGAGCTATGGAGATATCTTCAGATTCTGCTTCTTTGTTTCAGGTTTGGAGGTGCCCAGATGAGGCCCATATGTGAAGTAATGCAGGCTACTATGGAGCCTTGGGCCTTCCTTTGGAAGTTCTGCAGCTCTCTGACCCAGCTGCAGTTTGTTATGTAATTTTAGATTGCAAAGGGCCAGGCCATTTATATACAAAAGTCCCACACACAGCTGGGTTGGGGTTGTAAATTGGATTGGCGAGGTCTCAGGGAATCAACAGGTTAGAGTAAATAGCAATGGCTGACCTTCAGTCCTCCCCTAAGAGGCCCCCAGGTCTCAGTGTCCTGCAGTAATGGCTGCAAGCACCTCAGAGAAAACGTCCCCCTCGTTTTCTGGCCCAATGCCAGACAGTCCAGTTTCTCCTCCCCGACCCCCAACACCTATATGAGTCTGGGTCCCCAGAATCTTGCACAGAACTGGAGTTCAGAGTAGTCAGGGGCTTGTGTCTTCCTCCCGACTGAAAAAGATAACCACATCTTCAGTTGCCAGCCCTTTCAGTGCTCGCACCTCTTGTATCTCCACACTTCACTTCTACAACTCCTCTGAGTCTCGGTGTGCTTTTCTCTTCCCTTCTAGTTGTAGAATTTCCACTCAGAAAACCTTCCTGTGGTTCTGGATGATATCTGTTCTGTCTGTAAGTTATATTTTTGAAACTGGTATGGTTTCTTCTAAGAATTTTATGTTATCATGACTTACTTTTAAGTCATTTATCCATTTTGTGGTTACTCTTGTGTATGGTATAAGTTGATGGTCTAGTTTCAGTTTTTGCATGTACCTAGCCAATTTTTTCAATACAACTTATTGAATACACTGTCTTGACTCCATTGTATGCTCTTGCCTCCTTTGTCAAATATTAATTGAGCATAATGGCTTGGGACAAATTCTGGGATCTCTGTTCTGTTCCTTTGACTTATACACCTGTTCTTGTGCCAGTACCATAATGTTTTCATTATAGTGTCTTTGTAGTATAACTTGATATCTAGTATTGTGATTCCTTCAATTTTGTTCTTTCTCAAGATTGCTGCAGCTATTCTGGGTCTTTTTTGCTTCCACATAGATTTTTGTATTGTTTGTTCTAGATCTTTAAAATAAGCCATTGGTATTTTACTAAGAATTGTATTGAATCTATAGATTGCTTTTGGTACTATGGATATTTTAAAGATATTGATTCTACTAATCCATAAATACAGATATTCTTCCACTTTTTTATATCTTCCTCTATCTCTTTTTTTTTCAACAACCTGCAGCTTTTCAAGTACAGTACTTTCATCTCCTTAGTTAATTTTATTCCTAAGTATAATATTTTTGTAGCAATGATAAATAGGATTGTTTTTTTTTTCATTTTTCTTTCTGATATTTCATTATTGGCATACAAAAGTGCCATTTCTGTTAATTTTGTGTCCTTCTAGGTTGCAGAATTCATTTATTAAATCTAGTCATTTTTATAATGGACTAGAGGTCCAGTGCACAAAATTCGTGCATGGGGGTGTCCCTCAGCTCTACCTGCACCCTCTTCAATCCAGGACTCCTCAGGGATGACCAACTGCCAGTTGAGGCAGTTGGACATCCCTCTCTCAATTTGGGACTGATGTCTCCTAACTGCTCACCTGCCTGCCAGCCTGATCTCCCTAACTGTTCTCCCTTGCCAGCCTGATCCCCCTAACTGCTCTCCCCTGCCAGCCTGATTGTCCCTAACCACCTCTGCCTCAGCTCTGCCACCATGACTTTGTCCAGTCTAATTAACATATTACCACTTTATTAGTATATATTCCTTAGGGTTTCCTATGTACAATATCATGTCATCATGAATAATGACAGTGTTTCTTTCTCCTTTCCATTTTATTTTTTCTTCTTGCCTGTTGACTGTGTTTAAGACTTCCAGTACTATGTATATGAAAGTGGATATCCCTGTCTTGTTCCTGTTCTCAGGGGAAGTGGTTTTAGATCTGCTTATAGAGTATGATGTTGGCTGTAGGTTTGTCACATATGGCCTTTATTATATTGAGGTATAATCCTTCTATTATCACTTTGCTGAGAGGTTTTTTTTAAATAAAAAATGGGTATTGCCGAGACCAGTTTGGCTCAGTGGATAGAGCGTCAGCCTGCAGACTGAAGGGTCCCGGGTTCAATTCCGGTCAAGGGCATATACCTTGATTGTGGGCACATCTCCAGCAGCGGGTGTGCAGGAGGCAGCTGATCGATGTTTTTCTCTCATTGATGTTTCTGGCTTTCTATCCCTCTCCCTTCCTCTTTGTAAAAAACCAATAAAATATATTTTTAAATGGGTACAGCCAACATCATACTCAATAAGCAGCTAAGGAAGGAAATAAGTAAAGAGGGCCAGAGAAGCAACACAGGGCATCCCCTCTCCTCCACAGCTGCTATGGTGCCATGTTGAAGGTGAAAGACCTAGTTCCTTTCTCTTTCCTTCCTTATTTGAGTATAAACTGCCATTATACCATAGCTTAAGATAGCTATAACAGTCCAGACTGGAGAGGAAGTGATAGCTAAACCTCTTTCTCCCTTATGAACTTTCCTCTAGATCTCTGGGGACCCAAATTTAGTTGAAGAAATTTTAGTTATAGTGTATCTGCAATTAGTAAAACTCCCCAGAGATTATTGAAGTGTCTGGTCTTGGGTCTAAATATTATCTACCCCTTTGATTTGGTTTGTTGGCCTTTTCTCCCAACCACTACAACAACCAAGAATTCTATTAATAAAGATAAATATTTCAGAAACCATAGAGCTCTGGCTCCAGGTTGAGTGTGAGCTAATGATGTAATTATGTAAATCCTATATAATAAAAGCCTAATGTGAAAATTGACCATCAGTCCAACACAAGATGGCTGCCCCGATGTGCTCAAAGATGACCACCCCCATGTGGACACAAGATGGCCACTACAAAATGGCCAGCAGGAGAGGGTAGTTGTGAACAATCAGGCCTACAGGGAAGGGCAGTTAAGGGTGAATGGGCTGGCAGAGGATGGAAGTTGCGGGTAACCAGGTCTGCAGGGGAGGGCAGTTAGGGAGAACCAGGCCATCAGGGGAGGGCAGTTAGGGGTTACTAGGTCTGCAGGGAAAGGCAGTTGGGGAGACCAGGCCTCAGGGGAGGGCAGTTAGGGGCAATTTTGCCAGCAGGGAAGCAGTTAGGTGTCGATCAGGCTGACATGGGAGTGGTTAGGGGGTGATCAGGCTAGCAGGCAGAAGCAGTTAAGGGCAATTCAGCAAGCAGGCAGGAGAGTGGTTGGGAGCCAGCAGTCCTGGATTGTGAGAGAGATTTCCCAGATTAGCGAGATTGCAGGCTGGACTGAGGGACACCTCCCCCGACCCCGGTGCATGAATTTCATGCACTGGGCCTCTCATACTAGATAAATGGCTTTGTCCCTGAAGCATGTAACAAACCAAAGGGCTGTTGCTGGGCTCATGTTTTACTGGGTACAATCAAATTAGCTATTAGTTATCTGGCCATGTTTTTAAAGTGTTAAAATTAGCATAAATATGCCTATCCACATATGGACTATCTTATCCTATATAATAAAACCCTAATATGCAAATTGACCAAACGACAGAAGTACCAGTCGCTATGATGTGCACTGACCATGAGGGTACAGACACTCAATGCAGGGCCTGGTGGTCAGTGTGCTCCCCTGAGCGCTGCTCAGCTGGAAGCTGGGCTCATGGCAGTGTGAGGAGCAAGCCTATGCCAGCAGGTGGACATCCCCCGAGGGGTCCTGGACTGTGACAAGGGTCAGGCTGGGCTGCAGGACCCCATCCCCAACCCCAGTGCACAAATGTCATGCACTGAGCCCCTAGTATAATACAACTCAATATAATTGATGTAAACAACTCACATCAGGGTCTCTTCATTTGGTTCACAACATCAATATGCTACACCAAACTCAAATCAGCATGTAGCATATTGTCATGTCCCTATCTTCCAGAAGCCATAAAGAGCATTCATAGCTTTAACAATACCCCAGCACCTAGCCAAAGGTCAAGAGCATTAACCTAGATTCCAAATTCCTAACACAGAACCACTGACAGCAAACCCAAACATTCCAGACTATTCTCAGTGTGACACAGAACAACCCACTTTTAATTCAGTGGAGGCAACGTATTTCATGGTGATTTCAGAGAACAAAACTCAAACTATGGCAATTATTTTTCAGGACATAAGGCACAGAAAAGAAAAGCCTTTTTAGAATGTGGACAGAGCCATGAGAGTCAAAAAGAAGGGAGGGAGGGAGAGAAAGAGAGAGAATTAATTTATCTTGCCTAAGATCGAGTTTCACATAATGACAAATTACTATATACTGGTAGGATTATCTTTCTCCGCCTACAAATAGTCTAACCACCCCCAAGTCATAAAAGTCAGAGAAAACTAAGCTGGATAGAATATATTCCTTCCTGCTTCCCATCTCATAGCAGCTGTGTGATTTCCTGAAGATTCTGTTGTTGGGGCTGAGGATAAAAGTTCATTTACCAATGCACACAAAATAAGCTGTAAGTCTCAAGTTTCTGTTCTTCCTTCCCTCTTCTTTCTCCTCCCCGACTTGGCACTAGAAAAGTAAAATTTAGGCGTACTTAAAACAGTTTGAAAACTAATCTGAAAGAGGAAGAAGAATCTATATACATTGGCTGGCATGTACTCTAATCTCTCTGCTCTTAAAAACAACAGCGACCCATGTTTTCAAAGAAGCTTGCCTAAAGAGCAGGCGTCCTGTGAATGAAATGAGCTTTCAGGACCCTCTGGAATATTTAGATTCACTGTGGAGATCACCAATGACGGCTTAGCTCTCCAAGAAACAGATAGATTGGATTTACTGAAGACTTGGAGTTTTCTGAGAGTGAGTTCAAAAGGACTCTGAAGTCAACCTTGAACTTAGCAGGTAAGGATATTCAATGTTTCATTGTTAGGACTAGAACTGTATGTAGTAAAATTCTGTTGATTTTAGCAAATTTCTGGGAGTTTGGGGATCTACCCTACCTGCCTTAAATTTGTCTGCCAGTGTGAATTGAATTATTTCTGCCTTTTTTAATTGGTTAGGAATTCAATAATCCAGTCTGCTCAGTGCTTCTGCTAGGTAGGGGCTCAATGTGGCAAAATACAGTGAATACATTCCCCCAGCCTCCAGCACCTGTGCAATTAAGTTGGAAATGTAAGGCATATTTTAAAATCCTATTTTAAAGCCCTAATGGAGTTTCTGTAATCTGTAGTAGCAATTTCCTTCATATTAAAGAAAATTTACAGTGACTGCTGAAGATAAACCAGTGAAGAATTATCTGGTAGTTTAACATTTATTATCCCACTTGAACCTCTCAATACTCTGCCATTTACATAGAGTGTTTCTATCCCTGTTTTGCAAATAAGGAAATAGACTCAGAGAGGCTAAAAAATATTCTGTAAACATACCACACAAGTATAAATTGGCAAGTTGTGAATAGAGACTAAAAATAGAACGCTCTCAGAACTATAAAGAAATTGCATTGTCTATTTAGTATCTTAGACATATCTGACATAAACCAGGTTTACAGAACCAACACTTCATACATTTTAATAAAGTCATTGGCCAGACTCATTTGTCTTAGCAGCAAAGAAGCTGTTTTCAAGGGTAAAGAAATGATTTGTGGGTTCCACCAGTAGCTAAAAAAAAAAAAGAAAGAAAAATTCTAGATTTTGAACTCAGTTGTTCTGCCTTCCAGTAGTCTGATTTCTTTGAAATCCAGAGGCCATGACACCGTATATCAATCAGGTGATTATTCAAAAACAAGTATAACTAAACTTGGACTTGGGACTGCATTGTATGCAAATCAGTTCCTGCAAATAAAATAAATCAGCCTGGGAGCCAGTGAGCCCCAAAAGAATGGTAAGTTAAAGAAAGTTTGCTGGTTAAGTCCAGTCTGTGTCTTCCTAATCTAGAACTATCAATTTCATTTTTTATTACCATTTTCCTCCTGCCTTTAATCAAACTTTTGATGTGTTTAGAAACTAGTTATCTGGAATAAAATCAATATTTTTATGGTGCAGAAAATTATAAATTTGCCTTTGCTGCATCATTGGTGATAATAAGGAATTAAGCAGGGGTGAGGAACGTCTGGCCCATGGTCTATATAATCATTTAGTCTGACCCTGCCAAGGCATTAGGGGTGAATTAATTAAATGTTTAACCAAATATATCCAGCTAATTTTTAAGGTGATAATTTTGTATGGCATGTGAATGATGAAATAAACATCCAAATGGCCCTTGGCAGAGAGAAAGATCTCCCATTCCTGGATTAAGGAAAGCACAATGATCCTTAAGGTACATATTCAACCTTGTGCATTTAATGTCATGGAAGAAAGCTATCATAATCTCCCAAAAAATAACTCTGCATGGACTACTACTTTGATCCATTATTTATTTCATATGTTCTTATGAAAAATGTCTCAAATACATTGCAATCCAGTAAATAAGTATTGGTTGAGCTCAATACAGTTTGTGGCACAGAGCAAGGTAAGTGGTAGTTTCTGCCTTTGAGGAACTTACTGTTGTATCTGCAGAGTTCACCAAGGAGCCTGATCTGCTACATAAAGGGACTGAGTTGAAGAATAATAAGGAATGAATTTGGATAGAAATTTAAGACAAGATTATTAGACATTAAATTCCAGGCACTTTTTAATGGGAAATCTTATTAGCAAACTTTGAATACGTGATGAAAAACATTTTGAGAATATGAATCTGACAGAGTTAAGACTACACCTTGGGAAAAATGGAGATGGGAATAAAATTTAATGAAGCTCTAGGCTATGTTGATAGCTGGAATATTGACTTTATAAGAAACATTTAAAAGGAATGCTAGATGTGGAAGTAGGTGAATGATTAGATACAGGCAGCATAAGAAGGAAATAAGTCAGCAATACTTCTGAAATTTTGAACCTGTGAGATCTGTGATGCTACTGCTATTTCTAGAATTAGGTAATTTGGGGATAGAAGTAGGGAGTGTGGGACATGCTTAGTTCTGTTTGAGTTTAAGGAGATGGCAAAAATTCCAAGGAACAATGTCTTATGGATGGTTGGAAATAATGGCCCTGAATGTGAGTAATGGGTAAGAGGTACAGGCTAAAGTTAAATCTGGGAATTATGATTGATAGCCAATGCCACAAAAATGGCTCAACTTAGAGAAAGTAAATGTTAGAGATGACAAAGGGCTGAAATTTGTGCAGTTTCTACATTTTCGGGCCAGAGGAAGAAGATGGTCTTAAGAAATAAGAACTACAGAAATGTCATAGGCACCCCAAAACTCCAGAAAAGGTGTTATCTGACAGCCCCTGTGAGTTGGAGGGGGAGGGCTGTCCCCTCCTCGGTTCTTGACAGTCTTTCAGTAAAGACTTTAAACAAGTGATAGCAAATGATTTCTTTACAACAAAGCAAATTTATCAAAAAAGCAAAGCAAGCAAATTTATCAAAATATATCTGCCCTATAAGGTACAGATTGACTTCCCAATTAATTTGGGAAGTCCCCACCTGGTAGAGGTTTAATATTATTCCTTTTTGTTTATAGGTTTTTAAATTCCTTTGCCAGATATTTTGGTATAGATTAATTCTCAAGGTGCCATTTTACTTTGCTGTGGCCTTCCCAGAATTTATGAGAAGCACCTGGCAACTTTATCTTGCCAAGCCCTGAGCCTGCTGGCTTTTCTGTTTAGGAAGTAAAATAAAACTGCCCTTTTTCCCTTTCCCCTTTCCCCCTCCTTTCCTGCATTCTTTAATTGGGGAGGCCTTGACCATTTGCCTTCAGTGTCCTTGGTTTCGGGGAAGATAATGATTTATTATTTACAAGCCAGCTACAACTGTCCAAATTATTTAGCTTGTTTGATTTCCTTGTTTCCATTTCCTATTCAATCCACTTACTTAGGAATTTTCCTAGTTTCTCACTTTTCTGTTACAGAAATACAATTCTTCTTCTCAAAAGATATCGAGCATCTTGAGAGAGGGTATCGAGTTATTCTTTTAAATCTCCCCTTCCCAACAATAACTAGCATCATGCTTTATAAACATCATGAGCACTCAATAAATATTAAGTTACTCTAACATAAGCAAACATAGAGAATTTTTGCTTCAAGCAATCTTCCAGTTTGAACTCTGTCATAAATTCTGCAGCCTAACAGCGGCTGCTCTAAACTACCTTCTGCTCAGGTTTCAGTGGAAAGGAAACAGCCTGGATAGTTGGGAGTTCATTCTACTTTTATCCTGTAATCAGCTATTTGTTCTTTAGCAAATTACTAAGCATCAGTTTTTCTTGGTTTCCTCAAGTACCAAATGTAGTAATAAGCTTATAGGAATATTTTTAGATCATTAAAATAATAAATATAAATATGAAAGCAACTTGAAAATATAAACCACCTTACAAAAGGGTTTTGTTTAATAAAATACACAACAAATTTGATAGCATATGGAGGAGTAGAGCCAGTTACTTCCTGCTTATAACACTATAGTTCTAACCAGGAGCCTCACTCTAAGTATCAACAATCCCACCCAACTCCTTGGACATGTCAGTAGTATCCAGTCCTCTGGTAACCATTAACTTTACAATACCTGAATTTTTTTACTTATTATTTATTTATTTTTAATGTTTATTGATTTTAGAGAGAGAGGAATAAAATATTTAAGAGTAGTTTTTAAGAAGTATTTCTGTGAAAACACTATCCATATTTATTCATTAGCTATTACTTCCATTATGTCCATTGTTCTCTGGATTAAATCCTAAGGTTCGAAACAATTTTTACATAAAGTTCTGAATGTAACACAATATTTCACTGCTCTGTCCTAAAGCTACTTGTCCAACCACCAACCTGATACAAATCAGGTTCCCAGAATATATAGGTAGGTAAAGTACATGTGTCTCTCTAAAATACAAAGAGCTAAAGTCATTTTTATCCCTCAAACCAATGTTATTTTGGTTTCAGGCTACACAGATGTCTACAGGGTATAATTTGAAAGCCAGTGAGAAACATTTTCCAGTTCAATAAGTATGAGCAAACTTCCAGGAAACAGATTCATGCTAATCAACCCTACAAAAGTGATTCATGAATCAGAATACTAATTTGTTGATTTGGATTGATTGTTGATTGTTGATAGACTCATAGCAGATAGTGGTACATCATTATCCTTACAGAAAAGACAACAAAGGAACTTATTTAACCAGATTATAAATCCAGACATCTTAAATCCATTAATTTATGTTACAATACTGGTGCCAAAACACCATCAACTGACAATTATTTTTGCCTTCAATTGAGAACTCTTTATAGGTAGGTAGAGAAGACCACTATTTAAACATATGTCATGCCCCACAAAACTCTTCACCCTGCTTCCTCATTTCATCTCATCCTATCATTACCTCTCCATTCTTTGTGCCCCACCAGTTTTGCTTCTGCATTTCGAGGGAAGTTCATATGAGATAAAAGAAAGAAAAATCAATAAATATTTGGAAGAAATTAAGGAGGGACCCTGCTAGAAAATAGAGAGAAAGAGAAAAAACAAAAAAAATAAACATAGACCCTTGAGCACTTAAAAAGAGTTAGATTTCCTGTTGATGAATAAAATGTAATTACCTTATTTATTTAGAATGTTTATTGAATCATTATGTCCCAGATTTTTGAGTGCCTACTGAAATGTGGCTGGAGGAAAAGGAAAAAGGAACTGAGATCTAAACTTGGCATATTCAGGCTTTCTTTAATTTTCCATCAACCACTTTTCCCTAAAAAGAAAAAAATCCAGTTTGGAATCACATTTTGAGATGTCTAACATATAGAACTTGTTATGATTTTTCATCTCTTTCATATTAACAGCTTCTGTTTTTACATAGTGTTGTCTTTCTATTGTCATGGATTCAACAAGATACATGGAATAAAGTTAACAGTAATAGCACTCAAACATCTTTGACAGACTGTCAAACTACAGTGGGAAGGCAAGGGAGGGTGGGGGGCAGGGGCTGTAAGAGATCAACCAAAGGACTTGTATGCATACATATAAGCATAACCAATGGATACAAGACACCGGGTTGGAGCAGGTGGGGGCATGTGCTGGGAGGTAGGGGAGGCCAGAGGGAGGTTAATGGGAAGAAATAAAAGGAAACATATGTATGTACTACTATTTGTAATACTTTAAACAATAAAAAATATATTAAAAATTAAAAAAAATCTTTGACACATCTTAGGTACTTATTCCAAAATTCCTATGAAGTTCAGGCCTCAGAAGATATCAAAAGCTTCTTTTTATTCAAAATTTGTTGCCCTTTATGTTTAACCTAAATTTTAATTCTTGTTTAAGACAAAAGCCTTCAATAAAAGCAATCTCCTATAGAATAATTATTTTGCTTCCAAGACCCAGGCATCTAAATACCAAGAATTTAGGGACAGGCCTCAGAGTCAGCTATGAGCAATGGCCTCAGAACTTACTAGGATTCCAGGTTTCTAGTAATTAACTAGAGACTTATTCAGGTGTCTGTGGAAGAAGGTAGGCCCTCTAGTTAGTGCTTTACCACAACTGCAGACATATATAAGCTATATGTCTATAACATATTTATATCACTCAGACTGGGAATAAACCTCTTCTTCCACTGTGCATTCCCACCCTCACTCATACACTCCTCAAGATACCTATTGCTATTTTGTGATTTGCATTTCCCTTCAAATTTCTTCTTATGCATCACTTTATTCTGATGATAAACAATAAATATTTCTGTCACAGTACTATACATTGGGCAATGTATATTTGGGTTATTTTATAGCATATGGAGGGAGTAGGGCCAGTTACTTCCTGCTTTTAACACTATAGCTCTAGACCAGGAGCCTCACTCTAAGTATCAACTCTAAGAATCTCCTATTCTATAGGAGATTGGGCACACTGTGTTATTAGCTCTGAATGCCATAGTCAAGTCCTTTTTGGACTTGGCATTGTCCTGTGTTTTGATTCCAACTGACGACAGAATAGCCCAATTTGATGAGTCTGATGTTCTGCCCTTAAGAAGGAATAAGCTACTAGAGAGGAAGCATCTTAGAACTGTCAGCAGTGCACAACTCCCCTGTAGTTTTTAATACCAATGAGGATGCTGCTAAGGGTATCCTTGAACAGGCCAAGTGAAAAAACTACTTACTATGATAATAAGGCTACAATGAGGATCTTTCTACCCCTTATCCCTCAATTTTTAAATATATTTTATTAATTTTTTTACAGAGAGGAAGGGAGATGGATAGAAAGTTAGAAACATCGATGAGAGAGAAACATCCATCAGCTGCCTTCTGCACACCCCCCACCGGGGATGTGCCCACAACCAAGGTACATGCCCTTGACCAAAACCAAACCCAGTTTAGTCGGCAGGATGACGCTCTATCCACTGAGCCAAACTGATAAGGGTTCCCTCAATCTTTTATTACATGGAGGAAAGCCACTTGGATCATTAGTACAAACCTGATTGTTTATAGATTAAAACCCCATAGAAGATATATAGCTTTGCTGCATTCATTCTCTAATCAATCACTCAACATTTACTGCACATTTTTCTATGTGTGAAACATTAAAATAGGCTAGGCTTTGGATTCACAGAGCTAAAGAAAAGAAGAGCTGGACTTTTTCTTTTTGTCCTAGGGTAGTTCACAGTCTACTTAGGGAGACAAGATTCCTACACATTCAAAGATATAATACAAGGTATTAGAATACTGACTGCCATATTATTGGGACAAACTATAAACACAATACAAGTTCAAAAGTAGAGATACAACTGTAGAATGGGCTGATCAAAGTTGGTGTCAGGAAGTGGGACCTGAACTCAGCCCAGTATGAGCAAGAAAGAGGAACATAAAAATTTGCATTTTTGTAGTGCTTTGTTTGCAAATACTCTTCTTTGGTGAGTCTCCATTCATATATCCATCCAACAAATACCTGCATATCAAAAAATTAATAAAACACTCTCCCAGTTAATTAACTTGGATATAACCCCTTCATAATGTAGATACCTGTCAAATCATTACATTGTACACTTTAAATGTCTTACAATTTTATTCATCAGTTATACCTCAATAAATCTTGAGGAGCAGGGGAGAATTGTCCCTCGCCTTCCTGAGCTCAGCCTTTTGGGCTGAAGAGCACAGTTAACTTTTTCATTTGACAATAATAGGATACATAAAGAATAGGAAAAGGAGGCACTGGGGAGTTGACCAAATAAAAGTAGGGCCCCATGAGCTGCACCCTCATGATAACCAAGTTTCCTGCATCTTGCCACTGCTCAGCAAAAGTGGAAGAAGTATCTGCCTTAGAAAGCTGAGCATGAGTTGCAACCTCCCCCACTTCCTCTTCTGCTTTGGCCCTGCCTTCATCACCCTCCTCCTGTTGGCGGTCCTCCAATATGTGCAGACCATCCGGTGCATGCTAACATTTACTAGAAAAGTAAAGGAAGTCTTGGGGAGTTATTCAATTTAATAGAGTCATAAAAATACATTTGAATATTGATTTAATCTTTCAGTATCTCCTGATGACTGAATTAAAAAACACCCATCATTAGTTTTACACAGAAGTTACTGTCACAATCTTCAGATTCTCATCAATCTCTGGCTTAGGCCACTTTTGAACTCTATTTCAGCCCCACTAGAACACTTTTGCTTTTCTTTGTTTCAAGCTCTTTGCCTTCTATTTCTTTCTAAATGTGTGGATTCATCTACCTACCCCAATTCTTTTCTTCTCCAGTGATTTATAAAGTGTCCATTCACAAGTCATAGTCTCCTATACTCCTTTATATTTTATAGGGTTTTTTTAAAATAAATTCTACCCTCTTAGAGGTGTCCACATTTTGCTTCCACTTTAAACCATTATCTAAATTCTTGCACAATAGCATCTGCATTTCCACACTCAAAACTGTACTTCTCCCTAGACCTCATATACCCCACCATGGGGAGTTAAATACTCTATTATTCAAAAACAGCTAATACCAGGGAGTTACTTTTCCAAAGTTGCTCATTTAGGAGAGGAAGAAAGCAAAAATTAATAAATCAGACTCACTATCATTAATGAATGAGCTCACCATCTAAATGGGTATGATAGATTTGTAAGCAAAACAAGTAATTTGTAAACACTGTAAAAAGATAATAGAACCATGAACAATGGGGCATTTGTGGAAAATGATAACTTCAACTTGAATCTTGAATTATAAGTATAAAATTGCCAAGTTCACCTCTTTGACCTTACATTTAATGGTGAAAAAAATGCATAGTTCAAGTATCTTCACCTAGCCAAAGGATCATATAATAATCCTGAACTGATTTGGTGGAAGAGTGAGAATCAGTTAATACTACAATAAAAGAATTAACAGAACTTGGAATTTGCGTGTGAGAGATCATATCAGGTTGGAGTGTCAGCAAATATGACTACCAGATTTTGTGCCTGAGCGACTGAAAGGTTATTCATGTCCATGAAAAAAGAAAAGAAAAATCAGTGGGAGAAGTTGACTTTGGAGGGAAAAACATATATTTGTCTATAAACATTTGAAAAGGAGAACAAGGCATGTGATACAAGAAAAGCAATCTAATAGACAGTTGAAAATGAGAGACTAATGTTAAAATGAGTATTTTGTAGCTGAGACAGATTTTTTAAATATTTTTTATTGGAGAGAGAGAGAGAGAGAGAGAGAGAGAGAGAGAGAGAGAGAGAGAGAGAGAGAGAGAGGTTGCTGTGAGAGTGAAGCATCAGGTGGGTGCCTCCTGCACGCACCCTTCTGGGGATCAAGATTACAACCCAGGCATGTGGGTGCCTCCTGCACGGCCCCTGCTGGGGAGCAAGACCACAACCCAGGCATGTGCCCTGACCAGGAATCAAACCAGATACCTTTTGATGTACAGGAAAACACTCAAGCAACTGAGCCACACTGGCCAGGGAGGGATATTTTGAGTTACCCACAGGAAAACAATCATTTTATGCCATGGAAATTGATAAATTCTTAAAGGGAAAGAGAAGCAAAACTTAGCATCATACATTTGCATGTCACAGATTTTTGGTTGGACTCTGACAACCTCAATTGATTATGTAGGAAATCTGTCATTGATGAAGGCAAATAAAAAGGAAGAGCTAGTGTTGGGGCAGCAGACTGAAGACTGCAATGCCTGGATTCTAGTTCCTGCCCTGTTACTAGCTATTTGCTCTTGAGCAAGTCATGACCATTCTACCATCATCCTCAGGATTCAGTTTTTCATATGTAAAATTCATTGGAACAGGATCACAAAGACTACTTCTGGCTCAAAGTGACACCTATTCTTGGAATAAGAAGGAGCATATTTTACTGACAAGGTTCAATAATATTTTCTTAAAAGAGAAGAGCATAGAATTTCACTAGCCATCCATTATGTTCTTGCTAGTCAAAGCATTATGCTAACCACTCTAGAAGAAAGATGAAGTATAAGGGGAAGTAAAATAGGAAAAAGAAAACATGAAGATATAACCACTCAAGGAACTTGCAATATAGTTGAACCTACTGGACCCACTTTTATCTGACCCACAGTAAATCATAATTCTGCTGTCAGCCTTGCATGTCACTTTAGTTGGTTGAGGAAAAAGCAGCTTAAATTTAGCTCTCATACAACGTTGTTCTTATTTGCTTAGATAAGATGTTCGGGCGGGGGGGGGAACCGTTACTGTTTTAAAAGTTACACCAAAGGGCTCAACTGGCATGACTCAGTGTTTGAGTGTGACCTATGAAGCAGGAGGTCATGGTTTGGTTCCCAGTCAGGGCATATGCCAGGTTGGGGGTTTGATCCCCAGTGGCGGGCATGCAGGAAGTGGCATTTCATCATTATTGATTTTTCTATCTCCCCCAATCTCTGAAATCAATAAAAAATACATATTTTTAAAGTTAAACCAAAAAATAAGAAATTAATTTAAAGAACAATAGATCTAATGTGACTCATTAAAGCAATTTTGAAATGAGTTAGTCTGATTTAACATATTCTTTGGGCACCAACTGCAATGCTCCTTGATAGATTCTACAGAAAGTATTAATATTAATTATACCCAGTTTTTGTCCTAAAAAATTTATAATTTAGTAGTAGAGATTAGACAAAGAAATTAGTCTAACAAAAAGTAAAAAGAAGTAGAAACATGAAGTAACTAAAAACAGAAAACTGAATCCTGTAGTTGAACCATCAACTTCTGTGGTCCACTGCTTTCTAAAGTTCTAACATCCTGAGAATAACCTGTACTTCCTCCCTTCTAATTCTTCCTTCCACATCGAACATTTCTACTAATCCTTTTCCCACTTTGCCCTCTGGAGCACTCTCTCCATTATAAGTGCTCATACATCCTAAATCTCTTTAAATAATTCTCCCTACCCCAAGGGAAACTTTGTCCTCACCATCAAAAGTAAACCGTTTACAACAAAGTGATGATTGCCAAGTGGGAGGAGTTTTGGGGTTAGTAAAAAAGGTGAGAGATTAAGAAATACAAATCGGGAGTTACAAAATTCACAGCCCTAGCAAGTGTGACTCAGTTGGTTGAGCATGGTCCCATGCACTGAAAATAGAGTGGTTTGATTTCTTGTCAGGGAAAATGCCCAGGTTGGAGATTCAGTCTCTGATCCAGGTGAATATGGGAGGCAACTAATTGATGTTTCTCTCTCACATCAATGTTTATTTCTCTCTCTCCCTCTCCCTTCCTCTCTGTCTAAAAAAATAATAAATAAAATCATATTTTTTAAAAACTAGTCACAGGATGCCCTACAGGTTTGGCTCAGTGAATAGAGCGTCCAGCTGCAGACTGAAAGGTCCCAGGTTTGATTCCAGTCAAAGGCATGTATCTTGGTGGTGGGCACTTCCCCAGTAGGGGGTATGCAGGAGGCAGCTATTTGATGTTTCTCTCTCATTGATGTTTCTAACTCTCCATCCCTCTCCCTTCTTCTCTGTAAAAAAAATCAATGAAATATATTTTTAAAAGTAGTCAAAGGAACATAAAGTACAGCGAATGAAATATAGATAATAATACTGTAATAAATATATATGGTGTCAAGGGGATTCTAGATTTTTGGGAAGATCACTTCATAAGTTATATAAATGTCTAACCACTATACTGTGCACCTAAAACTAATGAAATATCAAATGTTAATTGTAACTGAAAAAATGTTTGCTAACACAGCCAAATAGTAAGCTGCTTATTTTTCTATACCCCATGTACTATGAGACATAGAGCATCCATTGTATATATTCTGGCTCCCTGGTGCCACTTTATATAATTTGTTATTTGTTTTTTAATCATTTTTTATTTCAATTATAATTGGCATACAATATTATATTAGTTTCAGGCATAAACCCCAGTGATCAAACATTATATAACTTACTAAGTGGTCATCCTGATAAATCTCACACCCATCTGACACCATATTTAGTTATTAGAATACTAGAGGCCCAGTGCATAAAAATTCATGCACTGGAGGTGGGGGAGGGTCCCTCAGCCTGGCCTGCTCTGTCTCACAGTCCAGGAGACCTCAGGGGTAGGAGGCGACCTGGCGATCAGGGGAAGGTGACACCCCATCACACCTCTACTGCTGCCACTGATGGCAGCGCAAGCCTCAGCCAGCCCTGGTACCTGAGCCTTGGGTGGCCCTAGGCAGCTGAACAGCTGCCATCTGATGCTTTCCTGCACCTTGGGCCAGCCCTAGGCAGCTGGGCAGTTGACATCTGAGGCTTGCCTGTGCCTTAGTTGTCAATTGGGCAGCTGCCATCCAAGACTTGCCTATACCTTGGGCCAACCCTGGGCAGCTAGGGGGCTGAGGGAACTGGGGGACACCAGAGGCAGGCATGTCTGCTGCCCCAGCGGGGCTGATGGAACTGGGCACCACCATCTTGTGGCTGTGGGCTCTGCCATCTTTGAAATCAGAGTAGTCAATTAGCAAATCCCCTCTTTATTGGCTGTGGGCACCATTTTCTTTGCAATGGCGTGAGGATCAATTAGCATATTCCCTTTTTATTAGATAGGATTATAGACTATATTGCCTATGCTGTACTTTACATCTCTGTAACTATTCTGTAACAATCAATTTGTACTTCATAATTCCTTTACCTTTTTCATCTATGTCCCCAAACCTCCTCCTATCTAGCAACCATCAAAATGTTCTCTGTATCTGAGTATGTTTCTATCCTGCTTGTTCATCTACTTTGTTTTTAGATTGATTTTTTGATAGATATGTACTTATTGCTATTTTATTGTTCATATTTTTTATTTTCTTTTTTCTTCTTCTTTGATATTTCATGTAATACCAATTTGGTGATAATGAACTCCTTTAGCTTTTTCTTTTTTTAATGTATTTTATTGATTCTTCACAGAGAGGAAGGGAGAGGGACAGATAGTCAGAAACATTGATCAGCTGCCTCTTGCACACCCCCTCCTGGAGATGTGCCCACAGCCAAGGCACATGCCCTTGACCAGAATCGAACCTGGGATCTTTCATTCTTCAGGCCGACACTCTATCCACTAAGCCAAATCGGTTTCAGCTCTTTAGCTTTTTCTTATCTGGGAAGCTCTTTATATGTTCTTTGATTCTAAATGATAGCTTTTCTGGATAGAGTAATCTTGGTTGTAGGTCCTTTTTTTTCATCACTTGCCAATCTCTTCTGGTCTGCAAAGTTTCTGTTGAGAAATCAACTGACAGTCATATGGGTGCTCCCTTGCAGGTAACTAACTGCTTTTCTCTTGCATTTTTAAGATTTTCTCTTTGTCTTTAACTTTTGGCATTTTAATTATGATGTTTCTTGATGTGGGCCTCTTTAGGTTTATCTTGTTTGGGACTTTCTGAAATTCCTAGACTTGTATGTCTATTTCTTTCACCAAGTTAAGGAAGTTTTTAGTCATTATTTTTTTCAGATAGTTTTAATTTCTTAATCTCTCTCTTCTTCTGGCACCCCCATGATATAAATGCTGATATGCTTGAAGTTGTCTCAGAGGCTCCTTACACTGTTTTTATTTTTTTTATTTTTGCTGTTCTGATTGGGTATTTCCTGTTTCCTTATATTCCAAATCACTGATTTGATTCTCTGCTTCATTTATTCTATGGTTAATTTCCCCTAATGTATTCTTCATTTCAGTTAGTGTATCCTTCATTTTTGAATGTTTCTTTTTTATGATTTCTAGGTCCTTTTTTCATGCTGTTGAAGTTTACACTAAGTTCCTTGAGCATTCTTATAACTATTGTTTTGAACTCTGTATCTAGTAATTTGCTTGCCTCTGTTTAATTTAGGTTTTTTTTCTATAGATTTCTCCTTTCATTCATTTGTTACCTATCTTTTTGTCTCCACATTTTGGCTGCTTCTCTATGTATATTTGTATGTATTTGGTAGAGCTGCTATGTCTCCCAGAGTTGATAAAGTAGCCTTATGTAGTAGGTGTCCTGTAGGGTCCAGTGGTACAGCCTTCCCAGTCACATGAACTGGATGTCCCAGGTGCATCCCTATGTGGGCTGTGTGTACTGTCCTCATATAGTTGAGTCCTGATTGCAGTGGGGATCACTGAGAGGGATTGACCCCTAGGTCAATCAGTTGCTAGGACCAGCTGTGACTACAGTGAAGGAGCTGCTGTTCAGGAGTCAACCATAGAATGTTAGAGAGAGAGGAAGGCAAAGGGAGAAAGGAAGGAAATAAAGAACAAATAAACTAGGTCTAAGCATAGAAACAAGTTTCAACTTGTTCATAAATCAGCAGTGAGGAGGTAGTCCTGGCTTTGGTGTTCACCAAGTTCACCTCTTGACTGTGTTGCTCATGGAGATGGTAGGATTGAAATCTGGCATCGTCTGAAGTTGGCTCTGGGGCCTCACAGAAGTTTCAGGTACAGCCAATGTTTGTGCACGGCCTGGGGTCACCTGGCATGAGTTACAGAGAAATCTGCAGATTTCTCCTACTTGTGTTGGGCCTGAAGGTGCCCAGGAGAAGTCAAGCTGTGAATCAAGGTCTACTGCCAATAGTGCCAGGCCTGGGGCCACTTAGCAAGAGGTACACAAATGCAGTGGCCAGATGTTGCTTGCTTGATAGAAAGGTCCAAAGCATGAGGGAAGAGAGGTCATTTTTATGGAAAAGCCGCTGGAAATGGCTTGGGTGGGACTGCAAGTTGTGGGGTTGGGTTTCAGGGAATCACCAAGGTAGGGCAAACAGTATGGAGACTCAGATGTGGCACCTGCCTGCTGGCTCTGTGGTGGTGGTGGTGGTGGTAGTGGTGCAGCACTTTTATCTGGCAGATAACTTTCCCCATCCAAGCTCTAGCCCTGATACTAGACAATTCAGTTTCTCCCTGTATGTCTCCAATTCCTTTCAAGCTGCTGGGGCAGCAGCTGAAACTCAGAAAGAATGAGTCCCAATAAGTCCATGTGCAAGCTTTTTAAGAGGAATGCCCGAGACTCCAGCATTCCCACAGTGCACAAGCCATTCATCTATGCTACCCTCTAATCCTCCTTATTAATGTCATCATCTATTGACTTTAGACTTCTTTTTTCTACAATTCCCTGCATATTTTGGTATTTGACTTGCAATCTTCCTTTCTACCCTAAATTCTGATACTTTCATCTTTTATGTAAACAACCAACCCAGAAAATTGAATTCAAATTTTCTTTATCACCTCTTGTGGAAAAACATTCATTCCATTCCACGTTGGTTACTCATTCCATGATCATATTTAGGACCTTATTTATTAGCACACAACTGAAATCTTAAATTCCAGTGTACATTCTCTGACTATAATCTCCAAAATTTTCAGTTGTTTCATTCCTTATTGCTACTACACCAGTTATTAAACCTCAAAGAATCTTCCAGTCTCCTGGTCCATCCATTTTCCCCAAATCTCCTAAACTTCTTCGTGGTTTTACTTTTAACCATTCTTTAAGTAGCATTCTTAACTTCCTTTACCCCATTTTCCTTCTATAACATTTGTTCTAGGTCTCTCTAATATTACATCAATTAAAACATTTGCATTTTTTTCTCTTTTACACCCAGGCTGCTGAACACTATTTTAATAAATCATAAACCATAGAAAGTCACTCTGTAAGGTTATGATAAGATATTATTGTAGTCTTGAATGATGCTTTGAGTTCAACTTAATAGGTCACTGGAGTCCTTTGAAAAGAAAGTGATAGGATCACACTGTGCTTTAACATTAATAATTTGGCATAAATTATAAGGACTCAACAAATTAGAAACAATAAAATTAAAAAGAAACCTGTGCCCTTGCCTGTGTGTTTCAAATGGTTGGAACATTGTGCCATGCACCAAAGGTTCATGGCTTCAATCCCCATTTGGGGCATGTACAGGAGGCAACTGTTTAATGTTTCTCTCTCCCTCTTTCTTCCTCTCTCTCTCTAAAATCAATAAAAACATATCCTCAGGTGAGGATAAAAATTTTTAAAGACATCTGTAATTTCTAATAGTCAATAAACAATATCCCCATATTATAACCAAAGAAAGAACAAAGAAATGCACCAACCCTTGGCTTACTGTATAGTCCTTTACATAAGTTTGTTCAATGCCATGATTTGTACCAGTATATGAGCATATCTTTATGTCAGTGTTTAGTGACAGGTCTTGTAGAATCTGAAACTTAATAGTGTTGTGTAATGAAAATAGCACTGGACTGAGTCAGGCATCCTAACTCTGTTACTAATTCTGTTTGTAACTTTCTGGGTCATGAAGAGAGTGTGGTTGGATTTGATGTTTTCTAAATTCTCTAATGGCTCTAACATTCTATAAAACTAAGTCATTCAATCCCAAACAGAGATTTTACAGCCATTTCTGAAAGCTTCCTTCAACAGATTATTTAATAACTGTTTTCAGGGAGAACCAAGATGACAGCATAGGTAAAACACCTATCTTGCCGTCATACACAGCAATTTTAAAACTACAACTTAACGAAAGAACAAACACCGTCCAGAATCACCAGAAAGCTGGCTGAGTGAAAATTCCACAAATAAAAGTGAAGATAAGACACTGTGACTCGGAGGAGCGGCGGCAGACAGCGTTAAAGATTTGAGTGGAGAGAGGTTTGGAGGAGCCGCGCGCCAGCAGATAGGGCAGGTGACTGAAAACCGGCCAGTTTTCTCGAACAGGGGAGACAAAGACATCCCACTGGACTGATTCTCCAGCTCTAGGCGAAGTCCAGGGAACCCACTATCATACGGGGTAAAAATTGGACAGTGGGAGAGCACACCGAAGCTCGGGTGCTGCAGTGGTCTGCCAGCTTGTGGAGAAGACGAGCTTGCGCTTGACCTTGGGGACAGTGAAGCTGCCTGACCTAGTAGAGAGTGCTTGCGACTTGCTCTTTCATTCGAGAAACCGTCAGAATGCTTTATTTTATGACTCTGGGTGAGATGTTGGGTGTGCAGACACATTTGGGGAGAGTCTGAATTCCCCGGCAGCCAGTGGAGCTTGGCAGCGGCTCTCTCTCAGAGGTGCTGGCAGTCATTGCCCCTGGCACAGAGTCCCTGGGGCCGCATAGGGCAGAGCTAATGCTCTCTGCTTGGCCCGGAGACTCCACCTATCCAACCTGAGCACAGCTGAACGTCACAGACAATTGGCCTGGAGGTCAACCCCTCCAAGTGCTAACAACGATTAACTTGAGCTTAACTTCAGCAAGACTGTGCAACCCATATCCACCTCAGGTAACTGGGGAGACTGACCCACTGTCCCTTGTGGGAAGTCTACCACATAAAGCTAATTGACCAACTCAGGGAAGCAGCCACCATGCAGAGACATGGAAAGAAATCAGATGTGAAAGAAATGGAGGGAAAAATACAACGACATGGAATTCAAAACCACGCTTATATGGCTTCTCAAGAGGCTCCTACAAAAGGTCGAGACCTATAAGGAAATAAGCAAGATTGAAAAGGAAATGAACGAGACCCTCAAGGATATGAACAAGACCTGCAAGGAAATGATCAAGACCAATGTGGAAATGATCAAGACCAACGTGGAAATGATCAAGACCAACGTGGAATTGAATGAGTCCTACAAGGAAATGAACGAGACCCTCAAAGATATGAAGGAGACTCTCAAGGATATGAAAAAGGACCAACCAGAAATTAAGCATACACTGACTGAAATAAAAAATATTATACAAAGACCTAAAAGTGCTCTGGAGCACCCCAAGAACCAAGTTAAAGATTTGAAATACAAAGAGGGAAAATCCACTCAGCTGAAAAAGCAAGAAACCAAAAAAATCCAAAAATTGAAGATAGTGTAAGGGGCCTCTGGGACAACCTCAAGCATACCAACATCTGAATTATAGGGGTGCCAGAAAAAGAGAGAGAGCAAGTCAATGAAAACCTATTTGAAGAAATAGTGACCGAAAACTTCCCACACCTGGTGAAAGAAATTGACTTAGGAGTCCAAGAAGTGCACTGAACCCCAATATATAGGAACCCTAAGAGGACCACACCAAGGCACATCATAATTAAACTGCCACGAGCAAAAGACAAAGAGGGAATATTAAAAGCAGCAAGAGAAAAACAGTTAGTTACCTATAAGGGAGCACCCATACGATTGTCAGCCGATTTCTCAACACAAATGATGCAGGCCAGATGGGAGTGGCAAGAAATATTCAAAGTGATTAATAGAAAGAATCTACAACCAAGATTACTCTATCCAGCAAAGCTATCATTCAGAATTGAAGGTCAGATAAAGTGCTTCACAGATAAGAAAAATCTAAAGAAGTTCATCTCCACCAAACCAATATTATATGAAATGCTGAAAGATATTCTTTAAGAAGAGGAAGAAGAAAAAGATAAAAGTGTAAATTATGAACAACAAATACACATCTATCGACAAATGAATCTAAAAATCAAGTGAATTAATAAGCTGCTGAACAGGATAAACTGGTGAATGTAACAGAATCACGGACATAGAGAGGGAATGGACTGACAATTCTTGGGGAGAAAGGGGGTGTGGGAAGTGCAGCAAGAGACTGGACAAAAATCATGCAACTATGGGAGAGGACAGTGGAGGGGGCTGAGGGCGGAGGGTGGGATGGGTACCAGGTGGAGGGGAACTATAGAGGGGGGGAGGGAGCAATGTAATTAATAAACGGAACAATAAAGATAAAATCTTTCACACACAAAAAAAAGAACTGTTTTCAGTATCCTGACACATACTTCCTTTTTACTGACTTGTTCACCTAACAGTTGTGTCAGAACATAACTCTCTCCCTTCTCATATGACTCACTCAGTGATCATATCTGGTCTCAAATTCTCAAGAAAACCTGAACACCAGGACACTATTAAATTACTTTTTGTCCTACCAATTTATGCTGTAAAGACTGCCCAGATTATCACTGGTATAATTTGTAAAATTGAATATATCTCAGAGAATCAAGTTTGATATTATGCCAATAGATTTACAGTAATAGAAGGGACTCATGGAAGAAATTTAGTACAGTCTATTGTGATGAAATTTACATTTTCTCCTATAGGTAATTGTAGATTCTGAGATAGAAGATATGATCAAGGCGGTGTTCAGTCAGGACTATCTCCTCACTGCTGATTTATAAACAAGTTGAAACTTGTTTCTATGCTTAGACCTAGTTTATTTGTTCTTTATTTCCTTCCTTTCTCCCTTTGCTTTCCTCTCTCTCTCTCTCTCTCTCTCTCTCTCTCTCTCATCTTTTTTTTTCCTTTCTCTTTAGCTCTACTTGCAACAAAAGAGTACATTTCCAGTATTTAACTTGCTGAACATTCATCTTAGTTACATTTCCCAATTCATTAAATTTCTCAAAGTTATTCAGAACTGTAACCCCCACCCACCTGATTTGGCAACATCTGCATAAAATAATGATTCTGTTTTCTTACCTATTATCAAGGACATTAATAAGAGTGATAGGCCAGGCCAACCCAGTGAAATACAGCTATATCAGTAGAAGACCAACACAGATCAGTTATTATTCTCAAGTATAAGCTTATCCAATTCAATGTCAGTCAGTGACACCCTTGAGGGCTTACCAGGTCTCAAGCTCCCAGCTAAGCTTGCTGAGAACACAAAAATTAGTGAGGCAATCTGCCTGTTCTAAGGAGCTTCACATAAGAAGAGATAAGCCCAATAGATAAATAGAAATAATAGAGGCTTTGAAAATATTTTAATGAATTACTATAATATAATATTAGGCATAAAGTATTAAGTTTTATAGTTATACAATCTTTTTTGCTTTATTTTTAGTATGTTATGAAATATAAAGTTTTAAATAAAGCCTCTTTATTTAAAGAGGCCTCTTCTCCCAACAAAACTAACTTAATTTCTTCTTATAATTCTTAGTATTTAATATAAACTGATATTGCAATTTTACCAATATCTTTATAGATATAAAAGTTAAACTTAGCAATTTGGTTTTTCAGCCTTATCCTTTAAAGTTATCAGTTTTAACCTCAGTAAGTTTAGCTCATCATTTAATACATTGAGGTAATTTAGACAAGACATCAGACATTTCATTTTATTCTATTTATGAAAAAATAATAAGCCATTAATCGTGTAATAAAAACCAGAAGATATTTGTTCAATTAAATTAATTTTTAATATATTTTTTATTTAAGAGAAGAAGTAAGAGGGAGAGATAGAAACATCAATGATGAAATAGAATCATTGATGGACTGCCCCCTGCATACCCCACAATGGAGATCGAGTCCACAATCCCCAAATTATGACCTCCTGGTTCATAGTTGATGCTCAACCACTGAACCAGCCAGGCTTAAATTAACTTTTAATATGCTATTTACATGCATTTTCAAAGACTACTCCCAATTCACTACATTTATTAAGGATACCTGAGGAGTTTCTTGTCAATCTCTCAAAACTGTGTGCATTCCTGAGAATGTCGCTGAATTAATATTTTCTGAAAAACTCAAGGAAATAAGGTACAGTCTGCTACTCTACACTAAAGTGCAATTAGATGGTCTTCTGTTTCCCCATAGGGTCTTTCTTCAGTGCCTATTTTAAGAGTTTCTTTCAACATTGCAAAACTCTGCCTTTATCTAGAAATCTTCAGCTGTATTCCCAACCTTTGTTATAATTTATCCAGAAGATCTTATCTGGACTCAAGGCAAAGATTTCTGACAAACCCTTTTTGTTGGAGCATTTATGTGCAGCATATAGTGTTTCACTCCGACTTTTCCAGGAAAAAAAAATAGGTGTCTCAGATTAAATGAACATCCACCTGAAGCATCTTAGCCAATTACTTTCTTACTTTTCTATTTATAAGTCCACACTTCCCTGGCTACCACATTTTTGCAGATTTTTCTAGCTTGACTTTGGATCACATTTCCTCCCTAGAAAATCCCTTCTAGACATTTCTTCTTTAGTAAATGGAATTCAAAGATGGTTCTCAGGATTCCTACCCCCTTAAGTACAGTGCTGTATAATCTCCTCCCCTGGAGTGTAGGGGTGGGGCCTATGAGTATAAGGGGATTTCATTCTTGTGTTAGGGTAGGAATAAGTTGGTTTTCAGTTAACTGAAAAGGAGATTATCCTGGGTGGGACTATTGAATAGGGTGAACCCTTTAAAAGAAGGTACAGAAATCAGAAATATTTAAAGAGAAAAATCTACCTCCTGGTGTCCTGTAAGAAAGGAAACAGCCATGTTGAGAGAGAAGGGGACTATGCGTCAAAGTCTGAGGGTGACCTCTAGTTGCTAAGAGTGGTTATTGCCCAACAGTCATTAAGAAAATAAGCACTCGTCATACAGAAACAAGGAATGAATTCTTCTAACAACCAGTGATCTTGAAATAGGATCCCTAGCCTCAGATGTGATTACAGTTCTGACTAACTTGATTGCAGCCCTGTGAGACGCTAGACACAAGATTCAGCTAACTTGTACCTGAACTGACCCATGGAAACTATGAAAAAAATAAAATAAAAGGGTGCCATTTTAAGTTTGTGATAATTTGTTAGCGACCGTAGAAAATTAATATACCTTCATTCATCCTTTCTCTCATCTTGTTTATGATAACTTTTTAATGGAGACCCAAAAGTCTGATTAAAAGTTTTAACCTTTGCATTTTTGTTTTAAACTCAACACTTTATTGAAAATATTTTCTCCAAGGTCACCACTGGCTTCCTAATTACTAAATCAAATTGCCATTTTTTAAACTTCATTCTCTTTGGTCTTTTGGAAAATTTTGAAATCAGTGACCATATTTCTTCTCAAAACTGTCCTTTTGACTTGTAAAATACTAGACATTATTTTTTGTTTTCTTCTTTTCTCTCTTCGGTATTATTTTCCTGTCTCTTACCCTTTAGTATCTTAATTTTACAGTTAAGAAAACGTATCAACAAGGTTAAGTAACACCCAAGATCAAACAGCTAGTAAGTGGAGATTAAAGTCTATTGGGTTTCTGCTGTCATGTCCACATTGACGTTCCCTCAGTAGAAAATTAAGCAGAGTTTTTTTCCCCTTTATTGGAGGAGTGGTTTAGTATAATCAAAATGTCAGTGAGTGTTGTCTACTTGCCAATATCTGCCTACATAGATCTTTCAAATTGAAAATTTCAGTAGTGCCCAGCTGGCATGGCTCAATGGTTGAGTGTCAGCCTATGACCCAAGATATCAAGGTTTGATTCTGGTCAGGACACATGCCAGATTGCGGGCTCAATCCCCAGAGGCAGCTGATCAATGATTCTCTAGCATCATTGATGTTTCTATATCTCTCTCCCTCTCCCATACTCTCTGAAATCAATACAAATATGTTAAAAATAAAATTTCAGTACTTTGCAAGAATTATGAGCAAGGGAAGGACACAGGCAATTACAAATCATTAGTCAATAAACAGGGCAAGAAACAAGCTCTCTGTCTCTGCAACTATTTCAGAAGCAATTTGACCTAACATACAATATGTCCTCTGTAACTTATGTGGGTCTCATTCCTATTTTTAAAATGTCAACTAAGGCCTGAGCCAGTTTGGCTCAGTGGATAGAACATCCACTGAGGATCGCAGGTTTGATTCCAGTCAAGGGTTCGTACTTTGGTTGTGGGCTTCTTTCTGGACAGAGTCCTGCAGGAGACAACCAATCATTGTGTCCTCTCACATTAATGTTTCTCTCTGTCTTTCCCTATGTCACCCACTCTCCCTAAAAATTAATGGAAAAATATCCTTAGGTGGGGATTTAAAAAAAAAGCTTAAATTAAGGATGTTCTATTTGGACATTTTTTTTTTCAATTACTAAACTTTAAAGTAACATATGTTTATAATCTCAGCCACAAGACATAAATAGACACTTCTCCAAAGAGAGCATACATATGGCCAATAGACATATGAAAAAATGCTCATAGTCACTAATCATCAGAGAAATGCAAAGTAAAACCACAGTGTGGTATCACTTCACACCTGCCAGAATGGGTCTCATCAATAAATCCACAAACAAGTGCTGGCAATGATATGGAGAAAAAGAAACCCTTGTGCACTCTTGGTAGGAATGCAGATTAGTGCAGCCACTGTGGAAAACAGTATGAAATTTCCACAAAAAATTAAAAATGGACCTGCCTTATGACCCAGCAATTCCGCTGCAACTATACCAGAAAAAACCCAAAACACAAATACTAAATAATATATGCACTCCTATGTTCATTGCATTACAGTAGCCAAGATATGGAAGTAACCCAAGTGGCCATCAATAGACAAGTGAATAAAAATGCTTAGGTATATGTATACAATGGAATATTACTCGGGCATGAAAAAGAATGAAATTTTATGATTGGCAACAGCATGGATGAACCTGGATAATATTATGCTAAGAGAAATAAGTCAGTCAAAGAAAGACAAATACCACAGGATTTTACTTACAAGTGGAATCTAAAGAACAAAATGGAGGTCTGTAGGCCAAAACAACAGAACTCTGGCACAGAGCGTCTAGTTCTGGGACTTCTGGTTAGGCCGTTAGGGGATCTTTGACCTCACTTCCAGCCGGGAGAGCAGGGAGCAGGAGAATGCCACGGTGAACGCATCTCTGGGGGCCCTGTGATCGCCATTGCCAGCAATCACATAACCAGAGCAACCATCATCCAATATACTGTTCTGGGGTGTCGTGGATTTCTAATTGACCATTATTACTGAGATAAGTGAGTGGGGGTGGGGGGCTGGGAGAAGCCAAGACCTGTGCTATGGGTGCCATTTCCCACCATTAGAAATTGTGGCAGCCATCTTAATTTATATAAGGAACGCCATTTTGCAACATAGTGCAGATCTATTTCACCACTATTACTGTTGTGCATCCTTATTAACCCCTATTTCTGCTGATTAAGCCTGCCTTTTCCTAAAAGACAATTACATGTGCCATCTTGCGGTCAGTTAGGCTAGTTAATCTCTAATTGCCTACAGGACTAACAGGATATCTATAATTCTATCTTCAGTCACTGCCCCCATGATGGAGAACCCAAAAAATAAAAAACCAAGATTAAGTAAAGGAAGTGGTAGTAGCAGTAGTCAACCCTTTCAAGAGACATGGACCAAGATGTATGGCATTATAAAAAAAAATGGCAGATCATTTTGTGTTCTATGTGCTGAAATGGTAGTAAGCAGAACGTGGAATATAAATAGACATTTTGAAACTAATCATTCCCAGCTCTTGAAAAAAAGTGAGGATGAAAGGAAGGATTACATTTCCAGGCAGCTACACCTTTAGAAGAGCCAATCTAATTCCATCCTTAAATTTATAAAAGGCTCTACAAATTTAACATCTGCAAGTTTGAGCATTGCTCACTCCACAGCTCAGCATGGAAAAGCACTCAGTGAGGGCGAATTTATTAAAGAAACTCTCCTAAGATGTACACCAGTTCTATTTCATGATATGCAGAATAAAGATGCAATTATTAAGAGAATATCTGAGTTACCACTTAGTAGAAATACCATAAAAGACCAAATAATGAGAATGAACACAAACATACAACATCAATTAAAGAGAGACATAAGTAATTGTAAATATTTTTTGATTTCTCTTGATGAAACTACTGATGTCACATCACATGCTCAGTTGGCCATTATTGGTCGATATTCTGATGGTCTCACAATGAGAGAAGAGTTGATAAAGTTAGTGTCAGTGCCAACAAGTACATCAGGAAGCAAAATATGTGAGGTTGTTATACAAACATTCTGTGACCTAAGCATTGATATCTCTAAAGTTGTGTCAGTGACGACAGATGGGGCATCAAACATGGTGGGGGAAAAGTAGGGTTTGTCAAATTGTTTACAGAAGCAATTGGCCATGCGATTGTGCCTTTTCATTGTATTATCCATCAGGAGGTTTTGTGTGCCAAGGCAGGATTTACCAACTTAAATGACTTAATGTCAGTTGTTACAAAAATAGTCAATTTAATAGTTCCTCACCCCTTCACAAGTGAGAATTTTCTGCACTTTTACTGGAGGTTGATTCCACCTACACTGGACTGCTGATATACAATAATGTAACATGGCTGAGCCGAGGCAAAGTTCTTGAGTGCTTTGTGGAGTGCTTTAAAGAAATTAAGGTATTTCTTGAGGATAACGATCTGGGAAACTTTTTTCAGCTCAATGATGATAAGTGGGTCAACACCCTGATATTTTTTACAGATCTCTCTGTTCATATCAATGAACTGAACTTAAAGTTACAAGGTTTTGGAAAAAGTATTGACGTTATGTTTTGATACATAAAAGCTTTTGAAAGTAAACTTAAAATTTTCACGTGAGATGTAGAAACTAAGTATTTATAAGTACTGTCCTTGAGTAACAAAGTATTTTGAGAAGGCCAGTGCAGCTGTACAAAATGAAATGGAACTCTTGCATGTAAAGTACCATCATGTTTTAGACTCATTACTTGACCAGTTCAGTGATAGATTTAATCAATTTAGAAGCCTAGAACAAACCATGAAAATAATTATCTTCAGTAGTTTGGAATTAAATGGTTTCCAATGGATGCAAATTGATGTTTTGGAGATGGAACTTGCAGAATTTCGGGACAGTATATGGGCTCAGGTGTTTGTCGACTTGAGGTCAAAGCTTGAGAATCTGGAAAGGTGCCGCTTGGAGAATCAAGAGAAGTGCCACTACGAACAGGAAATTTGGAGTGCCTGGAACCAAATACCAGACACTTATAGCACCTTGGAAAATATAGCAATGGCTTTACTCACTATTTTTCCCTCTATGTACTTTTGTGAGACCTTATTCTTAGTGTTAAATAATATCAAAACCAACAAAAGAAACAGATTGACAGATGAAGTTAGAAGTTAGTAGCGCTTGCTTGGGCTTGAAGTGTACAAAATACCAACCTTTAAATGAAGGTTTAGCTAATGCAATTCAGCAACAGAAGAGTCACTAATAGGCAGGTTAGTTGAAGAATTCCCCCTCCTCCTCACTTATCTTAGTTCAAGGCACCCCACACAAGTTAAATAATATCAAGACCAACAAAAGAAACCGACTGACAGATGAACAAAGAATTCACTAAGCAGGTAAGTTAAATAATTGCTTTATTAAATACAGTTATATATTACAATTTATACATTTTTGTTATTTAAACTATAAATATCGTGAAATTATGGCTTTTTTCTTGAAGTGACACACCACCCAAGTTATGCTCGCTTTTTTGGATAATTTTGACACACCAAGCTCAAAAGGTTGCCCTTCACTGGCCTAGGAAATCTATATATAAAAGTCTAAGTGACTGACCATACAAACATCCGACCATCCAACCAACCAGACTGTATATATGATGCGTACTGGCAATTTAAAAATAAACGTTGACTTGTGCATGCATGATACATATAAAGCTCTCACTGGCTCCATTTTCATGTGTGTTTTAATTTTATAATACTATATTATATATATACTATTTTGACATGTGACTTTCGCAGTAACTTAATTATCACACGAATCTTTCTTCTAATTAATTTCCTTTCACTGTGCACGAATTGGTGCACTGGGCAACTATTATAGTCAGTAATATTGCAATGACTCTGTCAGCTGCCAGGTGGGTACTAAAAATATCAGGGAAAATCTTTGTAATGTATATGATTCTCTAACCACTATGGGTACACCTGAAACTAATAGAAAATATCATTGAATGTAAACTGTAGTTGAAAAAATATTTTTTGTTTATGATCTCACTGTGAAATTTTGTGTGTTTTAAACATCTTTAGCCCTATTTCTTTCCCGCAATGTGAATGGAAGAGATTTCCTGCCACCTCCTCAACACTATGTCTACCTTTCAAAAAGTTACATTTTGTAAAACCAACAAACTGACCTTTTAAAATGCTTTAAAGAAAGGAAAAACAAACAAAAAATAACATGCTTTTTCTCTAATTTTGAATTTTTCCATAATCTTCTTATATTTTAGAGAACAAAGAAGGCTCAGTGTAAATTTTCACTTATCTTCTTAACCCTTATAGAAAGTATAGCTTTCCTTTAAGGTGGAATACTTTTATTTATTGTACCTTTAATAACCCACATAAGTGAGTCCTTTTCCCCAAGTATTTATAATTTACTTTACTCCAACAAAGTGCAATCAGTAAGGTAAAGTCCCCAAATTTAGACTAATATAGCTGCTTTTATTTGTCCATTTTTAGCAGTTTTCTCACAGTCTTCTGGGAACCAACTTCCAAAATTAAGGTCATCTCCTAAGATCATTTTAGAGTTCAAATGTTAGAAAGCTAACAAATTCCCATCTCTCACTCTGCTGATCAAACTTGGTCCTGGCATCTCCCCTGATTAGGGTTATTGGATACAGCAAGTATACTTGACTACTTCCCAAGAACTTACTTTTAAAGGAACAAAATGTTTATGATTTGTTAAATTGGATAAACAATGTTAAAATAGATGTTTCATTATTCAAAAGACTAGAGGCCCAGTGCACGAAAATTTTTGCATGGGCGGGGGGAGTCCCTCAGCTTGGCCTCCCCCCATCACAGTCTGGGAGCCTTCACAGTATGTCCTATTGACAACTTAGGCCTGCTCCCTGAGAGGCGACCAGCCAATCAGGTATATAGATACTTTCTAGAGGCAGCATGGACTCCTTCCTTATTTCTTTCCTCTGTGGTTGGAGAACAGGGGACTAAAAGGTGGACACAGAACTGTGGCTGGGCCCAAGGCTTTTGTAGGCAGTGGAAAGAGGCAGAGAGCTGGGAAAAGTCTAGACGCATTTCTTTCCATTGCCCCTCCCTCGGTGGTGGATACTCAGGCCTCAGACTGATCAGAGCCCAACAACTTTAGCCCCCTCACTTCTCAGCTGAACATACAGCCGCCTAACATTCCAAATGGGGCTGTTTTCAAGTGACTAAGGCACTGGGAATACACAGCTCTTGGCCTATCTCCTCTCACTTTCCTACTTGGGTCTGTTGCAAAGTTCACTGAGACACTGAAGCAGTTCTGCCCTGATAGTTCTGTACCCCACTGCCTGCCAGGACCCCACACAACACTCTTTCTCGAGTCTCCGGGCCCACAGTCTACACTTGGGGAGGTTGCCTGGAGCCCCTTCCCCTGGGCAGGTGGGGCAGGGGGTTTGCTTGAAGAACTGTAGGAAGATGGCAGAGTAATAGTTGGTATGAACCAGTGCCTGCTCAGCCAGAATTCTTAAGCTCCCCACTGGGCCCAGGCTGGACCCCTTCCCTGCACCAGGAGGACCCCGGCTGAGGTCCCCTCCCAGCACCCAGTGCCCTGTGGATTCCAACAGGGACAGGAGCAGCTCACCTGTGATGCTCTGATCCCAGGCAGGCAGGCAGCAGCGCAGGTGGTGTGGCCTAGGGCCCTGGCAACCATGAGCCTCCTCTCCCTGTCTGAAGCATGGGATGGGGTTTGTGGCCAGCCACAGACACAGGTGTGGGGCCAGGGCAGGGCAGGGCAGGTCAGGGAGTGCACGGCAGTCTGAGCATGCCCACTCCAGCTCCAGGCAACTGGCTCCCACTGAGCAGCAGCATAGCATCAGTCTGCTGCAAGGCCCGCGACCTTCGCAGCTACTCCTGGATGCCATGCATGGAGACACTGCCTGCCACTGAGCCACCATCAGCAGGGATATGCAGGGGCTAGGGTGGCCTCGGGCTCCCAACCAGTCAGGAGCGGCCTCTGCCTCTGAGGCAGTATGTAGTTAACGCTGGTCAGGCCTATGCGCGCCTGCATTGGGGGTGGAAGTCCCCACCCTTGGCCCCCCACACCAGCTCCTGCCTGGTTGTGACTCTGACACTGTAACAGACAAATTAGCATATTAGCTCTTTATATGTATAGATGATTCAATTGGGGCAAGGATGGAAGTGGGCCTGGGGGGCGGTGATATATTGGATGGAAACCACACATACCTTTAAATGATGACAGGATAAAATAAAATAAATTAAACTTTGGTACTGTAAGACTGTAAGATCAAGGATATTAGCCAAATTTAGGGAGTCACTATATTTCACTTCAGGAATATGCATGTCAAGACTATCAGAATTCTAAACTAGAATATCAGGATAACCATGTCTCTATTCCAATAATTAAGCTGTCACTTCCATTCTACAGCATTTCTTATCAATAACTGTACATCCAAAAATATGCCACAGATTGTATCAATGCCCTCTTTCTGAGAGCCCTAAACTCTCTTCAGTACTTACTAGTGGATTTCTTCTTTCTCCAGATATCAAAACTTATTTGGCCTCTTCCATTAACACTTTTCTCTGTGAAACAAAAGATTGGATAGGAGGCTAGGGCTAGTTTGAAAAAAGGGTTACCTGAAATACTGATTTGGGACTTGATTATAGGCATTTGTTAACTCTGTTTTCCCTAAGCTTTTTAGTTTTTACTAGGGGCCCGGTGCACAAAATTTGTGCACTGGGGGTGGGTGGTCCCTTAACCCAACCTGCCCCCTCTCACATACTGGGAGTCCTCAGGGTCTGTACAACTGATGGCTCACCCCCAGCCTGCCCAAGGCCTTGGGCACCCAGCCATCACCCTGCTCAGCTCAGCCCCAGCTGCCTGTAACCACCCAGCCCCAGGAGCTGGGCACTCACCACCACTTCTGCTTATAGTGCCCAGGGGCCGGGCACTTCCTGCTGCCGCCACCACTGCTGCTGCTGCTGCCGCTTCCCCTCACAGCACCTGGGAGCTGGGCACTCACCGCCACCACCACCGTTTCATCTCCACCCCTGGGGCCTGGCACTTGCACCACTTGGCCCCGCCCCCACTCCTGATTGGCTGGTAGCATAGCCAATCAGGAGCAAAGGTACGGTCAAATTTGCATGTTTCTCTTTTATTATATAGGATTATTTTACTAGAGGCGCGGTGCACGAAATTTGTGCATGGGGGGTGGGGGATGTCCCTCAGCCCAGCCTGCACTCTCTCCAGCCTGGGACCCCTCGAGGGATGTCCAACTGCCCGTTAAGGCCTGATCCTAACAGGATCAGGCCTAAATGGGAAGTCGGACATCCTTCTCACAATCCAGAAATGCTGGCTCCAAACTGCTCACCTGCCTGCCTTCCTGATTGCCCCTAACTGCTTCTGCCTGCCAGCCTGATCGCCCCTTAACCACTACCCTGCCAGCCTAATTGATGTCTAACTGCTCCCCTGACAGCCTGTTTGCCCCCAACTTCCCTCTTCTGCCAGTCTGGTCACCCCTAACTGTCCGCCCCTGCAGGCTTGATAGTGCCCAACTGCCTTTCCTTGCAGGCCTGCTCCCTCCCAACTGTCCTCCCTTGTTGGCCTGATCACCCATAACTGCACTCCTTTGCAGGCCTGGAACTTCCCAACTGCCTTCCCCTGCTAGCCATCTTGTGGTGGCCATCTTGTGTCCACATGGGGGAAGGATCTTTGACCACATGGAGGCAGCTCTCTTGTGTGTGGGAGTGATGGTCAATCTGCAAATTACTCTTTTATTAGATAGGATAGAGGCCTGGTGTATGGGTGGGGGCCAGCTGGTTTGCCATGAAGGGTGTCCCAGATCAGGCTGGGGATTCCCTTGGGGTGTGGGGTGGCCTGGGCAAGAGGCCTGTGGTGGTTTACAGGCCAGCATGCCCTCCAGCAACCCAAGCGGAGGCCCTGAGATCTGGGATTAATTTATGTTCTACAATTGAAACTTTGTAGCCTGGAACAGAGCCAAGCCTTCTGCTCACTCCATGGCAACAGTCATTTCTGTTTAAATTCTATAATTGAAACTTTGTAGCCTAGAGTGGAGGCCTAGGCGCCAGGGCTACAGAAGCTTGGCTTCCTCCATCGCCCTGGCAACCCTAGCCTCTTCTCTCTCCAGCTCTGTGGCTGCCATCATTTCTGTTGGAATATATCTTCTATAATTGAAATTTTGTAGCATTGAGTGGAGGCCTAGGCCAGCAATAGCAGGATGAAAGCTTGGCTTCCTTCATTGCTGGGGAAACGCAAGCCTCCCTCCTGCTCTCGGTGGCCGCAGCCATCTTAGTTGGGATTTATTTGCATAATTTGCTCCCGATTGGCTGATGGGCATGGCTGTGGGCATGGCCTGATCAGAGGTACTGTCAATTTGCATATTACTCTTTTTTTATATAGGATATTAAATTTTATTGGGGTGATATTAGTCAACATGAACATATAGATTTCATGTGTGGATTACTAAATTACAAAATCTGTATATAGGACCATATGTCCAGCATCCAAAGTCAAATAAATATTCTCCTATCACTTCATATTAACACTCTTTTCTCCCACCACCCACCACCCTCTGGCAATCACAACACTCCTGTTTGTGTTCATAATTTTCAGTTTTATATCCCACATATGAGTCAAATCATATGATTCTTAGCTTTTTCTGTCTAACTTATTTCACTTAGCATAATGTTCTCAAGGTTCACCTATGTTGTGGTAAATGATGTTATTTCATGCTTTCTTATAGATGAGTAGTACTTCATTGTGTGTAAGTACATCTTCTTTGTCCAGTCCTCTATTGCAGGGCACTTGGGCTGTTTCCAAGTCTTGGCCATCATAAATAATGCTGCAATGAACATAGGAGTGCATATATCTGTGCATATAAAATAGAGTGGCATTTGTTAACTGTTAAGCAACAAAACAAGGTAAAAACCAAGGATAGATATATATACTAGAGGCCTGGTGCATGAAAATTCATGCACTTGAAGAAGTGGGGGGTCCCACAGCCACAAGATGGTGGCGCCCAGTCCCCTCAGCCCAGCCTGCCCCCTCCCACAGTCCAGGAGCCCTCAGGGGTGAGAGGTGACCTGGCAATCAGGGGAAGGCAATCACACCTCTGCTGCTGCCACTGCCAGCAGCTCAAGCCTTGGCTGGTCCTGGTTACCTGAGCCTCAGGAGGCCCTGAAAGGTTGGGCATCCATGCTGCTCCACAAGGCTGAGGGGACTGGGCACCACCGTCTTGTGGCTGTGGGTGCTGCCATCTTTGAGGGTGGGGTAGTCAATTAGCATATTCCCTCCTTATTGGCTGTGAGTGCCACAATCTTTGTGACAGCATGAGGGTCAATCAGCATATTCCTTCTTTATTAGATTATACACACACACACACATATGCAATAGTGGCCCAGTGCACAAAATTCGTGTGCTGGGGGGGCGGGGGGTGCCCCTTAGCCTGGCCTGCATCCTCTCTAATCTGGGACCCCTGTAGGATCAGGCCTAAACTGGCAGTTGGACAACTCCCTCACAATCCAGGACTACTGGCTCCTAACAGCTCACCTGCCTGCCTGCTTGATCTCCCCTAACCACTCTGCCTGCTGTCCTGCTTGCCCCCAATTGCACCCCTCTGCCAACCTGATCACCCCCAACTGCCTTCCCCTCCTGGCCTGATGACCCATAACCAACTGCCAACCTGATCACCCCAACTGCCCTCCCCTCCAGGCCTGATCATCCATAACTGCCTCTGCCTGGGCCCCACCACCATCGCTTTGTCCGGAAGGATTTCTGGAATGTCTCATGGTCTAATTAGCATATTACCCTTTTATTAATATACATAGGATATGACATACTGCCATAACTATAACATATCTACCAATATTACCTATGAGAATACGTACTTCATGAGTTAGGAAGGCATCTAATACATTATATTGTATATGTTGTAAGTAGTAGGAAATACAGTATTTGTAGCAATAATATACACCCTGTGACTTCCCTTCCTCATCTGGGAATGCTTCCCAGGTCTTTGAACATTTCTTAGCCCCTAATGTATTTTTTATTTTTTGCCATTCAGTGTAACTTTATTTACTGTTTATTGCACATAATTTGAGGTCTTTAATTTTTAACCACCAAAGATTCAAAGGACTATTTTTTCCATGAATTTTAACATTAACATTAGTGAATTTGTGTATTCATGTGTTTTTATTGTAAACATTTGAATTATTCACATTGTCATAGATTCAGAACTCATAAGCGAGGACCATGCACAGGCTGGCAGCAAGCCAGGAAGCCACTCTGCAACCAAACTGATACTCTGTATAAGGAGAAAAGTCATAACATAACATTTAATGTCCGACTTTAATTCATATACTATCAGGGACTCAACTGCTTGGTTGGTGATGGGGTTCATTATTGGGAGGATTATTCCTGAAATAATTAAGGAAAGGGGGGCTCAATCTTTCTTCTTGGTTGCTTGCTCCTCCCCAGCACAGTCATCTCTTTGGGCAGCTTCTGGGGAAGCTTCTCCTTCACCTTCACCTCAGCTTCTTGGGCCTCGCACAGTGGCAGAATGGGCTCGAGAGGTGGGGCCACCCGGGACTGGCAGTCCCTCGCATCCCCAGCCCTTTGCTCTGTGGGCCCCGTGGAGAAGTGGAACAAGCATGAGAGGCGGGGCAGCCCCTCGCCTCACACGTGCCTTGGCCCCACCCCCTGCTCCTGATTGGCTGGTAATATAGCAAAGGTAGGGTCACATTTGCATTTTACTCTATTATTACATAGGATATATATATATATATATATATATATATATATATATACACACACACACACATATATATATATATATATACACACACACACTAATAAAAGAGAAAAATGCTAATTGAATATACCTCTGCTACACCCACAGCCAATCAGGAGTGATATGCAAATTAAGCCAACAAAGATGGCAGGTGATTTTGCATATGCAGTAGGGGCAGGCTGGCCTGACACCACCCATGGGGTCCAGGCCACAATCGGTAACTGGGCAGTCCAGGCCACAATTGGTAACTGGGCAGACCAGGCCTGCAGGGTCCAGGCCACAATCAGAATGCAGGCAGCTGGGTGGGCAGTGCCTGATGCCCCCCCACAGGGTCCAGATCGCTATCAGTGACCTGGGCAGGACAGATGGCCAGTGTCTCTGGGATCACTATCTGCCCCCGGGCCGCCTGTGGACACTGATGGAGCAGGCCGGGGTTGAACATTTTAATGAAAATGGGATGTCTGTGCCCCAACCCACCAAGCCCTGTCCCTGGAGAGGAGAGAACAGTGGGCAGTTAGCAGGCACCAGGGCTTGGAGGAACTAGGAGCAACCTGTAGGCATGCTACCAGGAAGAGGTGCTGAACCATGATGACACAGAGGGATGGCTGACGGAGGCACACAAAGGTGCAAATGAGGTGGTTCTCACTGAAGCTGAGCTCAAAACGTGCATCAATAGCCTGATGAACTAAATTACCTTTCTGAAGAAGGTGCAAGAAGAGGAGATCACCGAGCTGCAGGTGCAGATCCAGTATGCTCAGATCTCTGTGGAGATAGACATGTTCTCCAAGTCCAACCTCTCTGTGGTGCTCAAGGATACCCATGCCCAGTACAAGAAACTGGATGCCAAGAACATGCAGAATGCAGAAGAATGGTACAAGAGCTGCTTCACCATGCTGACTGAGAGCACTGCCAAGAACACCTACGGAGTACACACCGCCAAGGATGAAAGCTACCACCTGCTCAAGGCCAAGACCCTGGAGATCAAAGCATGCCGGGGCATGAATGAAGCTCTGGGAAAGCAGCTGCAAGAACTGGAGGATAAGCAGAACTCCGACATTAGTGCTATGCAGGACACAATCAACAAATTAGAAAATGAGTTGAGAACTACAAAGAGTGAAATGGCATAATATTTAAAAGAATACCAGGACCTCTTCAATGTGAAGATGGCTTAGTACATTGACATTACAGCTTACAAGAAATTCTTGGAAGGTGAGAGACCCAGCTCAGTTTCACCAACATGGGAAGCATAGCCAGCAGCTACTCCCAGAGTTCCCAGTTCTTTGGTGACCTGCCTATGGTGGTTTACAGACTAGCTCCTACTTGATGTCCACTCACTCCTTCCCTTCTTAAAGGAAAAGATTGAGATATAGGAGACCATTGAGGCTGCAAAAGCCAAGGAAGCTAAGGGTGAACCCCCCCCCCCCTCTGAAGGACAAGCTGAAGAGGAGGAGAAGGAAGAGGCTGATGATGAAGAGGAAGGGGAGGAAGAGGAAGAAGGTGCCAAGGAAGAATTTGAGGATGCAAAGGAGGAAAAAGAAGGAGGTGATGGTGAAGGAGAAGATGCCCAAGAAGCTGAGGATGAGAAGAAAGATGGAGGGCTAGGGAAGAGCAAGCAACCAAGAAGAAAGATTGAGCCCCCCTTTTCTTAATTATTTCCGAAATAATACTCCTGAAACTAGATAAACCCTATCACCAACCAAGCAGTTGAGTTTCCGATACTGTATGAATTAAGAAGTCAATATATATAACATTCTGAGGTGACTCAGGTTGGACATTAAATGTTGTGCTGTGACTTTTCTCCTTATGCAGAGTATCTGTTTGCTTGCAGAGTGGCTTCCTGGCTTGCTGCCAGACTATGCATGGTCCGTGCTTATGAGTTCCAGATCTATGACAATGTGAATAATTCAGATGTTTACAATAAAAACACATGAATATATGAATTCACTGATGTTAATGTTAAAATTCATGGAAAAAAAATAGTCCTTTGAAGATCTGGAGGTTAGAAATTAAAGATCTCAAATCATGTGCAATAAACAATAAATAAAGTTACACTGAATGATAAAAAAAAATACATTAGGGACCAGGAAATGTTCAAAGAACTGGGGAACCATTCCCAAATCAGCAAGGGAAGTCACAGGGTGTTTATTATTGTTACAAATACAGTATTTCCTACCACTTATAACATATACAATGTAATGAATTAGATGCCTTCCTATCGCATGAAGTTATGTATTCTCATAGAGTAATACTGGTACATATGTTATAGTTATGGCAGTATGTCATATCCTATGTATATTAATAAAAGGGTAATATGCTAATTAAACCATGAGACTTTCCAGATGTCATTCTGGACAAAGCCATGGTGGTGGGGCTGAAGCAGAGGCTGTTAGGGGTGATCAGACCAGGAGGGGAGGGCAGTTGGGGATGATCAAGCCAGGAGGGGAGGGCAGTTGGGGGTGATCAGGATGGCTGGTGGGGAGAGTTGGGGGTGAGCAGACAGGCAGAGGGGACCAGTTAGGGGTGAGCAGGCTGGCAGGGGGGGTGTAGCTGGGGGCAAGCAGGCCAGCAGGCAGAGTGGTGAGGGGTGATCAAGTAGGCAGACAGGTGAGTAGTTAGGAGCCAGTAGTCCCAGATTAGTAGGGGGTTGTCTAACTGCCAGTTTAGGCCCGATCCCACAGGGTCCCAGATTAGAGAGGATGCAGGCCAGGGAGAAGGACACCCTCCCACCTCAATGCATGAATTTTGTGCACTGGGCCACTAGTATATCCTATCTAATAATCCTATCTAATAAAAGAGTGATATGCAAATTGACCATACCTTTGCTATAGCAACAAGCCACAGCCACTAGCCAATCAGGAGTGAATATGCAAATAAACCCCAACCAAGATGGCTGCGGCCACTGAGAGCAGGAGGGAGGCTTGGGTTCCCCAGCAATGGAGGAAGCCAAGCTTTCCGTCTGCTCTTGCCAGCCTAGGCCTCCACTCAATGCTACAAAGTTTCAATTATAAAAGATACATAAATCCCAACAGAAATGGCAGCAGCCACAGAGCTGGAGAGAGCAGAGGCTAGGGTTGCCCCCGGTGATGGAGGAAGCCAAGCTTTTGCAGCCCTCACCAGCCTAGGCCTCCCCTTAAGACTACAAAGTTTCAATTATAGAAGGCTGTAGAGGGCCCCCTGGGAAGGGACATGGGCATTTCTTTAATTATTGTCAGCTGAATCCTAGGCCACAGGCAGAGTCATGCCTAGGATACACATCTCGCCAAGATGGTGGATGTGTTATCAGTACTGACTCTTGACTTTACTCAGGTATCCTTGGGAGTGGGTGTTGATATGTAAATCCAGTCTAGCACCAGGAATGAGGAAATATGACCTGGGCCCACCCAATGTTCTTTTATGCTAAGTTTTCCAGTAAAACCCCTTTCTATTTTGGAATATAAAATAAACTTGCTTTGTAGGCTCCGGGTCCCTGTCTCTCCATGAGAGAGAAGACAGCTTCCCACCTGGCACCCAGCTTTCTTCTATTCTCTCTCCATTTCTGAATCCCCTGCTGCCTCCATTCAGAACGGATTCCATCTCTCTTTCCATGCTGGACACAGAAAAGGGAGATCCCTGCCATATTTGGCCCCCCGTGCCACATCTGGCACCCCCATATTTGGTGTCCAACGAGAGACAAGAGGCAACAGGCCAGCAGGGATCGCTCCAAGAATTGCAAGCACCACAGATCTATATAAGGTAAGGTAGGGATCGTATTGTTGTGTATTGAATTAGCTGGGTGTAAAATATGAGTAATTCAGGGTCTCAGGAAAGAGATCTCTACTCTCAAATGCTTAAAACTATGCTCAGAGATGCTCAGTTAAGTATAGTCAGATTCTTGATTTCTTAAGTCTTGTTGAAGAAATGTTGAAAAACTTCAGAAAACAGTTGCATGACCAATATTCAGCAGAAGGTCCAGAGAAGATTCCTATTCCTACTTTAATTTGTGATTTAGCACAGGAGAGTTTAAGAATGTTTAAGCAGGATGTAGGCACAGCCTGACAACCTGCAGTGGAGGGGTGTGAATCTCTAAGAATAACATCTGCACCTCCTCCACCTCCTGTTGCTCCTGTGACCTCAGCCAAAAGCCCACCTGATAAAGTTTTATCTTGTAAATATATGCGGGAGCCAGAGTTTGAGGAAAAGAGAGACAAGCATCACTGTGAGCAGGATAAGAAAAGTTTTGCTCGCAGCTTCCCAGCCTTTATGGCTGGATGCAGGCGCTCAGCCTAAAGTGACTTCTTTTGTTGGACATTCAAACTACTTGCAACCAAGTAGAAAAGATTAAAGGAATTTCTCAGCAACTTCCAATGATTCTTCATCTTAAAAAATCTTTTTTCTTTCCTTAAAAAAATAAATTGTAAAAATAAAAACAGTACATGCCAGACCATCTCTGAATTTCTCCCCAAAGCAAGAAGGAGGTGGGGGAAGGGAAATACGTGGCTATCCAATATGGACACCACTCCCTGAGAAAGCCATTTTAAAAGGGTCTCATCTTCCACCATGTTTTTTGTGGGGGGGTTTTCCAGCAAGTGACTTAAAACTTTTACAAAATCTATAAATGCATTGAGGATTTCTGTGCACATGTAAAGGGAAAGGCTAGTTTAAAATATGGAAGGCATGCAACTGTTCATATTGGGACATTTTAGATAGAGTTTGGGGGCTGAGCTTAACCTTTTATAATGTACAGAATAAAAACCCGAGACTTTTTAGCCTAAAAAAGATAGTGGATATGGTGGACCTGGGAAAAATACAGGCTGGTTTTCCCAAGGCAATCTGAAGTAACTCTTCTTAAATTTCCCGCCCAGAGACAAGCAACCAGCAGGAAGTAGATAGTAATTTTGCATGTGACTAGCTATAGGTTTGCTTCTTCGCTTCCCCAGCAGGAATATTATTGTCACTTTTTTTAAATTGGGTTTTTTTTTGTTTTTTATTTTTTTATTTTATTTTATTCTTTAAAGTATTACAAATAATAGTACATATGTTTCCTCTCCCTTCCCCGCATTGACCTCCCCCTGGCCTCTCCTACCCCTCAGCACATGCCCTCACCTCCCCCCTGCCCCAGTGTCTTGTATCAATTGGTTATGCTTATATGCATGCATAGAAGTCCTTCAGTTGATCTCTTACAGCCCCCGTCCCCCAACCTCCCCTGCCTTCCCACTGTAGTTTGACATTCTGTTGAATGCTTCTTTGCCTCTGTATCTATTTTTTCCCCCGTTTCTTGGGCGACACCTGTAATAGTGTCAATTATTTGGGAACAGAGACCATGCATCATGTTCTTGGAGCCTCTGCGTTCAGGATATTACCCTACATATAGTAAATACTTGCTAAATGTCTGTTAATCCTATATAATAAAAAGGTAATATGCAAATTGACTATCTCTCCAACACACAAGATGGCTACCACAAGATGGCCGACAGGGAAGGGCAGTTGGGGGTGATCAGGCCTGCATGGAGGGTAGTTGCAGGTGATCAAGCCTGCAGGGGAGGGCAGTTAGGGGTGACCAGGCTGGCAAAGGAGGTAAGTTGGGGGCAAACAGGCTGACAGGGGAGCAGTTAGACATCAATCAGACTGGCAGGGGAGTGCTTAGGGGATTATCAGGCTGGCAGGTAGAAGCAGTTAGGGGTAATCAGGAAGGCAGGCGGATGAGCAGTTTGGAGCCAGCAGTCCTGGATTGTGAGAGGGATGTCCAACTGCCAGAGGATCAGGCCTAAACAGGCAGTCAGATATGCCTCGAGGGGTCCCAGATTGGAGAGGGTGCAGACTGGGCTGAGGGACATCCCCCATGCATGAATTTTGTGCATCATGCCTCTGGTATATATATAAAGAGACAGGGTATGTAATGTCCAAAATGACCAAAGGTTCAACCAAACATTGGAAGTCAATCCTGCAGCCAATGTTTCAGGCACCTCAGTGAACAAGCACTGACTGCTGAGGGGGCTACAATTAGGACTGGAGAGAAAAGCAGGGTCTAATTGCAGTCCCCATGGCAGTCAGTGCTGGGTTGGCATGGCAGAAGTCAGTCCTGGCAACCCAGCACTGACTGCCATGCTGCAGTTGCTGTAGCAACCCAGCACTGACTGCAGAGGAGGTTGCAACCAGGCCTGGACAGAAGCCTGGAGAGAAAAGCAGGCTCTGATTGAAGCCCCTGTAGCAGTCAGTGCTGGGTTGGCATGATGGAAGTCAGTTCTGGGTCAGTGCTGCAGGCGCCTCAGTGACCCAGCATTGACTGCTGAAGGGGCTGCAATCAGGTCTGGACAGAGGCTGGGACAGAAAAACAGGGTCTGATCACAGCCCCCATGGCAGTCAGTGCTGGGTCAGCATGGTGGAAGTCAGTCCTGCAGTCAGTGAACATAGGGTTAATTAATATTAAGTGAACATAAGGTCAATTAATATCTCTTAGAGAGGAGTTGAGAATATAAAGTACAGTGTAGACCAATTACTTATGTTATTTCACATAAAACTCTTTTCAACTAAGATATTTTCCTTTATTTAAAACAAGAGGCCCAGTGCATGAAATTTGTGCATGGGGGGGGGGGTGTCCCTCAGCCCAGCCTGCATCCTCTCTAATCTGGGACCCCTTGAGGGATGTCCAACTGCCTGTTTAGGACTGATCCCGATAGGCTCGGGCCTAAACAGGCAGTCGGATATCCTTCTCACAATCCAGGACTGCTCACCTGCCTGCCTCCCTGATTGCCCCTAACCGCTTCTGCCTGCCAGCCTGATTACCCCCTAACCACTATCCTGCCAACCTAATTGATGTCTAACTGCTCCCCTGCCAGCCTGTTTGTACCCAACTTCCCTCCTCTGCCAGCCAGGTCACCCCTAACTGACCTCTCCTGCAGGCTTGATTCCCCACAACTGCCCTCCCTTGCAGGCCTGGAACCTCCCAACTGCCCTCCCCTGCTGGCCATCTTGTGGTGGCCATCTTGTGTCCACATGGGGGAAGGATCTTTGACCACATGGGGGGATCCCTCTTGTATGTTGGAGTGATGGTCAATCTGCAAATTACTCTTTTATTAGATAGGATAGAGGCCTGGTGCATGGGTGGAGGCCAGCTGGTTTGCCCTGAAGAGTGACCCGGATCAGGATGGGGGTTGCCTGGGGCATGGGGCAGCCTGGGTGAGGAGCCTGAGGTGGTTTGCAGCCAGCCACAACCCCAGTGACCCAAGCAGAGGCCCTGGGACTTGGGATTAATTTATGTTCTACAATTGAAACTTTGTAGCCTGGAACAGAGCCAAGCCTTCTGCTCGCTCTGTGGCGACAGCCATTTCTGTTGGGACATTTACTTTCTATAATTGAAGCACTGTAGCCTAGAGTGGAGGCCTAGGTGCTAGGGCTTCAAAAGCTTGGCTTCCTCCATTGCCAGGGCAACCCTAACCTCTGCTTTCTCCAGCTCTGTGGCTCTGTTGGAATATATCTTCTATAACTGAAACTTTGTAGCATTGATTGGAGGCCTAGGCCAGCAACAGCAGGGGGAAAGCTTGGCTTCCTCTGTTGCCAGGGAAACCTAAACTTCCTTCCTCTCTCAGTGGTTGCATCTTGGTTGGGGTTTATTTGCTCCTGATTGGCTGATGGGCATGGCTTGTGGGTGTGGCTTGATTGGAGATGTGGTCAATTTGCATATTACTCTTTTATTAGATAGGATGTATCTTTATTGTGGAAAGTATTACAGATGTCCCTTTGTGTTTTCCCCCATTGATCTCCTCCACCCTGCACCTGCCCCTTCCAGGTCTTTACCAGACTATTGTCTGTGTCCATGGGCTATTCCTACCTAATACATAAAAATCTAGAAAGATTTAGAGAAAATAAAATAAAAGATATTCCATGTAAATATTGAACAGAAGAGATGATGTTGCTGCATGAATACTGGATACAGGTTTGTAGCCAAAACACAACTCATGAGTTAAAGTTAGTCATTCTAATTTAACAAAGGCTCCTTTCACTAAAGAGATAAGATAGATCCTAATACTTATATACATAATGAAAAAGTGTGGGGGTTCAGAATGAGCCTCAGTGGTATGCAGATTTTTGAGTTAAGAGCAATTTTAGTTTCAGGCTCAAGTGAAAAGTCTGTCCCTCCCTTTAACTATCAAAAAAATTGAATTAGAGGCCTTTCCCATAATAAGACATTCTCCTCTATGATAAAAGGCTAATATGGCAAATCAACCGAACAGCAGAATGACCAATCACTATGACACGCACTGACCACCAGGAGATAGATTCTCGATTCAGGAGTTATCCTCGGGTGGTCAGTGTGTTTCCCCGGGGGGCTGGGGAGGGAGCAGAGTGCCACTCAGCCAGAAGCTGGGCTCATGGTTAGCTAGTGTAGCAGCAATGGTGGAAGCACTAAGGATGTCCAACTGATGTGGAATGGGCCTAAGCCGTCAGTCAGACATCCCCTGAGGGCTCCCAGATTCCAAGAGGGGGAAGTCCGGGCTGAGAGACCTCCCCCCTTCTGAGTACATAAATTTTGTTCACTGGACCTCTAATATATATATATTGAATGGCCAGATTATTATGATCTCTGAACACATAATAATCTGGCCACTTAGTGTATATCCTATGTAATAAAAGGTTAATATGCAAATTGTCCCCTCAACCAGGAGTTCGGTCAGTAGGCAGGCAGGCCAACCACCCATGTCCCCTCCCCTGGCCAGGCTGGCTGGATCCCACCCATGCATGAATTCATTGCACTGGACCTCTAATACACACACACACACACATGCACACGCACACACACACACACACAGAGTGGCCAGATTATTATGAGTTCAGAGATCATAATAATCTGGCCACTCTCTCTATATATATAGTCATCAAATAAAATATCTGAGCAACCCCTGAATTAAACAATTGAAATCAAATTGTGCTAAAGCTGTTGTCAGAGATAAGAGTCCTCAGTCCTCAAGAAAACTGAAAAGGGAAAGGAGGAAAATAGGTAAAGTATTAAGTGCTTGCTAGGTGCAAAGCTCAAAATTACTAAAGGAAGCATAGAAGACACCTCCAGATCCCAAACTTGAGGAAACATTACACTGTTACCCAGACAATGCCACATTTACTCACATGCATGTAATGAGTGGGCCAAATTATAATTGCACAGCTACCATGAAAATTGTTAACTAGTATATTAGCCTGGTAATATTAAACTTTTCATAAATAGGTCCCCTTTCTCTTTACACACTAAGAAGAAATAAAAGTTTTGTCTTAACCTAAATTTGTGAAAGAGTCAAAAGTTAATTTTCTCCATATATAAAATGAGTGGAATCTCATAATTTCAAGACTATAAAGGATTTTTTGCATTCAGCATTCAGTTAGTATATCTGCATTGATTACAGAGACCTATGATGAGTTAACCCAAAAAAGTATTACTGCCTGAATAACAAAATATTAAAGCCAACTTTATTTCCCACCTATAGCTCATACTTCACCCAGATTGCTAGGTATTGGCTAGCTATGCTAATTCAGGAAGGGAAAAGAAATTGAAGAAGATCATAACAATGATTATTGAAGGACAAGGTAGACTCAAACAGCAATATTGTAGCAATAGATTCAGGTCCCTATTTTTATAACATATCTGTTTTATATTTTTGCATTTCCTTTATTTTCCTCTTGATTTCCTTTTTTTAGTAGAGTTCTTTTGAAAAGTTCCAGCCTATTTATAATTATAAAGAATAAAGTGGAGGAAGATGTTTATTTTGTTGTCACTTAAACCACAGATAAATGAAAAGTGCCAAGTCTCTGGGGTCCTTGCAAACAAAGATGAAAGTTGCTGCTGGGCAACATAAATTTAAATAAAAGTGTTCAAGTTGCTACTATTCAAAGAAAGCCCTTCTTTGCTCATTTCTTGAGGTTTTGTTATACTGTTAGATTTTATGATATAGTTTAATTGAAGAGAAGAAACATACACTCATTAAAAGTTAACTATACAGACTCCAAAACAGTTTATTTCCAAAGGTATATAATATGTGCTAAATTAATGATATAAACAATAACTGCTATTATGAGGTTTTAGGGAGAATAGTCCAAGGTCTAAGCCATCTTTCCTTCAAGGAAAATTGTCCCTTGGACATCTCAAACAGATATACTTAATATTTTTTGTTCTAATTCTTATTCCTAAAAAACTAGATCCTTGGATATGAACTCCTAAATTATTTCCCCTTTGAACAAACTGTTTAGAAGAGAAAATAGGGTAAATACCATGGATTCACAGCAAAAAGAGTGTTTATAATACCGTGTTCATCTTTATTTTTTTAATCTTTATTGTTCAGTTTTTTTAATCTTTATTGTTTCCCCCTTTTTATCCCCCTATATCTCCCCTCCACCCTGTACCTATCCCACCCTCCACCCTCCCCTCCCCCTCCCCACTGTCCTCTCCCATTGTTGCAAGATTTTTGTCCAGTCTCTTGCTGTACTTCCCGCAACCCTTTTCTCCTCAAGAATTGTCAGTCCATTTTCTCTCTATATCCATGTTTCTGTTATATTCACCAGTTTATCCTGTTCATCAGCCTATCAATTCACTTGATTTTTATGTTCATTTGTTGATAGATGTGTATTTGTTGTTCATAATTTATATTTTTACCTTTTTCTTCTTCCTCTTCTTAAAGAATATCCTTCAGCATCTCATATAATATTGGTTTGGCGGTGATGAACTCCTTTAGCTTTTTCTTATCTGCGAAGCACTTTATCTGATCCTCAATTCTGAATGATAACTTTGCTGGATAGAGTAATCTTGGTTGTAGATTCTTGCTCTTCATTATTTTGAATATTTCTTGCCACTCGCGTCTGGCCTGCATCGTTTCTGTTGAGAAATCCGCTGACAATTGTATGGGTGCTCCCCTGTAGGTAACCAACTGTTTTTCTCTTGCTGCTTTTAATATTCTCTCTTTATCTTTTGCTCTTGGCATTTTAATTATGATATGTCTTGGTGTGGTCCTCTTTAGATTCCTATATTTTGGGGTTCTGTGTACTTCTTGGGCTTTTAAGTCAGTTTCTCTCACCAGGTGGGGAAAGTTTTCAGTCACTATTTCTTCAAGTAGGTTTTCATTACCTTGCTCTCTCTCTTTCTGGCACCCCAATAATTCGGATGTTGGCATGCTTGAGGTTGTCCCAGAGGCCCCTTACACTATCTTCAATTATTTGAATTATTTTTGTTTCTTGCTTTTCCAGGCGAATGGATTTTGCTTCTTTGTATTTCAAATCTTTGACTTGGTTCTTGTGGCCCTCTGGACTGCTTTTAGGACTTTGTGTAATATTTTTTATTTCAGTCTGTGTATGCTTGATTTCTAGTTGGTCCTTTTTCATATCCGTGAGGGTCTGGTTCATTTCCTTGAGGGTCTCATTCATTTCCTTGTAAGTCTCTTTCATTTCCTGGTTGGTCTTGTTTATTTCCTCATTGATCTGGTTTATTTCCTCGTAGTTGTCATTAAGTTCATCAGCCTTTTCTAGGAGCCTCTTGAAAAGCCTTATAACCGTGGTTTTGAACTCTATGTCTAGTCGTCTTTTCTCCTCCATTTCTTTCACACCTGATTTCTTTCCATATCTCTGCATGGTGGCTGATTTATGTGGTAGATGTCCTCTAAGGGTCAGTGGCACAGCCTCCCCAGTTATTTGAGATGGGTACTCTTACTGCAATCCTTTATGGGTTGTACAGTATTTTTTAATTTAAACCCAGCTTGTTGTTGTTAGCCCTAGGAGGGTTTGACCTCCAGGCCAATAGGCTGTGAAGGGAGACTGTGTTCAGGTTAGATGGGTGGAGTCTCTGAGCTGCGCAGGCAGCCTCAGTGTCAGCTACGTCCTATGCGGCGCTTGCGCTCACGGGTCTCTGTTGGATGGGGATGGCTGCAGGCACCGCCAAGAGAAAGCCGCTAGTCTCTTCCCCTTGCCAGACAACTCTGCCTCTCCCCAAATGAGTCTGCACACCCAAAATCTCGCCCAGGGTTGTAAAATAGGTGGTTTCTGGCACCAGGAGACAAGTTTCCAGGGAGCAAGTCGAGTGTTTGTGCGACACTTTTGCGCAAACTTCTTTTCTCAGCTACCCAGTTTCTCTGCAGACTAAGAGACTTCTGCTGCGCCCGGCTTCCAGGGTGGGTCCCCCAACCTCGGACCTCGCCTGGCACTGGGGAATCTGTGCAGTGGGACGTCTCCACGTAGCCTGGATCTTGTACCTCGCCTGGCGCTGGGGAATCCGTGTAGTGGGACATCTTCGCCCTCCCTGTTGGCGAAATCTAGCCAGGGTTGCTGCTCCAGCCCTACAGCCCGCGAGCGCGCGCACGACCAGGACGGCTCCTAACCTGTTTCCGTCTTCAAGGCTGCGCTCCCGCTGCTCTTCTGAGTCTCAGTGTCCCACCTTTACTTTTATTTGTGGAGTTTTCACTCAGCCAGTTTTCTGGTGATTCTGGGTGATGTTTGTTTTGTTGTTATGTTGTAGTTTTTGAATCATTGCACGGGGCAGAACAATAGGTGTTTACCTATGCTGCCATCTTGGTTCTCCTCCCAAGTTCATCTTTAGATACAGAAGTTACGTGTACACAGAAACAAAAATCAATAATCAGCCCTGGTCTCTATTCCAAGTTTTGCCCCTGGGGATATAAAAATGAATGGAGAGAAAAGAATGAATCATGGAATTCAATAACTAGTCTTAAATCTGTCAGTAGAGCTTTGATGTCCCATCACTCACCTGGATTTGTGTTTAAGGCTGCTAAGCTCCCATGACTCTTCTGCACTGCTTCTAATGTCTTTAACTTCCTTTTCAGCGTTTTGATATCAGTTTAGGCTTCATCTGATATTATATCATAAGAGGCACTGATCAGAAACCGGGAACATTTTTGGAGAGTACTGCAGTGCTACAAAGAGGTATGGTTCCATTTTCTAAATGACTCTGTTTCTTTAACTTGGAAAATATCTTAACAAAGTACTTTCTTTCATCATTTGCACTGAAATTAAGTTCACTTAAGTTTATTGCTTGTTTATATTAATCAATTAATAACCATTTTTTGTGTTATAACTCTTTCATACTGCATTGTAATCTCTTTACACTCTGAGCCACCACTCCTTGCCCTCAGAATACTATGAGCTACTTGAAGGCGGAGATGGAATATTAGGCATCTCAGTATCCACATAGCATGGGTCTCATTAATGGGGAATCATAGTAATTCTATAAATATGAATTAAATGTTGTTGAAAGCAAGCAAAGCCTTCATTTGTATAATGAGTGGTTTGGACTAAATGACCCCTACCCTTTTAGGATTTATTATTAGTTTGAGAATTTTACATTCTTTTTTTAATGGCCTACTTCAAGTCATTTGACTTAATTTTAAAAATAAACAATTGAGCCTAAATATAGAAATTACTAGGAAAGCTTATTTTGGTCTCTAAGTACTGGGACGCTTCTTAAAGGAAATAAAGATCATCTGTTTCTTTGTCTGTTTCTATTAATTTCTTTATCAGTTTTATTTGGCATATTTTATTTAAAGATATGGGAGTTTCAAATGTATTTATACTATTTAACAGACAAATAAATAATTACTCTGTATCAAGATTTGGGTGTTTTTTAATCCTACAGTCCCTTTATGATTTAGAGCCTTCCTTAATAATTTAGGGGCAACTTTACTTAACAGATCCACTTTAGATTCTGAGGCTGGAAAGATTTTTTTTATTTCTTTATTGATTAAGGTGTTACAAATGTGTCCTTATCTCCCCATTCATTACTCCCTTCCCCCAACTTGGAAACATTTTTAAGTATATTGGAATGAAAATTAACACTAAGTGATTTTTAATGATAAATATCCTTTCAAATCCCAAACTTTTTCCATCATTAACTTACTCATTCACTCAGTTAACATTTACTGAGCACTTATGGGCAAGGTACACATGTGTTAGCCCTGTGTGTGGTGCCTTCTTATATATCATCCAGAAAGTCTGTGAAGGAAGATAACACATGCATACAAATCATTGATCTGCAAGATAAATTAAAAGTACCACAGCAGGGAAAAATATAGAAATTACTTTGGATAGAGCTTGAGAAAAGTTTTTGTTAAAAAGGTGTAATTTGAGCTGAAGGATGAGTAGTTTTTGCACATAGAGGAAAGGGCATTTCAAGAAGAAATTCATGAAAAAAAGATAGGCAGGTGGAAAAATATGTGAAAAAATGTTCCTGGTATATAGCTAAATAGTTTTTTCCATTGAATTTTAGGATCTGCGAAGGGGAGAAGTAAGAAAAAAGCTAGGAAATTTTCATTGCAACCAGACTGTAGAAAGTTTTAATCCAATCAATGAATCTAGATTTTACTCTGAAGTTTCTCAGGAGCCATTGAAGGTTTTAGAGCAATAAAAATCATTCCAGAAAGAGTTTGTTGCAGGGTATGGGGGGATCAATAGTGGAAGGACAGATGATAATTAACTAATATCCTTCGAGTATACTTCTTAAAATAAAGGCTATATAAAAAACTTCAACAACACCATCTAGTGATTCACAATATAACACTGCTCTATTTAGAGAAAACTCAATACAAGGCTAACAAACAAAAGACTAGATTAAGTTTAGGCAATTTTCCTCTCTTCCACAATTACACCTGAGTTCAGAGGCCAAATGGTGAAAGAAACAGGTACTTGGAAAGCAAACTGAGAAATATTGCAGAGGTTGGTAATAGTGAATTAATTTTTCTCTATCATTTGAAGTATACAGCCTCAGATTGATTCATCTTCAATTTTTTTATCATATACCAACAGTTCTTGGTGAAAATAATGACATTTTTAATGAAAGGAAAAAATAGAACTTGAATGGATGGATGGATGGATGGATGGATGGATGGATGGATGACATATATCTTCGCAGCAGATATAATTGCTAGCAGTAGTAAGCATGGCGAGTTATATCCCCCTACAACCACTATCATAGCTGTCTGTTTCTGTGTCCTTTATGCAGAGACAAGATCAGTTCCCTCTATTGCTGGCAATTCTCTCATGCTCAAGCAGTTCTCTCATCTTACAAATCCCAACTCCTCTTTTACCATGTGAGCAAGAGCTGTGGAAAAGGCCAACAAATTAGGCCTCAATCAAATGTTACCTACCATTATTTATTGATGAGTTTCTCCCACCTTCTTATAAAGAATAAAGGAAAATAATGTTGAGGAACATCAAAGAAATCACTACCTTATCCCCATTTTTATCTGATCAGTTTGCCCTGACTAACTGCCCTGATATACTGAACTAAGCTACACCAAATAACAACTTCTTGTTATGAAAGAAATTAACATGTATTTTTCAACAGTTAAGGCTTTGAGTATGAGTCTAGGAAGAGAACAAGGATGAACAGGTACAATATTCTCAGCCAGAAAGTATATTCCAATGAGTTATGCTAGTCTTTCCTCAGAGCCCAAACTTATGGTACAGATTTTAGAAATGCACTTCATCTCTTTGTATTTTCCTCATTAAAATAATTAGATGGCTTCTAAAATGTCTCTAGCCTTGGTGTTCTGTGGTTCTAAATAGAGTCAACCATATTCTAGAATAAAATTATTCCCCAAGGGAATTAGTTGCATTAATAGAAAATCCAATTATTTTCCCTAGGTTGGAGCATCACCCAGCAGATGTTACCTAGGAAGCCCTCTTCTTAAGGGAACCACGAATTTTCACCCACATTTTATTCTACAAGATAATTCTGTGCTTTTTCAATAAATATATGACAAGTGATAAATAATTGATAGATAACTAGATAAATAGATTCATATTTATGATGCCACTCTCTTTAGCTTTTCTCTAATTGAAAAACACAAACAAACTCACTTTAAAGGAAGATTTACAGAATAGTACTAGAGTAATGAGACAAAATAAAGCAGAGTTATTTTAGGTTGTTCTTGAAGATTAAGAGGAAGTCTATCCAGCAAACACAAGTGGAAAAGGAGGTAAGAAAGAGTGCTTCGCCTGGGTACTAAGTGCAGTTGAATTCCTCCTCATCGTCCTACTAGCCTTGCTTCCTGCCATGGTCAAAATACATACATAGTTACACCATAAAGTGAAAGCTTACTACCTCCTGTTTTTTTATGGTCTGATAAAAACTGACAAGATTTTATATATATGTGTGTGTGTGTGTGTATGTGTATATATATTTATTTTTTTTTATTTTTTTTTTTTTTGCAGGCAACAAGCAGACATTCCTAGAGAAACATGGATGGAGCTGGAAATCTGACAGTATCTTCTGCCAGTAATATTACTTGCAATGACACTATTGATGACTTCCGCAATCAAGTATATTCCACCGTGTACTCTATGATCTCCGTTGTGGGCTTCTTTGGTAATGGCTTTGTGCTCTATATCCTCATAAAAACATATCATGAGAAGTCAGCCTTCCAAATATACATGATTAATTTAGCGGTATCAGATCTACTGTGTGTGTGTACACTGCCCCTCCGCGTGGTCTATTATGTTCACAAAGGCATTTGGTTCTTTGGTGACTTTTTGTGCCGCCTCAGCACCTATGCCTTGTATGTCAACCTCTATTGTAGCATTTTTTTTATGACAGCTATGAGCTTTTTCCGGTGCATTGCAATTGTTTTCCCAGTCCAAAACATTAATTTGGTTACACAGAAAAAAGCCAGAATTGTATGTGTTAGCATTTGGATTTTTGTGATTTTGACCAGTTCTCCATTTTTAATGTCCTCACCTTACAAAGATGAGAAAAACAATACCAAGTGCTTTGAGCCTCCACAGGATAATCAAGCTAAAAATAATATTTTGGTCTTGCATTATGTGTCATTGTTTATTGGATTTATAATTCCTTTTATTATTATAATCATCTGTTACACAATGATCATTTTGACCTTACTAAAAAATTCAATGAATAAAAACCTATCAAGTCGTAAAAAGGCTATCGGAATGATTATAATTGTAACAGCTGCTTTTTTGATCAGCTTCATGCCATATCATATTCAACGTACCATACACCTTCACTTTTTACACAATGAAACTAAACCTTGTGATTCTGTCCTTAGAATGCAAAAGTCAGTGGTCATAACCTTGTCTCTGGCTGCATCAAATTGTTGTTTTGACCCTCTCCTATATTTCTTTTCAGGGGGGAACTTTAGGAGAAGGCTCTCTACATTTAGAAAGCATTCTTTGTCCAGCATGACTTATGTACCCAAGAAGAAGGCCTCATTGCCAGAAAAAGGAGATGAAATATGTTAAGAATAGTGTAAACCCATCTCCAATACCAATCTATGAAAAAGAGATTCTCGAGCAAGTATTTTCTCAAATAATTTATAATAAAAATAACAATTTCCCTTAATAATTTACAAGTAATTAAATGTGTGCCTATAAATCTCTCTCATTTATGTATCCAAATGATTAGAGGTCCAAAAAGAATTTTAAGTGTTAAAGGTATAGTCCACAACTATTAACTAAATTATGTATTTGATCATTTGCCAAAAGGTAAAGAATATTTGTGTATTGGCACTCAAAAAATGGATCCAAAATCAAGATTTTCTGCCTCAATTAAAAGAATAAGTAAGAACTAGCCTTTTAAGATATAAAATTAGCAAATAGTTCTCAACCATACTAACATATATCTTTGCATGTGTGCCATCAAATGAGAACTAAAATGACCCATCAGCTAAATAAAATGAACTATCACCTTCTTCCTTTGTAGTATTGACTAGGTAGGCAAAGTAGGGCTATATATTTCATAAAAGAGAATGTGCAAGTGCTGGAACACCCTAGTAGTCAGCCAAAGGCTCCTAAAGGCTCTATGCAATGTACAGTCTAGAAAATGAAGAAAATAAACCTGGTCAAAGCCCAGTTTGGGTCCAATTTTCTTTTGCTGCTTTCTCAAGCCATCAAAAGAAAATGATAGAGTTTTTGTTAATTTTTGATGTACTTATAGGGAATTCTCCCCTACATGACACACAGACTTTCCTTAAGAAACCAGACAACTGGCATTCCTATATTTGAACAGAACTAATTAAAATTCTATCTAAAAATGAAAAGGGGTCTACTTTTCTACATGCTTATTACTAGGGTCAAATTTAACTAAAATGGATTTTAAGTAAAAATTTGAATGTTTATATTACAAATTGTTTTAAAGAATACTTATATTTATGCATATATGTATAACTATGTAAGAGATTTTGTTCTGTTATATACATTTGTAAGTGAAAGTTAATTATAAAATTTATTATTGTTTCACACTTTTTACTTTTCTATTGGCATGTTGAAAAAAAATATCAAGGATATATTTACAGTGTTTTTTCTATTACAGTGGAAACTTTGTTCGTTAAACAGCAAAAACAACTTGATTGTGGCTGAAATATAATATTCATAGACAAGCTTTTGTCATAGTGTGGTCTGTTCCTTAATTCTGTGTTTCAAAAGGCACATTACCCCAGAAGAAATAAATAATGGTGAAGAAAAAGTAAAGTTGGAGAAACCAAAATAGTGGCATAGGCAAACACCTAAACTGCTGCCTCACACAACAATTTCAAAACTACACATAAAAGACAAAACAGACATCATCCAGAACCACAGGAAAGCTGGCTGAGTGGAATTTCTACAACTAGAAGACAAAAGCACACTGAGACTCAGAGTTGCTGCAGAAGGCAGAGGTACTAAGACAGGCACGAGAGAGGACTGGAAACTGAGTGCTCAGCCAGCTTTCTCAAATGGGATGGAGACAAAAGATCCCAACTGCACTGAACTCCAGTTCCAGGTGAGACTCCAGGGACCCAAATTCATACAGGGAGAAACTGGACTGTCTGGCAGTGAGCAGAACTCGAGGGTGGCTCTCTCAGAGGTGCTTGCAATGATTACCATGAGACACTGAGACACAAGGACCTCTTAGGACAGGGCTGATGAGAAACCAATGCTGTCTGCTCTACCCTGAGACTCCGCCCATTCCAAGCTGAGCACAGAAGGTTTTGCAAGTCCTGTCTCAAAAGGGTATCTCCAGCATAGAAGTTCTCCCAGCATAGGCATAGCGAATCCTCACAGCCAACTGGCCTGGAGGTCAATTTTTCCCAGTAATACCAACAACAATCAAGGCTTAACTACAACAAGTCTCTGCACATAGCCCACAATGGGGTCCACCAAGAGTATCCACCTCAGGTAACTGGGGAGGCTGAGCCATTGGGGCCTATAGGATACCTGGCACACAAAGCCACTCTACCAACTCAGGGAAGCAACCAAAATGTGGAGACAAAGAAACAGATCACAAATGAAATAAATGGAGGAAATCAAATGTCTGGATATAGAGTTCAAAACCAAGGTTATAAGGTTTTTCAAGAATTTTCTAGAAAAGGCTAATAAATTTAGCGAGACTCTCAAGGATATGAAAAAGGACCAACTAGAAAGTAAGCATACACTGACTGAAATAAAAAAAAATAATATACAGAGATCCAACAGCAGAATAGAGGATCAGAAGAATCAAGTCAAGGGTTTAAAATACAAAGAAGTAAAAAACACCCAACTGGAAAAGGAGAGCTATGGGGGGAGGGGGAATAAAGAGGAACAATTGTAATCTGAACAATAAAGATTTATTTTTTTAAAAAAGAAAGAACTTCATAACTTTACTTTTTCTTTTTTCTAAATCTTTATTGTTCAGATTATTACAATCCAGTTTCTCCCAGTATGAGTCTGGGCACCCAGAGTCTTGCCCAGAACTGGAGTTCAGAGCCATCGTGAGCTTTTGTCTCCTCCCAGTTGAGAAAGCCAGCTGCATACCCTGTTGACAGCTCTGAGTGCACACTCAGTACCTCTGCCTTCTGCAGCTCCTCTGAGTCTCAGTGTGCTTTTCTCTTTCATTCTAGTTGTAGAAATTTCCACTCAGCCAGCCTTCCTGTGGTTCTGGAGGATGTCTGTTTTGTCTTTTAGATGTAGTTTTGAAATTGTTGTGTGAGGCAGCAGTTTAGGTGTTTACCTATGTTACCATCTTGGTTTCTCCAAGAAGTTCTTTCTAAATGTATATGTTATTTCTATTTCACATCTAATGTCACAAACGCATAGGGAATAAAACTCAAAACATAAAAATGAGATCTAAAAGGAATAGTAGGTAGGGAAGGAAGATGGCTGCTGATGGGAAGGCAGACTGCAAGATAGTGTGTGAAGTGAGAAAACAAAGGGAGAGTGTGTGGTCACATTGTAGTATTTGTTGGTGAGTTGAGGGACAGCTATACTCCAGGAGACTGTGGGGGAATGCTGGACGGGGATCCCCTGACTGGGCAGCCCCCACTGCTGCTGGGTTCCCTTCCAGAGCGACCGGCTCTGACCTGGAGACCACGCCATCTTGAAGGGGAAAGTACATGTTGTCAGAAGCCTGAAAAGCCCAGAGAATCTACAACTATGGCTCCCACTGAACAGTTGTGAACCTGAGAAAACCAGTCCCCAAGTGGCGCAAGCACACAGATTCTGAGCAGCTCTACACTCCCTCACAGAAAGGTCAGATTTCACCTGGGATAAGGCGAGATCTGTGGTCCCAACAGAAGAGAGAAATGCATGCGTGGCAGGAGCTGGAGAACCTGGGCAAGTCTGCCGCTAGAAAAATCCATAGCTGTTGGGGCTGGCGTGGTCCGTGAGTGTAGAAGGGGGTCCACAGAGCTGCTAACAGAAGGGAATTCTAAAAAGCAAAAGGAAAGCCTAAAAGTTTTTAAAGTGTGCTGGCTGCTTAGACCCAAAAAAAGACAGCAAAGACTTTTGTGCAGCTCCAGAGTTCACACACTTACTCTGGCTCTTTTTTTTTTCCTCTTTAAATCTTTGCTTATAATTACTAAGCCCAATACATAGGATCACCTAACTGGGGACACTCTGGGAGACTGCAGGGAAAAGGTGATTTTATGGAACCTGGGGATCAGAGTGGGGAATAATAATCAAAGAACCAGCTCTGGGGCAACCCACTCCCCAAACTGATATTAAGTGCCACAGGGAAAACAAAATCTAAACACTAGCTAGAGAGGACCTATACACCCAGAGGTCAATCCAGAAACACTGCCACCCAAGGAATGAATCACAAATTGACTCTTGTTTAAACACAAATAAAGGCATATAAAAAATAAAAATGTACTGCCTGCTTAAAAAATCAGGATTGGCTTACAACACTGAGGAGCAGTGGAACACAGAAAACTTCAATACTGTCCTGACTAGGAAACAGGCATACCAAACAGAACAGTAGAGGAAGTGAATGACCTTCATTACTGAACATTTTTATTTTTATTTTTTCATCTTTTACTTAAGAAACTAAATGTTTTTCTTTTTTCCTCACTTAATTTTACCTTTATAATTATTACATTTTTATTTTCAGTCAGTATTAGTACTACTATTATTTTAACTTTTTTTAAAAAGTGTCATTTTATTTTCTCTTTATTTTTCTTTGGGATTAGTGTTATACATTCTATTTTCATCTTTCCTTTAGCATCGTTTTACTCTGTCTCAAATTTACCTTTATGCCATCACTCTCTTCCTCACATTTCCCCTTTTGTTGTCCTAGTTCTCTTACCCTATTCCTGCTTTAGATTTTCCCTATTGCTTCCTTTTACCCCGTTTGGGCTGGCTCTTTAATAAAAAGGGAAGTTCTGCTTGTAGCTTTGCTTAGAATTTGAATTCATTTTCTCTAAGCCCACTGCAGTGAATAAAGTGTGACTCCAAAATTTCCGAGCATTGCTTGATTTATTCCGGTTCCCTGTAACATTATTGATTCCCTGACTGGGAAAATCAACCCATGCTTAGGTTTTTAGCCTCTGATGAGTGGACCGGGTTTGGGGCCAAAGGGTGCTGGACAGGCCTCTGGGAGGCATCACTCTACTGAATTAGCAGAATTAACCCAGGGGACTCTGGGTGCTCCCAGACCTCAGTCCAGGACCCAGACAGCATCTGTAGAGAGTGGACTGACCCTTTTGGACCTGTCAACAGAATCTGTAAGGTAGGGGTCCCATCAGTTTGGCCCATTCTAAGTGAGTGGAAGGGGGAACTTGATCTCTTCCCTGGAATCCATAAGGCTTCCTTAGGAATTGGGTGTATTGTTGTTTAAACTGAGTGAATGACAGGTGAAAGTGTGTGAGTGTGGAGGGAAAGGGCCTACCCTCTCCTCTCCTTTGTGTGGCTCCACAACTTTTGTTAAGGAGTCTGAGTGGGCCCCAACCTGAGGTTCTATGATTCATCATATGGCATAACAGTGACTCACCCTCATGTGGAGGTGACCAGGCCCAGGGCTTATACGGACACACCTTAGCTGAGATGAATCTAAGCTCTCAAGGGAAACGGCTAGGCGGGCATCTGAATGAGGATCTGTGAAAACAGGTCACCCCCTCCCTTGTCTGTCTCGTGCCACCGATCATCATGGGGTCGGGACAGAGTAAGCTCACTGTTCTCAATTGCATGTTGAAAATTTTTAAAAAGGGATTTGATGGGGATTATAGAATTAAAATGAATTCTGAAACACTGAGGAAATTCTGTGAAGTAGAATGGCCAGCCTTCGGGGTTGGCTGGCCCTCGGAAGGCTCTTTAGATGAAGGATTGGTCAGGGCATTCTGGAATGTAGTTACAGGAGACCCCAGGACATCCTGATCAGTTTCTCTACATAAACAGTTGGTTAGAAATTTCTCAAACCTTGCCACCTTGGGTCCGGTTCTGCATGTGTAAGAAGGGACAGGCTAAGGTTTCAGTAGCAGGAGTGAAGATGCAGGCAGGGCAGGAGAAAGCTAAGAAGAGGCAAGCAGGGCAGGAGCAGGCTAAGGCAAAGCATGCTGGAGATAAGCAGATCTCTCAGAAGGAAGTTCAACCCCCTATTCTACAGGACCGCCCCCGTCCCCCCCCAACCAACCCCCAGCCAAGGAAGTCCCACCAGTTTTGCCACTCCATATGAGCCACAGGCAGCACCAAGTGCTCCCCACTCTTGTCTGGAAGGTCCGGAAAGTCTGGAAACACCACCCTCCTTTGTCTCTCCTCAACCAGGCTCTCCAGAGCCAGTTGGGCAGCGCTTGCTTTCAGCCAATCAAGGGCCCAAACAACAGCTGGTATGTCAGATGCCTCTCAGGGAGATTCGGGGTGCCCAAGTGCTTGACGAAGATGGGACCTTACAGGAAAGAAGGCCGGTCTATTATTATGAGCCCTTTACCACAAGTGATATTCTGAATTGGAAGCAACATACCCCAGTTTATTCTGAAAAATCTCAGGCCATGGTAGATCTCTTAGAAATGATCTTCCAGACCCAGAAGCCCACCTGGGTAGACTGCAAGCAGCTCCTTTTTGCATTCTTTAACACAGAGGAGCACATGAGAGTAATGACAGAGGCTCAGAAGTGGCTCTAGACCAGGCCCGGCAGGGACATTAGACACAGACAGATGGGTAAGGGAGGCCCTCCCGGATGAGGAACCTAATTGGTTGCCGAACTCAGAAGAGGGAAAGACCAGGCTAGAAAGATATCAATTGGCATTCCCCCGGGGGTTCAGGGCCAGAGCCAAGAAGCCCACCAAGATGGCTACAATCTCTGAGGTTTTCCAGAAGCCTGATGAAAGTCCAGCAGCCTTCTGAGAGACTGTGAGGCATACTGGATCTACACCCCCTTTAACCCTGAGGTCCTGGACACTCAAACCATGGTAAATGCTGCTTTTGTAGGCCAAGCCCAGCCTGATATCAGGAGAAAATTACAGAAGCTGGAAGGGTTTGCAGGAAAAAATGCTAGTGAACTGCTGGAGATAGCCAACAAGGTTTTCATCAACTGAGACAGGGCAGCAAAAAAAGAGGAAGAAAAGAGAATACAAAGAAGGGCCAATATAATAGCAGCGGCTTTTAGAGGCTCTGGCTTCCAGACAGATCAGAAAGGGAAGCAAGGAGACAGATCTGGAGGGAAAGGAAGAGCAATCCTGAGATGGGACCAGTGTGCCTATTGTAAGGAAACAGGACATTGGAAAAATGAATGTCCCAAAAGGCAGAGCAAGAAAATAGTGGCCCCCTTTTCTAACCAGTTGCTATCAATCAGAACCACTTGAAGCAGACCTTATTGTGCTGGTAGCAGCTGACTCTGACTAGGACAGACTGGCTCTTTTCAGAGCCCGTGGTCAGAATGAAAATTGGGGGCCAGACTGTGTATTTTATGGTTGATACAGGAGGGGAGCACTCAGTAGTTAAACAGAAAGTAGTGCCTCTCTCGGGAAAGGAGGTCACCATTATTGGAGCTACTGGGGATCAGACCCGTAGACTGAAACATTCATCATATATAAAAACTGCTCTTTGAAATTTTAACCCTGCTATTTTGGCTTCTGTAAACACCTGCTTGCTTAAATAATGAGGAAAATAAGACTACTCCCATTCCAGAGAGGCCGTGGACTATGCCCCAGACAGAGTTGTCAGTGCTGACACCAGGCCAGGCCTTGAGATATGGTCTCATGGCCCCTTCCCAGCACATAGGCTTCTTTCCCAGAAGGCCCGGAAGTCTCATTCCAAATTTGGGGGACAAAAGAACCAGGAAAAGTATAAATAGAAAAGATTTCTTCCATGTGTGTATCGGGGGGCAGAATTTAAAAGGCACATTTATCTCTGGCCCAGCACTTAATAAAATGTAGCTCCCTTTCTCTAAGCATGGCTTGGTTTTTTTGTTTTGTTTTGTTTTGTTTTGTTTTTGTCCTGTCTTCTGTAACATAATGGCTCCCTCACTAGGAAGAAGGTCAAACATGCTGGCCTTTTGGCCTCGGGTGGGTGGACCCAGTTTGGGGCCTGGGGAAGCTAGACAGGCCTCCAGGAGGCACCACTCTGTTGATTTAGTAGAATTGAACCAGGGGACTCTGGGCATTCCCAGACATCAGCCTAGGACCCAACCAGCATCTGTAGAGAGTAGGCGGACACTTCTGAACCTGTCAACAGAATTGGTAAGGTAGGGGCCCTGTCAGTCAGGCCCACACCAAGTGAGTAGAAGGGGGACCTTGATCATCTCCCAAGAAGTCAAGGACTTCCTCAGGCAATTAATCAGGAATCAGGTGGACTGTTTAAACTCTGAGTAAAGGGAAGCAAAGATGGCAGCATAGGTGAACACCTATTGTTCTGCCCTGCGCAACGATTTAGGAACTACAACATAACAGCAGAACAGACAGCACCCAGAATCGCCAGAAAGCTGGCTGAATGAAAACTCCACTAACTGGAGTGGAGGTGGGACACTGAGACTCAGAAGCGGCGGGAGCACAGTCTTTCAGACGGAAACAGGTTAGGAGCCATCTTGGTCGCATGCGCACGGGCTGGGGCTGGAGCAGCAACGCCCGTCCCACTGCCCGGATTTCCCAGCACCAGGCGAGATCCGTCCCACTGTCCGGATCCCCCAGCGCCAGGCGAGGTCCGGACGAAGTCCGTCCCACTGCCCGGATCTCCCAACCCCCAGCGTCAGGCGAGGTCCAGCCGAGGTCCCAACCCCCAGCGTCAGGCGAGGTCCAGCCGAGGTCCAGGGTACGCACCCTGGAAGCGGGGCGTGGCAGAGGCTCCTGAACTGCGAGTTTCTGCGAAAGGGTCGCGCAAACCTGCGACTTGCCCCCTGGAAACTTGTCTCCTGGTTCTGGAAACCATTTATTTTTACAATCTTAGGCTAGACTTTTGGTGTGCAGGCACATTTGGGGAAAGGCGGAGTGGTCTGGCAAGGAGAAGAGACTAGCGGCTTTCTCTTGGAGGTGTCTGCAGCCATCCCCATCCAACAGAGACCACAGCAACCATTATCCAATATACTGTTCTGGGGTGTCGTGGGTTTCTAATTGACCATCATTACTGAGATAAGTGGGGGGGGAGACTGGGAGAGGTGAGGGCCTGTGCTATGGGTGCCATTTCCCACCATTAGAAATAGTGGCAGCCATCTTAATTTACATAAGGAATGTCATTTTGCAGCATAATGCAGACTCCATTTCACCACTATTACTGTTGTGCATCCTTATTAACCCCTATTTCTGCTTATTAACCCTTTCCTAAAAGACTGTTACATGTGCCATCTTGTGATCAGTTAGGCTAGATAACCCCTAATTGCCTGCAGGGCTAACAGGATATCTATAATTCTATCTTCAGTCACTGCCCCACTATGGAGAACTCAAAAAATAAAAAACCAAGGTTAAGTAAAGGAAGTGGTAGTAGCAGTAGCCAACCCTTTCAAGAGACATGGACCGAGATGTATGGCATTATAGAAAAAAAAATGGCACATCATTTTGCATTCTATGTACTGAAATGGTAGTAAGCAGAACATGGAATATAAATAGACATTTTGAAACCAATCATTCCCAGGTCTTGAAAAAAAGTGAGGATGAAAGGAAGGAATGCATTTCCAGGCAGCCACACTTTTAGAAGAGCCAATCTAATTCCATCCTTAAATTTATAAAAGGCTCTACAAATTTAACATCTGCAAATTTGAGCATTGCTCACTCCACAGCTCAGCATGGAAAAGCACTTAGTGAGGGAGAATTTATTAAAGAAACTCTCCTAAGATGTGCACCAGTTCTATTTCACGATATGCAGAATAAAAATGCAATTATTAAGAGAATATCTGAGTTCCACTCAGTAGAAATATCATAAAAGACCGAGTAATGAGACTGAACACAAACGTACAACATCAATTAAAGAGAGACATAAGTAATTGTAAATTATGATCTCTCTTGAAGAAACTACTGTTGACACATCACATGCTCAGTTGGCCATTATTGGCCAGTTGGTCGATATTCTGATGGTCTCACAATGAGAGAAGAGTTGATAAAGTTAGTGTCAGTGCCAACAAGTACATCAGGAAGCGAAATATGTGAGGTTGTTATACAAACATTCTGTGACCTAAGCATTGATATCTCTAAAGTTGTGTCAGTGACGACAGATGGGGCACCAAACATGATGGGAGAAAAAAGTCGGATTTGTCAAATTGTTTATGTAAGCTATTAGACATCTGATTGTGCCTTTTCATTGTATTATCCATCAAGAGGTTTTATGTGCCAAGGCAGGATTCACCAACTTAAACGACTTAATGTTAGTTGTTACAAAAATAGTTAATTTAATAGCTGCTTGCCCCCTTCACAAGTGAGAATTTTCTGCACTTTTACTGGAGGTTGATTCCACCTACACTGGACTGCTGATGTACAATAATGTAAGATGGCTGAGCCAAGACATAGTTCTTGAGTGCTTTGTGGAGTGCTTTGAAGAAATTAAGGTATTTCGTGAGGATAACGATCTGGGAAACTTTTCTCAGCTCAATGATGATAAGTGGGTCAACACCCTGATATTTTTTACAGATCTCTCTGTTCATATTAATGAACTGAACTTAAACTAACAAGTATTGACGTTATGTTTGGATACATAAAAGCTTTTGAAAGTAAACTTAAAATTTTCAAGAGAGATGTAGAAACTAAAACTTACATTTTCCTTGAGTAACAAAGTATTTTGAGAAAGCCAGTGTTGCTGTACAAAATGAAATGGAACCCTTGCATATAAAGTACTAGCATGTTTTAGACTCATTGCTTGACTAGTTCAGTGATAGATTTAATCAATTTAGAAGCCTAGAACAGACCATAAAAATAATTGAGTATCCTGATGTGGTAGTCTACAGTAGTTTGGAATTAAATGGTTTCAAATAGGTGCAAATTGATGATTTGGAGATGCAACTTGCAGAATTTCAAGACAGCATCTTGGCTCAGGTGTTTGTTGACTTGAGGTCAAAGCTTGAGAATCTGGAAAGTGCTGCTTGGAGAGTCAAGAGCAGTGCCACTAAGAACAGGAAATTTGGAGTGCCTGGAACCGATTACCAGACACTTTTAGCACCCTGACAAATATAGCAATGGCTTTACTCACAATTTTCCCTCTACGTACTTCTGTGAGACCTGTTCTCAGCGTTAAATAATATCAAAACCAACAAAAGAATCAGATTCACAGATGAAGTTAGCAGTGCTTGCTTGGGCTTGAAGTGTACAAAATACCAACCTTGAATTGAAGGGTTAGCCAATGAAATTCACCAACAAAAAAGTCACTAATAGGCAAGTTAGTTAAAGAATTCCCCCTCCCCCTTACTTATCTTAGTTCAAGGCACCCCACACCAGTTAAATAATATCAAGACCAACAAAAGACACCAACTGACAGATGAACAAAGAAGTCACTAAGCGGGTAAGTTAAATAATTAGTTTTTGGTTTATTAAATACAGTTTTATATTTTTGTTATTTTTGTTATTTAAACTATGAATATCTCAAAATTATGTGGTTTTTTTTTCTTGAAGTGACACACCACCTGAGTTATGCTCGTTTTTTTGGCGAATTTTGACATACCAATCTCAAAAGGTTTCCCATCACTGTCCTAGAGGCTGCAGGCAGTTCAGAGAAGTATTATGGGCAACAAAACAGAAAGAGTAAAAAATATCCTACTGTATCACAGGGCCAGAAGAAACATTTCATTGGGATTGTCTTATTAAATATGTACAATAGATGATAGCTGCTTTTCTTATTGTATTTACATTCTACTTTTTTAAGTCTTACATTATGTATATTAATGTACCACATGAGCTATAAAATTTAAATATCTGAGAGTTAAAATAAATTGCTATGACAGAACAGAAATATGAAAACATATTTTCTTACACATATTATGTAATTAGTACTAAAATTAAATATTACTAATTGCCACTGTTAAGTAGTCCGAAATAATAGCATGCATGTAACAGAAAACTAAATAAAACAGAAAAATAATTTTAAATGAACAACTATTTTTATATTAAAGCAATAACACACTTGTTTACAATTATTTATTATATATTATGGGTCTTTCATCTAGTATAGCTATATCTTGGGTTACTCTCTAAAGGTTGGTCATCCTAATGATTTAGTACCATTTGGGTGGGAGAACACGACATAAAGATAATATTTGTAATTTATGTAGACAAGAAGCTAGTAAATAGTGGTGCCTTTTATTAAAAGAGAAACGAGTGGCTAGAACAAGCCAAAGAGATTTTATTTTTCTTGCTTTTTAATATCTATTTTTTAAATTGTGTAGCCTGTATATATACTACCTATTCAAAAGGGAGAAAATTATTACTCTTTCATAGAGGTTGCCTGTGGAGAGTTGGGAAAGGTGCTTGCAGAGCATAGGTATCAATGTTCCCACTGGAAACAATGTGCTAAGAATATGAGGTTCTTGGGGAAACTGCCCAAAGTTTAAGGTGGATGCCTGGGGATGACCAATTCAGACAAATCCCATGAAGTAAACTTCTGCCCAAAACTGAAGGGCCCATTAATCCCCAAAAATCAGTATGAATTTTTGTGTGAGGAAAGCCATTGGAGGTTTTTAAGGAAAGGAATAGAATTATTTGATTTATGACTAAGAGATCCCTCTGGTTGTGTGGAGAATGGAGGAGGAGGAGTGCACAATTTTGGGGACAGATATCTGTAGTCTCACCCTAACTGGTTTGGCTCAGTGGATAGAGCATCAGCCGCGGACTGAAGGGTCCCAGGTTCGATTTCTATCAAGATCATCTACCTCAGTTGTGGGAACATCCCCAGTAGGGGGTATGCAGGAGGCAGCTGATTAATGTTCCTCTCTCATCGATGTTTCTAACTCTCCTGCTCCCTTCTTCTCTGTTAAAAAAATCAATAAAATATATTTAAAACTTTTTTCTGTAGTATTGGTGAGGAGGCTGTTAGCTCAGACTGTAAGCATGGTAACGCTAGATGGAGACACTGATAGATTTTGGGATGTCACCTTGACAGGACTTGCTACTAGATTGAGTGTAGATAGTGAGAGAAAGGTCATAGTATGACTGACTGCTGGATCAAAGTGCCTTTTCCTGGGATGGAGAACTATAGGGCATTAGTGGATTGTAAAGGAGTAGGAAAGAGTTCTCTTTGGAACACTTTAAACTAGAGATGGTTAAACAATGCAGATTTTTCTTAAATCAGACTGTTCCGTGGAGAGTGGGGTGCGGAGGGCATCTGAGAGGCAAGCAAGGGCCCTGAGTGGGCTTCAGCAGAGACAGAAAGAAAAGTATTCAGGGTTCTCGGAAACCGGTTTGGCTCAGTGAATAGAGCATCAGCCTGCAGATTCAAAGGTGCCAGGTTAGATTCAGGTCAAGGGCATGTACCTTGGTTGGGGGCCCATCCCTAGTAGGGGGTGTGCAGGAGGCAGCTGATCGACGTTTCTCTCTCTTCGATGTTTCTGACTTTCTATCCCTCTCTTTTCCTCTCTGTAAAAAATCAATAAAATATATTTTTAAAAAAAGAAAAGTATTCAGGGTTAAGGATCCAGGCTGAATGGGGCTCCAAAGAGGAATCCTGCAGGTGATCAAAGAATTTAGCTTCTCATCAGTATAAAATGAACAATCTTGACAGGGCCCAGAGCTGACTAAGAGCCTGTTGTACGGAGAACAGACTATTAGAGCAGAATTATTAGATTTAACGAATAAAAACACAGAACACCTTGTTGAATTTGAATTGTTACGGTCGCCAAAGGAGGCATGCAGGGGCCAAAAAGAGTGGGCCAATAATTATGAATTTATTAGGTCACCCGGTAACTGGAAGGGCTGAGCCCCCAAAATGGTGTCAGCACCCAAAGATGGGAGTCAGAGGTTTTTAAAGGACTCTCGGTGGGCTTTTTCTGGGGGGAGAATTCTCTGTGCAGGTCTGAATTCCCGGAAACTCCGGAGGGGAGAGATAATGGTCTTAGCAAGTGGAATGTGGTCTAAGCAAGTGGAATGTCCATTGTGAAGTGGCCTAAAGGTCAGCTCCCAGGGGGAAGAGGTATCGATTCAATTCTTTGATCAGACCTAACATATGTCACATTAGTAACATATAACTTTGTAGTAGAAGTACAGCCTGGGTAATATTTGGGATATATTTATGCTAAAAATGTAGTTGTTCTGCTATTCAATTTAACCGGAGTTTTGCTTTTGGCCTGACAATTCTACCACAGGGGCCAGTGGATGCAGAGCCTTGCAGGGATTCTAGGGAAACTGTAGGGGCCAAAGTGGCAGCAGGGGAGGTCTGCGGAGAGGCCCCAGAAAAGACAAAAGCGGCCCTTTTGGTGCACTTTTGCGGAGAGCACTGGAAAGAGGAGCTTCTCAGCTCTTCCAAGTGTTGATCTGGGCGTTCTCAAGGAAGTTTTACCCGCACCTTCCGAGCCTATAGGCTCCCCGTCATCCTCCTTGGGAATGGGAAGCGGCTGGGAGAACGTGGCCTGCAGGGTGTCGCGGTAACCCCGCCTTTCGCACCCCCCACGGGTGGAGTCTGAGCGCGGAGCTCGCAAGCAGCTTTCTCTCCCCGGCTGACGAACGGCGGGAGAACGTGGAGTCGGGCAAGATGGCGCCTGGCAGGAACGCTCCTGGAGACGCCTTGCTGAGTGCGAATGATGTGAGGCGAGGCGCAAAGCTCGGCACAGCCAGGAACCTGGAAGGCAGTCCCACGCTTAGGCTTGAGAATAGTCTTGCGTGCTGGTTTCAGCCCAACCTGGGCGGCCCGGAAGGAGTGGGATGGGGGTTCTGGCCCCGGGACGTCCTCCCGCCATCCGGGAGCCCCGCCCGAGTGCGCAGGCCAGCAACCAGGCTGTCTCCAGGACCTCGGTCCTCGCCACCTCTTCCTATTGGCTGCTCTATGAGCCCGGATTCTCGCGTCCAGAGTTTTGGTGTTGGCTAGCCTCCCCCATCGTCACATCCGAAAATGACAACGAGCTGTAGCCACCCCTACCTCCGCTGGGAAAACCAAACCCGGCCTTCTTCTTCTCTCTGAGCACCCCCCCCCCCCAAAATAAAAGTTTTCAGCCAACAGGATACTACAGTATTTGGTATGTTCCTGACACTGGAGAAGAAAAGGAGTACAAGTTTGGAGCCCAGAGAATGGGGACTTCGTATCATAAGTACAAACACTACCTTGAGTCCAGTCTTGATTTCTAATACCTACATTATGCATCTGGCATTTCTTATTTGAATCTACAATTGATGGCACAGATCCTGAAGGATTATGGGAATTACAGAGTACAAACCAAGAGTTATAAACCAAATGTTGGAATTTGCTTTCAGTAAGTTAATAAAACACCAAAAATTTGTCTCCTTTGTGAATTGGAAAAGATTGTTTTATTGTAAGGACATTTTCAACTAAATTACTTTTAACAGTTAACATTATAGAATTCAGCCTTAAAGCAGTAAAGAGAGCTCAAGATAAGGGGAAATGGTATTTATACTGAGATATATTTTTAATTGATCATAGAGATAGAATTAGATATTTAAAACAAAATGTATAAACTAATTCAGAAATTAATGGAATTTTCTATTAAGAAAAGTGGCCATAAATATTAAGCTAGTTTCATGTTTAAGAAAATAATGTTTTGTTCGTAAAGGATATGTAACCACAATTCTGGACGATGCAAAAATTTATTCAAGCCATGCTAAGAAACCCAATCAATGTTGATGCAGGTGATGTGAGACTGGCAATCCAGTGTCCTGCTGATCAATCTTTTTACTTCTCCTCCCCCAAGAGATGTGAGCAAATGTTCATTTAAAGTTACTTTGGCTTACAATTTTTTCATTGTAGTTATAAGGCTTTTTTTTTTTTTTTACTGGATATGGCAAGGCAGAAAAATCAAACCCCTTTACCTCTGATTAAGCCATATGCAGGACCCAGACTGCCACCTGATTATAGGCTGAAGTCCTTAATTAAAAAGGCGAAATTTTAATTTTTGGTCAATTTAGCTTTATAAAAAGTTGAGTTGTATTAGGGGAATTTGTAAAAAGCAAGTAGTTAATACAGTAGATTAAAAGCTAAGATAATTTAATTTACTAGGATTTTTTTTAATTTACTGCTTTGAAAACACCATGTCTGCAGTTAGATGATATATATATATATATATAAAATCTTCTAAGATTTTTTAGGGCTAAAAGGAGCTTCAGTGTTCATCTAACCCAACACTCATATTTCACATCAAGAAAGTGATCCTGAATTTATGTAGTTAGTAGCAAAGCTAGCACTGATATTCAGGTCTCATAATTCCCAATCTCTCCACTTTACCAGTTTTTAAATGAAGCCTGATAATATACCATCAGGAATTGGACTTGATTTCTGAAATATGACCTAAGGCTCTGCCACCACTGAAAAAGTTCTCACATTGGGCTGCTTTTTATGTCTGAAATTTCACTATTTTAAGAGAGTTTATTTTGTGGGGTTTAGATGTTGACTAGTGAAGATAAGATTAAAAATGATAAAGAAGTTAGTTATTATCCCCAAATAAGACTACCTTCAACCAAATACTATATAATTATATATGTACATGCATACATACTCATCCATTTATGAAAACCCTAGTTTTAATGTTAAATTTAGAACACCAACAGAACAAAAACAAGACACTCCTGCCATGGATTATCCATTAATAATTCACATCAACAATCCTAATTTCATTCCTGATAAGTTTAAGTGTCAAATGTGAACAACTTTAAAATTAATTTATTAAACCCTTAGGGACCTAACCAAGGAAGACTACTTCCACGGTTAAGTTTTGGTGCTGTTAGTAACAGACCTACCATTCCTACTATATAGGTAAATGAGAAGGGAAATGCCTTTTCTGGGTGGTAAAGAAGTGCCTCAGCACTTGATTTTGAATTATAATCCAAAAGGTGAATCAGAAATTCCCATATGCGTGTTGCCATCATTATATTTACTTATCCTCTAGTAAAGCTATAGAGATATATTTTATCAGATTTCAAAATGAGAAAGCCACAAAGAATATCTGATCCCAAATGAGTATAAATTTGAACATTACGGTTGACATAAACTATAATACCAATAGTTTAAGCTGTTTTCTTTCTGCCCCCTATACAAATGAAGTTGCCAAATACATTCATGGCAGTAGCTAATTTATTATCAGAAATTAAAGAAATTTCTGAATAAATTGACAACAGAATGCAGTCAAAAGAAAGTTTTAAAATGTACGAAAAGTTTAAGGATATCAAAGGGGAAAAATCCGTTTTAATACTAATCACTTCAAAAGTAGCATTGATTGTCCTATACCAGGGATGGGGAATGTCTGGCCCATGGGCCATATAAGGCCTGAGAAATTACTTGGTCTGGGCCTGCCAAGGCATTAGGGGTGAATTAATTAAATGTTTGGCCAAATATAGCAGGCTGATTTGTTTGTTTGTTAATCCTCACCCAAGGATATTTTTCCATTGATTTTTAGAAAGAGTGGAAGGGGACAGAGGTCAAAACATGGATGTGAGAGAGACAGATTGATTTAATTGATCATAGATATAGGATAGGACAACAGAAATCAGGAAATCTAAATCTATTATTTATATACAAGAGGCCCCATGCATGAAGATACGTGCAATGGGCCTTCCTTTCCCTGGCTGCCAGTACTGCCTTTGCTCCAGCCAGGATGGTGAGTTACATGTTCTTGACCAGAAATGAACCTGGGACCCTTTTATCTTAGGACTGATGCTCTATCCACTGAGTCAAACCGGATAGGGCAACAGGCTGATTTTTAAACTGATAATTTTGTATGGCCCATTAATGATATTATAAATATCCAAATGGCCCTTGGCAGAATTAAGATTCCCTACCCCTGTATACTGACCCCTTCATCAGTGCCTTTATCTGTGCCCATCCATCATTCTTTGGGCATTTCTTGATTTCTGGCACAAGAAGTGCCAAGCTCATCTTAGATTTCTACCCCAGTCCTAGAATCAGCCATTTCTCCAAAGAGCTCTGGTTCCTTTAAGTGGAGAATGGTATTTATTTTATTATTAAATTTATTGGTGTGACAGTCAACATGAACATATAGGTTTTCGGTGTGGGTTTCAATGTTACAGGATCTGTATATTGTGCCATGTGCTCACCACCCAAAGTCAAATCTTCTCTTGTCACCATATATTAGAACTCCCTTCTCCCCCCACCTACTTTCCTCTGGCAACCACTATGCTGTTGTTTGTGTTCACAAGTTTGTTTTATATCACACATATGAGTAAAATCATATAGTTCTTAGCTCTTTATTATTGACTTATTTCACTTAATATAATGTTCTTAAGCTGAGAAAGATATTTAGTAATGGGAGGAAGGGAGGTCAGTCGGGTGAAAAGGAGACATATGTAAAACTTTAAACAATTAAAAAAAACATTCTTGGCATCTTCTTAATGTCAATGATTAGATAATAAGGAAATCCTATATAATAAAAAGTTAATATGCAAATCAACAGAACAGCGGAATGACCAGTCGCTATGATGCACACTGATCACCAAGGGGCAGACACTCAACACAGGAGCCAGACTTATGGCTGGCAAGCACAGCAGCAGTGGCGGAAGCCTCTCCTACCTCAACAACAGTGCTAAGGACCCCTTAGTGAACATCCCCCAAGGGGTTCTGGACTGAGAGGGCACAGGCCGGGCTGAAGAGATCTCCTTACCCCAGTGCATGAAAGTTGTGCACAGGGCCTCTAATCTATACAAATAAAATAAATATGCAAATTGACCATACCTTCATGATACCCACCAGCCAATGAGGAGTATGCAAATTAACCCAACAAAGAAGGTGGGTTAGTTTGCATATGTAGGCACCAAGTGGCCGAGTGGTAGGATGCATATGTCCTGCACCACCCCAGCCACTCCAGGCCTCTGGGCAGCATGAGAATGTTTAAAGGTGGCTCCTGGCTGGAGCAAAGGCGGTACGGGCAGCCAGGGAAAGGAAGGCTCATTCTTGCATAAATCTTTGTGCATGGGGCCTCTAGTATATAAATAATAGATTTAGATTTCCTGATTTCTGTTGTCCTAAATTATTGCTGGATTTCTTTCACAAAATATTTTCAGGAAAAAAATTCCCTTCTCTTTAACCAGTATTATTTTTTGGCTCTTATTGCTTATAACTTGAGTCCTGTAGATGTCATGTAGCTCTGGTTTAAGCACCATTTGATTTTTGAGGTGTGTAGATAATCTCTTCATATTTTTAGGATATGAAGTTACATTTCAGCATTTTCAAACCAGCCTTGTATAGTATTACTTGTACACTTCTAACTTCATGTGACCTCTGTAAACAGAAATTTGCATATAAATTTGTATAAGTTTTTGGTCATATACTGTTCATCTATAGAGTCATATTAAGTAAATATGCTTTTTTATATTGATTTCAGAGAGGAAGGGAGAGATAGATAAAGCATCAATGATGAGAATCATCGATCATTTGTCTCCTGCATCTCCCCCACTAGGGATTGAACCCGCAACCTGGGCATGTGCCCTTGACCAGAATCGAACCTGCGACCCTTAAGTCCACAGGCCGAAACTCTGTCCACTGAGCCAAACTGACCAAGGCTTTTTTTTTTTTTAAGTCTAAGCTGTGGTAAACAAGTTACACGTATTTTTCATAAGTTAACCAATTTTAGTTATCAGTTGTGATTTTTATTCCTACTTAGATCACTTTTTGGCCTTTTTGCTACGATCAGTACTATAATTTTGCCAGGCCGGTGTGTCCCAGAGATTGAGTGTTGACCCAAGAACCAAGGGGCTTTGGGGTTCACGTGGTCAGTGCACATGCCCGGGTTGTAGGCTGGATTCCTAGTAGGGGCACACAGGAGGCAGCTAGCTGACTGATGTTTTTCTCTCATCAGTGTTTCTATCACCTCCTCTTCATTCCTCTCTCTGAAATCACTAAAAACACATTTTAAAATAAAAGGTGCAATTTTTAAACTTTAAATTTTTTCCAATGAGTTTTATAATGCATAAGACCTAAGCAACTGCTCTGTTGAATTTTAAAGCCTAATCTCAATACTTACTTAAATGTTAACAATTCCTTATAGTAATGGCCAAGAAAACAACTGCCTACTGTGAATTTTCTTGACCAAATAAAACTTATAATGACTGCTTCATTAAATTTCATCAAATCCTTTGAACCACTCTTTAATATATAAGAAAACTTGTCTAGGAATGAAGATATAAAACTCTTACTTCCTGGGTTTGTAAGAGAAAGCACTAGAACCCAGATTTCTGTGTACATTTGGGCTTCCTTCCCCCATCAAGGCTTTCTTCTGCTTTGTCCCTGGAGATCATGACAGTTATAGTTTTTTTTCAATGATAGTTGTAGTTTTCCAAATAACTATCCCTGGGCAGGTTGGTTCCTGAGGAAAGAGATATATGGAGAACCTTGCACCCCCCCAAGGGAAAAACTAGCAACATACATGTTTCCAAAAAAATGCATTTTTTGAGAGAGCTATGACATTATCTTATATGCTGAGTCTTGGGAAATTCATTCATTAAGCAAACATTTGTTGAGTGCCTATTAGGAGGAAGGCACAAAAGCCATGTGCTCACAAGGATGAAAAAGGTTAGCAGAGGGTTGTAATTGAGGTAACAATATAAGACACTAATATTAAGGCTCCTATAACATATTAAGGGAATTTCAGAGGCAGGCAAAGATGTCAGAATAAAAAAAAATTATAAAATGGGGTGGTATTTAAATTTTACCTTGGATTAAAGGGTTGAATTAAAATTAGAGGTATTGGACATGGTTATTTTCTAGATCTCTATTTAAAAAAATCTGAATATAAAAAATAAATATTTTTTGCCTACCTGGGAGTCCCAAAGGCTATATTTGATAGGCTTTTGGTAGATGTATGTTGATTTAACTTCATGGGCATAATAGACTTCATTAAAAGTGCCATATAGGGTAATTAATAGAAAACGTGGGTCATTATTCTGCTAGCTTATTTAAACTCAATTTTATGATTTCCTGTCACTAAAATTCCATGCCAGTCTCTGAAGAGTTTTACGTGGATTATTTTAATTCTCACAGAATCCTATTAAATAGGTACTGTTGTCCCCATTTGATGGATAAGAGAGGTACAAAAAGATTAAATAACTTGCCCAAGCATACTCAGTAAGTGATAAAAGCCTGGATTTAAAGACAAGCAAGTAGGCTTCAGAACCTACATTCTTTACCACTGCACTATCCTGAAGTTTTAGCATCTAAAATATTGAGTTTTTAAACACTTTCAAAGTTACTTTACTCTTATTTCTAATGATTTTTTTCTCACCTTTTATTACTTCCCTATGCTTTGAAGGTACTTTCTGGTAAATTAAGGAGGGCAGAATACGAACCTTCATAAGTCATCTAACTAATAGTCTATTAATTACAACTACAGCAACCCCACAGTGTCTGTTACAAATAAAGTTGTACCTCCAGTATCAGTGACAAGCCAAACATTTACGATGCAGATTCCACCTTCTCAGTTCACACCTGTCAAACCAGGTAACGTCATGGGTGGAGAAGGAGGGTGGTGGTGTGAATGGTTCTTTTAAAGTATTTTTTTCTGAATTTAAAATTTCTGAATAATTTGTGACTAATGAACACTTTGTGTTCCTATAGTAAGAGTTAAATTGTTTAAATATCTTAAGAAGGTGGCAGTAATGCTGCAAATTTTCAGAGGGGGATCTATGAGCCCACTAAAATTACAATATATCAAATTTTAAGTATATATAACATTTGGGGGTTAGGGAGAGTATTCAGTGTGACCATCAGATTCTTATAAACACTATGAAATAAAATAAGTTAGGGCCCACAAATCTAAGGCAGCTTCAGGAGAAAACATTTGGGGTTCAAGCTCAAGAAAATGATACAACTGAGTGTACATCAAAAGAAAAGTGTACCTTTACTCACTTCATGAAATGAGACATATAAAATGTATATAAAATATTGACTTATGAGGGAAGCAACATTCCTTACCTTGAACATATATAGTGTGTACCATGATGAATCCAGTGCACTGCTTACCATGACTAAGTACTAAGTAAATTTTTAGGTAGTTAAAAGTTAAAAAAAAAACTAACAGGAAACCTTTAATCTTATACTAGATACTAATTTAGGTATTTAACATTTAATTCAGCCTGGCCGGTATGACTCATTGGTTGAGCATCACTCATGCCCAGGTTGTGGGCCCCATCCCCAGTAAAGAGCGTGCAGGAGGCAGCCAATCGATGATTCTCATTAATGTTTCTATCTCCTTTCCTCTCTGAAATCAATACAAATATATTTAAAATAAAATTTAATTCAACTTTTAATGCAGTATAATTACCCAAGTTTCTTCTATATAGTTACACTTCATGCTATTGAAATTATTAAAATTACACTAAACTCTGTTGAATACTTTTTACCATTTGTTTTTGATCCTGGGTAATTAATTCATAGTTTAGGGATGTTTTCTCCTCTGTTTACAGTTCCTGCAACAACTGCAGTTCAAAATGTTCTGATTAATCCTTCAATGATTGGACCAAAAAATATTCTTATTACTACCAACATGGTTTCATCACAGAACACAGCCAATGAATCAAACCCATTGAAGAGGAAACATGAAGATGATGATGACAGTGATACTCTGTAAGGAAATAATCTAGATGCATTTCAAATGCAGAGTTGGTTTTGAGCCTAATATGCTGAACTAGAACATTCTAGATTTTTTTAAGTTTTATCTTGGAAAACAGACAGCTGCAGTATTTTCCATGTTTGTGTAACCGGTTAGATTTAAGTAAGGCTTCCAGTGTTTTTTCATTAGGCTTCAAGTAGAAAAAGTTAAGCAATTATTTAATAGTTTCACTAATGTTGAGTCCTATCTGTTTTTGGAAGCAGTTTTCTGCCATGTGTTACTGACAATAGCACTTAAGTTTCAGTTTCTGTGGCCTGATCAGTGAACTGATCTTTACAGTATAATTTCTAATCTGCATTCAAGTACTACTTTCTTTTGTAAGTTAATAGTCACTTTTATTGTCACCTACTTTTATAGTTTCCTCACCCTGATAATTACTTCGGAGAGGATGGATTTAAGATTCTAAATCCAGTTTTGAATGTATTTGTTTCTTGGTGTTCCCTAACCTCCTACCTCCTCAACCCTGTTTCTAGATCCCATTTATTTTCTGCACCATCTCCTCCCCATAGGCTTAAGTTTCTCCCTATTGCTCTTAAATTTAAAAGGCCAAAACTGGAATTTTAAAAATATTATTCCTAATAATACACATTAGTACCATTTTCATATATTTAAAACCTGTTTTATATGCCCGCTGTTCTACAGTTCACTTTAAACTTGGATGTTTCCATTTGTTTTTTCTCTCTATACCAGAGCGATTTGTTATCCCTTGCCTTTTTTGCCCGTTGAGGTTTACTCTTTTTGATAGGTAGTTTATATTCAGTCTTATTTTCCAAGTTGATAACTCCACCATATTTCACATTTTTAAATTTAACATAGATGATGATATAGCTTAAAATCTGCCTTGATAAGTATATTTACACTGGACCTTGGCAAAACCACTGAAGAGCAAATATTTTCTTCCTTCTTACCACATGCATACATGCTTTGATCCCTACTGCTTGCACCTTCCTCCTATTGGTATAATTCAGATCATTTCTTCTAGTTTGTTGCTGAGGATGTCACACTTAAGATGGGATCACAGCTGAAAGTTTTCTAATGGTTTTCCTTCCCATAGAAGGCCAACACTAAATTAGTGACGTGAACTGCACTTAGATACAATCTGCTGAGATTTCCAAGTAATGTTACTAAACACCTTTCCCTTTACATACACATCTAAATACCTTATTGGGAAATATTGCTAAGCTTTAAAGATATAAATAGGTTTGTACAGTTTCTGTTTCAGTAAGTTTGACGTATTCAAGTTATGATTACTTTTACAGAATTTCCTGTAATGAATTTTCATATTTGAGGATTTTCAAAATTTAAAACACAAACAAGTTTTATCTTAGGATTCCATTTGAAAGAGAATTACTCCAGTAACAGGGAAGAAATGTCTTATTTTGAGTGCTTTTGGATGTTAGGAAAAGGTGGTATCAAACTTATAAAAACATCTGATCAACATTATAGGAGAGAAATGTTCATTACATATAGCATAGGAAATCATTACTTGAATGTTCTCAGGGAGGCAGCATGTCAAAAGGCCTAAGTTTTAGTCCTGGCCCCATCCTTTACCAACTGTGTGACCTTATATTACCTTTGAGGCTGTTCTCACTGGTAATAGGAAAATAACACTGACCCTGCCTACCTCACAGGGATGTTGTGAGGGTTAATTGATATATGTGAAAGTTCTTTCAAAATTGTAAAATGTTATATAACTAATGAATTGTTAACATATTTGTTCCAAGATTATTAATAAAAAATTATTTCATTTATCTTTCTTTTTTGACTTACGAGCATCATCCTGTACACCAAACGATTGTGGGTTTTGATTCCAGGTCTGGGCACATACCCTGGTTGCAGGTTCTATCACTGATCAGAGCAAGTCAGGGGACAACCTATTGATGTTTCTCAAATCAATGTTTCTCTTTCTCTCTAAAATCGGTAAACGCATATCCTTGGGTGAGGATTTTTAATAAAAGATACAAGGAAGATGAACAAGACCCAGTAATTCTGAGGATCAAAAAGCAATTAAGATTTAATGGCTGAATTAATTCTAAATCAAGGAACTGTTTGCTTTTATTTAGAACCAGCATGACTCTAAATAGTGAAGCAAAATAAAAATGAAAGAATAGCGGTTGAAACCTGTTAAAAAACATAACATGCTCTGCCTTTGGTGGGAATTCATAGATGTAATTAATTGTTCATTCACTTACTAGGATTGCTCTTTGAGACAAAGACCACTTTATCTTGCAGATAACCCTTCCCTAACTACCTCCACCTAATCTAGCTACAAGAATGACTTAAGGCAGCTCTTGTCATCTAACTTCTAGGTGGATTTTTTTAAGATGTACTGATGGTAATTGGGGTGAGGACATTGTTATCCCAAGTTCGTTCTTTCACAAATAGGAAACAAGTGTCTTTTATCAGAGTATGAATATAGGAATACAGCCGGCATGTGGGAGAATTGAAGACATAATGCACACTGTGATCTAAGAAGTCCAGAGTGCAGGGAAGTACTCAAAAGGTAAGGAAGAAAACACTAATCAGAAGAACAAGTACAAATTCATGTGTATAATATGCCACCATATATATTTTAATATATTTATATGTATATACACACATACATATGCTTTTTTTACACATTAAGTAACTCCACATTTGAAGGAAACAGGTCTTAGAGTGGTTGTTTCTAAGGAGGGAAACTGACAGCTAGGCAACTGGGGTAGAAAGGAGTCTCATTCTGTACCTCTTTTTTTTTTCTTATGACATACAGGGAAGGTATGGTCATAAAAAAGGAAAAGAAGGGAAGCAGAAAACACTGAGCCAAAGTGATTGAATTAGTTTGACATGAAGAGTATATCACCTATAAACAGGCATGCATATATTGTCTACATGTTGAAAGTGAATATGCTACACTTGAGCCTAAACATTGGCCATCTTTTATTAGTAATACCTAATTCTATATTAATTAGGAAGCACATCCTTGCACTATTCTAGTTTATATGCTCATAAATTGTCCTTAAAGAGTTGAAAACTACTTCAGGACAAATGTTATCTTACATTCCATCCATTATGTCCTAAGCATAAACCAGGTACTCAAATATTTGCATTTCTCCATTCATTCTCTTGATTTATAATAACCCAAATAAATGGGAAATCCCGGAAGCAGAGTTTAGTAGAATGTACTTAAAAGATACAATCAGATTGATGGATGGATAAATTGGCAGTTATAGATTATAAGTGTTAGGCTTATGGGTTTGTATAATTTTTTCAATTCCTATGTACATTTGAAATAAGATATTAGGGGAAAAGTAATGTTGGGGGGGTGGGGGGGGTTTGAGTCATCAGTATGCTAAAATTCTGGCCCAGCTGTGACTTTAATTTGCTGGATCTATGGGTAGCATGTCTGGGTCTCATCTTCAAAAAGAAAATTAGGCAGAGAAACCAAGATGGCGGCATAGGTAAACACTTAAACTGCTGCCTCGCAAAACAATTTCAAAACTACAACTAAAAGACAAAACAGACATCGTCCAGAACCACAGGAAGGCTGGCTGAGTGGAAATTCTACAACTAGAAGGAAAGAGAAAAGCACACTGAGACTCAGAAGAGCTGCAGAAGGCAGAGGCTCTGAGGCACACATGAAGAGAGGGCTGGCAACTGAGTATGTGGCTGATTTTCTCAACCAGGAGGGAGACAAAAGCTCCTGACGGCTCTGAACTACAGTTCTGGGTGAGAATCTGGGGACCCAGACTCATTCGGGGAGAAACTGGACTGTCTGGCAATGGGCAAAACTCTAGGGCAGCTTTCTCTCAGAGGTGCTTGCAGCAATTACCGTGGGACACTGAGACCCAGAGACCTCTTAGGGCAGGGCTGACGGGAAGCCATTGCTGTCTGCTCCACCCTGAGAATCCACCCCATCCAAGCTGAGTACAGAGGGTTTTGCAACTCTTATTTCATAAGGGTGTCTCCAGCACAGAAGTTCTCCCAGTGCAGACACAGCTGAACCTCACAGCCAATTGGCCTGGAGGTCAATTCCTCCCACTGATACCAACAACAATCAAGGCTTAACTACAACAAGACTGCGCACACAGCCCAAAAAGGGGTGCACCAAGAGTGTCCACCTCAGGTAACTGGGGAGTCTAAGCCACTGGGCCCCATAGGCTCTGGTCAGTGTGGCTCAGTTGGTTTAGCATTGTCTTGTGCACCACAGGGCACATAACCAGGTTACAGGTTCAAACAATAGATGTTTCTCTCACTGATGTTTCTCTTTCTCTCTCTCTCTTTCCCTTCCTTTTTTAAAAATCAATAAAAACAGCCGAAACCAGTTTGGCTCAGTGGATAGAGCGTAGGCCTGCAGACTGAAATGGTCCCAGGTTCGATTCCAGTCAAGGGCATGTACCTTGGTTGTGGGCACATCCCCAGTAGGGGGTGTGTAAGAGGCAGCTGATCGATGCTTCTCTCTCATCGATGTTTCTGAATTTCTATCCCTCTCCCTTCCTCTCTGTAAAAAAAAAAATCAATAAAATATATATTTAATAAATAAATAAAATCAATAAAAACATATATTTAAAAAAATAGTTTGGTTCAGTGGATAGAGCCTGTGGACTGAAGGGTCCCAGGTTTAATTCCAGTCAAGGGCACATGCCTGGGTTGTGGGCTCAATTGTGTTGGGGGGGGCATACAGAAGGCAGCCGATCAATGATTCTCTCTCATCATTGATGTTTTTATCTATCTCTCCCTTTCTCTCTGAAATAAAATCTATATATTAAAAAAATTACATTCATGTGTAACAGATAAAAATAAAATATAAAATAAAGTATCACAATGTATGGCATAAAAGAGCAGACATTTATCTAATCCCATCTCCCCACCATGGATGCCCCATTTCTTCCATTCAGAAATGTAGATAATTTGATCCTTTGAAAAGTCTGTTCTCACTCTAACAAACAAAGTATGACAGGAAAAGAATCCCGGTTTGAATGAATATTTTTATTTAACAGATGACCACCTTTGTCTCCCTCTCTCCCTACAACCGGAATTTCACCTGGTTTTCATGCAAGTAGCGAAACAATGACAAAGCTAATCAGAATAAGCTACTCCAAGAAGAGAATTAAGCTAACAGCTTACTTTTTTAACAGACAAAATATAAATATATGCACTGTAGAATGCATAATGGTTTAGTCACTAAGAAATTCAAATGGGATCCTGAAGAATGGAAGCAACTCCAGGGTGCAGTAAAGTTGAGCTGAGATGCTGTGCAACCGTTTAAGTGTTCCTGGGCTGCATCTCTTGGCCATTAGCTGAATCTTGACATGGGGGAAGATTTTAGCTAATAACAAGTAGAGATGTGAAAAGCACTAAGTTCACTAAGGGGATGTGCACAGGAACCAAAAGGCAGGAAAAATATTAAACATTGCTAAGGGCATCCACCCCAGGAAGGACTTTACCTGTTTTTGAGAGAACACACACAAAGAGACAGTATTACTATAGGATTCACTAAGCCAGACTTGTCACCTTCTATCTTCCCAATAATATGTCAGCTCTTCTTTAGGATATATGGCTAGATGTTGGCTATCTTTTACATTTTGGGTCCCAGGTCTACTAGACCACTGGTCGGCAAACTGCGGCTCATGAGCCACGTGTGGTTCTTTGGCCCCTTGAGTGTGGCCCTTCCACAAAATACCATGTGCAGGCGCGCACATACAGTGCGATTGAAACTTCATGGCCCATGCTCAGAAGTCGGTTTTCGGCTCTCAAAAGAAATTTCAATCATTGTACTGTTGATATTTGGCTCTGTTGACTAATGAGTTCGCCGACCACTGTACTAGACCATAACTTTTTTGAGAGTAAGTTTTCCCATAGGCCCCTCCCCACCTCAAACGGATGGCAGGAGATTAATTTCAAGCTCCTCCATTTATACTGCCCAGCTAAAAATGACTGCTAATGACAATACTACCTACTATCACCACTCCATTCTACCCTCCTCACTGCATAACCCTCATCCTTCCCCCAAATAAGCCAAAAAATAAGGAACCTCACCTTCCAGGAGCTCTAGACTGGCACCACCGCCAGTGCTCACATGGCTGACTTTATCCTCTGTGTTCCATTTGGCACAGCAAGTGGCAGTGTCTCCACCACCTGTTGAATGGAAGCCAAGTAAAAATGGGAAAGGAGGAAAAAAAGAATTGGCACCAAAACTTCAGAATCATGTACTTGCAAGCCCACACCAGAAGCTGATGAAACCCCAACTCCATCTCATTAAGATGTTCCTCCATAAATTTTATAATTGTTTAGCTCTCAAGATTCACTGTGCCAAGAAACCCAGGAAAACTTACCCATTTCCTTTCTACTTTCCTCTGATCAGAATTCTGCCAGCTCACATTGGTAGGAGCTCCACAGATGACCCCTTACCTATGATGGTGATACAGCCTCTGGAAGTGGCTTTCACCACCTCATCCATGAGGGCTTTGGTCCCTTGGGCAAAAGCTTCCCATTCAAATACGCCCACAGGTCCATTCCACACAATCTGCTTAGCCCTACTGACAGCCTCAGCGTACTTCTTGCTGCTCTCAGGACCGCAGTCCAAGCCCTATGGGACAGAGTTAATAGAGAGGATTAGCTACCAAGAAAATCTACATAGAGAAACAAATACCACCTTTACCAAGACCACAACTTAAGGCTGAACACCAGAGTTTCTTCTAGAACCAAGATACTCTTCAGTCTTTTAAAATTATAAACATGTTCATGCCCTTTGTGGAAGATCAAGTCTAAGGGAAAATCTCAAAGGTTATTTGATAAAATAACTTTCTTAGTCACACTATTATCATTGTGTATTATTGTTAAGAACTAGATTGGTGGTTTTCAATCAGGGTCAGTTCTACCCCTTCCCAGGGGATACATGCCAATGTGTGGAGACATTTCTGGTTGTCACAACTGGGGAGTGGGGGATGCTACTGGCACCTAGTAGTCCAAGATGCCTTAAACACCCTCTAATGCCATAACAACCCTCCATAACAAAATAAAAACTACCTGAGATGCCAATAGTGCCAAGTTGAAAAACACTGAACACATCAGTGGTTCTCAAACTTTGGCATACACTAAGAATCACCAGGAGGGCTTGAGTATAATTGCTGGGCTTTATCCCCCACTCCCCGCCCATGCCGGAATTTCTGATTCAGTAGGTCTGGGGTGGGACCAGGAACCTGTTTTTTCGTTGCCGTTGTTGTTGTTTTTAACAAATTCCAAAATAATACTAATGGTTCTTGAGACCACACTTTGAGAAACACTGAACTAAATAAAATCTACATGACTAACAAAAGAAAATGACTAAGTAAACTAGTATGTCAACATGATACAATTTTATATAGCTATTAAAATTGAGAACACTACAATCAACTAAATTAGTCTTGAATATACACATACATGTTTCCTTGCTTGTAATCAGTATACTTTTACTATTTTTTATGTTCTCATAGATTTCTTATACTGGTTTCTACATAGCAAAACATAACTCAAAATAGCCTCATCCCTAGCACATAGTTAAATACTTAAGAATCAACAGATAAACAAAAATGGTTTTGTCCCCACATTACTTATGAAGACAACAGCAATCTGATACCATTGCTTTTCCCACATGGATTTTCCTCTTAAGGAGGATCTCAATGCAACATTTGGAGCCTTCTCTAACAGACCTCCTGTGGAGATTCTTTTAAAATGCTTGTTGGCTGGCCCAGCTGGTGTGGCTCAGTGGTTGAACATTGACCTATGGACTAGGAGGTAACGGTTTGATTCCTAGTCAGGGCACATGCCTAGTTTATGGGCTCAATCCCCAGTGTAGCACATGCAGGAGGCAGACAATCAATGATTTTCTCTCATCATTGATGTTTCTATCTCTCTCCCTCTCCCTTCCTCTCTCAAATCAATAAAGATTTTTTTTAAATGCCTGTGGGGGGGGGGGAGGCAGGTGAGGGCATGTGCTGGGGGGTAGGGGAGGCCAAGAGAGGTCAATGGGGAGAAAAAAGGGAAACATATGTACTGCTATTTGTAATACTTTAAACAATAAAAAATATATATATTAAAAAATGCTTGTCAGTTGGTTGAATGAATGATAGCAAAATATTTTTGTTCACTCACACTATCAACCACCCAAGTAACTCACCATCCAGCCAACAGTTATGCCAGAAGCCACAGTGGCTTGGCCAGTCTTGGCATTCTCATCAAACTTGTCAGCAGTGACAAAGTCAATTGGCAAGGTTATCTTCACACCATTCTTCTCAGCTTTGGACATCAGGTCTTTGACAATCTTAGCTCCCTCTTCATCAAACAGAGAAGTGCCTATCTACACAAGGGACCAAAATGATGAGGATCAGCCTCTATACTAAGAACACCATTATCTCACAAAATAGATAGGAAGAAGATACAATATAAAAGAACAATTCCAAGATGAAAGAAAAACAACTTGCCAAAATAAATAAAAATGGGAGATTTTAGGGCTCACATCAAAAGCTGGTTTTCTTTCTATTTCTCAATCCACTTGTCATTAGCTGCCTACCTCCATGTTGTTGAGCACCTTCAGGAAGGTGAAAGCCATTCCACCACCAATAATCATCTCATTGACTTTGTCCAGCATATTATTAATCAGCTGGATCTTGTCTGCAACTTTAGCTCTAGAAGGGAAAGCAAGAATCATCACCAAAAGAACAAATAATGGACAAAGGAAGTGGTTAATACATAGAGCCTGAGTTTTTATATCAAGGCACAGAAACAGAAAAATGTCCCACAAAGTGACGAAAGTATTGGCTAACTTTGCCTATGTTTCTTTAACCCAAAGGCCAATTCATTTCTAAGAAATCCTTTTATGGTATGGCTCTAGACCAAAAGTGACTAGAAGACCTACTATCATATAAAGTAATCATGAGTACCAAAAAGGTCTATTTTGTCTCCTTTCTCCCAAAAAATCAGAGGGTCAAGATTATTAATTACTAGAGGCCCGGTGCACAAAATTCATGCATGGGGGGGGGGGGTGTAGGGCTGTCCCTCAGCCCAGCTTGCACCCTCTCCAATCTGGGATCCCTCTCACAATCAGGACTGCTGGCTCCCAACTGCTTGCCTGCCTGCTTTCATGATTGCACCTAACTGCTTCTGCCTGCCAGCCTGGTCCCTCCCAACTTCCCTCCCCTGCTGGCCATTTTATGATGGCCATTTTGTGTCCACATGGGGGCAGGATCTTTGACCACATGAGGGCAGCTGTCTTATGTGCTGGAGTGATGGTCAATCTGAATATTACTTTTTTATTAGATAGGATAGAGGCCTGGAGTATGGGTGGGGACAGCTGGTTTGCCTTGAAGGGTGTCCCAGATCAAGGTAAGGGTTCCCTTGAGGTATGGGGTAGCCTGGAAAAGGGGCCCATGGTGGTTTGCAGGCCCGGCAACCCAAGTGGAGGCCCTGGTATTTGGGATTTATATATCTTATACAATTGAAACCTTGTAGCCTAGAGCAGAGCCAAGCCTCCTGCTTGCTCGTGGGTGAAGCCATTTCTGTTGGAATTTATTTCTCTTCTATAATTGAAACTTTGTAGCCTTAAGCAGAGGCCTGGGCTGGCCAGGGTGTGCGGAAAGCATGGCTTCCTCCATCACTGGGGAAACCCAAGCCTCCCTCTTGCTCTCACTGTGGCTGCAGCCATCTTGGTTGTGGTTAATTTGCATACCTGTTCCTGATTGGCTAGTGAGTGTGGCTTGTGGGTGTAGTGGACTGATGGTTAATTTGCATATTACTCTTTTATTAGATAGGATGCCTGAGCAAGATTGCTAATTGTGGGTTTCCCTGAGCCTACTCAAAACTGCCTTAACTATAGAGCAAGGATCAGATTATTTATCAAACTAATACATACTGAGCAAAAATAGAAAGATATTCACTGGGACATTTTCTTTATGGCATTCTTTATTCTTTTGAACCACCTGATCCAACATATTTACAGAGTACCTATTATGTGCCAAGGACTATTCTAGGTCTAAAGAAAAATCACTTGACAAAAACAAAGACCCTTACTCCTTTGGTGATTATATTCTAGTAGAGGGAAATAAAACAATAAATACAGATGTCCTTCCATCTCCCTGTGAAAGAAAAAAGCTCTAACAAAAAACGAGTTCACTTGAAGCACAACCTTTAATGTCCCTCACTAAGTAAATAGCTTGCCTTCCATTCATATTCCTATATATCTAAATCCCACCTAAATGAACAATCACCTGGTCCTGTTTCCTCTTCATTCAATAAAAAAGATGTGAGAGGCACTATGCTAGGATTTGTGAAATGGGGTTTCAGAACAATAGTGATGTGGAGAAATGAATGACAAGAAGCTGTTTATCTCACTTCTCAAGATTGGTCATCATGAAGGATCAGAATGGAGTAACTGTTATACAGAGAGAGAAGGAGGGAGGAAAGGAGGTGGGAAGAAAATAAGAGGAAAGTAAAGAGACTCAAACTCTTCTAAAGAATGTGGGATATAACTCAAATTCCCTACTTTTTCAATAAATCAATGGAATGAAAATACTAAAGAAGGGACTGCCCTCGCTGCTTTGGCTCAGTGGATAGAGCATCTGCCTGTGGACTGAAGGGTCCCAGTTTTGATTCCAGTCAAGGGCACATGCCTGGGTTGCGGGTTCAATCCCCAGTAAGGGGCTTGCAGGAGGCAGCCAATCAATGATTCTCTCTCATCATTGATGTTTCAATCTCTCTCTCACTCTCTGATAATCAATAAAAGTATATTTTTTTAAAAAGAAGAAGAGGGGACTATCACAGAATAAAAGATACCTAACAACCAAATGTAATACATGGACTTCATTTGGATCCTTATTCAAACAAACTGTAAAAAGACATTTCTGGAATGAAAGATAACTTCTAAATACAGATGAGGTACTATAGATGAAAGTGTTAAATTTTGTTAGGTAGTTATTTAAAAGAAGTATCCTTATCAGTTATGAGATGCATGCAGAAGTATTATAAGTGAAATTATATAATATCTAAGGCTTCCTTTATTTTTTTATCCTCACCCAAGAATATGTTTTTGACTTTAGAGAGAGAAAGGAAAAGAGAGAGAGAGAGAGAGAAAGGGAAAAAGAGTTAGAAACAATGTGAGAGAAGCATCGATTGGTTGCCTCCCATATGCACCCTGACTAAAAATCAAACGCACAACTTAGGTTTGTGCCCCAACCCAGAACTGCACCCACAACTTTTTGGTGTGTTCAATGATGAGTCACCAGGGCAGGGCTAAGGCTGGCTGTAAAATACTCTTGATTTTTAAAAAAAGTGTTTTAACAGTAGATGAAACAAGATTGGCAAAAATGCCAAAAATTGTTGAAGCAGGGTGACAGGCATCTGGGGATTTATTATACTACTAGAGGCCCGGTGCACAAAATTTGTGCATGGGGCGGGGGGAAGGTAGGGGATGTCCCTCAGCCCAGCCTGCACCCTCTCCAATTTGGGACCCCTCAAGGGATGTCCGACTGCCCATTTAGGCCCAATTCCAACAGGATCGATCCTAAACGGGGCAGTCAGACATCCTTCTCACAATCCAGGACTGCTGGCTCCAAACTACTCACCTGCCTGCTTCCCTGATTGCCCCTAACTGCTTCTGCGTACCAGCCTAATTGATGTCTAACTGCTCCCCTGCCAGCATGTTTGCTTCCAACTTCCCTCCTTTGCCAGCCTGGTCACCCCTAACTGCCCTCCCCTGCAAACTTCATAGTCCCAACTGCCCTCCCCTGCAGGCCTGCTCCCTCCCAACTGCCCTCCCCTGCTGGCCTGATTGCCCACAACTGCCCTCCCTTGCTGGCCATCTTGTGGTGGCCATCTTGTGTCCACATGGGGGCAGGATCTTTGACCACATGGGGGCTAACCTCCTGTGTGTTGGAGTGATGGTCAATCTGCAAATTACTCTTTTATTAGATAGGATAGAGGCCTGGTGCATGAGTGGGGGCCAGCTGGTTTGCCCTGAAGGGTGTCCCGGATCAGGGTAGAGGTTCCCTTGGGGCATGGGGCAGCTTGGGTGAGGGGCCTATGGTGGTTTGCAGGCCAGCCATGCCCCCCCAGCGACCCAAGCAGAGGCCCTGGGATCTGGGATTAATTTATGTTCTACAACTGAGACTTTGTAGCCTAGAGCAGAGCCAAGCCTTCTGCTTGCTCTGTGACCACAGCCATTTCTGTTTCCAATTCTATAATTGAAACTTTGTAGCCTAGAGTGGAGGCCTAGGCACTAGGGCTGCAAAAGCCTGGATTCCTCCATTGCCCGGGTAACCCTAGCCTCTCCTCTCTCCAGATCTGTGGCTGCCACCATTTCTGTTGAAATATATCTTCTATAATTGAAACTTTGCAGCATTGAGTGGAGGCCTAGGTGGGCAATGGCAGAAGGGAAGCTTGACTTCCTCCATTGCCGGGGAAATCCAAGCCTCCCTCCTGGTCTCAGTGGCTGTAGCCATGTTGGTTGGGATTTATTTGCATAATTTGCTCCTGATTGGCTGATGGGGGTGGCTTGATCGGAGGTATAGTAAATTCGCATATTACTCTTTTATTAGATAAGATTCTCTCAGCCTGGTCACCCCTAATTGCCTTGAGTATCAAAACTTCTGTGAGTATTTGAGTGCTTCCACAATAATGTCTTTTAATAAGAAGTAAAATTTTTCCCAAAATCATTAATGGTCTATGACAGTGGTTGGCAAACTGTGACTCACGAGCCACATGCGGCTCTTTGGCCCCTTGAGTGTGGCCCTTCCACAAAATACCACGGCCTGGGCAAGTCTATTTTGAAGAAGTGGCATTAGAAGTTTAACTTTTAAAAAATTTGGCTCTCAAAAGAAATTTCAATCATTGTACTGTTGATATTTGGCTCTGTTGACTAATTAGTTTGCCAACCACTGGTCTAAGGAGACTACACTACAAGAAAGGTGACCAAAACAAAAAACAAACAAACAAAAAACCCTCCACATATCAGCTTCCCCAAAACAAGTATTTCAAGCTGAGTTTAAAACCTAATCATAACCACTAGGTGGCACTCACTCCCAAATTCCAATGTACAGAAGGTTGAAAAATAAAATCAGACAGCTTAATTTCTAATCTTCAGGGAAGCAACAGTCTGAACTTTATAAGGTCACAAGACACAGATGACCCATACCCACCTGACTTATTTTTAGGACCCTGAAACTGGGCTCACAAAACCTGGAGAGCAATTATGCTGTGAAATTGACACTCAACTCCAGAGTCAGCTTTCATAGGGAAATGCTGAGTGTGTTCATTCCCATGAGAACTAAAGCCCTGCTCATAGAAGGGTCAGAGGCTCCCAGTCATAAAGAGGCTGGTACCTAGTTAGCCATTGCAAGTGATAGGAAGTTATCTTTTCCAAGTAGTACCAGGTCCCTGTCCCTACTCTATTGCCTAAAATTTACTCAGCTAGTCTCTTGACCCACAATTCTGAAATTTCTATTTTAACTAAGCCATCACAATATAATTATTCACATGGTATCTTTACTCATAGGATAAAATATAAAACGGTGTGTGATCTGGAGAAATGATTTCTAAATAAGATTAAATACAAATGAGGAGATTCTCCTAGTTATTCCTGGCCAGATTAAATGGCTATGAAAGGCTCAAATGCATCAAAAATTAAAATTGTTTTATGAGTACCTGTGGTGGACCTTTCCCATTCTTTCCTCCAGAACTACTTTTTATTCCTTCTTAGCCCTATTCTCTGTCCCAAGAGGCTGACCTGCATGCTTTCTCAAGGGACTCCCTTGCCCTCTGGCTTATAGTTGGGTTGCAGCCAACTGAGGGTGAGAGGAGTACATCAGTAGGAGGTTGAAGGGACACCAGAATATTATTTCCCTGGCTCCCTTCATGACAGATATCTATCCCTATGTCCCCTGTCCTATCAGAGAGCCCTCTCCATACAACTACCCTCTCTGGATTTTGGAAACCATTCCCTCTCTTTGTCCCTTCAGGCCTAGGGATGGTAATAGCTGTTCTTGGCCCAGATTACTGTACTATCCCCTTTAAGTTTCTCTGAAAGCTACCATACCTTTGTAAATAGTCTCTTTATTAAATTCTCCTCTGTTACTCAATTTGATTGTACTATCTGACAATAAACACCCAAGTTATGGCCTCCTATCAAGAAAACACATTACTGAAAGCATAATCTTGAAGAGTTCTTCATACCCGCCCAGGATGGCCAGGAAGGGTCGCTCTGGGCTTTCCAACGCTTTGGCAAAGTAGTTCAGCTCCTTCTTCATCAAAAAACCTCCAGCTTTCTGTGGCAGATTGACACCAACCATAGAGCTAGAAAAGACCAGAGGCATTAAAATTGTAGTCAGTCCCTACCAATTCTCCCAATTCTAGAGACCATCTCCTTATCACTGAAATACTTTGGAGATTCCAGAAGACCATTATTTTTATCCCTAAACTGCAACAAAAACACTTAGGTATAGTTTTTTTACTAATAGTGCAGTGTCAAGGGGCAAATGAAAAGCAATTGCCTTAAAGAGAATTTAATATATCCAATTATTAGTAGTCTTCACGCCAACGGTTTAATTCCAATAAATAATCAGCCAATTGATGACAAGAGAAGATTCTTAAATTTTCTTCCTACTGACAGCATAAGATTCTGATCCCACAATGCTCACAGAAGGTGAACTTTACATGAAACATCCACAATGAGAATGAGCAACTGCTTACTGAAGCTCAAAAAGAGCTCCATAATTCTCAACTTTTACTTTTATTTCCTCTTTGGATCAGAGACACTCAAAAAGAGCCACAATCTAAGTGGTAGCTACAATCAGAGATAGAATCTATAGAATCACAGTGTAATACAGATGTCTCTAAAAGCAACCCAGAGATTGGGCTGCTTGAGTAAATAGAATAATACTGTTCCCAGCTCAACATCAAATAAGACTCATAGTACCTGTGAGCTCGGTGAGCAGTGCCAAAAGCATCATTGACATAGACATCCCCGAGCTTGGAAAGTGAAGCTCGGAAGGCTTCTACTTTAGCTGGTTCTGCTTTAACCTGCAGGGGGGGAAAAGGAAAAACCAACAACAGTAAATGTTGATGGCTGCAAAGACAACTATAAAAGCATTCCATACAAAGAGTCTTCTTGAACATTCTTTAAAGACTCTGAGTTGGTGAGACGTCAATATTTACAACTAGCAACAGGGACTGCTCTTTCCTCCAAGTATTCCAGGTCTTTTGGTCAACTTTACATGTTTTTGCTCTCCTTTGCCTTCTCTCAAATTGCAAACCTAAGATTCCTGACCCGTGGTTTAACTGCTTAATCACATAAGGCTAATAACGACATCTCCTGGCCTCTCTCTACTTCTAGGACAAGATTCTGATTAGTCTTCTCTCTCCTTGACTTAGTTCCTCATTTTTAACATATTCTCCTTATAAAAGAGAGGAAAGAATACTGGCTACCAAAGCCTTTCTGCAAAGGGAGGTCCTCACACATATTCCTCATGAAAGCAACAACAGCAGGCTGGGACAGAGCAGGCAGACAGAAACATGACAAGGGAAAAGGATCTCAGAAACATTTTATGCTGACTGAAAGGAGGTATTTTATATGGCCTTTTCTGAAGTTAGGCATTTTAGAAAATAAGAAATACACTTCTACAAAAAAAAAAAGAAGAAGAAGAGAGGAACAGAAAGTATAAGTAAAATAGAGGGCTCTGAAATATCAGCTCACTAACCAGGGATACCACCTCCCAAATGGGACAAAAAGCAGATGGCAGGATGAACAAAAAGTCTCTAGGAGGAGACTAAGCAAAGATGCACAGGAAGCCAGATGAAGGGAGAGATGGCACAGCACAAAGCAGATGTTCATTTTAATCAATGCCCACTCCCATCCTCCTACGTATCAAAATGAATGCAGCTGCCACAAAGAACATGAGAGCTTTCTTCTAATGACCCAAAGAATACAGACACATTAATGCTAAAACTAAAGACTGCAAAGCCCCCATAATCTCTCTAGGATGAAATATCATCAGCTACTGGTGACTGAAAGGTGATTCATATAGTAATGAAAACAATGCCTCAATGGCAGAAGACCTGAGTTCTAAGCCCAGTTCTGACACAAATTCACAGTGTAACTTTTGGCAAGTTGTTCTCTATCCCTAAAATCTTCCCATATTAAAAAGGCATAATAATGCCTCTATTCAAGAATTATTTGAGGCAAAATAGCAAATTGAAAGCTCTTCATGAAAAAGTGCTTTAGAAATTAATAATAATAATCAGAACCCACTACTCACTTTTCTTCTGCAAATAACTAGAAGGATGAGAACACCCCTAAAAGACCAATGCAGAGACTGGATAATGGAAACATTTTATGTCCTCGCTTTGTTTTTACCCATTTTAAACTCAACCTGCTCCTGAAACTTTAAGCATTGAATGCTATTGGACACTAAATGTAAAGTCAAATGAAGAAAAAAAGTCATAGACTAGTGTAGTTAGTTCCTCACTTCCTTAATAAAAGGTTTTGCCTCAATTTCCCGGTTGCCTCCTGCCCTGTCTACGTCCTAGAGTCTGTGCAGCTTGAGTTTCGGTCTAAAAGGGCACCAAATTTTAGGTCAGTGTTTTATTTCTACTAGCAAGATCATGCCAAAGACACGATAAGGCAAGGCCTGTGGTGCTAAGAAAAGAAACTGCTTGAAAGAAGGCACTCCAGTGGCCTTAAGAAATGTCAGGCCCTAGCTAGTTTGGCTCAGTGGATAGAGCATTGGACTGTGGACTGAAGGGTCCCAGGTTCAATTCCAGTCAAGGGCATATGCCCGGATTGGGGCCTCGATCCCCAGAAGGGGGCATGCAGGAGGCAGCCAATCAATGATTCTCATTGTTGCTGTTTCTATCTCTATCTCCCTCTCCCTTTCTCTCTGAAATCAATAAAAGTTAAAAAAAAAAAAAAGAAATGTCCAAAGAGTGAGACACTAGCCTCAGAGAATCTTGTTCCCCAAGACACAAAAGACCTTAAGAATGCAAAGTACTCAAAGGATTCCTTTAGCTTCCCTTCTACTAATAAGGTAAATCCCAAATTATCCTCCAAGAGCCAGCTGTGTCGTTTAATATTTGAATTCCAGTTGTCAGGTCATAGTAACTTGGTTTTGTGGGTTACCTATCTATGGTTGCTTTTGGAAAATTTTTTGGGTTCCTTTTTTTATTGTGTGTGTGTGCGTGTGTGTGTGTCTGTTTCCCTATGGTTAGTTTTGCATAACAGCAGCAGAGTTCAGTAGTTCCAACAGAGACCATATATGGTTGTGATTGACTGTATGGCCCACAAAGTCTAAAATTTACTGTTTAGCCTTCTACAGAAAAAATTTGCATATCTAATGAACTGAGCTATATATAAAGCTCAGCAACAGAAGAACCACTGACTCTAACTTTAGTCAAATGACTGCCTTTCTAAGACTCAATTTACTTTTTTGTTATTGACTTGAGAATGAGGGAGGGAGGGAAGATGAGAGAGAGATTTGTTGTTCCACTTATTTATGTATTCATTGGCTGATTCTTTTATGTGTACTGACTGGAGATCAAACCACAATCTTGGCGTATTGAGAGGACTCTCTAACCAACTGAGCTATCTGGCTGGCCAGGGCTGAAATTTAGTTTCTTTATGAATTACTAATACTTATACTTCCTGATCTTGAAGAGAAATCCAAAGAGAAATGCGTTACAATTCTTAAGAAAAATGCCTTAAATCCAAAGCATTATCATTATGACCATCATTTACCCAACTATAATCATTGTCCCTTTCCACTTGACTTAGGAAAGTACTTTTTCTGCTCACAAATTCTTTTATAAGGAAACCAAATTAGCCCAGCCAGAATGGCTAGTGGTTGAGCATTGACCTATGAACCAGGAGGTCGTGGTTCGATTCCCAGTCAGGGTTCAATCCCCAGTGTGGAACGTGCAGGAGGCAGCCAATCAATGATTCTCTCTCATCGCTGATGTTTCTATCTCTCTCTCTCTCTCTCACGTCCTCTCTGAAATCAATAAAAATATTTTTAAAAAACAAAACCCAATTATATCAAATTTAACCTACTGTTTTAAAAATACTAAGCTCAAGTTTTACGTTAATCCCCCACCTTACAAATAAGATCAGATTGTCCTTCAATAACATTCTAGGTCCTATTGCTTAGGAAAACAGTTCCAGCGTTGAAAAACAAACAAAGAAAAATGTGAAATTGACTCTGCTGGAAGAACACCTGGTGATGCATGGACACTCATCCCCCCAACCACCTATGAACATCTGCACTCAGCACTTGGGAATCATAGCCTACCCGCTGATAGGATTATGACAAGATGTAAGAAAGAAAATTATTGCATACCATAAGCCAGGTGTGTGACAAATGGACAGTTGGAAACGGCATGTTCACTGAATACTCTGAAACCCAAATGTTGTTCACATATTTTTCAAAAGTTTTCAAAACTCTTTAAACCTATATTCATTAACATAGGTCAGTGAAGGGCAACCTTTTGAGCTTAGTGCGTCAAAATTTGCCAAAAAACCTTCGCATATGAGCATAACCAATGAACGAAAGACACTAGGGAAGGGAGGGGGGCAGGTGGGGACATGTGCTGGGGGGTAGGGGAGGCTGAGGGTAGGATAATAGGGAAAAAAAGGAAAATATATGTATTACTATTAAATATAAGTTATACTGCAAAAAAAAAAAAATTGCCAAAAAACCGAGCATAACTCGGGTGGTGTGTCACTTCGAGAAAAAAACCATAATTTCGTGATATTTTTAGTTTAAATAACAAAAATGCATAATTGTAATATATAACTGTACTTAATAAACCAAAAACTAATTATTTAACTTACCTGCTTAGTGACTTCTTTGTTCATCTGTCAGTTGGTTTCTTTTATGGGCCTTGATATTATTTAACTTGTGTGGGGTGCCTTGAACTAAGATAAGTGAGGGGGAGGGGAAATTCTTTAACTAACCTGCCTATTAGTGACATTTTTGTTGGTGAATTTCATTGGCTAAACCTTCAATTGAAGGTTGGTATTTTGTACACTTCAAGCCCAAGCAAGCACTACTAACTTCATCTGTCAATCTGTTTCTTTTGTTGGTTTTGATATTATTTAACGCTAAGAATAAGGTCTCACAAAAGTACGTAGAGGGAAAAATTGTGAGTAAAGCCATTGCTATATTTTTCAGGGTGCTCAAAGAGGTCATCGGTTCCAGGCACTCCAAATTTCCTGTTCGTAGTGGCACTCCTCTTGATTCTCCAAGCAGCACCTTTCCAGATTCTCAAGCTTTGACCTCAAGACCACAAACACCTAAGCCAAGATGCTGTCTTGAAATTCTACAAGTTGCATCTCCAAATCATCAATTTGAATCCATTGGAAACCGTTTAATTCCAAACTACTGTAGACTACTACATCAGGATACTTAATTATTTTTATGGTCTGTTCTAGGCATCTGAATTGATTAAATCTATCACTGAACTGCTCAAGCAACCAGTCTAAAACATGCTGATACTTTATATGCAAGGGTTCCATTCCATTTTGTACAGCTGCACTGGATTTCTCAAAATACTTTGTTATTCAAGGAAAATACTTATAAGTTTTAGTTTCTACATCTCGCTTGAAAATTTTAAGTTTACTCTCAAAACCTTTTGTGTATCCAAACATAACGTCAATACTTTTGCCAAAACCTTGTTACTTTAAGTTCAGTTCATTAATATGAACAGAGAGATCTGTAAAAAATATCAGGGTGTCGACCCACTTATCATCATTGAGCTGAGAAAAGGTTCCCAGATCGTTATCCTCAAGAAATACCTTAATTTCTTCAAAGCACTCCACAAAGCGCTCAAGAACTTTGCCCTGGCTCAGCCATCTTACATTATTGTACATCAGCAGTCCACTGTAGGTGGAATCAACCTCCCGTAAAGTGCAGAAAATTCTCACTTGTGAAGGGGACGAGCAGCTATTAAATTAACTATTAAGTCCTTTAAGTTGGTGAATCCTGCCTTGGCACATAAAACCTCCTGATAGATAATACAATCAAAAGGCACAATTGGATATCCAATAGCTTTTGTAAATAATTGACAAATCCGACTTTTTTCCCCCATCATGTTTGGTGCCCCATCTGTCCTCACTGACACAACTTTAGAGATATCAATGCTTAGGTCACAGAATGTTTGTATAACAATCTTACATATTTCGCTTCCTGATGTACTTGTTGGCACTGATACCAACTTTATCAACTCTTCTCTCATTATGAGACCATCAGAATATCGACCAACTGGCCAATAATAGCCAACTGAGTATGTGAAATGACATCAGTAGGTTCTTCAAGAGAGATAAAAAAATATTTACAATTACTTATGTCTCTCTTTAATTGATGTTGCACATTTATGTTCAGCCTCATTACTCGGTCTTTTATGATATTTCTACTGAGTGGTAACTCAGATATTCTCTTAATAACAGCATCTTTATTCTGCATATCATGAAATATGACTGGTGCACATCTTAGGAGAGTTTCTTTGATAAATTCTCCCTTACTGAGTGCTTTTCCATGCTGAGCTATGGAGTGAGCAATGCTCAAACTTGCAGATGTTACACTTGTAGAACCTTTTATAAATTTAAGGATGGAATTAGATTGGTTCTTATAAAGGTGTAGCTGCCTGGAAATGCATTCCTTGCTTTCATCCTCACTTTTTTTCAAGAGCTGGGAATGACTAGTTTCAAAATGTCTATTTATATTCCACGTTCTGCTTACTACCATTTCAGCACATAGAATGCAAAATGATGTGCCATTTTTTTCCATAATGCCATACATCTCGGTCCATGTCTCTTGAAAGGGTTGACTCCTGCTACTACCACTTCCTTTACTTAACCTTGGTTGTTTATTTTTTGGGTTCTCCATAGTGGGGCAGTGACAGAAGATAGAATTATAGATATCCTGTTAGCCCTGCAGGCAATTAGGGGTTAACTAGCCTAACTGACCACAAGATGGCACATGTAACTGTCTTTTAGGAAAGGGTTAATAAGCAGAAATAGGGATTAATAAGGATGCACAACAGTAATAGTGGTGAAATGGAGTCTGCACTATGCTGCAAAGTGGCGTTCCTTATATAAATTAAGATGGTTGCCACTATTTCTAATGCCGGGAAATGGCACCCATAGCACAGGCCCTCACCTCCCCCGCCCCCACTCATATCTCAGTAATGATGGTCAATTAGAAACCCATTACACCCCAGAACAGTATATTGGATGATGGTTGCTGTGGTTATGTGGTTGCTGGTAATGGCGATCACAGGGCCCCCAGAGATGTGTCCCCCACGGCATTCTGCTGCTCCCTGCTCTGCTGGCCAGAAGTGAGGTCAAAGATCCCCTAACGGCCTAACTTGAATTCCCAGAACTAGACACTCTGTGCCAGAGTTCTGTTGTTTTGGCCTACAGATCTCCGGCACAGTGTCTACACTACATTACAGCAAATGTTTCATCCTCCGCTACTGCCTGGCCGTGCAGTAGCAGAGGTGAAACCTCCTTCTCGGCATGCGGCCCCATACTTCCCTGTATGTGACCATATGCAGCCGCGTGTCAATGAAAATGGCTATGCATGTCTGTGCTGACACGTGTGTCATAGGGTTCGCCATCACAGAGCTAGGTGGTGGTTACACAAGTGTTAATTTATTTTGATAATTCACCAAGCTGTGCATTTGTGCATTTTTATATATATGTTATACTTCAATAAAAAGGTGTCTATGGAAAAATAAACATGAGCTTCCTCTATTCTTCAAATAGTCTCTTACAGACTCAGCCCTCCTTAGAGTACTGTCACAATTCACAGGTCCACCCTAGCAGGCTTGGTTCATCAGTCAGCCTGTGGATTGAAGGGTCCTGGATTTGATTCCAGTCAAGGGCACATGTCCAGGTTGTGGGCTCAATCCCCAGTAGGGGGCATGCAGGAGGTAGTCAATCAATGATTCTCATCATTAATGCTTCTATCTTTCCCTCTCCCTTCCTCTCTGAAATACATAAAAATATACAAATAAATTTTTAAAATCATGCAGGTCCTACCTTGTTCCCAGAAGCATCTTTTCCCTTCCCTTCTTCTTCCACATGAAACCGAAGGTTCTCCAACAGGATGACAGACCCAGCAGCTGGGGCAGCACAAGCTTTCTCAACTTCAGGCCCCACACAATCCTTCAAGAATAAAACATCCCTGGGGAGAGCATGAGATGGAGAAACTTAAGCAGTCTGAAAGTTAAGAACCAGTAACAATACGCTTGACAACATCTCCTGTCACAACATCCACCAGCACCAGATCTGGCACTTACTTGCCCAGCAGAGATTTGAGTTCTACAGCAACTGGCTCCAAAGAGTACTTGTCAGGCATGGGTACACCATCAGGCCGACCCAGGTGGCTCATAAGAACAACTGACTTGGCTCCATTGTCCAAGCAGAATTTTATACTTGGGATGGCAGCCTTGATTCTGAAACCAGAAAGAGATAGCAGGTAGAACAAAGTTACTCCTAGAAATTAGTGGGAAATATGTCATTCATGGCCTCATAAAACATAAAGCCCTTTTTCTTTTCCAAATTCCTTCAAACGTACTTTCAGCAATTCACTGATGGTCCTCAGATACATGTTCAGGGGAAGAAGTTAATTACAATGCCCACCCTCCAACTTTGATTATACATTCTCATCCAGGTTTGCCCCTTATGCAGGAGGCAGAACTCAGCTAGCAGGCCTAAAGCTGCTTGCTATCTTTGAAAAACCTGCTTGCTGTGTCCAGAACCTGGCTTTCAAAGTGGTCCCTCAGTCCTTTAACTGATAGAGGACGTTCACCACTCCTAGACTATCTACAAAAAACAAGACCATTTATGCTGAGTACCTGCTTCCCTCCAGGAGTCTGGAATTTTAGTAGTTATTAGGCAAAGGGTTAGGGTCACCAGCTGCCAATAAAAATATTGAGGGACAAGTCTCTAACACGCTTTTCTGGGCATAAACATTGCACACAATTACTGCATTTTTCACTGCTGGAGAAAGGAACACACTTGGTATGTCCCCTCATGGGAGGGAGAGAGCATCAGAAATCCATTCATGAATTTCTCCAGACTTTCCCTGTCTTTTCCCAGTGCTGATGACTGCCATATATCCTTTCAATGTAATGAACTTTACCAGTGAGACTATATACTCTGTTTTATGAGTCCTAGCAAATCACAAAATGTGGATGGTCTGAGGGACACTAAAACACAGCTTTTACATAACTGTGGAAGAAATCTTGAAACCATTAAAGGAAACTTGGGGAGAATTGTAGTAACTTTTGTATACCCATTACAGATCCTAAGACACATTTCTATTTAAGAAAAAACGTGCATTATACAGAATATGATTTCTATACTATACTACATTAGTGTTTAACCAAAAAATTATTACACTTTAAACATTTCAAATTTTTGTTACAAACCTGACACTGGCTTTTCATTTTTGCCAGTCTTTAAGAAAATAATTTATTTACTTAACAAATACTTAATGAATACTTCTTTTAAACTTGGTACTGTTCAACATTCTGACAATACAACAGTAAATAAAACAGTCTCTGCTCTTATGGAAGTGAAATTCTAATCATGAGAGACATAATCCTATATAATAAAGAGGTAATATGTAAATTGACCATCAGGCCCTTACACACAATATGGCCACCCCATGTCATCACAAGATGGCCACCACATGATGGCTGGCAGGGGAGGGCAGTTGGGGCAATCAGGCCAGTAGGAAAGGGAAGTTGGGGGTGAACGGGTCTGCAGGGAAGGGAAGTTGGGGGCGACCAGGCCAGCAGGGGAGGTTAGGGGCCACTGAGCCTACAGGGGAGGGAGTTGGGGGCGATCATGCTGGCAGGGGAGCAGTTAGGCATCGATCAGGCTGGAAGAGGAGTGGTTAGGGGTTCATCAGGCAGGCAGGCAGGTAAGCAGTTAGGAATGAGCAGTCCTGAATTGTGTCAGGGATGTCTGACTGCCTGTTTCAGACCTAAACCAGCAGTTGGACATCCCCAGAGGAATCCCAGATTGGAGAGGGTGCAGGCTGGACTGAGGGACACCCCCATGCATGAATTTCATGTACCAGGCCTCTAGTCTATCCTATGTAATAAAAGAGTAATATGCAAATTGACCATACCTCCACTACACCACAAGCCATGCCCACCAGCCAATGAGGAGCGAACATGCAAATTAATCCCAAGCAAGATGGTTGTGGCCACAGAGAGAGCAGGAGGGAGGCTTGGGTTTCCCAGGCAATGGAGGAAGTCAAGCTTTCTGCACACCATGGCTGGCCAAGGGCTACACTCAATGCTACAAAGTTTCAATTATAGAAGATAAATAAATTTCAACATCAATGGCGGAAGCCACAGAGCTGGAGAGAGCAGGTAGCTAGGGTTGCCCCTGGTGATGGAGGAAGCAAAGCTTTCCACCTTCCCTGGCCTGCCTTGGCCCTCTCTTAAGGTTAGAAAGTTTCAATTACAGAAGATAAATAAATCCCAACAGAAATGGCTGTGGCCATGGAGCGAGCAGGAGGCTTGGATCTGCTCTAGGCTAAAAAGTTTCAATTGTAGAAGATAAATAAATGCCAGATACCAGGGCCTCTGCTTGCCCCCTCGGGGGGTGGGAGCACGGCCAGCCTGCAAATCACCACAGGCCCCTCACCCAGGCCACCCCACACACAGAAATTCTCCCAGCACAGACACAGCTGTTCCTTACAGCCAATTGGCCTGGAAGTCAATTTCTCCCGGTAATAGTAACAACAATCAAGGCTTAACCACAACAAGACTACACACAGCCCACAAAGGGGTGCACCAAGAGCGTCCACCTGAGCTAATCGGAAAGGCTGAGATACTGGGCCCTAGAGAACACCTAGCACACAAACCACTATCAATTCAGGAAGCAGCCAAAATGTAGAGACAAGGAAACAGATCACAAATGATTGTTTCTTTGTCTCTGCATTTTTGCTGTTACCCTGAGTTGATAGGGTAGCTTTGTATGCTAGGTGTCCTAGATGACCCATTGGAGGAAAGCAAACAACTGGATACAGAGTTCAAAACCATGGTTATAAAGTTTTTCAAGAATTTTATAGAAACCTCCAATAAATTTAGCAAGACCCTCGAGGATATGAAAAAGGACCAACTAGAAATTAACCATTCACTGACTGAAATAAAAAATAATATACAGAGATCCAACAGCAGACTAGAGGATCGCAAGAATCAAGTTAAATATTTGAAATACAAAGAAGCAAAAAACACGCAACTGGAAAAGCAAAAGAAAAAAGAATCCAAAAATATGAAGACAGTGTAAGGAGACTCTGGAATAACTTTAAGCGTACCAACATCCAAATTATGGGGGTGCCAGAAGAAGAGAGAGAGCAAGATACTGAAAACCTATTTGAAGAAATAATGACAGAAAACTTCCCCTACCTGTTGAAAGAAATATACGTACAAGTCCAGGAACCACACAGAACCCTAAACAAAAGGAATCCAAAGAGGACCACATCAAGATCCATCATAATTAAAATACCAAGAGCAAAAGACAGAGAGAGAATATTAAAAACAGCAAGAGAAAATCAATTACCAACAAGGGAGCACCCATACAACTGTCAGCTGATTTCTCAATAGAAACTATGCAGGCCAGACAGCAGTGGCAAGAAATATTCATAGTGATGAATAGAAAGAAGCTACAACCAAGATTACTCTCCCCAGAAGAAACCAAGATGGTGGCATAGGTAAACACCTAAACTGCTGTCTCAAACCACAATTTCAAATCTACAACTAAAAGACAAAACGGACATCATCCAGAACCACAGGAAAGATGGCTGAATGAAAATTCTACAACTAGAAGTTAAGAGAAAAGTTCACGGAGAATCAGAGGAGCTGCAAAAGGCTGAAGTATGAAGACACGCACACATAGAGGACGGACAGCTGAGTGCTTAGCTGGCTTTCTCTGGCAGGTGTGAGAAGGAAGCTCCCAAATGCACTGCACCCCAGTTCAGGGCGAGACCCTAGGGACCCAGGCTCAAACAGGGGATTCTGAACTGTAAGGTAGAGAGAAAGCACATGGAAACTCGGGGGAGCTGCAGAAAACAGGGGTCTGGAGGCACGTGTGAGTAGGCTCAGAGAGGACTGACTACTTGACTACTAAGGTTGCCGCAGGCTTTCTGTAGTGGGAGAAAATGGTAAGCTCCTGACTACAATGAACCTATTCTGGACAAGACACTGGAGACCCAGGCTCATACTTGCAGAATCTGTACTGTCAGGTGGAAACTCAGGGGAACCACAAAAGGCAGAGTTCTGGAGGAGCGAGCACAAGTGCGCACAGAGAGGACTGACTGCTGAGTGTGCCACTGGCTTTCTCTAGCGGGAGGGAAGCAGAATATCATGACTGCGCTGAATTCCAGTTCCAGGCGAGAATCTCAGAATCCAGATTCACTGGGGGAGAAACAGGACTGTCTGGCAATGGATGAAACTCAAGGGCAGCTTTCTCTCAGAGGTGCTTGCAGTGATTACTGAGGGACAACGAGACCCAGGGACCTCATAGGGCAGGGCTGATGGAAAGGCAAGGCTGTCTGCTCTGCCCTGAGACTTCACCCAATCCAAGCTGAGCACAGAGGCTTTTGCAATTTTGCAAGTCTTGTCTCAAGGCTGTCTCCAGCAGAGAAGTTCTCCGAGTGTAGACACAGCTGATCACCAGAGCCAATTGGCCTGGAGGTCAATTCCTCCCAGTGATACCAACAACAATCGAGACTTAACTACAACAAGGCTGTACACATAAACCACAAGGGGTGCATCAAGAGTGTCTACCTCAGCTAACTGGGGAGGCTAAGCCAATGGGTCATCTAGGACACCTAGCATACAAAGCTACCCTACCAACTCAGGGTAACAGCAAAAATGCAGAGACAAATAAACAAATCACAAATGAAAGAAATGAAGGAAAACAATGGATATAGAGTTCAAAACCACGGTTATAAGGTTTTTCAAGAATTTCCTAGAAAAGGCTGATAAATTTAGCGAGACCCCCGAGGATATGGAAAAGGACCAACTAGAAATTAAACATACACTTACTGAAATAAAAAATATTATACAGAGACCCAACAACAGACTAGAGGACTGCAAGAACAAGTCAAAGATTTGAAATATAAAGAAGCAAAAAACATTCAACTGGAAAAGCAAAAAGAAAAAGGAATCTAAAAATTTGAAAATAGTGTAAGAAGCCTCTGGGACAACTTCAAGCATAACAAAATCAGAATTATGGGGGTACCAGAAGAAGAGAGAGAGCAAGATACTGAAAACCTATTTGAAGAAATAATGACTGAAAACTTCCCCCATCTGGTAAAAGAAATAGACTTACAAGTCCAGGAAGCACACAGAATCCCAAACAAAAGGAATCTACAGAGGACCATACCAAGACACATCATAATTAAAATGCCAAGAGCAAAAGACAAAGAGAGTGTCTGGCAATGGATGAAAAGCAACAAGAGAAAAACAGTTAGTTACCTACATGTGAGCACCCATACGACTGTCAGCTGATTTCTCAACAGAAACTATGCGGCCAGACAGGAGTGGCAAGAAATATTCAAAGTGATGAATAGCAAGAACCTACAACTACGTTACTCCACCCAGCAAAGCTATCATTCAGAATTGAAGGTCAGATAAAGAGCGTCACAGATAAGAAAAAGCTAAAGGAGTTCATCAAGACCAAACCAGTGTTATATGAAATGCTGAAAGGTATTCTTGAAGAAGATAAAGAAGAAAAAGGTAAAGATAAAAATTATGAACAACAAATACATATCTATTAACAAGTGAATCTAAAAATCAAGTGAATTAAAAATCTGATGAACAAAATAAACTGGTGAATATAATAGAATCAGGGGGATAGAAAGGGAGTAGACTGACAATTCTTGGGGGGGGAAGGGATGGGGGTGCAGGAAGAGACTGGACAAAAATTATACACCTATAGATGAGGACAGTGGTGCAGGGGTAAGGGCAGAGGATGGGGTGGGAACTGGGTGGAGGGGAACTATGGGGGGTAAAAAAAGAAAAGAAATATGGTAAATGTTTAGACTTCATATGTCAGACCATAATGTTACAGAGAACTGGAATAAAACAAGCAATGCTTGGGAAAAAGAAAAAAACAAGTTCGCCCATTTCTTTTTACTTTTCTAATGTGACAACTAGAAAATTTTTGATTACGTGTGGCTCATATTATATTTACATTAGACAACACTGGTCTGATAATTGAAAAGCACCTTTCAAGCTAAAAACTTTCATTTCAAATTTAAAATATTGAAGGAGGAGGCTGGGAGGTGGAGGAGAGATAAAAAAAAAAAAAGAATTCATGGATATTGATACAGTGTGGTTATTACCAGGGGAGGAAGTGGGAAGTGGTAGAAGAAGGTAAAGGAGAGATAAATGGTGATGGAAAGTGATTTGACTTGGGATGATGGACATATAATACAGTGTACAGATGATGTGTGGTAGAATTGTGTCCCTGAAAACTATATAATTTCGTTAACCAGTGTAACCACAATAAATTCAATAAAAAGAAAAAATAAATAAATATCTTTGGAGTGGTAAAAAAAAAAAAAAGCAAATAAAACTTTAAATAAAAACCTTGACCCTAGCTAGTTTGACCCTAGCTAGTTGGACAGAGTGTCGGCCTGCGGACTGAAGGGCCCCAGTTTTGATTCCGGTCAAGGGAACATGCCAGGATTGCAGGCTTGATCCTCAACAAGAGGTGTTCAGGAGGCAGCCAATCAATGATTCTCTTTCATCATTGATGTTTCTCTCTCCCTCTCCTTTCCTCTATGAAATCAATAATATATTTTTTAAAAAACCTTGTATCACAATCTAGTCAAAAGCAAGAACATTATTACCACTTAAGATTTCTGCTTCTCAATCTACACAGATTGAAAATATTCTAAACTCTTTTCCCTTATGTCAAAATTCTCAAAAACTGATTTTATCTGAACCAAAACTGGAATAGGAGTTTATAATACTACATATAACCTTAATAATTATTAGTAATTTAAAAATCCTTCTCTTGCACAGTTCATTTTGCAAGGGAAGACAAGAAACCTTAAACTCTAACATTCATTAAAAATGCATAACCCCAAATTCTTCAAATTTTCAAAAATGGAGGGCAGAAAAAAAAATCACTTTCTTAAGATGATTTTTTTCAACTTCTACATTCTCATTAAAGCTGCCCAGGAGCTAATGAAATCTTGCTCGCTGTTGTATGTCATCAATTTGGCACAAATAATCTCTCATAAAAATTCTCAAAAAAAAACAAAGAAAGCCAAAGGGTAGTTTGGTAAAAATCCATGTTCATTCATATCACTTAAATTATCCTAGTTGTATGATAAGAAAGGAAAATCATTTCATCCTTCATAGCTACACCAACATACAACATATAATCCAGCACAATCCTTAGCAGGAACCTTACCTCTGATTGTTTGTTATCTGGTTGTTCTTCATAGGAACATTGAAGTCAACTCTAAAAAGGAAACAAAATTTCAGGTTCAGTCATGGTCAATGCATTATTCCCTCAAAAATTAGAAAAGTACTTTTAGTGAACCAGTTAAATAAGTTAAAAGTTCAAAAATGACCTTAAAATTAAAAAGCAGTATAAGGAGTCAAGATAATGGTTATCCAAGCAGAGGATGATGGTAGTGACTGATACAGGACACCAGAGAGGTCTTCTGGGGTTCCAGTAATGTTCTGTTTATTGACTGGGATGATTGTACAAATAAGCTCATTTTGTGATTCCTCAAGCTTATGACTTGTGTCCTTTACGGTATGTATCTCATACTTTAAAAGAGAAATTTGTAAAAATTAAAAATAAAACTTAAATGAAATAAGAGGAACTAGCCCTGAAGGCCTAGGTAGCTAAAACCTATTCTATCTAGCAGTCACAAACACTGGCTGGCATTGTCCTGTACTAGCAATCAGAAGTCGTAGCAGACCTACCTAATACACAGACACAAACCCAAATAGGCAGTCAAAATGGTGAGACAAAAGAAAAAACAAGCCAGAAATTAAGAACAAGTGAATTTTCCAGAAAAGGAGCTAAATGAAAGGGAGAAAAGAAATTTAACAGATATAGAGTTCAGAATAATGATGGCAAAGATTCTCAACAACATGAAAAAAGATATAGTAACTATGAAAAATGATATAGCACTAATAAAGAACACAGTGGAAGGACTACTGAGATTAGGACAAGACAATGATTAGATCAGTGAATTAGAAAACAGGGTAGAAAAAAATTACTCAATCAGAAAACCAAACAGAAAAAAAAATTTAAAAAAACAGGAGGACAACTTATGGGAAAGGACACAATAAAAAGTAACAACATTCATATAATCAGTATGCCAGAAGGCAAAGAAAGTGAGCAAGGGACAGAAAATGTGCTTGAAGAAATAATGGCAGAAAACTTACTTAACCTGGTGAAGGAAAAAGTCACACAAGTTCATGAGGCACAGAGAATCCCAGGGAAGAAGACCCAAAACAGGCCTATGCCCAGACACATCATAATTAAAAAGCCAAAAATTAAAGACAAAGAGAGAATCTGATAGATAGCAAGAGAAAAGCAATTTGTTACCTACAAAGCTCCAATAAGGCTGACATCTGATTTCTCATCAGAAACTCTACAGGCCAGAAGGGATTGGAATGAAATATTCAAGGTAATGAAAAGCAAGAACTGGACACCAAGATTACTATGTCTAGCAAGATTACCATTCAAAAAAAAAATGGTGAAATAAAGAGCTTCCCAGACCAGAAAAAGATAAAGGAGTTTATCACCACCAAACCAGCACTACAAGAAATGCTAAAGGGACTGTTGTAATGAGGGGAAATAGAGAAACATGGGCATATATAACTAAAATGGCAATAAATAAGTATCTGGATTGTGAGAAGGATGTCCGATTGCCCGTTTAGGCCCGATCCTACTAGGATGGGGCCTAGACGGGCAGTCAGACATACTTCAAGGGGTCCCAGATTAGAGAAGGTGCAGGCTGGGCTAAGGGATATCCCCACCCCACCCCCCTGCATGAATTTTGTGCACCGGGCCTCTAATATTTAATAATGCAACTTGAAAGTTGAAATTACTCCTTGATTCATGAGATGCAGAATCGATGTTGTGTTAGCAGGCATGAAAATAATACTAATCTCAATGTATATCTCAATTGGAGCTCCTGGGTGACCAGGTGTATTGTCAATGAGTAGTAATATTTTGAAAGGAATCTTTTTTTCTGAGAAGCAGGCTCTCAACAGTGGGCCCAAAATATTTAGTAAACTGTGTTGTAAACAGATGTGCTATCATCCACACTTTGTTGTTCCATTTATACAGCACAGCCAAAATAGATGTAGCATAATTCTTAAGAGCCCTAGGATTTTTCTGAGAACCAAGATGGTGGCATAGGTAAAACACCTGTCTTGCCGTCATACACAACAATTTTAAAACTACAACTTAACAAAAGAACAAACACCTTCCAGACTCACCAGAAAGCTGGCCGAGTGAAAATTCCACAAATATAAGTGAAGATAAGACACTGTGACTCAGAGGAGCGTCTGAGGACAGCGTTAAAAGATACACGCGGAGAGAGGTTTCGAGCGCGCGTGCCAGCGGATAGGGCGGGCAGCTGAAAACCGGCCAGTTTTCTCGAATGGGGAGACAAAGACATCCCACTGGACTGATTCAACAGCTCTGGGCAAAGTCCAGGGAACCCACTATCATACGGGGTAAAAACTGGACACTGGGAGGGCACACCGAAGCTCAGGTGCTGCAGGGGTCTCCCGGCTTATGGAGAAGGCGAGCTTACGTGTGAACTTGGGAAGAGCTCAGCTGTGTGACCGCGTAGAGAGCACCCTGCGACTTGCTATCTCATTTGGGAAACCGTTAGACTGCTTTGTTTCACGACCCTGGGGGAGACTTTGGGTGTGCAGACGCATTTGGGGAGAGTCTGAATTCCTGGGCAGCCGGTGGAGCTTGGCACCGGCTCTCTCAGAGGTGCTGGCGGCCATTGCCACTGGCACAGACTCCCTAGGGCCTCAAAGGGCAGAGCTGACGCTGTCTGCTTGCCCTGGAGACTCTGCCCATCCAACCTGAGCACAGCTGAGCTTCACAGACAATTGGCATGGAGGTCAACCCCTCCAAGTGCTAACAACGATTAACCTGAGCTTAACTTCAGCAAGACTGTGCAACCCATATCCACCCCAGGTAACTGGGGAGGCTGACCCACTGTCCCTTGTAGGAAGTCTACCACACAAAGCTAATCGACCAACTCAGGAAAGCAGCCACCATGCAGAGACATGGAAAGAAATCAGATGTGAAAGAAATGGAGGGAAAAAAACGACTAGACATGGAATTCAAAACCACGGTTATAGGGCTTCTCAAGAGGCTCCTATAAAAGGTCGAGACCTATAAGGAAATAAGCAAGACCGACAAGGAAATGAACAAGACCCTCAAGGATATGAACGAGACCTGCAAGGAAATGATCAAGACCAATGTGGAAATGATCAAGACCAACGTGGAAATGAATGAGTCCTACAAGGAAATGATGGAGACCCTCAAAGATATGAAGGAGACTCTCAAGGATATGAAAAAGGACTAACCAGAAATTAAGCATACACTGACTGAAATAAAAAATATTATACAAAGACCTAAAGGTGCTCTGGAGCACCTCAAGAACCAAGTTAAAGATTTGAAATACAAAGAGGTAAAATCCACTCAGCTGAAAAAGCAAGAAACCAAAAGAATCCAAAAAATTGAAGATAGTGTAAGGGGCCTCTGGGACAACCTCAAGCATACCAACATCTGAATTATAGGGGTGCCAGAAAAAGAGAGAGACCAAGACAATGAAAACCTATTTGAAGAAATAGTGACTGAAAACTTCCCACACCTGGTAAAAGAATTAGACTTAGGAGTCCAAGAAGCACACCGAACCCCAATATATAGGAACCCTAAGAGGACCACACCAAGGCACATCATAATTAAAATGCCAAGAGCAAAAGACAAGGAGAGAATATTAAAAGCAGCAAGAGAAAAACAGTTGGTTACCTATAAGGGAGCACCCATACGATTGTCAGCGGATTTCTCAACAGAAATGATGCAGGCCAGACGGGAGTGGCAAGAAATATTCAAAGTGATGAATAGCAAGAATCTACAACCAAGATTACTCTATCCAGCAAAGCTATCATTCAGAATTGAAGGTCAGATAAAGTGCTTCGCAGATAAGAAAAAGCTAAAGGAGTTTATCACCACCAAACCAATTCTATATGAAATGCTGAAAGATATTCTTTAAGAAGAGGAAGAAGAAAAAGATGAAAGTGTAAATTAGGAACAACCAATACACATCTATTAACAAATGAATCTAAAAATCAAGTGAATTAATAAGCTGATGAACAGGATAAACTGGTGAATGTAACAGAATCACGGACATAGAGAGGGAATGGACTGACAACTCTTGGGGAGAAAGGGGGTGTGGAAAGTGCACCAAGAGACTGGACAAAAATCATGCAACTATGGGAGAGGACAGTGGAGGGGGGTGAGGGCAGAGGGTGGGATGGGTACCAGGTGGAGGGGACCTATATGGAGAAAAAAAGGGAACAATGTAATTAATAAACTGAACAATAAAGATAAAAAAAGAGCCCTAGGATTTTTCTAAGTGATAAGTGAGTACTGACTTAAAGTCACAGCTGTGTTAGCCCCTAACAAGAGAGTCAGCTTGTTCTTTAATGCTTTGAAGCCAGGCCTTGACTTCTCCTCTCTGGCTATGAAAGTTCTGGATGGCATCTTCTTCCAATATAAGGAAGGTTATTCATCTACATTGCAAATCTGTTGTTTAGTGTAGCCCCTTAATTAATGATATTAGCTGGATCATCTGGATAAATTGTTGTAGCTTCTACATCTGCACTTGCTGTTTCACCGTGTGTTTGTATGTTAGGGGATATGGCTGGCTGCTTTCCTTAAACCTCATGAACCAATCTCTGCTAATCTCACTTTTCTGCTGCAGCTTCTTCACATTAAGTCTTCAAAGAACTGAAGAGAGTTAGGGCCTTGATCTGGAATAGGCTTTGGCTTAAGTAAATATTGTGTTGTGACTGATTTAATCTATCTAGACCACTACAACTTTCACCATATCATTTTTGTGTTCACTGGAATGGCAGTTATAATTTTCTTTAAGAACCATTCCTGCCCTAGCTGGTTTGGCTCAGTGGACAGAGCGTCAGCTTGTGGACTGAAGGGTCCAAGGTTTGATTCCAGACAAGGGCATATGCCCTGGTTGCAGGCTGGATCCCTACTGGGGGGCATGCAGGAGGCAGCCAATCAATAATTCTCTCTCTCATCATTGATGTTTCTCTCTTGCTCTCCCTCTCCCTCTAAGTCGATAAAAATATATTTAAAAAATAAAAGTATTTTAAAAACAAACTATTCCTTTGTGCCCCAGCTGGTTTGGTTCAGTGGATACAGCATCAGCCTGTGGATTGAAGGATCCTGGGTTCAATTCCAGTCTAGGACATATGCCTGGATTGTGGGCTCAATTCCCAGTAGGATGGGTGTGCAGGAAGCAGCCAATCAATGTTTCCCTCTAATTATTGATGTTTCTATCTCTCTCCCTCTCTGAAATCATGCACTGGGGGGAAGGGGGATTGTCCCTCAGCCCAGCCTGAACCCTCTCCAATGTGGGACCCCTCAGGAGATGTTCGACTGCCAGTTAGGCCCGATCCCTATGGATCGGCAGTCAGACATCCCTCTCACAATCTAGGATTCCTGGCTCCTAACTGCTGCCTGCCAACCTGATCACCCCTAACCACTCCCTTGCCAGCCTGATCGCCCCCAACAACCCTCCCCTGCAGGCCTGGTCGCCACTAACTACCCTCCCCTGCCAACCTGGCCACCCCTAACTGCCCTTCCTTGCAGGCCTGGTCCCTACTAACTGCGCTCCCTCCCCCACAGGCCCAGTTGCCCCCAACTGCCCTTCCCTGCCAGCCTGGTTGCCCCTAACTGCCCTTCCCTGCCAGCCATCTTGTGGCAGCCATCTTTGTCCACATGGGGACGGCCATCTTGTGCAAGGGCATGAGGGTCAATTTGCATATTACCTCTTTGTTACATAGGATAGAGATATTTATCTATATATGTATGTCTATATCTATATATACCTATACCTATACCTGCAGTATAGATATAAATATATAGATATAGATATAGATACAGATACAGATATAGATAACTAGTGGCCCAGTGCACGAAATATCTGTTAAGTGCAATAAGACAAAATGCAATAAAATAAGGCATGTCTATACTCCAATCTACCTCACTGAAGAGCAGCCTTTCCAAAGGTGGATGGAAATAATTCTATTATTCAAACATTTTAATTAAAGAAAGTCCAAAAAATAAAGGTAGTAAATATGCCTTTGAAAAAATAAATACACGCTCCTTAATTTCAGGCTACTTGATTCTGATTCAAAAGCATCTTCTTTAAATATCCTGAACAAGGTTATAAAGTGCATTCCAAAAAGGATAGAGTATTCCATTACCACAGGTTATTTTCTCCCTCTGTGGCCTACCAGAAGGCCCATGGTCAAAAGGGCTAAGAGCAAAAGGCAGAGCACAAGCCACCCCTTATAGTGCTACTCCCTACCCTCAAGCCCTTACAAGGAGGAAATTCTTTGCACAGAAACACTCAAGAAAATGTCGGTCTATCCAAGTTTACATAGCTTAATTATGAGAACTGGACTTGTACTTTCTTCTCATTGCCTGTGGATTACCTCCGCTAACATCTCCTCAACTCTCAACAGTAGCTCTCCTTTATTTTTCTTTTTTTTTTGTTTTCAACTTCCAGCATCATTTATGTTTTCTAGAATTTGGATACAATTAACTGTAGCAAGACAGTGCTCAATACTATTTAACCCTTACTTTAAATTATTAAACTACCTCAGCATTTGTAAATGTGAATTCACATTCCAATAAAACTGGGATAATAAAATTTAATATGCCAACAAATTTACTCAATATTGATGTAACTACAAAATTTTTCCTTTCTTTTTCTTTATTGATTTTTAGAGAGAGAGGAAGGGAGAAGGATAAATAGAAACATTAATGAGAGAGAAACATCTTCGATCGGCTACCTGCTGCACACCCCCTACTGGGACTCGAGCCCATAATCTGGGAATGTGCCCCAACTGAGAGTAGAACCTGGTGACTCTTGGTTCCTGGGTCAGCACTCAACCTCTAAGCCACACTAGCCAGCAGGGCGACAGCTCTCCTTTTAGCTCCTTCTCTCGGTGGACTCCACCAAAGAAACTGCTCTTGCCTACACATTCCACTTCTTCCACGCCATGTAAAATCTGCACTCCTTTCATTTCCACTTCCCTGAAACACTCAGGCATGAAATCAGATTTCACTACACACCTAAGAAAATGGCTAAAAAAATAGTGACAACACCAAATGCTGATCAGGATGCAGAGACTGATCATATACACTGTTGGTGGGAATGTAAAATGGTGTGGTTGCTTTGGAAAACAGTATGGGAATTCCTCAAAGGTTAAGCATATGACCTAGCAATTCCATTCCCAGGTGTTTACCCAACAGAAATGACAACATCTATCCATACAAAAACTTGTGCATAAATGAATGTTCAATGTTCACATCAGCTTTATTTGAAGTAGCCCAAAATTGGAAATAACCCAGATATCCTTTAATGGGCTAAACAAATGGTAGAACATCTATACCACAGAACACTCTTCGGTAATACAAGGGCTGAACTATTGATAGATGCTAAGGGTAGATTAGAGAGGACAGATTAGTAGTTACCAAAGATTTGAAATGAGGGAGGGGCCATGACTTGGAGAAATCTTGAGGGCATTATGGTAAATAAAAAAAGCCAGCCCATCAGCAGATGAGTGGATTATAGAACTGTGGTACATCTACACAATGGAATACCATGCTGTGGTAAAAAGGAACTCCTACCATTTGCAACAGCATGGATGGACCTGGACAGCACTATGCTAAGCAAAATAAGTCTATCAGAGAAAGATAAATATCACACGATCTCACTCATTTATGGAATATAATGAAAAACAAAATGATGAACAAAAACAGATCCAGAGACAGAGAAGCTTCGATCAGATTGTCATACCTCAGAGGGAAGGTAGGAGAAGGTGGAGGATAGGGGGGAAGATCAACCAAAGGACTTGTATGCATGCATATTAAGCCTAACCAATGGACACAGACACTAGGGGGTGAGGGCATGAGTAGGGGGGGGGGGGGGGGGCAAGGGGTGGATAAGGACACATATGTAATACCTTAATCAATACGGAAAAAAAAAATTTAAGCCAATGCCAGCCCTAGCTGGTTATGCTCAGCCTGCAGAGCGTCAGCCTGCAGACTGAAGGGTCTCACGTTCAATTCCAGTCAAGGGCACATGACCGGGTTAAGTTGCCGATTCGATCCCCCGTGGGGGGCGTGCAGGAGGCAGCTGATCAATGATTCTCTCTCATCATTGATGTTTCTATCTTTCTCTCCCTTTCTCTCTGAAATCAATAAAAATATATATTTTTTAAAAGCCAATGCCAAAAGGTAACATACTATGTGATTTCACTTATATAACATTTTTGAACTGACAAAATTTTAGAAAGAGAGGACAGATTAGTAGTTACCAGAGGTTATAAATGAGGGAGAGGGGCCATGACTCTAAGAGGGTATAGCATGAGGGAGATCTTCGTGGTAATCAAACAAAACTAGCTTTGTATCTTGACTGTGGTGGGAGTTACACAAATCTACACTCATGTGATAGAATAGCATATAACTATATGTTTTATTCTAAAGTAAACTTTCTACTTTTGATATTGTATTATACTTATGTTAAGACGTATCCAATAGGAAAAACTGGGTGAACAAAGGATCTCTCTACTATCTTTACGACCTCCTGAATCTAATTATTTAAAAATAAAATGTTAAAAATATTGAGTTAGTAGGAATATCAAGTCTTTATCAAATCATCTGAAATCTCAGGAGTCCAAGCCGAGTTCCAATAAAAGCTCTCAAAGGAATCATGTCCATCCTTGATTCACTGCCCCTGACTGAAAAATTAGGATATCATGGCTGTCTTAGAGGTTTTTTTATCTGCTCTCAGTTTTTCCTCTGCTTCTTTTTCCACTACATCAAGTCTTGCTTAACAAGTTACAACAAGTTAAAGAGAATTAGTGAGGTTTAAAAAAAGGGAGGGGGAGCATACAAGCAAAAGGGAAGTGTTTCAGTCAGCAACGGAGTATGACTGGCATCCTATGAGAGAAAATGACATTGCAAAAATATGCTGGAAGCTTATACAAAGGTAAAGTCAATTGTTGTCCTAAAAAACTTAAGTGGAATCTGGCTATCTAAAGTTCCCTTGACAAAAAAATTTCCCTTGGTGGTCAAAGCAGGAGCCAGAAGTCTTAACAAACATCAGAATTTTTTTGTGGGACAAAGGAGGAGGTTAAGTGAAGCAGCCATTACTCAGGAGGCCCATTTCCAAAACTGCCAGCAAAGACCACATAAGGACATTGAAACAAAAAGAAATTTGACAAAGCATGGCTGCCTAGGCTCTTCCAAAGAGTAGGACTCTCTGCTCCAAAAGAGATGTGTTAATTAATAATCAGGGAACAAAGTAACTTATTTCCTCTCCTCAGGCCACATAAATAGAATTTATCCAGATTACAGGGGGGAAATAATAGATTGCAACTGTCAGCAAACAAAATGTCTACTTTAATCTGTCTTTGTTCATTATATCCCAATATTCAGAGGATCTGCTCAGTAGCTAAAGAGACCCAATTCTAGTTCTGGCTTTGCCACCAACTTGCTAGTTCATTGACCTTGGATAGGTCATTTTCCATCAGCAAAACAAGACTAGCCAATCATTTCAAGACTCAGGGTCAATCTGAATGAAACTTTGAGCCCTTGGGCAAAAAACATTTCATATTAGATCCAGAGTGAGAAAAGATAAGCACCTTCTCTAGTCCCACTCCCAGCCATCCCAGTTAATTCCTCAAGCCAATTTCCCAGGGGAGAGAGGAAATAAAGCCCAAAATGGAAATTACCAAAAAGTGACCTGTACGATGCCCCATTTCTTGCAGCTGGTACCTGCATCTGGAAAGGTCAGGCGGGAGCATAGACAAGATCGGAGGAAATAATTAAATCTCAGATCTAGTTGCCAATGTTCACCTGTCCTGTTTTTCATCACCTTTCCTTAACATCATCTAAGGGATAGAAAGGGCCCTTGTCTAATACTAAGGTGACTGTAAGTAATTCCTATTTTGTCCAGGTTGAAAAGGCCACGGTTATTTGGGAAAATGTGGATACCAGGAGTTTTTCATGGCCATAAGCTGTTGAGTTCTATTTCCATAGCAAGGCACAAAGGCCAGCAAACTAACAGTAAGCCATAGTGAAATTAGAGGGGAGAGCTACATGAATTTTGGGGTACCCATAAAGTTCTCTAATTCATAGTGCCTTCATATGTTTAAGCTTAGAGTAAAGGAAGAGTCCCCTACTATCCTACATGTCTGCTAATATCCAAAAGATGCCCTCACTTGAACCAACTCAAATTGGGAAAGGGCCTGAATCACACCATTCACATGCTTGCCATCAATCATTTCCCAAAAAGGACAAGCCTGCAAAACGCCATCAAGGCAAGTCCTTATGGTCCCCAAAAGCACCACCCTAGCATCCTCTCAAGATATGTAACAGATGCCTGTTGGGTGTGGGTCAGTGGTTGACAGTGACCTATGAACCAGGAGGTCAGGGTTGGATTTCCAGTCAGGGCACATGCCCTTGTTGCAGGCTCGATCCCCAATAGGGGGCGTGCAGGAGGCAGCCCATCAATGATTCTCTTTCAACAATGTTTCTCTCTCCCTCTCCTTTCCTCTCTGAAATCAATAAAAAAAAATATTTTTTAAAAAGATATGTAACAATCAAATGTATCAGTTATATACCTAATTGTCCTCATGCACTTTGCCCCTGGCACGCACAAATGTACCACGTTACAAAAGGAACAAGGTGCCGAGACCGGTTTGGCTCAGTGGATAGAGCGTGGGACTGCGGACTGAGGGGTCCAGGGTTCCATTCCCGCAAGGGCATGTACCGTGGCTGCGGGCACATCCCCAGTAGGGGGCGTGCGAGAGGCAGCTGATTGATGTCTATCTCTCATCGATGTTTCTGACTTTCTATCTCTCTCCATTCTGCTCTGTAAAAAATCAATAAAAATATTAAAAAAAAAAAAAAGAACAAGGAACAAGGTACAAGCTCCATACACCATTGCAATAACTGGGGCAAATAAGTGAGAAGCCATTTTGGTAAGTGACCAGACATCCACCTGTGCAGAGTAAGAGCCCCCAAGTATATGGGGAGCCTTCCCCATTTCTAATATCCTGCTTCTCTAGCCACCTGTGAGGGTGAGGTTGGAGAACAGCAAGAATGAATAGCCACACCCTGCTCTACCATTACCCAGCATGTGTCACAATCCTGATGCAAACCCCGAGTCCAAAGACCAGGTTGGGCGGCAGAGGCCTGTTACATAAGCTCTGCAGGGTTGCCATCGGTGAGCCCCACCCGACTTCACCCTCCTACCCCCGATGCTTTAGGGTTCTACTCCTGGACATCTATATCAACAACCTCTGGGAAATATTTTTCTTTTTTTTTCTTTTTTTTTTTTTTGCAAGGACCTTTGAAATGTAGGCCCTTTCTCTTTGCCTGGGATGTGTCTAGGGCGGGGAAGGGAAACTAACCAAATGACCTTTCAAGGTCCCTGCCTTGGGGCCTAGAGATTTGCAGGACATGCCTTAAGTCCCACCTCGCCAACTAGGAACTGGGGGAGACATTACTGCAAGGCAGGCATTCGAAAGAAGGCAAAATGTTTCTCGGCAATCTGAGCTGTTCCTCGGTAGATCCACCCCGAAAGGGCACCTAGAGCTCGTTTACTGGGCTGGGGGAGACAAGGTTAGAAACCTTGTCACACGCGGAAAAGACTCAGTCACAACGGTAGGCAGCATCGCCTAGTATGGCTAGAGCCCATAGGGCAGAGTCCAGGACTACAAGCCACTTTGGGCAGGCGGAAAAGCAAATCGGCGCTGTTCAGAGAGGCTGCGGCAGAGCCCCGATGAAGCGCGGGTAGATGTGCAGAATTACCTCATGACGACCCGCTTGCCCTTCACGTCCAACTTGTCCAGAGTCAGCTTGTTAGAAAGAGACATCTTGGCAATACAGCAGCAAAGAGCCCACAGACCACTCAGCGAGGGAGACAGCAGCAAATGTCTGACTCAGACCGCGTGCAGACCTCTAAGTAGCGCGCGGGCCCCGCCCCGTTCCCAGCCCCGCCCCTGCTCAGCCGCCGGGCGGCTCCGCGTCGCTAACAGCAGCCACTATTGGACGCAGCCAAAGGCACCGGGCGCTTCAGTTGCTCCGAATCGCTGTCAGTCTGTGAGGTCGCTGATGGGACGTGCGGCTCACACTAGTCACGTACTACACGCAGCGACCCACTGGGAACTTGCCTAAGGGCGGGAGCGGGAGCGGGAGGCGGGGCTGGCTGGTGGAGGAGAAGGAGGCGGGTGGCCTCGCAAAGCATTGTGAACAGAGGCCCAAGATCGCCGCTATATTCTCCACTGCCTCACCCAGAGCAGCTGCAACGCCACCCAAACCCGTGACATTCTGGGGGAAAGCACCACCCCCGGCCCCCACCCCTTAGAGTTCCTGGCAGCTCTACCAAGTTCATGGAAATGAAATTCCACATAAGGCTAATGACTGGTTTTAATAATCGAGACTTCTTAGAAGTCCAGGTCCCTCCTCCTCCCTACCTTTTATACAAGAAAAAGTGCAGGCCAGATGGTGTGGTTGCCATGATTTGATTCCCAGTCAGGGCACATGCCTAGGTTGCGGGCTCGATCCCCAGTAGGGGGCGTGCAGGAGGCAGCCGTTGAATGATTCTCTCTCAACATTGATATTTCTCTCCCTCTCCTTTCCTCTCTGAAATCAATAAGAATATATTTTTTAAAAGAAAATGTGCACTGTAATTGTCCTGGTTACAACACAAGGCTAATGGCAAGCAAGTAGCGTATTTCGTGCATTAATGCGCACAAAACTCTGAAGTAGGTACTGTCATCCTCATTTCACAAATCAAGTAAATGATGCACAAAGAAGTTTACTGGCTTACTTAGAGTCTCAAATCTTGTAAGTGGTTGATTCAAACCTAGACAGTCAATATGTAGAGTCCATACACCTACCTATACTATAATACAGTCACAATTGCTAGGAACTAGGTAGGTGAGTGTCCAACATATTTACACAGTTAGCTGGAATGAACTCAGAAATACAAAAACTTTCCCACATATGGTGCTCAAAGTCCAGGTAAGATGTAGGCAATATTAATTTATAGAGCATTGGTACTGAGGCAAGTGTGTGTCTGATAATGAGACACAAGTTTAAAGTTAGTAGTGTATGACATGCATATAAGCATAACCAATGGACACAAGACACTTGGGGGTAAGGTCATGTATGGGAGTGTGCTGAGGGGGTGGGCAATGGGAAGATATATACACATGTAATACCTTAATAAAAATGGGAAAAAATAATAAAAAAGTTACTAGTATATGATAAACATTTGTTTCTTTCAATCCTGTCATTGGGAAACCTCCACAGAATTACTTCCAAATGAATGTACATTTGGGGCCTCCCCATGATCACTTCTGCATTCATATGGCACTTATTTCATTCCGTCTAGGTCGTAGGATATTGTGGTGGTGGGAAACAATTCCTTTTGGGTAAGATAGACTAGCAACTAAAGGAGTCAGTAAAGAAAGCAAAATAAGCATACAATCTGACAATCTGAACTTAACAATACTTTCCAATTATTGAACACTTACTGTGTGCCAGACTGCTAAGGGCTGAATATACATGACTCACTCCTCACAATGAGAACATTGAAGCCCATAAAGATCTGTAATATTATCCCCTTTAGATTTGAAAGCACATCACAGATGCAAAGATCCTGATGGATGGGAAAGAGTTTGAAACAACACAAAAAATCCAATGTTGCTGGGAAACAGAGTGGGAGGAAGAGAGGTCTAAAATTATACTGAAAAGCAACATACACAGGGACCAGATCCTTTGAACATAATAAGCATGATGAAGAGGTGATTTTCTATCCTAAGAGCAATGAAAAGCCATTTGTTGTAGTCCCTGTTGCCTACCCGACATCCATTCTCCAGTCACCACCTTACTTGCTAACAGAAATTTGATTTGATTATTGGGCCAGTGACAAATACTCAGAGAAGATAGGCTTATTTCACAGCCACAGGGAAGAATCATAATTTACCTAAATTAAGCATGGTTATCCTATTTCCCTTTGTCATGAATTAGTTTGGGAATTGGTATTAACTTATTTTGGCCACCGATATATAAAGAGAAGTCCACTGGCCCTTTCTGGGAAGGAATTTACTCCCTCATAAAAGATAAAACAGTTAGAAGACCAAGGTCTTTTTTATTTTTGCCCCTAATCCAGACATTCATTCTTCCTTGGGATACTGTCCTATGAGAGCTTTATGTTTGTGATTTATGGTAGTTTTAAAATATGTCCACAATTTTTTTTTGGTATTCATGCTTTTAAAAGGTGGAGGCTAATTCCATCTCCCTTGAGTGTGGGCTGTACTTACTGACTCACTTTTGATGGATAAAATGTGTAAAAATGACGATGTATGACTTCCAAGACTATATCATAAAAGACATTGTGGAATCTTCCTTTCTCTTTCTCCTGGATCATTCACTCTGTGAAAGTCAGCTACTACGTCATGAGGACACTCAAAAAACCTGATGCAGAGGCCCAGGTGGTGAACAATGGAGGCCTTCTGTAAATGAGCCATCTTGGAAAAGGATCCTCCAGGCTCACTCAAGCCTTCAGATGCTTTGCAGCCCTGCCTAACATCTTTATTGCAATCTCATCAGAGGCCTTGAACCCAACTCTTCCCAAATTCCTGACCCATAGAAACTGTGAGATAAGGAGCTAAATTTTGAGAGTTTTTGTTATTCAGCAATCGATAACTAATACAGAGTTCCATCAATGATTTTGCTACCATAAGGGTAAAGGTAAATAATCATCAATATGTTGAGGATGGGAAAACAGACCTACAGAATAAGCCTACTGAATTAACCAACCATGGCACTACTCTACTACTCAATCTCTTGTCATTAAGATTAACCAGCCCTATAATTTAAACATTGCATTGAGTAGAGTAGTGCCCCCTTTTTCACAGGAGATATGTCCCAAGAACCCCAGGGATAGAAGATTTGTTATTACCATAGATCTTGCAACCTCAGCAAACGATCATTTTTTAACTTACTAAGTCCAGAATTTTTACCTTTGTACTTAAAGAAAGTATTTTACAGCTTCACTTAGGTTTATGTGAATTGCCAGCATCTCTACTCTTGCACTTTGGGGGCATTATTAAATAAAATAAGGGTCACTTGAACACAAGCACTGTGATACATACCATGACAATCAATCCAATAACTGAGACAGCTAACTAGTCAGTGGAGAGTACCTAATTAGTGAGGAGCTTAGGCAGTGTGTATGTGCTGGGCAAATGGATAGATAATTCATGCCTTGGGTAGGACAGAGCTCGACAACATGAGATTTCATCGTGATATTCAGAATGGTGCACAATTTAAAACTTAAGAATTGTTTGTTTCTTTTGAATTTTCTATTTAATATTTTTGGGCCTCGGTTGGCTGTGGGTAACTGAAACTGCAGAAAGTGACACCACAGGTAACGGGGGGACTGCTGTATACTGTCGCTTGCAGCTGAAAACATATTCCTACATTATTGAAGGGATTTAAACAAAAGTAGTATGATCAAGTTTACATTTTTAAAAGTTCATTCTTGGGCCGAGACTGGTTTGGCTCAGTGGATAGAGCGTCGGACTGCAGACTGAAGGGTCCCGGGTTCGATTCCTGTCAAGGGTATGTACCTTGGCTGCGGGCACATCCCCAGTAAGGGGTGCAAGAGGCAGCTGATCGATGTCTCTCTCTCATCGATTTTTCTGACTTTCTATCCCTCTCCCTTCTGCTCTGTAAAAAATCAATAAAATATTTAAAAAATAAAAAATAAATAAAAGTTCATTCTTGGGAGAGTTTCACCTCTACCAATGGGATAATCTTGAACTATGTAATTGAAACTAATCATCCCATTGAGAAATAGTAGAAAAGCTAGACAAAATTTTAAAAGTGCGTTTTTGGAGAACTATCAAAGGCAATGAAATATTATGAAGCCAAGATTCAAGAGGAAAAAGAAACCTATATTTGGGAATATTTGCCCCCTCTCACCCAAAGACATCTGCCTATTCCAGAAGCTGCAGCAGATAGATTGTGCATAGCTTTGGTTAGACTCATGGTGATAAGAGGGGAAAAATTGGACTTCAGGGCCCACGAGGAAGAAAAAGCTATGATATACCCCAAAGGCTTTGACTTGCAACCCTTAAGGAATAGGGGTGAATAGGAAATAGACTAGACCTCACAAGGGCTTCTTATCATCTCAATTGAATAAAGTGATCTGGAATTTCTAATACCTCTAGCCTAATAGTCCACTGGCAAGAAACAAATGGAGGAAGACAACATTAAAAAGAGCCTCAAATTATTTTTCATATACAATGTCTAATATTCAATAAAAAATAGCAAAGTATATTATCTATTGCTATTTACCCCAAAACTCAGAACCTTAAAACAAAACAAATATACTATATATGTACAGTATATCAGTTTCTATGGGTCATGAATTCAAGAACCTGAGGCCTAGGTGGTTGTGGCTCAGGGTCACTCAAGCCTTGACTGGGACTGGAGGATCCCCTTCTAAGATGGTGCACTCACACGGTTATTGTCAGGAGGCCTCAGTTTCTCACCACATGGGCCTCTCCATAAGGCTGTTTGAATATCCTCATGACATAGCAGCTAGCTTCCCCCAGAATAAATGATTGAAGAGAGAGGACAAGGAAGAAGCCACAGTGCCTTTTATGACCTAGTCTCAGAAGTCACACACCATCATTTCAGCCATTTTCTATTTGTTAAAAGTAACCACTAATTCTAGCCCACACTTAGGGGAAGGGAAATTGAAATTCATCTCTTGAAGAGAGAAATATAGGAGAGGAAAATATATTAAAACCACTATACACACTTTGCCAGGGTCCTAATTTTGCCGATGCCTAGATCTGATAATATTCTACAACACAAATTCCTTGGCCCATGGAAAGATGAACATAACTACTATGAGGAATATTACAGACAGTATATTTCAGCCATTGTGGCCACTACCTAGATGTCTATGCATGTCTCACCTGTGTTGATATTTTTATGTAATAAACATTTTGCAGTTGGTAGCAACTCTGAAGGTCCCAAAGGTAAAAAATTCTACCTTCTAACTGTAAAAAATGCCTTTTAAGGCATCTAGCTTCTATTTTAACATTCAACAAGTAATCACTCACTACATTAAAGGACACAGATACATTATGGGATAGCTTTAATTATTATAACATCTTTATATTGAACTACAATCTGGGATACAATCAGCAAAGCAATTTGCAAGAAAATAAAGAGGATGCCTGGCCAGTGTAGCTCAGTTGGTTGAGCATTGTCCCATGCACCGGGAGGTTGCTGGTTCAATCCCCTAGTTTCAGCACATTCCTAGATTATGAGCTCAGTCCCCAATAGAGGGCATGCAGAAGGCAGTTGATTCATGTTGTTTCTCATCTGTTTCTATCTCCCTTTCCCTCTTCCTTCCTCTCTCTGAAAAAATCACTAAAAACATATTTTTTTAAAAGAAAATAAAAAGTGTGGGAAAATCTACAGGTTAAAAGAATCATGAGGCATATAAAACAAATACAATGTGTGGTTCCTGTTAAGTTCCTAATTCAAACAATCCAACTGTAAATATACACAAACACATACTTATAGGACAACCTAGAACAGTGGTCCACAAACTGCGGCTCGCAAGCCACATGTGACTCTTTGACCACTTAAGTGTGGCTCTTCCACAAAATACCACGACCTGGGAGAGTCTATTTTGAAGAAGTGGGGTTAGAAGAGGTTTAACTTTAAAAAATTTGGCTCTCAAAAGAAATTTCAATCGTTGTACTGTTGATATTTGGCTCTCTTGACTAATAAGTTTGCCGACCACTGACCTAGAAAATTAGAACACTGATTGGATATTTGATGGTCTTAAGGTATTTGATAAAAAATGTTAAGAATGATAATGGTACCATTGTTATAATTTTTTAATTTACTTGTATTTAAGTGTAGCTGGTATACAATTTTATATTGGTTACATTAGTTTCAGATGAACAATATAGTGATTCAACATTTTTTTAAATATATTTTATTGATATTTTTACAGAGAGGAAGGGATAGGAAAAGAGAATTAGAAACATCAATCATCTGCCTCCTGCACACCCCCTACTAGGGATGAACCCTTGACTGGAATCGAACCTGGGAACCTTGAGTCCGCAGGCTGATGATCTATTCACTGAGCCAAACTGGTCAGGGCTGATTCAACATTTTCATACTTTATACTGTGATCACCCACGAAAGCTAAGGATCATCTGTCACCATGTAAACTTATCACAGAATTATTGACTATATTCCCCTTTCCCTAAAGAGAACTTATCACAAATACTGAAATGTTTTCAATAAATTTAAAGAAAAGTTATGAAAAGAACTCCCATATACCCTTTGTCCAGATTTTGATAAATTAATTTTATGTTCTAGTTCTCTCTCTCTCTTCACACACACACAATTTAAAACCATACTCCTTTACCCATAAATACTTTAGTGAATATTTCTGAAGAACCAAGATATTCACTTGCATAACCACAGTATAATTATGAAAATTAGAAAATTTAAACTCAATAAAATGCTATTGTGTAATACATAAACCTTATTGAAATATTTCACATTTGTCTTAATAATGTCCTCTATAGCAAATATTTTGGTCTCAGATCCAACCTAAGATAATATATTTAGGGTTTTTTTTTAATCCTCTTTAACCTGAAACAGACATATACCAAAAGAACTTATTCACTGATACTGCTCTTAGGGCAATGGAAACTAAAGAGAAAATAAACAAATGGGACTACATCAACATAAAAAGCTTTTGCACAGCAAAAGAAACCATCAACAAAACAAGAAATCCCACTGCATAGGAGAACATATTTGCCAACGTCATCACCAATAAGGGTTTAATCTCCAACATTTACAGAGAACTCATGCAATTTAACAAAAGGAAGAGAAACAATCCAATCAGAAAATGAGCACGGACCTAAATAGACACTTTTCAAAGGAAGACAGGAGGAAGGCTAAGAGACATATGAAAACATGCTCAAAGTCACTAATTATCCAAGAGATGCAAATCAAAACAACAATACGATATCATCTCACACCTGTCAGAATGGCAATCATCAACAAATCAACAAACGACAAGTGTTGAGGAGGATGCGGAGAAAAAGAAACTCATTTGCACTGCTGTTGGGGATGCAAACTGGGGCAGTCACGATGGAGAACAGTATGGAGTTTCCTCAAAAAACTAAAAATGGAACTCCTATTTGACCCAGTGATCCTACTTCTAGGAATATGTCCCAAGAAACTAGAAACACGAATCAGAAAGGATATATGCAGCCCTATGTTCATAGCAGCACAATTCACCATAGCTAAGATCTGAAAACAACCTAAGTGCGCATCAGCAGATGAGTGGATTAAAAATCTGTGGTACATCTACACAATGCAATCCTTAGCCTTCTTTGTCTTCCATGTCATTGACTTTTTTAAAACAGTACAGACCATTTATTCATTGACTCACCCTCAATTTGAGTTTGTTTGATACCTTATTATTTGATTGACTCGGGCATATGTGTTTTGGGTTACTATGTAAGTAATATTGTGTGCTCAGTGCAATAATATTAGCAGACAAATGATATTGGCTTGTGTTATTATTAATGAAGTTTGACAGGCTTCACTACTGTAAGGTTATACTTTTCCTTTAGTGTACTAAGTAAGTATTTTGTGAGAAGATAGGTTGAGTCTATATATTATACATCTTGTTGCTCACTAGTTTTAGCATCCATTGATGATTCTTGCCTGAATTTAATGTTGCTGTAATAACTAGAAAATGAATTTTGACTCTATCAATCCTTCTACATTTATGAGTTGGCATACTACAGTGAGAAAGAGTTCCTTACTTCCTTTATTTCCTCACCCTGCTGCAACAAGGAATGGCAGCTCTGGACATTGGTCTGCTTTAGGAACTGCAGCTGCACCTTTTCCAGGACTGGCTTCTCCAAATAAACTTTGCTTCTGCTAACTATTTTTGTCCATGAATTCGTTCCTTGATTTTGCGAGACAACAAACTCAGACCCGACCACCACATTTTGGTTTCACTAACACCTCCATCATGCACTGAACCTACCAAGTATGTAAACGCTATCATTTAAGGCAATGCTTTAGTAAAAGTTTGGAAAACCTTGGCTAATTAGGGAGTTGGAGAATTACCTTATTAATTACCACCCAATAACACCTAATTATAAATAAGCCTGTCATCTAGGGTCTTGAAAAATAGAAACAAGAAATTATTAGATTTTCATTACAAAATGGAAGCTAAGGAATAGTGCACTTGCCTGAGCCTGTTTGGCTCAGAGGATAGAGCATTGGCCACAGGGACTGAAGGGTCCCAGATTCAATTCCGGTCAATGATAATCTACACTAATAAAAGAGTAAGATGCAAATTGACTGTATCTTCATGACGCCCACCAGTCAGTCATGAGTGACTATGCAAATTAACCCAATAAAGATGGTGGGTTAATTTGCATATGCAGGCATCAAGCTGCCGGGGGCAGGGTGGGACTCTTGCATCATCGCCATGGTGATGATGCAGGTGTTCCGCACTACCCCAGCTGCTCCAGGCCTTTGGGCAGCATGGGAAGATGGAAAGGCAGCTCCAGGCCTGAGCAAAAAGGTGGCTCTGGCCAGAGAGAAGGCGATGCAAGCAGCCAGTGGAAGCAAGGCCCATTCTTGCACGAATCTTCATGCTTCAGGCCTCTGGTCTATATATATAAAAACCTAAGTGACTATTCAACTGGTAACTATGACCCGCAATGACCACCAGGGGGGCAGATGCTCAAAGCACAGGCATAAAAACATGGAACAGACTGATGAATCTCATAGGGAAGGAGGCACGGGGCAGCTTATATGCATACTAGAGGCCTAGTGCATGGATTTGTGCACCAGTGAGGTACCTCAGCCTGGCCTGTGCCCTCTTACAATCTGGGACCCATTGAGGGATGTCAGAGAGCTGGTTTCGGCCTGATCCTAGAAGGTCAGGCAGAGAGACTCCATGGTGTACATGTGTACTGGGTCTCTAGTGTTAACATAGAAACATTCAAAGGTCAGGCAGAGAGACTCCATGGTATACATGTGTACTGGGTCTCTAGTGTTAACATAGAAACATTCAAACATGTAAAGAATTTTTGTGAATTTATTTGAGCCAAACTGTAGACAATTGCCAGGAAGCAGAACCTCTATGAATTAAGATAATGCTTTGGAGAATAGCAGGTTACATTTATATTTATACATTGCAATTAAAGGAAGAGACGCTGGTGGGTTACATGAAATCCATTGGTGATAGACTAGAGAAACAGGAGGAAGCAAAGTGGGGAAACCCCTGGGGATAGGATAAAAAGTAAAATAATAGACTCATACTTAGGTGGCTGCAGTAAAAATTAGCATGATAATAATGAAGAAATGTGTGGTATTTGTCCTGGCACCCAGGTACATTTGATTGAGCCTCAACGGGTTCTGTAAAAGGAAAGTTACAAGTTACCCAGACATTTCAAGGATATGTTATTACAGATGCAAAAATGACAGATAGACTCAATTAAGGTAAAGGTTGACCTTGTCAGTGAAGATACCAGCCTAGGCTGTAACTACCCATCATAACTGCTTTTAGTTTAAGTTTAATTTCAGACCATCATTTGAGATTACTTTAGGTCTCTGAGTTTGCAAGACCTCCATGCAGGCTTTCCCTGAGCTTGTCAGGTTAGCAGGTGGCCCCTTTCATCCACAGCATGTACCTCAGTTGCAGGCTCGATCAAGGTCCTGGTCTGTCTCTATGTCTCTACCCTTCCCTTCCACTCTTCAAAAATCAATGGAAAAATATCCTCAGGTGAGGATAAACAAATAAAAATTTTTAAAAAGAATAATGCAATGAACACTACCAGAAGAAGGCAGGCTTCGGTGAGTGTTAGGGTTGCCGAAGGAGGAATGCAGGGGTCAAAAGGGGTGGCGAATTATGAATTTATTAGGTCAGCTGGATACCCAGATGGGCTAAGCTCCAAAATGGCGTTAGCACCCAAAGATGGGAATCAGAGGTTTTTTAAAGGATTCTAGGAGGGCTTTTTCTGGGCTGAGAATTCTCTGTGCAGGTCCAAATTCTGAGAAACTCTGGAGGAGAGAGATAATGGTCTTTGCAAGTGGAATGTGTTCTAAGCAAGTGGAATATCCAATGTGAAGTGGCCTAAAGGTCAGCTCCCAGGGGGAAGAGGTATTGATTCAATTCTTTGATCAGACCTAACAGTAAGTAATAGGGGTTGGGGGCAGGAGATGAAACATTGTAGCCTGGGAAATGGCAGAGTAGACAGGGAAAAGGGGGGGTCATGACAAAAACCCAGTCTAGTTCCATGTAACTTACCACACTTATGTCTGAGCCCTACCAACATTTACTAAATCACATGGCAGATAAAACTCCATATGATGCAAAAATGTAATACAAATGAAAAAAGGAGCTATAAAATTTATCAAGCACTTGTTGTGAATCTAATTATGTGCAATATGTTTAGAGAACTGCAGCTTTCTTTTAAAAATATGTTTTTATTGCCCAGCTGATGTGGCTCCTATGAAGCAGAAGGTCGGGGTTTGATTCCCGGGTTTTGGGCTTGATCCCCAGTGTGGGGCATGCAGAAGGTAGCCAATCAATAATTCTCTCTCATCATTAATGTTTCTATTTCTCTCTCTCTCTCTCTTGCTTCCTCTCTGAAATCAATAAAAATAAAGACTTAAAAAATATGTGTGTTTATTGATTTTCAGAGGGAGAGAGAAACAGAAACATCAATGATGAGAGACACTTATCAATTCATCAACTGCCTCCCATACAGCCCCTAGTGGTGATCAAGCCCACAACCCAAGTATGTACCCAGACTTCGAATCTAACTGATGACCTCTTGGTTCAACCACTGAGCTACACCAACCAGGTGAGAACTGCAGCTTTCTGTTATCTACCCAGGATGGCAGTCATATTTCTCACAGCAAATAATTAAACTGTTTATTCTTATTTTTTTACAATTGCATAAGAAGTCAACCCTAGGACATACCTAATGCCCCAAAGACATAGTAGGTTGCCCAAATAGCCATGATTAAAGACTGATATTAAGGGCAAGAGAAACATTTTAAGAAAAGCTTGAATCAAGGCAAGTTTGAGCAAAGACGTTGGCCTAGTCATAAAATAAAAACACAAACCCACAAATTCCAGCAGATTCTATTATCACAGTTGCAAACTGAAGGATAATGTTCACATATGCATAGTACTAAAATAATGATTGGTCGTAGAATGAACCATCAACCACATTTCTTTATTAGTCATGTTATCATTAAACATAAAGGACAATATATACACAAATAAATTAGTTACTTTTACCAATGAAGGTGAACTGACATAAATAATTCAAGCTATCAAATAATTCAACAGTAATACTAGTTTGAGTGTGGAATAAAATATAGGGTGGCCCAAAAGAATGTATACATGCTTTAACAGCTGATAATTTAATTTTGATAATGAAATGTATTTTAATAAACACTGCCTTCATAATTATTCAAAGTGTGTGTATACATTTTGGGGGAATACCCTATGCCAGAAACCAATCCTTGTCTCACTAATAGAAAGATGTGGACAGGAAGCCCCGAAGACTAGTAAACAACCTTAATTGCTCTGAAAGGTCAGAGCTTAAAAACATTGTTAACTGAAGCAACCTCCACCTATTTGTTTTTTGTTTATTTGTTATTGAGATTTCCTGCCTAAAGGCTATGGGCAGATCCTATAGTCTTAATAAAAGGGATAGCCAGGCCAGAGCACAGTGCAGCCCTTCCACGAGAGGTGGGCAGCTGCCTGACCCCCAATATTCCCAAATTCATACTTTTCTTTTCTTTTTTTGTATTTTATTGATTTTTTACACAGAGGAAGGGAGAAGGATAGAAAGCCAGAAACATTGATGAGAGAGAAACATTGATCAGCTGCCTCCTGCACATCCCATACTGGGGAAGTGCCCGCAAAGAATGTACATGCCCTTGATTGGAATCGAACCTGGGACCTTTCAGTCCGAAGGCTGATGCTCTATCCACTGAGCCAAACCAGTTTCGGCCAAAATTCATACTTTTCTAAGTCTCTCTTCATTTGTGTGCAGCCTTCTCCAGAACCTGAACCCTGAACTGGAACCCTGAACTACGCGGGATATGAGAGGGGTTCCCTCATCTGGTGCCTGATTCAGTGAGTCTGGAGGAAATAATATTTTTCGCCTAAGAGAGGAAGAAAGGTGCACCAAGAAAGGGTATGGAAATTTCACCTCCAAAGCCCAAGGACCAACTGCAGAGACGCAATCTGTAAGTAGGGTGGGAATGTCTTTTTCAGCCAAGCTAATGGGGAAGAATTAGGTTATAAAGTAAACTTTATTATAGACTTTTGGTTAATATGCTTAAAGCATGTGGTTTCTTGTTCAAATTAAAATCTTAGTTTGTATTTGGAATCTAAAATCTGTAAGGAGAAGTCAAACTCCACTGCTGAAACTGCCTCTGGTTTGGAAAAATTCAAAGGTGGCAGGAGAGGGCAGGGCTATCTGCTCTCTCGCAATGAGATTGCTTAAGGTATTGTTTAAAAATTATAAAAGAACTTGTAGGGTGTCTGGTGTCCTGAGGCGGGCCCAGGCCGACCAGGGAGGCCCTGAGGCCTTGCTGGTTCAAACTGGCATGGAATGCTTGACTGCCCTGGTATCTCTGTGACCTTTACACACCCTGTTTGAAAAGTCCCTAACTTCCTCATACTCCTGCCAGCCGGGCAAACTGTCGTAACAGAAATGGAAAACCCACTAATCCTCCCGGGAGGGGTATAAAAAGCCCCAGCCCCAGTCACAGGATGCGGCTTCTCTGGCTCCATTCCCCCCGAGCCTGTGAACCTGCCCGGAGACCCCAATAAAGCCTGATCAATTCGCTCACTTATTCGGACTCCCTGCTTGCAGTTCCTCTCACGGCGGCGTAGAACCTTACACAGGGAAATGCAAATCTTGGCTAAATTGGGTGTTAGTTATTACTTTGGGAAGCGAAAAAGAAAGAAAAAATTTAAGATCTGTCTATCTTTTAAGCATGAAAAAATGTGTAGCCAAATAAGTTGCTGATGCTTCCCCTGAAGTAAACAGAATGTGGGTGAAGGGAGACATGTGGAGATCCAATATGGACACCCACTCTCCCAGTGTGCTAAATTAAAATTTCCTTTCTCGCCATGAAAAAGCCTTAAAAATTTAGAAATGTGTTTGGAATTTCTGTGTTCATGGGGAGAGAACTTATCTGTAAGGCAGAATGCACGCATGGTCCGATTTTGGACATTTAGATTGTCTTCAGCTAGAACCTCTCTGCAAAAACTACAGAAAATAAAAACCCCAAAACTGGTATTTCCTAAGAAAAATGACCAAAAAATCTTCTGGAAAGAAATTCCAGCAACAGGATTTGCATTTCCATAATAAAGAGTAGTTTTTAAAATGCTAATGAACATTGTTAAAAAGTTAACTTTTAAGGCCTTTAAGAAAAGCAGTAAATTCTGTTATAGAATTTATCCAAAGTAAATGTCTTAAAGTAATTGGAATTGGATTTGAATCTCAAAGAAATTGTTGAAATATAAATGATATATCAATTATAAAGATCTAAATAGCCCAGGTAACTGGCTATGCCCCTTGTTAATGGAGGAAGAAAGATAGTTGGCCTTCCCCCAGCATACAGGTAGACCAATTTCCTGCCAAGCAGCTATCTTTGAAGAATGTGTTAATTTCCATTTGAATGGCTACAGTTTTGCTTCCTGACTTCCCCAGCAGAAAAATCTTGGTGGTTTGGAAGAGTCAAGAGCCTGGGGCCAAAAAACCTGTTTTTCAGTAGCCTAAAAATTTTTCCTGCAGTGGCAAACTCTCAAAAAAAACCTCTGAAATCAGTTTCCTACCAGTAGCCATTCTTTAAGGACAATTTTCGCATTTGAATACCTACTTGCTGCTCAATTCCCCCAGGCAAAGGAAAATCATGGCCACTTTAAAAGGCCAAGCAGCTTGGCTGGGCCTGTTAACCAAATGATAAAAACTTGTTTAATAATCTGAGTTTGCTTCCTCATGAGAAAAATCTAGAGGACAGAATTGAAACTATTAATTTATTATACGTTGTATTATTCTTAGAAATACGAAGTGTTATTAATCTAAGAACTGCTAACTGTTTGACTTGCCAGCTTTAAAAGTTCAAAGTGCAAATTAAATTGGGAAAAAAATTACATGCCTAAAGTATAAGAACTTACTTTTGAAAAAATAAAATGTATTTTCTCGGAAAATAATTAGGAATTCAAAATAAGTTGCTATTGGTCTAATTTAAAAAGAGGATTAATTCTGTGATCCCAACCAAAATTTTTCTATGCAGAAACTAGTCTAAATTTGATTAATATCATAAGATAATTATAAAAAAGTATTCTAATCTTTAAATCATATATGGATGTATATATATTTGTTGATATTTTTCCATGTTAAAATTTTAAGGCTTTAACAGAAATGATTCTTGGAAAACTCCAAGGGCCTGGAGTAATACAAGAAATTTATTCTCTCTTCTTAAAGGAAATCTTTTTAAATTTAACAGATCTAAGTACTTGAAATTGCATGGAAAACCTTATCAAATAAAAATTAATAAGTATATTTTAAATGTTATGAAGATTTTGGCCTCTAAGAAGGGCAAATGAAGTAACTAAATATTTCTTAAAATCCAACAGCAGAACTTAAAATAATAAAAAGCCCATAGCTGCCTGCATTCTTAATTAAACTAAAGGTGGGGCAACATTTGCAGCTTGTGAACCTACATTTACTAAATTTGCTTTCCTTTTGAAATGAAGATGCTTACTTTAATTACTTAAATAAATTAGGTTTTTAAATTAAAATTAAGGTTTTCAGCTAAATGAAAAGTCAATGTGTTTGTAAGAAATTTGATTAAGTATTCTGAATTACTAAGACCTCTCAGGATCCCTCCATGGGTACAAATTAAACCTAAGGGAATACTCTTTTTTTCTAGCTTAATAAAAGGGAAACATTTGAAAATTTTGAAATCTCTTTCACTGGTATTTACAGGATAAACTGAGAACTGTTATTAAAATATTAAATCTAATCCATACTAGTGGTCAACATAACTTTAAGAGAAATTGTTTTATGTGACAAAGATTTTTAAGGAAATAGAGGTTTCCTTTAAATATCTTAAGGCTTATAATTGAAAATCAATGCATTAAGCCTTAGAAGGTGGAGATAAGGAAAGATTGTCTTAAAACTTTAAATGGCTTTAAGAAACTATTAGGGGACATTAACTGGTTAAGACCTTATCTGAAGATCTTTACAGAGAAATGACAAATTTATTTTATTTACTTGGAAGTAACTCTGATCTTTCTTCTCCCTGAACTTTAACAGATGAAGCTAGGAAGGAGTTGCTAAAAGTTGAGCAGGCAATCTCCTTAGCCCAAGTAGCATGGGTTCAGCCAAAATTACTTTATTGGGACAAGTTAACCCTACTGAATATAGTCCCACTGGAGTCATCTTTCAAAATAAAAATTCTCCTGCCATTATTGAATGGGTCCACCTAAGGCATCAATCCTCTAAAACTGCAGTTACATATGTAGAAATAATGGCCCACTTAATATTTCAAATTAGAAAACATTTGTAAACAGCTTAGAGGGGAAGAATCCCAGTGCCTCTACCTCCCCCTCATTGGGAAGCAATTAGAAATGTTATTTTAGACTGATATGAATTGGCAAATTGGGTTAAGTTGATATTCAGAGGAACTTAGCGGTCACCTATAAAAAGATAAATTACTACAATTTTTATATAATATCTCCATCATTACACACACAAAAAAAAATACTAGGCAGGAACCTATTCCTGGAGCTTTAACTATTTTTACTGATGGATCATCTAATGGGAAAGCTGCCTATCATACAATAAATTCAGACCGAGTCATACTGACCAGTCATACTTCTGTACAAAGAATTGAACTAGAAGCTATTAAGGCTGCTTTGCAAGATTTCCAAGAGGCACTGAATATTGTCTCTGATTCCTTTTACACTGAAAACTTAGTGAATGGAATTGAAACTGCCCAATTGAAATGGCTCAGTGACCAAAGTTTATTTTTACTATTTAAACAAGTTCAGCAGATTGTACAACAAAGACAATATCCTTTTTACATCACTCATATCAGGGCTCATAGTGTCCTGCCTGGTCCTTTAACAAAAGGAAATGCATATGCTGATCAATTGGTTGCTTTATTAAAAGAAGCCTCAGAATCTCATCAGCTTTTACATTAGCCTGCCAAAATGCTATCTAAACAATTCACAATAACTCGACAACAGGCAAAACAGGTTATTTTTTTAAAATCTTTATTGTTCAGTTTATTAATTACATTGTTCCCTCCCCCCCCCCCATAGATCCCCTCCACCGTGTACCCATCCCACCCTCCGCCCTCACCCGCCTCCAATGTCCTCTTCCATAGTTATATGATTTTTGTCCAGTCTCTTGCTGCACTTCCCACACCCCTTTTCTCCCCAAGAATTGTCAGTCCATTCCCTCTCTATGTCCGTGATTCTGTTACATTCACCAGTTTATCCTGTTCATCAGCTTATTAATTCACTTGATTTTTAGATTCATTTGTTGATAGATGTGTATTTGTTGTTCCTAATTTACACTTTCATCTTTTTCTTCTTCCTCTTCTTAAAGAATATCTTTCAGCATTTCATATAATATTGGTTTGGTGATGATGAACTCCTTTAGCTTTTTCTTATCTGCGAAGCACTTTATTTGACCTTCAATTCTGAATGATAGCTTTGCTGGATAGAGTAATCTTGGTTGTAGATTCTTGCTATTCATCACTTTGAATATTTCTTGCCACTCCCGTCTGGCCTGCATCATTTCTGTTGAGAAATCTGCTGACAATCGTATGGGTGTTCCCTTATAGGTAATTAACTGTTTTTCTATTGCTGCTTTTAATATTCTCTCCTTGTCTTTTGCTCTTGGCATTTTAATTATGATGTGCCTTGGTGTGGTCCTCTTAGGGTTCCTATATAAGGTAGACCTGGTTCCTGCCAGCAGCCATCTTTAAAGAATGTGGTAATTTACATTTGAAAAAAACAAAATTAGTTTTCCAGAGCCACTGACAAATAAAAATCAAAAGTTTAAATTTGCTTCCTCATAAGAAAAACCTAGAGGACAGAATTGAAGCTATTAATTGATAATGTCTTGTATTTATCTTAGAAATATGATGTATTATTAATTTAGGAACTGCTAAATGTTTAACTTTCCAGCTTTAGAAGTTCAAAGTGCAAATAAAATTGGGAGAAATTATATAAATGTGGTAATTAAGTGCCTAAAGTATAACTTGTTTTTGAAAAAAATATATGTTTTCTCTGGTAATTAGAAATTCAAAATATTTTACTTATTGATCTAAATTTAAAAAGGAGAATTAATTCTATGATCCAGTTTAAATTTAATTGATATTCTTTAAAAATAATTTAAGTATATAATCTTTAAATTATATATATATATATATATATATGTATATACACACACACACACATAGCTATGTATATTTGATCTTTCCAAGTATATTTCAAGGCTGTGAGGGTAACTTTTGGACATTTCAAGGGCCCAGACAGGGATCCAAAAGGGAAACTAGCCAGAAGAGCAGCAGGAGGACGAGCTGGACAACAAACAGCCCAGGAACCACCCAGGGCATGATAAAGAAGATGGCACAGATGCCTGAGAACATCTTTCTGGCCATAATAGCAGTAATCAACTATATGGTAGTATTACCTGGGGCAAAATGGGAAAGTATTTTGGACTTATGTTCCTGACCCTTCATGGGTAAAAACCCTTATGCGAGCTGATCACCAATATACCAAACACCTTGGTTCATCCAGGAGCAACAGAGGTGGGACAAGAAAGTTTAATTACATAGGTGTCACCACCCAGCTTCCCTTTTGTATGACACAAAATCAAACCACTGTTCCTTTGTGTGTAAAATTAAAGGAAGGCTTCTGGCTTGCATGGACACCAAAGGAGGGAAGGCAAAAGCAAAACCACATCTACTCTCACCACTTGCTCCTGGGAGAGTTGCAAAAAATTTAACTAAAACCTTGTCTATATAAAAAGAAATTAACAGTCAGTGTCCATGGCTTAGAGCAAAGAATATCCTTACATGATATTCTACATTGTCATTATAATTTTTGATATTTTACATCAGCATATTGTATATTTATTCCAAACAAACTTACAAACTAATTCTTTGAATGTTTGGCAGCAATTTAAAAAAGGACATGAAGGGATTTAATCCCTTCCTGTGTATAGAGCTCCTTGAGCAAGCACTTGAGCATTCTATGTTGGCCCTTTTGCCAAGAAGGGACCCTCTTCTCACAATCCAATTGCCCACAGCTATTGCCTGAGTTTTCTGTTCATGGTGAGGTTGAAGCCTCGTGGTGGCTGGTACCATGGATCTGTCTCTCACCCAATGGTGTGAACTGGACCCTCTCTGGAGAAGAAACCCAGGTTCCCCATGATATGCGATCAAGTGGTAGGGCCCCGCCAGCAGGCAAGGGAATGCCAAGGCAAGTACTGGACGTGGAGGCCACAGGAGCATAGGCTACTAAGGAGACAGAAATGAACCTCACATCACCCTGCTTCACCCTGGAGGATGGCTGGTTAGCCAAAGACAGGTAAGATTCCTTAGGGAAGGAACAACAAAAGACAGGCACAGTCACAGAAGAGCCATTAGGAGAGAACTTGGGGGTCAACAGAGGTGGGGCATAGAACCTCATTCCCCCTCCAACATTGCAGGGGCTTGAACACTCTCCCCTTTTGAGGGAGGTCTCCTGCCCCATGGCTGCTTCACTTCCCATGTCCAGTTCAGATCACGACTCAGGCAACAGACAAAACTTGGACCAGCTCAGATCAGGACCAAGGCAACAAACAGAAACTTGGCTAACAACAGATACCCTATATTTAGCACCAGAAATGCTCAGGGGCTACTCAAGAATGCAAACAATCCTTTCCACTAATATTTACAGGTAAACTAAGATTGTTGTTAGAGTATTAAATTTGACAGTAAAATAGTTTTCAGATTAATTTAAATTGGCTAAATGAAATAAGTGAATATTCAAGAAAATTTAATTGTACTGGATAAAAAGCTGTTCCTAAAGTATTAACTAAAATTTCTATTGGTAGTTCATCTCATGGTAAAATTGCTTAACATGTGATGAACATATTTTAGTGCAAAAAATTAAAAATTTTAAAGTTATCAAGACTATTATAAAATTTTCAAAGCCTCCATTAATTAAAAATAGAGCAATATCATGTAAGAAAAAAAATATCCTGTAAGTAAATTAAAAAATTTTACTTTAGAAAATTAATTTTCATTTGTAATCCTAACAGCAAGACACCCATGAAAAACACACATTGTGTCAAAATAAGCTAAAGGGAAAATAGTTTGGGCAAAAATAAATAGGATCCCATGTTAAGATTCCTATATTATCTTATGGTCGAGAATATGTTTGTGTATTTTCAGAAAACAGCTCCAAGACCATGTGGATTCCTGCAACAAAGAGGAGGAATTGTCAGGAATGCTCCAACCATGAAGACAAGAGGAGAAACAGCCCAGAGATGAAAGACACTGTTGATACCTTGCCATACTTGCAGTCAGCAGCTGTGCATTGCTGCAGGTTGCCCAAGACCAAACCAGAGAGGGTTGGACCTGCATTGCCACCATTTGTCCACCATCCAGAGCTGAAATATCATTGCTGACATGTACATATAAGGAATTGTTTGACATTGAAACTGGCACTCAAAAGACTGTTGGACATTGAAATTGGGACTAAAAAAACTGATGGCCCAGAAAGAAACTTACTGTAGACTGATTCATTTGCCTCTCGACATGGCCATTGTTGCTTGTCTAATTTTTTGTTCTTATATGTTTATTTCTAGTCTGCAGATGCAAGATTTTTTAAAGAAAAGAAAGGGGGGAGATGCTGGAAAGAAAAACTTTTCTCATTAATAGAAAGATGTGGAGTTGCAACCGGTTTGGCTCAGTGGATAGAGCGTCGGCCTGTGGACTGAAAGGTCCCGGGTTCGATTCCGGTCAAGGACATGTACCGTGGTTGTGGGCACATCCCCAGTAGGAGATGTGCAAGAGGCAGCTGACCGATGTTTCTCTCTCATCGATGTTTCTGACTTTCTATCACTCTCCCTTTCTCTCTGTAAAAAATCAATAAAATATATTTAAAAAAAGAAAGAAAGAAAGAAAAAGAAAGAAAGAAAGAAAGAAAGAAAGAAAGAAAGAAAGAAAGAAGTGGACAGGAAGCCCGGAAAGCTAGTAACCAACCTTAATTGCTCTGAAAGGTCAGAGCTTAAAAACATTGTTAACTGAAGCAGCCTCCACCTGTTTGTTTTTTGTTTATTTCTGTTATTGGGATTTCCTACCTAAAGGTTATGGGTGGATCCTATCCTGTGATAAAAGAGTGATATGCAAATTGACCATACCTTCACTACACCCAATAAGCCACACCCACAAGCCATGCTCACAAGCCAATCAGGAGCAATATGCAAATTAATACCCAACAAAGATGGCTGCTTTCTATGACAGGATGGGGATAGGGTGCAGCCAGGCAGGGATCAGCCCCATGGCAGGGCAATCGCTGGCTGGGGTCCCCTGCCAAAAGATAAAATCCTCCGCCAGAGGCTTTTGGCCTTGGGGGAGAGGTGAGCCATCAGTCAGACATCCCTTGAGGGCTAGCAGTATGTGAGACGGGGCAGGTTAGGCTGAGGGACCACCCACCCCCAGTGCACGAATTTCATGCACCGGGACCTTAGTAGTCTTAATAAAAGGGATAGTCAGACCAGAGCAAGGTGCAGTCCTTCCACTAGAGGTGGAGTGCTGCATGGCCCCCAAGATTCCCAAATTCATCCTATCTAATAAATGAGTAATATGCAAATTTGATGTACCTTCACCACACCCACAAGCAATGCACACCAGCCAATCAGGAGCAGATAATGCAAATAAATCCCAACCAAGATGGCTGCGGCCACTAGGACCAGGAGGAAGACTTGTGTTTTCCCGGCAAAAGAGGAAGCCAAGCTTCCTGCTTGCCATTGCCAGCCTACACCTCCACTCAATGCTACAAAGTTTCAATTATAAAAGATACAGAAATGGTGGCAGCTACTAAGCTGGAGAGAAAGAGGCTTGGGTTTCCCTGGCAGTGGAGGAAACCAAGCTTTCCACTTGCCTATGCTGGCCTAGGCCTCCACTCTAAGTTACAAAGTTTCAAACAGAAATGGCTGTTGCCAGGGAGCGAGCAGAAGGCTTTGCTCCTCTTTAGGCTACAAAGTCTCAATTACAGACATAAATTAACCCCAGATCCCAGGGCCTCCACTTGGGTTGCTGGGGTGTGTGGCCAGCCTCAAAACTTCCACAGGCCCCTCACACAAGCTGCCCCTCACACCAAGGGAACCCCCACCCTGATCTGGAACACTTCAGAGCAAATCAGCTGGCCCCCACCCATGCACCAGGCCTCTAGCCTATCAAATAAAAAAGTAATTTGCAGATTGACCATCACTCCAACATACAACATGGCTGCTCCCATGTGCTCAAAGGTCCTGCCTCCAGGTGTACGCAAGATGGCCAGCAGGGGAGGGCAGTTGGGAGGTTCCAAGCCTGCAAGGTAGAGCAGTTGTGGGCTATCAGGCAAGCAGGGAGGGAAGTTGAGAGGGACCAGGCCTCCATGGGAGGGCAGTTGGGGGCAATCACGCATACAGGGGAGGGCAGTTAGGGGTGACCAGACCAGTTGAGGAGGGAAGTTGGTGGCAAACAGGGTGGCGGGGGAGCAGTTAGACATCAATTAGGCTGACAGGGTAGTGATTAGAAGGTGATCAGGCTGGAGGCAGAAGTGGTTAGGGGCAATCAGGGAGGCAGGCAGGTGAGCAGTTTGGAGCCAGCAGTCCTGGATTGTAAGAAGGATGTCCGACTGCCCATTTAGGCACTACTGGGATCAGGCCTAAACAGGCAGTCGGACATCCCTGGAGGGGTCCCAGATTGGAGAGGGTGCAGGCTGTGCTAAGGGACATCCCCTGCTCCCCGTGCACAAATTTCATGCACTGGGCCTCTAGTACTTTTTTAAAAAAATTTAATCTTTAGTGTTCAGTTTATTAATTATATTGTTCCCCCTTTTCTCCCCCTATAGTTCCCCTCCACCCGGTACCCATCCCACCCTCAGCCCTCACCTCCCCCCACTTTCCTCTCCCAAAGGTGCATGATTTTTGTCCAGTCTCTTGCTGCACCTCCCACACCCCTTTTCTCCCCAAGAATTGTCAGTCCATTCCCTGTCTATGCACATGATTCTGTTATATTCACCAATTTATCCTGTTCATCAGATTTTTAACTCATTTGATTTTTATATTCATTTGTTGATAGATGTGTATTTGGTGTTCTTAATTTACACTTTTATTTTTTTCTTCTTCCTCTTCTTAACGAATATCTTGCAGCATTTCATATAATATTAGTTTAGTAGTGATGAACTTCTTTAGCTTTTTCTTATCTGTGAAGCACTTTATCTGACCTTCAATTCTGAATGATAGCTTTGCTGGGTAGAGTAATCTTGGTTGTAGATTCTTGCTATTCATCACTTTGAATATTTCTTGCCACTCCCGTCTGGCCTGCATCGTTTCTGTTGAGAAATCCACTGACAATCGTATGGATGTGCCCTTATAGGTAACTAACTGTTTTTCTCTTGCTGCTTTTAATATTCTCTCTTTGTCTTTTGCTCTTGGCATTTTAATTATGATGTGTCTTGGTGTGGTCCTCTTTGGATTCCTATAGTTTGGGGTTCTGTGTGCTTCTTGGACTCCTAAGTCAATTTCTTTCACCAGGTGTGGGAAGTTTTAGGTCACTATTTCTTCAAATAGGTTTTCATTATCTTGCTCTCTCTCTTTTTCTGGCACCCTTATAATTCGGATGTTGGTATGCTTGAGGTTGTCCCAGAGGACTCTTACACTATCTTCAATTTTTTGGATTCTTTTGGCTTCTTGCTTTTTCGGCTGATTGGATTTTGCCTCTTTGTGTTTCAAATCTTTGATTTGTTTCTTGCGGTCCTCTAGATTGCTTTGAGGTTTTTATTTTATTATATTTTTTATTTCATTCAGTGTATCCTTAATTTCTATTTGGTCCTTTTTCATATCCTCATAGTTTTCGTTCATTTCTTCGTAGGTCTTGTTCATTTCCTTGTAGGTCTCATTAAGTCCATCGGCTTTTTCTAAGAGCCTCTTGAAAAACCTTATAACCGTGGTTTTGAACTCTATGTCCAGTCGTTTTTTTTCCTCCATTTCTTTCACATCTGATTTCTTTCCATGTCTCTGCATTGTGGCTGCTTTCCTGAGTTGGTCAATTAGCTTTGTGTGGTAGATGTTCTCTAAGGGACAGTGGCTCAGCTTCCCCAGTTACCTGAGGTGGATACTCTTGCTGAATCCCTTTATGGGTTGCACAGTCTTGTTGAAGTTAAACCTGGATTATTGTTGTTACCGCTAGGAGGGTTGGACCTCCAGCCCAATTGGCTGTGAAGGTCAGCTGTGCTCAGGTAGGATGGGCGGAATCTCCGGGCTGAGCAGGCAGCATCAGCTCTGCCCTATACGACACCTGGGTCTCTGTGCCAGGTGGTAATGGCTGCAAGCACCTCTGAGAGAAAGCTGCCGCCGAGCTCTACTGGCTGCCGGACAATTCAGCCTCTCCCCAAATGAGTCTGCACACCCAAAGTGTCACCCAGGGTTGTAAAACAATGCAGTCTGGTGGTTTCCTGAACGAGAGAGCAAGTCATGAGTCCTCTCTGCATGCTCGCACACCTCTGCTGTTTTGAAGTTTATGCACACTCTCCACAAGCTCACGCTCTCCACAAGCTTGCAGACCTTTGCAGTGCCCAAGTTTCAGCGTGTTTCCCTACTGTCCAGTTTCACTTTGTATGAGTTTGGGTTCCCCGGACCTCACCCGGAACTGGGGAATCAGTATAGTGGGTCACCTCTGTCTTTGCAGCCGCCCGCTCTCTCTGCTCACTCATGTGCGCTCAGGGCTCCAAACCTCTGACTCTGCGCGTATCTTCAATGCTGCCCTCCGCCGCTCCTCTGAGTCACAGTGTCCTATCTTTACTTTTATTTGTGGAATTTTCACTCAGCCAGCTTTCCAATGATTCTGGATGATGTTTGTTGTGTCTTTATGTTGTAGTTTTGAAATTGCTGTGTGGGGCAGGAAAATAGGTGTTTACCTATGCCGCCATCTTGGTTCCTCTAGTACTTTTATAAGTCTCTCTTCATTTGTGTGTGGCCTTCTCCAGAACCCAAACCCTGAACTGGAACCCTGAACCACGCAGGACATGAAAGAGGTTCCCACACCCTAAATTTTAAAATGTGCTCTGATTTACCAAAACCAGATATTTATCAAAGTTCAGTTAATAACAAATGATTGCTTGCATTACAAAAGGTTATTTCTATATAACAAGCATAGTTAGAGTATGATATTGTTTATAGCAATTCAATTTACAGGCAGCATTTAAAATCTATTAAATTGTCCTAGCTGCTTTGGTTCAGTGGATTCAATTCCAGACAAGGGCATATACCTTGATTGCCGGCTCCTCCTCAGCCCGGGCCCTGGTCAGGACTTATGCAAGAGGCAACCAATCAATGTGCTTCTTTTTCTTTCATCATTGTTTTTCTCTGTCTTTTCCTCTCTCTTCCACTCTCCCTAAAAATTAATGGAAAAAAATATCCTTGGGTAAGGATTCACCAAAAATAAAAATCAATTTAAAACTAACTAAATAAATAAATCTGTTGTTAAATGTGTTTTAATTATGTAGTGGGCAAAGGGTGAGTAGTGACTAAAAGGAACACAAGGGGCCCCCGGGCTCCTAACAGTTTTCTGTTTGCTGAATGGCTACTCATTACTTGAGTGTGTTTGATTTAGGAAATTTCATCAGGCTTATGAAATGCACACTTTTCTGTATATGTACTTCAATCAAAAGAAAGCTTGGGTTGGGTGGAAAGGAACGAGTAGGGGGAATGGAAGATATCTATGATACTATCAACAATTTTAAAAGTTTAAAAAAAAGGATAGGGAAAATATGCCAGGAAAACCAACAAAATACACAAGCACTAAATAATGCTAGGATATTATATATAAATTGGACAGATGCTGTCTCATTTTCTTGTGAATTTATCAAAATCATATAACCCTGATCACTCACCAATTTATGGATAACTGTAATCTACACATAGAAGAAGATTTGAATGTGGATATGAATGGTTGAACAAATGTGAATTAAATTTTTGTGATTGCTTAAAAAACAATAAGAATAAGATGCAACTTTTAAACTATATATTCTCTCAAATTTTCTAGAAGAAAATCATTGTCTGCAAACACTATTGTCTCTTCTTTACAATATTTATACATTTTCTTTCTCTTTCTCATTGACTTGCTTTTGTTTCTGACTTTATTTATACTTTCACGTTTGACATCAAAGCCTTTCAATTTTTTTGACTATGTCCCACAGTAAAGAAAAATTATTTTGCAATCTAGTGTGCACACACAGGCACATACACAAATTTCCAAGAAACAGTGCCTATCCTTTCTACATGAAGCATACTCTTTACATGTTATAACCTAGTTCATGTTTTCATATTGAGAGTGGATACCTCCTTACATTTTGTGGCATGCTGAGAGTGGTTCAATAAAGAATGAAGCACCATTCAAACTATTCAACCCAAATTCCTAACTTCTTGGACCTGGATTGGGCCCTCCCCTTCAGTAAATTCTATTAAGGTTTTATGCCTTCTATCCAATAAATATATTTTTAAATATTTTTATTGAGTTTTTACAGAGAGATGAAGGGAGAGGGATATAGAGAGTTAGAAACATCAATGAGAGAGAAACATCTATCACCTGCCTCCTGCATGACCCCCACTGGGGATGTGCCCACAACCAAAGTACATGCCCTTGACCAGAATCGAACCTGGGACAGTCTGCAAGCCGACATGGTATCCACTGAGCCAAACTGGTCGGGGCTATCCAATAAATATTTACTCAGTGAGACAGTAGCCACTCAACAGAGATGGGGAAACTACTTTCTCTGGTTTAATAATACAAAGAGAAGTGAGAATGGATGCAGATTATATTTCATAGCAGGAAAAAGTTGAGAGATCTCCCATTGGATATCTACTCTGAAATAAGAAGGTCACCTACTCAGAGTGACACTGGGTTTGAAATAGCAAGGTTAGAGGTTTGAGTAAAATAAAAAGGGTTTATGGGGTATTTGAAACATGAGTTGACCAAAGATATATGGTAAGATTGCTGAGCAGAATTAAGGGCCAATTGAGGTTAATGACCAAAAATTTATATTGGTGCCAAGATTCCCTGTGCAGAAAATTTCCCAGTAATACTTGGCTGCTAGGGTGCAGTCACTGTGATTCTGACAGGTCCATTGAAAAGAACCAAGTGGCCCTGGCCCACGTGGGTCAATGGTTAGAGCATTGGCCCTCATACCTGAGAGGTCTCGGCTTGGATTCCTGGTCAAGGGCACGTACCTGGGTTGCAGATTTGGACCCCCTGACATGGTTGGGATATTTGGGAGGCAACCAATTGATGTGTCTCTCTCACATCAGTTTCTCTCTCTCAATTCTCTCTACCACTTCCACTCTCTCTAAAAACCAATGGAAAAAATATCTTCAGTGAGGATTTAAAATAAAATAACACTAGCTGGTTTGCCTCAGTGGATAGCATCGGCCCATGGACTGAAGGGTTCCAGGTTCAATTCTGGTCAAGGACATGTATCTCAGGTACAGACTCAATACCTGGCCTTGTTTGGGACAAGTGCAGGAGGCAACCAATTGATGTGCCTCACATCTCTCCCTCTCCCTTCCACTCTTCCTAAAAAAATCAATGGGAAAATATTCTTGGGTGAGGATTAACAAAAATAAATAAATAAATAAAGTAAAAAGAAAGGAACCAGCCCTAACCAGTTTGACTCAGTGGATAGAGTGTCAGCCTGCGAACTGAAGGGTCTTAGGTTCGATTCCTGTCAAGGGCATGTACCTTGGTTGTGGGCACATCCCCAGTAGGGGGTGTTGCAGGAGGCAGCTGATAGATGTTTCCCTCTCATCAATGTTTCTAACTCTCTATCCCTCTCTCTCCCTTCCTCTTTATAAAAAATCAATAAAATATTTTTTTAAAAGAAAGTAACCAGGTCACTGAATAATGTCCAAGGGTTCAAGCCCCTGCTTGTCTTTCATTGTACTGTTACGTTTTGTGTGTTTCAGAATAGATTTTGATATTCTGATTACAGAAGCAACACTTGCTAATGTGGCAGGTTAATTTATGGAGATACTAGTTTATGCTTTCTATTTTGCAAGGAAACCTAAAGGGTTATAAGGTTAATTTTTCACTACACCTCTTATGGAAGAAAAACTAAACTAAGCCTTTATAGATAAAAGTCTAGGCTCTGTGTTTCAAGAGCCATCGTTGAAGAAAACACCTCATGAATTGATTATCAACTATTAGTAGCATGGAGAACATAACATTCAGCAGCAATTGAGATCTTGCTTCCCAACACGTCATAAGTCTAGTTCAAATAAACTATTACTTTAAAAAATAACATACTGTGGAGGAACCAAGATGGCAGCATAGGCAAAACACCTATCTTACCGTCATACACAGCAATTTTAAAACTACAACTTAACGAAAGAACAAACACCTTCCAGAATCATCAGAAAGCTGGTGGAGTGAAAATTCCACAAATAAAAGTGAAGATAAGACACTGTGACTTGGAGGAGCGGCGGCGGACAGCGCTGAAGATTTGCGAGGAGAGAGGTTTGGAACGCGTGCCACGGATAGGGCAGGCAGCTGAAAATCGGCCAGTTTTGAACGGGGAGACAAAGACATCCCAGTGGACTGATTCTCCAGCTCTAGGCAAAGTCCATGGAGCCCACTATCATACGGGGTAAAAACTGGACAGTGGGAGGGCACGCCAAAGCTCGGGCGCTGCAAGGATTTGCCGGCTTGCGGAGAAGGCGAGCTTGCGTGTGACCTTGGGAACAGCGTAGTTGCCGCGACCACATAGAGAGCTCTTGGGACTTGCTCTTTCATTCGGGAAACCATCAGACTGCTTTGTTTTACGACCCTGGGTGAGACTTTAGGTGTGCAGACGCATTTGAGGAGAGTCTGAATTCCCCGGCAGCCGGTGGAGCTTGGCACCGGCTCTCTCTCAGAGGGGCTGGCAGCCATTGCCCCCAGCACAGAGTCCCTGGGGCCGCATAGGGCGGAGCTAATGCTGTCTGCTTGGCCCGGAAACTCTGCCCATACAACCTGAGCACAGCTGAACTTCACAGACAATTGGCCTGGGGGTCAACCCCTCCAAGTGCTAACAACGATTAACCTGAGCTTAACTTCAGCAAGACTGTGCAACCCATATCCACCTCAGGTAACTGGGGAGGCTGACCCACTGTCCCTTGTAGGACGTCTACCACACAAAGCTAATTGACCAACTCAGGGAAGCAGCCACTGTGCAGAGACATGGAAAGAAATCAGATGTGAAAGAAATGGAGGAAAAAAAAAACGACTGGATATGGAATTCAAAACCACGGTTATAGGGCTTCTCAAGAGGCTCCAACAAAAGGTCGAGTCCTATAAGGAAATAAGCAAGACCGACAAGGAAATGAATGAGTCCTACAAGGAAATGAACGAGACCCTCAAGGATATGAAAGAGACCTGCAAGGAAATGATCAAGACCAATGTGGAAATGATTAAGACCAACGTGGAAATGAATGAGTCCTACAAGGAAATGAAGGAGACCCTCAAGGATATGAAGGAGACTCTCAAGGATATGAAAAAGGACCAACCAGAAATTAAGCATACACTGACTGAAATAAAAAATATTATAAAAAGACCTAAAAGTGCTCTGGAGCACCCCAAGAACAAAGTTAAAGATTTGAAACACAAAGAGGTAAAATCCATTCAGCTGAAAAAGCAAGAAACCAAAAGAATCCAAAAAATTGAAGATAGTGTAAGGGGCCTCTGGAACAACCTCAAGCATACCAACATCCGAATTATAGGGGTGCCAGAAAAAGAGAGAGACCAAGACAATGAAAACCTATTTGAAGAAATAGTGACTGAAAACTTCCCACATCTTGTGAAAGAAATATACTTAGGAGTCCAAGAAGTACACCGAACCCCAATATATAGGAACCCTAAGAGGACCCCACCAAGGCACATCATAATTAAAATGCCAAGAGCAAAAGACAAGGAGAGAATATTAAAAGCAGCAAGAGAGAAACAGTTGGTTACCTATAAGGGAGCACCCATACAATTGTCAGCGGATTTCTCAACAGAAACTATGCAGGCCAGACGGGAGTGGCAAGAAATATTCAAAGTGATGAACAGCAAGAATCTACAACCAAGATTACTCTATCCAGCAAAGCTATCATGCAGAATTGAGGGTCAGATAAAGTGCTTCACAGATAAGAAAAAGCTAAAGGAGTTCATCACCACCAAACCAATATTATATGAAATGCTGAAAGATATTCTTTAAGAAGAGGAAGAAGAAAAAAAATAAAAGTGTAAATTAAGAACACCAAATACACATCTATCAACAAATGAATCTAAAAATCAAGTGAATTAATAAGCTGATGAACAGGATAAACTGGTGAATGTAACAGAATCATGGACATAAAGAGGAAATGGACTGACAACTCTTGGGGAGAAAGGGGGTGTGGGAAGTGCAGCAAGAGACTGAACAAAAATCATGCAACTATGGGAGAGGACAGTGGAGGGGGGTGAGGGCGGAGGGTGGGATGGGTACCAGATGGCGGGGAACTATGGGGGGGGGAAGGGAACCATGTAATTAATAAACTGAACAATAAAGATGGGAAAAAATAACATACTGTTCCTTTGTTCCTTTTTCTATTGCAGCATTCACCTTTTTATTAGCAATTGATAAGAAGTCCTTATTTGTTAAATGTTTTGGCCAAATATTGCATGTGTTTTTCTCATTTGTTTGTCTTTTAATTTTGTTTTATGATGGGTTGTTTTGACATACAGAAATTTTATAGGTTATGTCTTTTATTTTTGGTTTCTGATTTGTCTGATGCTTAGAAAGGCCTTTCCCAAACCCTTTCCAAGAAAACATATAAACTTTATTCTAAAACTTAGACTTTATTTGTTTTACATTTAAATATTTCATTAATTTATATAAAGTGACTTCTTAAAATGTGCTAAGGATTTTAAAAACAGCATTATTATGATGCTTTCCTGGAATTATTTGCATTTTGGAAGTCACAAAAATATAAACCATTATATACCACAATGTCACATTGTGATCCAGGCAAAAAATATAACCCCATGTATACATATTTTTTAATCCTTACCTGAGGATATTTTTCCATTGATTTTTAGAGAGAGTGGAAGAGAGAGGGAAAGACAGAGAGAAACACTGATGTGAGAGAAACATATCAATTGGTTGCCTCCTGCACTCTTGTGGCAGAATGCACAGGAGAACAATCAACCGGCACTCTAAGGGAGGAAAGTTTAACCTTTATTTTGCAGATCTGCTGGTTCAGGGGATTCCGAATCCAAAGCCTGAACTGAATTTGTGGGGAGGCTCTGACTTATATATCTCCTTCTGAGGTGGGCTTCTGAGGGTCTCCAAAGCTCCGCCCAAGGGTTAAGTTCTTCAGCTTTGCCCAAGTCAGTCTGAGTGGGAAAGTGAGACTACAGGCAGTCCTCGGGTTACACTTCAGACTCCATATACATTGTTTTGTGGTTACATTGCCACCCCCCATCCTATCAAATAAAGAGGGAATATGCTAATTGACCCTCATGCCATCACAATGATGGCAGCATCCACAGCCAATAAGGAGGGAATATGCTAATTGACTGTTCCTCCCTCAAAGATGGCAGCACCCACAGCCAAGGAGGGAATATGCTAATTGACTGCCACACCCTGAAAGATGGTGGCAATCCATCCCCTCAGCCCTGCCAGGGTGGCAGGCTCATGGCAAGACCAGGCCTGACCCCAGGAGGGCCCAGCTGCTCCACGTGTCTGCCTCCAGAGTCCCCCATTCCCCTCATTTCCCCCAGCCGCCCATGGCCAGCCTAAGGTGCAGGCAAGCCTTGGATGGCTGCTGTCTAGCCACCCAGGGCTGCCCGAGGCTCAGGTAACCAGAGCCGGCTGAGGTTTGTGCTGCTGGCAGTGCAGCAGCAGAGGGGTGTGATGGGGTGTTGCCTTCTCCTGATCCCCAGGTCGCCTCCTGCCCCTGAGGACTCCCAAGTGTGAAAGAGGGCAGGCCAGGCTGAGGGACCCCCCTCCAATGCATGAATTTTCATTCACTGGGCCTCTAGTTTATTTATTAAAAAAAAAGTTCTGTCATTTCGACATATGTACATATGTGATTTATGCTTTTTTTATTATTTATTTACCACAAGTAAAGGTCAGGAATTGTTATCTTAAAAAATTTTTTTTACTGTTTAATTTCATTACTGCTGTGTATGTGCGCCATGTGAGTGACATAGGTGCTTATGTAGATGGGTTCTGAATTACTGTGAAAATTACTGCGTTACAGCTTGCCGTAGGAACGGATCTTAGACGTAACCAAAGGAACTACTGTATAGTTTTAACCAGATACTGAAGTAGGTTGCAAGCCCCCTCCTCTTCCTTTTAATTCCTCTCTTTTGTTCCACAAACTATTCTTAGCCTTGGGGATTACAAGACTCAGGAATTGAGGTTAAGGTCAATGACTACTCTAGCTACTTCCTGCTGAAGGGGAGTGACAGAAAAGGGGATTCAGTATCTCAAGTTTTCACCATCTTCCCCAAGGGTGTCATCGGAGTATCAAGGGCAGAGAAGTTCTCCTCCTAGTACCAGTCTGAGGTTCCAGCAACACTTGTATGAAGACAGAATAAAACTATTAGAATAAAACAAAAACAATAATTATCCAGATAGGAGGGTATAAGGAGATTCAGGTCAGGCAGCCGCAGTCTTCTTGAAGATGATCCGCAGGGGGTGGTTCAGGTCAGAGGTCACCTTCCACTCTGAATGCTGATTGTCCAGCTGGTAGGCTGCTTTTACCAGGGAGTGGTGGATCCAGGTGTTCAGTCCTGCAACTTTGAGAGCTGAGTGGGTGATTAGTATGACTAGATAAGGCCCCTTCCAGGTTGGCTTAAGGGGTTCCTTCTTTCAATCTTTAACCTAAACCTGGTCCCAGGCTTGTGAGAGTGCACAGCTGTTCCTAGAGAGATGGGCAGTAACCCACCTGTGGACTTCCAGTGAAAGGGCAATCCAATCCGTTCCAGCCTCCTCCATTTTGAGATCCGTTCCAGCCTCCTCCATTTTAGGTGACCACGTTCCTGGCGAAACAAAGGAACTAGTCCGTCCCCAACCCCCATTAGGTAAGCCAACAGGAATGTGCACCAGGATGGCCAAATAAGGCCAAAACAGCTTCTCCCCCTCTTGCCGTTAGCCCGCTTCCTACTAGCCCGCCTCCTGACTTCACATCCTGTAAGCAGGTTCCTGCTCCTGTCCAGCCAATCAGGATAGGACAACCCAGAACACCATCCCCCTTCCCGCGCGCGGTCTATAAAACGGTCGTGTAACAAAGGCTCGGGGCTCACGGCCACTGCTCTGTGTTTGGAGTATGCTGCGGGCCCCAGCATGCTGGTCTGAATAAACCCTTTGTTTTTACATGAGATCGTCTCTTGGTGCTCCGTGAGTGCGGCTTGCGTTCCGGGCTTAATATTTGGAGGTTCCACCGAGATCACCGCGGCCGCCTTCGGGCTCCAACAGACGCTTCTTGGGGTAAGTAACGGCGCCTTCGGTTGCGATCGCTTAGGAACCAGTCCGAGCTGGCAAATCTGTTTGGTCTGGTGGCTGTCGGGGCGGAGCGTGAGCTTCCCCTGACTGCGACGGACAGACATGTCTTTGGGTCGCAGGCCACATCCCCGGGGGACGCCCTGGTGGAGTCTGGGGAGGTCCAGGGACGCCTGGATTCCTCCCGTCTGGTGAATTCCCGTTGGGTGAATTCACGTCTGGTGAATTCTGATTCTGATTCTGAAATTCTGTTGCCAGCTAGGCCAGTTGTCATCTCTAGGCCATTTTGGTTCCTGTCTGAACGTGTCGCGACTGTCTTTGTCTTTTGTTCATTGTTCGTTGTCGTCTGTGTGTGTCCCTTGTCATGGGTCAATCTGCCTCCACTCCTTTGTCTTTGACTCTGGATCATTGGCCAGAAGTGAAAAACCGAGCTCAAAGTCTGTCGCTGTTTTAGTCCTGTGCAGTAACAGTCAGAATGGGCCAGGGTCCGTCTGGACCCTCCGCCTCATTACAGTGTTTCCTTAAGAATTCTCAGGAATTTCGAAAGTGCGCGCGGATGACTATGGAGCTTGGATTGATGATTTTGCTTTACAGAAATTTTATGAATTGGAGTGGCCCACATTCCGGGTTGGGTGGCCCTCCACCGGGACGTTGGACCTAAATGTTGCTTGTGAGGTCCGCCGTGCTGTTCATGGCAATCCGGGCCGCCCGGACCAAATTCCTTAAATTGATGTCTGGATTGACACTGTCACTGACAAGCCTCGGTGGTTCAAAGGTTGCCTGCCCTCGAAGGGAAAATTGGGAAAGAGACAGACAATCCTGTTGGCCCCAGGGCACTCAGGACGGTTGCCCTTTCAGGACCACCCCCTTACCAGGACCCTCTCCTCAGCTCAACTGAAGATCTCTCCAGACCTCTGTCCCCAAATAACTCTCTCAGTCCACCCCACACCAGGGCTGGGACAGAGAATGGGGACCGATCCCAGGAGGCTAGTTCTGGGAATCTTAAACTTTTTTCCTCTGGCCTGGACTGAATGGGATTTCAACACGGCAGAAGGTAAGGGTAGGCTCTGGGCCTGCTGCTAGGCTGTAATGAGGAGTCTTTAGATGGCTGCTAGAAAGCTGACTAATTTGGCTAAAGGAAAGCTAGGAAATTTGATTTCTGGATAAAGGCTTGGGGGTGTGGGCAGCAGGGGAAAGGGAGCCGGGGCCAGAGAAGCGGCTAGGCGCGGGTGCGGTCTCCAAGTCCCATCTGCCGCCGGCCCCGCCCTGCCACCACCGCCCGAGGGGCTCCTCGGTGCTGCCGCCAGGACCCAGCCCAGGATCTAGACGGTGTGGGGGAAGAGGAGTCTTTGGCCACGTGTTCCTAATTAGAAAAGAAACTCCCTTGGTTGTAGGATAAGGCATTTATCTGTTTGTTGTGCCATTGACTTTTTTCTTTTGTCCAACATGAATGCCATTTCTGTTTTGCTAAAACAAGGGCTGAGAGTCCTGTCTGGGATGTGGGAAAGGGAGGCCCCCACATCTGTTCCTGTTGGGCCCCCCATCAGGGGACTTGGGCAGTGTTCCTGTTATCTGCTCAGATCCCAAGGCTGTAAGAGTACTTGTTCACTGAAAGGGTGTAAATACAGATGTTTGTTTGATATTTTGTCTGCCTAGGTATAATTATTTCTTCATATAAATATAGAAGTCTGTGAGAAAAAAAAAAGAATTTATCCAAAGTAAATGCCTTAAAATAATTGGAACTGGATTTAAAACTCAGAAATTGTTGAAATATAGATGAATAATGTATTAATTGTAACGATCTAATGGCCCAGGTAACTGGCTACCCTCTTTGTTAATAGAGGAAGAAGCTAGTCCAGGCTGGCTACTGAATGCCCCCCGGCAGAGAAAAAAAGAAGGCCTTTTTGAAAAGTCAAGAGGTAGCCTGGGCTTGTTAACCAAATGATAAAAACTTGTTTAATAATCTGAGTATTGCTTCCTCATGAGAAAAACCTAGAGGACAGAACTGAAGCTATTAATTTATAATGTCTTGTGTTTTTCTTGGAAACTAGAGTATTATTAATCTAAGGATAACTAAATGTTTGACTTTTCAGCTTTAAAAGTTCAAAATACAAATTAAACTCGGAGAAATTATATGAATGTGGTAATTAAATGTCTAAAGTATAACTTTAAAAAAATGTTATGTTTTCACTGATAATTGGACTTGTGTTGGTTTGAATATAGCCAAATTTTAAACAACAGAATCTTAAATAAGAACCAATAAGTAAGATACCTAATCTGTACTGAATGAATTTCTTTTTTTGAATTGAAGATACCTACTTAAGTTACTTTATGAATTAGCTTGTTAAATTATAGTCAAGGTTTTCAGCTAAATGAAAATGTCAGTGCTGATTGTGGAAAATGCCTGAGAAAAGATAGATCCATTGCAGAGATAATTCAAGCTTGTCAGAATGTGGGATCAGGACATTTACTAAAGCAAGTTTTGTAAACCTGTGCCATAGGGAATTTTAGGATTAATCTTAAGGAGGAGTAGAGATGCCCTTAAGTGAACTAACTGTTCTGCCTGAAGGCATTAATTCAGATCATAAAGGAGAAATTAAAGCTAAGCTAAAATGTAATCTTGTTATGTAAATTACTCCAGGACAAAGGTTTACTCAGACACTACTTGTACCTTATGTTCAGCAAGGTGAGGCTAAAATGAGGAAAAGAGGAGTGCAAGGATTTGGAAGCTCAGGCATCTATTGGATACATGGAATTAGCAGAACCCACTCCTTGGACACTTTTCACCGTGTTCTGTTAGGGCTCTTGAAGGCAACAGCTAGAGATTCCCCATTTCAGGCTTATTTAAAGCTAAAATCTTTATCTCTAGGAAAAATGTGACAATTTGAAATGCAAGTGGCAGAGAATTCCCTCAGCCCTCTGCCTTTTCTAAATAATAGGAGGTTTGAGGCATGGTTATGCATTTTTGAAGGACATAGAAAGAAGATTTGAAGGCTAATTTAAAATTGTGAAGGTTAGTGTATGTGATGAGAAAGAGGACAGAGTATGGAAAGAAAGGGTAGAAAGCAGTTAGGAAAGAATCAGTGTATTTACTGAAAAAAGCAGGGGCATTAGAAGAGAGAATGTCCCGGCAAGTTAGCTGGGGAAGCAAAAGGAGAGACTCAGACCCCAAGAGTCTTAAACTTAGAGGAAGAGGACTGACAGGACTGGGGCTCCTCTCCACTTAATCCCCAGGAGCCCAGGGTAATCTTACAAGTGGAGGGCAGGTCTGTTGGTCTCCTGGTGGACACTGGGCAGCCTATTCAGTCTCGACAGAGCCGATGGAACCCGTAACCTCTAAGGAGACGTCAGTCCAGGAAACCAATGGACACATTGCCTGTTTTCCTTGGATATCAAAAAGGACTGTGGACCTCGGAAGGAACATGGTAACACGTTCATGTTTGGTCATGCTAGAATGCCTGTACACCTGACTTGGACACCACCATATATCCCTTGAGGGGGACAGAGCACATCCCATGTGGGTCCAAGGAACCCGGGTCCGGTTACATCCTCCCCTGCCTGTGCTCTTTTAAACTGTCTTCTTTCAGAGGAATATCTCTTGCAGGAAATGGAAAAAGCAGTGCCAGAGGAAGAGCATAAGCCCTCCACCTACTTGAAGGAATTACAGCGTCTCTATCCCATAGTCTGGGCAGAAAACAACCCCTCTGGGTTGGCAAGTCATCAAGCTCCTGTAGTAGTCAATTGCAAGCCACCATCACTCCAGCTCAGCCACTGAGCTGGACTGAAGTGAAACAGTGGGCACATAAGCAGCTAAAGAAGGCTCTCGTCTCAGCGCCTGCCCTAGCCTTGCCAGCCGTTACCACGACCTTCCACCTCTACTTAAGTGAGGTAAGGGGCAATGCCAAAGGGGTTCTCACTCAGACCCTAGATCCCTGGAAGAGACCTGTTGCCTATCTGTCTAAGAGACTGGGCCCTGTGGCAGCAGAGTGGCCAGCATGCCTCTGGGCTGTGGCCACCACAGCATTGCTGGTAAAGGAGGCAGATAAGCTGACTCTGGGCCAGGAACTAGCCCTGGCAACACCCCATACTGTGGAGGGCCTCCTTCAAGGTGCTCTGGAGAAATGGACATAAAACACCAGGATCGCCCAGTGCCAAGGTCTTCTCCTAGACCAGCCCCTCATCCGGTTCCATAAGACACTGGCCATCAGCCCTGCCAGCCTGCTCCAGATAATGATCCAGAGGAACCCATTCATGACTGCATAGAGGTAACAGACCTGACAGATGTCCCGCTATCATCACCAGACAAGGTACTGTTCACGGACGGGAGCAGTTATGTTCAGGATGGGATCTGATATGCAGGAGCAGCGGTAGTCACCCTAGACCAATACCATTTGGGCACAGTCTCTGAACAAGGGGACATATTGCCATCCCCCAAGAAAAAGGTTTACCAACTTTAGCCGGAAAGGACATTAATAATAAGGAAGAGATTTAAGCCTTATTAGAAGTCATCTAGCTCCCAAGAGCAATTGCAATAGTGCACTGCGAAGGACATCAGAAAGGGGAGACAATTAAAACCAGAGAAAGTAGAGCTGCAGATCAACTGCCAAGGAAGCCACCCAAAAACCAGTGGGGCCTTTACAAATTTTAGTAAACCTGCTGGACCTCAGACCCCCTCCTACACCAAACAAGAGGAGGAATTGGCAGAACAGAAGCAAGTCACCAAAGGACCAGATGGTTGGTGGACCAGACTGTTGGTCCCAGAGGCTCTAGGTTGGACGTTGGCCCCCCAGTGACACCAGCTGAGCATCAGGCTACCACCTAGAGGTCACCAAGACTTCTGAACTTCTGCGAGGCAGTTACTAGATACCAAGCTTAGATAAGATAATTAAAAATATAGTCACCAGAAATACTGTCTGTGCACAGATAAAATGCTAAACAAGGTAAGAGGGTACCCCTGAGAATTCAGGCCCCAAGGATGTTCCACAGGAGAGCATTAGAAGGTATATTTCACAGAGATTAAGCCACCAGCGTCAGGGAATAAATACCTGCTAGTTCTTATAGACACCTTCTTGGGATAGGTTAAACTATACCCCACTAGGACAGAAATTACCTCTAGAATAATTAAGAAATTATTCCAGGAGATTATACCTAGGTTAGGGCTGCCAGTAGTCATAGGATCAGATAACAGCCCCACCTTTATAGCCAAGGTATCTCAAAATATAGCTCAAGCCTAGGCACAATTGGAAACTCCATTGTGCATACCAGCCACAAAGATCAGGACGGGCAGGAGCAGGGCTCTAAAAAGAAGTTTAACTAGATTTATCCTAGAAACCGGTGAAAACTGGACCAACCTCCTGTCTTTGCCCTCTTATGGGCCAGGTGTGTCCCCTACCAGGAGGGGTTCCTCTTTTTGAGATCATATATAGTAGACCTCTCCTCATCCATCCGAGGGTCAGAGGAAAGTAAAAGCTGGAATTCATAACCATTCCTTGCTCAAGTCCTCACAGGTTCTGCAGTTTACCCAGAGAGCCACCCATAAGCTGGTTTGAAATGCATCGCCAGTGCCCACCACGGACCCTGTATATCCCTTCCAGCCCAGGGACACAGCGTGGGTAAAGAAGTTCACTGCCCCAGGACTCACCCCAACCTGAAAGGGATACTCAGCTGTTATCCTGAGCACGCCCACGGCGTCCAGACTGGCTACACCACCCGCAGCTCCTGCAGCAGGAAACAGCCTGGATCCTGGCAACCAGCAGCCTCACCTGTGAGATCCCTAGCCTGGGCTCCACGCAGGCCAGGAGGAGACTCAACGCCTACAGGAGGGAACTGGACTTCAGTGGGGACAGTACTAATGGGGACTGTGGGTCGGAGGGTTTTGGTAATTGTAAGAACATTTTTACTAACCAGTGAGAAAGTCCGAGACCATGTAGGGCTAGATATACTAGAGGACAAGAGAGCAGAAACAGAAACAACAAAAAAGGGAATTATTGCTCTGGTTCCTAGCTTGTCACCTTGAAGACTAAAACCAGAGGAGTGACAGTCTGGCACCAATTATGTAGATAAGACAGAGGATAGGAGATGTCAAACTTCTAATCATCAGGCAACAATATGCTGCCCTGACGGGACCAGATGGTCTCTAAGATTAGAAACTACCCACAAGAAAAAGGGGGGAATGAAAGGGCAATCCAATCCGTTCCAGCCTCCTCCATTTTGAGATCCGTTCCAGCCTCCTCCATTTTAGGTGACCACGTTCCTGGCGAAACAAAGGAACTAGTCCGTCCCCAACCCCCATTAGGTAAGCCAACAGGAATGTGCACCAGGATGGCCAAATAAGGCCAAAACAGCTTCTCCCCCTCTTGCCGTTAGCCCGCTTCCTACTAGCCCGCCTCCTGACTTCACATCCTGTAAGCAGGTTCCTGCTCCTGTCCAGCCAATCAGGATAGGACAACCCAGAACACCATCCCCCTTCCCGCGCGCGGTCTATAAAACGGTCGTGTAACAAAGGCTCGGGGCTCACGGCCACTGCTCTGTGTTTGGAGTATGCTGCGGGCCCCAGCATGCTGGTCTGAATAAACCCTTTGTTTTTACATGAGATCGTCTCTTGGTGCTCCGTGAGTGCGGCTTGCGTTCCGGGCTTAATACCAGGATACTTTTCCCAAGTCCTCGTAGCTGTTTCTGAATATCTAAATTCCCTATTTCCCCCAAATGTCCCTTTAGCCAAATTAAGGGAGGGAGTCTGGCCATTTAGAATTTCAAATGGAGAGAACCTTACCTTGGCTCTCAGGAGAGAGCCCACCCACAGGAGCACAAGTGGTAAGATATCTGTCCAGGATAAGTTCATCTCCTGGCATAGCTTATACATAGGCTGCTTGAGAATCTGGTTCATGCATTCTACTTTCCCTGAACTCTGGGACCTGCCGGCTGTATGTAAGTTCCACTTATTTCCTAAGGCCTTAGCTACGTGCTGTACTGCCTCAGCTATAAAGGCTGGGCTATTATTTGATATGGTTAATGGCATTCCATACCATGGAATTATGTCCTTCAAAAATGCCTTAGTGACTTCTCTTACCTTCTCCGAGCTAGTAGCATATGCCTCAACCCAGCCTGAAAAGGTGCAGAAAAAAACTGAAAGATATTTATTTCCTCTACTAAGCCCTATTCCTTTAAGCTCTACCTCTAGATCTTCAAAGGGAGCCTACCCACAGCACTGAATTCCTATTGGTCCCACAGGAACCTGTCTTACATTGTTCTGTGCACAGATGAGGCAGTGATGAGAGACTGAGACTAAGGAGGGGAGACGGGCAATTAGATAGTATCTGCTTAACAAAGCTTCAAGAGCCGTTTTCCCTAAATGCACAAGTTTATGCTGCTGGAAGAGTACTCTATGAGCTCACTGTTCTGGAACGTAGACCCTATGACCTGGAAGTATCCACCAACCTTCTTCCGTCGTCCTTTTACTCCCTTTGCGTTGCGCCAATTCTTCTTCTTGAGGGGTGTATTTCTGAGGTTCAGGTAATTCAGGAGCCAGCATGATCTGCCATGGCAGCATTTGCTCCTTAGCAGCTAGCCTTGCCACTGCATCTGTGTGATTGTTCCCTTCTGACACTGAGTCTTTTCCTTTTTGGTGTCCTCTACAATGGATGACTGCTACTTCCTTGGGCTACCAGACTGCTTCTAGTAACTTCAAGATCTCATTCTGATTTTTTATTCCTTTTCCTCCAGCCTTCAGGATCCCCCTTTCCTTATACATGGCCCCATGAATATGCAGGGTAGCGAAGACATAATGCAAGTCAGTGTAGATATTTGTGCGCTTACCCTTACTGAAATATAAGGCTCTGACTGGGGCCCAAAGTTCTGCCCTCTGCACTGATTATCCTTCAGGAAGGGTCTGTGCCCTTATTATCTTAAAGTATGATACCACTGCGTACCGGCTCATCTTTTTTCCTTCATCTAGGAAGTTACTGCCGTCCGTGGATTTTGTAGAAGCCAGTCTGTTAGTTCTGGCCAGCTACAGTAAACCTCCTGTAGGACTTCTAGACAATCATGCTCAGGGGTTTCCTCTGATTGAGTCATCTAAGGATGAGTCAGCCAATGTTGCCCATGAGCTTCCATTAGGGTGACAACAGCATAAGGCACTTTAATATTTAAGTTCTGTCCTAGAGTGAGCTTGTCTACCTTTTTTTTACTAATAAGGCTGTTGATGCAAGTGCCCTGAGGCATGGGGGCCACCCAGAGGCAACCTAGTCAATCTGTTTGGAGAGGTAAGTTACTGGTTTCTTCCAGAGTCTCACCTCCTGAGTCAGAACTCCTAGGGCTACCCCATTGTAAAGTCCCGCATCACATCTGTGCCTCAGTGAGGTTTGCCTTTATGGTTGTGAAGGCTTTTTCCTGCTCAGAACCTCAGTTAATGAGTGCATTTTCCTTTCCATTTAAGGCTGCATAGAGGGGCTTAGCTAGATCTGAAAATCCTGGGATCCAAATTCGAAAGAACCCTACGGCCCCTAGGAATCCCTGAATCTGTCACCAGGTGCTGAGAACTGGTATGGCACATACTACCTGCTTACTAGTACTTCCCTCTGACAAATCTGAGTCTTCCTTTTGGACACCCAATAATGTGTTTCAGTTAAGATTCTTAGAAGGGTTTGTGTTAGTTTTTGAACCCTTGTGGCAGTCTGGTCAAGGTGAACTATTCTTTAACCTCTGTGGTTGGGTTTTCCTACTCAAGGCAAACAGGGCCTGAACAGAGGGTTCCAGCTAAAGGCAGAAAAAGGCCTTCTGCCCAGCCCAGTGGGAATTTCTTCTCTAATTCAGGCTCTAATGGTGAGTCCTTTGACTGGGAGGTATATTTCTGCTCCCCTCTTGGCCAAAAGATCTCTGCCTATTAGAGAGACCAGGCAGGCTGGCAAATACAGGAGTTCATGAACCACATGGTGGCCACCTAGCTGACATCAGCAGGGGGAGCAGAATGGTCTGCATGTGGTCCCCAGTAGCTCTGATAATGGTGACCTCCCATCCTGAGAGGGGAGCTACTTTCTGAGTAACTACTGAGTGCTCTGCCCCTGTATCAACCAAAAAGTTCATAGTCTGGCCCCCAATTTTCATTTGGACCATGGGCTTATGGGGGTCCAGTTGGAAAGAACCTGGTCTGTCCTAGTTGGAGTTGGCAGCCACTAAGCCAATGAGGTCTGCTTTAGGCAGCTCTGGAAAGTAGCGGCGCTGGCTTATAGCAGCTGTAGTTTGGGATGGCTTTGGCTGCTTTTTCTGGTGGCTCAGACATTCATTCTTCCAGTGTCTTAATCCTTTACAATAGGCATACTGGTCCCGTTTAAGATCCATCCTTCTTTTTCCTGACTTGGCTTCTTGCTGTCTCCCTTTCCTTCCTGCCTGAGGATTTTGGGAGTTAGCTTCTATGACAGCTACAGCAATCAGGGTTGCTTACAATTGACCCAGGTGGGATTATGGGTCTGAAAAATTGACTCCAGGAGGTCAACCATGGCCTGATATATTTCAGAATAAGCAGGAGTGTGATGCTTCTAATTTAAGAGATTGGTCATAGTGAAAGGCTGGTAGTAAAAGACTGATCCCCCCTCTTGTAGGGTTCCATCTTCTCCCAATAGGAGGAGACTCTGAGTTTCTTGCAGAGGCATCTGGAAAGCCAGGGGTGGCCTGGGCCTCTGATCAGCTGATCACAAGCACTGTCCAACTGGCTCTGGAAAGGCCAGTTTGGGGAGGTGGGAGACGGAAGGAGGTGGTATATCTAAGCTTCCCTGACCAGGCAAAGAAGCACAGGGTGCCATGTGAGGTACATATGGAGGTAGTAAAACTAGTGGCACTTCCTCAGGGGGGGGGGAGGGTCCTGTAGAACAGGGGCTGAGCTTCCTTCTGAGGGACCTGCTTCTGTTCTCCTGCCACTAAAACCTTACTCAGTCCCTTCTTACACACGCAGAGCCGGATCCAAGGAGGCCTGTGTTGAGCTATTTCTAGCCATTGACCTATGTAAGTAAACTGATCAGGATGACCAGGGTCACCAGTGATGACCTCAAAGAAGACCTGACAGTTGGGACATCTAGAGTTTCATCAGAGGGCCAACCCATACCATAGGCTGGCCATTTTAATTCACAGAATTTTCTTAGTTTCCAGGGAAACAGTTTCACACTATAATCCCCGGCAAATTCTTTTTGTAAAATCCAGCATTTTATAATATTGTAACTAATAACTACTAGTTATAAATGTACTTGACAAAGTTTCCTATCTACCTTCAGTATAAAATTTTCCTTCATGAGAGAGAAAACAAACATTCGAGGCATTTCAAAGCCTATTGGGATGATCTAAAGCCAGTTCTAGGTTAAGAGAAAGTTTCTTAAAATTTAAACCCTTGAAGGGTTGTCAGACTTGATATTACCAAAAGATTATATATCAAAGTATATTAGACACAAACATTTATATAACTTTAAGAAATAACCAGCTTTAGAAATTACCTTCTTTCTCCTTCAAAATGCATTTCTATGCTTATGTTTTCTTTATTGCCCCCAAGCCATACTTTCCTTCTAATTAGTTAGAATTCTTAACCTTAAATTTTAGGTGACATGTAAGTAATTAACATTCCTCAGATTCGCAAAACATTCATATTTTTTAAGAGACACAAACATAAATTTCACTAAACAACTTAAACAACAAAGAGATATATTTAAACTATAAAGACAGATAACATTCCCCACTATATCTTTGAATCACCGCGGAAATGCAGGAGAGGTTTAGAAGGTGTTTGTTTTTTTAAAAAACAAAACAGAAACAAACAAACAAAAACACTGGTGCATGTCACATTTACACCACAGAATACCCTGCATTCACCAAATCAGTTTCAATTGTGCAGAGATTCAGAACAAGTCTCTGAACAGAAGCAGTAGAAAACTGCCTAGGAACACTTCTATCTTTTACAAAGGCAGGCCAGACTCAGACCCTTAGCCAGTCGGAGTTTTGACTTCCTTCCCAGGAAGCCCCAGAGACTGTGAATACATCTAGAACAGTGATGGGCAAACTTTTGAGCTTTGTGTGTCAAAATTCGCCAAAAAATCGAGCATAACTCGGGTGGTGTGTCACTTTGAGGAAAAAAACCATAATTTCGCGATATTTACAGTTTAAATAACAAAAATGTATAATTGTAATATATAACTGTATTTAATAAATCAGAAACGAATTATTTAACTTACCTGCTTAGTGACTTCTTTGTTCATCTGTCAGTCGGTTTCTTTTGTTGGTCTTGATATTATTTAACTTGTGTGGGGTGCCGTGAACTAAGATAAGTGAGGGGGAGGGGAAATTCTTTAACTAACCTGCCTATTAGTGATTCTTCTGTTACTGAATTTCATTGGCTAAACCTTCAATTGAAGGTTGGTATTTTGCACACTTTAAGCCCAAGCAAGCACTACTAACTTCATCTGTCAATCTGTTTCTTTTGTTGGTTTTGATATTATTTAATGCTAAGAATAAGGTCTCACAAAAGTACGTACAGAGAAAAATTGTGAGTAAAGCCATTGCTATATTTTTCAGAGTGCTAAAAGTGTCTGGTAATCAGTTCCAGGCACTCCAATTTTCCTGTTCATAGTGGCACTCCTCTTGTTTCTCCAAGCGGCACCTTTCCAGATTCTCAAGCTTTGACCTCAAGTCAAAAAAACACCTGAGCCCAGATGCTGTCTTGAAATTCTATAAGTTGCATCTCCAAATCATCAATTTGCATCCATTGGAAACCATTTAATTCCAAACTACTGTAGACTACCACATCAGGATATTTAATTATTTTTATGGTCTGTTATAGGCTTCTAAATTAATTAAATCTATCACTGAGCTGGTCAAGTAACAAGTCTAAAGCATGCTGGTGCTTTATATGCAAGGGTTCCATTTCATTTTGTACAGCTGCACTGGCCTTCTCAAAATACTTTGCTACTACGGGAAAACACTTTTAAGTTTTAGTTTCTACATCTTGCTTGAAAATTTTAAGTTTACTTTCAAAAGCTGTTATGTATCCAAACATAACATCAATACTTTTGCAAAAACCTTGTAACTTTAAGTTCAGTTCATTAATATGAACAGAGAGATCTGTAAAAACATCAGGGTGTTGACCCACTTATCATCATTGAGCTGAGAAAAGTTTCCCAGATCGTTATCCTCAAGAAATACCTTAATTTCTTCAAAGCACTCCACAGAGCACTCAAGAACTTTGTCTCGGTTCAGCCATCTTACATTATTGTACATCAGCAGTCCACTGTAGATGGAATCAACCTCCTGTAAAAGTGCAGAAAGTTCTCGCTTGTGAAGGGGGCAAGCAGCTATTAAATTAACTATTTTTGTAACAACTGACATTAAGTCGTTTTAAGTCAGTGACTCCTGCCATGGCACATAAAACCTCTTGATGGATAATGCAATGAAAAGGCACAATCAGATGTCCAATATCTTCTGTAAACAACTTGACAAATCTGACTTTTTCCCCCATCATGTTTGGTGCCCCATCTGTCCTCACTGACACAACTTTAGAGATATCAATGCTTAGGTTACTGAATGTTTGTATAACAACCTTACATATTTCGCTTCCTGATGTACTTGTTGGCACTGATACTAACTTTATCAACTCTTCTCTCATTGTGAGACCATCAGAATATCGACCAACTGGCCAATAACGGCCAACTGAGCATGTGATGTGTCATCAGTAGTTTCTTCAAGAGAGATCATAATTTACAATTACTTATGTCTCTCTTTAATTGATGTTGTACGTTTGTGTTCAGTCTCATTACTCGGTCTTTTATGATATTTCTACTGAGTGGAATTCAGATATTCTCTTAATAATTGCATTTTTATTCTGCATATCGTGAAATAGAACTGGTGCACATCTTAGGAGAGTTTCTTTAATAAATTCTCCCTCACTAAGTGCTTTTCCATGCTGAGCTGTGGAGTGAGCAATGCTCAAACTTGCAGATGTTAAATTTGTAGAGCCTTTTATAAATTTAAGGATGGAATTAGATTGGCTCTTGTAAAGGTGTAGCTGCCTGGAAATGTATTCCTTTCTTTCATCTTCACTTTTTTTCAAGAGCTGGGAATGATTAGCTTCAAAATGTCTATTTACATTCCATGTTCTCCTTACTACTGTTTCAGTACATAGAATGCAAAATGATCTGCCATTTTAAAAATAATGTCATACATCTCCATCTATGTCTCTTGAAAGGGTTGACTACTGCTACTACCACTTCTTTTATTTAACCTTGTTTTTTTTATTTTTTGGGGTTCCCCATCAGGGAGGCAGTGACAGAATATAGAATTATAGATATCTTGTTAGCCCTGCAGGCAATTAGGGGTTAACTAGCCTAACTGACTATAAGATGGCACATGTAACTGTCTTGTAAGAAAGGGCAGGGTTAATTAGCAGAAATAAGGGTTAATAAGGATGCACAACAGTAATAGTGGTGAAATGGAGTCTGCATTATGCTGCAAAATGACTTTCCTTATATAAATTAGGATGGCTGCCACTATTTCTAATGGAGGGAAACAGCACCCATAGCACAGACCCTCGCCTCTCCCAGCCTCCACCTCACTTATCTCGGTAATGATGGTCATTTAGAAATCCATGACACCCCAGAACAGTCAATTGGATGATGGTTGCTCTGGTTATGTGGTTGCTGGTAATGCTGATCACAGGGCCCCCAGGGATGCGTCCCCCACAGCATTCCGCTGCTCCCTGTTCTGCCGGCCAGAAGTGAGGTCAAAGATCCCCTAACGGCCTAACAGGAAGTCCCAGAACTAGACAGTCTGTGCTGGAATTCTGTTGTTTTGGCCTACAGACCTCCTGCACAGAGTGCCTACTCTACAGCAAATAGTTCACCTTTGGCATGCGTCCCCATACTTCTTTGTATGCGACCGCATGCGGCCGCATGTCATTGAAAACGGCTACGCGTGTCAGTGCTGACATGTGTATCATAGGTTCACCATCACGGGCCTAAAGCAAGATGAAAAACTGTGCTGATAAATCCTCCCTTCTCCCAACTTGGGTCTGCTGCTGGGACATCCCTGAGACATTGAACCACCAATCAGCGTATGCCGAGTGCCCTGGGTCCCACCCTTTCCCATTCCACCCTGGGCCCAACTCCTTCCTGTTCCTCCCCTGAAAAGGCATTTTCACTGCTGCAGGTATTGTTGCTCTCCCAGTCTGCAAGTCAGCCCAGCTGGGTCCTTCTCTTCTAATTCTGATTTTTCTACCTCCTCCATAATGAATCTCACTCATTAGTGTGGAATAAACCTCCTTTTTTAACATGCCTTGGTCTCTGACTCCCATTTCCTGTGCCTTAAACCTTACATCTGGTGCCAAAACCCAGGAACGTGTGAGCATTCCATTTGCGGTGCCCCCCTCTTCTCTCCTAGTGGCTCAGGACCCTCAGGCTCCTCCCTCCAGCTTGGCAGTGTCAGTGGTAAGTCCCAGCCCATGCTAATTTCCTAGAGGTTGTTTCTCCAGCATCCCTGTCTGTAAACTGCAGCCCGTGTTAAAGATTACCTTCCGGGCCCCTCCAGGAGGCGTTCCAAACCTGGGGAGGCAGCAAAGACATTCCTGCCCCCCTCGGTTCTCTGGCCTTTTCGCCTCCATAGCCCTGGCTCAAAGATTGGGATGCTGGACCTTAGCCTCCACTACCAACCTGAGGTTTGGAATGGCAATCAAAAATCTAAACCAGATCCTAGGATCCTAGCATACCTCTAGGGTGTCTCCTCACCAATCTGGCTACTTCTGTAACGGCATGGCTTCAGTGTGAATTGGAATGGGTCCAGATGACCCAAAAGTGGGAGTTAACATCTTCACTAACCTCAGTAATTTCTGCTGGAAAGCCAGGAAGTGGCCTGAGGTCCCATATGTCCAGGCCTTTTCCTATCGGTGCTCCCATCCCTCCCTCTGCTCCTTCTGTTCCACAGCCCAGGTTCTCCTAGCTCATGAAAAACCCCCTCAAACCAGTCCTCAGTCCTCTTTCTGTTTTCTGGCTCTTTCGACCTAGCCGATCTTTCATCTTTACTTCTCCTGCTACTGCTGCTAGCCTTCTGCTCCCTGTCTTCCTCTTCCTTCTTCTTTGCCGCCACTGCAGGAGCCACCATCGGTGCCTCGGGCTTCGAGTCCACTACAGGCCACCATGCAGTGCGAGAGCCACCTGCCCAGCATCCTGCCAGCCGCTCCAAACAACTAATTGAGATTTCTGTTTGGATTTGCTCTTTCCTTGTGTATTGTGAGCAGCCGCCATGTTGGCCGCATGGCCTGATGTTCCCGTGGAACTGCCATCTTGACACAGAAAGTCCTGCCCCTCTGGCCACATGGCCTGCCTTTCCCATGGGGGCCGCCATATTGACATGGCAAGTCCCACCCCTCTGGCCACATGGCCTGCCATTCCTATGGGGGCCGCCATCTTGACATGGCAAGTCCCACCCCTCTGGCCACATGGCCTGCCATTCCCATGGGGGCTGCCATCTTGACACAGCAAGTCCAACCACTCTCTTTAAATAGTTACTGAGACCCCCCACAGCCCACCGCCACAGGCCTGGCCTAATGTGGCTGCCCGCTGTCACACTCCTCCTTCTCCTCTGGCCCATGGCCCACCACCTGATCCTCTACCCCCTCCCCTAATGCCTTCTCAGACCCAGATCTGAGATCCGAATATGGCCTTTAAGGCTTTAATGCCCATGAGGAGCAGGCAGAGTAAGCCTGCCTTCGACAGAAGGTGAATCTGCAAACCCAAGCCTTGGTAGCAGCTCTGAGGCTAATGGCAGCCATGCCTGGTCCAAAGGTGACTGTGCATGGTGGGGGTGCAAGGAGGGGACAAATGCCACCTGGAAGATGCTTCAAGTGTGGAAATGAAGGCCACTGGGAAAAGCAATGCCCCAGGCCCTGGCTCCAACCAAGCCCTGCCCGGCATGCAGTAAAAGTGACTACCCCTGGAAAAGTGATGGGCCCTGTATGTCTCAGCGTAAAGGAGCCACCCTTCCAGGTCATGACCCACTGCTGGCCATGACTGAAGACTGGCTGAAGACTGAAGATGCCCGTACTCAACAACTCCCATCACCCTCGCCGAGCCCAGGGTAACGCTCAAGGTAGCAGGTAAGCTGGTCTCCTTTCTGGTTGATACAGGGGCTACCTTCTCTGTACTGCCCTCCTTTTTCCGGGCCACTTTTCCCTTCCACAATCTCAGTCATGGGTATTGATGGCAAATCACCCTTTAATGCTCTGAAAACTGCTCTGGCCTCAGCGCCTTCTCACCCCGCCCTCTCCTCCACTCCACTCTTCCTAGAGAACAACTTTCTTGCTGGCACAGGCTTATCAGAAACTTTATCTCTAGGAAAAAGTGGCCGTTTTAAAAATTCAAGTGGTTATAGGCCTGGAAACAGGCTTCAGGGCCTGTTCCCTCCTCCCCCTGCTTTTTCTAAATATTTTAAATAGCATACAATACTGAAACATTAATTGCTAGAGAGGTTTAAAAATATTTAATGGAAGGTGTGTTGAAAGAAAGAAAGAAGTTCTAAAGTTAACTATTGACAAGAATTGTAAAAGAACTCACTCACTGGTCGGTCTTGGTCCAGGGGTTCAGAGACAGTCCTCATCTGTTTGGTCAGGCCTTACCCAGAGACTTCCAACAATGCTCGTTAAAACCCAGCACTCTTCTCCAGTAGGTAGATGATTTCCTTCTCTGCAGCCCCTGCCTGGACATGTCTCAGAGGCATACAGTTGGATCAATGGCCTCCTTAAAGACAATATAACTAAACTCTTTATAGAAATTCACAGCTCCTGGCCGGACCTCCTGCCCATGGCCCTGACCAGAATCCGGGCTACACCAAGGAGCCCCACCTTCTTAAGCCCTTTTGAACTCCTATATGGGAAACCTTTCTTGCTCAACCATCATCTCTACTAATCCTCCTCTCCTGGCTACTTATCTTCCATACCTGTCTTTTCTCAGGTAGCTACTCCGGGAACACATTGACAGGTTTCTGCCCAGGCCAGAACCAGCCAACCAAGACACCCGAGGACCAGCCCTCCAGCCAGGGGACTCAGTCCTCCTCAAGAACCAGGTTGTATTTCAGTTACAGGCCCAGAAAAGCAGCAAAACCAGACAAGTGATGCTATGGTGATATGCTTAGATTTCATGATCTCCAAAGACCACCAGGGAGCCAAGTCCAATGCAAAAGCAAAAGCAAAAGAGCCTTTATTCAAGCCCAGGCGTGGCTCTCTGCCTCCAATGACACAGTGGCAGGAAGCAAAAGAGGGCATGTTTCAAAAGCCCAATGATTTTATAGGGCTAGGGGTCGGGAGGTGGGGCATATTCCGATTGGTTGGATGAGGGCTGGGGCTAGTGATGCAAATAATCTCTGACGCACGTGACCTGTCCTTTGCTCTTGATTAGAACTCAGGCACACAGTCTTTCACGATTGGCTAATTCAAAGGGAGGGGTTGGTCTTTGTGATTTCAAGATGGCAGCCCCCAGGTAAGTTTACAAATCATGTGGCCAACATGGTGGCTGCCAAGTCACATAGTCCAAAATGGCAGCTGTCTAAATTATTCCTTGCAAGCCGAGACCGGTTTGGCTCAGTGGATAGAGCGTCGGACTGCGGACTGAAGGGTCCCGGGTTCGATTCTGGCAAGGGCATGTACCTTGGTTGCGGGCACACCCCCAGTAGAGGGCGTGCAAGAGGCAGCTGATCGATGTCTCTCTCTCATCGATGTTTCTGACTTTCTATCCCTCTCCCTTCTGCTCTGTAAAAAATCAATAAAACATATTAAATAAAATAAAATAAATTATTCCTTGCAGTCCCGCTCTGCCCTTTCATTGGCAGCCTCAGGTCCAGCTTTTACCTCCCAAGTGACTCAACAGGATTATTCTCGAGACTTTACCAACCAGTCCCTTGGGGAAACCATGCTCTGTATCTCTCATCCAGCAAGGAAAACACTACCGGTTTTTCACTCACTTACCCCATGGCTCCTCCCATCATTAGGCCCACTGGTATCTATTCCTATAATTTTGCTCTTTGGCCCCTGTCTCATGAGCTATTTCACTAGTTTTTGCAGAACAAAATGCAGGCGTTCACCAACCAGAAGGTGGGAGAGATCTGTCTGGCCTTGAATTCAGAACCTAGCACCAGAATCCTTGAGAACCCAGGTAGACACCCATAACGATGCCCCCTCTCAGCAGGAAGTGGCTACGGAAAACGGACTTCACCCCCTGACCTTGCCCAGACACTCAATTTTTTAAATATCACCAAAAGCCTGGAATGATAGATCCTTCCTTCTCCCAACTGGTGGACAGAGTATGAAGTAACGTGCATCTGCTGCTGGGACATCCCTGAGACATTGAACCACTAATCAGCATGTGCCAAGTGCCCCAAGTTCCACCTCTTCCTGTTTCTCCCCTCAAAAAACATGTTCACCGCTGCACGTGTTGATGCTCTCCCGGTCTGCGGGTCAGCCTGGTTGGGTCCTTCTTATCCCCCTTCTCCTCTAATTCTGGGTTTTCTACCTTCTCCGTAATGAATCTCACTCGTTAGTGCAGAATAAACCTCCTCCTTTAAAATGCCTTGGTCTCTGACTCCCGTTTCCTGTGCTTCGAACCTTACACTGGCTAAGTAGATATTTTAAATATGTATTAAATGTTATGGACAAAAAGGGGCTATATGCTAACCTGACTAGCTCAGAGAAGGCCTTTGTGGTGGCCTTTTAAATGCAGAGACCTAAAGGGATGGTCTGAAATTAAAACTTTTCATTACAAAAGCAGTTTATGGTGGGTAGTCATGTCCCAGGCAGGTATCTTCCCTGACAAAGGTCAATCTTTACCTTAACTGAGCTTATTGTATTTTTGCATCTATGACAACATGTTGTTGAAATGTCAAAGTAATTTTCCTTTTCCCAGACTCTTCCAAAGCACAGGCACCACTCTAAAAATACTACAAATCTGATGCTGCAGGCGGCCCAGGACCAAATCAGAGAGGCTGGAACTTGCATTGCCACCATGTGTCCACCATCTGGATATCATTGCTGACATGTACACATAAAGAACTATTTGACATTGAAACTGTGACTCAGAACAGTTGAACATTGAAACTGAGACTCAAACATTTTATGTTCTTATACATTTATTTCTAGTATGCAGATGCAAGATATTTTTGAAGAAAAGAAACAGGGGAGAGTGATTGATATAGAGGCAGGATGGCCTTGAAAAGGCTGTCAAGCTACAGGGGGAGGCTTGGGTGAATGGGAGGCAGATGCGGGGGGAGATCAACGGAAGGACTTGTATGCATGCATATGAACATAACCAATGAATGAAAGACACTGGGGCGGGGAGGGGGGAAGCTGGGGATATGTGCTGGGGGGGTGGGGGAGGCTGGGGGGAGGATAAGGGGGAGGGAGAAAGGAAAACATGTACTACTATTATACTGCAAAAAATCAATTAAAAAAAAAAGAAAAAAAAAATAAATGTGAAAAAAATCAATAAAATATATTTTAAAATATATATATACCACAAATCCTCTCATTGTTAGAGTTAACTGTTGACTGTTAACTATCTTGCACTCACCTAAGAAAAAGAAGTATGTTTATCATTTTTCTTTTTATCCGATCCCATGTGTTCCCCACTTCCCTAATCTATCACCAATGGATTTCCTATAACCCTCTTATGTCTTCGGTTTTGATTGGAATATATAAAACAGAGTGGAAAAAAACCTGCCATTCTCTAGAGCATTATTTCAATGCATTGAGATTCTGCTTCCCACAATTGTCGATGTTTGGCTCAAATAAAGAAGCAAAAATTCTTCACAAGTTGAATGTTTTTTACATTAACAAGGTAAAACCATAAGCCCCAAATGACATCACTTGTGCTAAAGTCTATGATATCAAACCTAGACTAAATATCTGACCTAATTGCAGTTTCAACCTTCTCCAGAAATATAATATTAATTAACCAGTCTGGAATTTTCTGGTCAAGCACCAGTAAAGTAATCTATCACAGGGGCACTCTCCATTGCCCCACCACCACCGAAGGAAGTAGAGTCATCTGTACAATAAAACTCTTGCTTTTACCTCCTTTCCCCCAGGAAAATTTCCTGATTTAAAAATAATCCTTTCTTTTCTTTTGTTAATAGTTCCTTTGCCCCACACTTTTTACTATAAAAACCTTCCACTTTGTATAACCCCTATAAACTCCCTTGTGGTTGCTACATGGGATGCTGATAATTCTGTGGAAATACCTATTATTTTCCTTTTTGGAGATTTAACTTCTGAGGTGCAAAGCCTGATCACCTAGTTGAGAGTCATAAGCAGGGCCAGCTTCATACATATGTGACCCCATACTGAGAAGGTCCCTGTGCTTGTTTGTTTCTTTTTTACATTTGCAAAAGTAAAATTTTATTAAATCAATAAGTGTATATGTCTTTTTCCAAAGTGAGGCAGTCACAAAGGATAGTAGCAGGTGTGGGTTTCCTGACTTGCTTTGAGCCTTATGAAACCATTTTCTTTGCTGTGTATTCCTTGCTGAAGCTTCAGTTTTGAATTGATGCCAGGATTGCCAGCGGTGTCCCTTCCAGACCCAGCCAATAGAGGGCAGCCAGCATGCACTGGTGCTGAGCTATGGTCAAAGTTGGCCCCAACTCTGTCTTGGGGGGGTCTTTAAGTTCTGTTTTTCCTTTTCTTTAAGAAAATCTTCATAGGAGGGTCCTATTTGTTGGTTCCCAGAGCTGTGTTCCTCATCTTGGACCATCCAGGGTGGTGTAGCACCTGATAACCAATGAATGTCAGAGGTTGTCCTGTCTCCATCCAATCAAGCTCTGGAGCAGGTGGCAGGTCCAAGTATGAAGGCCACTGTGAGGTTGAGGCTACTTATTTGCCTGGTTGTCCCTGTCCAGCTTCCAGATGCCAAAGAGCCCTCTTCTGGGTCTGGCACTTCTTGTTCCAATTCATGGATATAAGTTGCCATCTCTCTCCCTCTCTCTCTCTCTCTCTCTCTCTCTCTCTCTCTCTCTCTCTCTCTCTTCTTTTAATTTAATAAATCTTTAATGTTCAGATTATTAGAATTGTTCCTCTTTTTTCCCCACATAACTCCCCTCCATCCAGTTCCCACCCCACCCTCTGCCCTCACCTCCTCCACACTGTCCTCATCCATAGGTGTACGATTTTTGTTCAGTCTCTTCCAGCACCCCACACCCCTTTCCCCCAAGAATTGTCAGTCCACTCCCTTTCTATGCCCCTGATTCTATTATATTAACCAGCTTATTCTGTTCATGCGATTTTTAATTCACTTGATTTTTGGATTCACTTGTTAATAGATATGTATTTGCTGTTCATAATTTTTATCTTTACCTTTTTCTTCTTCTTCCTCTTCTTAAAGAATGCCTTTCAGTATTTCATATAATACTGGTTTAATGTTGATAAACTCCTTTAGCTTTTTCTTATCTGTGAAGCTCTTTATCTGACCTTCAATTCTGAATGATAGCTTTGCTGGATAGAGTAATCTTGGTTGTAGGTTCTTGCTATTCATCCCATTGAATATTTCTTGCCACTCCCATATTGCCTGCATAGTTTTTGTTGAGAAGTCAGCTGACAATCATATGGGTGCTCCCCTGTAGGTAACTTTTTTTCTCTTGCTGCTTTTAATATTCTCTCTTTCTCTTTTGCTCTTGGCATTTCAATTATGGTGTGTCTTGGTATGGTCCTCTTTGGATTCCTTTAGTGTGGGGTTCTGTGCACTTCCTGGACTTGTACATCTATTTCTTTCAACAGGTAGGGGAAGTTTTCTGTCATTATTTCTTCAAATATGTTTTCAGTATCTTGATCTCTCTCTTCTTCTGGCACCCCCATAATTCGGATGTTGGTATGCTTAAGATTGTCTCAGAGGCTCCTTACACTGTCTTCAAATTCTTGGATTCTTTTTTTCTTTTTTCTTTTCTGGTTGAGTGTATTTTGCTTCTTTGTATTTTATATCTTTGGCTTGATTCTTGTGGTCCTCTCGTCTGCTGTTGGGTCTCTGTATAATATTTTTTATTTCAGTCAGTGGATGTTTAATTTCTAGATGGTCCTTTTTTATATCCTCAAGAGTCTCACTAAATTTATCAGCCTTTTCTAGGAAATTCTTGTAAAACCTTATAACCATGGTTTTGAACTCTATATCCAGTCATTTGCTTTCCTCCATTTCTTTCATTTGTGATGTTTCCTTGTCTCCGCATTTTCGCTGCTTCCCTGAGTTGGTAGGGTACTTTTGTATGCTAGGTGTCCTGTTGGGCCCAGTGGCTCGGCCTCCCCAGTTACCTGAGGTGGACGCTCTTGGTGCACACCTTTGGACTGTGTGTACAACCTTGTTGTAGTTCAGTCTTTATTGTAGTTGGTATCAGTGGGAGAAATTGACCTCCAGGCCAATTGGCTGTGAGGATCTGCTGTGTCTATACCAGGAGAAATTCTTTGCTGGAGACAGCCTTATGAGACAAGACTTGCAAAATTGCAAAAGCCTTTGTGTTCAGCTTCGCCTGGCGCTGGGGGATCCGGGCAGTGGGACGGACCCAATGAATCTAGATTTCAAGAATCTCGCCCAGAACTGGAGTTCAGTGCAGTCGGGAGCTTCCGTCTCCCACCCACTAGAGAAAGTCAGCAGCACACTCAGCAGTCAGTCATGCAACCGCACCTCTAGACCTCTGCCTTTCACTGCTCGCCTGAGAGTCCAGATTCCACCTGAATGAGCCTGAGTCCCCAGGGTCTTACCCGGAACTGGGGTTCAGTGCAGTCATAATTGGGGTTCAGCACAGTTGGGAGCTTTTATCTCCTTCCTACTAGAGAAAGCCAGCCAGGCACTCAGCCACCCATCCTCTCCACACATGTGTCTCCATAATTCAGCTTTTTGCAGCTCCTCTGATTCTCTGTGTGCTTTTCTCTTTTCTTCTAGTTGTAGAATTTCCACTCAGCCAACTTTCCTGTGGTTCTGGATGATGTCCGTTTTGTCTTTTAGTTGTAGTTTTGAAATTGTTGTGCAAGGTAGCAGTTTAGGTGTTTACCTATGCTGCCATCTTGGTTTATCACCCAAACCAAAAATTTTTATATAAAGACCAGTTTAAATTTAATATCTTAAGATAATTACAAAAAAAGTATTATAATCTTTAAATCATATATATATGATTTAAATCATATATATATATATATATATATATATATATATATATATATGATTCAAAGATTATAATATACTAGTGGCCCGGTGCATGAAACTTGTGCACATTAAAAGTCTATTAATTAGAGGAACACTAAGATGGCGGCATAGGTGAACACATATTTTTCTGTCCCGAGCAACAATTTAGGAGCTACAACATAACAGCAGAACAGACAGCACCCAGAATCACCAGAAAGCTGGCTGAATGAAAACTCCACTAACTGGAGTGGAGGTGGGACACTGAGACTCAGAAGCGGCGGGAGCGCGGTCTTTCAGACGGAAACAGGTTACGAGCCGTCCTGGACGCACGCGCGTGCGGGCTGGGGCTGGAGGAGCAACGCCCGTCCCACTGCCCAGATTCCCCAGTGCCAGGCGAGGTCCGTCCCACTGCCCGGATCCCCCAGCGCCAGGCGAGGTCCGGCCGAGGTCCGTCCCACTGCCCGGATCCCCCAGCGCCAGGCGAGGTCCGGCCGAGGTCTGGGGGACGCACCCTGGAAGCGGGGCACGGCAGAGGCTCCTGAACTGCGAGTTTCCGCGAAAGGGTCGCGCAAACCCGCGACTTGCCCCCTGGAAACTTGTCTCCTGGTTCTGGAAACCATTTATTTTACAATCCTGGGCTAGACTTTTGGTGTGCAGGCACATTTGGGGAAAGGCGGAGTGGTCTGGCAAGGGGAAGAGACTAGCGGCTTTCTCTTGGAGGTGTCTGCAGCCATCCCCATCCAACAGAGACCCGAGCCTGCGAGCGCCGCATAGGACCCAGCTGCCGCTGCTGCTGCCGCGCAGCTCAGAGACTCCGCCCATCCAACCTGAACACAGTCTCCCATCACAGCCAATTGGCCTGGAGGTCAAACCCTCCTAGGGCTAACAACAACAAACTGGGTTTAAATTCAAAAATACTGAATACAACCCATAAAGGATTGCAGTAAGAGTACCCACCTCAGGTAACTGGGGAGGCTGAGCCACTGTCCCTTTGAGGATATCCACCACATAAAGCAGCCACCATGCAGAGACATGGAAAGAAATCAGGTGTGAAAGAAATGGAGGAGAAAAGACCACAAGACATATCTCCCCTCCACCCTGTACCTATCCCACCCTCCATCCTCACCTCTCCCTCCCCAATGTCCTCTCCCATTGTTGCAAGATTATAAGGCTTTTCAAGAGGCTCCTACAAAAGGCCGATCAACTTAATGAGAATTACCAGGAAATAAACAAGACCAACCAGGAAATGAATGAGAATTACAAGGAAATGAATGAGACCCTCAAGGAAATGAACAAGGCCTCTGAGGATACGAACCAGACCCTCACGGATAAAAAAAAAAGGACCAACTAGAAATCAAGCTTACACAGACTGAAATAAAAAATAAATACACAAAGTCCTAAAAGCAGTCCAGATGGCCACAAGAACCAAGTCAAAAATTTGAAATACAAAGAACCAAAATCCACTCAGCTGGAAAAGCAAGAAACAAAAAGAATTCAGATAATTGAAGATAGCGTAAGGGGCCTCTGGGACAACCTCAAGCAAGCCAACATCCGAATTATTGGGGTGCCAGAAAAAGAGAGAGAGCATGTTAATGAAAACCTACTTGAAGAAAAGCGACTGAAAACTTCCCCCACCTGGTGAAAGAAACTGACTTAAAAGCCCAAGAAGTACACAGAACCCCAAAATATAGGAATCTAAAGAGGACCACACCAAGACATTCATAATTAAAATGCCAAGAGCAAAAGATAAAGAGAGAATATTAAAAGCAGCAAGAGAAACACAGTTGGTCACCTACAGGGGAGCACCCATACGATTGTCAGTGGATTTCTCAACAGAAACGATGCAGGCCAGATGTGAGTGGCAAGAAATATTCAAAATAATGAATAGCAAGAATCTACAACCAAGATTACTCTATCCAGCAAAGCTATCATTCAGAATTGAGGATCAGATAAAGTGCTTCGCAGATAAGAAAAAGCTAAAGGAGTTCATCACCACCAAACCAGTATTATATGAAATGCTGAAAGATATTTTTTAAGAAGAGGAAGAAGAAAAAGGTAAAAATATAAATTATGAACAACAAATACACATCTATCAACAAATGAACATAAAACTCAAGTGAATTGATAGGCTGATGAACAAGATAGACTGGTGACTATAACAGAAACATGGACATAGAGAGGGAATGGACTGACAATTCTTGGGGAGAAAAGGGTTGTGGGAAGTACAGCAAGAGATTGGACAAAAATCTTGCAACAATGGGAGAGGACATTGGGGAGGGGGAGGTGAGGGTGGAGGGTTGGATAGGTATAGGGTGGAGGGGAGATATAGGGGGATAAAAAAGGGGAAACAATGTAATTAATAAACTGAACAATCAAGAAAAAAAAGGAACTAAAAAAGTGTATTAATTAGAGGAAATACTTTAATAGTGCTATTTGCCCTTTCTCTACAATAAAAGTGTGAGAGATAAAAGGTAATGAGTACAGTGTATATGAAAATAATAGATAATTTTATTAATAAATAAATAATAACAAAATGATATATCAACAATATGAATTCACAATAAACTGTTTTTTAATCTTTATTGTTCAGTATATTAATTACATTGTTCCCTTTTTTTTCACCCTATAGTTCCCCTCCACCTGGTACCCATCCCACTCTCTGGCCTCACACCCCTGCACTGTCCTCTCCCAAAGTTGCATGATTTTTGTCCAGTCTCTTGCTGCACATCCCACACCCCCTTTCTCCCCAAGAGTTGTCAGTCCATTCCCTCTCTACGTCCGTGATTCTGATACATTCACCAGTTTATCCTGTTCATCAGCTTATTAATTCACTTGATTTTTAGATTCATTTGTTGATAGATGTGTATTTGTTGTTTCTAATTTACACTTTTATCTTTTTCTTCTTCCTCTTCTTAAAGAATATCTTTCAGCATTTCATATAATATTGGTTTGGTGGTGATGAACTCCTTTTGGTTTTTCTTATCTGCGAAGCACTTCATCTGACCTTCAATTCTGCATGACAGCTTTGCTGGATAGAGTAATCTTGCTTGTAGATTCTTGCTCTTCATTATTTTGAATATTTCTTGCCACTCACATCTGGCCTGCATCGTTTCTGTTGAGAAATCCGCTGACAATCGTAAGGGTGCTCCCTTATAGGTAACCAACTGTTTCTCTCTTGCTGCTTTTAATATTCTCTCTTTGTCTTTTGCTCTTGGCATTTTAATTATGATGTGCCTTGGTGGGGTCCTCTTAGGGTTCCTATATATTGGGGTTCGGTGTACTTCTTGGACTCCTAAGTATATTTCTTTCACCAGGTGTGGGAAGTTTTCAGTCACTATTTCTTCAAATAGGTTTTCATTGTCTTGCTCTCTCTCTTTTTCTGGCACTCCTATAATTTGGATGTTGGTATGCTTGAGGTTGTACCAGAGGCCCCTTACACTATCTTCAATTTTTGGATTCTTTTGGTTTCTTGTTTTTCCAGCTGAGTGGATTTTACCTCTTTGTATTTCAAATCTTTAACTTGGTTCTTGGGGTGCTCCAGAGCACTTTTAGGACTTTGTATTATATTTTTTATTTCAGTCAGTGTATGCTTAATTTCTGGTTGGTCCTTTTTCATATCCTTGAGAGTCTCCGTTATATCCTTGAGAGTCTCCTTCATTTCCGTGTTGGTCTTGATCATTTCCTTGCAGGTCTCGTTCATTTCCTTGTAGGACTCATTAATTTCCTTTGCGGTCTCGCTTATTTCCTTATAGGCCTCGACCTTTTGTTGGAGCCTCTTGAAAAACCCTATAACCGTGGTTTTGAATTCCATGTCCAGTCTTTTTTTCCCTCCATTTCTTTCACATCTGATTTTTTTCCTTGTCTCTGCATGGTGGCTGCTTCCCTGAGTTGGTCAATTAGCTTTGTGTGGTAGACTTCCTACTAGGGACAGTGGCTCAGCCTCTCCAGTTACCTGAGGTGGATATGGGTTGCACAGTCTTACTGAAGTTAAGCTTAGTTAATCGTTGTTAGCACTTGGAGGGGTTGACCTCCAGGCCAATTGTCTGTGAAGTTCAGCTGTGCTCAGGTTGGATGGGCAGAGTCTCCGGGCCAGGCAGACAGTGTTAGCTCTGCCCTATGCGGCCCCAGGGACTCTGTGCCGGGGGCAATGGCCGCCAGCCCCTCTGAGAGAGAGCCGGTGCCAAGCTCCACCGGCTGCTGGGGAATTCAGACTCTCCCCAAATGACACTGCACGCCCAATGTCTCACCCAGTGTCGTAAAACAAAGCAGTCTGACGGTTTTCCGAATGAGAAAGCAAGTCGCAGATGGCTCTCTGCGTGGTCACGCAGCCGAGCTGTTGGCGCAAGCTGCCTTCTGCACAAGCCCGGAGACCCTGGCAGCACCCTAGCTTTGGCTTGCCCTCCCACTGTCCAGTTTTCACCCCGTATGATAGTGGGTTGGTTCCCTGGACTTCGCCCAGAGCTGGAGAATCTGTCCAGTTGGACGTATTTGTCTCCCCATTCCAGAAAACTGGCCGGTTTTCAGCCACCCGCCCTTTCCGCTGGCGCGCGCTCCAAACCTCTCTCCGCGCGAATCTTTCAACGCTGTCCGCCGCCGCTCCTCCGAGTCACAGTGTCTTATCTTCACTTTTATTTGTGGAATTTCCACTCGGCCAGCTTTCTGGTGATTCTGGAAGGTGTTTGTTCTTTCGTTAAGTTGTAGTATTAAAATTGTTGAGTATGACGGCAAGATAGGTGTTTTACCTATGCCGCCATCTTGGTTCTCCCTTCAAACCTTTGGCATTTCATTTTTTTAGGTTTTATTTTATTTTTTTATTTACAATATAACTTATAGTAGTACATATGTTTTCCTCCCCCCCTATTTCCTCCCCCCAGCCTCCCTTATCCCCCAGCACATGTCCCCACCTGCCCCCCTCCCCGTTCCAGTGTCTTTCATTCATTGGTTATGCCCATATGTATGCATACAGGTCCTTCGGTTGATCTCCCCCAGCATCTGCCACCCATCCACTCCAGCCTTCCCCCTGTGGCTTGACAGCCTGTTCGAGGCCACCCTGCCTCTACATCAATCACTTCCCCCTGTTTCTTTTCTTCAAAAATATCTTGCCTCTGAATACTGAAAACAAACGTATAAGAGCAAAAAAAGTTTGAGTGTCAGTTTCAATGTCCAACTGTTCTGAGTCCCAGTTTCAATGTCAAATAGTTTTTCATGTGTACATGTCAGCAGTGGTATCCAGATGGTGGACACATCGTGGCAATGCAAGATCCATCCTCTCCGGTATGGTCCTGGGCCGCCTGCAGCCACACACAGCTGCCGACTGCTAGCATGGCAAGGTGTAGTCAGTGTCCCCCATCTCTGGACCGTCCTCGTGGCTGGAACAGACCAGTCAGTTCCTCACTGTCACAGGAACCCACATGGTCTTGGAGTTGTTCTCTGCAAACACACAAACACATTCTCGACCAAAGGTTAACAAAGGGATCCTCTCTGCAAAGTAGACTTGGGATTCTTTTTATTTTTGCCTAAATGATTTTCGTTTGGCTTATTTTGACACCATGAGTGTTTTTTCATGGGTGTCCTGCAGCTGGTTTTAAAAATGGAATTTTCTTTTCTGGAGTAAGAATTTTCTACATGTATTTTACTTTTAGGATATTTTTCCTTACATGACATTACCCCACTGTCCCCCCCCCCCTTTTTTTGGTTAATAGGGGCTTTTGGAAATTTTATCTTGCAGTCTTGGTAATTTTAAATTTTAATTTTTGCACACAAATATTACTGCTTTAGGTTCTTTGGATGTTAGGCAATTTTGCAGTGAGATGAACTACTAATGGATATTTTAGTTAATGTTTTAGGAAAAGCTTTTTGTCCAGTACAGTTAGATTTTCTTGAGTATTCACTTATTTCACTTGGCCAATTTAAATTAATCTGAAAACTTGATTACCATTTCACTGTCAATTTTAATACTCAAGCAGAAATCTTAGTTTCCCCAGTAAATACTTGTGGAAAGGAATATTTGCATTTTTTAGTAGTTCCTCAGCATTCCTGGTAATAAACTAAATTTAGGTATCGGGCAGCTATTGCTGTCCGAGTCTCTGTCTGCCACCTGGGTCCCGGTGTGAGTTGTGTGTGGGAGGCGTAGCAGCTGTGGGGGTATGAGACCTTCCTCAAGGGGGGGTGAGAATTCAAGCCCCTGCAAGCAAACCTTTGGCATTTTAATTATGATGTGTCTTGCTGTACGCTTCTTTGGGTTCCTATTGTTTGGGACTCTCTGAGCTTTCTGGACTTGTAAGTCTACTTCACCAGGTAGGGGAAGTTTTCTGTCATCATTTATTCAAATAGGTTTTCAATATCTTTCCCTTTCTTCTCTTTCTGACACTCCCATAATGCGCATATTGTTGGGCTTAAAGTTGTCTCAGCAGCTCCTTACACTATCTTCATATTTTTGGATTCCATTTTGTTTTTGTTCTTCAAATTGGGTGTTTTTATTTGTTTTTGTTTTTTTAAAAATATTTTTTATTGATTTTTTTTTTTACAGAGAGGAAGGGAGAGAGATAGACAGTTAGAAACATTGATGAGAGAGAAACATTGATCAGCTGCCTCCTGCATACACCCTACCAGGATGTCCCCGCAACCAAGGTACGTGCCCCTGACCAAAATGGAACCCAGGACCCTTTGGCTCTATCCACTGAGCCAAACTGGTTTTGGCAAATTGGGTGTTTTTTGCTTCCTTATATTCAAAATCTTTGATTAGATTTATGTAATCCTCTACTCTACTGTTTAATTCCTGTAAATTATTATTTATTTCAGTTAGTGTATGCTTAATTTCTGACTGATCCTTTTTCATGTCTTTGACATTCTCACCAAGACCCTTGAAAGACTCATGAAGATCCTTGAGTAACTTTATAACTATGGTTTTGAACTTTGTATCCAAGTTTTCTTGCTTCCATTTCTTTCATTTGTCTCCCCATTTTAGTTGCTTCTCTGTGTTTGTTTCTATATATTAGATAGAGCTGCTATGTCTACTGGAATTGGTAAAGTGTAGTAAATGTCCTGTAGGGCCCAGTGGCTCAGCCTCTCCAGTCATCTGAGCTGGAAACTCTAGATGCGCCTCTGTGTAGGCTGTGTGCATAGTCTTGTAGTTGAGCCTTGATTGCTGTTGGCGTCACTGGGAGGAACTGATTTCCAGGCCAATTGTCTGTGAGAACCAGCTCAGACTACAGTGACAAAGCTGCAGTGCAGGAAAGACCCCTATGGAGCAGGACTTTCTTCAGTGGGGCTTTGGTGCTCACTGACTCTGCCTTTTGAGTGTGTTGATTGTGGTTGTGTAGGTTTGTAATCTGCTATGGTCTGAAGCTGACCACTGGGTGCACTGGCTGTAGGGCCTCTCAGGAGGTGAAAAGTCAGCCACTTTCAGGAGCTACCTAGCAAGAGCTACAGAGAGATCTGCAGATTGCTAATATTTGGATTGAGCTTTATGGGGCCCAGGAGAGACCAGCTATAAAGGAAGGAAGGCTCATGCTTGTGCTGGGTCTTGGCCCTTTTATTGATAGGTTTGGGGCATGCTGTCATGAGCTGTCTCTTGTTTGAGAGATTTTAGGAAAGTCCAAGCCTGAATCAGGACAGGCAATTCATATGGACAAGAACTTGGGTGGGGCTGCAAATTGTAAGGGGTGGAGTCTCAGGGAATCCCCAGGGTGGAGCAAACAGTGTGCTCCAGGCAGATGGAGACTCAGACATGGCTGCCAATCATCTTTGGGACAGCTGGAGATCCCAGAATAAACCTGTGAGCACCCCTGTCTGGAAGAAAACTGTCCCCAAGTTCCTGCCCCAATGCCAGACAATCCAGTTCCTCCCTTCATGTGTATGGGTCCCCCAATGCTGCCTGCTGCTAGAGCTCAGAGAGATCAAGTTCATGTGCTGGCCCTTTCAATAGAACACATGGGCCTCCAGCAGCCTTCATGTCACTCAGCCACAATCCCTGCTGGTTTTTATAGGCTGTAGTTGTGGAGACTTCTCTTCCCAGCTTTGTATGAGAAATGGGTTACCTGTCCAAACTCAAATGACAGACTCAGAGACAGAAGTATGGTAAAAATGCAACTTTTAATACACTCTCCAAAGTGGGCATCCATCCTACTGTGCAGGCATGCCTGGTGCAGGGATCATAACCCATTTATTTAGTTCCTCCTCCAGTTCTTCATTGGCTAAGTACTATTGGGTCACCTATTTCCTCATATGTCGCCTAGATCTTGCTGTCTTCCATTGGGCCATTTAAAAAAAATGGCCTGTGGCCTTTCTAGCTGCCTCTACCACCCCTGTCTAGCTGAGGCAGATGCCTCACGGGTTTCCACCATGATGTTCATGATGTTAGTCCACAATGCACAGTTGTTTGTTCCTCTTCACTCCTCCTTACATTCTGTTTGCCCTGGGGGAAATTCAATAAATTCCATCAAAAGCTGACCATGCTGGAGATGGATCTCAGAGCTCCATTTTCCTACATCTCAAATCCTGGACTAGGTTCTGGTGTGGGGCTTGGACCCCTTGCTACCCACAGCTGACCTCCACAGAGGCAATCTCCTTTCTGATTAATAAAACCCTCGGCATATGTGGGTGTCAGACTAGGCCATTCTGCACCTCTACCCCTACCATCAGTCTCAATGTGCTTTCTTTTGTACTTCTCTAGTTGTAGAACTTCCATTCAGCCAGATTTTAGGTAGTTCTGAATGATGGTTGTTCTGTATTTTAGTTGTAATTTTGAGGTGGTTGTGGGAGACAGCAAGTACAGGTGTTTACCTATGCTACCATCTTGATTCTCCTCTTAAAGGTAAAATTTTAACATGTAAACAAACAAACAGCGGGGTGAGATGAGTGCATGCAACAGGGGGGAGGGGAGGCTGGGGGAAAAACAAACAAACAAACAAACAAATAAATAAGTAAATAAATATGAAATAAAAAGGAATATAGTCAGTAATATAAGAATGGGTACTACATTTATTGGGTGATTACTTCATAAGTTATATAAATGTGTAATCACAAGGTTGTATTAATATAATATTGTATGTCAACTGTAATTTTAAAATAAAAATATTTTAAAGGGTTTAAAAAAAATAAAAGTGCCCAGCTTGATGCTTAGTATACTGTGGAGTTCAAAAAAAGGTTACTTCCTTCTTTTTGCTTTAACTGTAGGCCAACACCAGCATACCTTTGTGTTGCTTCTTGTCTCAAGAACACTGCTAGTCAATAAGAAGGAAGAAAATCGCATAGTTGCATTGGGTTTTCTTCTTTTGTATATATACATTTTCATATGCACACAAAAATATATGACATTTTCTAGCACTATTATTTGTAATTGTAGGAATCACAAAACAAGAATGCATTAAGGAACATACGGTATATATAACCAAAATGGGAAGTTTTTGGTTTGGTGCAAAGATGTCCACCACAGTATTACAATGAATAGAATCACAAAACATGACTTTAAAAAGCTTTTATAGGTTGGCAAAAATGGCAGCAGAATAGACGGACGTGTCCCGAGTCTTGTCCTGGAGCAGACAGAAAGAAGAGCTGAGGGTCACATGGAAGTGTCTGTTGGCAGTTAAGGGTCAGCTATATTCCAGGAGAAGGTGGGAGACTGCTGGACAGGGCTATCCTGACCGGGCAGACCCCACTGCTGCTGGGATCCCTCACAGACACACCAGCTGGACACAAAGACTGCGTCATCTTGAAGGGGAAAGTGGATGTTATCAAAACCCTGAAAATCTACAACTGCAGCACCCACCAAATAGCTGTGAACCTCAGAACACCAGTCCCCAACTGGCGCAAACATGTAGATTCAGAGGAGCTCTGCACTCCCCCACAGAAAGGTCGGATTTTGCCGGAGATAGGGTGAGTTCTCTGGTCCCGGCCTGACAGAGAAACACGTTCACTGTGGGAGCTGGAGGACAAGGGAAGTCTGCACCTAGAGAAACCCGTGGCTGTTGGAGCTGGCATGATCCATAAATGTGGAAGGGGGTCCTCAGAGCTGCTAACAGAGGCAATCTCTAAAAAGCAACCCATGGAATCCCGGAAGTGCGCCGAGTGCGCGCTAGGTTCTCCGGGAGCCGCGGGCTCTAGGCTGGGTGTGGGCCGCGCCCTCCGGTTCCCGCGCGGAGCTCGGCACATGGCGCCGCCGGCGTCAGTCGCCACGGCTGTGTCCTCCCTGACCGTCGCTGGCGTGTTCGTCAGGGCCGGCGAGAGCCCCGCCCCGCCGCTCCCCGCACTTCCTAGGAGGTTCATCTGCTCCTTCCCGAATTGCAGCGCCAGTTACTAGGCCTGGAAATTAGACGAGCACCTGTGCAAGCACTCGGGGGAGAGACCGTTTGTGACCATGAAGGGTGTGGCAAAGCCTTTGTCAGGGACTACCACCTGAGCCGCCATGCGCTGCTTCACACTGGAGAAAAGCCTTTCGTTTGTGCAGCTAGTGGCTGTGACCAAAAATTCAACACAAAATCAAACTTGAAGAAACATTTTGAACACAAACATGAAAATCAACAAAAACAATATATATGCACTTTTGAAGGCTGTAAGAAGACCTTTAGGAAACATCAGCAGCTGAAAACCCATCAGTGCCAACATACCAATGAACCACTGTTCAAGGGCACCCATGAAGGCTGCGGGAAACACTTTGCTTCACCCAGCAGGCTGAAGCGACACGGGAAGGTCCATGAGGGCTATAAATGTCAAAAAGAATGTTCATTTGTGGCAAAAACATGGACAGAGCTTCTGAAACATGTGAGAGAAACCCATAAAGAGAAAATAATATGTGAAGTATGCCAGAAAACATTTAAACGCAAAGATTATCTGAAGCAACATATGAAAACGCATAATCCAGAAAGGGATGTGTGTCAATGTCCAAGAGAAGGCTGTGGTAGAACCTACACAACTGTGTTCAATCTCCAGAGCCATATTCTCTCTTTTCATGAGGAAAGGTGTCCGTTTGTGTGTGAACACGCTGGCTGTGGCAAAACTTTTGCCATGAAAAGTCTCACTAGGCATGCCGTTGTGCATGACCCTGACAAAAAGAAAATGAAGCTCAAAGTTAAACAAGCTTGTGGAAAATGGAGTTTGTCCTCCCGTCTCAGTGGATACATTCCTCCTAAAGGGAAACAAGAACACAGCTTATCTTCGCCTAAAACGGGAGAGTTGTTGAACTGCACTGAGAACAAAGTGCTCTTGACAGTTGCAGTACTTACTCTCAGCTAAACATCCAATTGTTTTCCACAGACCAGTCAGCTCAGTTACAGGCAGACCTGATTGGTGATTCCAGACCACTGCATTAAAATACGTAGTGCAATAAAGCAAGTTGAAATGCTTTTGCTTGTGGAAAAGGGTCTTGCCTTTGATTTGGGGGGACAGAGGAGGGAGGAAATGCAACATCTGTAAAACACCGTAAAGTGAAGCACAATAAAATGTTGTATTCCTGTAATAAATAAATAAATAAATAATAAAAATAAAAAGCAACCCATTTTGATCTGACACAGAAAGACAGCCTAAGAGTTTTCAAAGTGTGCCGGCTCCTAGGACATGAGAGGGAATGAGGTCTGCACAGACTGCACACAGCTCCAGAGTTCACACACTTGTGCTTTTTCTTCTTCATATCCTTGCTTCTGATTGCTGGTCCCAATACATAGACACCCTAGGAGACTGCAGGGGAGTTTTCCTTCTGGAACCTGGGGACCGGAGTAGGGAGTGACTGTCAGAGAACCAGCTCTGGGGCAGCCCACAACCACAACCTGGTATTGAGTGCCACAGGGAAAACAGGATCTATGCACAGGCTAGAGAGGACCTATAGTCTCAGAGGCCATTCCAGAAACACTGCCACCCAGTGGCTAAATCACGAATTGACTCTTGTGTAATCACAAATAAAGGAATAAAGAAATTAAGACATACTGTCTGCTTAAAAATCAAGACTGGCTTACAACACTGAGGAGCAGTTGAACACAGGGAACTGCAATACTGTCCTGACTGGAAAACAGGCGTGCCAAACAGAACAGTAGAGGAAATGAATGAACTTCACTACTGCACATTCTACTATTTTATTTTTTTATTTTTCCATCTTTTACTTAAGAAACTTTTTTCCTTTTTTCATCACTTTATTTTAACTTTTTAATTATTAAAATTTTATTTTCAATCAGTATTATTACTACTACTATTTTATCTTTTTGTTTATAAAAGTGTCATTTATTTTCTCTTTAATTTACTTTGGGATTAGTGTTCTATATGCTAGTTTCATCTTTCCTTTAGCATCATTTTACTCTATCTCAACTCTACCTTTATGCCATCACTCTCTTCCTACCTTTTCCCCTTTTGTTGTCTTGTTTCTCTTACCCTTTTTCTACTTTAGATTTTCCCTATTCTTTCTTTTTACCCTCTGTTTAAATTTGACTCTACTTAAAATAACTAAATTCCAACCTCCTGCTCAAAGTTCATACACACCACTCTCTTCTCTGTCTTCACTTGCCAAAAAATTGTTTTTCTCTCTGTCCTTGTATTGTTTTTTTGCTTGAATAAAATATATCTATTTTAAGTGGGTTTTTTGTGTGTGAGAGATTGTTTTGTTTATTTTGTTAGTTAGTTTGCTTTGTTTTTTGCTTCTGTTTTCCCTCACCGTGCTTGATATTAGTTGTTGTTTGTAGTTTGTATTAATCTTCAGGTACTTATTGCTGGCATTTATTGGGATTAGTGGCTGTTCTATTGGACTTTTCTCCCCATATATATGGTTAGTTCCCCTTCTCTTTCTTCTTCTCTTTCTATCTCTCTTATTTGTTTTCCTTCTCCCAATTCCATTTTGGCACTCCTTTCTTCTTTCTCTCCTATCCCCTAATTTGCCTTTCTCTGGTGGTCACCTTTATTTGTGGTTATTAATATTGTGAATACATTTCTTTTCGGTGCCTTGTGTGTTGTACTTGGTTGTGTTGTATTTTGTGCCTTTAAATCAATGCAGGAGAGAGAGTACTACATAACAAGACATCTGTAGAAGAGAGACCATGGCGAGACAAAGAAAGAGCCCACATATGAAAGAAAAACAGGCATCACCAGAAAAGAAAGTAAACATAATGGAGGCAAGCAACCTGCAAAGAAAGAATTCAGGGAAATGGTCATAAGGTGGCTGAAAAGAATGGGAGACAAATATGACAATATGGGAAAGAACCAAGAGGGATTGAAGAAGAACCAAGAAGAAATAAAAATGACATTTCTGCTGTAAGAAATCAAGAGTAGACTAGAAGAAGCAGAGGACCGCATGAGTGAGCTAGAAGAAAAGGTAGGAAAAATACCCAAGTACAGAAGCTTCTAGAAAAAAAATTAAAAAGCAGGAGGAGAGCCTAAGGGAACTTTGGGACAACACAAAACAAAACAAAATCCACATATTAGGGGTCCCTGAAGGAAAGGAAACTGAGCAAGGAATAGAAAACCTATTTGAAGAAATAATGACAGAAAATTTTCCTGATATAGGAAAGAAAAAAAAGAAACCCACACAAATCCAAGAAGCTCACAGAGTTACAAGCAAAATGAACCCCAAAAGACCGACACCAAGGCCAATTATAATTAAATTGTCAAACACTAATGACAAAATAAGAATCTTAAAAGCAGCCAGAGAGAGACAGAGATTTACCTACAAAGGAACCCCCATCAGAGTAGCGACTGATTTCTCAACAGAAACTCATCAGGCCAGAGGGGAATGGAATGAAATATACAAAGTCATGCAAAAGAAGGGTCTGAATCCAAGAATACTGTACCCAGCAAGGCTATCAATCAAAATTGAAGGCAAAACCAGGAGCTTCACAGACAAAAAAGGACTAAGATAATTTATTAGTACCCAACTAGCAATGCAAGAAATGCTAAAAGGTCTGCTGTAAAAAAGAAAAGTGGAAGAAGTGAAGAAGGACACAGGGGTAAAGAATAAAAATGGTGACAAATAAGTACCTATCAATAATAACTTTAAATGTAAATGAAATAAATGCCCTAATCAAGAGATGTAGGGTAATGAACTGGATAAGAAAACAAGACCCATATGTGTGTTGTCTACAAGGAAAGCACCTCAGGAAAAAAGACACACACAGACTAAGGGTGAAGGGATGGAAAAAGAATTTTCAGGCAAATGGAAATTAAAAAAAGCTGGGGTAGCAATACTTATATCTGACAAATTAGATCACAAAGTGAAGGGCATAACAAGAGATAAAGAAGGCCACTTCATAATACTAAAGGGAGCAATCCAACAAGGAGAAATAACTCTGGTAAACATATACGCACCCAATACAGGAGCACCCAAATACATACAAAAACTCCTAGAGGATATCAAGGGAGAGATAAACAGCAATACAATCATAGTAGGAGACTTTAATACCCCACTATCACCATTGGACAAATCCTCGAAACAAAAAATAAGTAAAGAAACATCAATCCTCAATGAATCACTAGACCAGATGGAATTAATTGACATCTTCAGAACATTTCATCCCAAAGCCACAGAATATACATTCTTTTCAAGTGCCCATGGGTCATTCTCAAAGATAGACCATGTGTTGGGTCATAGGCAAAGTCTCTCCAAATTCAAGAAGATAGAAATCATATCAAGTATATTCTCAGATCATACTGGCATAAAGCTGGAAATCAACTACAATAGAAACAATCCAAAGAAATCGAACACATGGAGACTAAACAGCATGCTATTAAACTATGACTGGGTTACTAGACAGATCAAGGAAGAGATAGAAAACATCATGGAAACAAATGACAATGATAGCACAACAATCCAAAATCTATGGGACACAGTGAAAGCAGTTCTGAGAGGAAAGTTCATAGCTCTACAAGCTTACTGCAAAAAAGAAGAATAAATGGAAATAAGTTACCTAATCCTACAACTCAAAGAGTTAGAAAGAGAGCAACAAGAAAAGCCCAGTGTAAGCAGAAGAAAGGAAATAATAAAGATCAGAGCAGAGATAAATAACACAGAGACCAAAGAAACAATACAAAAGATCAATAAAACCAAGAGCTGGTTGTGTGAAAGAATAAACAAGATTGATGAACCTCTAGCCAGAATCACCAAGAAGCAAAGAGAGAGGAAACTAATAAACAAAATAAGAAATGAAAGAGGTGAAATAACAACAGACCCCACAGAAATACAAAGGATTGTAAAAATACTATGAACAACTATATTCCAACAACCTGGAGGAAATGGATATATTCCTAGAAAAATATAACCTTCCAAAACTGATCCAGGAAGAATCTAAACATCTCAGAAGGCCAATAACTATGGAAGAAATTGAAGCAGTCATCAAAAAGCTTCCAGTAAACAAAAGCCCGGGGCCAGAAAGCTTCACAGGAGAGTTTTACCAAACATTCAAGGAAGAACTAGAACTTATCCTCCTCATACTATGCCAGAAAATTCAAGATGAAGGAACACTTTGAAGCTCCTTCTATGAAGCCAGGATCACCCTAATACCAAAACCAGATAAAGACAATACAATAAAAGAGAATTACGGCCAATATCCCTAAAGAACACAGAGGCCAAAATCCTCAAAAAATTCTAGCAAATCGGATCCAGCAGTACATCAGAGAGATCATACACCATGACCAAATAGGATTTATCCCAGGAATGCAAGGATGGTACAATATCCGCAAATCAATAAATGTGATATATCACATGAACAAACTGAGAGATAAAAATCACATAATCATATCAATTGATGCAAAAAAAGCATTTGACAAAATCCAACACCCTTTCTTCATAAAAACCCTCAACACGCACAACTCAGACCAGAACCCAGGTTGCAGACAGAGACTCGGCCAGCAATAGCTGCTCTATATCTAAATTCAGTCTATTACCAGGAATGCTCAGGAAAATTTAAGTGTAATGAACAAAAAGCTTTTCCTAAAACATTAACTAAAATATCTATTAGTAGTTCATCTCACTGTAAAATTGTCTAACATCCAAAGAACCTAAAGCAGTCATATTTGTGTGCAAAAATTAAAATTTAAAATTACCAAGACTGCAAGATAAAATTTCCAAAAGCCCCCATTAATAAAAAAAAGGGGGGGGAGACAGTGGGGTAATATCATGTAAGGAAAAATATCCTATAAGTAAAATACATCTAGAAAAATCTTACTCCAGAAACATAACTTCCTTTTGTAAAGCCAACAGCAGGACATGCATGAAAAAACACACATGGTGTCAAAATAAGCCAAAGGAAAATCATTTAGGCAAAAATAAAAAGAATCCCAAGTCTATTTTGCAGAGAGGATCCCTTTAACTTTTGGACGAGAATGTGTTTGTGTGTTTTCAGAGAACAACTCCAAGACCATGTGGGTTCCTCTGACAGTGAGGAACTGACGGATCTGTTCCAGTCACAAGGTTAGTCCAGAGATGGGGGACACTGACAACACCTTGCCATGCTAGCAGTTGGCAGCTGTGCATGGCTGCAGGCGGCCCAGGACCAAACCAGAGAGGATGGATCTTGCATTGCTACGATGTGTCCACCATCTGGATACCATTGCTGACATGTACACATAAAGAACTATTTGACACTGAAACTGGGACTCAGAACAGTTGGACATTGAAACTGAGACTGAAACATTTTTTGTTCTTATACATTTATTTCTAGTATGCAGAGGCAAGATATTTTTGAAGAAAAGAAACAGGGGAGAGTGATTGATATAGAGGCAGGGAGGCATTGAACAGGCTGTCAAGCTACAGGGGGAAGGCTTGGGTGAATGGGAGGTGAATGCCGGGGGGGATCAACCGAAGGACTTGTGGGCATGCATATGAGCATAACCAATGAATGAAAGACACTGGGGCAGGAAGGGGTGTGGGTGGGGACATGCGCGGGGGGTAAGGGAGGCTGGGGGGAGGAGAATTGGGAGGGGAAATGAAAATATGTACCACTATTAAATATAAGTTATACTGCAAAAAAAATCAATAAAAATTAAATGTTAAAAAGAAAACTCTCAACAACGTGGCAATAGAAGGATCATACCTCAACATAATAAAAGTTATATATGATAAACTCACAGCTAACATCATACTCAATGGGCAAAAGCTAAAATAACTTCCCCTAAGAACAGGAACAAGGCAGGGATGCCCAATCTCACCACTCCTGTTCGACATAGTACTGGAAGTATTAACTATTGCAATTGGACAAGAAGAAATAAAAGGCATTCAAATTGGAAAAAAACAAGTAAAGCTATCCTTATTTGCAAATGACATGATATTGAACATATAAAACCCAAAAGACTCCATCAGAAAACTACAGGTAATAGACTTAATAAATCAGATTGGTAATGTAGCAGGATACAAAATTAACGCTAATAAATCTATGGCATTACTGTACACCAATAGTGAACTTACAGAAAGAGAGACTTAAAAAGCAATCCCATGTACCATCACACCAAAAAAAAGTTAAGATACCTAGGGATAAACTTAATGAAGGAGGTAAAACACCTATAGGCTGAAAACTATAGGACACTGAAAAAAGAGATAGAGGAAGGCGTAAACAGATAAAAGAACATACCTTGTTCATGGATTGGTAGAATCAACATCATTAAAATTTCCATACTACCCAAACCAATCTTTAAATTTAATGCACTCCCTATTAAAATACCAATGGCATATTTCACAGACCTAGAAAGAACTCCAAAAATTCATCAGGAATAAAAAAGACCCCGAATAGCCACAGCAATCCTGGGAAAGAAGAACAAAGTAGGTGGGATCTTAATACCAGATTTCAAGCTGTATTCAAAGGCACTGTTCTCAAAACAGTTTGATACTGGCACAAGAACAGACATATAGACCAATGGGATAGAATAGATAACTCAGATATCAACCCAAACCATTATGCTCAATTAATATTTGACAAAGGAGGCACGAACATACAATGGAGTCAAGACACTCTCTGCAATAAATGCTGTTGGGAAAATTGGTCAGATACATGCAAAAAAAAAATGAAACTAGGCTATCAACTTACACCATACACAAAAATAAACTCAAAATGGATACAGGACTTAAACATAAGACGAGAAACCATAAAAATACTAGAGGAATCTCACACCTGCCAGAATAGCTATCATCAACAAATCAACAAATGACAAGTGTTGTTAAGGATGCGGAGAAAAAGGAACTCTCATGCACTGCTGCTGGGAATACAGAGGGTATAGCCACTGTGGAGTACAGTATGGAGCTTCCTCAAAAAAACTAAAAATGGAACTCCCATTTGACCCAGTAATCCCACTCCTAGGTATATATCCTAAGAAACTAGAAACATCAATCAGAAAGGATATATGCACCCCTATGTTCATAGCAGCCCAATTTACAATAGCTAAGGTTTGGAAACAGCCTACGTGCCCATCAGCAGATGAATGGGTCAGAAAGCTATGGTATATCTACACAATGGAATACTATGCTACCATAAAAAGAAGGAGTTCTTACCATTTACAGCAACCTGGATGTAACTGGAGAGCATTATGCTAAGTGAAATAAGCCAGTCAGTGAAAGAAAAATACCAAATGACCTCACTCATTTATGGATAATAAAGAACATCATTATAAACTGATGAGCCAAAAGATAGATACAGAGGCAGTAAAGCACCAAACAGACTGTCAAATTACAGTGGGAAGTTTAGGGATTGGTGGGGTAGATAAGAGATCAATCGAAGGATTTGTAGGCATGCAAATAAGCACACCCAATGGACACAAAATACGGGCTTGAGGGCATGTATGGGAGTGGAGAGGGGGGAGCAATGGGAAGATATGTACACATGTAATACATTAGTAAAAATGGAAGAAAATATATTTTAAAAAATTAACATAAATAAAAATAAAATTAAATAAAAAACTTTTATAAAGTAAGCCACTTATTTCTTACAACATCATTAACCCTCAGTATTATGCTCTTTTATAATTTTTGTAATTCTTGTTGTATTAAAGTGATGTCTTATTGTCTATTGACATATTTCTGAATATTTGTGATTTTTTAGAATCTCTAAATATTTGATAGCTATTTGGACTTTTCTTCCAGGGACCTAGTTAGTTATATCTTTTCCATTTTTCTATTGGGTTTCTTATGTAGACGGAAGGGGGCCACATGCTAACCTGACTAGCTCAGGGAAGGCATGCATGGCAGTCTTGCAAACTCAAAGACCTAAAGTAACCACAAAGGATAGTCTGAAATTAAAACTTTAACTAAAAGCAGTAATAGTGGGTAGTCATGTCCTAGGCCAGTGGTCGGCAAACTCATTAGTCAATAGAACCAAATATCAATAGTACAACGATTGAAATTTCTTTTGAGAGCCAAATTTTTTAAACTTAAAACTTCTGCCGAGACCAGTTTGGCTCAGTGGATAGAGCGTCGGACTGCGGACTGAAGGGTCCCGGGTTCGATTCCGGCAAGGACATGTGCCTTGGCTGCGGGCACATCCCCAGTGGGGGGCGTGCAAGAGGCAGCTGATCGATGTTTCTCTCTCATCGATGTTTCTGACTTTCTATCCCTCTCCCTTCTGCTCTGTAAAAAAAATCAATAAAATAAACTTAAAACTTCTTCTAATACCACTTCTTCAAAATAGACTCACCCAGGCCGTGGTATTTTGTGGAAGAGCCCCACTTAAAGGGCTAAAGAGCAGCATGTGGCTCTCGAGCCACAGTTTGTTGACAACTGTCCTAAGCCATTGTGAGTACTATTATTATTCCTATTTTATAGAAGAGGAAACCGAGACACAAAATCAGTAGTCTGCAAACTGCGCCTCACGAGTCACATGCGGCTCTTTGGCCGCTTGAGTGTGGCTCTTCCACAAAATACCATGGCCTGGACGAGTCTATTTTGAAGAAGTGGCGTTAGAAGAAGTTTAAGTTTAAAAAATTCGGCTCTCAAAAGAAATTTCAATCATTTTACTGTTGATATTTGGCTCTGTTGACTAGTGAGTTTGCCAACCACTGGCCTAGGACAGACTGGACCATAAGAAGCTTGAAGACTGCATTCTCTAAAACCCAGTCAGAAATTCTATGGTCCCTGTTCTTGAGCAATAATTAACAGAGAGGTGGATTCACATGCACAGGTATGTTATACTACATGAAATTAAACATTCTAAGAATAAACTAAATGTAATGGGATTGAAGTTTCCAAGCTGAAATCAATAATACATTATAACATATTAAAGGACTATAGATATAATTTTGAAAATACCATTGAACCCCTTCTACCATGTGAGGACACACAAAATGTCTGTGTCCCGGAAGAGGGCCCTCACCGACCATGCTGGCTCCCTGATCTTGGACTTCAGCCTCCAGAACTATGAGAAATAAATTTCTGTTGTTTATAAGTCTCCCCCCAAATACTTACTGTTGACAACCTTTAAGAAATTAGAAAGAATTAAATATTTTATTCAATGGGCCAGCCATGTTATAGAGCTGCTCAAGCAGTTAATATGATCTTAGATTAAATGAATGAACTATACCCTGGTCAGGCCATCCATTTTATGGATGAGCAGTCTGAGTCTGAGAGTTTAAATATGCATTCCAAGGTTGTAAAGGTAATGAATAGGGCTGATTTATCCATTAGGCACAGTGGGTACGGTACCTACTACCCAAAATGCTTTAAAGAGCCATTAAAAAGGTTTTATTATCTTTTCTTTTTTTTAATTTTTTATTGTTCAGTTTATTAATTACATTGTTTCCCCTTTTTTATCCCCCTATATCTTCCCTCCACCCTGTACACTTCCCACCCTCCGCCCTCCCCTCCCCCTCCCCAATGTCTTCTCCCATCGTTGCAAGACCCCTGTCCAATCTCTTGCTGCACTTCCAACAACCCTTTTCTCCCCAAGAATTGTCAGTCCATTCCCCCTCCTTGTCCATGTTTCTGTTATAGTCACCAGTTTATCTTGTTCATCAGCCTATCAGTTCACTTGATTTTTATGTTCATTTGTTGATAGATGTGTATTTGTTGTTCATAATTTATATTTTTACCTTTTTCTTCTTCCTCTTCTTAAAGAATATCTTTCAGCATTTCATATAATACTGGTTTGGTGGTGATGAACTCCTTTAGCTTTTTCTTATCTGCGAAGCACTTTATCTGATCCTCAATTCTGAATGATAGCTTTGCTGGATAGAGTAATCTTGGTTGTAGATTCTTGCTCTTCATTATTTTGAATATTTCTTGCCACTCGCGTCTGGCCTGCATCGTTTCTGTTGAGAAATCCGCTGACAATCGTATGGGTGCTCCCCTGTAGGTAACCAACTGTTTTTCTCTTGCTGCTTTTAATATTCTCTCTTTATCTTTTGCTCTTGGCATTTTAATTATGATATGTCTTGGTGTGGTCCTCTTTAGATTCCTATATTTTGGGGTTCTGTGTACTTCTTGGGCTTTTAAGTCAGTTTCTTTCACCAGGTGGGGAAAGTTTTCAGTCACTATTTCTTCAAGTAGGTTTTCATTGTCTTGCTCTCTCTCTTTTTCTGGCACACCAATAATTCGGATGTTGGCTTGCTTGAGGTTGTCCCAGAGGCCCCTTACGCTATCTTCAATTATCTGAATTCTTTTTGTTTCTTGCTTTTCCAGCTGAGTGGATTTTGGTTCTTTGTATTTCAAATTTTTGACTTGGTTCTTGTGGCCCTCTGGACTGCTTTTAGGACTTTGTGTAATATTTTTTATTTCAGTCTGTGTATGCTTGATTTCTAGTTGGTCGTTTTTTTTTATCTGTGAGGGTCTGGTTCATATCCTCAGAGGTCTTGTTCATTTCCCTGAGGGTCTCATTCATTTCCTTGTAAGTATCATTCATCTCCTTGTAATTCTCATTCATTTGCTGGTTGGTCTTGTTTATTTCCTGGTAATTCTCATTAAGTTGATCAGCCTTTTGTAGGAGCCTCTTGAAAAGCCTTATAACCGTGGTTTTGAACTCTATGTCTTGTCTTTTCTCCTCCATTTCTTTCACACCTGATTTCTTTCCTTGTCTCTGCATGGTGGCTGCTTTATGTGGTGGATATCCTCAAAGGGACAGTGGCTCAGTCTCCCCAGTTACCTGAGGTGGGTACTCTTACTGCAATCCTTTATGGGTTGTATTCAGTGTTTTTGAATTTAAACCCAGCTTTTTGTTGTTAGCCCTAGGAGGGTTTGACCTCCAGGCCAATTGGCTGTGAAGGGAGACTGTGTTCAGGTTGGTTGGGCGGAGTCTCTGGGCTGCCCGGCGGCGGCAGCGGCGGCTGGGTCCTATGCGGAGCTTGCGCGCACGGCTCTGTGTTGGGTGGGGATGGCTTCAGACTCCTCCAAGAGAAAGCCGCTAGTCTCTTCCCCTTGCCAGACAACTCTGCCTTTCCCCAAATGTGCCTGCACACCAAAAGTCCAGCCCAGGGCTGTAAAATAGATGGTTTCCGGAACCAGGAGACAAGTTTCCAGGGGGCAAGTCGCGGGTTTGTGCGACCCTTGGGACTAGGAGCTTCTGCCGCGCCCCGCTTCCAGGGTGCGTCCCCTGGACCTCGGACCTCGCCAGTTCTGGGGAATCTGTGCAGGGAGACTTCTTGTACCCTGGATCTCGGACCTCGCCCGGCTCGGGAAATCTGGGCCCAGTTGGAGAAATCCGGCCGGTCCCTGCTCCAGCCCCAGCCCGCGCGCGCGACCAGGGAAGCTCCTAACCTGTTACCGTCTGCGCTCCCACCGATCCTGAGTCTGTGTCCCACCTTTGCTCCTATTAGTGGAGTTTACATTCAGCCAGCTTTCTGGCGATTCTGGGTGCTTGTCTGTTCTGCTGTTATGTTGTAGTTCTTAAATCGTTGCGCGGGGCAGAACAATAGGTGTATGCTTATGCCGCCATCTTGGTGTTCCGTCCATCTATTATCTTTTCTTAAATCAGAAAAAAATAACATTTCGGTTGGAGGAAATGTTTTTAATATATATTAATATACTAGTGGCCTGGGGCACGAAATTGGTGCATGGAGGGGGAGTTTCCTCAGCCCAGCCTGCACCCTTTCCAATCAGGGACCCCTTGGGTGATGACCAACTGGCAGTTTAGGCAGTCTGACATCCCTCTTGCAATCTTGGACTGCTGGTTCCTAACTACTCACCTGCTTGCCTGCCTGATCACCCCTAACTGCCTCTGCCTGCCTGCCTGCCTGATTGGCCCTAACTGCCCTCCCCTGCTGGCCTGATCTCCCCCCAACTGCCTCTACCTGCTTGATCTCACCCCAACTGTTCTTCCCTGCCAACCTGATCTTGCTCCCAACTTCCCTCCTCTGATGGCTTGGTTGCCCTCAACTGTCCTCCCCTGTCAGCCTGATCTGGTCCCTAACTGCCCTCCCCTTGTCGGCCTGGGTGCCCCCAGCTTCCCTCCCCTGCAGGACTGATCTCACTCTCCACTGCCCTCCTCTGCCAACCAATTTGGTTCTGATTTGTCAGTTTCTATGCCAGTCAGCATCAAAAGTTCTGCCTCCTAGGCAGCCATTGGTTCCTCACAGTTGACCCAGATTTGGTTCTTTTTATTTAGAGGGGGTAGGGTTTATTAAGTGGTTATTACAGTGGTCAAACCACATAAGCAGTGTCAGCCCGGGAATGTGACCTGTCAGAGTTGATCACAAAGCCCCTAAGGCTGGTCCTGGTGAGCCACAAGGTCAGAAATGAAACTGAAAGGCCTCAATCTCATGCTGCTTCCAGGCATCCAGGCTGGGCAGCAGGGAGGAGATGCCCATGACGTGCCAGGTCTCTCCATCAGACACCACCAAAGTCTGGTAGGTCAGCAGTTGCACGCCTGCCTCTGCCAAGAACCCAGTCATGGTAAGCAGCATGGCAGGGTTGGAGGGCTGTGCCTAGAACAGGAGCAGAGGAAGAGGCACTGTGGAGAGGCACTTCTGATCTAAACGCAGCTCCATTGAGTGCCTGCAGCACAGGTGTGGTGCCCTGGACAAAGCCCATAGCCTGGTAGGAGCACCTGCCAGGGCCATGCTCAGGAGGCCTTCCTTGCTCTCCTGATACAGTGGGGTTATGGGAGGTGGTTACTTTGAGGCTGGCCTTCACCAGTAGCTTGGCGTTCACCAAGTTCACATCCACATGATTAGAGTTCTCTTCGAGGAGGCCAACAATTACTGTGGGACTCAGGCAGTTCCTGGCATTCTTTCAGGGATAAGCCCTGCATTGCCACCTAGATATTCCCTTTGGGGAACTCTTCCCAGACTTGCATCAGAGTGCTCAGATCATCTGCCAGACCAATCCAAGATTTGGTGTGCAAAGAGAAGTCGCTGGTAAGGGCCTGGACATTCATGACTCCCATGAGGGCTCTCCCCTTCACCATGTCCACGAACTGGACAGCGATCTCCTCCCTGCAGCAGCTTTGGGCCTCCTTGGTTCTGGCGCCCAGGTAGGGGAAGCTGATGACATTCTTGTGGTCCACCAAGGCATGGTCCTGAGGTGGCTCCTTTGTGAGCACATCCAGCACTGTGCCCACTCACTGCCCCAACTGCAGGGCCTGGAGCAGGGCGCCCTCATCCACGATCCTTCCATGGAAGCAGTTCACCAAGCTCATATCCTTCTTGCACAAGGCAAAGGTGCTGTCATTCAGCAAGCCTGTCGTGCAGGGCAGGAGAGGGCTGTGCACAGTGATGGAGTCACAGAGGGACAAGATCTCCTCCAGGGGCAGCTGCTGAACACCGCAGGAGGCAGAGACCTCTGGTGAAATGATGGGGTTGTACCCTACAGTCTTCATCCCAAAGGACTGCATCCGGACGGCCACCTCTCTCCTGATCCTCCCAGGCCAGGAATTCCCAGAATCCATTCAACTCGGTTCCCATGAACTTCTTTGGGTCCCATTTGCCATCCTTCATCAAAGCCATCGCCTGGGGAATCTGCCTGGCCCGACACATAATCATCCCACAGGTGAGCTCCGCAGCACTAAGACTGTTCCCATTGGGAGTGTTCATGACCAAGCTGCCCTTCCTCATGATGGCCTCCAGATCCACATTGTCCACACCAGTACCAGCCCTGCCCACCACCTGGAGCTTCTCTGGTGCGTTGATTACATCTACAGTCACCTTGGTGGCCAAGCTGAGGATAAGGCCTTTGCAGGCCTGCAGCCCGGCTATCAGCTCCTCTTTGCTCAGATTCTGCTTCTCCACCACCTGCAGCCCCCATCTTGCAGGATCTTCTGGCAGCAAGGGACCAGGCTGTAACTGATGAGCAATTTCTGTAAATTTTGGAAGGCCACTGCTAGAGCCAGCCTCAGACCCACTGCTCTCCCTGTACAGAAACACCTCTAAGCCCCAGATTTGGTTCTGATTGGTCAGTTTCTATGCCAGTCAGCGTCTCTGGGCCTATCAACGGGGCCTAATCAGAAAGGCGGGGCTGACCAGCAGCCGTGTGGAGTCCTGGAGAGAAATGGAGGCAGGCTGCTGGCCAGACTGGGAGAGAAAGGGAGAGGCAAGTCCTGGTCAAAAGCTGCCACAGAGGCAATGGATCAGTCCCTGCTTCTCTCTTCAGGCCTCTCTCTGGCCCTGATTTGCAGCCCCCTCAGCAGTCAGTGCTGGGGCACCTCTCCTGCAGCAGAAGCAGTCAGCGCTGAGTTGCCACAGCAACTCAGCACTGACTTCTGATCTGGTCAAGCTTTGGTCCTAAAGGTGTTGCACCCTGGCTCTTTATTATAGAGATTTGCCTTTATACCAACATAGTTGTAGAGCCTATTCTTTGTAAGGTTTTTTTAAATTTAAATTATTTTTTTGTTGAAAGTATTACATATGTCTCCTTTTCCCCCCCATTGACTTCTTCCTGGCTGCTCCCACCCCCCAACACATGCCCTCCCTCCCCCCTACTGTCTATGTCCATTGGTTATGCTTATATGAATTCATACAAGTCCTTTGGTTGATCTCTTACACACCCCCACACCCTTCTCAACCTCCCCTGCCTTCCCTCTGGGGTTTGTGTACTTTTTTTTTTAATGGAGGAAGGGGCCCACAATATAAAAGCAACTAGGGCCTACAAATATCATAATGTGACCTGGTAACAAGTGAAAGAACTGGGATACAAACCCAGAGCCCCAGCTTTTTTAAAAAAAATTACCTTTATTGTTGAAAGAATTATAGATGTCCCCCAATTTATTAAAAGTATATATTTTTATTTATTTTGTTATGCCCAGATTTCAAGATTCCCAAAGACCACCAGGGAGCCTATTCCGATGCAAAAGCAAAAGAGCCTTCATTCAAGCCTGGGCTTGGCCTTCTGCCTCCACCATTGCAGCGGCAGGACACAAACAAGGGGAAATATCCAACAACATGGTGATTTTATAGGGAGGTGGGGCCAGATGCGAACCACTGAGTTGGCCGATTCCAATTGGTTGGTTGAAGGCTGGGGCTAGTGATGCAAATAATCGCAAACACACATGATCTGTCCTGTCCTTTGCTCTTGATTGGAGCTCAAGCGCATAGTCTTTTGCGATTGGCTAACTCAAATGGAGAGGTTGGTCTTTGTGATTTCAAGATGGCAACCCCCAGGTAAGTTTACATATCACGCGGCCTACATGGTGGCTGCCGAGTCACACAGTCCAGAATGGCAGCTGTCTTTGCAGTCCTGCTCTGCCCTTTTATTCCTCCCTTGTCTTGGAACTTAAGGCTCAATCATGAGATGGACTGCATCTCTACCTCACCTCTCATTTCTACTCCTGAATGGTCAACATAAAAGCAACATTCCTCCCCTAAGGCTGCACATAGGCCTCCTGGCTGCATGACTACAGAGGCAGGCCATGACCATTGCCGGGAAAAAGGGTGGACTCCCGGCAGTGTGGGTGACAGCGAACAGAGTCAACAGAGTTACCGACATCAGGCAGGTCAAATGTGCTGTAACTTGAGCTTGCTCCATTGTGCGACGAGGTCCTTCCGGACTATAGAGATATCAGCTGGGCGGATGTGAGTGTGGTGGACCCAGGTTGCGATGCCGTCTACCTTGAGAGCAGTGGGTGTAGTCAGCACTATGATGTAGGGGCCTTTCCAACGTGGCTCAAGGGTCTCCTGGTGGTGCCTCTTGACAAAAACCCATCCCCTGGTCTGCACTGACGAGGTGAAGAGTCGGGCCAGCCTCATCATGGAGGCATGGCCAAATGTCCCCATGCACCTTCTGGAGCCCTCTTAAGGGACAAATTCAGTCCAAACATGATCTAAAACCCAGGGTGTAGGGAGAGTTCCTTACCAGGTAAAGAGCATACGAAAGGAGGGCCACCCAGTCCCCGCCATTTCCATGGTTAATTTGGTAAGAGTCTCTTTTAGAGTTCTAGTCATTCTTTCTATCTGCCCTGAACTTTGGGGCCTACAAGCACAATGCAATTTCCAATCTGCCCTTATAGCCTTGGCTACTGCCTGTGTTACCTGTGAAATAAAAGCTGGTGCGTTGTCTGACCCTGTCATAGCAGGAAATCCATACCTGGGTAGGATGTCTTCTAGCAGTTTCTTGGCCACTGTCTGAGCTGTTTCATGCTTGGTTGGGTATGCCTCTACCCATGCAGAAAAGGTGTTCTTCTCCTGCTGTACATTTCCTACCTTAGCCAAATTAAATTAATCTGAAAACTTGACTGCTATTTTACTGTCAAATTTAATACTCCAACAACAATCTTAGTTTACCCTGTAAAGGATTGTTTTGCATTCTTGAGTAGGTCCTGAGCATCCTTGGTGCTAGCTGCTGTTAGCAAAGTTTGTTTGTTGCCTCGGTTCTGATCTGGGCTGGTCCAAATCTTTGTCTGTTACCTGGGTCCCAATCTGAGTTAGACACGGGAAGTGAAGCAGCCATGGAGCAGGAGGCCTCCCTCAGAAGGGGCGAGTGTTCAAGCCCCTGCAATGCTGGGGGAGGGTGAGGTTCTATGCCCCACCTCTGCTGGCCCCCATGTTTTTTCCTGATGGCCTCTTTGTAACTGTGCCTGTCTTAGGTTGTACCTCCCATGAGGAATCTTACCCGTCTCTGGCTAACCAGCCATCCTCAGGGGCCAAGCATGGTGATGTGAGGTTCAGTTCTGTCTCCTTGGTAGCCTATGCCCACGTGGCTTCCACGCCCAGTGCCTCCTTTCGGATCCCCTCACCCACTGGCAGGGCCCAGGCATTCATCACATATCTCGGGGAACCCAGGTTTCCTCTCCAGGGAGGGCCCACCTCACACTGTTGGGCGACAAACAGATGGATGGTACCAGCCACCACGAGGCTTCAACCTCAGCATGTACAGAAAACTCAGGCAACAGCTGTGGAGAAGAGGGTCCCTTCTTGGCAAAAGGGCCAACATAGAATGCTCAAGTGCCTACCCAAGAGGTCTTCCACACAGTGGGAGATATCAAATCATTTCATGTAACTTTAACTTCTCCTTCATAATCTGAATCAATGACTCCAGGCAGAACAGTTAGTCCTCTTAAGGGTGTCTCCACTCCTCCCTAAAATTAATCCTAAAGTTCCCTGTGGCACAGGTCCACAAAACTTGCTTGAAAAGTGCCTGATCTCACATTCTGACAAGCTTGTCTCAGAGGCGTCAGGCATTTCCTACAATTAGCATTGGCATTTTCATTTAGTTGAAAACCTTAATTTTAATTTAACAAGCTAATTTATAAAGTAACTTAAGTAGGTATCTTTAATTTAAAAACAAAGAAACTTATTCAGTAAACTTAGTTTAGAGGTCTGACAAAGCACACTGTCCCACAACCAACCTACATGAAAGTGCAGGCAGCTTGGGGCTTTTTGTCTTAAAATTTTACTACTGCTGAAAAATTTGGCTATAATTAAGAAATATAGATCAAAAAGTTTAATTATCAGAGAAAACATAAAAACACAAAGAAACTTTCACAAGCTGCAAATGTTGCCCTGCCTCTAGCTTAACAATGCAGGCAGCTACCAAATTCAGGCAGTAAATGGTGGTTTCCAAATATTAGAAGCCCAAGCTGCTGCTTGACTTTTTGTAAAAAGCCATAAATTTTCCTTTGCCTGGGGGAATTTAGTGGCCAGCCTGGAGATATTCAAATGCAAATTACCACATTCTTTCTTTAAAATGGCTAAATGGCAGAAGCCTTCTACCTGTAATCTGGGTAGGCGGGGAAGGCAACTACCCTTCTTCTTCCATTCCAAATTAGTCGACTTCCTAGCAGCCATCTGAAGACCCCCCTTTAGAGTCTGGCGGTAGACCCAGAGCCTCCCCTTACCTTCTGCCATGTTGAAATCCCATTCAGGCCCAGTTAGAGGGGAAAAGGTGTAGGATTCCCATCTGCGCCCAGAACCAGCCTCTGGGAAGGATCCTCCCCTTCCTCTCTGTGGTGAACAGGACCCACAAAAGCTGCTGAAAAGAACAGAATCTAGTAAATCAATGAACCCCGCTGGCTTTTCAGAGTGACAACAGAGGCAGGCTCTCTCTCTGAGCAGGGCGGGCTTAACTCTTCCTGCAAAGCAAGAATAGGTCTACTGGCCCTTCCAGACCTCCACACTGAGGTTGTTGGGTCTTTTCCTAATCTCTTTGAAATGATCAATCATTTACACTTAAAGGAGTAGTCTGAGTCTGTCCATCCAGTAAGTCCGCAGAATAAGCCAGAGACACACAAATAGACAAGTGAGGGTCCACAAAAACAAACAAACAAACAAACAAACAAAAAACTGTCTTCCAACTCCTTGAAAGCAAAACTGAAAGTTAGCTCAGATTTGTGAGAGAATTCCAGACAATGGCCTCAAGCTCACTGGCAGGAGCAACCCATCTCATCTCAGATTTGTGAGTGGATTCCACCTCCCTCCAGACAGATGATTGGAACATCTTCCTAGTCCTCCGGCCCGTGGTCCTTCAGTGTGTCCATCTAGACTGCTTGGGGCACAACCAGACCAGCGACGAGCTCGCACGGAACAGAAAACACAGACGAACACCTTCCGCAGTCAGGCGAGCTCTCCGGGTTGGGGTCCCTCAAGGGTCTTGGGGCTCCCAGCTAGCCCCCAAATGTTATGCCCAGATTTCAAGATCCCTGGAGACCACCAGGGAGCCAATTCCAATGCAAAAGCAAAAGAGACTTCATTCAAGCCAGGGCTTGGCCCTCTGCATCCACCGTCGCAGCAGCAGGACGCAAAGGAGGGGAAATATCCAACAAAATGGTGATTTTATAGGCAGGTGGGGCCAGACGCGAACCACTGAGTTGGCCGATTCCAACTGGTTGGGTGAGGGCTGGGGCTAGTGACGCAAATAATCCCTAACACACCTGTCCTGTCCTTTGCTCTTGATTGGAGCTCAAGCAATTGGCTAACTCAAAGGGAGGGGTTGGTCTTTGTGACTTCAAGATGGAAGCCCCCAGGTAAGTTTATATATCATGCGGCCTACATGGTGGCTGCTGAGTCACACAGTCCAGAATGACAGCTGTCTTTGCAGTCCCGCTCTGCCCTTTCAATTTCAGAGAAGAAGGGGGAGGGAGAAAGAGATAGAAATATCAATGATGAGAAAGAATCATTGATTTGGCTGACTCCTGCATGCTACCTACTGTGGATCAACCCTGAAACTCAAGCATGTGCCCTGACTGGGAATCAAACCATGACCTCCTGTGAGAATGAGATCATGTGATACTTGTCTTTCTATTAATGTCTAATTTCGCTTAGCATAACAATCTTCAGGTCCTTCCATGCTGTCTCAAAGGATAAGATATCCTTCTTTTTTAAATTTAATAAATCTTTATTGTTCATGTTATTACAATGTTCCTCTCCCCCCCATACCTCCCCTACACCCGGCACCCATCCCACCCTCTGCCCTTACCTACCCCCCCCACTGTCCTCATCCATAGGTGTACGATTTTTGTCCAGTCTCTTCCAGCACCTCCCACACACCTTTTCCCCCAAGAATTGTCAGTCCATTCCATTTATATGCCCCTGATTCTATTATAATCACCAGTTTATTCTGTTCATCAGATTTTTAATTCACTTGATTTTTAGATTCACTTGTTGATAGATGTATTTGTTGTTCATAATTTTTATCTTTATATTTTTCTTCTTCTTCCTCTTCTTACAGAATACCTTTCAACATTTCATATAATACTGGTTTGGTGGTGATGAACTTCTTAACTTTTTCTTATCTGCAAAGCACTTTATCTGACCTTCAATTCTGAATGATAGTTTTGCTGGGTAGAGTAATCTTGCTTGTAGGTTCTTGCTATTCATCACTTGACTATTTCTTACCATTCCCATCTGTGGCCTGCATAGTTTCTATTGAGAAATCAGCTGACAATCGTATGGATGCTCCCTTGTAGGTAACTAACTGTTTTTCTCTTGCTGTTTTTAATATTCTCTCTTTGTCTTTTGCTCTTGGCATTTCAATTATGATGTGTCTTGGTGTGGTCAAGGGAAGGGAAGGGAATCCTCTTTGGATTCCTTTTGTTTGGGGTTCTGTGCACTTCCTAGAATTTTAAGTTTGTTTCTTTCACCAGGTGGGGGAAGTTTTCAGTCACTATTTCTTCAAATAGGTTTTCAGTATCTTGTTCTCTCTCTGTTTTTCTGACACCCCTATAATTCGGATGTTGGTATGTTTGAGGTTGTCCCAGAGGGTCCTTACACTATCTTCAATTTTTTGGATTCTTTTTGATTCTTTCTTTTCTGGCTGAGTGGATTTTGCTTCTTTGTATTTCAATTCTTTGACTTGATTAATGCAGTCCTCTAGACTGATTTTAGGTCTTTGTATAATATTTTTTACTTTAGTCAGTGTATGCTTAATTTCTAGTTGGTCCTTTTTCATATCCTTTAGGGTCTCATTAAATTTATTGGCCTTTTCTAGGAGCCTTTCGAAAAACCTTATAACCGTGGTTTTTGAAGTCTATGTCCAATAGTTTTTTTCCCCTCCATTTCTTTCAAATGTAATCTGTTTCCTTGTCTTCACATTTTGACTGCTTCCCTGAGTTGGTCAAGTAGCTTTGTGTGGTAAGTGTCTTCTAGGGGACAGTGGCTCAGCCTCCCCAGTTACCTGAAGTGGATACTCTTAGTGCACCTCTTTCTGGGCTGCACAGTCTTGTTGTAGGAAACCTAGATTGTTGGTATCATTGGGAGGGGTTGACCTCCAGACCAATTGGCTGTGAGGATCAGCTGTGTCTATACTAGGAGAGCCTCTGCGCTTAGCTTGGATGGGGCAGAGTCTCAGGGCTGAGCAGTCAACCTTAGTTTCCCATCAGCCCCGACCTAAGCGGCTCCCGGGTCTGCATGCCCCATGGCAAGGGCTGCATGCACCTCTGAGAGAAAGCTGCCCCTGAGCTCTGCTCGCTGCCAGACAGTCCAGTTTTTCCCCAAATGAGTCTGGACACCCAAAGTCTCACCCGGAACTGGAAAACAAAGCAGTCCGGAGGTTTGTTCCCCCTCCCCCCAAACAAGAGAGCCAGCCACACACCCTCTCCGCAAGCTTGCGCACCACTGCAGCTCTGGAGTTTCAGTGTGTTTCCTCCTTACAGTCCAGTTTTACCTTGTATGAGTCTGGGTTCCCCAAGACTCGCCCAGAACTGGGGATTAGTGCAGTGGGAAGTCTTTGAATCCCTCCCAGATCAAGAAAATCAGCCTGGTATTCAGCCACCCGCCCTTTCCGCTCGGGTGCAACTCCCCATCTCTGTCTTCGCGAATCTCTGCAACTCTGTCTTCCGAAGCTCCTCTGAGTCTCAGTGTCGTTTTATCTTTCCTTCTATTTGTAGAATTTCCACTCAGCCAGCTTTCTGGTGTTTCTGGATAATGTCCATTTTGTCTTTTAGTTGTAGTTTTGAAATTGTTGTGTGGGGCAGCACTATAGGTGTTTACCTATGCTGCCATCTTGGTTCCTCCAGATATCCTTTTTTATAGCTGCTTCTATTTAAACAGTTGTTTGGGCTTATTCAGTTTTGTTTTGTTTTTCATTCTTCCTGATTCAGTATTAGTATTTTTCTAGAAATTTGTCAATTTCATCCATGTTGTCCAGCTTATTGGAATATAGTTATTCATGGTATCTTCTTATAATCTTTTGTATTTCTGTGTTGTCAGTTGTTACTTCACATCTTTTGTTTCTGATTCTATTTATTCAGATACTCTCCCTTTGTTTTTTGATGGGTCTGGCTAACAGTTCATTAATCTTGTTTATCTTATCAAAGAACCAGCTCTTGGTTTCATTGTTATTTTGTATGTGGTTGGGATTTTTGTTTTTTTATTTTTTGTTTTTTGACTCTGTGTCATTTATTTCCTCTTTGATTTTTATTATTTCCTTCCTTCTCCTTACTCTGGGCTTTTCCTGTTATTCTCTACCTCAGGGTTAGGTGGTTTATTAGAAACATTTCTCATTATTTGTGGTAGGCCTGTGGTGCTATAAACTTCCTTCTCAGGACTGCTTTTGCTATGTCCCAGAGATTTGGGGTTTTTGAGTGTTCATCTTCAATTATTTCCAGAAATTTTTAAAAATATTTTTATTAATTTTTTACAGAGAGGAAGGGAGAGGGATAGTTAGAAACATGGATGAGAGAGAAACATCAATCAGTTGCCTCCTGCACACTCTCTACTGAGTATGTGCCTACAACCAAAGTACATGCTCTTGACTGGAATCAAACCTGGGACCCTTGAGTCCATAGGACAATGTTCTAGCCATTGAGCCAAACCGATTAGGGTGATTTCCAGAAAATTTTTTTTATTTCTTCTTTGATCTTATTGGTAACCATTTATTGTTGAATGTCAAGCTATTTAGCTTACATGTATTTGAAAGTTTTTGAATGCTTTAATTATAGTTGATTTCTAATTTCATACCATGAACTCACATGCCTCCCATGATTTTAAATCTTCTTGAACTTGTAGAGACTTGTTTTGTGTCCTAACATGTGGTCTATATTTGAGAATGTTCCATGTGTACTTGAGAAGAATGTATATTCTGAAGCTTTGGGGTGAAATGTTCTATAAATGTCAATTAAATATATTTTATCTATGTGTCATTTAAAGTCACTGTTTCCTTGTTGATTTTTTGTTTGGAAGATCTATCCAGTGAAGTCAGTGGGCTGTTAAAGTCTTCTACTATGTTCCTTCTTCTTCTGAAATCAATAAAAACACATTTTTTTAAAATATATATTTTATTGATTTTTTACAGAGCGGAAGGGAGAGGGATAGAATGTCAGAAACATCGATGAGAGAGAGACATCGATCAGCCGCCTCTTGCACGCCCCCACTGGGGATGTGCCCACAGCCAAGGTACATGCCCTTGCCGGAATCGAACCTGGGACCATTCAGTCCGCAGTCCGACGCTCTATCCACTGAGCCAAACTGGTCTCGGCTAAAAACACATTTTTAAAAGTCTGGCCAGTGTGGCCCATGAATCAGGGGGTCACTGTTTGATACCTGGTCAGGGCACATGCCTGGGTTGTGGGTTTGATCCCCAGTAAGGGGGTTGCAGGAGGCAGTTAATAGATGATTCTCTCTTATAATTGACATTTTTAATTCTCTCTCCTTCTCCCTACCTTTCTCTGAAGTTAACAAAAACATATTTTAAACAATATTAAAGTCCCCTACTATGACTGTATTGCTGTCAATCTCTCCCTTAAAGTCCTCCAGAAATTTTTTTATATATTTAAGTGCTCCTATATGTGTTTATCAAGGGTTATATCCTCTCTTTAGATCAATTCCGTTCATATTATGTAGTTACTTTTATTGTCTCTTGTAATGGCCATCATTTTGAAGTCTATTTTGTCAGATATGAGTATTACTACCCCATCTTTTCATTTCCATTTGTATGGAAATTTTTTTCCTATCATTTATTCTCATCCTGTGGGAGTCTTTTATTCTGAGGTAAATCTCTTGTAAAGAGCTTATATATGGATCATGTTTCCAGAGAGGAAGGGAGAGGGGAGAGATAAAAACATCAATGATGAGAGATAATCATTTATCAGCTGCCTCCTGCATGCCCCACACTGGGGATCAAACTCATAGCCTGGGCATGTGCCCTGACAGGGAATTGAACTGTGACTTCCTGGTTCATAGGTTGATGTTCAACCACTAAGTCAGGCCATATGGGCTATGGGTCATGTTTTTGTTGTTGTTTTTGTTTTGTTTTGTTTTGTTTTGTCCATTCAACTACCCTATGTGTTTTTATTGAAGCATTTAATCCATTTATATTTAAGATTTTTATTGATAAGTAATTATTTATTGCCATTTTTATTCCTTATGCCTATGTTTCTCTCTCTCTCTCTCTCTCTCTCTCTCTCTCTCTCTCTCAGAAGAAGTGCCTTGCCCAAGATCATAGACTACGTGTATAGGGATCTAGGAATAATTGTATTTTAGTAACCACCATTTCAACTTACTCTTTCTGCAGAGCCTCTTTTTCCAGGCCTGTAAACAGTAAGCAGCTAATTTCTTCTTTAAGACCTCTAAGAGAAGAAAGACAGAAGAGACCAATAGGTGCAGACAATCTAGCTTTCCTACCAGGAAACACAGGCATCCCTCTTTGCCTAGGCCTTGATTTCATCACAGAGACAGGCCTGGAGCCAGAAAATGCCATCCTATCTAATAAAAGAGTAATATGCAAATTAACCACCACTCCACTATACCCACAAGCCACGCCCACCAGCCAATCAGGATGGACTATGCAAATTAACCTAGGATGGCTGCAGCCGTGGAGCAGCAGGAGGCTTGGGTTTCCCTGGCAATGGAGGAAGCCAAGCTTTCCGCACACCCTGGCCAGCCCAGGCCTCTGCTCAAGGCTACAAAGTTTCAATTATAGAAGATAAATAAATCCAAACAAAAATGATGACAGCCACAGAGCTGGAGAGAGCAGGAGGCTTGGGTTTCCCCTGGCAATGGAGGAAGCCAAACTCCGCATCCCTGGCCTGCCTTGGCCTCTGCTACAAAGTTTCAATTGTAGAAAATAAATAAATCCCAACAAAAATGGCTGCAGCCACAGAGCAAGCAGGAAGCTTGGCTCCACTAAAGGCTACAAAGTTTCAATTATACAAGATAAATAAATCCCAGATACCAGGGTCTCCACGTGGGTCTCCAGGGGGCTTGGCTGGCCAGCAAACCACCATAGGCCCCTTTCCCAGGCTGCTCCATGCCCCAAGGGAACCCCTACCCTGAGCCAGGACACCCTTCAGGGCAAACCAGCTGGCCCCCACCCATGCAACAGGCCTCTATCTATTTAATAAAAGAGTAATATGCAAATTGACCATCACTCCAAAACACAAGATGGCTGCTCCCATGTGGTCAAAGATGGCCACCACAAGCTGGCCAGCAAGGGAGGGCAGCCGGGAGGGACTAGGCCTGCAAGAGAAAGCAGTTATGGGCTATCAGGCCAGCAGGGGAAGGCAGTTGAGAGGGACCAGGCCTGCAAGTGAGGGCAGTTGGGGGCAATCAAGCCTGCAGGGGAGGGCAGTTAAGGGTGTCCAGACAGGCAGAGGAGGGAAGTTGGGGGCGACTGGGCCTGCAGAGAAGGGCAGTTGGGGGGGACCCAGGACTGCAGGGGAGACCAGTTGAGGGCACCAGGCCTGCAGAGGAGGGCAGTTAGGGGTAAACAGGCTGGCAGGGGAGCAGTTAAGCATCAATCAGGCTGGCTGGGGAGTGGTTAGGGGATGATCAGGCTGACAGGCAGAAGCAGTTAGGGGCAATCAGGAAGGCAGGCAGGCGAACAGTTGGGAGCCAGCAGTCCTGGATTGTGAGATGGATGTCTGACTGCCCAATCCTAGTGGGATCGGGCCAAAACGGGCAGTCAGATATCCCTTGAGGTGTCCTAGATTAAAGAGGGTGCAGGCTGGGCCAAGGGACACCACCCCCATGCACAAATTTCATGCACTGGGCCTCTAGTCTAATTATAAAAGTCTATCCTGTAATCCAGACAGATGGAAGGCATGTGATAAAAACTCAGCATAGTCCTGAGTAACTTATCCATAAGGAGGGAATGTACTTGTGGTTCTCAGTCCTGCCTGAGCAACAGAATCACCTAGGGATTAAATACAGATTTCCTGGGCCCCTCTCAAGAATCAGTGTTTTAAACAAATGTTTCAGGCATGCAGCCAGGGGTGAAAAGCCCTTAACCCAGTAGTTCTCAAGTTTGAGCTTGAATCAGAATCACCTGGAAGACTTTTTTTAAATATATATTTTATTGATTTTTTACATTGCTGAAGGGAGAAGGATAGAGAGTTAGAAATATCAATGAGAGGGAAACATTGATCAGCTGCCTCCTGCACACCTCCTCCTGGGGATGTGCCTGCAACCAAGGTACATGCCCTTGACCAGAACTAAACCTGGGACCCTTCAGTCTGCAGGCCAATGCTCTACCCACTAAGCCAAACTGGTTAGGGCTGGAAGGCTTTTTTAAAACACAAATTGCTGGGCCCAAGCCCCAGAATTTTAGATTTGCTTGACCTGAAGAGGGACCCAAGAATTTGAATTTTCTACTCATAAAAGAGGAGATGTTACCTTTTGCAATAGATTGGATGGACCTGGAGAGTATTATGCTAAGTGAAATAAGCCAGTCAGAGAAAGACAAATACCACATGATCTCACAGGTAGAATCTAGTGAACAAAATAAACAAACAAAATAGAAACAAAGTCATAAATACAGAAACCAGACTGACAGTTATTAGAGGGGAGGGAGGGAAGAGTGGGTCTGGGTAAAAAAGGTAAGGAATTAAGCCAAAAACCCCATCAAAAAACAGAAAAAACTCATAGACACAGACAACAGTATGGTGATTATCGGAAAAAAAGGGGGTGAGGAGAGAGAAGAGGGTAAAGGGAGGATAAATGGTGACAGAAGGAGACTTGACTTTAGGTGGTAAATATACAATATACAGATGATGTATTATAGAATGTGTAATTGAAACCTATATAATTTTATTAACCAAAGTCACCCCCATAAATTCAATAATTAAAAAATAATAATTTGAATTTCCCCAATTTCCCAGGTAATGTTGATGTTATTGAAGGTTCAGTGACCGCACTTTATGAACAACTGGAATAGCCTATCTTAGTTTAATCTTGATGTCAAACAATTCCTATGGTCTTTTCTTCAGTTTGTCCCTGCAAGGAATAACTGCTGAGCGAATTGGAATTAGCCACTACTGTCAGTTATCAAATCAATCTCTACATTGCATAGCACTGCAGAAAACAATCAGCTCACAAACCTCTCAAGATCACCAAGATTAAGCAGAGGGTGACACACAGACAACGCCCCCACACACACACCCCACCCCCCCCCCCACCCCCCCCCCCCGCAAGCCACTTGCTTCCTAATGGAAAAATTTTCCTCCGCAACTTCTAGCCCCTTCATGTCAGGGCTGGCTCAGCAGGAAACAGCAATATTTGATCCACTCTAAAGTGCAACTGAGGGACCTGAATCTCCATGCAAATAGGTCAGCAACCAAATATACAGTTTTCCAGCAGTAGGTAAGCTTAACAGAAGCCTAATCTTGTCACATTTAGAAGGGTTACCTTGCCTCAGGAGAACTCTTCAGTTTCTATCCCAAGGCTGATGATGCTACTGCTTTTACCCCCATGTCCTTCAAAGGTATTCCTGAGCTTGCACAAAGTGAGGAAAAGGGGACTTTTCTCAGGAAACTGTAGGAAAAAATTCCAGTGAGAGTTTTTTATTTTATTTTTTTAAATATATTTTATTGATTTTTTACAGAGCGGAAGGGAGAGGGATAGAAAGTCAGAAACATCGATGAGAAACATCGATCAGCTGCCTCCTGCATGCCCCCCACTGGGGATGTGCCCGCAGCCAAGGTACATGCCCCCGACCGGAATCGAACCCAGGACCCTTCAGTCCGCAGTCCGACGCTCCATCCACTGAGCCAAACAGGTCTCGGCCCAGTGAGGGTTTTTTAAAAATAGGGTTTCATGGCTCACACAGAACCTGAGAGTATGACATTCCTACACTATCTGTGAAAGGCATTCTAACAAATAAGCCGGTTGAAATATTGCCAGGAATTAAACTATACATAGCTTGTTATTATTATCCTATATAATAAAAGGCTAATATGCTAGGTGTCTGGTCAACTGGCCGTTCAACCAATCAAAGCATAATATGCTAATGATATGCTAAGGCTGCTCAACCGCTGGCTATGATGTGCACTGACCACCAAAGGGCAGACAGTAGACTGGTCGACCAGTCACTATGACATGCACTGACCAGCCAGGGGGAAGACGCTCCAACAGGTAGGTTAGCTTGTTGCTGGGGTCCGGCAGCTTGGAACTGAGCAAGACAGGCCGGACTCGCCCTGGAGCTCTCCCCTGCTGGCCAACCTCCTGCGTCCCTCCCTGGCCCCAACTGTGCACTGGTGGGGTCCCTCTGCCTGGTCTGCACCTTCTTGCAATCTGGGGCCCCTCAGGGAGAGCCAGTTTTGGCCCAATCCTGCAGGCCAGGCCAAGGGACCCCACTGGTGCACTAATTCATTCACTCGGCCTCTAATTATTTTTAATACATGATGTTTTATCTGTAAAATTGGAAGGAGTGCTTCCATTTCTACTCTTGGAAGTTTTTTGACAGTGCAGTTATTTGAAAATTTGGCTGGGTGTGGGGGAGATGAGAAAGGAAGCAATCCACAATGCTTGCTCTAGTCTGCTAGAGATTCTATGGAACTTGATGCTCAGAAAAGATACCTAAAAATTACTTAGCACTTTATAATTTACAATCCTGTCACATAATCTCCATAAATTTCTACAGAAGAGGAAAGAAGGTCCAGAGAGATAGCATGATGTGACACTCAGTGAGTGGTATATATGATTAAGATTCAAATCCAGACCTCTTGACCTCAAATCCAGTGCACAAGTGGTACAAATATAGACCTGATGCCTGTTTCCCAAGGCTACTGCATGGACTGTGGATAATGTGGCCCAGAGTGCTATCTAGAATTCTACCCCTTCCTTCCAATTGCTTAATTCTGGCATTTCTAAGGTGTGGTAAAACCCAATAAAGAACCACAGCAGTGATCTAAATGAAAATTAACTGTAAATTTGTATATGCTACCTTTGAGAGTTCATTAGACTGCAAGTGGAAATGTTTAAAGCACTGTGATAATTTAAACAAATATCCTGACGGTAGTTGCAGGAGCACCTAACTTAGGATGTATGGGGAATGCCAAATTCTCCCCAACCCCCCACTGTTTTATTGAGATATAATTGACACATAACATTGTATAAGCTTAAAGTATACAACACAATAATTTTGATTTATGTGTGTTTTGAAATTATCACCATAATAACTTTAATTAACCTCTATCACCATCACCTCACAGTTACAAATTTTTTCCTTGTGATGAGAACTTTTAAAATCTACTCTCTTGGCAACTTTCAAATATACAAAACAGTGTTGTTAGCTATAGTCATCATATTGTACATTACATCCCCAGAAATTGTTATAACTGGAAGTTCGTGCCTTTTTACCACCTTCACCACATTCCTACACCCTCACCCACACTTCTGGCAACCACAAATCTGATCTCTGTGTCTATGAGTTTGGTTTTTGTTAGATTCTACATATAAGCAAGTTTATACAGTATTTGTCTCTCTGTGCAACTTATTTCACTTAGCACAGTGTCCTCAAGGTCCATCCATGTTATTTCAAATGGCAGGATTTCCTTATTTTTTATGGCTGAATAATATTCCATTGTACTTATACACCATATTTTCTTTATCCATTCACCCATTCTTGGACACTTAGGAATGTTTCTATATCCTGGCTACTGTGAATAATGCTGCAATGAACATTAGGGCTCAGATATCTCTTCAGATACAAAATTGTTAAGAAATTCTTAAGTTATTGGGTATAGCTAGAAAGGTATAACCAGTACAGAACAAGGTTTGTTGGCTGATATGAAAATAAATGCTATGCCATCTTCATGTAATACCACTGTCTATGGTGACATTTCTGAATTAGTTACTTTAAAGAAAAACTATTTTCTTGATCCCCAAACTCTAGTAATGCCATCTGTCTCTTGGTACAATTCGGGAAAAAGATTTTTCCTCATAATTCCATGTATATTGCTTGGATGCTAATCAAGAGTCGAGGAAAGCAACATACCTTTGAGAAGCTCTTAGTACATGGTCCTGTTGCCCATCTTTCTGTAGTCAATTTTTCTCTAAAATAAGAAACTTCTTTCTTGGGAAGTTTCAAAATCTCAAGATGATTGCAATGAGCTCTTAAGACATGTGATTAAAAGTAAGAAGCATTTTCTTCCTTTTCAGACCTTCTTCCTTTTTTCCCACTGTGTTGTTTTGTTTTGTTTTCTAACTAGCTCATTTTGGGGTAACTAAAGAAGTTTTCCCAGAAGTGCCAAAATCCTGGTTGGTGTTTATTGCAAAACAGATACTTAGTGAGAAGATTTTATCTTGTGCCCATCACAAGTTCCTCTGGATTTCTTGCTCCCTGTGAGCTCTTGTGGTCTCTCAGTTGATTAAAGCCCTGTGTTGGAAGCATTTCTAGCCAACATACCTGGATTTGCACATGTGAATTGCTAGGGAAAAGCCTTTCTTCTCTTGTTTGTTTCCTGAAATTGGTGTGCTTCTTCAACTAGGTCTCAGGTATGTTTAAGCCTTATAATCAGGCTGTGTAATTCTGCTTCTTTCCCGACTTCTTTTTGCCACAAATTTGACTGCCTATTGAAGAGATTACCCATGTTGTTCTTTGGATTGGGGGATAGAACCATTTACAGGGCCAGCCCTTGGCAGAGTTACGAGTTTCTCGCCAGGTCTTGGTAGTTTAACTTTAGTACTCCCTCCTTCACATACCTCTATAGAATCAAGGGCAAGATCACCTTCTCCTATGTGTGTTACAGTCCAGAAACTTGGGGATCCACCTTGTTTTGACAGCCCAGTGCTTCTTTAAGTACTGAAACCACAACATTTCAATAGAGGTGTAGCTCAGAAGAAGAGACAACAGCAGAATAACATATTTTGCAATAACATCATAATGGGTAGAGGGTGGGATATACCTGGACAAAGTGTTGTGTTTTCTGGATGAGAAAATATCTTTTAGAAGCATCCCTGAGATTCATGGCAATGCCTTCTTTGGTGAGGGAGAGTCTCTCTTTGGGCTTTTTCGATATTCTCGTTCATACTAGGTACCATCTCTTGAATAATAACAATAGTTACTGGCAAAAATTAGGGAGCTCTTACCATATTCCAGGCACATATAAGTGCTTTATATGTGTTTACACAGTTAACAAAAAACTCTATGAGGTAAATATTACTCTCCCAATGTTATAGTAATAGTAATAAGGGTAAAATACAATATGTTATGCCCAGATTTCATGATCCCCCAAAACCACCAGGGAGCCCAAATCGGCTGCAATAGCATAGAACCTTTATTCAAACCCGGGTTTGGCCCTCAATCTTCATCTGGCACAGCAGCAAGGCGAGAGAGCGAGCCCAGCAAGAACAATAGGTTATAAAGGGTTGGTGATTTGGGTGGTTCCAGGGAAGTGACATGGGTTACAGAGATAGCCTTATTAGGTCAGGGTTTTTCAGCGGAGGTCTCACAGTACAAGGATCAGGGAGTGACCAGTACTTTAGTTATGCCTTATTTGGACCTAAGCTATGTCCTTGGACTGTATTGGTCCGCTCAGGCAGTGGTTGGGGGAGTCAGGACATTCCTGGCACCCCAGTGGCCACTCCCAGGAGGGGGAAAGGGGAGATAGGCTGACCAGCCCCTCATGATGGAAGATAGTCCTTTGTCCTTTCACAATATAGAATGAGTATTGAAGTGTGGAATCAAAGTGTGATATCTGAAAGTGTGAAATGTAATGAATGTAATGTAAACAAATTGATAAGAACCTTTGAGTGGCCTGTATGTAGAAAGTAGATAAAGTGACCTGTACCCCATATGTAAGATCAGATAGCAAGGCTCCTGGGACCTGCTAAGACACACTGAAGACCCCCATCTGAGCACATAAAAAGAGGAAGGAAACAGAGGAGGTCAGAGAGACTGTCTGCTCCTCCACAGTCGGTCCCTCTCTGTCCCCCTGCCTGCATCTGCCGGAGCTTTGCCGTGGACTGTGAGTCCGAACCATGAGCCTTGAAGCTGAGGCCTCAAACAAGACGCTGAGCTGCAGCTGCAACGCCCAAAGTCCAGCGTGTACGTGTGTCTGTCAGCGCAGATCCCCGGAGCCCTGTCAAGGTCTGGAAACCACCAGGACTCTGGTAAATAAACCGTGTGTGATTCGTGCATTGCATGACTGTCTCCTGTGTAATTTATGCTCGGCCAATATTGAGTAAGTACCTTGGGTCGAATGTGTCAGTGTCTGTTTAGAGACTGGCTGAGACACCCTTGGTCACCTGTGCTTATGTCCCTGAAGGAGAAATTGGGACACCCAATGAGAAGGAAACTGGTCTTGCAAGGCGTGTCAGGCCATAAAACTGTGAACAATGCACTGCTCTGGTTGGGGGAAGGGTTGTTATTGTTGGCCCCAGGACAGATCATTGGATATGGCCTGGGGACCCCCAACACCTGGGGGCCTTCCTATAAGCCCAAGAAAGGGGGCAGAACCATATCTGCAAGACAAAGACTGCATGAGGTTATAAAATGTGAAGACCTCTGTGTGTTTCTTCACTCTGATTTGGAACTTATTCCAGGAGTTCACTAGTGTTAATAAAGGGGGTCCCTCCCTTTCTCTAGGAAGTGTGCTTGGTATTTCTTTAGTCTTCTGTAACACCAGTTTTAAAATGAGGAAACAGACACAGACTAATAAATAGCCCAAGGTCACCCAGCCAGTAAGAAACAAAGATGTGATACTATCTCTGTTCACCAGACATCCATGTGGCTTCTATTCTGCTGCTGGGTTGAACTACAGCCCCCTCCTCCTTGGGATTATGGCACTATCTTGCCCAAGGCACTGACAGCTCTTCTGAACTTTCTGGATGTTCCCTGAGGCTTACACTTTTAAAAATTTATTTATTTTAGCTGAGACAACTTTATTTTATTTTATTTTATTTTATTTTGTGTTTTTTTTCTGATTTGTATATTTTTCTTTTTATTTTTTTTAATCTTTATTGTTCAGTTTATTAATTACATTGTTTCCCCTTTTTACCCCCCTATAGCTCCCCTCCACCCTGTACCTACCCCACCCTACACCCGCACCTCCCCCTCCCCACTGTCCTCTCCCATTGTTGCAAGATTTTTGTCCAGTCTCTTGCTGCACTTCCCACAACCCTTTTCTCTCCAAGAATTGTCAGTCCATTCCCTCTCTATGTCCATGTGTCTGTTATATTCACCAGTTTATCCTGTTCAACAGCCTATCAATTCACTTGATTTTTATGTTCATTAGTTGATAGATGTGTATTTGTTGTTCATAATTTATATTTTTACCTTTTTCTTCTTCCTCTTCTTAAAGAATATCTTTCAGCATTTCATATAATGTTGGTTTGGTGGTGATGAACTCCTTTAGCTTTTTCTTATCTGCGAAGCACTTCATCTGACCTTCAATTCTGAATGATAGCTTTGCTGGATAGAGTAATCTTAGTTGTAGATTCTTGCTGTTCATCACTTTGAATATTTCTTGCCACTCCCGTCTGGCCTGCATCGTTTCTGTTGAGAAATCTGCTGACAATCGAATGGGTGCTCCCTTATAGGTAACCAACTGTTTCTCTCTTTCTGCTTTTAATATTCTCTCTTTGTCTTTTGCTCTTGGCATTTTAATTATGATGTGCCTCGGTGTGGTCCTCTTAGGGTTCCTATATATTGGGGTTCGGTGCACTTCTTGGACTCCGAAGTCAATTTCTTTCACCAGGTGTGGGAAGTTTTCAGTCACTATTTCTTCAAATAAGTTTTCATTGTCTCGGCCTCTCGCTTTTTCTGGCACCCCTATAATTCAGATGTTGGTATGCTTGAGGTTGTCCCAGAGGGCCCTTACACTATCTTCAATTTTTTTGATTCTTTTGGTTTCTTGCTTTTTCAGCTGAGTGGATTTTACCTCTTTGTATTTCAAATCTTTAACTTGGTTCTTGGGGTGCTCCAGAGCACTTTTAGGTCTTTGCATAATATTTTTTGTTTCAGTCAGTGTATGCTTAATTTCTGGTTGGTCCTTTTTCATATCCTTGAGAGTCTCCTTTATATCCTTGAGGGTGTCTTTCATTTCCTTGTAGGACTCATTCATTTCCACGTTGGTCTGGATCATTTCTTTGCAGCTCTCGTTTATATCCTTGAGGGTGTTGTTCATTTTCTTGTAGGACTAATTCATTTCCTTTGTGGTCTTGCTTATTTCCTTATAGGCCTCGATCTTTTGTTGGAGCCTCTTGAAAAACCCTATAACCGTGGTTTTGAATTCCATGTCCAGTCGTTTTTTTTCCTCCATTTCTTTCACATCTGATTTCTTTCCATGTTGCTGCATGGTGGCTGCTTCCCTGAGTTGGTCAATTAGCTTTGTGTGGTAGACTTCCTACTAGGGATAGTGGCTCAGCCTCCCCAGTTACCTGAGGTGGCTATGGGCTGCACAGTCTTGCTGAAGTTAAGCTCAGTTAATCGTTGTTAGCACTTGGAGGGTTGACCTCCAGGCCAATTGTCTGTGAAGCTCAGCTGTGCTCAGGTTGGATGGGCGGAGTCTCCGGGCCAAGCAGACAGTGTTAGCTCCACCCTATGCAGCCCCGGGGACTCTGTGCAGGGGGCAATGGCCGCCAGCACCTCTGAGAGAGAGCCGCTGCCAAGCTCCACCGGCTGCTGGGGAATTCAGACTTTCCCAAAATGAGTCTGCATGTGCAATGTCTCACCCAGGGTCATAAAACAAAGCAGTCTGATGGTTTTCTGAATGAGAGACAAGTCGCAGTGCGCTCTCTGCGCCGTCATGCAGCCGAGCTGTTCGCGCGCAAGCTGCCTTCTCCACAGGCCGGGAGACCCGGCAGCACCCGAGCTTCGGCGTGCCCTCCCACTGTCCAGTTTTCACCCCGTGTGTTAGTGGGTTCTCTGGACTTCGCCCAGAGCTGGAGAATCAGTCCAGTGGGACGTCATTGTCTCCCTGTTAGAGAAAACTGGCCGGTTTTCAGCCGCCCGCCCTCTCCACGGCGCGCGCTCCAAACCTCTCTCCGCGGGAATCTTTCAACGCTGTTCACCGCCGCTCCTCCGAGTCACAGTGTCTTATTTTCACTTTTATTTGTGGAATTTTCACTCAGCGGGCTTTCTGGTGATTCTGGAAGGTGTTTGTTCTTTCGTTAAGTTGTAGTATTAAAATTGCTGATTATGACGGCAAGATAGGTGTTTTACCTTTGCCGCCATCTTAGTTCCCTGTTTGTTTTTTAAAATATATTTTTATTGTTTAAAGTCTTACGAATAGTAGTACATATGTTTCCTTTTTCCCCCCATTGACCTCCCTCCGCCCACCCCTACCCCCAGCACATGCCCTCACCGGTCCCCCACCCCGCAGTGTCTTGTATCCATTGGTTATGCTTATATGCTTGCATACATGGCCTTCAGTCGATCTTTTACAACCCCTGCCCTCCACTCTCCCCTGCCTTCCCACTGTAGTCTCACAGTCTGTTCAATGCTTTTTTGCCTCTGTGTCCATTCTTTCCCCCCATTTCCTTTCTTTAAAAAATCTTGCATCTGCATACTAGAGATGAACATATAAGAACAAAAATATGTTTGAGTCCCAGTTTCAATGTCACATAGTTCCTTATGTGTACATGTCAGCAATGAATCTGGATGGTGGACAAATGGTGGCAATGCAGGTCCCACCCTCTCTGGTTTGGTCCTGGGCAACCTGCAGAGGTGCACAGCTGCTGACTGCTAGCATGGCAAGGTGTCCTAAGCATCTTCTGTCTCTGGACTGTCTTCGTGGTTGGAATGGACATGTCAGTTCCTCTGTGTGGCAGGAATCCATATGGTCTTGAAGTTGTTTTCTTTTTCTTATTCCTCTTCTTAAAGAATATCTTTCAGCATTTCATATAATATTGGTTTGGTGGTGATAAACTCCTTTAGCTTTTTCTTATCTGCGAAGCACTTTATCTGATCTTCAATTCTGAATGATAGCTTTGCTGGATAGAGTAATCTTGGTTGTAGATTCTTGCTATTCATTATTTTGAATATTTCTTGCCACTCCCGTCTGGCCTGCATCGTTTCTGTTGAGAAATCCACTGAAAATCGTATGGGTGCTCCCCTGTAGGTAACCAACTGTTTTTCTCTTGCTGCTTTTAATATTCTCTCTTTATCTTTTGCTCTTGGCATTTTAATTATGATATGTCTTGGTGTGGTCCTCTTTAGATTCCTATATTTTGGGGTTCTGTGTACTTCTTGAGCATTTCAGTCAGTTTCTTTCACCAGGTGGGGGAAGCTTTCAGTCACTATTTCTTCAAGTAGGTTTTCATTACCTTGCTCTCTCTCTTTTTCTGGCACCCCAGTAATTCGGATGTTGGCATGCTTGAGGTTGTCCCAGAGGCCCCTTACACTATCTTCAATTATCTGAATTCTTTTTGTTTCTTGCTTTTCCAGCAGAGTGGATTTTGCTTCTTTGTATTTCAAATCTTTAACTTGGTTCTTGTGGCCCTCTGGACTGCTTTTTTTCTGATGGTCTCACAATGAGAGAAGAGTTGATAAAGTTAGTATCAGTGCCAAAAAGTACTTCAGGAAGCGAAATATGTAAGGTTGTTATACAAGCATTCTGTGACCTAAACATTGATATCTCCAAAGTGGTGTCAGTGAGGACAGATGGGCCACCAAACATGGTGGGGGGAAAAAGTTGGATTTGTCAAATTGTTTATGGAAGTTATTGGACATCTGATTGTGCCTTTTCATTGTATTATCCATCAGGAGGTTTTATGTGCCAAGGCAGGATTCACCGACTTAAAAGACTTAAAGTCAGTTGTTACAAAAATAGTTAATTTAATAGCTGCTCACCCCCTTCACAAGCGAGAATTTTCTGCACTTTTACTGGAGGTTGATTCCACCTACAGTGGACTGTTGATGTACAATAATGTAAGATGGCTGAGCTGAGGCAAAGTTCTTGAGCGCTTTGTGGAGAGCTTTGAAAAATTAAGGTATTTCTTGAGTATAAGGATCTGGGAAACTTCTCTCAGCTCAATGATGATAAGTGGGTCAACACCCTGATATTTTTTACAGATCTCTCTGTTCATATTAATGAACCGAACTTAAAGTTACAAGGTTTTGGCAAAATTATTGATGTTATGTTTGAATGCATAAAATCTTTTGAAAGTAAACATAAAGTTTCAAGCGAGATGTAGAAACTGAAACTTATAAGTATTTTCCTCAAGTAACAAAGTATTTTGAGAAGGACAGGGCAGCTGTACAAAATGAAATGGAACCCATGCATATCAGATACCAGCATGTTTTAGACTCATTACTTGACCAGATCAGTGATAGATTTAATCAATTTAGAAGCCTAAAACAGATCATAAAAATAATTAAGTATCTTTATGTAGTAGTCTACAGTAGTTTGGAATTAAATGGTTTCCAATGGATGCAAATTGATGATTTGGAGATGCAACTTGCAGAATTTTAAGACAGCATCTGGGCTCAGGCGTTTTTCGACTTGAAGTCAAAGCTTGAGAATCTGCAAAGGTGCCGCTTTGAGAATCAAGAGTAGTGTCATTACGAACAGGAAATTTGGAGTGCCTGGAACCGATTACCAGACACTTTAGCACCCTGAAAAATATAGCTTTACTCACAATTTTTCCCTCTAGGTACATTTGTGAGACCTTATTCTCAGCGTTAAATGATATCAAAACCAACAAAAGAAACAGCTTGACAGATGAAGTTAGTAGCGCTTGCTTGAGCTTGAAGTGTACAAAATATCAACCTTCAATTGAAGGTTTAGCCAATGAAACTCAGCATCAAAAAAGTCACTAATAGGCAGATTAGTTAAAGAATTCCCCTTTCCAATTTAAGGAGGGGAACCAAGATGGTGGCATAGGTAAACACCTCTCTTGCTGACATACACAGCAATTTCAAAACTACAACTTAACGAAAGAACAAACACCATCCAGAATCACCGGAAAGCTGGCTGAGTGAAAATTCCACAAATAAAAGAGAAGATAGGACACTGTGACTCAGAGGAGCGGCTGAGGACAGCATTGAAGATACGCATGGAGAGAGGTTTGGAGCACTATGCGCGCCAGCAGATAGGGCGGGCGCCTGAAAACCCGACCAGTTTTCTTGGACAGGGGAGACAAAGAAGTGCCACTGCACTGATTCCTCAGCTCTGGGCGAAGTCCAGGGAACCCACAATCATACGGGGTAAAAACTGGACAATGGGAATGCACGCCGAAACTCGGGTGCTGCAAGGATCTACAAGCTTGTGGAGAGGGCAAGCTTGTGCAGAGTGCCCATGAAGTTGGGAACAGCACAGCTGCGTGACCACGCAGAGAGTACTCGTGACTTACTCTCTCATTTGGGAAACCATCAGACTGCATTGTTTTATGACCCTGGGTGAGATGTTGGGTGTGCAGACTCATTTCGGGAGAGGCTGAATTCTCCGGCAGCTGGTGGAGCTAAGCAGCAGCTCTCTCTCAGAAGTGCTGGCAGCCACTGCCACCCGGCACAGAGTCCCTGGGGCCACATAGAATGGAATGGATGCTGTCTGCTTGGCCTGGAGACTTCGCCCATCCAACCTGAGCACAGCTGAACGTCATAGACAATTGGCCTGGAGGTCAACCCCTCCAAGTACTAACAACAATTAACCTGGGATTAACTTCAACAAGACTGTGAAAACCATATCCACCTCAGGTAACTGGGGAGGCTGAGCCACTGTCCCTTGTAGGGACAAAAAGAAAGCTAATTGACCAACTTAGGGAAGTAGCCACCATGCAGAGACATGGAAAGAAAGAAAGAAATGGAGGGAAAAAAACGACGGACATGGAATTCAAAACCACGTTTTATAGGGCTTCTCAAGAGGCTCCTAGAAAAGGCCGAGACTTATAAGGAAATAAACAAGACCTATAAGGAAATGAATGAGACCTACAAGGAAATGAATGAGACCCTCAAGGATATGAATGAGACCCTCAAGGATATGAACGAGATCCTCAAGGATATTTAAAAGGACCAACCAGAAATTAAGCACACACTGACTGAAATAAAAAATATTATACAAAGACCTAAAAGTACTCTAGAGAACCCCAAGAACCAAGTTAAAGATTTGAAATACAAAGAGGTAAAATCCACTCAGCTGGAAAAGCAAGAAACCAAAAGAATCCAAAAAATTGAAGATAGTGTAAGGGGCCTCTGGGACAACCTCAAGCCTACCAACATCCGAATTATAAGGGTGCCAGAAAAAGAGAGAGAGCAAGAGAATGAAAACCTATTTGAAGAAATAGTGACCAAAAACTTCCCACACCTGGTGAAAGAAATTGACTTGGGAGTCCAAGAAGCGCACCGAACCCCAATATATAGGAACCCTAAGAGGACCACACCAAGCACATCATAATTAAAATGCCAAGAGCAAAACACAAAGAGAGAATATTAAAAGCAGCAAGAGAAAAACAGTTAGTTACCTGTAAGGGAGCACCTATACGATTGTCAGCAGACTTCTCAACAGAAACTATGCAGGGAGATGGGAGTGGCAAGAAATATTCAAAGTGAAGCATAGCAACTATCTACAACTAAGATTACTCTACCCAGAAAAGCTATCATTCAGAATTGAAGGTCAAATAAAGTGCTTCACAGATAAGAAAAAGCTAGAGGAATTCATCACCATCAAACCAATATTATATGAAATGCTGAAAGATATTATTTAAGAAAAGGAAGAAGAAAAAGGTAAAAATAAAAATTATGAACAACAAATACACATCTATCAACAAATGAATCTAAAAATCAAGTGAATTAAAAATCTGATGAACAGGATAAATTAGTGAATATAACAGAATCATGGGTATAGAGAGGGAATGGACTGACAATTCTTGGCAAGAAAAGGGTTTTGGAAGTGCAGCAAGGGACTGTACAAACATCATACACTTATGGAAGAGGACAGTTTGGGGGAAGGTAAGAGCAGAGGGTGGGATGCATACCTAGTGGAGGGGAACTATGGGGGTAAAAAGAGGGAACAATGTAATTAATAAACAGAACAATAAAGATTAAAATATTTTTTAATAGGGGAAAAAAGAAAATGTCCCATGTGCACTTGAGAAGAATGTATATTCCATGGTTTTGGGAGTTCAATGGTCTGAAGATGTCAATTAAGTCCATCTGATCTAGTGAGTTATTTAGAATTGCTGTTTCTTTGCTGATTTTTTTTTTGTCTAGAGCAGTGGTCAGCAAACCACTGCTCGAGAACCGCATGCAGTTTTTTTGCCCCTTGGGTGTGCCTCGTCCACAAAATACCACTGCCTGTGCAAGTCTATTTTGAAGAAGTGGCATTAAAAGAAGTTTAAGTTTAAAAATTTGGTTCTCAAAAGAAATTTCAATCATTGTACTGTTGATATTTGGCTCTGTTGACTAGTGAGTTTGCCGACCACTGGTCTAGAGGATTTATCCAGTGATGTCAGTGGGGTATTAAAGTCCCCTACTATGATTGTATTGTTGTCTATCTCTCCCTTGATATATTCCAGAAGTTTTTTTAATGTATTTGGGTGCTCCTGCATTGGGTGCATATATGTTTGCCAAGGTTATATCCTCTTGCTGTATTGATCCCATTATTATTATAAAGTCCTTCCTTATCTCTTCTCATGGCCTTTACTTTGAGGTCTGTTTTGTCAGATATAATTACTGCTACCCCAGCTTTTTTTCATTTCCATTTTCCTGAAAGATGTTTTTATATCCCTTCACTTTCAGTCTGTGTGAGTGTCTTTTTCTGAGGTGGGTCTCTTATAGACAACATATTATATGGGTTGTGGTTTTTTTTTATCCATTTAATCACTTGATGTCTTTTGATTGGAGCATTTAGTCTGTTTACATTTAAAGTTATTATTGAAAGGTACTTGTTTGTAGCTATTTTTATTTTTTGTGCCTGTGTTCCTTCTTAGTTTTTTTATTTCTTCTTTTTACACCAGTCTCTCCAGCATTTCTTGCATTGCTGGCTTGGTGGTGATAAACTCTCTTAGCCTTTTTTTGTCTGTGAAGCTTCTTATTTCCCCTTCAATTTTGAATGATAGCCTTGCTGGATAGAGTATTCTTGGATTCAGTCCTTTGCTTTGCATCACTTTGTAAATTTCCTTCCATTCTTTTCTGGCCTGATGTGTTTGTTTTGTTTGTTTGTTTGTGAAATCATTTGATAATCTATTGGGAGGTCCTGTGTATGTAACTTTCTCTCTCTTGCATCCTTTATGATTCTCTCTTTGTCCTAAATATTTGCCATCGTAATTATGATGTGTCTTGGTGTGAGTCTTTTCTGGTTCATCCTTTTTTGGACTGTTTGTGCTTGTGTGACTGTTTTCTTCTCCACATCAGGGAAGTTTTCTTACATTATTTCTTCAAATAGGTTTTCTAATCCTTGTTCCTATTCCTGTTGTTCTGGCACCCCTATTATTCATATGTTGCTTTGTTTCATGTTGTCCCATAGCTCCCTTAGGCTCTCCTCCTGTCTTTTTTTCCTCCAATTGCAATTCAGTTTTGCTGTGTTTTGCTTCCTGTCTTCTAATTCACTAATTTGGTGCTCCAGTTCTCCTAGTCTACTGTTGAAACTTCCCATGGTATTTTTTATTGCAGCTATATCACTCTTCATTTATTTTTGATTCTTATGTAAGTTGTCGATTTTTCCATCCATTTCTTTTTTATTCTTACACTAGAGGCCTGGTGCACGAAATTCGTGCACTGGGGGTGGGTGGTCCCTCAACCCAATCTGCCCCCTCTCACATACTGGAAGCCTTCAGGGGATGTCCAACTCATGGCTCACACCCAGCCTGCCCTGCTCAGCTCAGCCCTGGCTGCCTGCAACCACCCAGCCCTGGGGGCTGGGCAATCACCACCACTTCCACTCACAGCGCCCGGGGGCAGGCGCTTCCTGCTGCTGCCACCACTGCTGCTGCTGCTGCTGCTGCTTCCTCTCACAGTGCCCGGGGGCTGGGCACTCACCGCCACCACCATTTCATCTCCACCCCCAGGACCTGGCGCGCATGCCACTTGGCCCCGCTCCCGCTCCTGATTGGCTGATAGCATAGCCAACCTGATTGGCTGATAGCATAGCCAATCAGGAGCAAAGGTACGGTCAAATTTGCATGTTTCTCTTTTATTATATAGGATAAAGTGTTGATTTTTTTTATCCATCTGTTTTAGGAACTCTATGACCCTTATTCTGAATTTTTTTCTGACATATTGCATGCCTCTGTTTCACTTAGCTGCTTTTCTGGCAATTCCTCCTTTTCTTTCCTTTGGGGGTTTCTTTGTCTACCCATTTTTGGTTGCACCGGCTGTTTAGATGTTGAGTTGTTCAGGGGCTGCTCCTTGGGTGGCAATGGCTTCTTAGGCTGTGGTTGCTCTTGGAGCAGTCATGGTAGTAGCTGCTTCTCAGTTGGCAGCAGCTCCTCTGGTGGGTGCTATTCGCAGCAGTGATGTCTCCTCTGGTTGCTGGGAGAGGCTGCTCGCACAACTGCTGTTCCTTGGATGGGGGTGGCTGATTATGAGGCTGCTGCTCCTCAGATGGGGACATGTTTCATGCAGCCACTGCTCCTTGGATGAGGGCCAGTTGCTCACGTAGCTGCTGCTCCTCAGACAGGAGAGGACTGCTTGCATGGCTGCTGCTCCTCAGGTGGGAGTGAGCTGCACATGCTGTTGCTGCTCCTTGGACAGAGGAGGGCTGCTCATCCAGTGCCTTCTCATCAGACAGGTGTAGGCTGCATGTGGGTGCTGCTCCTCAGACCAGTGAAGACTGGACAGGGCTGCTGCTCCTCAGATATGGGCAGTCTGCTTGTGTGGCTGCTGTTCCTCGTTTGGGGTCAGGCTTCTTGTGTTGCTGCTGTTCCTCAAAAGGTGGTTGGCTGCTCACAGAGCTGCTCCTCCTAAGATGGGCATGGGCTGCTCACACCACTACTGCACCTCAGGTGGGGACAGGCTGCTCACACAGCTGCTGTTCCTAGGATGGGAACAGGTTGCTTGCATAGCTGCTGCTCTTCAGACAGGTGCAGGGTGCAGGCTGTGCACAGCTGCTGCTCCTTGGATGGGGGCAGGCCACGTGAAGCTGCTGCCTTTAGGCCTGGGGCAGGCTGCTGACAGAGCTGCTGCTCCTTGTACAGGAGCTGACTGCTCACGTGTCTGCTGTTCACATGGTTGTAGTGTCCTGGGCTAAAGCATTGGGCCAGTAAGAGGGGTGCCTGCTTCAGAACTCACAGGAGTGTGCTCCAAGGGTGTCTGGAGCCTCATTGACTGTTGGATCATGGCCTAGGTAGCAGGTCCCTGGAAGAGGTGGCTGTAGAGTCCCAGGTGTTACCTGAGGGCACTCTGGGTAGAGTTGAGGCTGGGCACCCAGTTACAGTAGCTCTCCCTTCAAAAATCCTAGGCCTCTGAGAACAAGCCAGCCTCCTGGTTCTGTTTACAATGGTAGCAGAGGCTGCCTAGTTAGGGGAGCCTGGTTAGCCTGCCCCAAAAGGTCCTGTGGGATCTAACTGTGACACACACACACACACACACACACACACACACACACACACACAGCACCTGACCACATACTCCTCTTTTGCTCCTTCACTCACTCACTCACTCACTCACTCACTCACTCATGCTCTGATAGCATAGCCAATCAGGAGCAACACCCACAAGCCACGCTCACTGTCCCATTCTTCCTGTCTCTGTAGTTTGGTCTGGGGTGTTATTGACCTGTTTGTGGATGGAGTTTCCTCTACAGGTATCTGTTTATGTGGCTTGCTCTCTAGCACCTTGGACAGACAGGATAAAATTCACCTTGACAAGACAACCCAAAGGGAACTAAGCACAAATGTACTCATGACACCAATAACCCCAATATAAATGACCACCTGAGAAAAGAGAATTAGTAGAGAGAAAAGAGAGCACAGATGATATCAAAGAGAGAGAAAAAGATAAGAGATAAAAGAAAAAGAAAGAAAAAAGAGAATAGATATATATGTGGGGGTAAGACACCATAGAACCAATAGATAAACCAAAAAAAATACAAACACCAAACAACCAGCAAAGACGGATGGGGCAGAATCTGTAGATGCTGAGCTTATATACTGAAAGTAAGATTAAGAACTGGATGAATATGGGGAGGACCTTAATTCAGTATTGAGAAAGTAGAAAGGGAATGAGTTGATAAGAAGAAAGAGAATGAGAAGAAAATAATAATAAATTTTTTAAAAATTGAGTTCAAAAATGGTATAAAAATTAAAAATAGCAAATAAAAAGAAAAGATAGTGATTGGAAAAATAATGTGAAAAGAAATTCTATATAATAAAAGCCTAATATGCTAAGTGTCCAGTCAACCAATCAAAGCATAATATACTAATGATATGCTAAGGTCATTCAACTGCACACTATGACATGCACTGATCACCAGGGGGCAGATGCTCTGACTGGTAGGTTAGCTTGCTGCTCGGGTATGGCTGATCTGGGCTGAATGAAACAGGCCAGTCATGACCCAGAGCCCTTTCATGGTCCCATCCCAGCTTGCCAACCTCCTGTGTCCCTCTCCAGCCCCGATTGTGCATCAGTGAGGTCCCTCGGCCTGGCCTGCGCCCTCTTGCAATCTGGGACCCCTAGGGGGATGTCGGTTTCAGCCCGCTTCCATAGGCCAGGCCAAGGGACCCCACTGGTGCATGAATTCCTGCACCGGGCCTCTAATCTATCCTAGCTAATAAAAGAGTAATATGCAATTTTGACCGTACCTTCGCCACACCCACAAGCCACGCTCACGGCCACGCCCACCAGCCAATCAGGAGCAGATTATACAAATAAACCCCAACAAACATGGCTGCCATCACTGACAGCAGGAGGAAGGCTTGGGTTTCCCCGGCAACAGAGGAAGCCAAGCCGCCTGCCATTGCCTACCTAGGCCTCCTCTCAATGTTACAAAGTTTCAGTTATAAAAGATACAGAAATGGTGGCAACCACTGAGCTGGAGAGAAGATGCTTGGGTTTCCCTGGCAATGGAGGAAGCCAAGGTTTCAGCCTAGGGTTACAGGACTAGGCCTCCACTCTAAGCTACAATGTTTCAAACAGAAATGGCTGCTGCCCCAGAACGAGTAGAAGGCTTGGCTCCACTCCAGGCTACAAAGTTTCAATTGTAGAAATAGACTAATCCCAGATACCAGGGCCTCCGCTTAGGTCGCTGGGGAACATGGCTGGCCTGCAAACCTCCACAGGCCCCTCACCCAGGCCGCCCCTTGCCCCAAGGGACCCCCACACTGATCTGAGACACTCTTCAGGGCAAACCAGCTGGCCCCCACCCATACACCAGGCCTCTATCCTATCTAATAAAAAAGTTATTTGCAGATTGACCATTACTCCAACACACAAGAGGGCTGCCCCCATGTGGTCAAAGATCCTGCCCCCATGTGGACAAGAGATGGCCACCACAAGATGGCCAGCAGGGGAGGACAGTGGGAAGTTCCAGGCCCTGCAAGGGAGGGCAGTTGGGAGCAATCAAGCCTGCAGGGGAGGGCAGTTAGGGGTGACCAGGTCAGCAGAGGAGGGAAGTTGCTGGCAGGGGAGCAGTTAGACATCAATTAGGCTGGTAGGGTAGTGGTTAGTGGGTGATCAGGCTGGCAGGCAGAAGTGGTTAGGGGCAATCAAGGAGGCAGGCAGGCGAGCAGTTTGGAGCCAGCAGTCCTGGGTTGTGAGAAGAATGTCCGACTGCCCATTTAAGCCCAGTAGGATCGGGCCTAAACGGGCAGTCAGACATCCCTCGAGGGGTCCCAGATTGGAGAGGGTCCAGGCTGGGCTAAGGGACATTCCTCTGCTCCCCCCATGCACAAATTTTGTGCACCGGGCCTCTAGTATATATATATATAAAAAGCCAGCAATTAGAATGCTGTAATGGCTGGAACAACTGGTTGCTATGATGCCCACTGCTGCCAGTGAACTGGCCTGATGGGGGTTAGGGCTAGCCAGCCAACCTCCTGGGGCTCCTTCCCCTGATTGAGGGCAAAGCAGCTGACCAAACCCCCTACAGCCCTTCCCCCCAGCTGGCCCTGCCCCCAATCAGCCCACCCCACCCTGATTGGCCTGCGGCCCCTCCCCAAAGCCAGCTCTGCCCCTGATCCGAGTTGGGGGCTAATCAGAGGCAGACCTATCTTAGGGGAGGGGCCACAGCCTGATAAGCCCCCCCCCCACACACACTCTGATCAGGGGCAGGGCTGGCTGGCCAACCATCCAATGCCCCTCCCCCAGGCCACTGGCGTAGCCAAACCCTATCCAAGTACAAGAGGTCTGGGCAGACTCTCCTGCCTAGATCCTTGATTTTACCTCCAGGGGACCTCTGCCCTTCCTGGCTGCAAATTGTCTCACCAGCTGAGTCTCCCTCGCCAGTTCGGGCTGAATTCTATTCCTTTCAGCCGCTCACTCTATTTGCTCCAGGACAAGGCTCAGGACACGTTTGTCTATTCTGCCACCATTTTGTCTCTGCCTCTCAGTTCTTGCCAGGATGCCAGATAACTTAGTTCCTCCCTGCATGTCCATAATTCTTTCAAACTGCTGCCTCAGCACTGGAGCTCAGAGTGAATCTAAGTCTGTCTGTGGGCCTATTAAGAGAAACTGCCCGGGACTCCAACAGCCATCATCTCACTCAGCCACAATCCCCACTGGTTTTTATGGCCAGAGTTCCAGCACTGGAACCCTGGACTAAGAAGTCTGGTGTGGGGCTGGGATCCCTTGCTCCTCACAGTGGGGAATGGGGAGTCTCCCCAGCCAAGATATCCCTCCCAATTAAAAAAAATGCCACATATGTTTGTGGGACCAGCCCATTCATTACACTACCCCTCCCAACAGTCTCAATGTGGCTTCTTCTTTAATTCTCCACTTGTAGGGCTTCCATTCAGCAATATTCCAGGTTGTTCTGAATGGTAGTTGCTCTGTGGTTTAGTTGTAACTTTTTATGTGGTTGAGGTAAATACTGCATTTAGCTATGCCTCCATCTTGGCCCTCCTGTTTTGTTTTGTTTTTAATGTATCTTTATTGATTTGAGAGAGGAAGGGAGAGGAAAAGAGAGAAACATCAATGATGAGAGAGAATCATTGATTGGCTGCCTCCTGCACATTCCATACTGGGGATCAAGCCTGCAACTTAGGCATGTGCCCTTGACCAGAATGGAACCTGGGAAGCTTCAGTCCGCAGGCTGACAATCCACTGAGCCAAACCAGTTAGGGCCTGTTTTGGGTTTTAATCACCTTATGCCATTTTATTCTCACTACACTATCTGTGTCAATTAGAGTTTATTTCTCTGAGTGGTACAGAATAAGGAATTTTTTATAAGGTCTGGTCTCACATGATTGTGGAGCTGATGGAGCAATTTATACATGTTATTGCCTCTATATCTTGGTTGAGACTGCAGTCAGGGAGGAAAACTCATTGTTTATGAGAACAAGGACAAAATGGAACCTATGAGGAGGAATTGAAACCCACAACAACTAGAATCAAGGAGGAGAAACAGAACTAGTGTCTGTCTCTCACATCTCCAATCTCAATCATGTGGGTGACCACTGTGTTACCAAATACAAGGGGTTCACTGCTTGGGATATTCTATTCAAGAACAAGATGTGGGAGAACTAAGATGGCGGCATAGGTAAAACACCTATCTTGCCGTCATACTCAGCAATTTTAATACTACAACTTAACGAAAGAACAAATACCTTCCAGAATCACCAGAAAGCTCACCAAGTGAAAATTCCACAAATAAAAGTGAAAATAAGACACTGTGACTCGGAGGAGCGGCGGCGAACAGCGTTGAAAGATTTGCGCGGAGAGAGGTTTGGAGCGCGCGCTGTGGAGAGGGCGGGCGGCTGAAAACCGGCCAGTTTTCTCGAACAGGGAGACAAAGACGTCCCACTGGACTGATTCTCCAGCTCTGGGCGAAGTCCAGAGAACCCACTATCATACGGGGTGAAATCTGGACAGTGGGAGGGCACGCCGAAGCTCGGGTGCTGCCGGGTCTCCCGCCTTGTGGAGAAGGCAGCTTGCGCGCGAACAGCTCGGCTGCGTGAAGGCGCAGAGAGTGCTCTGCAACTCGCTCTCTCATTCGGAAAACTGACAGACTGCTTTGTTTTACGACACTGGGTGAGACATTGTGCATGCAGACTCATTTTGGGAGAGTCTGAATTCCCCGGCAGTCGGTGGAGCTCAGCAGCGGCTCTCTCTGAGGTGCTGGCGGCCATTGCCCTGGCACAGAGTCCCCAGGGCCGCATAGGGTGGAGCTAACGCTGTCTGCTTGGCCCGGAGACTCCGCCCATCCAACCTGAGCACAGCTGAGCTTCACAGACAATTGGCCTGGAGGTCAACCCTCCAAGTGCTAACAACGATTAACCTGAGCTTAACTTCAGCAAGACTGTGCAACCCATATCCACCTCAGGTAACCAGGGAGGCTGAGCCACTGTCCCTAGTAGGAAGTCTACCACACAAAGCTAATTGACCAACTCAGGGAAGCAGCCACCTTGCAGCGACATGGAAAGAAATCAGATGTGAAAGAAATGGAGGGAAAAAAAACGACTGGACATGGAATTCAAAACCACGGTTATAGGGTTTTTCAAGAGGCTCCAACAAAAGGTCGAGGCCTATAAGGAAATAAGCAAGACCACAAAGGAAATGAATGAGTCCTACAAGGAAATGAACAAGACCCTCAAGGATATAAATGAGACCTGCAAGGAAATGATCAAGACCAACGTGGAAATGAATGAGTCCTACAAGGAAATGAAGGAGTCCCTCAAGGATATAAAGGAGACTCTCAAGGATATGAAAAAGGACCAACCAGAAATTAAGCATACACTGACTGAAACAAAAAATATTATACAAAGACCTAAAAGTGCTCTGGAGCACCCCAAGAACCAAGTTAAAGATTTGAAATACAAAGAGGTAAAATCCACTCAGCTGAAAAAGCAAGAAACCAAAAGAATCCAAAAAATTGAAGATAGTGTAAGGGGCCTCTGGGACAACCTCAAGCATACCAACATCCGAATTATAGGGGTGCCAGAAAAACCGAGAGGCCAAGACAATGAAAACCTATTTGAAGAAATAGTGACTGAAAACTTCCCACACCTGGTGAAAGAAATTGACTTAGGAGTCCAAGAAGTACACCGAACCCCAATATATAGGAACCCTAAGAGGACCACACCAAGGCACATCATAATTAAAATGCCAAGAGCAAAAGACAAAGAAAGAATAATAAAAGCAGCAAGAGAGAAACAGTTGGTTACCTATAAGGGAGCACCCATACGATTGTCAGCGGATTTCTCAACAGAAACGATGCAGGCCAGACGCGAGTGGCAAGAAATATTCAAAGTGATGAACAGCAAGAATCTACAACTAAGATTACTCTATCCAGCAAAACTACCATTCAGAATTGAAGGTCAGATGAAGTGCTTTGCAGATAAGAAAAAGCTAAAGGAGTTCATCACCACCAAACCAACATTATATGAAATGCTGAAAGATATTCTTTAAGAAGAGGAAGAAGAAAAAGGTAAAAATATAAATTATGAACAACAAATACACATCTATCAACAAATGAACATAAAAATCAAGTGAATTGATAGGCTGTTGAACAGGATAAACTGGTGAATATAACAGAGACATGGACATAGAGAGGGAGTGGACTGACAATTCTTGGGGAGAAAAGAGTTGTGGGAAGTACAGCAAGAGACTGGACAAAAATCTTGCAACAATGGGAGAGGACAGTGGGGAGGGGGAGGGGAGGGTGGAGGGTGGGATAGGTACAGAGTGGAGGGGAGCTATAGGGGGATAAAAAGGGGAAACAATGTAATTAATAAACTGAACAATAAAGATAAAAAAGAATAAGATGTGGTTATCTTTGGGGAGTTTTATTTACTTGTATAAAGTAAAGGAGATGGGATTCACATTCAAATTCTATCTCCTTGAGGAGATGCTCGGCAATTGTTTTTATACACTATTTAGTCAATTACCTGTTGGCTTTTTCTTGGCAGTTGGCTAAATTTATCCATTGGGTTTTGGTCAAGCTTATCAAATTACAGCGGCATTTGCAAAATACTATGCTACATTTGAACATTTAACAAATATAGCTTGAGACCTTTTACCATTGTCCTAGGAGAAGCTGGTGTCCTGCATCATAAAACTACATTTGCACTTGGACCTTGCCTTAGAGCGGTGGTTCTCAACATTCCTAATGCCGTGATCCTTTAATACAGTTCCTCATGTTGTGGTGACTCCCAACCATAAAATTATTTTCATTGCTACTTCATAAATGTAATTTTGCTACTGTTATGAATAGTAATGTAAATATCTAATATGCAAGATGTATTTTCATTGTTATAAATTGAACATAATTTAAACATAGTGATTAATCACAAAAACAATATTTAATTATATATTGTGAAATAATTATTTCTAATTACAAATAAATGAAATTTTGTTTTGAAGCATGGTGCAACATGGGTAACAGTCTTAACATAACAACAGTAAACTACATTGCTACATTTTGCAACAGTATACATAAAAAAGCCAATGTCAGTGCGAAGGCTGAGATTGCTTCTTTCTCACCAGATCAGAAATGTAAGAGCACAACAAAGATCATCTTCCACAACAAGTCTACTTGATAACCAACAAGCTGGAAAATGCTATTTCACAAAGATATGTTGGAAATGAAGAAGGCGCAACACAGTCTCAGACAGAACAGGATATGACTGCAAACACTTGATCCAGAATTTTGTAACTGGCATTGTAGAGAAATCAGTTCTCGCTGCATCGCTGTTAATAAGTTCAATGAACTCCTCTTGTGCTATCTCAGGAACATCTTCAACTTTGACTGTGAATGGGCTTCTGGCAAGTGCAAATGGGGTATCAGGTAGATTTGGAAAGTACAATGAAATTTTGTCTGGTTCAATGTCATGTTCCTCAAAGAAAGCAGATTAGGTAGGCAACATGTAAATTTTATTTTCAGCCAATTTTCTTTTACAAAAGCTTAAGTTTCATTTGCAATGATCAGATCTTTTCAGAAAAATCGAGGCATGTGGCATTTGGTCCTTGCAGTGATAAATTTAACTCATTCAAGATGGCAAAGATGTCAACCAAGTAAGCTATTTTCTGCAGTTCACTTTTATTGCTGAAAAGTGCTTCGAACTGCAGTCTTGTTTTCTGATTAAAAAACATTTTGAGTTCATCACGAAGCTCAAAAAAACACGTTTTCAAACTTCCTCTCGACAACCATCTCACTTCAGTGTGAAAGAGCAGAGCATTGTTCAGCGCATCCAACTCGTTGCACACTTGCAAAAACAGTTAACTATTTAAAGTGCTCACTTTTACAAAATTGACAGAACTTATGACTCTTTTAATTACTTCTTGTAACTCTTGTGGCAGCGTCTTCATTGCTACTATTTGCTGATGAATCATACAGTGAGTTCCGATGACTTTTGGTGACTCATTTAGTACCAAACATTGAAATCCAGATTGACATCCTAGCATAGCTGGAGCACCATCTGTGCAAACACCACAAACCTTTTCCCAAAAGATCTTATGCTCTTTCAGAAATGAACCAACTGTGTCAAATACATCACATGCAGTAGTTGTCCTTTCAAGAAGTTTGCAAAAAGAAAAGAAAAGAAAAGAAACTCATGTTTAAAGTCGCCATCATTAATATACCTCACGTAAACCAGTAACTGAACAGTTTGCAATGTCTGTAGATTCACCAAGCTGGATACTAAACATTGGAGTGGAGCAGATTTAATTTCCTGGATTACCTGATCAAGAATATCAGCAGACATGTCTTCTATTCTTCTGTGGACAATGTTGTTAGATAAGGAAGATGCACTCAATTCTGTAACAAATTCGTCTTCGATCATAACTCGAACAACGTCTTTGGCTGCTGGCAACAGTAAATCCTCAGCAATGGTGTGAGATTTCATAGCTCTGGCGATTCTAAGTCCCACCAAATATGAAGCTTCAACAGTACGTTTTGTGGTACTTGTCACCAGTGTCAAGTCTGGCTTTCTTGAGTCCATCAGCTTTGCTTCTAAAATAGTTGGTATCCTTGCCGGCAAAGCTCAGATGCTTGCTATCAAAATGGTGTTTTAGTTTGTTTGGCTTCATAGATTCGGCTAATAAAACTTCACAACAAATAACACATTGTGGTTTTCAACTCCTGCTGTAATTATTGAGGTAAAACCATACTGTAAGAAATCCTCACTATATTTTCTTTTGTTAACGTTTTCTCTACATGACCCATTGTCATGGGATGGTTTGTTAATGAAAATAATATATAACAATAGCTTTAATAATACAAAAGATGATATATGGCAAAGTTCAGTCAATACAGTTCATTAAAGTTTCCTATGATTTACCATTCTCTGTATTGCATTTTTTTAACATACATGTTACTATCACAAGGGGGCAGTATTCAAAGCAACCACAGCTGAATATAAAAAGATCGATCAGCATCCAGATTAAGTTCCTATGATACAGATTTTTTTTTTGCAGAAGTTGATGATTTCATGGTACATGATTTTACATTTACCCAGTAATTATAATTCATGAAGTGTTGTTTTACCTCCAATACAGCTGCTTTCAACAAAGCAGCTGTGTTCTACACAGTAGCTGCTCTCTACACGTGTGTCTGGTCTGCATAAATACATTATGGTGCCAACCCTGTCACATACACCTGTATTTGTATGGGATGTATGTGATGGGGTTGGCGCGATGATGTCATCACGCTGGGTACTCGTATGTGGGCATATCTGCATGTGGGCAGACCCGCCTGGAGACAGATAGAGGAGCAATGTCTTGGTTCCTAAAACCATCAGAAATATGTGTTTTCCGATGGTCTTAGGCAAACCGTGTGAAAGGATCTTTCGACCCTCAAGGGGTTGAGAACCACTGCCTTAGAGAATCTGAAAAATGAGGTCTGGTAGTAGCCATATGAGCCTTTGGTCCATGTGTTGCCCCACAACAAGGTAATCCAGGAGATCAGCAGCATCATGAGCAAGCTACCACAGTGCCCCAGGTTCTGCACTGACTTTTTAAAGGTAAGAAAAAATATACATGGCTGCAACTTCACTTCTGCCCTCTAAATCTCATAGAAAATGTGTCTTGTAACTAATCCTAACCAAACCATATAGGGTAGGAAATGCTGTGAAATATAGTTCTAGTTTACCAAATGTGACACAATACAAAGTCAACACCTCATCTATAAACCAAGAAACTTCATTTCCTTTAGTTATAAAGTGTAGTTTACCTAGATTATTGTGAGGATAACAAGATATTTCCTATGGGCATTTGTGGGGGGACTCTCACCCACTTAAATGGGAAAAGTTTGCATTTTTGAAACACACATTTGTAATTTCAGACTAGACATTTTCCCTTAATTTCAATTTCACATATCCAGTTCTCTACTTGACAGCTCCTCTTGGATAACTAATAAAGATATCAAAATTATGTCTAAAACTGAACTTTTTATCTTTCTTTCTCATTCCTCTGAAGCCAAACCATTCCATCTACTGCCTCCCCCATTTTATTAAATGTCAACTCCAGCCTTCTTATTGCTTAGGCCAAAAAATCTTGCAGTAATTCTTGACTTACTAGTATTTCTCCTACCTCATAGTCAACTCATTAGGAACCAGGAACTCCTGGTCTCTCAACATTCAAAACATAACCATCTCCACTGCTACCCCCTTGGCTTTATCCACCACTATTGTCACTCACCTGAGTTATTGCCATAGCCTCCTAACAGGGTTGCCAGATAAAATACAGGCTACCCAGTTAAATTTGAATTTCAGATAAACAGTAGATAATTTTTTAGTATGTTCCATACCATATCCTCTGTCTGTAACATCCTTCTCTCAACTATGTGGCAAGCTCCCAATTCTTCCAAGTATTTCCTCAAATGTCAGCTTTCAATGAGTCTTTCCCAAAAAACCTTATTTTTCAATTTTTAAAATTGATTTTTAGAGAAAGAGTGGAAGGGAGTAAGGAACAGGGTGGGGGGAGGAGGAGGAGAAGGAAAGGAGGAAAGAAGAGGAGGGAAACAATGTGAGAGAGACACATCAATTGGTTGCCTCTCACACACTCTGACTAGGGCTGGGGATTAATCCTGTAATCCAGGTATATGTCCTTGATGGGGGATCAAACCTGTGACCCTTCAATGGGTGGGCCGCTGTTCTAACCACTTAGAAACACTGGCCAGGGCCATTGGTTTATTCTTTTTTTCCCCGTTGGTTTATTCTTGTATATGCCCTGATTGAGAATCAAACCCACAACCTTGGCATATCTAGACAATGCTCTAACTTACTGGGCCAGGGCCCTGAAGGCAGTTATGCTTTTTTGTTTTCGTTCTATATGTTTTGTTCCCTACTGTTATCTTCAGCACGTAGAAAAATGCCTCATCCACAGTAACATTTAATATATATATTTTAATGAACGAATGAATGAGTGAATGAGTGAATGAACAAGCCTATATTTTAATAGGGTACCTGGTCAAAATTTAACTATTTCCCAGAGCTTATTGGAGGAAAACAAGGAAGAGAGACAAGTAGCTAGTAAGTGTGGATCCTTCACATATTTGTAAGCATTTCTAACTCATCCCTAGGTAGAGTGAGAATAAGTGCTTTAAGGCAGTGTTTTTTATATTTTATTGCACATATGAATCCACTGGGGATCCTCTTAACATGTAGGTTCTGGTTCACCAGGTGTGGGGTGGGGCCTGATAGTTTGCATTTCTCGTAAGCTCCCAAATGATGTTCATCCTGTCATCCTGGGAAGCATACTTTTTGAGTAATAAGGTTTTAAGGCATTACTGAAGTCTGGTCACAGACAATATAGCCAAAATATGACCAGCTGGGAAATAGTTACTGCCAGTGGTTCAACCTACTAAGAAATAGAGTAATCAGTTTTGAACAGAGGTATCTGGTTCATTATGACTATTTGAAACAAGGACTTTGCCCAACAGCTATGGTCCTAAATTTACTAACACACTTGGCTATATTTCAATGTGGGAGTGTTAATCTCAGTTGAACTGGCACAAACATGAAAAGTAAGTTATGGAGGAAAAGGGAAGGCTAATATTGTTAAGTTTAAGGACTCAAATAAATGTGATTGGCATAGGGGATATCTGGAATGAGCATGCTGTTATTTTGTTACTCCTTAAATCACAACACATGGGGTCTTTCTGTAACCAAAACCAAGTTTTGTCTACCTGCCACCATGAAAACCAAACTCACGAGAGAGGTGCTGGTAAACAAGAAATTGATTTGTTCAGGTGCCAGCAACTTGAGAAGATGGGGACTCTGATCCCAAAGCCCATCTTAACATCTCAGTGCAGGTAGGGGTTTTATGGAGAGGGAGAAGGAAATTAGAACAAAGATCAGGGAGAGAAGATGTGGATGTGCAGGGAGTATCCTTGCATGTCCCAATATGGATCTTTAATGTCAGCATATTGGAACTGGTCAGTGCTAGCCAAATTCCTGTGGTTGGGCAATCTGTGTCAACTGAAGTTGTGATCAAGGCTATTTCTTGTAGAAGCAGGAACAGGAACTGCTTATGCTTGTAATATGTTTGTAAGGAAACTGTCAGTAGGTGAGTTGTTTTTTATCAATTTATTAGCACACTTTATTCTAATCCCATTTCATGGTTAGAGTAGTATAAAAGTTTTATTCCTTGTTACATTTTCATAGGTTAAAAAAGCTTTCTTCAAAATAGGAAATTAGCAAGTCAGGCAACTCCAGACCAATAACTGACCTACATGCTCAAGTTCCTATGGCTATTTTTCTATCCTTAAGTACTCAGGCCAAGAAAATAACAGAAAACATTTACCACTTTTTTGTGTTTTGAAAACATTCTTCCATTATTACTAAGTCTCACAATTCTGAAAATAAGGTATTACATCTTCATTTTGCAGTTGAAGAAACTGAGGATAGTTAGGTTAAGCAACTTACCCACGGTCACAAGGCAGGCAAAATAATGTCTCCTCAAAGGTGTCCATGTCCTAATCTCCAGAACCTGTGAATGTTATTTTACATGGCAAAGGACTTTGCAGATGTGATTAAGGATCTCAATATGGGGAAATTATTCTGGATTATCTGAGTGGGGCCAATATAATTACACAGGTTATTGTATGAGGGAGTCAGAAGGGTCAGAGGTAATAGTACAAAATGTGATGATGAAAACAAGAGGTGAGAGGAGAAAAAATGGCGGCAGAACAGACAGATGCATTCTGAATCTTGTGCTAGGGCAGATGGAGGGAGCAGCGGAGGGTGGTGCGGGAAGTGTTTATTGGTGAGTTGGGGGACAGCTGTGCTCCGGGAGAAGGTAGGGGACTACTGGAGTGGCCTCCCCTGAACGAGCAGCCCTGGTGCTGCTGGGTTCTCTCGCGGAGCCACTGGCTCGAAGGCAGACCACGCCATCTTGAAGGGGAAGGGCCTGAAAATATACAACAGCACTGCTGAGAGCCGCAGAACACCGGTTACCAGTTGGCACAGACGCGCAGATTGGAAGGAACTCTGCGCTCCGCCACAAAAAAGGTCAGATTTCCCCTGGGGTTAGTATGGGCAGGAGACCTAAGGAGCTGGCAGAGCCGGGAGATCTGTGCCTGAAAAAAGTCCATGGTTGTTGGAGCTGGTAAACTTGGAAGAGGGCCCTCAGAACTGGTGGCAGAGGGGATTCCTAGAAAGCAGCCTATTTGGACCTGACAGAGAAGGACAGCCCAAAAATTTTAGGAGGATCCTGGCTGCTAAACCCAAGGGGGGAAGGGGATTTGAGCAGACATATGTGAGGAACCTGAGTTCACGCACTTGTGTTTTTTCCTCTCCTAATCCAAGCTTCTGAGTGCTAAACCAGGAACATGGGATCGCCTGCTGGGGGATACCCTGGGAGACCACAGGGGAGAGCTGTTGTTCTGGAGCCCGGGGATAAGAGTAGGCAGACACCATTAGAGAGGCAGCTCTGGGGCAGCCCATCCTCACAAATCAGTTTTGAATACCACAGGTATAGCAAGATTTTAGTTCAAGCTAGAGAGAACCAATAGACCCAGAGGTCCATCTAGAAACACTGCCACCCAGGGGCTGAATCACAAATTGACTCTTGTATAACACAAATTAAGGAATTAATTTTATTTTCTCTTTATTCTACATTGGGATTAGTGTTCTACAGTCTATTTTCATCTACACTTTAGTATCTTTGTACTTTTCCTCAACTTCTTTATGCCACCACTCTTTTGCTAACCTTTTCCTATTCAGTGCCTTGTTTCCCTTACACTTTTCCCGCTTTAGATTTACCTTATTCTTTCTTTTTAGCCCCTGTTAAAATTTTACCCCACTTATATATCTAATCTCCAACCACCTGCTCCAAGTCCATACATACCTCACACTTCTCTGACTTCACTGTCCTAAATTGTTTTTCTCCTAAATTGTTTTTCTCTCTATCCTGTTATTGTTTACTTGACTGTTGATATTGATTTTTTATGCAGGTTTGTGAGATTGGTTTGCTTATTCTTATGTTCTGGTTTGTTTTGTGGGATTTTTTTGGTGTTGTTTTTTGTTTTGTTGTTCTCATTTGCATTGTTTTGGGATAGATTTTTGCTTCTGTGTTCCCTCACCTCCCTTGATATTAGTTATTGTATGTAGTTTGTATCAATTTCCAGGTACTCGTTGCTGGCTTTTGTTCAGATAGTTGCTGTCCAATAAGATTTTTCACCCCAAATTTATAGTTTATTCCTCTTTTTTTAACTTCTTCTCCTTTTCCCAATTTCATTTTAGCATTCCTTTCTTTCTTTCTTTCTTTCTTTCTTTCTTTCTTTCTTTCTTTCTTTCTTCCTTCCTTCCTTCCTTCCTTTCTTTCTTCCTTTCTTTCTTTCTTTGTGTGTGTGTGTGTGTGTGTGTGTGTGTGTGTGTGTGTGTGTATGTGTATGTGTATGTGTGTGTGTGTTTTCTCTTTCTTCTTTCTTACCTATCACCGAATTTGCCTTTCTCAGGTGATCACCTTTATTTGGAGTTACCAATACCGTGAATACATTCCTGTTCAGTGCCAGGTGTGTTGCACCTGGTTGTGTTGAATTTTGTGCCTTTAAATCAATGCAGAAGAGTGAGAACTACATAACCAGACACATGGAGAAGAGAGACCATGGGGAGACAAAGAAACAGCCCACCAATGAAAGAAAAACAAGCCTCACCAGAAAAGGATGTAAAGGAAATGGAAGCTAGCATCCTGTCAGAGAAAGAATTCAGAGAAATGGTCATAAGGTGGCTGAAAAGAATGGAAGACAAATTTGACAGTATGAGTAAGAACCAAGAGGAATTGAAGAAGAAGAAAGAGGAAATGAGGAAGACCCAAGAAGAAATGAAGAAGAGCCAAGAAGAAATGAAAAGTGACATCGCTTAAGTAAAGCACTCAATAGAAAGTATCAAGAGTAGACTAGAATAAGCAAAGGCCCGCATCAGTGAACTAGAAGACAAGGTAGGAAAAAATACCCAAGTAGAGCAGGTTCTAGAAAAAAAATTAAAAAGCAGGAGGAGAGCCTAAGGGTACTTTGGGACAACATGAAACAAAACAAGATCTGCATAATAGGGCTTCCAGAGGGACAGGAAACTGAGCAAGGAATAGAAAACCTGTTGGAAGAAATAACGACAGAAAACTTCCCTGATATAGGAAAGAGAAAATCTACACAAATCCAAGAAGCTCACAGAGTTCCAAGCAAATTAAACCCCAAAAGACCTACACCAAGGCACGTTATAATTAAATTGGCAAACATCAACAACAAAGTGAGAATCTTAAAAGCTGCCAGAGAGAGACAGAAAGTCACCTACAAAGGAACCCCCATCAGATTAGCAAGTGATGTCTCAACAGAAACTTATCAGGCCAGAAGGGAATGGAATGAAATATACAAAGTCATGCAAAGGAAGGGTCTGAATCCTAGAATACTGTACCCAGCAAGACTATCAATAAAAATTGTAGATCAAATCAGGAGCTTCACAGACAAAAAAAAAGGACTAAGGAAATTCATTACCACAAAACCAGCAATGCAAGAAATGCTAAAGGGTCTGTTGTAAAAAGAAATAGGAAGCAAAGAAGGAACACAGAAGTAAAGAATTAAAATGGTGACAAATAAGTACCTCTCAATAACTTTAAATGTAAATGGATTAAATGCTCCAATCAAAAGACATAAAGTAACAGACTGGATAAGAAAACACAACCTATGTATCTGCTGTCTACAAGAAACCCACCTCAGAAAAAAACATGTAACAAGAAAAGGCCAGTGTAAGCAGAGGGAGGAAAGAGTAAAGATCAGAGCAGTGATAAACGACATAGAGACCAAAGAAACAATACCGAAGATCAACAAAACGAAGAGCTGGTTCTTTGAAAGCATAAACAAGATTGATGAACCTCTAGCCAGGCTCACCAAGAAGCAAAGAGAGATGACCCTGATAAATAAAATCAGAAATGAAAGAGGTGAAATAACAACAGATGCCATCAAAATACAAAGGATTGTTTAAAAATACTATGAACAACTCTGCTCCAACAAACTGGACAACCTGGAGGAAATGGATATATTCCTAGAAAAATATAACCTCCCAAAACTCAGTCAGGAAGAATCTAAACAGTTCAATAGACCAATGACTATGGAAAAAATTGAAGCAGTCATCAAAAAGCTTCCAGCAAACAAAAGCCCAGGACAGATGGCTTCACAGGGGAGTTTTACCAAACATTCAAACAATCAATATCCCCCTCAGACTATTCCAGAAAATTCAAGAGGATGGAACACTTCCAAACTCCTTCTATGAAGCCAGCATGACTCTAATACCAAAATCAGATAAAGACGACACAATGAAAGAGAATTACAGGCAAATATCCCTCATGAATATAGATGCCAAAATCCTCAATAAAATTCTAGCAAATTGGATTCAGCAGTACATCAGAGAGATCATACACCATGATCAAGTAGGATTTATCCCAGGAATGCAAGGATGGTACAATATTCGCAAATCAATAAATGTGATACATCACATAAACAAAATGAAAGATAAAAATCACATAGTCATATCAATTGATGCAGAAAAAGCATTTGACAAAATCCAAAACCCTTTCTTGATAAAAACTATCAACAAGGTGGAAATAGAAGAATCATACCTCAACAAAATAAAAGCCATATATGATAAACCCACAACAAACATCATACTCAATGGGCAAAAACTACAACTATTTCCTCTAAGAACAAGAACAAGACAGGGATGCCCACTCTCACCACTCCTGTTCGACGTAGTACTGAAAGTATTAGCCATTGCAATTAGACAAGAAGAAGAAATAATAGGCATCCAAATTGGAAAAGAAGAAGTAAAGCTATCCTTATTTGCAGATGACATGATATTGTACATAAAAAACCCGAAAGACTCCATAAAAAAGCTAATAGACTTAATAAATGAGTTCAGCAATGTAGCAGGCTACAAAATCAATGCCAAGAAATCTATGGCATTTCTATACACCAATAGTGAACTTACACAAGGAGAGACTAAAAACGCAATCCCATTTACCATCACACCAAAAAAAAATTAAGATACCTAAGAATAAACTTAACTAAGGAGGTAAAAGACCTATTCGAGGAAAACTACAGGACACTAAAAAAAAAGAGATAGAGGAAGATGTAAACAGGTGGAAGAACATACCATGTTCATGAATTGGGAGAGTCAAAATCATTAAAATGTCCATACTACCCAAAGCAATCTATAAATTTAATGCACTCCCCATTAAAATACCAACAGCATATTTCAGAGACATAGAAAGAACTCTCCAAATATTCATCTGGAATAAAAAAAAAAGGCCCCGAATAGCCACAGCAATCCTGAGAAAGAAGCACAAAGTCCGTGGGATTTCATTACCAGATTTCAAGCTGTATTACAGAGTTACTGTTCTCAAAACAGCCTGGTACTTCCACAAGAACAAACATATAGACTAATGGAATAGAATGGAGAATCAAGATGTCAACCCTAGCCATTATGCTCAATTAATATTTGACAAAGGAGGTATGAATATAAAATTAAATCAAGACAGTCTCTTCAATAAATGGTGTTGCGAAAATTGGACAAATATATGGAAAAAAAATGAAACTTGACCACCAACTTGCACGATGTACAAAAATAAACTAAAAAATGGATACACGACTTAAATGTAAGACTGGAAACCATAAAAATACTAGAGGGATCCACAGGAAGAAAAATCTCAAACATGTGCTGAAAGAAATTCCTCACTGATACTGCTGCTAGGACAATGGAAGCTAAAGAGAAAATAAACAAATGGGACTACATCAAAATAAATAGCTTTTGCACAGCGAAAGAAACCATCAACAAAACAAGAAAACCCACTGTATGGGAGAACATATTTGCAAATGTTATCACTGATGAAGGTTTAATCTCAAGCATCTACAGGCAACTCATATGACTTAATAAAAGGAAGACAAATGATCCAATAAAAAATGGGCAATGGATCTAAATAGAATCTTTTCAAAAGAAGACAAAAGGAAGGCCGAGAGACATATGAAAACCTGCTCAAAGTCACTAATTATCTGAGAAATGCAAATCAAAACGACAATGCGGTACCATCTCACACCTGTCAGAATGGCTTACATCAACAAATCAACAAACGACAAGTGCTGGCCAGGATGCGGAGAAAAAGGAACCCTCCTACACTGCTGGTGGGATTGTAAATTGGGACAGCCACTGTGGAGAACAGTATAGAGTTTCCTCAAAAAACTAAAAATGGAGCTCCTATTTGACTCAGTGTTCTCACTTCTAGGAATATATCCCAAGAAACTAGAAGCACAAACTAGAAAGGATATATGCACCCCTATGTTCATAGCAGTACAATTTACTATAGCTAAGATTTGGAAACAGCCTAAGTGCCCATCAGCAGATGAGTGGATTAAAAAACTGTGGTACATGTACACAATGGAATACTACGCTGAGGTAAAAAAGAAGGAGCTCCTACCATTTGCAACAACATGGATGGAGCTGGAGAGCATTATGCTAAGTGAAATTAACCAGACAGAAAAAGATAAATATCACATGATCTTACTCATTTGTGGAATACAATGAATGACATAGACTGATGAATAGGAATGGATCCAGAGACTGAGAAAAGTCCATCAGAATGTCAAATCTCAGGGTAAGTACGGGGTGGCGGGAGTAAGGGGGAAAGTCAATATATTTGACCTCTTGAACTAAAGTCAGTAATTTGTGTTTTTACATCCCTGAGAAAGTTTATATAAAGCTATGAAAAAATGGGAGCTAGTTTGAGACTTAATTGACATGGCCTAGAGCATGTCACCTCCTATGGACACCAGTCCTTAGGCTGAGCCTCCCTTAACCCCCTGTAATACCATAATACCCTTATATTATATTATTCTATAATGTCATTATGATTTTTGATATTTGACAAGAGCATATTGTTCAATTATCCAAAGAAACTTACAAACTAGTTCTTTGAATGTTGGGCAGCAATTTCAAAAAAAGACAGGAAAGGAATTAATCCCTTTCAGAAGGGATTAAGGCACTGGGGAGGCACTTGAGCATTGTATATTGGCCCCTCTTGCCCTTTTGCCAAGAGGGACCCTCTTCTCACAATCCAAATACACACAGCTGTTGCCTGAGCTTTCAGTTCAAGCTGTGGCTGAAGCCTCTGGGCGGCTGGCACCATGGATCTGACTCTCACCCAGTGGTGTGAGCTGGACCCTCCCTGGAGAAGAAACCCGAGTCTCCTAAGTTATGTGATCAGTAATGGGACCCCGCCAGCCAGCAGGCGAGGAGATCACAAGGCAGGGGCTGGGCTTGGAGGCCATGGCTGCATAGAAGACCAAGGAGACAGAACTGAACCTCACATCACCCTGCTTGGCCCCGGAGGATGGCTGGTTAGCCAGAGACAGGTAAGATTCCTGAGGGAAGGAACAACCTAAGACAGGCATAGTCGCAGAGGGGCCAACAGGAGAGAACTAAAAGGTCAACAGAAGTAAGGCACAGACCATCATCCCCCTAACCTTGCAAGGGCCTGAACTCTCACCCCTTCTGAGGGAGGTCTCCTGCCCTCACAGCTGCTTAGCCTCCCATGCACAGCTCAGATTGGGACCCAGGGTACAAACAGAAACTCGACCAGCAACAGCTGCCCTCTATCTAAATGAAGTCCGGTACCAGGAATGCTAAGGGCCTAATCAAGAATGCAAAAAAAAATATTTTCCACTAATATTTACAGCATATACTAAGATTATTGTTTGAGTATTAAATTCGACAGTAAAATAGTAATCAAGTTTTCAGATCAATTTAAATTGGCCAATTGAAATAAGTGAACATGCAAGAAAATTAAACTGTACTGGATAAAAAGATGTTCATAAAATATTAACTAAAATTTCTATTAGTACTTCATCTCAATGTAAAGTTGCCTAACATGCAAAAAACCTAAAGCAGTCATATTTTTGTGCAAAAATTAAATTTTTTTATCTTTATTGTTCAGTTTATTAATTACATTGTTTCCCCTTTTTATCCCCCTATAGCTTCCCTCTACCCTGTACCTATCCCACCCTCCACCCTCCCCTCCCCCTCCCCACTGTCCTCTCCCATTGTTGCTAGATTTTTGTCCAGTCTCTTGCTGCACTTCCCACAACCCTTTTCTCCCCAAGAATTGTCAGTCCATTCCCTCTCTATGTCCATGTCTCTGCTATATTCACCAGTCTATCTTGTTCAACAGCCTATCAGTTCACTTGATTTTTATGTTCATTTGTTGATAGATGTGTATTTGTTGTTCATAATTTTCATCTTTACCTTTTTCTTCTTCCTCTTCTTAAAGAATATTTTTCAGCATTTCATATAATGTTGGTTTGGTGGTGATGAACTCCTTTAGCTTTTTCTTATCTGCGAAGCACTTCATCTGACCTTCAATTCTGAATGATATCTTTGCTGGATAGAGTAATCTTGGTTGTAGATTCTTGCTGTTCATCACTTTGAATATTTCTTGCCACTCCCGTCTGGCCTGCATCGTTTCTGTTGAGAAATCCGCTGACAGTCGTATGGGTGCTCCCTTATAGGTAACCAACTGTTTCTCTCTTGCTGCTTTTAATATTCTCTCTTTGTCTTTTGCTCTTGGCATTTTAATTATGATGTGCCTTGGTGTGGTCCTCTTAGGGTTCCTATATATTGGGGTTCGGTGCACTTCTTGGACTCCTAAGTCAATTTCTTTCACCAGGTGTGGGAAGTTTTCAGTCACTATTTCTTCAAATAGGTTTTCATTGTCTTGGCCTCTCTCTTTTTCTGGCACCCCTATAATTCGGATGTTGGTATGCTTGAGGTTGTCCCAGAGGGCCCTTACACTATCTTCAATTTTTTGGATTCTTTTGTTTTCTTGCTTTTTCAGCTGAGTGGATTTTACCTCTTTGTATTTCAAATCTTTAACTTGGTTCTTGGGGTGCTACAGGGCACTTTCAGGTCTTTGTATAATATTTTTTGTTTCAGTCAGTGTATGCTTAATTTCTGGTTGGTCCTTTTTCATATCCTTGAGAGTCTGCTTTATATCCTTGAGGGTTTCTTGCATTTCCTTGTAGGACTCATTCATTTCCACGTTGGTCTTGATCATTTCTTTGCAGCTCTCGTTTATATCCTGGAGGGTGTTGTTCATTTTCTTGTAGGACTCATTCATTTCCTTTGTGGTCTTGCTTATTTCCTTATAGGCCTCGATCTTTTGTTGGAGCCTCTTAAAAAACCCTATAACCGCGGTTCTGAATTCCATGTCCAGTCGTTTTTTCCCCTCCATTTGTTTCACATCTGATTTCTTTCCATGTTGCTGCATGGTGGCTGCTTCCCTGAGTTGGTCAATTAGCTTTGTGTGGTAGACTTCCTACTAGGGATAGTGGCTCAACCTCCCCAGTTACCTGAGGTGGATATGGGCTGCACAGTCTTGCTGAAGTTAAGCTCAGTTAATCATTGTTAGCACTTGGAGGGTTGACCTCCAGGCCAATTGTCTGTGAAGCTCAGCTGTGCTCAGGTTGGATGGGCGGAGTCTCCGGGCCAACCAGACAGCGTTAGCTCCGCCCTATGCGGCCCCAGGGACTCTGTGCCGGGGGCAATGGCCGCCAGCACCTCTGAGAGAGAGCCGCTGCGGAGCTCCACCGGCTGCCGGTTGCCGGGAAATTCAGACTTTCCCAAAATGAGTCTGCATGCGCAATGTCTCACCCAGGGTCGTAAAACAAAGCAGTCTGACGGTTTTCCGAATGAGAGGCAAGTCGCGGTGTGCTCTCTGCGCCGTCACGCAGCCGAGCTGTTCGCGCAAGCTGCCTTCTTCACAAGCTGGGAGACCCAGCAGCACCCGAGCTTCGGCGTGCCCTCCCACTGTCCAGTTTTCACCCCTTGTGATAGTGGGTTCTCTGGACTTCGCCCAGAGCTGGAGAATCAGTCCAGTGGGACGCCTTTGTCTCCCCGTTCGAGAGAACTGGCAGGTTTTCAGCTGCCCGCCCTCTCCGCGGCGAGCACTCCAAACCTCTCTCCGTGCGAATCTTTCAACGCTGTTCGCCGCCGCTCCTCCGAGTCACAGTGTCTTATCTTCACTTTTATTTGTGGAATTTTCACTCGGCGAGCTTTCTGGTGATTCTGGAAGGTGTTTGTTCCTTCGTTAAGTTGTAGTATTAAAATTGCTGATTATGACGGCAAGATATGTGTATTGCCTTTGCCGCCATCTTAGTTCCTCCATCCGCAAAAATTAAAATTTAAAGTTACCAAGACTGCAATATAAAATTTCCAAAAGCCCCCATTAATAAAAAAGGAGGAGGATAGTGGAGTAATATCATGTAAGGAAAAATATCCTGTAAGTAAATTACATCTAGAAAATTCTTACTCCAGAAAAGTAACTTCCATTTGTAATGCCAACAGCAGGACACTCATGAAAAACACACATGATGTCAAAATAAGCCAAAGGAAAATCAGTTGGACAAAAATAGAATCCCAAGTCTAATTTACAGAAAAGATCCCTTTATTAACTTTTGGTCGAGAATATGTTTGTATATTTTCAGAAAACAACTCCAAGGCCATATGGATTCCTGCAACAAAAAGGAACTGACAGGTCTGTTCCAACCGCAAAGATAGGCCTGAGATGGAAGACGCTGACGACACCTTGCCATGCTAGCAGTCACCAGCTGTGTGTCGCTGCAGGTGGCCCAGGTCCAAACCAGAGAGGGTGGAACCAACATTGCCACCATATGTCCACCATCCAGATACCATTGCTGACATGTACACACAAGGAACTATTTGACATTGAAACTGGGACTCAGAACTGTTGGACATTGAAACTGAGACTCACATTTTTTGTTCTTATATATTTATTTCCAGCATGCAGATGCAAGATTTTTTAAAGAAAAGAAATGTGGGGAAAAGATTGATACACAGGCAAAGAAGCATTGAACAGACTGTCAAACTACAGTGGGAAGACAGGGGAGTGTGAAGGCGGAGGCTGTAAGAGACCAACTGAAAGACTTGTATGCATAAATATAAGCATAACCAATGGATACAAGACACTGGGGAAGGGTTGGCAGGTGAGGGCATGTGGTGGGGAGTATGGGAGGCTGGGGGGAGGTGAATAGGAGGGAAAAAAGGAAACATATGTACTACTATTTGTAATAATTTAAAGAATAAAAAATTAAAAATAATAAATAAAGTAAAATATGATTCGATGAAAAAAAAAGAAAACAAGAGGTTTGAGTGATCAGGAAGGGTCCATGAACCAACGAATGTAGGCAGTCTATAGAAGCTGAAAAAGTCAAGGAACTGAATTCCCCGTACAGCCTAAACAAGGAATACGGACTTGTTGACAACCTTGATTTTAGCCGTGAGACCTATTTCAGACTCTGACCTCCAGAACTGTAAGAATGCATCTGTTTTGTTTTATGACACTAAATTTGTTGTGATTTTTATAGCAGCTATCGAAAACTAATACAATCATCCATCTGGTAAATGGCAGAACTTGGATTTTGCAAATAGGTCTAGTGGGTTTCAAAATCAGTACTCTTCCCATTACTATGGTGATATGGTGTTTTTAAAGAAATGGTTGATACAAAAGTGGGAGTCCTAGCCGGTTTGTCCCAGTGGATAGAGCATCAGTCTGCAGACTGAAGGGGCCTGGGTTCCATTCTGCTCAAGGGCACATGTCCAGGTTGCGCGCTTGACCCCCAGTAGGGGGACGTGCAGGAGGCAGCCAATCAATGAATCTCTCTCACAACTGATGTTTCTATCTATCTCCCTCTCCCTTCTTCTCTGAAATTGAAAATATACAATGAGGTTCAGGTCCCTTCCTCGGTTGCCTTCTCCACTTTCAGTGGTGTGGAGGTGCCCTGCTCCCCTCGTGCTTCATACTGCATGTGGCTGACTGCCTCGATGCTCTCGTGGAGCTTTCGGAAGCCGGGGACGGTGCTGGGGGTCCAGTCGGCGCTACCCTCCCGTCCAATAGGCCGATTTCCGTGGTAGCATCCGGTAGGGACATGGTCGTGTTTTCGGTGCCAGCCGAAGTCACTGTGATCCTGTTAGATATCGAAGGTAGCACAACCCCAATTGCTTTCATGAAGGACATTTTATTTCCTTACGTTAAAGAAAATGTTAAAGAGTATTTGCAGACACATTGGGAAGAAGAAGAATGACAGCAGGATGTCAGTCTTTTGAGGAAACAGGCTGAAGATGACTCCCACCTGGATGGGGCTATTCCGATCCCTGCTGCATCTGAGAACGGAGCAGATGACTTGCAGCTGATGATCCAGGCCATGGTAGATAATGTGTGCTGGCAGATGTCTCTGGACCGAAAGACCACGGCACTGAAACAGCTGCAGTTGCCACATATGGAGGGCAGCATTCACAGCAGGGCATGTGAAAGCAGAGTTCTTTGAAGATGTAGTTCCAGCAGTTAGGAAGTGGAGAGAGGCTGGAATGAAGGTGTATATTTAATTCTTCAGGGAGTGTAGAAGCACAGAAACTATTATTCGCCCATTCTACAGAGGGAGATATTCTTGAGCTTGTTGATGGTCACTTTGATACCAAGATCGGACACAAAGTAGAGAGTGAGAGTTATCTAAAGATTGCAAACAGCATTGGGTGTTCAACCAACAACATCTTGTTTCTGACAGACGTTACTGTAGAGGCCAGTGCTGCTGACGACCCAGATGTGCATGTAGCTGTGGTGGTAAGACCTGGCAATGCAGGACTAACAGAAGATGAAAAGACTTAGTACAGCCTCATTAAGTCCTTCAGTGACCTGTACCTGCCTTCCTCCACATAGAGGATTTCCGAGGAAGACCAACTGTCTCCACAGAGTCGCCCCTGTAGTCTAGTTTTTTTTCTAGTGGTAAAATAACTTACTTTAAACATACATATAAACACACATATGTATGCATGCAAATATATATGTGTGTTCAGATTACCTTCATAAGCACAGAAGTTGGGGGGAAATCTCAGTTCAGTGAAAAGGAAACTAATTTAAAGATGCTTTATATGTAGAAATGGTTTGAAAACGCAACTCATACCCTTATTGAGGGTAAAATGTAGTTGATAGAAGAAATTTCTACAATACAGATCTAATGTGTTATGGTTATCACATTATGGACCAAAATGGAAAGATAGGTTTGAGAAGTTATTCAGAATCCTTTGTATTTTAAAAACTGGAAATATTTTCAAGATATTCCTAATAGTAATTCATCTCCCCTTTTAATTATGAGTTAGAAAACTATTAGCAGCTGAATTTCAAAATATTAGCTTCCTTATCTACAGAAGATAGTTATTTATTTCTGCTCCAACAGAGACAAAATTGGGAAAGGAAGCTATTTGTGTCCTGATCATTCAAACATCTATTACTTAAGAAACTTCCTAACCATTGCGGCACCCCAGCAAGTAAGTTGCTTTATCAGTGAAAAAGGTGCACTGATATAACAGGTAAAATGACAAAATAGTTCTAGTCCCACCAGTAGTTATCACTAGATTTTATAGTTGCCCTACTAACTCCTTCTTAGCATGGATGAGACTTATTGCTGTTAACTATTTTTAAAAAAAGTTTACTGAAATCAGTTTCTAAGACTTAGAAGAGCCCTACTATGTACTATTTTCCTCTAAATGAACGTGAGAAATGTTAATTTTATAACTGCATTATTTATCCTGGCTCAGTCCTATTGGGATGTCATCTTAATTTCACATTGTGATTAATAAAAACATTTTTTCTAAATAAATAAATAAATACATTGAGTGCACAGATTATTATGATCTCTGAACTCATAATAATCTAGCCACTCAGTATACATATTAGAGGCCCAGTGCATGAATGTGTGCATGGGTGAGATCCAGCCATCCTGGTGAGGGGGAAGGGATATGGGCGGTGGCTGGCCTGCCTACTGGTCGAACTCCTAATCAAGGGGACAATTTGCATATTAGTCTTTTATTATATAGGATATACACTGAGTAGCCAGATTATTATGCATTCAGACACCATAATTATCTGGCCATTCAGTGTGTGTGTGTGTGTGTGTGTGTGTATGTGTGTATATATATATGTTAAAAAAAAAAAGAGGAAGAGAGAAAGTTGCAAGAAGCAAGAGGAGCTTAGTAGAATTAATCCTGGGGTCCACATATCTCCAAATAACCTCTTGCACATAGCCTGATGATTTTATATTTCAACTAGAGGCCCAGTGCATGAAATTCATGCACAGGGGACAGGGGGTGTCCCTTAGCCCAGCCTGCACCCTCTATAATCTGGGACCCCTCGAGGAATGTCCGACTGCCCATCCAGTTGGGCCTAAACTGGCAATCGGACATCCTTCTTACAATCTAGGACTGCTGGATCCAAACTGCTCACCTGCCTGCCTCCCTGATTGCCCCTAACCGCTTCTGCCTGCCAGCCTGATCACCTGCTAACCATTACCCTGCCAGCCTAATTGATCTCTAACAGCTTCCCTGCCAGCCTATTTGCCCCCAACTGCCCTCCCTTGCAGGCCTGGTCCCTCCCAACTGCCCTCCCCTGCTGGCCTGATCACTCACAACTGCCCTCCCTTGCAAGGCCTGGAACCTCCCAACGGCTCTCTCCTGCTGGCCATCTTGTGTCCACATGGGGGCAGGATCCTTGACCACATGGGGGCAGCCCTCTTGTGTGTTGGAGTGATGGTCAATCTGCATATTACTCTTTTATTAGATAGGATAGAGGTGTGGTGCATGGGTGGGGACCAGCTGGTTTGCCCTGAAGAGTGTCCCAGATCAGGGTGAGGGTTCCCTTTGAGTGAGGGACAGCCTGGGCAAGGGGCTTGTGGAGGTTTGCAGGCTGACCACGCCCCCCAGCAACCCAAGTGGGGTCCCTGGTATCTGGGATTAATCTATGTCTACAATTGAAACTTTGTAGCCTGGAGTGGAGCCAAGCCTTCAGTTTGCTCCCTGGCGGCAGCCATTTCTGTTTGAAACATTGTAGCCTAGAGTGGAGGCCTCGGCCAGCAATGGCTTCCTCCATTGCCAGGGAAACCCAAGCCTCTGTTCCCTCCAGCTCAGTGACTGCTGCCATTTCTGTACCTTTTATAATTGAAACTTTGTAACATTGAGTGGAGGCCTAGGCAGGTGGAAGCTTGGCTTCCTCTGTTGCTGGGGAAACCCAAGCCTTCCTCCTGCTCTCAGTGATGGCAGCCATCTTGGTTGGGGTTTATTTGCATAATTTGCTCCTGATTGGCTAGTGGGCGTGGCTGTTGGCATGGCTTGTGGGTGTGGCGAAGGTACAGTCAAATTTGCATATTACTTTTTTATTAGATAGGCTAGTTATAAAGTTATTTGGATTAAAAAGTATTCTTTTCAGAGTATTCCAAACACTTCTGGCCAGATCTAAAGGTCATTGGCTTGTTTGAATGGATTACATTAATCTCATTTTTTCTCCTATTACTTGTTGAAATAATTGCAGTGAAAAAATGAGGTTTTTCCCAGCTGATGTTGCTCAGTGGTTGGACATCAACTATGAACCAGCAAGTCATGGTTCAATTCTCAGTCAGGCACATGCCCGGGTGGCAGGCTTGATCTCCAGTGGGGGACATGCTCAAGGCAGCTGATTAATGATTCTCTCTTATTATTGATGGTTCTATCTCTCTCTTCCTGTCTATAAAAAGAAGGAAAAATAGGGTTTTAATATAGAGGGAAGACATAGCGGGAAGATGACCATCCATAAGCCAAGGAAAGATGCATCAGAGGTCTTGCCAACACCTTGATCTCAGACTTCTAGACCTCCAGAACTATGAGAAAAAATTCTGTTGGTGAAGTATCTCAAAATAAATGAGGTTTTGCTTGGATAAGGTGAAGCAAGTAATGTTGACATAATGAACGCATTTCAATTTATAGATAGGTGTGGTGGGAGGGAGCACCGTGCTGACAATGAAAAGCTGGGTTCCATTCAAGGGCAGTAGGTACATTATGCCAAAGACCATTCGATCTATTTTGAACTTTTCCAGAGAGCACTGACTGTATGAAAGCTTTCATATTTCTTAAATTTTATGAGAGCCTATTTATACTAGCAACTTCACTTAAACTTTCTCCTCAAGAGCCTTGCCTTTCATCCCTTGCTTATAATTTGTTTCCACAACTAGTTGAAGGCACATCCTTGGCAGATAAAAATATGATCTGAAAGGGAATCTGTTAAGCAAGTAGGGCTGGCTGGCCTTAGTCAAATTTGTGAAAAAGGTAGCTGTACCTCTCTCACCTGTTTCAATTTTCACAGGGCTTCTTATGCCTTAATCTAGGAAGTATTTGTCAACAGGAAAGTTTTCTAGTTTTTTGTTTTGTTTTGTTTTTTTTTGGGGGGGGGGGATTTTGAACCCTCACCTGGGATGTAATCACTGAATACCCTTTTCAGAGGTTAGTCAAGATGCCAAAAGAAAAGGGAGGCTGACCAGGTAAGTTAACACCTCATGGATTTTACTCTTATGTTTCCATTTCACCCTAAATAATACCAAAGATTTTTGGGAGGGGATGAAAATTAGTGTTTCCTTACAAATAAATGTAAAACCTTTTCCTTAACTCAAAGAAGTGTTTAGTATGGGAATGTGTTTGGAGTGGAATATTCAAACAAACTTTATACTTTCCAAAATTCCAAAAAAGCTCTTGTCTCTGTTTAAATCATTTGGGGTAGACAATCTATCAAGAATATATTAGAGACTACACAGGGAAAGAAGACATTTATATCCCTTTCTTTGTTTCTCGTCTTCACTAAATAATACAAATGGAGTCTGAAGGAAAATGGATTACTTCCCTCCCACTCTCAGTGAATACATGGTGCTGCCTATAATCCTGCCCCATAGTTAACAGTAAAAAAAACTAAACTAAACTAAAAACACAGGCAGTTTGGAACTGCTGGTAGAGGATTTGGATGATTTAGCAAATGAGACACTAACAAAAACATTTTTTTACAATCTATATTACAAAAACCCAACGACCCTAACACCATAATGACCAAAGACCAGTCACCAGGGGGCTGCACGTGCAGCAAGGCATGCACTGGTAGGTGAAGACTTGATGCCACATCTCACGGTGCCAGCGGGACTTGACACTGCATCCCGCAGTGCCAGCAGGACTTGACGCTGGTTCCCACAGTGCATCAGGTCTGGGTCTCGTGTAATTTTATGCCCTGGGCCCCTAGTACTATATAAGGTTGAAGGCACATCCTTGGCAGATCAAAATATGATCAATTACATGCTTATAGAAAAACAAACTATTAAATATCTTGACTATAGTAGATGATTATTCCACAACATTGCCCACTGTTGTTTGGGTAGCAATCAATCAATGTTTAACAATGTTTAGGTTAAACATTTCTTGAAGTAAAAACATAAGGTTGAAATGCCTGGTTTTGGCTACAAAAGGCATTTATTATCAAATAGAGGCTTGGTGCATGAAAATTCATGCACTGGAGGGGGTGTCCCTCAGCCCAGCCTGCCCCCTCTCACAGTCCAGGAGCCCTCAGGGGCAAGAAGAGACCTGGAAATCAGGGGAAGGCAACGCCCATCACACCTCTGCCACTGCTGGAAGCACAAGTCTCTGGTGGCCCTGGTCACCTGAGCCTCGGGCAGCCCTGTGCGGCTGCGCAGCCAACATCTGAGGCTTTCTTGTGCCTCAGGCATTGGCTGGGCAGCCATCATCCCAGGATTGCCTGCACCTCAAGCTGGCCCTGGGAGGCTGGGGGTTTGAGGGGAAAGGGGGATTCTGAAGGCAGGTGTGCAGAGCGGCCATGCCTGCCTGGGGGCGGGCCCAGACTTGCCATGTGCCTGCAGTCCCAGTGGGGCTGAGGGGACTGGATGTCTCCATCTTGTGGCTGTGGGTGCCTCCATCTTTGAGGGTGGGGCAGTCAATTAGCATATGCCCTCCTTATTGGCTATGGGCACCTCCATCTCTGCAACAGCATGAGGGTCAACATATTTCCTCTTTATTAGATAGGATGCCATTATAGAAGCTCTTTTAATTGAAGAACCAGAATTTGTCCTCCTGTGTCTTATCTGGTTACCCATAACATAAACTTTGCGAAGGATAAGAAAATTAGTGTACCTTTCCTTCAATGGTGGAAGTCCTCCAAGACCAGCAAAGGGCCAGACTGGAAATAAAACCAAATTAAGAACATACACCCAGAATTAACAATTCAGGTGCTGAGAAGGAGACTTACATCAAGGAAGGACAGGAAACACCTAGAGCCAGTCAGAGAGAAAGCCTCAGTTTCTGTTTTGAAATTTTTTTTTTGCAGTATAACTTAGATTTCATAGTAGTACATATGTTTTCCTTTTTTCCCCCCATTGTCCTCCCCGCAGCCTCCTTTACCCCCCAGCACATGTCCCCACCTGACCCAACCCCGCCTCAGTGTCTTGCATTCATTGGTTATGCTCATATGCATGCATACAAGTCCTTTGGTTGATCTCCCTCAGCACCCGACCCCACTCTCCCCAGCCCTCCCCCTGTAGCTTGACAGCCTGTACAATGCCTCCCTGCCTCTATATCAATCACTCTCCCCTGTTTATTTTCTTAAAAAATATCTTGCCTCTGCATACTAGAAAAAATTTATAAGAACAAAAAATGGTTGACTCTCAGTTTCAATGTCCAACTCTTCTGAGTCCCAGGTTCAATGTCAAAAAGTTCTTTATGTGTACATGTCAGCAATGGTATCCAGATGGTGGACACATCGTGGCAATGCAAGTTCCATCATCTCTGGTTTGGTCCTGGGCCGCCTGCAGCCATGCACAGCTGATAACTGCTAGCATGGCAAGGTGTCGTCAGTGTCCCCCATCTCTGGACCGTCCTCATGACTGGAACAGACCCGTTAGTTCCTCACTGTCGCAGGAGCCCACATGGTCTAGGAGTTGTTCTTTGAAAACACACAAACACATTCTCGACCAAAAGTTAACATAGGGATCCTCTCTGCAAATTAGATTTAGGATTCTTTTTATTTTTGCCCAAATAATTTTTGTTTGGCTTATTTTCACACCATGTGTGTTTTTCATGGGTGTCCTGCTGTTGGCATTACAAATGGAAGTTACTTTTCTGGAGTAAGAATTTTCTAGATGTATTTTACTTCCAGGATATTTTTCTTTACATAATATTACCCTACTGTTCCCCCCCTTTTTTTATTAATGGGGGCTTTTGGAAATTTTAGGTTTCAGTCCTGGTAATTTTAAATTTTATTTTTTGCACACAAATATGACTGCTTTAGGTTCTTTGGATGTTAGGCAATTTTACAGTGAAATGAACTACTAATAGATATTTTAGTTAATGTTTTAGGCACAGATTTTTGTCCAGTGCACTTAAATTTTCTTGAGTTTTCACTTGGCCAATTTAAATTAATCTGAAAACTTGATTACTATTTTACTGTCAATTTTAATACTCAAGCAAAAATCTTAGTTTACCCTGTAAATACTAGTGGAAAGGATTATTTGCATTCTTGAGTAGGCCCTGAGCATTCCTGGTAGTACACTCAATTTGGATATAGAGCAACCTGGGTCCCGATCTGAGCTGTGCGTGGGAGACGAAGCAGCCGTGGGGTAGGAGACCTCCCTCAGGAGGGGTGAGAGTTCAGGCCCCTGCAAGGTTTGTGGGTGAGAGTCTGTGCCCCACCTCTGTTGACCTTTTAGTTCTCTCCTGCTGGCCACTCTGCGACTGTGCCTGTCTTAGGTTGTTCCTTCCCTGAGGAATCTTACCCATCTCTGGCTAACCAGCAATCCTCTGGGGCCAAACAGGGTGATGTGAGGTTCAGTTCTGTCTCCTTTGTAGTCTATGCCCCTGTGGCCTCCACATCCAGCACCTGCCTTGGGGTTCCCTCGCCTGCTGGCGGGGTCCCGGTACTGATAACATATCTCAGAGGACCCAGGTTTCTTCTCCAGAGAGGGCCCAGCTCACAACATTGGGTGAGAGACAGATCCATGGTGCCAGCGACCAAGAGGCTTCATCCACAGCTTGAACTGAAAGCTGAGGCAACAGCTGTGTGTATTTGGAGAGTAAGAAGAGGGTCCCTCTTGGCAAAAATGGCAAGAGGGGCCAATACAGAATGCTCGAATGCCTTCCCAGTGCCTTAAATCCTTCTGAAAGGGATTAATTCCTTTCCTATCCTTTTTTAAATTTCTGCCAAACATTCAAAGAATTAGTTTATAAGTTTATTTGGGATAATTGTATAACATGCTGTTGTCAAATATCAAAAATTATAATGACATTGTAGAATAATATCATGTAAGGATATTATGGTGTCACGGGAGGTTAAGGAGGGCCTAGCCTAAGGACTGGTGTTGATAGGAGATGACAAGCTCTAGGCCATGTCAATTCAATCTCAAACTAGCTGCCATTTTTTTTATAACTTTATATAAATTTTGTCAGGGATGTAAAAACACAAATTACTTACCTTAGTTCAAGAGGTCAAATATTTTGACTTTCCCCCTTAGTCCCACCACCTTCCACTTACCCTGAGGTTTGACATTCTCATGGACTTTTCTCAGTCTCTGGATTCATTCTTGTTCATCAGTCTATGTCATTCATTGTATTCCACAAATGAGTGAGATCATGTGATATTTATCTTTCTAAGTCTGGCTAATTTCACTTACCATAACGCTCTCCAGCTCCATCCATGTTGTTGCAAATGGTAGGGGCTCCTTCTTTTTTACCGCAGCATAGTATTCCATTGTGTACATGTACCACTGTTTTTTTAATCCACTCATCTGCTGATGGGCACTAAGGCTGTTTCCAAATCTTAGCTATGGTAAATTGTGCTGCTATGAACATAGGGGTGCATATATCCTTTCTAATTTGCGTTTCTTCTTTTTTTTTTTTGCGAGTTCATGTCCATTTTATTCAAATTACCAATGGTGTGGCTACAAACCAATGCAATTAAGTGTCTCCTGTTTCTCAGACTATGCAAATTCTTTTTTTAATGTGTTGATTATTTTTTTCCTTTATTGTTCAGTTTATTAATTACATTGTTTCTCCTTTTTTATCCCTCTATATCTCCCCTCCACCCTGTACCTATCCCACCCTCCACCCTCCCCACCCCCTCCCCAATGTCCTCTCCCATTGTTGCAAGATTTTTGTCCAGTATCTTGCTGCACTTCCCACAACCCTTTTCTCCCCAAGAATTGTCAGTCCATTCCCTCTCTATGTCCATGTTTCTGTTATATTCACCGGTTTATCTTGTTCATCAGTCTATCAATTCACTTGATTTTTATGTTCATTTGTTGATAGATGTGTATTTGTTGTTCATAATTTTCATCTTTACCTTTTTCTTCGTCCTCTTCTTAAAGAATATCTTTCAGCATTTCATAGAATACTGGTTTGGTGGTGATGAACTCCTTTAGCTTTTTCTTATCTGTGAAGCACTTTATCTGACCTTCAATTCTGAATGATAGCTTTGCTGGATAGAGCAATCTTGGTTGTAGATTCTTGCTATTCATTATTTTGCATATTTCTTGCCACTCGCGTCTGGCCTGCATCGTTTCTGTTGAGAAATCCACTGACAATTGTATGGGTGCTCCCCTGTAGGTGACCAACTGTTTTTCTCTTGCTGCTTTTAATATTCTCTCTTTATCTTTTGCTCTTGACATTTTAATTATGATATGTCTTGGTGTGGTCCTCTTTAGATTCCTGTATTTTGGAGTTCTGTGTACTTCTTGGGCTTTTAAGTCAGTTTCTTTCACCAGGTGGGGGAAGTTTTCAGTCACTATTTCTTCAAGTAGGTTTTCATTAACTTGTTCTTTCTCTTTTTCTGGCACCCGAATAATTCGGATGTTGGCATGCTTGAGGTTGTCCCAGAGGCCCCTTACACTATCTTCAATTATCTGAATTCTTTTTTTTCTTGCATTTCCAGCTGAGTGGATTTTGCTTCTTTGTATTTCAAATCTTTGACTTGGATCTTGTGGCCCTCTGGACTGCTTTTAGGACTTTGTGTAATATTTATTTCAGTCTGTGTATGCTTGATTTCTAGTTGGTCCTTTTTTTTTATCTGTGAGGGTCTGGTTCATATCCTCAGAGGTCTTGTTCATTTCCTTGAGGGTCTTATTCATTTCCCGGTTGGTCTTATTTATTTCCTGGTAATTCTCATTAAGTTGATTGGCCTTTTTGTAGGACATCTTGAAAAGCCTTATAACCGTGGTTTTGAAATCTTTGTCTTGTCGTCTTTTCTCCTCCATTTCTTTCACACCTGATTTCTTTCCATATCTCTGCATGGTGGCTGCTTTATGTGGTAGATATCCTCAAAGGGACAGTGGCTCAACCTCCCCAGTTACCCAAGGTGGGTACTCTTACTGCAATCCTTTATGGGTTGTATTCAGTATTTTTGAATTTAAACCCAGCTTGTTGTTGTTAGCCCTAGGAGGGTTTGACCTCCAGGCCAATTGGCTGAGAAGGGAGACTCTCTAATTTGCGTTTCTAGTTTCTTGGGATATATTCCTAAAAGTGGGATCACTGGGTCAAATCTGAGCTCCATTTTTAGTTTTTTGAGGAAACTCCATACTGTTCTCCACAGTGGCTGCACCAGTCTAAAATCCCACCAGCAGTGCAGGAGAGTTCCTTTGTATCCACATCCTCTCCAGCACCTATCGTTTGTTGATTTGTTGATGAAAGCCATTCTGACAGGTGTGAGATGGTACCGCATTGTCGTTTTGATTTGCATTTCTCAGATAATTAGTGGCTTTCAGCAGGTTTTCATATGTCTCTGGGCCTTCCTTTTTCCTTCTTTTGAAAAGATTCTATTTAGGCCCATTGCCCATTTTTTTATTGGGTCATTTGTTCTCCTTTTATTCAGTTGTATGAGTTGCCTGCAGATGCTTGAGATTAAACCTTCATCAGTGATAATATTTGCAAATATGTTCTCCCATACAGTGGGTTTTCTTGTTGTTTTGTTGATGGTTTCTTTACCTGCGCAAAAGCTTTGTATTTTAATGTAGTCCTAATTGTTTATTTTCTGTTTACCTTCCATTGCCCTAGGAGCGGTATCACTGAAGAAGTTCTTTTGGCATATGTCTGAGATTTTCCTTCCTGTGGATTCCTCTAATATTTTTATGGTTTCCCATCTTACGTTTAAGTCCTGTAACCATTTTGAGTTTATTTTTGTGTATGGTGTAAGTCGGTGGTCTAGTTTCTTTTTTTCTTTTTTTTTTGCATATATCTGTCCAATTTTCTCAGCACCATTTATTGAAGAGATTATCTTGACTCCATTTTATGTTCATGCCTCCTTTGTCAAATATTAATTGAGCATAGTGGTTTGGATTGACATCTTGATTCTCTATTCTATTCCATTGGTCTATATGTCCATTCTTGTGCAAGTACCAGGGTGTTTTGAGAACAGTAGCTTTGTAATACAGCTTGAAATCTGGTATTGAAATCCCACGGACTTTGTGCTTCTTTTTCAGGATTGCTGTGACTATTTGGGGTCTTTTTTTATTCCAGATGAATTTTTAGAGAGTTCTTTCTAGGTCTGTGAAATATGTCATTGATATTTTAATGGGGAGTGCATTAAATTTATAGATTGCTTTGGGTAGTATGGACATTTTCATGTTGTTGATTCTCCCAATCCATGAACATATTACACCTGTTTACATCTTCATCTATCTCTTCTTTTAGTGTCCAGTAGTTTTCTGCGAATAGGTCTTTTACGTCCTTAGTTAAGTTTATTCCTAGGTATCTTATTTTTTTTGGTGTGATGGTAAATGGGATTACTTTTTAAGTCTCTCTTTCTGTAAGTTCACAGTGTATAGAAATGCCATAGATTTCTTGGTGTTAATATTGTAGCCTGCTACGTTGCTGAAGTCATTTATGAAATCATTTAAGTCTGTTAGTTTTTTTTATGGATCCTTTTGGTTTATTTATGTACAAATCATGTCATCTGCAAATAAGGATAGCTTTACTTCTTCTTTTCCAATTTGGATGCCTTTTATTTCTTCTTGTTGTCTAATTGCAATGGCTAATACTTTCAGTACTATTTCGAACAGAAGTGGTGAGAGTGGGCATCTATATTCATGAGGGATATTGGCCTGTAATTCTCTTTCATTGTGTTGTCCTTATCCGGTTTTGGTGTTAGGGTGATGCTGGCTTCATAGAAGGAGCTTGGAAGTGTTCCATCCTCTTGAATTTTCTGGAATAGTCTGAGGAGGATAGGTTTTAGTTCTTCCTTGAATGTTTGGTAAAACTCCCCTGTGAAGCCGTCTGGCCACGGGTTTTTATTTGCTGGAGCTGTTTGATGACAGCTTCAATTTCTTCCATATTTATTGGTCTATTGAGTTGCTTAGATTCTTCTTGATTGCGTTTTGGGAGGTTATATTTTTCTAGGAATATATCCACATCCTCCAGGTTATCCAGTTTGTTGGTGTGGAGTTGTTCATAGTATTTTTTAACAATCCTTTGTATTTCAGTGGGGTCTGTTGTTATTTCACCTCTTTCATTTCTGATTTTATTTATTAGGGTCCTCTCTCTTTGCTTCTTGGTGAGTCTGGCTAGAGGTTCATCAATCTTGTTTATCCTTTCAAAGAACCAGCTCTTGGTTTTGTTAATCTTCCGTATTGTTTTTTTGGTCTCTATGCCGTTTATCTCTGATCTGATGTTTACTATTTCCTTCCTTTTGCTTACACTGGGTTTTTCTTGTTGCTCTCTTTCTAACTCTTTGAGTTGTTGGGTTATATAATTTATTGCCACTGTTTCTTGTTTGTTTTTTTTTGCAGTAGGATTGTAGAGCTATGAACTTCCCTCTCAGAACTGCTTTCATTGTGTCCCATAGATTTTGGATTGTTCTGTTATCATTGTCATTTGTTTCCATGATTTTTTCTATCTCTTCCTTGATCTCTCTGGTAACCTAGTCATTGTTTAATAGCATGCTGTATAGTCTCCATGTGTTTTATTTCTTTGGATTGTTTTTATTGTACTTGATTTCCATCTTTATTCCACTGGGATCTGAGAATATTCTTGATACGATTTCTATCTTTTTAAATTCGGAGAGAATTTGCCTATGACCCAACATACAGTCTATCATTGAGAATGACCAATGGGGACTTGAAAAGAATGTATATTCTGTGCTATGGGGTGAAATAATCTCAAGATGTCAATTAATTCCATCTGGTCTAGTGAGTTATTGAGGATCGATTTTTCTTTACTGATTTTTGTTTCCAGTATTTGTCCAATGGTGATAGTGGGGTATTAAAGTCTCCTACTATGATTGTATTGCTGTCTATCTCTCCCTTGATATCGTCCGAGAGTTTTTTTATGTACTTGGGTGCTCCTGTGTTGGGTGCATATATGTTTACCAGAGTTATTTCCTCTTGTTGAATTGCTCCCTTTAATATTATGAAGTGGCCTTCTTTATCTCGTTATGTCCTTCACTTTGAGATCTGATTTATTGGATATAAGTATTACTACCCCAGCTTTTTTTCCATTTCCATTTTCCTGAAGAACCTTTTTCCATCCTTTCACCCTCAGTGTGTGTGTCTTTTTTTCAGAGGTGGGTTTCTTGTAGACAGCAGATACATGGGTCGTGTTTTCTTTTCCAGTCCGTTACCCTGTATCTTTTGATTGGAGCATGAAACCGTTTACATTTAAAGTTATTCTTGATAGATACTTATTTTTGGCCATTTTTGTTCTTTATCCCTGTGCTCCTTCTTCGATTCCTATTGCTTTTCACAGCAGAACCTTTAGCATTTCTTGCATTGCAGGTTTGGTGGTAATGTATTCCTTTAGTCCTTTTTTTGTCTGTGAAGCTCTTGATTTGACCTTCAATTTTGATTGATAGCCTTGCTGGGTACAGTATTCTAGGATTCAGACACTTTCTTTGCATGACTTTGTATATTTCACTCCAATCCCCTCTGGCCTGATAAGTTTCTGTTGAGAAATCACTTGCTAATGTGATGGGGTTTCCTTTGTAGGTGACTTTCTGTCTGTCTCTGGTGGCTTTTAAGATTCTCACTTTGTTGTTGATGTTTGCCAATTTAATTATAACGTGCCTTGGTGTAGGTCTTTTGGGGTTTACTTTGCTTGGGACTCTGTGAGCTTCTTGAATTTGTGTGGGTTTTTTCTTTCCTATTTCAGGCAAGTTTTCTGTCATTATTTCTTCCAACAGGTTTTCTATTCCTTGCTCAGTAACCTGTCCCTCTGGAAGCCCTATTATGCGGATGTTGTTTTGTTTCATGTTGTCCCAAAGTTCCCTTAGGCTCTCCTCCTGCTTTTTAATTTTTTTTCTAGAACCTGCTCTACTTGGGTATTATTTCCTACCTTGTCTTCCAGCTCACTGATGTGGTCCTCTGCTTCCTCTAGACTACTCTACTCCTGATATTTTCTATGGAGTTCTTTACCTCAGTGATGTCACTTTTCGTTTCTTCCTGGGTCTTTTTCATTTCTTCTTGGGGTTTTTTAAATTTCTTCTTGGGTCTTCTTCATTTCCTCTTGGTTCTTACACATATTGACTTCTATTATCTTCAGCCACCCTATGACCATTTCTCTGAACTCTCTCTCTAACTGGTTGCTTGCTTCCATTTCGTTTACCTTTTTTTCTGGTGAGGCTTGTTTTTCTTTCATTGGTGGGCTGTTTCTTTGTCTCCCCATGGTCTCTCTTCTCTGTGTGTCTGGTTTTGTAGTTCTCACTCTCCTGTGTTGATTTAAAGACTCAACCTACAACACAACCAGGTGCAATGCACCAGGCACTGAACAGGAATGTATTCACGATATTGGCAACTCCAAATTAAAGGTGATTAGCAGAGGAAGGCAAATTAGGTGAGAAAGAAGAGAGTAAGAGAAACGACACACAAACAAAAGGAAGGAAGGAGGGAAGGAAGGAAGGAAGGAAGGAAGGAAGGAAGGGATGTCAAAATGAAATTGGGAAAAGGGGAAGAAGTAAAAAGAAAGAAAAGGGAATAAACTATAAATATGGGTTGAAAACTCCTATAGGACAGCCACTAATCCCAGCAAAAGCCAGCAACAAGTACCTGGAGATTGATACAAACTACATACAACAACTAATATCAAGGGAAGTGAGGGAACACAGAAGCATAAATGTATAAAAAAAAAAACACCAATGCAAACAACAACAAAACAAAAAACAATGCCAAAAAACCCACAAAACAAATTAAAAGAAAATAATAAGCAAACCAATCTCACAAACATGCATAAAATATCAATATAATCAACAGTCAGGTAAACAACATTAGTAGGACAGAGAGAAAAACAATTTAGGATAGTGAAGTCAGAGAAGTGAGAGGTGTATATGAACTTGGAGCAGGTGGTTGGAGATTAGATATAAAAGTAGGGGGAAATTTTAACAGGGGGTAAAGAGAATAAGGAAAATCTAAAGCAGGAAAAGTGTAAGGGGAACAAGACACTAACTAGGGAAAGGTTTGCAAGAGAGTGGTGGTATACGGGTGAAGTTTAGGTAGAGTAAAAAGATACTAAAGGGTAGATGAAAATAGACTGTAGAACACTAATCCCAAAGTAGAATAAAGAGGAAATGAAATGGCACTTAAAAAAAAGGTTAAATAGTAGTAGAAATAAAATTGGTTCCTTAATTTGTATTACACAAGAGTCAATTTGTGATTCAGTCCCTGGATGGCAGTGTTTCTGGATTGACTTCTGGGTCTATTGGTCCTCTCTAGCCTGAACTAAAATCCCGATATCCCTGTGGTATTCAATACTAATTTGTGAGAATGGGCTGCCCCAGAGCTGTCTCTCTAATGGCGATCACCTGTTCTGATTCCCAGCCTCCAGAAAAACAGCTCACCCCTGTGTTCTCCCAGGTTATTCCCCACCAGGGGATCCCATGTTCCTGGTTTAGCACTGAGAAACGCGGACTAGGAGAGGAAAAAACCCAAGCGTGCGAACTCAAGTTCCGCTCATATGTCTGTGCGAAACCCTTTTCCCCCTTGGGTTTGGCAGCCAGCACCCTCCCAAAATTGTTAGGCTGGCCTTCTCTGTCAGGTCCAAAGGTGTTGCTTTCTAGGAATCCCCTATCACCAGCTCTGAGGGCCCTGTTCCACATTTACCAGCTCCAACAGCCACAAACTTTTTTTCCCCAGATGTGAATCTCCCTGCTTTCAAAGCTCCCCTAACCCCAGAAGAAATCTGACCTTTCCATGGCTGAGGGCAGGGCTCCTGGGAATCCGCTTCTGCACCAACTAGGAACTGGTGTTCTGGGGGTCTCAGCTGTCCAGTGGGTACTGCAGCTGTAAAATTTTCAGGCCCTTCCCCTTCAAGATGGCGCAGTCCACCTCCGAGGCAGTGGCTCCACGAGAGAACCCAGCCGTACTGGGGCCGCTGGGTTAGGGGAGGCAAATTTAGCAGTCCCCCTCCTTCTCCCAAAGCCCAGCTGTCCCCCCAACTTGCCAACAAACACTCCTCGCGCGACCCTCAGCTGCTCCCTCCGTCTGCCCTGGGACACAAATCATTGTGTCCTTCTGTTCCGCCGCCATTTTTCTCCCTCCTGTTTTGTGTGTGTTTTTTAAACCCAGAGCACAGGTGTTTCATCTCTGCCCCTTCATATACACCCCCCACAGCCATTTTCTTTCTCCTTATATTTTTTTCCTTACTTTTCTTCTATCATTGTTTCTCTCTTTTCTCTTTCCTAATTCTCTGGTGGTTGCTTTGGTTGTTGTTATAGGGGATCTTGTGTATGTTTCTGGTTCATTTCTTTCCTTTGGTGTTTGTTGTATTTTGTTCTGTTCTCTTAGCACATCCACAAAAACATGCATGACATAGTCATTGGTGAACCTCATAATCAGCCAGCGTGATAGAAGATTCCATCTATGATCGAGACAATAATATTTGAGATCCAATTACAATAGGAGAACCCAAATAACTAAAACAAAGGGCTTTCCTAGAGCAACAAGTTCTGGAGATCTAAGAGAGTACACCACTGAATCCCACAAAACACCTACTAATAAGACCACCCCACAAAGTCTGGGAGGCATAGAAGTTTGATCTAATACATAGAAACAAATACAAAGGGATATAAAAAATGGGGAGACAAAGAAACAACCCCCAAATGAAAGAAAAGGAGGAATCACCAGAAAAGGAACTAAATGAAATGGAAGAAAGCAATTTGTCAGATAAGGAATTCAAAGTAATGGCTGTAAGAGTACTCAAACAACCTAGCAGCTTAATGAGAACTACAGCAGCATAAAGAGGTAGAAGTCATCAAAAAGAATCGTGCAGAAATGAAGAATAACATAGCTGAAATAAAAATAAAATACCCTGGAAGGAATCAACAGTAGACCAATAGAAGCTGAGGACAGAATCAGTGACTTAGAAGACAATGTAAAAACAAAACAAAAGATCCAATTAGACCAGCAAATGAAAAACAAATTAAAAATTAGGAGGAGGAGGAACCAAGATGGCAGCATAGGTAAACACCTATCTTGCTGCCCCACACAACAATTTCAAAACTACAACTTAATGACAGAACAAACATCATCCAGAATCACCGGAAAGCTGGCTGAGTGAAAATTCCACAAATAAAAGTAAAGATAGGACGCTGTGACTCAGAGGAGCAGTGGAGGGCAGCATTAAAGATACGCACGGAGTAAGAGATTTGGAGCCATGCACACGCACTACAGAATAGGGTGGGCGGCTGCAAACCCAGCTGGTTTTCTCCAACGGGGAGGGAAACAAAGGCATCCCACTGCACTAATTCCCCAGTTCCAGGCGAGGTCCAGGAAACCCACATTTATACGGGGTGCAACTGGACAGTCAGGAAGCGTGCTGAAACCCAGGCATGGCAGAGGTCTGTGAGCTTGTGGAGAGGGCATATAAACTTGGGAACAGAAGTGTGTGACCGTGCAGAGAGGACTCGTGACTTCCTCCCTTGTTCGGTAGACCACCAGACTGCACTGTTTTAGAACCCTGGGTGAGACTTTGGGTGTGCAGACTCATTTGGGGAGAGGATGAGTTGTCTGGCAACGGGGGGAGATCGGCGGCGGCTTTCTCTCAGAAATGTGTGCAGCCATTACCACCAGGCACAGAGACCCACGCGCCACATAGGGCGGAGCTGACACTGCTTGCTCAGCCTGGAGACTCCGCCCGTACAACCTGAACACAGCTGACCCTCACAGCCAATTGGCCTAGAGGTCAAACTCTCCTACTGCTAAAAACAATAATCTGGGCTTAACTTCAACAATACTGTACAACCCATAAAGGGCTGCAGTAAGAATATCCACGTCAGGTAACTGGGGAGGCTGAGCCACTGTCCTTTAGAAGACATCTATCACACAAAGCTAATTGACCAACTCAGGAAAGCAGCCACCATGTAGAGACATGGAAAGAAATAAGATGTGAAATAAATGGAGGGAAAAAAATGACTAGACATAGAGTTCAAAACCATGGTTATACAGTTTTTCAAGAGGCTCCTAGAAAAGGCCGAGACCTACAAGGAAATGAACAAGACCTATGATGAAATGAATGAGACCTACAAGGATATGAAAAAGGACCAACTAGAAATTAAGCATCCACTGACTGAAATAAAAAATATTATACAAAGATCTAAAAGCAATCTAGAGGACCGCAATAACCAAGTCAAAGATTTGAAATACAAAGAAGTAAAATCCACTCAGCCAGAAAAGCAAGAAGCCAAAAGAATCCAAAAAATTGAAGATAGTATAAGAGGCCTCTCGGACAACCTCAAGCATACCAACATTCGAATTATAGGGGTGCCAGAAAAAGAGAGAGAGCAAGACAATGAAAACCTCTTTGAAGAAATAGTGACCAAAAACTTCCCCCACTTGGTGAATGAAAATGAGTTAAGAGTCCAAGAAGCACACCGAACCTTAAACCATAGGAATCCAAAGAGGACACACCATGACACATCATAATTAAAATGCCAAGAGCAAAAGACAAAGAGAATATTAAAAGCAGCAAGAGAGAAACAGTTACCTATAAGGGAGCACCCATACAATTGTCAGCGGATTTCTCAACAGAAACAATGCAGGCCAGACGGGAGTGGCAAGAAATATTCGAAGTGATGAATAGCAAGAATCTACAACCAAGATTACTCTATCCAGCAAAGCTATCATTCAGAATTGAAGGTCAGATAAAGTGCTTCGCAGATAAGAAAAAGCTAAAGGAGTTCATCACCGCCAAACCAATATTATATGAAATGCTGAAAGATATTCTTTAAGAAGAAGAAGAAGAAGTAAAAGGTAAAAATATAAATTATGAAAAACAAATACACATCTATCAACAAATGAATCTAAAAATCAAGTGAATTAAAAATATGATGAACAGAATATACTGCTGAATGTAACAGAATCATGGGCATAGAAAGGGAATGGACTGATAATTCTTGGTGGAAAAAGGAGTGTGGGAGGTGCAGCAAGAGGCTGGATAAAAATCATACACCTGTGGAAGAGGATAGGGAGGGGGGAGGTAAGGGCAGAGGGTGGGATGGGTACCAGGTGGAGGGGAGCTATAGGGGGAAATAGGCGAACAATGTAATTAATAAACTGAAGAATAAAGATTAAAATAAAAAATTAAATTAAATTAAAATTAAAAATATATATTCAAAGTGATGAACAGCAAGAACCTGAAACCAAGATTACTCTATCCAGCAAGGCTATCATTCAGAATTGAAGGTCAGATAAAAAGCTTCATAGAGAATGGGGAGAACCAAGATGTTGGCATAGATGAACAGCTATCTTGCTGCCCCACACAGCAATTTCAAAACTACAACTTAACGAAAGAACAAACACCATCCAGAATCACCAGAAAGCTGGCTGAGTGAAAATTCCACAAATAAGAGAAGATAGGACACTGTGACTCGAGGAGCGGCTGAGGACAGCCTTGAAGATACGTGCGAAGAGAGGTTTGGAGCACGCGCCAGTGGATAGGGCGGGCGGCTGAAAACCGGCCAGTTTTCTTGAAGGGTGAGACAAAGACGTCCCACTGCACTGATCCCCCAGCTCCAGGAGAAGTCCAGGGAACCCACAATCATACAAGGTAAAAACTGGAGAGTGGGAGAGCATGCCTAAGCTCGGGTGCTGCAGGGGCCTGCCGGCTTGTGGAAAAGGCGAGCTTGTGCAGAGTGCGCATGCACTTGGGAACAGGGCAGCTGCGTGACCACACAGAGAGCACTTGTGACTTGCTCTGTCATTCGGGACACCATCAGAGTGCATTGTTTTGTGACCCTGGGTGAGAACGTTGGGTGTGCAGACTCATTTGGGGAGAGTCTGAATTCTCCGGCAGTGGTGAAGCTCGGCAGCGGCTCTCTCTCAGAGGTGCTAGTGGCTGTTGCCACCCGCACAGAGTCCCTGCGGCTGCATAGGGCAGAGCTGACGCTGTCTGCTTGGGCCAGAGACTCCGGCCATCCAACCTGAGCACAGCTGAACATCACATACAATTGGCCTGGAGGTGCTAACAACAATTAACCTGGGCTTAACTTCAACAAGACTGTGCAAGCTATATCCACCTGAGGTAACTGGGGAGGCTGAGCCACTGTCCCTTGTAGGAAATCTACCACACAAAGTTAATTGACCAACTCAGGGAAGCAGCCACCATGCAGAGACATGGAAAGAAATCAGATGTGAAAGAAATGGAGGAAAAAAAACGACTGGACATGGAATTCAAAACCACAGTTATAGGGCTTCTCAACAGGCTCCCAGAAAAGGTTGAGACCTACAAGGAAATAAGCAAGACCTACAAGGAAATGAATGAGACCTACAAGGAAATGAACGAGACCCTCAAGGATATGAAGGAGACCCTCAAGGATATGAAAAAGGACCAACCAGAAATTAAGCATACACTGACTGAAATAAAAAATATTATACAAACACCTAAAAGTACTCTAGAGTACCCCAAGAACCTAGTTAAAGATTTGAAATACAAAGAGGTAAAATCCACTCAGCTGGAAAAGGAAGAAACCAAAAGAATCCAAAAAATTGAAGATAGTGTAAGGGGCCTCTGGGACAACCTCAAGCACACCAACATCCGAATTATAGGGGTGCCAGAAAAAGCGAGAGGCCAAGACAATGAAAACCTATTTGAAGAAATAGTGACTGAAAACTTCCCACACCTTGTGAAAAAAATTGACTCAGGAGTCCAAGAAGCGCACCAAACCCAAATATATAGGAACCCTAAGAGTACCACACCAAGGCACATCATAATTAAAATGCCAAGAGCAAAAGACAAAGAGAGAATATTAAAAGCAGAAAGAGAGAAACACTTGGTTACCTATAAGGGAGCACCCATTCGATTGTCAGCAGATTTCTCAACAGAAACGTTGCAGGCCAGACGGGAGTGGCAAAAATATTCAAAGTGATGAAGAGCAAGAATCTACAACCAAGATTACTCTATCCAGCAAAGCTATCATTCAGAATTGAAGGCCAGATAAAGTGCTTCGCAGATAAGAAAAAGCTAAAGGAGTTCATCACCACCAAACCAATATTATATGAAATGCTGAAAGATATTCTTTAAGAAGAGGAAGAAGAAAAAGATAAAAGTGTAAACTAGGAACAATAAATACACATCTATCAACAAAGGAATCTAAAAATCAATCAAGTGAATTAATAAGCTGATGAACAGGATAAACTGGTGAATGTAACAGAATCCCGGACATAGAGAGGGAATGGAATGACAACTCTTGGGGAGAAAGGGGGTGTGGGAAGTGCAGCAAGAGACTAGACAAAAATCATGCAACTATGGGAGAGGACAGTGGAGGGGGGTGAGGGCGGAGGGTGGGATGGGTACCAGTGGAGGGGAGCTATAGGGGGAAAAAAAGGGGAACAATGTAATTAATAAACTGAACAATAAAGATTTATATATATATATATATATATATATATATATATATATATATATATATATGAAAGAAAAACAAATAAAAATAAAAAGTAGGAGGAGAGTCTAAGGGAGGTTTGGGCCAACATGAAACACAACAATAGTCACATCACAAGTATAACATAAGGAAAAGAATCTGAGAAAGGAATAGAGAACATGTTTGAAGAACTAATGGCAGAAACTTTCCATAACCTGGTGAAGGAGAAAAAAATCACTCAATTTCAGGAAACAGAGAGTAACAATCAAGATGAACTCCAAAAGACCCACACCTAGGCACATCATAGTTAAAAGGGGAACTATTAAAGACAAAGAATCTTAAAGACTGCAAGAGAGAGACAGAAAATTACCTACAAGGCATCTCCCTTTAGGCTGTCAGCTGATTTCTGAACAGAAACACTTCAGGCCAGAAGGGACTGGCATGAAGTATACAAAATAATGAAAATCAAGGGACTGAAGCCAAAACTACTCTATCCAGTAAGGCTATCACTCAAAATTAAAGGTGAAATAACCAGCTTCGCTGAAAAGAAAAAAAAAAGTTTAAAAGCGTTTATCTTCACTACACCAGCACTGCAAAAAATACTAAAGGGACTGTAAGAAGAAGAAATAGAGCAAGAGAAAGGAAGACAGGCATAAAGAGTAAAAATGGCAACAGATAAGTATCTATCAATAATAACCTTATATATAGGACTTGAATGTTCCAATCAAAAGACCTAGGGTAGCTGAAGGGATTTTTAAAAAAAACTTGATCCATACACATGCTGTCTAAAAGACCCACCACAGCCCTAGGTGGTTTGCCTCAGTGAATAGAGTGTTGGCCTGCAGACTGAAGGGTCCCAAGTTCCATTCTAGTCAAGAGTACTTGCCCAGGTTGTGGGCTTGATCCCCAGTAGGGGATGTGCAGGAGGAAGCCAATCAATGATTCTCTCTCATCATTGATGTTTCTCTCTCCCTCTCACTTCCTCTCTGAAATAAAAATATATTTTAAAATATCCTATCTAATAAAAGAGCAATATGCAAAATGACCATACCTATGATCAAGCCACACCCACAAGCCACGCCCACAAGCCAATCAGGAGCAAATAAACCCCAAACAAGATGGCTGCAGCCACTGAGAGCAGGAGGAAGGCTTGGGTTTCCCTGGCAATGGAGGAAGCTAAGCATTCTGCCTGCTGTTGCAGGTCTAGGCCTCTACTCAATGCTACAAAGTTTCAATTATAGAAGATATATCCCAACAGAAATGGCAGCAGCCATGGAGCTGGAGATAGCAAAGGCTAGGGTTGCCCGGGTGATGGAGGAAGCCAAGCTTCTGCAGCCCCAGCATCTAGGCCTCCACTCTAGGCTACAAAGTTTCAATTATAGAATTTAAATAAACCCAAACAGAAATGGCTGTTGCCATGGAGCAAGCAGAAGGCTTGGCTCTGCTCCAGGCTACAAAGTTTCTATTATAGAACATAAATTAATCCCAGATCCCAGGGCCTCTTCTTGGGTCACTGGGGGGCATCACTGGCCTACAAACCACCACAGGCTACCCCACGCCCCAAGGGAACCCTCACCCTGATCCAAGACACTCTTCAGGGCAATCCAACTGGCCTCCACCCATGCACCAGGTCTCTATCCTATCTAATAAAAGAGTAATTTGCACATTGACCATCACTCCAACACACAAGATGGCTGCCCCCATGTGGTCAAAATTCTGCCCCCATGTGGACACAAGATGGCCACCACAAAATGGGTAGCAGGGAAGAACAGTTGGGAGGGACCTGGCCTGCAAGGGATGGCAGTTGGGGGTGATCAGGCCAGCAGGGAAGGGCAGATGGGAGGGACCAAGCTGGCAGAGGAGGGAAGTTGGGGGCAAACAGGCAGGGGAGAAGTTAGACATCAATTAGGCTGGCATTGTAGTGGTTAGGGGATGATCAGGCTGGCAGGCAGAAGCAGTTAGGGGCAATCAGGGAGACAGGAAGGTGAGCAGTTTCAAGTCAGCAGTCCTGGATTGTGAAGATGTCTGACTGCCCATTTAGGCCCAATTCGACCGGGAATAGACCTAAACGTGCAGTCAGACAACCCTCGGGGGTCCCAGTTTGGAGAGGGTGCAGGCTGGGTAAGGGACATCCCCCACCTCCCGTGCACAATTTTCGTGCACCGGGCCTCTAGTTTTTAAATAAAAGAGGCCCACCATGGAACAAAAGAGTAACACAGAATGAAAGTGAAGGGACAGAAAAATATTTTTCCATGTGAAGGGAAATAAAAAAAGGAGGCATAACAATCCTATTGAATAAAAGAGTAATATTCAAATTGACCATACCTCCGATCAAGCCACACCTATCAGCCAATCAGGAGCAAATTATGCAAATAAACACCAAGCAAGATGGCTGCAGCCACTGAGAGCAAGAGGGAGGCTTGGGTTTCCCCGGCAATGGAGGAAGCCAAGCTTTCCACCTGCCCTTGCAGGACTAAGCCTCCACTCAATGTTAAAAAGTTTTAATTATAAAAGATACATAATCTCAACAGAAATGGCAACAGCCATGGAGCTGGAGAGAGCAGAGGCCAGGGTTGCCCAGGCAATGGAGGAGGCCAAGCTTCTGCAGCCCTAGTGCCTGGGCCTCCACTCTAGGCTACAAAGTTTCAATTATAGAATTTAAATAAAACCAAACAGAAATTGCTGTCGCCACAGAGCGAGCAGAAGACTTGGCTCCACTCCAGACTATAAAGTTTCAATTATAGAACATAAATTAATCCCAGATCCCAGAGCCTCCACTTGGGTCATTGGGGATCATGTCCAGCCTGCAAACTACCATAGGCCTCTCACCCAGGCCGCCCACGCCCCAAAGGAACCCCCAACCTGATCTGAAACACCCTTCGGGGCAAAGCAGCTGGCCCCCACCCATACACCAGGCCTCTATAATATCGAATAAAAGAGTAATTTGCAGATTGACCATCACTCCAACACACAAGATGGCTGCCCTCATGTGGTCAAAGATCCTGCCCCCATGTAGACAAGAGATGGCCACCACAAGATGGCCAGCAGGGGAGGGCCATTGGGAGGTTCCAGGCCCTGCAAGACAGGGCAGTTGTGGGTGAGCAGGCCAGCAGGGGAGGGTAGTTGGGAGGGAGCAGGCCTGGAAGGGAGGGCATTTGGGGGCAATCAGGGGAAGGCAGTTAGGGGTGACTAGGCTGGCATAGGAGGGAAGTTGGGGGCAAAGAAGCTGGCAGGGGAGCAGTTAGACATTAATTAGGCTGCAGGGTAGAGGTTAGAGGGTGATCAGGCTGGCAGGCAGAAGTAATTAGGGGCAATTGGTGAGGCAGGCAGGTGAGCAGTTTGAAGCCAGCAATCCTGGATTGTGAAAACGATGTTTGACTGCCTGTTTAGGCCTGATCCCGGTAGGATTGGGCCTAAACGGGCAGTCGGACATCCCTTGAGGGGTCCCAGATTGGAGAGGGTGCAGGCTGGGCTGAGGGACATCCCCCGGCCCCCGTGCACAAATTTTGTGCACCAGGCCTCTAGTACTCATATAAAAAAATAGACTTCAAAATTAGGTGGTAAGAAAAAATGAAGACCACTTCATAATACTAAAGAGTATGATAGAGTAAGAGGGTGTAACTCTGATAAACTTATATGCAGCCAAAACAGAAGCACAAAAATATGTATTTTCAAAAAAATTCTGGAGGTGTTAATGGAGGAATCAACAGTAATACAGTAATAGTAGTGGACTTTAACACCCCACTGACATCACCAAATAGATCTTCTAGACAAAAAAAAATTAATAAGGAAATAGCAATACCACATAACACACTGAATCACATAGGATTAATTTACATTTCACTCCAAAGCTACAAAATATACATTCTTCTTAGGTGCTCATGGGTCATTCTCAAAAATAGACCACATGTAAGGACACAAACTAAGTCTCTACAAGTTCAAGAGGACTGAAATAATATCAAGCACTTTCTCTAGCCACAATGGCACGAAATTAGAAATCAACTACAAAAAAAAAAATACTAGCCAAAACCAGTTTGGCTCAGTGGATGGAGCATCAGCCTGAGGGCTAAAGGGTCCCAGGATCGATTCTGGTCAAGGGCAGATACCTTGGTTGTGGGTACATCCCCAGTGGGGGGTGTGCAGGAGGCAGCTGATTGATGTTTCTGTCTCATCTATGTTTCCGACGTTTTATCCCTCTCCCTTTCTCTCTGTAAAAAAATCAATAAAATATTATATATATATACACACACACACACACATACACACTCAAAAACATTCAAACACATGGAGGATAAATAAGCAGGTTATTAAACAACTAGAGGCCTGATGCACAAAATTTGTGCAAGGGGCTTGCCCCTGCTGCTGCAGCCGCTGCCTCAGTCTCGGCCCCCCACCTACATGGCTTTCTGCAGAAGGTTAGCCAGAAGGATATCTGGTCTAATTAGCATATTACCCTATTATTATTATAGATTAATGGCTTACCAAAGAGATCAAGGAAGAATGAAAAAACTTCCTGGAAACAAAGGAAAAAAAAACACACAACAACCCAAAATTAATAACCTATGGGACATAATGAAAGCAGTCCTAGAAGGGATAGTCACAGCATTACAGGCCTACCTAAAAAAACAAACAAACAAAAACACTTCTGATATACTATCCAACCATACAAATTAAAGAATTAGAAAGAGTACAAGAGAAGCCCAGAGTAAGGAGAAGTAAGGAAATAATAAAGATTAGAGCAGTAATAAATGACATATAAATGAAAAAATACAAAATATCAATGAAAAGATAAATAAGATTGAAGAACCTATAGCCACACTCATCAAGAAACAAAGAGAGAGTACCCAAATAAACAAAATCATAAATGAAAGAGGTAAAGTAACAAATGATCCCACAGAAACACAAAGAATTGGCCCTACCTGGTTTGGCTCAATGGATAGAGCGTCAGCACACGGACTGAAAGGTCCACGTTTGATTCCAGTCAAGGGCATGTACCTTGGTTGCAGGCTCAATCCCTGGCTTTGGTGGGGGTGAGTATAGGAGGTAACCAATTGTGTCTCTCTCACATCAATGTTTGTCTCTCTCTCTCTCTACCCCTCCCTTCCACTCTCTCTAAAAATAATGAAAATCCTAGGGTGAAGATTAACCAAAAAAAAAGAAGACAGAAAGAAAAGAAACAAGAAAGGGTTGTAAAAAAATACTATGAACAACTATTTCCAACAAACTGGACAATCTGGATGAAATGGACGTATTCACACAAAAATACAATCTTCAACAACTTAATCAATAAGAATCAGAAAACCTGAACAGGCTGCTAACTACTAATAAAAATGAAGCAGTAATAAATAAATAAATAACTCCTAGCAAACAAAAACCCTATTCTGGTCTGCTTCACAGAAGAGTTTTAGCAAACATTCAAAGAACAAACACCAAGCCTCCTCAAACTATTAAAACACACACACACACACACACACACACACACACACACACACACGAGAAAGAATACTTCCAAGCTCTTTTTACGAGGCCAGCATTAGCCAAAACTAGATAAAGATACTACAACAAAGGAAAATTATAGACCAATATACCTGATGAACATAGATGCTAAAAATCTTCAACAAAATATTAGCAAACCGGATCCAACAATATATTAAAAAAATCATACACCATGATCAAGTGGGATTTATTCTGGAGAAGCAAAGCTGGTACAATATTTGCAAATCAATAAATGTGATACATCACATAAACAAATTGTAACACTAAAATCACTTGATCATATCAATTGATGCAGAAAAAGCCTTTGACAAAATCTGACACCCCTTTTTGATAAAAACTCTCAGGAAAGTGAGAATAGAGGGATCATACGGCAACATAAAAGTCATATATGACAAACCTACAGCCAACATCATACTCAACAGTCAAAAATGAAAAGCATTTCACCTAAGAACAGGAAAGACAGGGATGTGAGCTTTCACCACTCTTATTCAACATAGGACTGGAATACCTAGCTATAGCAATCAGACAAGAATTAAAAAATAAAAGGCATTCAAATTGGAAAGGAGGAAGTAAAACTCTCATTATTCGAAGATGAGATGAAAACCCTAAAGACTCCACCAAAAAACTATAAGATTTAAAAAATGAATTCAGCAAATGTAATCGGATACAAAATTAACACCCAGAAATTGATGGCATTCTTATTTTTAATTGTTCTTTATATATATAATTGAATTCAGAGAGGAATGGAGTTGGAGAGAGAGAAACATCAACGACGAGAGAAAATCATTGATCAGTTGCCTCCTGCACGCATATGCCCCAATTGAGAGTTGAACTGTGACCTTCTGGTTCAGAGGTCGAAGCTCTACTACTGAGCCATGCCAGCTGTGCTTGAGAGTATATAGCAATAATGATCTCTCAATAAGAGAAACTAAAAAGGCAATTCATTTCATCATTGCAACAACAAAATTAAAATACTTAGGAATAAATTTAACCAAGGAAGTAAAAAGCCTTACTTGGAAAACTACAGGATATTTAAAAAAAAAGAGACAGAGGACGATATAAACGACTGGAAGAATATACCATGTTCATGGCTTGGTAGAATGGACACCATTAAAATATCTATAGTAGTACTACCCAAAGCAATGGATAGATTCAATGTAATCCCTATTAAAATACCAATGGCTTATTTCACAGAAAGGAACAAAGTTGGATGGATAACAACACCGGATATCAAGTTATATTACAAAGCCACTGTAATCAAAACAGCCTTGTACTGGCACAAGAACAAGCATATAGAACAGAGAACCCAGAAAGCACTCCAAGCCATTATGCTCAATTAATGTTTGACAAAGGAGACAATAGCATCCAATGGAATAAAGACGGTCTCTTCAACCTGGCCAGGGTCATTCAGTCATTGAGCACAACCTATGAAGCATTGAGGTCATGGTTCAATTCCTGTTCTGGGCACATGCTTGGGTTGCAGACTCGATCAACAGTAGGGGACATGGAGGAGGCAGCTGATAGGTGATTCTCTCTCCACTAATATTTCTATCCCCTCTCCCTTCCTCTCTGAAATAATAAACATTTTAAAAAGTCTTCAATAAATGGTGTTGGGAAAATTGGACAGAAACATGCAAAAGAAAAGAAAAGAAAAGAAAAGAAAAGAAAGAAAGAAAGAAAGAGAAAAAGAAAGAAAGAAAGGAAGAAAAGAAAGGAAGAAAGAAAGAAAGAAAGAAAGAAAGAAAGAAAGAAAGAAAACTAGACCACCAACTTGCACCATACACAAGAATAAACTCAAAATGGGTAACTTAAAACCATAAAAATCTTTGAGGAAACCATAGGCAGTAAAACCTCAGACATTTCTCATAGCAATATGTTTCCCAATACATCTCCTATGGCCATGGTTGGCAAACTGCAGCTCGTGAGCCACATGCGGCTCTTTGGCCCCTTGAGTGTGGCTCTTCCACAAAATACCATGGCCTGGGCAAGTCTTTTTTGAAGAAGTAGAATTAGAAGAAGTTTAAGTTTAAAAAATTTGGCTCTCAAAAGACATTTCAATCGTTGTACTATTGATATTTGACTCTGTTGACTAATGAGTTTGCCAACCACTGTCCTAGGGCAAGGAAAACTAAGGAGAAAATAAATAAATGGGACCATATCAAAATAAAAATCTTCTGCATAAGAAACCATCAACAAAATGAAAAGAGAGCCCACTGCATGGGAGGACATGTTTGGCAAGGATACATATGATAAGAGGTTAATTTTCACCTTACCAGTTTGGCTTGGTGGATAGAGTGTTGACCTGCGGACCAAAGGATCCTCCTGGGTTTGATTCCTGTCAAGGGCACATACCTTGGGGGCAGGCTTCTCCCCGGCCCTGGCCCTGGTCAGGCCACATGCAGGAAGCAACCAATTGATGTGTTTCTGTCACATCGATGTTTCTCTCTCTTTCCCTTTCTTCCACTGTCTCTAAAGATCAATGAAAAAATATCCTCAGGAGAGGATTAACAAGAAAAAAGGTTAATTTCCAAAATATATAAGAAACTCATACAACTGAACAAAAGGAAGATGAACAATCTAATTAAAAAATGGACAAAGGGAGAACAAAGATGGCAGCAAAGGTAAAACACCTATCTTGCCGCCATAATCAGCAATTTTAATACTACAACTTAACGAAAAACAAACACCTTCCAGAATCACCAGAAAGCTCGCTGAGTGAAAATTCCACAAATCAAAGTGAAGATAAGACACCATGACTCGGAGGAGCGGTGGCAGACAGCGTTGAAAGATTCGCGCGGAGAGAGAGAGGTTTGGAGCGCGCGCTGCGGAGAGGGCGGGCGGCTGAAAACTGGCCAGTTTTCTCGAAGGGGGAGACAAAGACGTCCGACTGGACTGATTCTCCAGCTCTGGGCGAAGTCCAGGGAACCCACTATCATACGGGGTGAAAACTGGACAGTGGGAGGGCACGCTGAAGCTCGGGTGCTGCCGGGTCTGCCGGCTTGTGGAGAAGGCAGCTTGCGCGCGAACAGCTCAGCTACATGACGGCACAGAGAGCGCTCCGCGACTTGTCTCTCATTCGGAAAACCATCAGTCTGCTTTGTTTTACAACCCTGGGTGAGACATTGCGCATGCAAAGTCATTTGGGGAGAGTCTGAATTCCCCGGCAGGCGGTGGGGCTCGGCAGCCACTCTCTCTCAGAGGTGCTGGCGGCCATTGCTCCCGGCACAGAGTCCCCGGGGCCGCAGAGGGCAGAGCTAACGCTGTCTGCTTGGCCCGGAGACTCCGTCCATCCAACCTGAGCACAGCTGAGCTTCACAGACAATTGGCCTGGAGATCAACCCTCCAAGTGCTAACAACGATTAACTGAGCTTAACTTCAGCAAGACTGTGCAACCCATATCCACCTCAGATAACTGGGGAGTCTGAGCCACTGTCCCTAGTAGGAAGTCTACCACACAAAGCTAATTGACCAACTCAGGGAAGCAGCCACCATGCAGCAACATGGAAAGAAATCAGATGTGAAAGAAATGGAGGAAAAAAAACGACTGGACATGGAATTCAAAACCACGGTTATAGGGTTTTTCAAGAGGCTCCAACAAAAGGTTGAGGCCTATAAGGAAATAAGCAAGACTACAAAGGAAATGAATGAGTCCTACAAGGAAATGAACAAGACCCTCAAGGATATAAATGAGACCTGCAAGGAAATAAGACCAACGTGGAAATGAATGAGTCCTACAAGGAAATGAAGGAGACTCTCAAGGATATAAAGGAGACTCTAAAGAATATGAAAAAGGACCAACCAGAAATTAAGCATACACTGACTGAAACAAAAAATATTATACAAAGACCTAAAAGTGCTCTGGAGCACCCCAAGAACCAAGTTAAAGATTTGAAATACAAAGAGGTAAAATCCACTCAGCTGAAAAAGCAAGAAACCAAAAGAATCCAAAAAATTGAAGATAGTGTAAGGGGCCTCTGGGACAACCTCAAGCATACCAACATCCGAATTATAGGGGTGCCAGAAAAAGAGAGAGGCCAAGACAATGAAAACCTATTTGAAGAAATAGTGACTGAAAACTTCCCACACCTGGTGAAAGAAATTGACTTAGGAGTCCAAGAAGTGCACCGAACCTCAATGTATAGGAACCCTAAGAGGACCACACCGAGGCACATCATAATTAAAATGCCAAGAGCAAAAGACAAAGAGAGAATATTAAAAGCAGAAAGAGAGAAACAGTTGGTTACCTATAAGGGAGCACCCATACGATTGTCAGCGGATTTCTCAACAGAAACGATGCAGGCCAGACGGGAGTGGCAAGAAATATTCAAAGTGATGAAGAGCAAGAATCTACAACCAAGATTACTCTATCCAGCAAAGCTATCATTCAGAATTGAAGGTCAGATGAAGTGCTTCGCAGATAAGAAAAAGCTAAAGGAGTTCATCACCACCAAACCAACATTATATGAAATGCTGAAAGATATTCTTTAAGGAGAGGAAGAAGAAAAAGGTAAAGATGAAAATTTTGAGCAACAAATACACATCTATCAACAAATGAACATAAAAACCAAGTGAATTGATAGGCTGTTGAACAGGATAGACTGGTGAATATAACAGAGACATGGACATAGAGAGGGAATGGACTGATAGTTCTTGGGGAGAAAAGGGTTGTGGGAAGTGCAGCAAGAGACTGGACAAAAATCTTGCAACAATGGGAGAGGACAGTGGGGAGAGGGGAGGTGAGGGTGGAGGGTGGGATAGGTACGGATAGGTACAGGGTGGAGGGGAGCTATAGGGGGATAAAAAGGGGAAACAATGTAATTAATAAACTGAACAAGAAAGTTAAAAAAACAAAAAAACAAAAAAACAAAAAAAAGAAGGTCACTGTAAATTATATATATATATATATTATATATAATTTAATATATATTAAATTATATATATAATTTATATATATATATATTATATATATAATTTACAGTGACTTTAAAAAAATAAAAATAAAAAAATGAAAAATAAAAAATAAAAAAATGGACAAAGGACCTAAATAGATACTTCTCCAAAGTGGACATATAGAAGGCCAAGAGAGAATAGAAAAAAAGCTCAAAATCACTAATCATCAGAGATGCAAATTAAAATGGCAATGAGATATCACCTCACACCTGTCAGAATGGCTATTATCGACAAACTAGGGGCCTGGTGCACGAAATTTGTGCAACTGGTGGTGGGTGATCCCTCAGCCCAACCTGCCCCCTCACACATACTGGGAGCCCTCAAGGGATGTCTTACTGACCATTTACCCCTGGCCTGTGCAAGGCCTAAAGCCTCTGACCGAGGCTTTCTATCCTTGGGCACCCTGCCATCACCCTGCTTGGCTCAGCCCTGGCCTTAGGCCTGGCCACTGGCAACCACCTGGCCCCGAGGGCCACACACTCGCCGCCTCAGCTCCACACACCCCTCCCCCCAGCTTCAGCCTTAGCCCTGGCTGCCTGCAACCACCCGGCTCCTGGGAGCCATGCGCTCGCTGTTGCTGCCTCGGCTCTGCCCCCCTGACCCCAGCCTTAGCCCCGGCTGGCTCCACTCCAGCTCCTGATTGGCTGGTGGGTGTGGCTTGATCTGCAGTATGGTCGATTTGCATATTACTCTTTTATTAGATAAGATGACAAGTGCTGGTGAGGATGTGGAGAAAAGGAAACCCTAGTACACTGCTAGTGGGAATACAGACTGGTACAGCCACTATGGAAAACAGTGTGAAGTTTCCTTAAAAAACTCAAAATGGAACTGCCATTTAACTCTGTGACCCCACTTCTAGGAGTATGTCCTTAGAAACCTGAAACACCAATCAGAAAGAATATATGCACCCCTATGTTCATAGCAGTACAAATTATAATAGCTAAGAACTAGAAACAGCCCAAGTGCTCTTCAGTAGATGAGTGAATAAAAAACCTGTGGTACATTTACACCATGGAATACTATGAAGCTATAAAAAAAGAAGGATCTCTTACCCTTTGAGACAGCACAGAGGAAACTGGAGAGTATTATACTAAGAGAAATAAGACAGTCAGAAAAAGACAATTATCACATGATCTCCTGCATATGTGGAATCTAACAAACAAAATAAACTGATAAACAAAATAGATCCAGAGACATAGAAACATAGAACAGACTGATAGATCTTAGAGGGAAGGTGGGGTAGGTGTGTGGGTAGGAAGATTAACCGAAGATCTTATATGCATAACCGATGGGCACAATTGGGTGGTTAAGGCCTGGGGAGGGGGGAGAGGCGGGTTTGAAGGGGTCAATGGGGAAAAGGGGACACATCTGTATTACTTTCAACACTAAAGATAAATTAAAAAAAGAAAATTAGTGTAAAAATAGCTAATAATTTGACATGAATATATATACATTTTATTGATAAAATAATATTTTTAAATATAGAAAAGTAAGAACTAAACAAACAAAAAATCCAAATGGAGTTATTCCAGGAATGTCTTTATTCTCATTAAAGTAACCAATAACCAGATGCCTTACCCCCAAAAAATAACAAGAGTAAAATAAATATTAAGAAAAATTATTTTAAAGCAAGATCCACAAATAATGAACATTTTTTCTAAGAACATACATTCTTGATTTTAAGCTGTGTACATAAAATATATGTATGCTTTAAATTTTTGGAAATGTCTGTCTACAGTGTTATTTAAGCATTCTGAATAAAGAATACATTTGAAAAAAGGATACTTTTTAAAAAGTTAAAGCATAATATAAAATTATTTATTCACAAGGCATTACATTTTACACTCTAAAATGTTGATACTAAACAAGGAAAAATAGGGTTTATATTTTCACAAATAACAACCATACTTTATACTATGACACTAAATACTTCAGGTGTGTTTTAAGCTTTGAAATTCAAAAGGCATCTTTGGATATTTAAGATAAAAGGCGCCCCCCAGAGTTGAGTACGAATCAGCACTGGATATCAAAACATCCTTGTTAACTTCAGACTGAGGGCATGGTTGCTGATGAATACAGAAGAGTGATAAAGGAATAACAAATAAAGAACTTCAAATATTAAATTCAAATATACAGTAGTGCCACTTTATCTGAAGTTTCAGTTTCCCCTATCAGCTATACATGGTCAACCATTGTCCAAACATTTTAAATGAATAATTCCAAGAAAAAGACAATTCATAAGTTTTAAATTGTGCACCATTCTGAATATTGTGATGTAATCTCACACTGTCTCAGTCTTTCTCACCCAAAACATGAATCATCCTTTTGTCCAGCATGTCCACATTATAAATACTGCCCACACATTAGTCACTTAGTATCACCAGATTGACTGTCATGGTATCACATTGCTTGTGTTCAAGTAAACCTAATTTTACTTAATAATGGCCCCAAAGGGAAGAGTAGTGATGGTAGCAATTTGAATATGCCAAAGAGAAGCCACACAGTGTTTAAGTGAAAAAGATGTGTGTAGGGGAAAGCATAGCATAGGGTTCAGCTGTATCTGCAGTTTCAGGAATCCTCTGGGGGTCTTGGAACATACCTCCCATAGATAAGAGGAACTACTATCAATTTATTTTTCTTCTATAGGGTAATATGTGTGTACATGTGTGTATAATTTATATATGTACATGAACAGATATACACACATACATAGACATTTCTAATATTTGTTTTCGCTAATGCCAATTTTAACTGAAAGCAATGTTTTTGATCCTCTCTACATATAACCTCTCTCTTTCCTGTGAATCAGGGTGCTCTATGAAGCTAATGGGAGTTCAGGATTGCAAAAGACAACTTGTAGTAGAGAACTCAAAGATAGCTACAGATATTTAAAGCAGGATTGTTTCTAAACAGTTTGCTTTGTGTTCTGGTAATAAGGGCTGAAATTATATTCTTGATTTTTCCCAGATTATAGGCTGATCTTCTCACTATCCTATAACTTTGGGTCCCTTGGCAGGTGGGGCCAAGAGCACAACTCAAATGCACACATAATAATAAAAGTAACTGGCTTCAGAGAGAGAGAGAGAGGAAAAAAGTAAGAGAGTGAGTGAGTGCTTCTTTTTTCAAAAGTCTAATATACACCTATCATATTAACTGTTTCTTCTGGAAGAAACAAGTTATAGTATGATGGGCCACAGGAATAAATAATAAGAAACATTTAAATTCAAACTGGTCGCATGGAAGATGGCATAGGAATTGGTCTAAGAAAAAGGCTAGACATATAAACTCATTCTTATTTCATGCCTTTCTAGATTAATCGCGCCTTCAAGTTTCAGTTCTTTCTTTAAAATAGCTGATATAAAAATGAGATCTTCTCTAAATCTGAAAAGACAACATGGAATAATGTAAACTTTTGTTGTGTGTGTATGAAAAGATGAAAGAGAGAAAGTAGACTGGGAAGAAACTCATCCCCCACTACCATCTGATTTCAGACTCTATTCTTTAACAATGATTTTTAGTATTTATTACTAACCTCAAGCAGAGAAAAGAATTAACATTTACTGAGTACAAAACCTATGTATTAGGCACTATGTTAGTTAGCAGCTTTATGGCAATGGGAACAAAATATTGGAAATTTATTTATGAGTTCACTTAGATATTCTATATATGAAATCCATCTTACAATTACCAAGGAAATTTTAATAGTGATACAAGTACAGTACCAGATCTCGGGCCAGTGTATAAATTCCCAGGCACTCACAGAGGAATTTCTAAATTTATATGGTAATGAGAACAAACCTCTGAATTTGCCAATCAAGTGCATAAGTTTTAAACTAAAGAAAAGTAGAGATTGGCCTAAAAGGTATCACAACCTAAAAAAATTCTCATTTCTGTATTATAATAAATTGTATTTTTTGTAAAAGAAGTTTTGTATAATAGCATTTTGAGTGGTTATCTAAAACACTAAAAGACAATTAAAATCTATTAAGTTATATATACCAGCTAAGGACAAATATATACCATAAAAAGACAAACTTAGTGAACCCAAGTAATTTTATATGATTCTTAAAGATGGTAAAAAAAAAACCTTTAAAAATATTTTTATTGATTACACAGAGGAAGGAAGAGGGAGAGCAGGGGGTAGAAACATCAGTGCTAAGAGAGAATCACTGATTGGCTACCTCCTGCATGTCCTCTACTAGGGAGCGAGCCCTAAATCCAGACATGTTCCTGACCAGGAACCAAACCATGACCTCCTGGTTCATAGGCTGATGTTCAACCACTGAACCACACCAGCTGGCAGTAAAAAAAATCTTTGAAGTCTTTGATCTTTGAAAAAAATCAATTGTAGGAAAAGCTTAAAAATCTTAAGTTTCTGGATTGAGGCTGATAGACTACACTAAAAACAACCTAGAGCTGAACTCTGCAGGAGTTAATTGAAAGCTTACACCATGCTATAGGGTCACTGAAGGAAGAACCTGATATACTTTTAACAACAATGGAAAGATGAGATGGGAAGCAGGGAATGCTAAGGACCCGTAAAGTCTTTTGAACTACAAGATAAAGAAAGAAACAAGATATTGGAAATACTGTGTTAATTTTATCAATGAAAAACCACCCATACTTAGCTTACTCAAAAGGAGATACCAAAAAAAAAACGTATTGGGTCATCTAAGAAAGCAAATACAAAGATAAAGATGTACAGAAAATAAGGGGGAAAGAAAGCCTGTAATAATGAAGGCACATCTATTTTCAAACAGTTTCTACTATTTTCCTTCCAAAACTAGATGCTTAACACACTGCTTTGAAAACCACTGTTTCCCGATCTGGCAGGGATGAAGGCTCAAGAATCTCCTTAAGATCATGCTCTCAAATCTTCAAATTTTTAATTATCCTTCTCTTGAGGTTTCTTTTGTCAAATAAAAGAATCATCTATCACTTTAGCAGCAGCTTGGCAATCTTCCTTTGTAGGGCTTGCTGTAAACCTCACTGGCCTACCTGATTGGCTGCTAGTGAAAACAAAATAATGGAAGTTTATTTTTAATAAAGTTGGGTTCAGAGCTGATGTCCTGAAAAGTGTATTTTTCTCATCAGAAAAATGCAATCCAAATAGAATTCCTAATATAAGAGCGTAAAACCTATACAAAATCCTTTCATAATATTTTGAAAAGCTACGGTGGCATCAAGTATACTGTGTCAGTGTATAAAACATGAGCTTGTAGCACTCTTTGTGGCCTGTTACAATGCAGTGTCGTCATCTTCCCTGAAGTCCCCTACCAGGAGTGAATGCTTGTCAGGTTCACTGGTACCAACGCTGTTTAGAGACCGTTTATCAGACAGTAGTGAGTTTATGGAGGCTCTGCTGTAATTAACAATCCGGTCCAGCAAACTCAGTTTAGGAGAATTTCTTGAGGTTTCATCTATTCCGACATGAACGCTGATTTCTGAAGGACTTTTCTGCCCCATATGGCTCCGGGCATGCAGTTCGTAATTCTCATAAGTTGGTTTCCTATAACTGGACACATGCAAAAGTACACTAGTTTGAAATAACCAGATGTGAACTAGATGCTTGTTACATTAAAAAATAAAGAGACTTACCTGTATGAAATGTACAAAGATGGTCCTGTTAGGAAAGCTCAAAAGGAATGGTGTGCAGTCACATGATCAGAAATCCTATCTCTCAGAGCCAGTGTACTCGATTTTACCCCACTTGGTGCTTATGCTTGCTATGTATAGACTATATAAGGTGATAATTACATAGGTGACATTTATTATTAAGACAGTTTGGGCTTATTGCAAGAATAAAACCTACCAAGACTGACTGTAGAGGATAAAAGTAATATAAAACACAAAAGTGAACAAGCCATCATACTTACAGTTTAAGGAAGAGAGAAGAAAGTACTACTGAAACAGATGAAGCAGCCATTGCAGCAGATCCCATCCAAGGCTGCAAAACCAAACCAATGGGCATAAACACTCCTAGGAAACAGGTGTGGATTAATTACAGCAGATAATACTAAACAGACCACCAATGTGTTTCTAATACATATTTATAAATCATTTCCTCGTTTGATATTTATTCAGCAATTAATATTCCTGTTGGTGGAGATGTATGTGGTTGTCAATTTTTCACTAATAGAGTATTACTGTGACTATTCTTGTGCATGTCTCCCTGTGCATGTGTTTGAGAACTACTCTAGTCACACCTAGAGGTGAAGCTGCTGGGTTATATATAACATGGCACATTTTCAACTTCAGGTGGATATTCCTCAATTGCTTTCCAAAGTAGCTGTAACAGATCACAGTACGATCAAAAACTTGTCCACATATGGTTTTGACAGACATTTTAATATTTGCCCATATGATGGGGATGAGATAGACTTATTGTATTTTTAAATTTTTATGTACGTAACTGTATTTTCTACTTTTTCTACAGAGATCTTATATAACTTACATGTATTTTAAAAAATAACTTGCTCCATGAATTAATCTATCCAGATTTTTAAAAATTTGTTGATTTAAGAGGAAGAGAGAAACATCAATTTGTTGTTCCATTATTTATGCATTCATTGGTTGATTCCTTTTTTAAAATACATTTTTATTAATTTCAGAGAGGAAGGGAGAAAGAGAGAGAAAGATCAATGGTAAGAGAGAATCATTGATTGTCTGCCTCCTGCACGCCCTCCACTGGGGATTGAGCCTGTAACCTGGGCATGTGCCCTTGACCAGAATCGAATCCAGGACCCTTCAATCTTCAGGCTGATGCTCTATCTACTGAGCAAAACTGGCCAGGGCATCATTGATTGATTCTTGTATGTGCCCTGACCAGGGATCAAACCCACAACCTTGGTGTGTTTGGTCAACACTAACCAACTGAGCTATTCGGCCAGGGCTAATCTCTCTGAATTTTAATTGTTCTTTTACTCTTTGTCCTCTCAGCATTTGTGTTTACCAACAGCTTTGTAATTGCTCTCATGTCATTTTGTCTTTCTTCAGCTCTCAAACCAGAGAAAACAAGAAGAAAACGACAACTATTTATCTTATGTTATTACTAAACTCTACCAAGCCCCCAAGTACAGGAGATTATCTGGTGTTTATTAAATAACTAGAGGCCTGATGCACAAATTCATGCATGGGTGGAGTTCCTCTGGGTGGCCTGCAGGAATCGGGCCGAAATCAGCAGTGCACTGCTGCCTGCAGCTCCTACCTGCCACTCCCGCTCATCCCAGCCCCACTGTGCTTGCTGCAGGCTCACACCCAATCAGTACCAATCAGGAGATGCTCGCACTGCCATGCAGCACTCGCCAGCCTTGAGCCCTGCATCTGGCACCCTAGCAAGGGGAGTGGCCTGTGGGATCAGGCTGAAACTGGCTCTCCAACATCTGCCAAGGGGTCCCAGTTTGTGAGAGGGTGCAGGTCAGGCTGAGGGACCCCACTGTTGCACGATCGGGCCAGGGAGGGACCGCAGGAGGGCTCCAGGGCATGTCTGGCCCATCTCGCTCAGTCCTGATGGGCCAGACCCCAGCAGCAAGATAACCTACCTGTTGGATCATCTGCCCCCTGGTGGTCAGTGCACATCATAGCAACTGGTCAACCAGTTGACTGTCTGCCCTCTGGTGGTTAGTGCACGTCATAGCAACCAGCTGAGCAGCCTTAGCATATCATTAACATACTAGTAGCCCTGTATGCACAAATCCATGTGCCAGTAGGCTGCTGCTGCCCTCCCGTACCTCCCTCTCATCCCCCCCTCTTAGTTTGCTGCCCTGCCCCATCCTGAAGCTCTCCACCTCCTGCTTGCTTGTTGCCCTGTTGTACTGTAGCTCTCTGCCACCAACTAGTAGTTTGCTGCCCCACACTCCTGCAGTTCCGTGATCCGGTCGTTATGTGGTTGGTCGTTATGCCTCGGGGCATAACAGATAATTAGCATGTTCCTCATATTATATAGGATTACGCTTTGATTGGTTGTTCAGTTGTTCTGCAGTTTGGTCTATTTGCATATTAGCCTTTTATTATATAGAATTCTAAATTGCTTTTTCTTGGTCATATTCCTTCATCCAACATCTCTCATCTGGTCCCCAAATGTAAAAACAAAACAAACAAAAAAAACTATTGGCTATTGCAACATTACATGAAGAGCAGAAAATTCTCTGCATGCTATAATTACAACTATGTGACCAGACAAAAACGAATGCAGAGTAAAAAAAACCTGAAGTAAATAGACTAAATGCTAACAGTAGTTGTGTTTAGATAGTGAGATTAATGGTAAATTTGTTCCCTTAAGCAAAAAATCCTAGAGGTAATATGCAAATTGACTGTCATGCCCTCACAAGATGTCTGCCTACACCCAGGCCAGCAGGAGGGTTAGTGAGGGATGACCAAATGACTGAACAAGCAGGCTGCATGGGGTGACCAGGCCAGCAGGGGGCCGTGAGGGGCAACTAGGCCAGCAGGGGGGGCACTTGGGGGTGACCAGGCCAGCAGGGGGGACAGTTGGGGGTGACCAGACTGGTGGAGGGGCAGTTAGGGGTGACCAGACCAGCAGAGGAGGGCAGTTGGGGGCAACCAGGCTGGCAGTGGGGGCAGTAAGGGGTAACTAGGATGGCATGGGGGGCAAATAAGATTGACCAGGTCAGCAAGGAGAGGGCAGTTGGGGGCGACCTGGCTGGCAGCAGGGGACAGTTAGGGGTGATCAGGCAGGCAGGCAGGTGAGTGATTAGGAGTCAGCAGTCCAGGATTGTGAGAGGTATCTTGGATTGGAAAAGGTGCAGACTGGGCTGAGGGGGGACCCCCCCCCATGCACAAATTTCATGCATTGGAATATATATATATAGAAAGAGATGAAGCAATGTAATAAAATATGATTAAGTGATGAATTTAAGTAAATGTATCATTTTTTCCCTTGTCTATGTAGGTTTGGAATTTTTCAAAATGTAAACTTGGAGAAAAAGATAAAGTAAAATAAAATAAACCTGTCAGAATGCTTATACATTCTAGACCATAAAGAACATTGCTGAAAATAAAAATGTTGATTTTAATATTACTTCTCAGCATACCAGCAGGCTACACACAAAAAATGATCTCAAAACTAATAAAAAGACTAAAACTTCCAAAATGATATGTCTCTAACGACCTCAGAGGAAAAAGCACTAGTGAACAGTCACATACCAGCAGCTATAGGAATTCCAACCAGATTATAAATTAGAGCGAAGACAAAATTAATCCGAATCCTCTTGACTGTCTTCCTTGATAAATCAATACTTGCCACCACATCCAGGAGATCATTCTGAGAACAGAAATATTTGTGATATTAGCAAGAGACTCTAACTTAACTAGGAATTTTTACATTTGATACTATGTATATTGAAGATGACATGTACCTTAGGGTAATATGTAAATTAACTTCAAATCTCAGATATTGCTAAAAACTTGAGTCAGTCTTGGAAGCTGTTTTTCAAGAACTTTTCTGAGTTCTGAAAACACATTAGAGTTGTATGCTAGTAGAGGGATTAAATACTATTAAAATAACCTCACTATTTATTGAAGATAATTTTAAATATGTTCCCAAATCTTGTTCTTCACTTTAGAAACTTGTCATTCTCATCTGCTTTGCTGGATTAAGAAAGTCTAGAAGTAATTAGTAAGATTTCTCATACACCCATCTTGAATTCTCCCAGTCTCAATAGCTGGGAGCATGGGAATTAGAAGAACAGAATCATCCTGTCCAATGCACTTTATGACACTAATGGAGGCCCGGTGCACAAAATTCGTGCACAGGAAGCAGAGTATGTCCCTCAGCCCAGCCTGCACAGTCTTCAATCTGGGACCCCTCGAGGGATGTCCGACTGCCTGTTTAGGCCCGATCCTACCGGGCACACCGGGCAGTCGGGCATCCTTCTCACAATCCAGGACTGCTGGCTCCAAACTGCTCACCTGCCTGCCTCCCTCATTGCCCTAACTGCTTCTGCCTGCCAGCCTGATCACCCCCTATCCACTACCCTGCCAGCCTAATTGATGTCCAATTGCTCCCCTGCCAGCCTTTTTGCCCCCAACTTCGCTCCTCTGCTGGCTTGGTCACCTCTAACTGCCCACCCTGCAGGCTTGAGCGCCCCCAACTGCCCTCCCTTGCAGGCCTGCTCCCTCCCAACTGCCCTTCCCTGGTGGCCCGATTGCCGACAACTGCCCTCCCTTGCAGGCCTGGAACCTCCCAACGGCCCTCCCCTGCTGGCCATCTTGTGGTGGCCATCTTGTGTCCACATAGGGGCAGGATTTTTAACCACATGGGGGCAGCCATCTTGTGTGTTGCAGTGATGGTAAATCTGCAAATTACTCTTTTATTAGATAGGATAGAGGCTTGGTGCATGGGTAGGGGCCAGCTGGTTTGCCCTGAACAGTGCCCTAGATCAGGGTGTCAGTTCCCTTGGGGTATGGGGTGGTCTGGGCGAGGAGCCCATGGTGGTTTGCAGGCCGGCCACACCCCCCAGCAAGCCAAGCAGAGGCCCTGGGATCTGGGATTAATATATGTTCTACAATTGAAACATTGTAGCCTGGAGCAGAGCCAAGCCTTCTGCTTGCTCCGTGGCAACAGGCATTTCTGTTTGGATTTATTTAAATTCTGTAATTGGAGAACCAAGATGGCGACATAGGTAAAACACCTATCTTGCCGCCATACACAGCAATTTTAAAACTACAACTTAACGAAGTAACAAACACCATCCAGAATCACCGGAAAGCTGGCTAAGTGAAAAATCCACAAATAAAAGTGAAGATAAGACACTGTGACTCGGAGGAGTGGTGGCAGACAGCGTTGAAGATACCTGCGGAGTCAGAGGTTTAGAGCGCATGCCAGCAGATAGGGCGAGCGGCTGAAAACCGACCAGTTTTCTTGAACAGGGGAGACAAAGAAGTCCCACTGGACTGATTCTCCAGCTCTGGGCGAAGTCCAGGGAACCCACTATCATATGGGGTATAAACTGGACAGTGGAAGGGAACGCTGAAGCTCGGGTGCTGCAGGGGTCTGCGGGCTTGTGGAGAAGGTTAGCTTGTGTGGAGTGCACGTGAACTTGGGAACAGCACAGCTGCGTGACCGCACAGAGAGCGCTTGGGACTTGCTCTTTCATTTGGGAAACTGTCAGACTGCATTGTTTTTGCGACCCTGGGCAAGATGTTGGGTGTGCAGACTCATTTTGGGAGAGGCTGAATTCTCCAGCAAGCAGTGGATCTCAGCAGCGGCTCTCTCTCAGAGGTGATGGCGGCCACTGCTCCTGGCACAGAGTCCCTGGGGCCGCATAGGGCGGAGCTGACGCTGTTTGCTTGACCCAGAGACTCCGCCCATCCAACCTGAGCACAGCTGAATGCCACAGACAATTGGCCTGGAGGTCAACCCTTCCCTTGCTAACAACGATTAACCTATGCTTAACTTCAACAAGACTGTGCAACCCATATCCACCTCAGGTAACTGGGGAGGCTGAGCCACTATCCCTTGTAGGACATCTACCACACAAAGTTAATTGACCAACTAAGGGAAGCAGCCACCATGCAGAGACAGGGAAAGAAATCAGATGTGAAAGAAATGGAGGAAAAAAAAATGACTGGACATGGAATTCAAAACCACAGTTATAGGGCTTCTCAAGAGGCTCCTAGAAAAGATTGAGACATATAAGGAAATAAGCAAGACCTACAAGGAAATGAATGAGACCCTCAAGGATATGAACGAGACTCTCAAAGATATGAAAAAAGACCAACCAGAAATTAAGCATACACTGACTGAAATAAAAAATATTATACAAAGACCTAAAAGTACTCTAGAGCACCCCAAGAACCAAGTTAAAGATTTGAAATACAAAGAGGTAAAATCCGCTCAGCTGAAAAAGCAAGAAACCAAAAGAATCCAAAAAATTGAAGATAGAGTAAAGGGCCTCTGGGACAACCTCAAGCATTCCAACATCCAAATTATAGGGGTGCCAGAAAAAGAGAGAGAGCAAGTCAATGAAAACCTATTTGAAGAAATAGTGACCAAAAACTTCCCACACCTGGTGAAAGAAATTGACTTAGGAGTCCAAGAAGTGCACCAAACCCCAATATATAGGAACCCTAAGAGGACCACACCAAGGCACATCATAATTAAAATGCCAAGAGCAAAAGAAAAAGAGAGAATATTAAAAGCAGCAAGAGAAAAACAGTTAGTTACCTATAAGGGAGCACCCATACGATTGTCAGCGGAGTTCTCAACAGAAACAATGCAGGCCAGACGGGAGTGGCAAGAAATATTCAAAGTGATGAACAGCAAGAATCTAAAACTAAGATTACTCTCTCCAGCAAAGCTATCATTCAGAATTGAAGGTCAGATGAAGTGCTTCGCAGATAAGAAAAAGCTAAAGGAGTTCATCACCACCAAACCAACATTATATGAAATGCTGAAAGATATTCTTTAAGAAGAGGAAGAAGAAAAAGATAAAAGTGTAAATTATGAATAACAAATACACATCTATCAACAAATGAATCTAAAAATCAAGTGAATTAATAAGCTGATGAACAGGATAAACTGGTGAATGTAACAGAATCATGGACATGGAGAGGGAATGAACTGACAATTCTTGGGGAGAAAAGGGGTGTGGGAAGTGCAGCAAGAGACTGGATAAAAATCATGCAACTACGGGAGAGGACAGTGGAGGGGGTTGAGGGCAGAGGGTAGGATGGGTACCAGGTGGAAGGGAGCTATAGCGGAATAAAAGGGGAACAATGTAATTAATAAACTGGACAATAAAGAGTAAAAAATAATAAAATAATAAATAAGTAAATAAATAAATTCTGTAATTGAAACTTTGTAGCCTAGAGTGGAGGCCTAGGCGCTAGTGCTGCAGAAGCTTGGCTTCCTCCAACACTTGGGTACCCTAGCCTCTGCTCTCTCCAGCTCCATGGCTGCTGCCATTTCTGTTGGGATGTATCTTCTATAATTGAAACTTTGTATCATTGAGTAGAGGCCTAGGCTGTCAAGAGCAGGCAGAAAGCTTGGCTTCCTTCATTGTCGGGGAAACCCCAGCCTCCCTCCTGCTCTTAGTGGCTGCAGCCATATTAGTTGGAATTTATTTGCTCCTGATTGGATTGTGGGCGTGGCTTGTGGGCATGGCTTAATCGGAGGTATGGTTAACTTGCATATTACTCTTTTTTTAGATAGGATCCCTGACCATGTAGAGTAGAGTTACACTCCTCAAAGTGCAGGTTACAAGACTTACCCTTATCAAAACCACATCAGCCGCTTCAATGGCTACATCTGTGCCTGTGCCAATGGCAATCCCAACATTGGCCATTGCCAGAGCTGGGGAGTCATTGATTCCATCTCCTACCATTGCTACCCGCTTCCCTTCCTCTTGGAGTTGCTTCACCTTAGCAACCTTGTGGGAAGGTAGAACTTCAGCAAACACCTTAGTAATGCCAACCTATATCAGGAAAAATATACTTAATTCAATAAAATATTACCAAGTACCTGAAATATAACTTAGCAATGAGCCTTCATTTTCTACCCACCACAGTCCAAATTTTAAAAGACTGATAACACCCAGTGATAGTAAGGATAGGAAGAGATAAGCTTCCTTATACACTGTTGGTGAATGTGTAAATTTGTACTGTCTTTTAGGAGGGTATTAGGCAGCATCCATCAAAGTGTGCACATCATTTGGTTCAGCAATTCCACGTCAAGTTATATTTTGTATAAATTTATACATGACAAAAAGAGGTATGTCCAAGGATGCACATTATTATCCTGTTTGTAACAACAAAATTTTAAAAACCACCTAAGTGCCCATCATTAGAGGAGTAGTTAAATAAATCATGATACAGCCATACCATGGAATTACTTGCAGCAATGTAGAAAGAATAAATAACTTTATATGTTTAGACATGGACAAAGCTCCAAGGCAACATATTGCTATGTAAAAAAGCAAACTGCTAAACAATATATATAAAAATGATCCAACTGCCTGGTCACCAAGGCTCAGTGAATGAACATCTATCTATGAAACAGGAGGTCACAGTTTGATTTCCTATCAGGGCACATGCCTGGGTTCTGTGCAGGAGGGAGCTGATGAATTATTCTATCTCTCCATTGATGTTTTTATCTCTCTCCCTTTCTCTCTGAAATGAATAAGAATATATTTTTTTAAAAGATTATTCCATTTATGTTGAAAAAGGAATAATCTTTTAAAAATATATATTCTTATTCATTTCAGAGAGGGAAAAAAAGACTTATATTAGTTCAAATAAAAAAATAAAAAAGATTATTCCATTTATGTTGAAAATACCAAAATGATACATTTGTATATGAACATGTATACATATGAAAAAGTGTGGATGATAGGATTTGAAAGAAAGCTTGGGAAAAGAGTGAGGAACTTTTCACTTTATAACCTTCTGTATTTTTATACAAGAATGCATTCATGCCCTAACCGGTTTGGCTCAGTGGGTAGAACGTCAGCCTGCAGACTCAAAGGTCCCAGGTTCGATTCCGGTCAAGGGCATGTACCTTGGTTGCAGACACATCCCCAGTAGGGAGTGTGCAGGAGGCGGCTGATCGATGTTTCTCTTTCATCGATGTTTTTAACTCTCTACCCCTCTCCCTTCCTCTCTGTAAAAATCAATAAAATATATTAAAAAAAGAATGGATTCATATATTACTTGTGTTATTTAATAAAAGAGGAGACAAGGCATTCCTACAAAGGCTAATATGAGAAAAGTTTTGACGGTAAAGCAAATATAGTTGTCAGTAGCAGAAAAATGATATGTCAAATGGTATACTAGGAAGATGGTTTCATCAGTGGTGTCCAGGATGAACCGAAGAGGCAAATGCATGAAGCTAGTGCTGTATTTTTGGCATAAGAAGATTAGAGACTGGCCTAGGTTGGCAGCACTGGTGAAAAATTTGAGCAACATTTCAAAGAAAGCATCAACAGAAACTGGTGCACAATGTCACTTAAGCATCTCATGAACTAAGTAAATAGCTTTCTACTTATTACAGTAGCACAGAAAACCCAAATTCCTGCCTGAATAACATGCCAATTTTTTAAGGAACCAGATATGTCTACTCAGAGGTAATGAAAATAATAGATAATATGAATTTTTCAGCATTTGAAGGCAAAAAAGGAAATGTATATAAAGAATTAGAAGTGCCCCAGCTGGTTCTGTTCAGTGGTTAGAGCATCAGCTGACTGAAGAGTCCTGGGTTTGATTCCGGTCAAGGGCAGGTACCTCAGTTGCAGGTTCGATCCCCAGCCCCGGTTAAGGCTTGTGCAGGAGGCAACCAATCGATGTTTCTCTCTCTCTGCTTCTCCCCCTCCCTTCCACTCTCTCTAAAAATCAACGGAAAAAATAAACTTGGGTAAGGATTAAAAACAACAAAAGAATTAAAAGTTACTACATACCCCACCCCAAAACTAAGTAAACCAATTACCTGAGAAGCAATAGATCTAGCTGTTTTACTATTGTCTCCAGTCATCAGAATTACTTCCAAGCCCATAGATTTTAGAATATGGACAGCCAGTTCTGCTTCAGGCTTCACTGTATCAGCAATAGCTATCAAGCCGCACAGCACATCTAGTATAGGAATACCAAAAAAAGAAGAGAGTTTGGAATACTGAGAAAGAGAATAATATTCTGACTTAAAATTTCAAAAACAAAAGAATTTTATGAAGGAAAATTGTTCAGGGGTTGGCTTAACTAAAAATATCGCCAAGCCAACACAGAGTTTATACCACAAACTCTGTAACAAACCTCCATGTTTGTTAATGAAAATTTCATAGAGTAAGATAGGGGTTATTAATAAAGATAGTAACAGGAAAATGAAAAGAGGAACCTTACTGGATACTAAAAGACCCTCTTTCTTTCCTTAGAGAAGTATTAGCCAATAGCCCAAATAATTTAGCTAATTTACAGGCAAATGAACTGAAAACTAATACTTTTTTTATGATAAAGAAGTGGATAGAGCTAAAACTGGCATTTTACTGGGGGAAGGGAGAGTCACTGAAAGTAGTTATTTCATTTTTAAAAAGAAAAATATATGATATTTTCTGCTTCTTCCTAGACTTCAAAAGGCCTTATAGTAAGATACTGCCTTCATACTTAGCAAGGATTATAAATGTTGACTAATTAACCTCACAGCTAGAAATTTATCCTAAGAAGTAATTTAACAAAAGAAAGGACCTAAAACCTCAATATGTTTATTGTAGTGTTATTTATAATAACTAAATATCAGGATAGCTTAAATTTACAGTAAGGGGATGATTAAATTAGTTATAATGTATAAATTTCATAAATTATGCAGTATTAAAATAAAATTGGAAAATATTTGGTATTAAATAAAATAAAGCAAAATAAAATAGTATGTATATAAGAAATTTTAATTTTGTATTCAGTTTTATTGAGGTAAAATTTACATTCAATAAAATGCAACCATAAGTAGTAATAGTGTGATTCTCTTTGTGAATGTATCTGTATGTATATACATATATAAACCAGAAATGGAATATATACAGTTAAAACTGACATTGTTAGAATGATGAGATTATAAATATTATTTTACTTTGTTATTAGTTTAATGTTATTTCATTTTTAGGTTTTAAAAAAACCTTGATTTAAAAAAAAACCACACATAGACTAGGGAAGAAAATAAAGTCAGGCAAATGCAAGAGACTTTTAAATTTATCTATAACAAATATGTATTGCTAACATTTTCATTGCATTCAGGCTGCTTTCAAATAATACTTATAATTCAGAAGTCTCAAAAATACACATAAAACAATAGCTGAGATCACAACATTGAGTCATAGCGTACTCAATGAAAACCTTACCATCAATTGCCACCAGTACAGCAGTACGACCTCTTCTCTCGTGTTCAGTCATGGACTCATCTACATCATTATTAATGACAAGACCATTTCTAGTCATCCACTCCCGGTTACCAATGAGGACTTTGTAGTGCTGAGCATTAAGAGCTTCTGAGTATGAAAGAGCATCTGAAAGTACAGAAATAACATTTAATTAGCTCATTTTATATTTATAAGTACCGTGCGCTAACCAATTGCACTACTGAAGCTCCTCATTTTTTATTTATAACAACCCCATGAGGCACATTCTTCCTGCCTAACCTTGCACAGTCACTACAATGTATTTTTAGTAGAATGCAGACTACAACACTGCTTTCCAAATTTTGAAGAAACATACTCTGCTCTTCCATGCCTGTGGGCTTTCAAATATGTTGCTGCCTCCAACTGGAACACCCTTACCCCTCCTCTCAAAATACGAAACTGCATCATATTTGTTTTTTAAAATATATTTTTATTGATTTCAGAGAGGAAGGGAGAGGGAGAGACAGAAAACTCAATGTTGAGAGAGAATTATTGATCAGCTGCCTCCTGCACACCCCCTACTGGGAATTGAGCCCGAAACCCGGTCATGTGCTCTGACTGGGAATCAAACTGTGACTTCCTGGTTCATAGGTTGACGCTCAACCACTGAGCCACCCCAGCCTGGCTGCATCATATTTTTCAGGAGCCTGTTCAAATGTTACTTTCTTTCTTTTTTTATTATTACTTTTTGTTGTTCAAAGTATTACAAATAATAGGACGTTTCCTTTTTTCTCCCCATTGACCTCCCTCTGGCCTCCCTTAGCCCCAGTACATGCCCTCACCTGCCCCCCCACCAGTCTGTTGAATCCATTGGTTATGCTTATATGCATTCATACAAGTCTTTCAGTTGATCTCTTAAAGCCCCCCCCCCCCAACCTCCTGTGCCTTCCCGCTATAGCCTGACAGTCTGTTCAATGCTTCTTTGCCTCTGTATCTATCCCCTCCCATTTCTTTTCTTTAAAAAAATCTTGCATCTGCATACTAGAAATAAACACATAAGAACAAAAAAATATTTGAGTCTCAATTTCAATGTCCAACAGTTCTGAGTCCCAGTTTCAATGTCAAATAGTTTCTTATGTGTACATGTCAGCAATGATATCTGGATGGTGGACAAATGGTGGCAATGCAGGTCCCAACCTCTCTGGTTTGGTCCTAGGCAACCTGCAGCGACGCATCAAATGTTACTTTCTTGGTGAAGCTTTCCTTTTTGGCCTTTCCCTTTGACCTTCCAAGATAATTGAATTAAATTAAAAATATTTATTGTGGATCAGTAGTTGAATGTGGTTAAATGAAAACATACAACCATACTGATGTCTCAGTGTAAGCGTGTGATTATTAACTTTAAGTGGGCCCTTAGTGCTGTCTGTCAATTCTATTATGGCTGCCTAGTCCATTCATTCTCCATTTCTTCTATATCTCTTCTCCCATTCTCATACCAGAGGATAACTCTGCATCCTACTTCAGAAAGAAAATAAAAGCAATCAGAATAGAACTTCTTCAGGCTCTCATTGCCACATCTACTCAACTACCTGTATCTGTGTACACATTAATCTAGCTTCCCTTCTATCATATACTGCCCCTGCTCTTATTTAAGGACAACCTCTCTACTTTTGCACTAACTCCCCATCCTTTGCATATTCTACAAACATCTCTCTTAACAACTTACCTCTCTCTCTCCTACATAATCAAATTTTCTATCTCTACTATACATAGTCCTATATTTTTTTTAAAAAAATCCTTTTTTGATCTCCCTTAGCTCTCTAGCTATTGTCCCATTTATCTGTTTCTGCACATATAGCAAAACTTCTCAGAAAGTGTTGACTTCATTGGCAGCTCCAATTCATATCTTCCCTTTCTCTTATGAACCCATTCCAATAAAGTCTTTGTTTCTACTACTTCAAATAATTGTTCAGACAGAGAACTAAGATGGCGGCAAAGATAAAACACCTATCTTGCCGTCATAATCAGCAATTTTAATACTACAACTTAACGAAAGAACAAACACCCTCCAGAATCACCAGAATGATCGCCGAGTGAAAATTCCACAAATAAAAGTGAAGATAAGACAGTGTGACTCGGAGGTGCGGCAGCGAACAGCGTTGAAAGATTCGCTCGCAGAGAGAGGTTTGGAGTGCGCGCCGCGGAGAGGGCGGGCGGCTGGAAAACCGGCCAGTTTTCTCGAACAGGGAGACAAAGACGTCCCACTGACTGATTCTCCAGCTCTGGGCGAAGTCCAGGGAACCCACTAACACACGGGGTGAAAACTGGACAGTGGGAGGGCTTCGGTCTGCCGGCTTGTGGAGACGGCAGCTTGTGCGAACAGCTCGGCTGCGTGACGGCGCAGAGAGCGCTCTGCGACTTGTCTCTCATTCGGAAAACCATCAGTCTGCTTTGTTTTACGACCCTGGGTGAGACATTGCGCATGCAAAGTCATTTGGGGACAGTCTGAATTCCCCGGCAGCCGGTGGAGCTCCACAGCGGCTCTCTCTCAGAGGTGCTGGCAGCCATTGCCCCCAGCACAGAGCCCCTGGGGCTGCATAGGGCGGAGCTAACGCTGTCGGCTTGGCCCGGAGACTCCGCCCATCCAACCTGAGCACAGCTGAGCTTCACAGACAATTGGCCTGGAGGTCAAACCCTCCTAGGGCTAACAACAAAAAGCTGGGTTTAAATTCAAAAACACTGAATACAACCCATAAAGGATTGCAGTAAGAGTACCCACCTCAGGTAACTGGGGAGACTGAGCCACTGTCCCTTTGAGAATAGCCACCACATAAAGCAGCCACCATGCAGAGACATGGAAAGAAATCAGGTGTGAAAGAAATGGAGGAGAAAAGACGACAAGACATAGAGTTCAAAACCACGGTTATAAGGCTTTTCAAGAGGCTCCTACAAAAGGCCGATCAACTTAATGAGAATTACCAGGAAATAAACAATACCAACCAGCAAATGAATGAGAATTACAAGGAGATGAATGATACTTACAAGGAAATGAATGAGACCCTCAGGGAAATGAACAAGACCTCTGAGGATACGAACCAGACCCTCACAGATAAAAAAAAGGACCAACTAGAAATCAAGCATACACAGACTGAAATAAAAAATATTACACAAAGTCCTAAAAGCAGTCCAGAGGGCCACAAGAACCAAGTCAAAGATTTGAAATACAAAGAACCAAAATCCACTCAGCTGGAAAAGCAAGAAACAAAAAGAATTCAGATAATTGAAGATAGCATAAGGGGCCTCTGGGACAACCTCAAGCAAGCCAAAATCCGAATTATTGGGGTGCCAGAAAAAGAGAGAGAGCAAGGTAATGAAAACCTACTTGAAGAAATAGTGACTGAAAACTTTCCTCACCTGGTGAAAGAAACTGACTTAAAAGCCCAAGAAGTACACAGAACCCCAAAATATAGGAATCTAAAGAGGACCACACCAAGACATATCATAATTAAAATGCCAAGAGCAAAAGATAAAGAGAGAATATTAAAAGCAGCAAGAGAAAAACAGTTGGTTACCTACAGGGGAGCACCCATACGATTGTCAGCAGATTTCTCAACAGAAACGATGCAGGCCAGATGCGAGTGGCAAGAAATATTCAAAATAATGAAGAGCAAGTATCTACAACCAAGATTACTCTATCCAGCAAAGCTATCATTCAGAATTGAGGATCAGATAAAGTGCTTCGCAGATAAGAAAAAGCTAAAGGAGTTCATCACCGCCAAACCAGTATTATATGAAATGCTGAAAGATATTCTTTAAGAAGCAGAAGAAGAAAAAGGTAAAAATATAAATTATGAACAACAAATACACATCTATCAACAAATGAACATAAAAATCAAGTGAATTGATAGGCTGATGAACAAGATAAACTGGTGACTATAACAGGAACATGGACATAGAGAGGGAATGGACTGACAATTCTTGGGGAGAAAAGTGTTGTTGGAAGTACAGCAAGAGATTGGACAAAAATCTTGCAACAATGGGAGAGGACATTGGGGAGGGGGAGGTGAGGGCGGAGGGTGGGATAGGTACAGGGTGGAGGGAAGATATAGGGGGATAAAAAAGGGGAAACAATGTAATTAATAAACTGAACAATAAAAAAAATAAAATAAAAAAATAAAATATTTTAAAAATTTGTTCAGACAGTACAACCAATGACTTTAATAAACATAATGGCAAATTATCATTCCTCATTTTACTTGCCCTATTAGCCGCATTTTACACAGATAATCACTCTTTTTTTTTTTTTACACTCACTACTACTTGAAATAGTTTCTTCACTCGGCTTCTAGGACACCACAGTCTTATGAATTACCTACCTCCTCACTCACCACTCTTCTCAGTCTTTTTCTGATTCTTCTTTATCTCCCTGATCTCTTAATTTGTAGTGCTGCAGGGCTCAATCCTTAAGCTTCCTTTTTACCCTCTATCTAGTTGCACTCCTTGTTGATTTATCCAGTCTCACGTCTTCAAATGCCATCTATACCAGTGCTGTCCAATAGGATTTTCTTTAGTGATAGAAATATTCTATATCTGCTCTGGTCAATACACTAGGTACTAACATGTTGTGATTGAGCACTGAAATATGGCTAGCATGATGAAGGCTGAATTTTAAATTAAATTTAATTTTACTTAAATTTTAGAAATTACATGTAACTAGTGACTACCATATTGGACAGCACAGCTCTATAGGTGGATCTCCCAAATCCATATCTCCAACCCAGTCTGTTTCCTTGAACTGCAGACTTGTGCAGCCAACTGCCTAGCTGATAGTTCCATTTACATGACATCTTCACTTGATTATCTAATAGGCACTCAAAATTTACATGTTGAAAACTAACTCCTGATCCGTTTTCCTCAATATTGCTCCTGCTGTGGTCTTCCCCATCTTTTTCATTCATTCATTCATTCATTCATTTATTATATATTTTATTGATTTTTTACAGAGCGGGAGAGGGATAGAAAGTCAGAAACATCGATGAGAGAATCATCGATCAGCTGCCTCTTGCACACCCCCTACTGGGGATGTGCCCACAGCCAAGGTACATGCCCCTGACTGGAATCGAACCCGGGACCTTTCAGTCCGCAGTCCGATGCTCTATCCACTGAGCCAAACCGGTTTCAGCTTCCCCATCTTATTTAAGTGGCAACTCTACCCTTCTAAATTACTTAGTCCAGAAACCTTGGCATAATATTTTTTTCTTTTTCAGTTACAGTAGACATAAATTATTATATTATTTTCATATGTACAACCCAGTGGTTAGACATTACATAACTTATTAAGTAATCATCTCAATAAATCTCACACCATACATAGTTATTAGAATACTAGTAGCCCTGCACACGAATCCATGCACCAGTAGCTCTCTGCGGGGCCTGGCCACTCTACGCCTGCTGCCTAGAGGGTCTCTGCAGCCCAGAGGCCCATCTATGGCCAGGCACAGAACGCTTAAGCAAGTATTCTGCCAGGCCACTCACACTGCCTGCTCTCAGCAGCTGTCCCCCTCCCCCCAGGACTGGGGGACTCCACAGGGCTGAGAACTGGGCACCGCCATCTTGTGGCTATGGGTGCCTCCATCTTTGTGATGGAGTGATGGTTAATTTTCATATTACCCTTTTATTAGATAGTATTATTGACGATATTCCCTATGCTGTACTTTAGATCTCCATGAGTATTCTGTAATAACCAATTTGTACTTCTTAATCCCTTCACTTTTTTCACCACCACTGCCTCTCACTACAATCCCTCTCCCATCTGGCAACCATCAAACTGTTCTATCACTGAGTCTGTTTCTAATCTGCATGTTCATTTTGTTTTTTTAGATTCAATTTTTGATATATATACTGTGTGTGCCATTTTGTTGTTCATAGTTTTTAAATATATCTTTATTGTTAAAAGTATTACAGATGTCCTGCCCCCTGTTGTTTATAGTTTTGCTCTTTTTCTTCTTCTTATGAAGACCCTTTAACATTTCATATAATGCTGGTCTGGTGGTGATGAACTCCTTTAATATTTTATTGTCTGGGAAGCACTTTATCTGTCCTTTGCTTCTAAATGATAGCTTTACTGGGTAGCATAATCTTGGTTGTAGGTTCTTGCTTTTCATCACTTTGAATATTTCTTGGCAATCCTTTCTAGCTGCAAAATTTCTGTGGAGAAATCAGCTGACAATTTTATGAGAGTTCCCGTGTAGGTAACTAACTGCTTTTCTCTTTCTGCTTTTAAGATTCTTTCTTTGTCTTTAACCTTTTTCATTTTAATTATGATGTGTCTTGCTGTGGGCCTCTTTTGGTTCATTTTGTTTGAGACTCCCCTACATTCCTGGGACTTGTATATCTATATCTTTCACCAAGTTAGGGAAGTTTTCTGTCATTATTTTTTCAAATAAGTTTTCAATTTCTTGCTCTCTCTCTTCTCCTTCTGGCACCCCCATGATGTGAATGTTGGTACATTTGAATTGTCCCAAAAGCTCCCTAAACTATACTAATTAGGGGGGGTCCTTTTGCTGTTCTGATTGGCTGTCCTCTGCTTCCTTAACTTGCCAATCTCTGATTTGATCCTCTGCTTCATCTACTCCACTGCTGATTCCCTGTAACGTATTCATTTCTGTCCAGATCTTTTTTAATGTTTTCTAGTTCTACTTTTATGCTTCCTATCTCTTTTTGAAGTTCTCACTAAGTTCATCTACTCTTCCCCTGAGTTCACTGAACATCCTTATAACCAGTGTTTGTACTCAGCATCTGGTAGATTGCTTGTCTTAATTTTGTTTACTTCTTTTTCTGGATATTTGTTTTTGTTCTTTCATTTGGGCATGTTTCTTTGTCTCTTCATTTTGGTAGCCTCCCTGTGGTTGTTTCTATATATTAGGTAAAGGTTCTATGTCTCCTGAGCTCAGTAGAGTGGTCTAATATAGTAAGTGTCCTGTAGGGTTCAATGGCACAGCCTCCCTGATCACCCAAGCTAGGTGTTCAAAGTGCGTCCCACATGTGGGCTATGTACACTCTCTCCTTGTAGTTGAGCCTTGATCACTGTTGGCACACCAATGGGAGGTATTTACTCCCAGGATATTCAGCTCCAAGCATTGGCTGCAACCACCAGCCACCAATCTCTAAACACTATAGAGGATCAGCTGTGCAGGGGCCCATCCCAAAAAACAGGACTGACTTCAGCAAGGCTCTGGCGCCCACTGTGTCCACTCGAGTGTATCGGTGCTTTGATGTGGTCTGAAGCTGTCCACTGGGTGCACTGGCTCTGGGACTTCCCAGGAGGGGCAGGCCACAGTCATCACCTGTGTCCTGCTTAGGGCCACTGGTCATGAACTACAAAGTGATCTGCTAATGGCTGCTACTTGTGCTGGGCTTGGAGGTACCCAGGCAATTCCAAGCTGCCACTTACACCTGCTGCTGGCACTAGCCCCAATCAATCCGCATCATCAGTGGGTACAAGCGAGGCCAGCACCATCAGTGTGTGGGAGCAGTGGTGGAGGGAGCAGAGCTGCCAGCAGAGAGGAGACTGGGGTCACGGCAGGAGGGGCAAGGCAGGGGCACAGAGGATGGGCTGAGACCCACCCTTGTGCCCACTGCAGCCTCATGGCCCATACTTCCTTTCAAGGTGTATGAATTCATGCATGGGGCCCCTAGTACAAAATAAGACCCACTACTCCCAGCATTCCCTATATCCCTTACCCTTCTTTACCTCTATCATACATTAAATATATACACTAAATGGCCAGATTATTATGATCTCTGAACGCATAATAATCTGGCCACTCAGTGTATATATATTAGAGGCCCGGTGCATGAATTCATGCATGGGTGGGATCTGGCCAGCCTGGCCAGTCTGCTTGCTGGTCAAACTCCAGGTCGAGGGGACAATTTGCATATTAGCCTTTTATTATATAGGATAAACACTGGGTGACCAGATTATTATGCATTAAGAGATCATAATAACATATATATTATTTATATATAAATATAAATGTAAATGTAAATGTAAATGTAAATATAAATGTAAATATAAATGTAAATATAAGATTTATTTGCTCACAGTCTTGTGTTCCCCCATCAAGAATGTAAGTTCTGTATGACAGAGGGACTTTCTCTATTCTGCTCACTGTTTTTTCTTTAGTGTCTTGAACAGTGCTTAATAAAAGTTGTCAAATGAACAAATTACTATGTGTCAGTGTGCTTGATACTAGAAGTTCATGGAAAAATAGAAATTATAGTTTAGTAGAATCATATAGGAAAATAATGTTCATGCAGTGTGCCTAGTACAGAAATAAGTATAGTTATGATTTAAAAAGAAGAGCAAGTATATCTGCCTATGTATGTTAGTCAGTGAAGGCTTCACTGAAGAAAGATGTGAGCTGAATCTTAAAAAGATGAAAACAAGTCAATGAGGTAGATGCCATTGTGAACAAGGATATTACCCAGAGAAAATAGTAAATGAGCCCTAACCTGTTTGGCTCAGTGGATAGAGTGTCGGCCTGTGGACCAAAGAGTCCCAGGCTCAATTCTGGTCAAGAGCACATACCTTGGTTGCAGAATCCTCCCCGGCCCAGACCCTGGTCAGGCTCATGTAAGAGGCAACCAATCAATGTGTTTCTCTCACATCGATGTTTCTGTCTTTCCCTTTCCCTCCCACTCTCCCTAAAAATCAATGAAAAAATACCCTCAGATGAGGATTAACAAACAAACAGTAAATGAAATTATCTAATAAGCATAAAATGACATGATATAAGGAGGAACAATAAGTAGTTCCATATGGACAGAACTCAGAGTACATGGTGTGGGGCTAGAAGTAAAAAAAGACAAGATGGGAAGTGCAGGGAGGCAGGAAATATATCCTAAGGAACAGATTGTGAACAAAGTCCAGAGAGACTGGACTTTGTTCTGCAAGAGACAGAGAGCCAGTAAAGTTAGGATCATTAACAGAATTGCATGGATGGACTTTATGATATATGCAAACCTCCGAAATAGAAATTTTCTGAGGGGTGAGCATAGCTTTCATCACATAACTCCAAAGGTTGATGATTCAAAAATAGATTATAAGCCACCATAGTAAAAAGTATTAGAAAGTAATATAATCAGATTTGCATGTTAGCAAAATAGCTTGAGCACAAATGGGTGGGGAGGTGGTAGAATACTTAGGTGTATATATCATGTTTTGGGGCAGATGGATAGACCAACAAGAAACTCAAGAAACAGGGCTTGGCTAGAGATATTGATTTTGGAGTGGCAGTGGAAGCCACATGTGGTAGAATAAGCAATAGGCATGAATTAAATTGTACAGAGAGACTATGTAAAATGAGAAAAAGACAAACAACAAAACCCCAAGAGCAGAAGAAAAGAGGAATCAGAGGAGGATTAGTAAGAACAACCAGGTAAGTGAGAGGACAATCTAGAAAAAGCAGGGTCATAGAATAAGTAAAGGGAAGAAAGAGTTTTAGGAAGGAAGAAATGATCAACATTGCCAATTGCTTTAGTGACATCATGCAGGCAGAAGACTGAGAAGTGACCACTGCAGAGGGTATTAAATAAGGTCATCAGTGGACATAAAAATAATAGTTTTAGTAGTATGGATGGGGCAGAAGCCAGACTGAGCCATGAATAAGTGAAATCAACAAACCTAGGCTACTATTTCTAGAAGCGTGGATATAAAGGGGAAAATAGGACAAAATATTAATGGAAATATAATGATTTTGATGGAACAAGTATTTATATATTTAGAAAAAGGAGCTAGTACAAAAAGAGAGCTGAAAAATAAAGAAACAAGGGAAGGGATGTCCCTGAGGAATCAAAAGAGGATGGAGAGCCCTAGCTGGTTTGACTCAGTGGATAAAGTACCAGCATACATCACTGAAATCAATAAATGTATATCCTATCTAATAAAAGAGTAATATGCAAATTGACCATATCTCTGCTATACCCACAAGCCACGTCCACAAGCCACGCCCACCAGCCAATCTGGAGAAAATATGCAAATAAATCCCAACCAAGATGGCTGCAGCCTCTGAGAGCTGGAGGGAGGCTTGGGTTTCCCCGGCAATGGAGGATGCCAAGCTTTCAACCTGCCCTTGCCAGCCTTGCCACTCAATGCTACTAAGTTCCAATTATAAATCCCAACAGAAATGGTGGCAATCATGAAGCTGGAGAGAGCAGAGACTAGGGTTGCCCTGGCAATGGAGGAAGCCACGCTTCTGCAGCTCTGGTTGGCCTAGGCCACCACTATAGGCTACAAAATTTCAATTATACAAGGTAAATAAACCCCAACAGAAATGGCCTGCCACCATGAAGCGAGCAGAAGGCTTGACTCCACTCCAGGCTACAAAGTTTCAATTGTAGAACATAAATAAATCCCAGATACCAGGGCCTCAGCTTGGGTTGCAGGGGGTGGGGAGGCGCGTGGCTGGCCTGCAAACCACCACAGGCCCCTTGCTCAGGCTGCTCCATGCCCTAAGGGAACTCCCACCCTCATCCGGGACACCCTTCAGGGGAAACCAGCTGGCCCCCACCCATGCACCAGGCCTCTATCCTATTAATAAAAGAGTAATATGCAGATCGACCATCACTTCAACACACAAGACAGCTCCCTCCATGTGGTTAAAGATCTTAACCCCCTGTGAACACAAGATGGCCAGCAGGGGAGGGCAGTTGGGAGGGACCAGGCCTGCAGGGGAGGGCAGTTAGGGGTGACCAGGCCAGCAGAGGAGAAAAGTTGGGGGAAAACAGGCTGGCAGGGGAGTAGTTATGGTGTCATCAGGCTGGCAGACAGAAGTGGTTAGGGGCAATCAGGAAGGCAGGCAGGCAAGCAGTTGGGAGATTGTCCTGGATTGTGAGAGGGATGTCCGACTGCCCGTTTAGGCCCAATCCTTGTGAGATCGGGCTTAAACAGGCATTCGGACATCCCTTGAGGGGTCCCAAATTGGAGAGAGTGCAGGCTGGGCTAAGGGACACCTCCCTCCCGTGCACAAATTTCATGCACTGGGCCTCTAGTATATATATAAAAGAGAGGGTGTAGGTAGGGGGGTAGAGAAGGTGGCAGGGAGCATAAAGGGGATAAATAGTGATGGGAGAAAAATATATATCCTATATAATAAAAGCATAATATGCAAATTGTTCAACCAAGAGTTTGACTGCTCGCTATGACGTGCACTGAGTACCAGGGGGTGGTGCAGAACATGGTGGGCATTGGTGACGTGGTGCTGGCAGTGGATGACAGTGGAGGTGCTACTGGCCCTGATGGGCCTCGACAAGATCAGGACAGCGGGAGGATGGTGGAGCAGGTGAGTGGGTGGCATCAGGCCAAGGTGGGTGTGAGCGGTGCCCGACTGCCCTGCCGATCACACTGCAGACAGTGACTAGCAGTGGCAGCAGGGTTGGGGCCGCCACCCGGCTCCCAGGCATGGAGAGAGCCAGGTGGGGGCCCGGCCCCGACTGATTGCCCCACAAGCAGGATGGTGAAGTAGGTGAGGGGTTGGTGCCAGGCCACAGTGGGGTGCCAGGAGGGGCTGCGGGGCTGCAAGGTGGAGGCATGAGCTGGGGCTGTGAGCCTAGGGAGTGCGAGCTGGGGCCCAATCCCCATAGACCACCCAATGGACCCCAGCCCAGCCTGCACCCTCTTGCAATTTGGGACCGCTGACTCCTAACCACTCACCTGCCTGCCTGCCTGATTGCCCCTAACCACTCACTTGCCTGCCTCACTGTCCCTAACCACTCTGCTTGCCTGATAACCCCTAACCCCTCTGCCTGCCTGCCTGATCACCCCTAACCTCTCGCCTGCCTGCTTGATTACCCATAACGGTCCCCACTATGGTGGCTTTGTCTAGAAGGACATCTGGAAGGACATCCAGAAGGTCGTTCAGCTGTCCAGTCTAATTAGCATATTAGGCTGTGTGTGTGTGTGTGTGTGTGTGTGTGTGTGTGTGTGTGTGTGTCAAGAGAGGATGGAATCCAGAGCAAAGATGAGGGGATTCATTAGACAAGATGAAAAAGGAATAAATCTGGGGGAGGAGGAGGTGTCTGTGAGCCTTAATTTTTCTATATGAAAAATAAGCCACATAATTTGCTAAAGGAACTATGGGTAAGACCACAGGATCGTGTGAAGGATATTAAAAGTTTGGAGTCTAATAAACAAAATAAACTGATGAACAAAATAGAGCCAGAGACATAGACGCATGGAACAGATTATTGAATCTCAGAGGGAAGGCAGGGTAGGTGGGTGTATGGGAAGAGATCAACCAAAGAACTTGTATGCATGTATGCATAACCCATGGACACAGATAATAGGGTGGTGAAGGCCTGGGGTAGGGGGCGGGGGTGGGTTAGAAGAGGTTAATGGGGGGAAAAGGGGACATATGTGATATTCTCAATAATAAAGATTTTTTTTAAAGTTTGGAGTAGCTACAGATGAGAAATAAAAGATGAAATTATATGGAAGATCAGATAAAGGCTGGACTTCATCACTCTATAGTGGAATCAAGAAGCACAGTTGAGGACTACAGCAACAAAGAAACCAAGATGGCCACGTAGGTAAACACTAGTACTCACCGCCTCCCACAACCACATCAAAATTACAACTAAAGTACAGAACAACCGTCATTCAGAACCACCTAAAAACTGGCTGAATGGAAGTCCTACAAATAGAGAAGTAAAGAAGAAAGTACATCAAACCAGGTAGGAGCGGCAGAGGCATGAAAAGGGCTGGTCCAGCACCCATGTGTAGAGGTTTTTTTCAGTCAAGAGAGATATCTTGGCTACAGAGACCTCCCGTGAGGAGTAAGGAATCCCAGCCCCACACTAGCCCTCTCAGCCCAGTTTTCCAGAGCTGGAAAGAGAAGTCCCCATAACTTCAGGCTGTAAAAATCAGCAGGGACTGTGGCTGAGTGACATGGAGGCTACTGGAGCCCCAGGCAGTTCTTTTAAAGGGCTGACACATGGCCCTAACTGGTTTGGCTTGATGGATAGAGAGTTAGCCTGCAAACTGGAAAGTCCCAGGTTCGATTCCATTCGAGGGCATGTACCTTAGTTGCAGGCACATCCCCAGTGGGGGGTGTGCAGGAGGCAGCTGATCAATGTTTTTCTCTCATTGATGTTTCTAACTCTCTATCCCTCTCCCTTCCTCTCTGTAAAAAATCAATAAAATATATTTTAAAAATAAATAAATAAAGGGCTGACATGAATTTACACAGTCCTACTGCCTCGGAGCTCTAGAGTCAGGCAGCAGCTTTGGGGGATGCAGAGACTTATAGGAAGGAGCTGGATTATCTGGGATAAGGGCAGGAATTTGGGGGAAGCTCTCTGACGTGTAGACAGAGGTGCTTGAAGGGATTATTATTCCTGTGCTGGAACCTCCCCACAGAGCTGACTGGCAGCCACATCTGACTCTACACATCCACAAGCGACACACTCAAGTGAGCACCAAAGCCCCACTGAAGCAAGTCTTGCTCCATAGGGGGATCTCCTGCACAGCAACTCTTCCACTGCAGTCACAGTTGGTCCCCACAGCCAATTGGCCTGGAGGTCAATTCCACCCAATGACACCAACAGCAATCAAAGCTCAACTATAATAAGACTGTGCACACAGCCCAAACAGCGGCACACCTAGAGTGCCCAGCCCAGGTGACTGAGAAGACTGAGCCACCGGGCCCTATAGGATACCTACTACATAAGACCACTCTACCAATTCCAGGAGACACAGCACCTCTACCTAATACAAAGAAACAAACACAGGGAAGCAGCCAAAATGCAGAGACACAGAAATATGTCACAAATGAAAGAAATGGAAGTAAGAATATAGAGTTCAAAAAAAGTTATAAGGTTGCTCAAGGATCTTAATAAGAGCTTCAAGTAACTTAGTGAGACTTTTAAGAATCTTAGTGATAATTTCAAAGACCTGAAAAAGGACCAGTCAGAAATTAAGTATACACTAACTGAAATAAAGAATAATTTACAGGGATTCAATAGTAGAGGATGATTCTGAGAATCAATTCAACCAACTGGAACACAAGGAAACAAAAAAACACCCAATCAGAACAAAAAGAAAAAGAATCTTTTTAAAAATGAGCATAGTGTAAGGAGCCTCTGGGACAATTTTGCATTATGGGGGTGCCAGAAGGAGAAGAAAGAGAGCAAGATATTGAAAATGTATTTGAGTAACTGACAGAAAATGTCCCTACTTAGTGAAAGAAATAGTTATACAAGTCCAGGAAGCACAGAGAGTTCCAAACAAGAGGAACCTAAAGAGTCCCACACCCAAGAAACATCATAATTAAAATACCAAGTGTTAAAGACAGAAAGAGAGTATTTTAAAAATGTATTTTATTGATTTTTTTACAGAGAGGAAGGATAGAAAGTCAGGAGGATAGAAAGTCAGAAAAATCGATGAGAGAGAGACATCGATCAGCTGCCTCTTGCACATCCCCTACTGGGTATGTGCCCGCAGCCAAGATACATGCCCTTGACTGGAATCAAACCCAGGACCCTTCAGTCCCCAGGCCGACGCCCTATCCACTGAGCCAAACTGGTTTCAGTGAAAGGATATTTTAAAATATATTTTTATTGATTTCAGAGAGGAAGGGATAGGGAGAGAGAAACATCAACGATGAGAGAGAATTATTGATCAGCTGCCTCCTGAATGCCCCCTGCTGGGTTGCTGGGGATCAAGCCCAGAACCTGGGCATATGCCCTGACCAGGAATTGAACAGCAATCACCTGGCTCACAGGTCATTATTCAACCACTGAGTCACACTGGCCAGGCAAAATGAGAATCTTAAAAGCAGCAAGAGAAAAGCAGTTAGTTACCTACAAGGGAATGCCCATATAACGGTCTGCTGACTTCGCAACAGAAACTTTGAGGCAAAAATGGAGTGGCAAAAATATTCAAAGTGATGAATAGCAAGAACCTACAACCAATATTACTCTACCCAGCAAAGTTCTCATTTAGAATTGAAGGTCAGATAAAGAGATTTACAAACAAGAAAAAGCTAAAGAAGTCCATCACCATGAAACCAGTATTATATAAAATGTTGAAGGGTATTCTTTAAGAAGAGGAAGAGGAAGAAGATGAAGTAGAGATTAAAAAATATGAATTCTGATGTAACCGGTTTGGCTCAGTGGATACAGCATCAGCCTGCAGACTCAAAGGTCCCAGGTTCGATTCCAGTCAAGAGCATATACATTGGTTGCAGCCACATACCCAGTACAGAGTGTGCAGAAGGCAGCTGATAGATGTTTCTCTCTCATAGATGTTTCTAACCCTCTATCCCTCTCTGTAAAAAATTAATAAAATATATTTTAAAAATATATGAATATTATGCAGCTGTAAAAAAAGAAGGAACTCTTACAATTTGCAACAGCATGGATGGACCTAGAGAGCATTATGCTAAGCAAAATAAGCCAGTCAGAGTAAGATAAGTATCATATGACCTCACTCATATGTGCAATCTAATGAACAACATAAACTGATGAGCAAAAATAGACCCAGAGACATAGAAACATCAGATTGTCAAACCTCAGAGGGAAAGCAGGGGAAGATGGAGGGAGGGAAGAGATCAATCAATGAATTCATATGCGTACCAGTATATACATAACCCACAGACACAGACAATAGGGTGGTGAAGGCTTGGCGGGGGAGGGGAGTGGGAGAGGGCAATGGGGGGAAAAGGGACATATGTAATATTTTCAATAATAAAGATTTATAAAAAATATGAATTATAAAATGGCAGTAAATACATATCTATCAATAACTGAATCTAAAAATAGAATCTGAAATAAGGTCATAAAAACATTTATTTAGAGTAAAACTGCTGTTTGAAACTTTGGCCTCAGCTCACCCCTGCTTGCTTCAAATAAAAGAATAATTAGTTTACAGTTTGAGACCTTGAGAGCTGCAGAACAAACCCTTTGAAGACTAGAACCAGAGGAGTAACCAGTCAGCGCCAATTATGTAGCTACACCACCTGTTTTTACAAGATAGGACCACTTTCCCATGTCTAGTAGAATACATAGTTAGAAGATAAAGAGTGAGCAATAGGGTCATTCATAGTCTATTGGCACCCCTTCCCCAGATGCGGTCTTGGGGGCTGTTTGGCAAACATAGGGCAATAACATTTATGGTTCAGACCCCTTTAAAAGGCCTGCCTCACTCAGGGCAGTGCAGCCGCGGGTGTTCGTGCGGTGCCCCCGTGTCCGTCCTGGCCAATTTTCAATAAATCCTTGCCTGCTTATTACCAACTTAATCGACTCTGTGGTCATTTGCAACTGGTCGTGGAAGTTGCCCCACAACAGAACCTAATGGACAAAATAAACTGATTAATAAAATAGAATCAGAGGCCTGAAAACATGGAACAGACTGACAAATTTCAAAGGAAAGGGGGGGGGAGTGGAAAGAGATTAAACAAAGGACTTATATGCATATATGCATTACCTATGGACACAGACATAGAGGGGTAAAGGCCTGGGGCAGAGCGGGAACCAGATGGAGGAGGGAATGAGGGGTAAAAAGGAGGACATCTATAATATTCTCAACAATAAAGATTTTTTTTTTAATAGAAGAATAGTTGGAAAATGTTCTCAAGTAACTTGAGTGAAGCAATCAGAGGCCTATGGTAAAATTGATCTGCAAAAATGAAACCATAATGCCAAGTTTTATTTATTATATAACAGCTCAAGATTATAAATTAGACATCAATTAATTACTGTCCCATAATTGGTACTACAAAGAAAATTAGCTTACTTGATAGCTGGGCATCAATAAACAAGGAAGAAGAAGTTGATGACTGTTCATTACTTGCATCAATTTGAACCAGGGATGCATTTTTAATATTATTTTCCTCTATCTTCCAGTTATTCTTATGTAGCAAGCCTTCAATATTGGTGACTTTACAGCTAATACCACAGCCTGGGACAACCTGGAAATCTATGCAGGTACCCAAGATTTCAGTGTCCAGCTCCTAGCAAATAGAAACAGAAGGATTTCCTCTATTGTTCTAATAATCCAAGATCATCATTAGCAAGATCAAAGATTACTTTTGGTTCATTTAAAATGTTTAGAACAACATTATCACTCATTATTGTCTATTTGACAGTGAAATTTTTGGTCTTTATATTAACTATTACGTTTTATTGCAGTGAAAGGACACAGATTAAAATCAGCAAAAGAAAGAGGTTCATAGGACAGGTTCAAGAGATACCCAGCATGGAGCTTCCAGTGGTCCCCTGCCAGTAGAGTCATGTGAATAATGCTTAATTCACTCAGCAAGTATGTATGATGATGTCTACGGAGTGTTGCCAACCAGGGATGTTCACCTGGAACTTGGTGTCCAGAGTTTTTACTGGGCCTCAGTCATGTAGACATGATTGACCTTCCCCATTGCTGGCCTTAGTCTCTAGCCCTTCCAGAGGCTGAGCTAATATAGCATGGCCCTAGGTCTCTCAACATAAATCATATCATTAGTATACGTAGACTATCTGGGATGGCCCAAGGCCCCCAGGTAAACCAAGATATTCTTATCAGGTAGCATAGTCCAAGGACTTGGATGTTACCACCTAGGAGCTAGGGCCAAAGACCAAACTTTTGGGCAAGTTTAATACTTTACTACACGGACTCACAGAGGAGGACCTGTGGAGCTTTCATCACAGTGGATTTTAATAAGATCAAAGAAACCAAGTATTGAGAATAATGTTGAAAGTTACAGGAGATCCTCAGAATCCTTTGCTTTAATCCCACTCTCTAAAATGTATACCAATCTTAGGGAAAGAAAACATGGGCAATATTCTTTGCCCTTTCCAGTAGAGAATCACAAGTTAAATATTTGATTCTACTGTCAGGTCAGATTTTCTGTTCAGTACAGGGCAAAGGGCAAAACAAAGAACAAGGCCTTTAGTTACTAGAGTGCCTCTCTAGAATAATTCTTTGTTCTTAGTAAACCAAGGAATTCCGGCTCTTTATATCTTCATCCTCTAAGTTGTTTCATGTGCATGTAAAGAAGCTAGGTCAGTAATAGTTAATAGGTAAAAAGGAAAAAAGCAAATAGAGAAATGGAAACATCAATGGTAGAAATTATCACATTTTAACTATAAAAGTATGTGAAATAACTTACAAAGAACATATACAAAGCAATGAGAAAAAGGTAAGCAACTCTATGGAAAAATTGGCAAAGGATTCAAGCAGACAGGTTATAGAAAAAGAAATTCAAATGATTAATACACATATGAAAATATGCTTAATTTCATTCATAATTAAGAAATAAAAAGCGAACCACCAATGAGTTAACATATTTTACTTATTATATTGGAAAAATAGTGTGGTGAGAATAGGAAAATGGGCAGTCATAACTTCTGGTGAAAGTATACACTATTACAGCCTTCCATGTGCATAATATTTTTCACATGGAAATCAGTAGTATTCACCAAAATTTAACTGCATGATTTCCTCTTGTGGGTTTCTGCATGTAGTTTTTGGCTTTTTCTTTTGCTGAAGGCAGTTTTGAGGTCAGACATTAAATGTATTTGGAAAAGGGCACCATTGGTCATCTTAAACTGAAATTAGATTTGTAACCCTTAGTTTGTAACTACTCAAACTCTCTTTTTCAGAGACCTTTTCAAATTTCCTGTGTTATTTCTAAATATAATTTAATAAGTACCCCCCTCAAATTTAGCTGCATGTATCCCTTGATCTAGCAATTGCATTAATAGCCATTTAACATAGAGATAAATTTGCAAAAGCTGATAAGGATATTAACTGTATATTGTAAGAGCCAAAACCCAATTGTACAATAGAATAGAATATAGCCATTATGTCTTGATATGGAAAAATCATTTAATAAAATTTAAAAACAAGGTACCAAATATTGATCATTGTGTGACATTTCTATGTAAAGTTGGGAAAAAATGAATGCATATATTTTGTTATATGCATTAAAAGTGGTTAATAGATGCCCAATAGTGAATATAATAAAGTATTGCATTGTACACTTTATAAGGGTAAATTTTATAGTATGTGAATTGTATCTCAAAAAACTGTTATTTAAAAAGACTGTTAACAGGTTAACACTTCTTAAAGTTTGGAGGGAGAAATTATAAAAGTAGGCAGGGAATAAGACTTTCCCTTTTTCTTATGCAACTCTTTGATCTGAAATTTCTTACCATAATTTGTATTACTTATTTTCTTTCATCAATAGGAGTTATCTGTGTAGCATTATAAGTAATTCCTGTTTTCACCATTATATTTCTCTATATGAAGAACCAAACATATCATAAAATAAAATAAGAAAATACAAGTCTCTGTAAGCCTTATACCAACTATCTATATAAATCATGGTCAAATGCATTTGGATTTGGTCTGAGTAATTCCAATAGTAGATGATTGCATTACTAAACAAGGGGGAAAATTGTACCTGTTTGCAGTATTTGGTTATGGCGGCTCCTAGAGGGTGTTCACTGTGACTTTCAGCAGTTCCCACAATGGCCAGGATCTTATTACGTGATATTCTGTTACTTTCCACTAGAACCTTTATTTGACTCACTACTGGGGTTCCATGGGTAATGGTTCCAGTCTTATCAAATACTACTACCTTTACCTGTAAGAAAATTAAAATACAGTACACCTATATGACTTGATAATCCTTAATATCACCTTTCCAGAAATGAGAAAGAAGTTTACTTCTTAATAAACTGTCTTTGGGAGAATAAGGGAAGAAATACCTTTGGTTAGTTCTCCTCCCCTGCCCCCCCCCCCCCCCACACACACACACAATGCGAATGTTTAACCTACTGTGGATACATGTTAGACACCTAGAACTAATTGTTAAAGGTTGACTGTTAATAGTTAATTAAGAGATGCCTTTAGTGCCTCCAGGAAAAGATAAAGACTTTAAATAGCAATGAATTACAGATATATAGGGGAAATCTGAGCATTAAGAAGATAACTACAAAAGAAAGGTAAATAATTAAGTTGAAATGCATCAGATAAAACCTGCTGGGCTGCTCTGACTTTATTGAAGAGAGAGCTCAGGGAATCAATGAAGGAACTGCAACCCAGAAAGGAATAAGGAAGAGTCTGCAATTAGAAAACAGTCACCTCACAGTAAACTCAAAATACAAACCCTGAAAAATAAAAAGCTTGAGGAACTGAGATGAAAAAATATGACAACTAAATAGAAAGTATGATTCCTCACAAGAGGAAAAATAGCTACAAAGGCCCAGCCGTTGTGGCTCAATGGTTGAGCATTGACCTATGAGCCAGGAGGAGGTCACGGCTTGATTCCAGTCAGGGAACATGCCCACGTTGTGGGCTCAGTCCCCAATGTGGGGTGTGCAGAAGGCAACCAATCAATGATTCTCTCTCATCATTGTTGTTTCTCTCCCTTCCTCCTTGAAATCAATAAAAACATATTTTTAAAAAATAGCTATGAAGGATATTTTGGTGACAACTGAGGAAAATGGAATATGGACTATTGATTAGATAATATTATTATATCAACATTAATTTATTGATTTTGAACTTTGTACTGTGATTATGTAAAAAAAATCATTCTTCTTAGGAAAGGAGGCTGATATCTGCAATAAAGGATATACAGAAATTCTTTATATTATTCTTGCAATTTTTTGTTAAGTTTGAAATTATATCAAAATAAAAAAATTCCTATAAAAATAGCCTGTATTCACTAGATGAGGTTCCAAATCTGTTTTAAACTGTGTTCCGTGTTTAGTACATGCATGAATCTCTATATAGTTCATATCCTCATAATAAGAACATACTAGAAGGAACATGGTTTTAGTTAAAGTCAAGCAGTCTTGATTGAGATTATTATGAAAATCATAATATGAGAGAGACCAGGGATAGGATTATATTCCCGAAATCATAGTTATAAACTGACATCTGGTGGCAGAAAGGCAAAGAAACTGTAATATAACCACAAGTGCGACCTCACGGTGAAGAACACAAACACGGAGTCACACGCAAATAGCTCAAATACCTGGGTAAACATCTCCTCTGTCTTCCTGCCCCAAAGACTTTTCTAGTCTGAGCAGGGATAGGATTCCAGATTTTCCACATCAGCATCTGCTCTTAGAGTATAGGACTCTAGTAGTTTTAGAGGCCTTAGATAATTAAGGACAATCTGGATCAGAACAAAAATACCACCTTTCCTACCTCGACCCTCAGGATAGTGACAGAAGCTTGGCTTATGGACCAGGTGGAAATAATTTAGAACTTTGTGTTTCTCAGTAGGTGTGCTATTGCCAGTTTGGATGGGGCAGTTCTTAGTTCTGGGGACTATCTTACCTTATGGGCCATCTCTAATGGCTCGCCACCTTTGATTAGTATGCCATTTTGAGCGCCTACTCCTGTACCCACCATCACAGCAGTTGGAGTCGCCAGACCCAGTGAACATGGACATGCAATGCACAGAACTGTGATAGAGGCTTGGAAAGCAAAGCGTATTATTGTTTCTGTTCGGGAGATACTTCTGTTGTAGCCCTTTAGAAGAAAGGCATGAATTTTGATTACTGATTTAGAGCTATACAAAACAAAGTTTAACTCTACTGAAATAAAATCTCAATTTTGAAGTCATACATAATCCCACTTAACTACCAACTTATATGTTATAGTTACTAGTAAGAAAAACATTTTTTAAAAATTTTATGAATAACAGAAATTGTGACATAACTGGTAAACAAGTCATGGTCCCAAATCAAGATTTCAATTTTACCAATTTACAGTTACAAACTATGGAATGAATATAAGGAACATAAAAGTCAACTTTTTTGCCTCATATTAACAGTAAGTATTTTTATTAGGGACTTTCAAAAATAGCTGCAAACATAGAACCTAATTCTCAACAAATTTGATCATAATAAGAAGGAATTCTGAATCTCCGTATATTGAGTCCTACCTTCCAAACTCCTCTCTGAAGACGATGAAAAAAAAAATCACCCAGCATGTAAAGGGAGCTTAATCATATTTCAATAAAATTCTTTTGGACGTAACTGTAAACTAAGTATATCTGGTAGTATAGCTTTTTAAAAAAAATACATGTTTTTGCCCAAACCGGTTTGGCTCAGTGGATAGAGCGTTGGCCTGCAGACTGAAGGGTCCCAGGTTCAATTCCGGTCAAGGGCATGTACCTTGGTTGTGGGCATGTCCCCAGTAAGGAGTGTGCAAGAGGCAGCTAATCGATGTTTCTCTCTCATCGATGTTTCTGACTTTCTATCCCTCTTCCTTCCTCTCTGTAGAAAATCAATAAAATATATTTTTTAAAAATATATATGTTTTTTTTTATTTTAGAGGGAGAAGGGAGAAGGGAGAGGAGAGAGGAGGCAGGGGGCAGGGGACAGGGGACAGGGGAGAGGGAGAAGCATCAATCAGCTGCCTCCTGCAGGGTGACTTTAACCAACTGAGCCACACCAGCCAGGGTTATTTATTTAATTTGTTTACTTATTTAATTCTCACCCAAGAACTTCTTTTAGAGAGAGTGTAAGGGTGGGAGGGAAAGGGGGAGAGAGACATCGATGTGAGAGAGACACATCAATTGGCTGCCTCCTGCACATGCCCCCACTGGGGCTGGAGATTGAACCTGAAACCCAGGTACATGCCCCATGACTGGGAATTGAACTTGTGACCCTTTGGTGCATGGGCTGACACTCTAACCACTAACACACCAGCCAGGGCAGTATAACTCTTAATGGCATTGAATATTTGCTTGTGTGGATAAATGATTGACTATACTAGGAGAAATCTCCTAAGATCCCCTGAACTCATGATACAAATTCCAAAATACCTCCCAGTAATTCTCTTCAATGTTTACTTAACCAATATGAATCAGTTAAAGAACTTTTTAAATATGCTAATGACCATACTATGGAATAGGTACACAGTTTTTATTTTTCTACTTGTTCTTTAATTGAAAGGCCAAACAACATAAAACACTATACAGAACAGCATTTTTTAACCGAAACTGGTTTGGCTCAGTGGAGAGAGCATTGGCCTGCAGACTGAAAGTTCCCAGGTTCGATTCCTGTCAAGGGCACATACCTTGGTTGGGAGCAAATCCCCAGTAGGGGGTGTGCTGGAGGCAGCTGATCGATGTCTCTCTCTCATTGATGTTTCTGACTCTCTATCTCTCTCCCTTCCTCTCTGTAAAAAATCAATAAAATATATTAAAAAAAAGAAATAGCATTTAAAAATAATAATAAAATAAACATAACAAAGTAAGACTTTCTTAGCAATAATGGTTTTACAGTGTTAGTTTTTTACTAAGTTATCAAATACTTAAACTAAGTGTTCACCTTTACAGTAGCAGAGTTGCAAGGGACTTTCATAAACGTCTAATCTTATGTTTTCATATATGTCAGATGTGCATGTTTTCACCTACATTAAATCCAATTCTGAAATTTGTGTATTATCATCACTACATTACAGATAACAAACTGAGGCTAAGAGAAGTGACTTAAAGGTTTTATCTCTAAAATGAAGCATAGTCACCAAAACTGGTTTGCCTCAGTGGACAGAGCTTCGGCCTGCAGACTGAAGGGTCCCAGGTTCGATTCCGGTCAAGGGCATATGCCTTGGTTGCGGGTGCATCCCCAGTTGGAGGTGTGCAAGAGGCAGCTGATTGATATTTCTCTCTCATCGATGTTTCTAGCTCTCTATTCCTCTCCCTTACTCTCAGTAAAAAATCATATTTAAAAAAATAAAATAAAATAAAATGAAGCATAGTCCTGGTCTACTTTATCACTTTATGACATAATACTTTAGAGACTATCTTAGAACTAGAGAGAAGCAGGTACTAATATTATCTTTAAAAAATATTTTAATTGATTTTAGAGAGGAAGTGAGACAGAGAGAAACACTGATGTGAGAGAGAAACATTCAATGGGGATCTAATAGGTAATCTGGGTATGTGTCCTGACCAGGAACTGAACCTGTGACCTTTTGGCATGGGACAATGCTCAAACAACTGAGACACACTGGCCAGGGCCCAATATTATCTTACATTTTTAAAGCATTTAATAAAGTACTGTTTCTAATATATAACCTTATTTAACTTTCTCAAGTTATGCAGGATGGGATTATTAAAATCTCACTTTATAAACAAGGAAAATGAAGCTCATCGAGAAATTACATTGACCTAAGATCACACAGATGGTATGTGGCAGAGTTGAGATCCCAAGATTTTCCTCAATCCTATCTAATAAAAGAGTAATATACAAATTTGACCATCATTCCAACACACAAGGTGGCTGCCCCCATGTGATCAAAGATGGCTGCCCCCATGTGGACACAAGATGACTGCCAAAAGATGGCCAGCAGAGGAGGGCAGTTGTGGGCAATCAGGACAGCAAGAGAGGACAGTTGGGAGGGACCAAGTCTGCAGGGGAGGGCAGTTAGGGGTGACCAGGTCTGAAGAGTAGGACAGTTGGGGGGGGACCCAGGCTTGCAGGGGAGGGCAGTTGAGGGGAACTAGGTCTGTAGGGGAGGGCAGTTGGGGGTGACCAGGTCTGCAGGGTAGGACAATTGGGGGGGACCCAGGCCTAAAGGGGAGGGCAGTTGAGGGGGACCAGGCCTGTAGGGGAGGGCAGTTGGGGGTGACCAGGCCTGCAGGGGAGGGAGGTTAGGGGTGACCAGGCTAGCAGAGTAGGGCAGTTAGGGGCAACCAGGCTGGCAAGAAAGGGAAGTTAGGGGCGACCAGGCCTACAGGGGAGGGTAGTTGGGGGTGACTAGGCCAGCAGGGGAGGATAGATAGGGGTGACCAGCCTGGCAAGGGAGGGCAGTTAGGGGTGAGCAGTCCATGAGGGGAGGGCAGTTGGGGGTGACCAGACCTACAGGGGAGGGCGGTTATGGGCAATAGGGCCAGAGGGGAGCAGGTAGACTCCAATAAGGCTGGCAGGAGAGTGGTTAGGGGGCGATCAGGCTGGCAGGCAGAAATAGTTAGGGACAATCAGGCAGGCAGGCAGGTGAGCAGTTGGGAGCCAGCAGTCCTAGATTGTGAAAGGGATGTCCAACTACCTATTTAGGCCTGATACTGGTGGGATCGGGCCTAAACAGGCAGTCGGACATTCCTTGAAGGGTCCCAGATTGAAGAGCGTGCAGGCTGGGCTGAGGCCTCCCTCCCCCCTCACCCCCATGCACAAATTTCGTGCACCAGGCCTCTAGTATATCTATAGTCCTTTGTGATAGCAAAACAATGCTAGAAATGAGATTAGGTATAAAATGTAAAAATTCACTGCCTGCTTTGGGAAAATCACAAGTGATAATGAAAAAAAATCTTTCTAAAAGGAAACCTTTTATATTTACAGAAATGCAAATGTTATTCTTATCAGTCTCCCACTCCAATCCCTTAAAGATACTAATAATTATTAAGGTTACTTTCCAATTAATTACTTCTGCAAAAAATATACAAACTGTTTTACATATGGTAAAAAAATTGTTATATGTCACACTTACAGCAAAGTAGGTTTCCACAACTTGAAAATTCAGAAATCCAATTATAATCCAAACCAAGAGGGTAGCAATGGAAATAATAACAATAAAAGGAACAAAGTAGCCACTGAGTTTGTCTGCAAATTGCTGGATAGGAGCCTAAAATTTAATAATAATAATAGTAATAATAGTGATATATATATATAAATCAAAGTCTCTTTTTTATAAGAAATAAAGCACAGAGCTTTTTTAATAAATTCCTTATTAATGCAATTAGAATTAATCAAAAGAAAATATGAAAACTAAATAAAGGTTTATACTGAGTGAGCTTTAAATAAAATACTTTGTTTCTCCTATGGAGTTAAGTTACCTTTGATGTTTGTGCCTCCTCCACAAGTTTTACAATTTGAGAAAGGGTTGTGTCTGCTCCAACATGGGTTGCACGGATAAGTAGTGACCCATTCTGGTTAATGGAACCAGCAATCACTGTGCTGCCAGATTTCTTAGCCACAGGCATTGCCTCCCCTGTATAAGAAGTAAAGATAGATTTAAGAAGTATAAATATGCACTATCTTGAAATATCTCATTATTTGTTAATTGTGAAAAAATATCTAGAAAGAAAATTCTTACTTCATGAAACAGAATTCGGACAAACGTCCAGGTGAAAGTTGCCCTATTTCCTTATGTCAGTTCTGGGTCAAACCTAGGCATACTGTCTTAAACTGGAAAACCTAATATGCTAGCTCTTGTTGGATGATCCTTTTGGAACTCTACCCTAGTTTTAGATCATTTTATTCTCAGCCTTTCCCCAGGAACATTTATACATGTGGGAGGGAGTTCTTCTAATAACTGCTGGTAGGTGATAGGCTGCTGCTACTCTATTTAGTGGGCCAGAGTCAAGAATACTAAGTGTATTCTTAGTATGTGCAAGCCAGTCCCTCAGAACTAAGAATTGTCCCATTCAAACTGGCAATAGCACACCTACTGAGAAACACAGAGTTCTAAGTTATTTCCACCTGGTCCATAAGCGGAGCTTCTCCTATCACTCTCCTAAGGGTTGTTATGTTGGTACTGCTTCAAATTGGCCTTAGTTATCTAAGTCTTCTACAACTGTTCTCTTATAACAGACGTTGATGTGGAAAACCGGAAGTCCTATCCCTGCTCAGACTACAACAATCTTTAGGGCAGGAAGACAAAATAGGTATTTGGTCAGGTAAATTTGCCAAAGTCTTACTGGGCTCCACAGGATTAGACAATTTCATGTGGTTATATGTTCTAATAATTAAAAATTCTTAGTGAAAAGAGCCTTCACTTAGCATAAAACCACAAAATAAATCTGCAGAAATTGACTTTATACAGTCTTTTAAAGATATGTTTATTGATTTTTTTTATAGAGACGAAAGAGAAACATTGATCCTACTGGGGATCAAGCCCACAACTGGGGCATGTGCTCTGATCCAGCATCGAACCAGCAACCTTTTGGTGCATGAGATGCCCAACCAACTGAGCCACAATTTAATACAGTCTTAAAATAACTCATATTCTCTTTGCTCATTATTCACTCATTTCAATTTCTACAAAAAGATCTTCACCTTGCATGCCTATTTTTCATTAACATTTTGGATTCACTTCACTTTCATGACCCTCTGAAGAACATACCAGTGATGAGGGACTCATCTACCATAGAATGCCCTTCAATAACACGACCATCCACTGGAAATTTGCCTCCTGGAACCACTTTAATGATATCTCCACGTTGCACAAGTTCCACATCTACTTGTTCTTCACTGGATATGAGTTAAAATAAAAAGCATTGTTATAACATGATTCTCATGCTGATTTTTCCATGCAAGCTTTTCAGATCACATCAAGCTGTGGCTCCATAATTGTTACCAATGGAGGCTAGAATCAACATTTAAGCTAGGAACTATGATGTCAGTCCTGTTAACTGATGAAGGACAGCTCAATTTCTGGTACAAAGTAGGCACTCTAAATATTTATTGAATAGTCATTGATTGAATAAATGAAAACCTTAGAAAATAAGTAACATATTTTATTTAACTAAACAAGTTATTTGTTGTATAAATTTGTCTAAATAATTTTATGAGTACACAAATGAGAAATACAAAAGAATGAAATCTAGTGAAGCCTTTAGCTCTAACTTTTAGTTTACAGGTAACACAGGAGTTATAAAACAAGTTAAATGACCCCAAAGAAACAAAGACAAATCCAAACTGGAATATTATACAGAACAACTGATGGATGTTTCTTTAAGAAGTCAATTGTATGGAGAGGGAGAAGGGGGGAGGAAAAAAAGAGTGTAAAAGAGAAAGATGAGCTGTTCTAGATTAAAAGAAACACACATTTGATTAAAAGAATCAAATGTAATGACCCATGGACCTTGCTTGAATTCCATTTCAAACAATGAAAGTTAAAACATTTCAAAACAACAGAAATGTAAATATAGACTGCATATTAGATGATATTAAGGAGTTTTTGTTCATTTTGTTAGATGCAAAATGGTTACAGTTATAAATGAGAATAATTGTTAAATCTGGGAGATGGATTATGTGCATGCATTACACTCTACTCTCTACTTCTGTATATATTTGATATTTTCATAAGGAGGTAAAAAGGAAAAGTGGGAAGAATAAAGATAAATACCTCAAAAGGATATTATCAGAGTCAATAGTTACAATAGTTGCTTCTGTAGCTTGTAGTGAAATTAGCTTGGCAAGAGCCTCTGATGTTTTGCCCTAAAAATTAAAAAAAAACAGTCAACAATGCTATGGAAGAAAATGCCCAGGTATTACCTAAAATAAAGATATAATCTTTAATATCTACCCACAAGACAGCTTTAGGAATATTAATTAGTTCAAATAGTTCAGAACATATCTTACTTCAAAAATATGAAGTACACAAAATATAAAATGTATAATTAGCTATAATTTATAAGTAAATAATGTAAATTAATAAGAAAAACATCAGGAACCCAATAGGTACACGAGCAAAGGACATGAATAGGCAATTCACTTAAGAAGAAATATAAGCTCTGGCAGGTAATTCAGTTGGTTAGAGCATTGTCCCACTACACCAAGGCTTCAGGTTCAGTCTCTGGAAAGGGCACATGTGAGAAACAACCAGTGGAACATAAATGGGTGGAACAACAACAAATCAATGCCTCTCTCTAATAAATCAATTTAAATTTTTAAAGAAGAAATCTAGTATGTGATGTGTGGAAAAATGTTTATTCCTGCTATTAATGCAATAAATGCAAACTAAAGCAACTATTATACCATTTCAAGAATTTAGATAAGAGTCAGTGCTGATGAAGTTGTACCAAAACTACTTCACTAACATACCCTTGCTGGGAAGAATTGTTTCAATTTGTAGCATAAACTACAGAAAGCATTATGTCTTTCAACCATATGCTTTGTAATTTATCCTAAGACACCAACTCAATAGAAATGACATTAGACATGAATATGTTTAATGCAGCTTTATCTAAAATTAAAAATTGGAGCCCAGCCAGTGAAACTCAGTGGTTGAACATCAACCTATGAACCAGGAGGTCATGGTTTTATTCCTGGCCAGGGCACATGCTCAGGTTGGAGGCTCGATCTCTAGTGTGGGGTGTGTAGGAGGCAGCCAAATAATGACTCTCATCACTGATATTTCTCTCCCTCTCCCTTTCTCTCTGAAATCAATAAAAAATATATTTTTTTTTAAATTAGATTATAATTGAGAACAAAACCAGAATAGTTTAGTAAATTATAGCATGTTGGTTGGATATAATACTATTCAGAAATGCCAAATAAGTATCTCAACTACAAAAATGGGAGGAAAACTATATAGTGTTAAGGGTACAAAGGGGTATGTCATACTAACTTTGCCACTCTGGAAAATATAAACATATGTGGAAAAGGATTATAAAGTGATTTCCATTATAAAGTGAGATTATAGGTAAATTTTTCCCCATCATTATTTTAAATATTTTGGTCACATCAATTTTTCGTGATATAAATAAGTACTTCTTAAATGCCTCTCTCTTAAAATAAACATGGATGTACTCTACAGTATTAATTCCAGAAATTTATAAATCTTCTAAAGGAATACTTAACTTAAAATATTGCCAAACAAACACACTTATTTCAGTAAATAATTGCATAAATCAATATCTATTTCCAATAACTTGTCTAAAAAATATTATGGTCATTTAGCTACCCAAGATTTTAGCAAATGTCACCTTTTCTGACTTTACCTTTGCTATATGTTCCAGCCATCGGCCTAATGCAATAAACACAAATAGCATAGGAGGTGTGTCAAAGAAAGTAACAGGGTTCACTTTGGCTTTTTCATACATTGCGACCAGAAGAATAACCAAAGAGTAGGCGAATGCAATGGTGGTGGCCAGCACAATCAATACATCCATATTTGCAGTTTTATGCTTCAGTGCTTTGTAGGCATGAATGTAGAAATACCAGCCTCCAAAAAACTGTAATAAAGAAACAATAATCATTGCTTTTTTAAAAAATACTGAAATTCACATATATACCTCAATAGCTAAGATACGGTATCAATGTAAACTTCCTTTGGCTTTTATCTAATCCATAAACAATAAAGAGAGATTTTTAAGTTGAAACAATAGTTTGCATTTTAGCAGATATGTGTGCATAAAGATTCAAATTGGTGTATAAGCCCTTGGCCGTTATCCTCCATACTCCAATGGATATTCCATAATATAAACTCAGATGGTTCTTAGAATTTTCTTTTTGATCCCAGCAAAAAAAGAACGAGAAAATGAATTACACTCTTTTGACAAGGATTTTTCTATATAAAACTCATCTCCACCTTTCCAAAATTAAACCTAAGTGGTATACTTAAGCTATTAGATCCGTTGGCTGGTTTTGTTGGTAAACATAACCAAAAAGCTTATTTTTCATTAGTATAGAGAAATACATTAAAAAGTTTAAAAAATCATTATTGCCTTTTACAAGGATCAGAAAAAGAATTGAAAACATTCAAAAAGTAATCAATTTAAGTGCTGGGGAAAAACAATATAATTAATAATATAATAATTATTGTAAGTATTGTATTTTACATAATAAATTAATAACATTAAAATATATTTAATGTCATTAATATAAATAGAATTAATTTTAAAATATTAAATGAACAAAATGTATTTTTTAATTAGAAGAGAAATTTTATTTAGACAGTTACAGAGGTAGAAGTGAGCCAGCTGGGCTACATAGGCTCAGGATATCTTATTGTTATAATAATTTAAAATTTAAATTTACATACAATAGCAGAATGAATACCAAATTCATATCTGAATACAAATTAAACTCTTATTATCTGCTTTGTCACTAAACAGTATCCTTAGGAGTTATGCAGAATTTATTATTTACTTTAACCACTCAGTTTAAGATTATTTTTATAAATCATCCAGCATAAAATGATAGGCTTCTGGCTAACATCTGCTTTCCAACTGAAAATAGCCCTGCTTGCCAAATTTTATTATTTTATTATTATTATTATTACTAGGGGCCCGGTGCAGGAAATTCGTGCACTGGGGGTGGGTGGTCCCTCAACCCAACCTGCCCCCTCTCACATACTGGGAGCCCTCAGGGGATGTCCGACTGATGGCGCTCGCTGCCACTTCTGCTCATAGCACCCGGGGGCACTCCCTGCTGCCCCACCACCGCTGCTGCTGCTGCCGCTTCCCCACACAGCACCCGGGGGCTGGGTGCTTACCGCCATGGCCGTTTCATCTCCAGCCCCCAGGCCCAGTGCTCGTGCCACTTGGCCGCGCCCCCCTGTTCCTGATTGGCTGGTAGCATAGCCAATCAGGAGCCAAGGTATGGTCAAATTTGCATGTTTCTCTTTTATTATATAGGATTATTTTAATCCTCATTTCCAGAGGTTATTTTTTCCATTGATTTCTGGAGAGAGTAGAAGGGAAGGAAGACAGATGAAAGGGAGGGAGGAGGGAGAGAGAGAGAAATAAATTACATGAGAGACACACATCGATTGGTTGCCTTCCACTCACACGCTGACTGGGGCTGGGGATTGAACCTGCAATGGAGTTATGTGCCCTTGACTGGGAATCGAACCCGCAACCCTTTGGTCCACAGGCTGACGCTCTAACCATTGAGATAACCAGCCAGGGCTGCCTGTCACATTTTAGCTAGTTTTCATTATTAACAAATATACTTGCTAACATTTCACTTGCCTGTACAGGTACACACAATAAAAAAGATAACAAATTCATAATGGACAATCCTGGCAGGATCTGGCGCTCCAGGAACATAGAAGCATGAATGTTGACCATTTCTTCTTGACTGATGTTCTGATTATGGTGAAGAGTTGCAAGGTGGTGGTCCATAACCATCATATATATCATTAGTCCCATTACAGGTACACAGAAAAAGAGGCTCACAAGGAAGGACCGTCTCCATCTTACATAGAAAAGAAAAATCCTTTTAGTAAGTGGCTAGAGGTTAAAGATTCTATGTAGTATAGGTAAATACAAGGTGAGACCAATCCACCAAGAATAAGGATATTTACAGGAAACCAGTCATTACCTCACAAATAGAGATGTAAATAGAACAAACAGGAAACCTGGTCAAACCTTAATGGCTCTGTAAGTCTGAATTATTTACTCACTGCTTAGGTGAGACATTGGTAGCTGAAGCAGCTGCCACTTTTAGTCTTATGTTAATTCCTGCAGGTTGATTTCATTGTTTGAACTTCCTGACCTAAAGAACTTGGATGTATCACTTAGTCTAATGAAAAGGAATAGCAAAGCCAGAGCTGGTGGTGTCCTCCCCCTAGAGGTGAACTCCCGCCTGGCCCCCATGATTCCCAAATTGATGCTTTTCCAGTCTCTCTTCATTTGTGTGCGGCCTCCTCCAGATCCTGAACCCAGACATGGGAACCCTGGACACGTGGGACATGAAAAGGATTCCCACATCTGGCGCCCGACCTGGGGGGAGGAAATTATATTTTTCGCCTAGAGTGAAGGAGATGATATTTTTCGCTTAAAGGCGCGAAGGAGGAAATACACTGAGAAAAGGTGTGGAAATTTCACCGTACACAAAGCCCATGGACTAACTGCAGAGCTGCAGTCTGTAAGTAGGGTGGGAACGTCTTTCTAAACCAGGCTAACAGGGAAGAATTCAATTATAAAATAATGTGGTTTCTTGTTTAAATTAAAATCTTAGTTTATATTTGGAATCTAAAAAATGTAAAGAGAATTGAAACTCCACTGCTGAAACTGCCTCTGGTGCAGAGAATTTCAAAGGTGGCAAAAGAGGGCAGGGCTATCTGCTCTCCCACAATGAGATTGCTTAAGGTATTTAAAAATTATAAAAGAACTCACAGGGAAATACAAATCTTGGCCAAATTGGGTGTTAGTTATTACTTTAGAAATCAAAAAAGAAAGAAAAAGTTTAAGATCTGTCTTTATCTTTTAAGCATGAAAAGAAATTCAGCCAGATCTGTTGCTGATGCTTCCCCCGAAGTAAGCAGGAGGTGGGGGAAGGGAGCCATGTGGCAATCCAATATGGACGCCACCCCAGAAGGCCATTACAAAAGGGTCTCATCTTTGCCATGTTTTTTCCAGTTTTAGTGACTTAAAACTTTTACAAAATCTATAAATGCACCGGGGATTTCTGTACACTTGTAAAGGGAAAGAACAGTTTTAAAAAACTAAGATGCATGCAAGTGACCATATTGAGACATTTTAGATACAGTTTTTGAGCTGAACTTAACCTTTTGCAGTGTACAGAATAAAAACCCGAGAATTTTTAACCTAAGAAACAGGGCGGATATGAACCAAGAGAAAACTCAAGCTAGTTCCAGGAGCAGATTGGCATTTCCATAATAAAGAGTGGTTTTTTTAAATGCTAATGAAAGCTGTTAAAAGGCTAACTTAAGACCTTTAAGAAAATTAGTAAATTGTGTTACAAAAGAATTTATCCAAAATAAATGCCTTAAAATAACTGGAATTGGATTTGAAACTCCAAAATTTGTTGAAATACAGATAAATAATGCATTAATTATAAAGATCTAAATAGTCCAGGAAACTGGCTATGCCCTCTGTTAATAGAGGAAGAAGGGTAGTTGCCCTTCCCCCAGCATAAAGGTAGACCTGATTCCTGCCAGCAGCCATCTTTAAAGAATGTGGTAATTTGCATTTGAATACCTCCAGGTTTGCCACTCAATTTCCACAGGCAAAGAGAAAAAAAAGTGGTCAGTTTAAAGTCCAAGAAACCTATTTTGCCATCAAGAAATGTGGGTTATGGCAGCTTAAAATTCTGGAAGTTTGCTTCCTCATGAGAAAAACCTAGAGGACAGAATTGAAGCTATTAATTGAGTATGTCTTGTATTTTTCTTAGAAATGTATAGTATTATTAATCTAGGAACTGCTAAATGTTTAACTTTCCAGCTTTAAAAGTTCAAAGTGCAAATTAAATTGGAAGAAATTATATAAATGTGGTAATTAAATGCCTAAAGTATAAATTGTTGAGGAAAAAAATGTTATGTTTTCTCTGATAATTAGAAATTCAAAATATTTTACATATTGGCCTAAATTTTAAAAAAGACAATTAATTCTATGATCCAGTTTAAATTTAATTGATATTCTTTAAGATAATTAAGTATATATTTTCTTTATACTTAATCATATATATATAGAGATATGTATATTTGATCTTTCCAAGTATATTTCAAGACTGTGAGGGTAACTTTTGTACATTGCAAGGCCCAGAAATGTTTTTAACAGTCTGTTCTCTCTTAAAAGAAATATTTTTAAATTATACTTGAAATAGCATGGAAATTTTTATCAAGTGAAATTAATCAATATATTTTACTTATACATATATTAAATGTTATGAAAAATTTAAATCTAAGACAGACAAAATAAAGTAACAGTATATATTTTACTTATATACATATATTGAGTGTTGTGGAGGTTTTGCCTCTGGAAGGGGAAAAGTTGACCAACAATATATTTCTTAATTATACCCACATTTTTCAACAGCAGTGGAATTTTTAAAAAGACAAAAAGCCCCAAGCTGCCTGCACTTTTAAGTAGGTTGGTTGTGGGACAGTGTTCTTTGTATATCACCTCTAAACTACGTTTACTGAATAAGTTTCTTTTTAAAAATAAAACATACCTACTTAAATTACTTTATAAATTAGGTTTTTAAAATATAATCAAAGCCTCATAAATTAAGTTACATTGAGAAGCCAATGTTTTCATAGGTAACTGAATTTAAGTAAATTCTAAAAAACAGATTAGAAGCCACCATTTACTGCCTGAATTTGGTAGCCTCTGGCATTGTTAAGCTAGAGGCAGGACAACATTTGCACCTTGTGAATCAGATGTTTACATTTACTAAATTCGCTTTCCTTTTTAAATGAAGATGCTTACATTAATTACTTAAATTTATTTTTAAAAAATTAAAATTAAGGTTACCAGCTAAATAAAAAGCCAATGTTTTTATAAACAATTTTAGTAAAGGCCAAAAATAGCTAGTGATATTCTGTTTGTATGCAATGTTATTTTGACTGTCTTTTAAAAAAGGGAGTAGACAGCCTCCATGATAAGCACATGGTCACTGATCATGTGGTGGGGCCACGACCATCTTGGGGGAAAAAAAGGCCAACCCCCTACTTTGAATAAGCTAATATCTTCATAAGCCATTTAAATGAGTCTTCTAAGAAAGTTACTGAAGCTTTCTCATGGTCCCTCTATGGGTGCAAATGAATCTAAAGGAATAATCTTTTAAAAATAAAATTCTAGCTTAATAAAAAGAAGAAATTTGAAAAAAATTTGAAATCTCTTTCACTGGTATTTACAGGATAAACTGAGAATTGTTCTTAAAATATTAAATCAAATCTGGACTGGTCGTCACCATAACCTTAAGAGAAATTGTTTTATGTGACAAAGATTTTTAAATGAAACTCTATGAAGCCTGAAAATTATTTTGGAAGGAAATAAAGAGAGGTTTCCCTCAAATGTCTTAATTATTGTAAAGAAAACCAATGTATTATGCCTCAGAAGGTGGGGATAAGAAAAGATTGTCTTAAAACTTTAAATGACTTTCAGAAATTATTAGGGGACACTAACTGGTTAAGACCTTATCTGAAGATCTCTACAGGAGAAATGACAAATTTATTTAATTTATTTGGAGGTGACACTAATCTTTCCTATCCTTGAACTTTAACAGATGAAGCTAGGAAGGAGTTGCTAAGAATTGAGCAGGAAATCTCCTCAGTCCAAGTAGCATGGGTCCAGCCCAAATTGCCTTTATTGGGACAAATTAACCCTACTTCATATAGTCCCACTGGAGTCATCTTTCAAAATAATAATTCTCCTGCAATTATTGAATGGGTCCACCTAGGACATCAATCTTCTAAAACTGCAATAACATATGTAGAACTAATAGCCCAATTATTACTTCAAATTATAAAATGCTGTAAACAGCTTGGAGGAGAAGAGCCCCAGTGTCTCTGCATCCCCTTCACTGGGAACTAATTAGAAATGTTATTTCAGACTGATATGAATTGGCAAATTGTGTTAAGTGGATATTCAGGGGAACTTAGCGTCACCTATTAAAATATAAATTACTACAATTTTTATGTAATACCTCAATCTTGATACCAAAAAATAGTAGACAGGAACCTATTCCTGGAGCTTTAACTATTTTTACAGATGGATCATCTAATGGGAAAGCTGCCTATCATACAATAAATTCAGACTGAGTCATATTGACCAGTCACACTTCTGTCAAAGAATTGAACTAAAAGTTATTACGGCCACATTGCAGGACTTCCAAGAGCTTCTTAATATTGTCCCTGATTCCTTTTATGCTTGATACTTGGTGAAGAACATAGAAACTTCCTCGTTGAAATGGCTTAGTGACCAACGTTTATTTTTATTATTTAAACAAGTTCAGCAAATTGTACAACAGAGACAGTATCCTTTTTATATCACTCACATCAGGGCTCATAGTGTCCTGCCTGGTCTTTAACAAAAGGAAATGCACCTGATGATAAATTGGTTGCTTTATTAAAAGAAGCCTCAGAATCTCATCAGCTTTTACATCAGCCTGCCAAAATGCTATCTAAACAATTTTCAGTTACTGAATAACAGGTAAAACAGATTATTAAGGAATGTCCCAGTTGCATGTTACATCTCCCTCAAGGGCCTAACACAGGAGTCAACGCCCTAAAGATTTGTTAAGAGATCATATCTGGCAAATGGATGTAACGAATTATACTCCCTTTGGATGCCTTGGAGCATTACATGTCTCTGTAGACACCTTTTCAAAAGTCCTATGGGCTACTGCATCTACAGGAGAAATGACAAAACAGGTTATTAATAATTACCTAGCTGCTTTTACCATCATGGGAGTTCCAAAAATTATTAAAACTGATAATGGGCCTGCTTATACAAGCTGTTAATTCCAGAAATTTTGTAAAAAGTGGAAAAATTAGCACATTACAGAAATACCATGTAATTCGCAAGCATAGGCCATTATTGAATGACAGCATCAGCGTTTAAAAATCCCAACTTGAAAAACAAAAAAGAGGGATTATAAAAAAAATCACCTGTGGGTAGGTTGCACCAAGCCTTAATTACTTTAAATTTTTTCACGTGAGATGAAAATGGGACGACGCCTATGGAGACCCATTGGCACCAGAATATAACAAAAGAAAATGGTCTAGTTAAATGGAAGAATCCCGAAACTGGTTTATGGAAGGGACCGGATCCAATATTAAAACTTTGGCAGAAGGTATGCTTGCATATTTCCAGAGAATTTTTCCAAACCTCCATGGATCCCTGCTAGAAAAAATAAACTACAACAGGGATCCAAAAGGGAATCTAGCCAGAAGAGCAGCAGGAGGATGAGGTAGACTACAAACAGCCAAGAGACTACCCGGTACATGATAATGAAGATGGTACAGTTGCCTTAGAACATATTTCTGGCTATAATAGCTGTAATCAACTGTATGGTAATATTACATGGGGCAAAATGAGAAAGTATTTTGGACTTATGTTCCTGACCCTTCATGGGTAAGAACCCTTATGTGGGTTGATGCCTATATAGCAAATACCTTGGTTCATCCAGGAGCAACAGGGGTGAGGCAAGAAAGTATAATTACATAGGTGTAGCCACCCAGCTTCTCTTCTTTATGACACAAATTAAAAACACTACTGCTTTGTGTGTAAAATTAAAGAAAGTCTTCTCAGTTGCATGGGCACCAAAGGAGGGGAGGCAAAAGCTATAACACGTATACTATCACTACTTGTTCCTAGGAGAGGTGCAGAAACATGTGATTAGACCTTGTCTATATAAAACAAATTGACATCCAGTTTGAAATTGTGTTGCCTTGACTTAAAGCAAAGAATATCCTTACTTGATATTGCTCTACAATGCAATTATAACTTTTGACATTTTACAACAGTATATTGTACAATTATTTCAAACATACTTATAAACTAAATTTTTGAATGATTGGCAACAAGTTCAAAAGGACATGAAAGGCTTTAATCCTATCCACCATGTTGAAGGCCCCTTGGGTAGAAACTTGAGCATTCTATGTTGGCCCTTTTGCCAACAAGGGATCCTCTTCTCACTATCATATTGCCCACAACTGTTGCCTGAGTTTTCTGTACATGCTGAGGTTGAAGTCTTGTGGTGGCTGGTACCATGGATCTGTCTCTCGCCCAATGGTGTGAACGGGGCCCTCCCTGGAGAAAAAACCTGAGTTCCCCAAGATATGTGATCAAGTGCCAGGGCCCCGCAATCAGGCGAGGGGATCCCAAGGCAAGCAATGAACGTGGAGGCCACAGGGGCATGGACTACCAAGGAGACAGAAATAAACCTCACATCACCCTGCTTGGCCCCGGAGGATGGCTGGTTAGTCAAAGACTGGTAAGATTCCTCACAGGAGGAACAACCTAAGACAGGCACAGTCGCAGAGGGGCCATCAGGAGAGAACATGGGGCCAACAGAGGTGGGGCATAGAACCTCACCCCTCCCAACATTGCAGGGGCTTGAACACTCGCCCCTTCTGAGGGAGGTCTCCTGCCCGATGGCTGCTTAGTTTCCCATGCCCAGCTCAGATCAGGACCAAGATAACAGACAAAGGCTTGGCCCAGCCCAGATTCGGGACTGAGGCAAGGGACAGAAACTTGGCTAACAGCAGCTATCCTATATCTACCACCAGGATGCTCAGGGCCTACTCCAAAATGCAAACAATCCTTTCCATTAATATTTACAGGGTAAACTAAGATTGTTGTTAGAGTATTAAATTTGACAGTAAAATAGCAGTCAAGTTTTTCAGATTAATTTAATTTGGCTAAATGAAATAAGTGAAAATTCTAGAAAATTTAATTGTACTGGATAAAAAGCTGTTCCTAAAGTATTAACTAAAATTGCTATTGGTAGTTCATCTCATGGTAAGATTGTTTAACATGTGATGAACCTATTGTGCTAAAAAATTATAAATTTAAAGTTATCAAAACTGCATTATAAAGTTTCCAAAAGCCTCCATTAATTCACAAAAAAAGGGGGGATAGTGGAGCAATATCATGTAAGAAAAAATTATTCCTATAAGTACATTAAAAATTTTTTACTTTAAAAATTTATTTTCATTTGTAATCTTAACAGTAAGACAGCCATGAAAAATACGCATGATGTCAAAGTAACGAAAAGGAAAATCGTTTGGGAAAAAATAAATCGGATCCCAAGTCAAAAGATTCCTTTATTAACTTTTGGTCGAGACTATGCTTGTGTATTTTCAGAAAACAACTTCAAGACCATATGGATTCCTGAAACAGAGGAATTTACATGTCTGCTCCAACCATGAAGACAGGAGGAAAAACAGTGCAGAGATGGAGGATGCTGACAATGCCTTGCTATGCTGGCATTCAGCAGCTGTGCATCACTGCAGGTTGCCCAGGACCAAATCAGAGAGGGTCAGACCTGCATTGACACCATTTGTCCATCATCCAGATACCACTGCGGACATGTACACATAAGAAACTGTTGAACATCGATATTGGGACTTACAACTGTTGAACATCGAAATTGGGACTTAAAACTGTTGGACATTGAAACTAGGACTCTGGTCTGCAGATACAAGAATTTTGAAGAGGGGAAAGATAGGGGCGAGAGGCAGGAAACCAGTCATTGCCTCACCAATAGAGATGTAAATAGAAAAAACAGGAAACCTGGTCAAACCTTAATGGCTCTGTAAGTATGAATTACTTATTCACTGCTTAGGTGAGACATTGGTAGCTAAAGCAGCTGCCACTTTTAGTCTTATGTTAATTCTTGCTGGTTGATTTCATTGCTGGAACTTCCTGACCTAAAGGACATGGATGTATCACTTAGCCCTAATAAAAGGGGATAGCAAAGCCAGAGCTGGTGGTGCCCTCCCCCAAAGGTGGACTCCCGCCTGGCCCCCATGATTCCCAAATGGATGCTTTTCCAGTCTCTCTTCATTTGTGTGTGGCCTTCTCCAGATCCTAAACCCTGACATGGGAACTCTGGACACGCAGGATGTGAAAAGAATTCCCACAGATATTGTAAAAACTGACATGCTCAGAGGATATTAAATTTATAACAAAAATCACAATTTGTTTTTCACTGACACTCCAAAGGTACTTACTGTCTTATTTCTCGTTTATGGTCTAGATGGCTTGCTGACCGATCCTTCTTGACCAAAGAAGCTTCAAAACCTAAGCTCTGAAGGAAATTCATGAGAAAACAATTATTTCACTGAATGTATAAATATTAAATAAAGAAATCCTAAACCATAGTATTATCATTAAGAACAATTCAATTCAATTACTGAGTGCCAAGTAGGAGAATATAAAGTTGAAGATATGATTCCTTTCTTAATTACCTTTGTTTATAAACTTTTGTCAAAGAAATAAGTACCTCCTCAATTCTTATTAGTTTCTATTCCACTGTTCTCAAACTAATGATTTCACCCAAGTTCAGCTGTCCTCATTAGAGGTTCTTTAGGTGTGTCCATCATTTTTTAAATTTTCTCATTTAAATATCATTTTTATTTTTCAAGTACAGTTGAGATACACTATTATATTACTTTCAGGTGTACACCTCTGTGATTAGACATTACAGAACTTATTAAGCGACCATCCAGATAAATCTGGCATACACAGTTATTAGAATACTAGAGGCCTGGTGCACGAAATTCATGCACGGGGAGGGCAGGTGGTGTCACTCTGCCCATCCTGCACCCTCTCCAATCTGGGACACCTCGAGGGATGTCTCACTGCCCATTTAGGCCCGATCCCGGTAGGATCGAGCCTAATGGGCAGTCAGACATCCCTCCTCCACAATCTAGGACTGCTGGCTCCCAACTGCTCGTGTGCTGCCTTCCTGATTGCCCCTAACTGCTTCTGCCTGCCAGCATGATCACCCCCTAACCACTCCCATGCCAGCCTGATTGATGCCTAATTGTTCCCCTGCCAGCCTGTTTGCCCCTAACTGCCTGCCTCTGCAGGCCTGATCACCCCTAACTGCCCTCCCCTGCAGTCCTGGTCCCCCCATCTGCTGCCCCCTGCAGGCCTGGGTCCCCTCCAAATGCCCTTCTCTGCAGGCCCAATTGCCCCCAACTGCCCTCCCCTTATGGCCTGATCACCCACAACTGCCCTCTCTTGCAGGCCTGGAACCTCACAATGGCCCTCCCCTGCTGGCCATCTTGTGGTGGCCATCTTATGTCCACATGGGGGCAGGATCTTTGACTACATGGGGGCAGCCATCTTGTGTGTTGGAGTGATGGTCAATCTGGATTTTACTCTTTTAGATAGGATTATTGACTATATTACCTATGCTGTACTTTATATCCCCATGACACCAAAAAAGCCTTAAATTCAAGAAGACTGAAGTCTTATCAAGAATCTTCTTGGATCACAATGGTATGACACTAGAAATCAACTACAATAAAAAAAAACTCCAAGAATTCAGACATATAGAGTCTGAAGAGCATGTAATTAAACAATGAATGGGTTAACAATGAGGTCAAGGAAGAAATACATAATTTCCTGGAAACAAATGAGAATGAACAATAACAAACCCCAATCTGTGGAACACAGCAAAAGCAGTCCTGAGGAGGAAGTTCATAGCGTTACAGGCCTGCCGTAAGAAACAAGAGAAGTGCGGCCAGTGTGACTCAGTGGCTGTTTAGAGCTATGAACCAGGAAGTCATGGTTCAATTCCCAGTCAGGGCACATGCCCAGGTTGTGGGCTCGATCTCCAGCAGGGGTCCTGCAGGAGGTTGATCAATGATTCTCTCTCATCACTGATGTTTCTCTCTCTTTCCCTCCCTCTCACTCTCTCCCTTTGTCTATAAAAGTCAATAAAAACTATATTTTAAATAAAAGAAATAAGAAAAAGCTAAAATAAGAAAAATCTAACCCTACTACTAAAACAATTAGAAAGAGAACAAGAAAAGCCCAGAGTACCCAGCTGGTGTGGCTCAGTAGTTTGAACATTGTCCCATGTACCAGTAGGTCACAGGTTCGAGTCTCAGTCAGGACATGTGCCTGAGTTGAGGGCTCAATCACCAGTAGGGAGCATGTGGGAGGCAGCTGATTGATTTGTCTCTCTCATAATGTTTCTCTCTCTTCATAGCCCTTCCTCTCTCTAAAGTCAATTAAAAACATATTGTAAAAAAAGATTATATTCATTAAGTTAAAAATATAAATGAATTAATTTTTAAAAAGAAAAGCCCAGGGATAAGAATATGGATGCCATTAGGAAGTCAGGCTGCAAGATAGTGTGTGAGTGAGAGGACAAAAGGACAGTGTGTGGATGTATTGGGAGTGTCTATTTGTGAGTGAGAGATGACTATATTCCAAGGGACTGTTGGGGACTACCGAAATGAGCTCCCCTGACTAGGGAGCCTCCACTGCTGCTGAAATCTCTGCCGGAGCGACCCGCTCTGCTGCAGAAACTGCGCCATCATGAAGGGGGCAGTGACTGTGATCAGAAGCCTAGCTCTACCTTTAATTGGGAAGAATCGGATACCTCCCAGGACCCTACAACCACAATCCCTAGGGACCAGATGTGAACCCACAAACACCGGGTCTCAAGCAGCATGAATACGTGGACTAGAACAAGCTCTGCACCGTCTCACGTAAAGGTGAGATCTGTGATCCAGGATGAAGGGAGAAACACACATAGCGGGGTCTAGAGGTTCAGAGGAAGTCTGTGCTCCACAAAATCCATGGACATTGGGAACAGCATGTGGAAGGGGGTCCACAGGGCTGCTGACGGAAGGGAACTTTAAAATCAACCAACCATTGCTGGGCTGGGCACAAAAAGGCAGCTTGAATGTTTACCAGTAAACCAGCTGCACTATGCCAGGAGAAAAAGACGTGCACAGAGACGTGAGCAGAGTCATGCGCAGTGCTGGAGCGAAAAAGTAACAGGTTCGCACACTTACTCTGGCTCTTTTTCTCTTTAAATCCTTGCTTTTGGTTACTAAGCCCAGTACCTAGGATCATCCAATTAAAAACGCTCTCAGAGACTGCAGGGGAAAGTTGTTTTTGTGGAACCTGGGGATCAGAGTGGGGAGAAACGATCAGAAAACCAGTTTTGGGGTAGTCCATACCCCCAAACCAGTATTAAGTGCAGCAGGGAAAACAAATTCTAAATACTGGGTAGAGAGGACTTATAGCCCGATGTCAATACAGAAACACTCCCACCGAGAGGTTGAAGCAAAACCACAGGCAGGCTGAGTAAGAAAGAAATATAGCCTGCTTGAAAACAGGATTGTGGTTTATGAAACAGAGGAGCAGTGGAAAGCAGGACACTTCAATACGATCCTGACTACCTGATAGAAAACAGGCATGCAAAACAGAACAGTAGAGGAAGTGAATGACCTTCACTACTGCACATTTTTATTTTTACTTAATAAACGAAATTTTTTTCTCACTTGATTTTACCTTTTCTAACTATTATGTTTTATTTTTAATGACATTTTACTTTTTAAGTTTCGTTTTATTTTTCTTTTTTTTATTTTGAAATCAATATTCTACATTCTATTTTCATTTTTCCTTTAGCATCATTTTACTCTATCTCAACTTTACCTTTATGCAAACACTCTCTCCCTCACTTTTCCCCATTTGCTGTCCTATTTATCATATCCTATTCCTGCTTTACATTTTCCCTATTTCTTCTTTTTAGCCCCTGTTAAAAATTCACCCTATTTATATCTAATTTCTGACTCCCTGCTCGAAGTCCATACACACTTCTCTTCTCTTTCTTCACAATCCAAATTTTTTTCAATCTTCCCGTTGTTTGTTTTTGTTGCTGTTTTTTTAAATTTATGGGGGGGGGTTTGTTTTATTTTGTTTTGTTCTGCCCTTCTTTCTCTCTGTCGTATCGTCATTGTTTGTGGATTAGATTTTTGTTTTGTTTGTGAGATTGTTTCTCTCTTTTTTTGCTTCTGTTTTTCCTCTCATCACCTGTTATTAGTTGTAGTTTGCATTAACATCTGGGTGTTAGTTGTTTGCATGTTTTTAATTAGTTGTTTTATTGGAGTTTTCTCCCAATATAGATAGTTTTTCTGCCTGCATACCCCCTTCTTTTTTATTCTTCTTCTTTTCTCTCTTACTCTTTTCCTTTTCTCAATATCATTTTTGTACTTTTTTTTTATCCCATAATTCTCTTTTCTCTGGTGGGCACCTTTATTTGGGGTTATTAGTATCGTGAATACATGTGTGTTTAGTGCTTTGTGTGTTGTATTTTCTGCCTAGAAGTAAATGCAAGAGAGAGAGAGCTACATAACCACATATATGGAGAAGAGCGATCATGGGGAGACAAAGAAACAGCCCATATATGAAAGAAAAGGAGACATCACGAGAAAAGGAAGTCAACAAAATGGAGGCAAGCAATATGTCAGAGAAAGAATTCAGAGAAATGGCCATAAGGTCGCTGAAAAGGATGGAAGATAATATGTGTAAGAACTAAGAGGAAATGAAGAAACCAAGAAGAAATGACAACACTGCAATAAAGAACTAAAGAGAAAGCATCAAGAGTAGACCAGAAGAAGCAGAAGACCACAGCAGTGAGCTAGAAGACAAGGTAGGAAAAATACCCAAGCAGAGTAGCATCTAGAAAAAAAGTTTAAAAAACCAGAGGAAAGCCTAAGGGAACTTTGGGACAAGACAAAACAAAACATCTGCATAATATCTGCTGTCTACAGGAAACCCATCTCAGAACAAAGGACTCACACAGACTGATGGTGAAGGATGAAAAAAGGTATTTCAGGAGAATGGAAATGAGAAAAAAAAGCTGGAGTAGCAATACTTATATCTGAAAAATTAGATCTCAAAGTGAAGAACATAACAAGAGATAAGGAAGGCCACTTCATAATACTAAAGGGAGCAATCCAAGAAGATATAACTCTGGTAAACATATACACACCCAATACAGGAGCACCCAAATACATAAAAAACTTCTGAAGGATTATCATGGGAGAGACTGACAGCAATACAGGCATAGTAGAGGACTTTAATACCCCACTAACACCACTGGACAAATACTTCAAATAAAAAATAAGCAAAGAAATATGAATTCTAAATGACACACTAGATCAGATGGAATTAATTGACATCTTCAGAACATTTCACCCCAAAGCCACAGAATATACATTCTTCTCAAGTGCACACGGGTCATTTTCAAAGATAGACCATATATTGGACACAGACAAAGACTCTTCAAATTCAAGAAGATAGAAATCATATAAAGCATCTTCTCATATCACAATGGCACAAAACTGGAAATCAAATACAATAAATACAATAAAAAAATCAAACACCTGGAGACTAATAGCATGCTATTAAACAATGATGGGGATACCAGAGAGATCAAAGAAACAATAAAAAGCAACATGGCAACAAATGACAATGAAAACACAACAATCCAAAATCTATAGGACACAGTGAGAGCAATCTTGAGAGGGAAATTCATAGCTCTACAGGACTACCTCAAAAAATAAAAAACAATGGTAATAAATTATCTAACCCTACAACTCAAAGAGTTAGAAAGACAGCAGCAAGAAAAGCCCAGAGTAAGCAGAAGAAATGAAATAATAAAGATCATAGTGGAGATAAACGACATAGAGACCAAAAAAATAATCAACAAAACCAAAAGCTGATTCTTGGAAAGGATAAACAAGATTGATGAACCTCTAGCCAGGCTCACCAAAAAGCAAGGAGAGATGACCCAAATAAACAAAATCAGAAATGAAAGAGTTGAAGTAACAACCAATGCCACAGAAATACAAATGATTATGAAAAAATACTATGAACAACTCTATTCCAACAAAATGGACAACCTAAATGAAATGGACATATTCCTAGAAAAATACAAGCTCCCAAAACTCAACCAAGAATAATTTTAAAAACCTGAATAACTACCAAAGAAACTACCAAAGGAAAAAACTACCAAAGAAATTGAAACAGCAATCAAAAATCTTACAGCAAACAAAAGCCCTGGCCTGGACTACTTTACATGGGAGTTCTACCAAGGATTCAGAGAAGAACTAAAATCTATCCTCCTCAGACTATTCTGAAAAATTCAAGAGGAAGGCACAATTCCAAGCTCTTCCTATGAAGCCAGCATTACCCTAATCCTAAACCACATAAAGACACCACAAAAAAAGAGAAGTACAGGCCAATATCCTTGATGAGCATACATGCTAAAATCCTCAACAAAATTCGAGCATCGGATTTAGCAATACATTAGAAAGATCATACACCATGACCAAGTGGGATTTATTCCAGGGATGCAAGGATGGTACAACATCAGCAAATCAATAAATGTGATAGATCACATAAAGAACTTGAGAGACAAAAATCACATAATCATATCAATTGGTGCAGAAAAAGCATTTAATAAAATCCAAACCCTTTCTTGATAAAAACTCTCAGCAAAGCGGGAATAGAGGGATCATACTTCAACATAATAAAAGCCCTATATTACAAATCTACAGCCAACATCATACTCAATGGGCAAAAACTAAACTCACTTCCCCTAAGAATAGGAACAAGACAAGGATGCCCACATTCAACACTCCTGTTTGACATAATACTAGAAATAATGGCCATAGTGATCAGGCAAGAAGGATAAATAAAAGGCATCCAAATTGGAAAAGAAGAAGTAAAACTGTCCTATTGGTATATGACATGATGCTATACATAGAAAACCCCAAAACTCATCAAAAAACTACTAGAATTTGGCAATGTAGCAGGTACAAAATTAACACACAGAAATCTATGGGCTTTTGATACACCAATAATGAACTCACAGAAAGAGAAATGAAAAAGACAATCATATTTAAAATTGTACCAAAAAAATTAATATATCTAGGCATGAACTTAAACAAGGACGTAAAAGACCTATACTCGGAAACCTACAAGACATTGAAAAAAGAGATAGAGGAAGACATAATCAGAAGGAAGAACATGGAAACTGTGTCTATAACCAGTATTATACGAAATGCTGAAAGGTATTCTTTAAGAAGAGGAAGAAGAAGAGAAAGGTAAAGATTGAAATTTTGAACAACAAATACATATATATCGAGTGAATCTAAAAATCAAGTGAATAAAAAATCTGATGCACAGAATAAACTGGTGAGTATAATAGAACGGGAGTGGACTGACAATTCTCGGGGGGAAAGCAGTGTAAGGGGTGTGTGAAGAGACTGGACAAAAATCGTACACGTATGGATGAGGACGGGGGGTCGGTAAGGACAGAGGGTCGGGTCGGAACGGGTTGAGGGGAGCTATGGGGGGCAAGAGAGGAACAATTGTAATAATCTGAACAATAAAGATTTATTTTTTTTAAAAGTAAACAAATAGCAAAATTCACCCATGCAAATTGAATCATCTTCATATTAGCATAAGAAAATGGCTAAAACATCAGTCCGAAATATTGATGCTGGCTTTATTCAAAAGTATGGCCCACTATAAGTATGCCATAAGGATAAAATGAATTGTTTAATAGTTTAATGAATTTGGAAAGACATTTTAACTTTAGTAGTTTTAAGTGGTTCTTCAAATACCATTAAGCAGTAGATGGAAATAAACATAGCTATTTAATTTCTTAAATAAAAAAATGAAAGGATATATGCACCCCTATGTTCTTAGCTGCACAATTTACAATAGTTAAGATTTGGTAACAGCCTAAATGCCCATCAGCAGATGAGTGGATTAGAAAACTGTGGTACATCTACACTATGGAATACACAAATTTGCAGCAGCATGGATTGAACTGGAGAGCATTGTGCTAAGTGAAATTAGCCAGTCAGTGTAAGAAAAATACCACATAATCTCACTCATTTATGGATAATAAAGAACATTATAACCTGATGAACAAAAAGATAGATACAAAGGTAGAGAAGCATCTAACAGACTGTTAAATAACAGCTGGAAGGCTGGGGAAGCAGGGATGGGGGAAGGTAAGATATCAACGGAAAGACTTATATCCATGCATCCTATCTAATAAAAGAGTAATATACAAATTGACCATACCTCCAATCAAGCCAGCCCACACCCACCAGCCAATCAGGAGCAAATTATGCAAATAAACACCAAACAAGATGGCTGTCGCCACTGAGAGCAGAAGGGAGGCTTGGGTTTCCCCAGCAATGGAAGAAGACAAGCTTTCCACTTGCCATTGCCGGCCTAAGCCTCCACTCCATGCTACAAAGTTTCAATTATAGAAGATACATAATCCCAACAGAAATAGCGGCAGCCAGCCACGGAGCTGGAGAGAGAAGAGGCTAGGGTTGCTGGGGCAATGGAGAAAGCCAAACTTCTGAAGTCCTAGCCTAGGCCTCCACTCTAGGCTACAAAGTTTCAAACAGAAATGGCTGTCCCCACGGAGGGAGCAGAAGTCTTGGCTCCGCTCCACGTTACAAAGTTTCAATTGTAGAACATAAATTAATCCCAGATCCCAGGGACAGCGCTTGGGTCACTGGGGGGCATGGCCGGCCTACAAACCACCATAGGCCCCTCGCTCAGGCCCCCCCCCACCCCCAAGGGAACCCTCACCCTGATCCGAGACACCCTTCAGGGCAAACCAGCTAGCCCCCACCCATGCACCAGGCCTCTATCCTATCTAATAAAAAAGTAATTTGCAGATTGACCATTACTCCAATACAGAAGAGGGCTGCCCCCATGTGGACACAAGATGGCCACCACAAGATGGCCAACAGGGGAGGACTGTGGGAGGTTCCAGGCCTGCAAGGGAGGGCAGTTGTGGGCAATGAGGCCACTAGGGGAAGAGAGTTGGGAGGAAGCAGGCCTGCAAGGGAAGGCATTTGGGGGCGATCAAGTCTGCAGGGGAGGGTAGTTAGGAGTGACCAGGCCAGCAGAGGAGGGAAGTTGGGGGCAAACAGGCTGGCAAGGGAGAGGGTAGACATCAATCAGGCTGGCAGGCAGAAGCAGTTAGGGGCAATCAGGAAGACAGGCTTGTGAGTAATTGGGAGCCAGCAGTCCTGGATTGTGAGAGGGATGTCCGACTACCCATTTAGGCCTGATCTCCTGGGATTGGGTCTAAATGGAAAGTTGGATATCCCTTGAGGGGTCCAAGATTGGAGAGGGTGCAGGCTGGGCTGAGGGACACCCCCCCCCCACATGCATGAATTTCGTGCACTGGGTCTCTAGTATAAGCATAACCAATGGACGCAAGACACTGGGGTGGGAGGAAACATGTCTCAGGGGGAGGGTCGGGGAGGCTGGGGGAAGGTCAATGGGGAAAAAACAGGAGACATATGTATTACTATTTGTAATACTTTAAACAATAAAAGAAAAAAGAAAAAGAAAAGCCCAGGTATTCTTGTCCCCATGTGCTCCCTATTCAATCTCCATGTCATGTGCTCCAGTGCTCAGATGAGGCTGGCTGGCCCCGGTGGCCCTGCACTAGGTGCACAGATTCTCTATGCACCCGGGAGCCCGGGAGCCTGGGCTCCCTGCGGGGACAGGTGCTGCTCATTGAGAACGTGGCCTCTCTCTGGGCACGAGGGTCTAAGATTACACTCATATGAACTAGCTGCAGTGGCGCCTCGGACTGCGGGGCCTGGTTGTGCTCAGCTTCCTGTGCAGCCAGTTTGGGCAGCAGGAGAACTCAAGAACGAAGAGATTCTGAATTCCCTCAAGTATGTCAGGCCTAGTGGTGGGTTCGAGCCCAATTTCAAGCTCTTAGAGAAGTACAAAGTGAAAGGCACCCTCTTCATCTGCCTGCGGGAGTCTCTGCCCACACCCAGTGAAGATGCCACTATGCTCATGACAGACCCCAAGTTCATCACCTGGTCTCCCGTGTGCCACAACTACTAATCCTGGAACTTGGAGAAGTTCCTGGTAGGCTCAGAAGGCCTGCCTGTGCGCAGGCACAGCAGCCGCTTTCCGACCATTGACATCGAGCCCGACATAGAAGCCCTGCTGGCCAAGGCTCCCAGCAGTGCCTAGGGTGCCCCTACTTACCCACCTGGCCCTCTTGGGGGTTTATCCATGAAAGTGTTGCCTCTAAAACTACATGGAGGAATGCCTGATGTCCAGCTAAATCCCTCCAGATGGGCCCTGGTCCTGTCCATCCCAGTCTCTCCCTCCCACACCATGGCTTTTCACAAAAAACTGTCCAGTTTCAGTGGGGGGGAGGGGTGAAGAAAAGCCCAGTGTAATTAGAAGGAAGGAAATAATCAAGGTCAGAGTAGAAATAGAGGCTAAAAAAACAAAAACAAAAGATCAATGAAACCAAGAGCTGGTTCTTTAAAAGATTAACAAGATTGATGAAACTTTACCCTTACTTATCAAGAAACAGGATCCAAATAAATAAAAAATGAGTGTGAGGCGGCCAATCAATGATACTCTCTCATCATTGATGTTTCTATCCCTCTCCCTTCCTCTCTGAAATCAATAAAAATATATTTTTTAAAGATCTTATCTGAACTGTTAATGTGCTTTAGATCATTAGAACACCAATGCTATACTGCAATGAAACTTTTAAAGCACTTCCACATGTAAGATATACTGAAAAACACAAGATGAATTTATCATAAAGAAAAAGGTTTGGTCATTTAAATTTCTTCCTTTAACTTAAAAATACATCTTTTGCTTTGATCTAACAAATAATAAAGCATCTATCATTTCCTTCATGATTAACATATATTTTTCTCATAACAAATTGTATTTCACTTCCATTTTCTAAATATTTTTTAAATTCCTTGTGTTTCCACTTTAAGTCGGCTCCTGATTTATATTGTCAGTATGACTTTGCCTACCTCTTTCTGAAAAATACCATAAAAAAGGCAGATTACAAAATTTACATTAAATTTTGAGACAGATGCTATCTAGAATAACCAAATGTGTCAGATTTTTTTTTATTGTCTCTGTCTAATACAAACAGACGCAATTCAAAGGTGTGTTGATTAAATAGTCAAGAACACAGAAATTGACACTTACTTCAATTGTATGGATAATATCTCTGGGACCAATAATTTCTGGATCATATTTAACATGTGCTTTGTTGGTTGCCAAGGCCACAGAGCAGTAGAAAATACCTCTGTGCTTTGTGAGGGTAGACTCTATTTTATGTACACAGGAGGCACACGTCATTCCTCTAACCTATTAAACACAAAAACGTTATTCAGAAATACAATTTTCCACCATTAAATATGAATTATTACTTTAAAATAACTTTGGTAACATGGGATTAACAAACAAGATCTTCTGCACTATTAATATACTTTAGATATGACCATTAGAACATTTTTAGAACACTTTTTGAATCACATTGAACAAAGATAAGATCAAGCTAAACAGGTTACACAGAAGAAGATCTCATTAAAAGTCTCTTCCTATCACTGTGCAGAATTTGACAAATCATTGTTTCTTGTATTCACGTCTTGCTTCCCTCTAGATATATCTTCATCCTGCTAAATTATATAGTCTTTAGTATTACTTTTAGGAAAAGGCTAATGGATGACAAAGTGTTCTATATTTGTCTAAAGTATTTTTATGTTTTGAGTGAGTTTATATACAGCTCATTTGGATATTAAATTCTAAAGTCATAAGGCAGGAATTTTGCGATGACTGTGTATGGAGCTCATCAATTCCTTTCCCCTAAAAAGCAATGGTAAAACTAAGGAAACATTTCAAAAAGCTATTAAAAGTGATGCTGGAAAGATAGAACAGATATATGAAAAAAGAAGAAGGAAGAAACTAGACTACCTTCTCACAGAATAAACTCAAATGGATTAAAAATTTAAATGTAAGAGTCAAAACCATAAATTTCCTACAAGAAAACATAGTAAAATTTCTGATTTTTTCTTAGCAATATTTTTTTCTGATATATTTTCTCGGGCAAGGGAAACAAAAAGTAAACAAATGGGACTGTGTCAAATTAAATAGATTTTGCACAGCACAGAAAACCATCAATGAAATGAAAGGACAACCCACCAAATACTACATCCGATAAGGGGTTAATACCCAAAATTTATAAAGAAATCATGCAATTCTACACCAAAAAATACCCAAAACAATCCAATAAAAAAATGAGCTGAGGACCTGAATAGACACTTTTCCAAAGAGAACATACAGATGACCAATAGGAATATGAAAAAATGTTCAATATCACCAATTGTCAGAGAAATGCAAATTAAAACCACAATGAGATATCACCTCACCCTTGTCAGAATGGCTATCCTTTCTAATAAAAGAGTAATAAGCAAATTTGACCGTACCTTCGCCACACCCACAAGCCATACCCACAGCCACACCCACCAGCCAATCAGGAGCATATTATGCAAATAAACCCCAAAAAGATGGCTGCCGCCACTGAGAGCAGGAGGAAGGCTTGGGTTTCCCCGGCAACAGAGGAAGCCAAGCTTTCCGCCAGCCGTTGCCTGCTTAGGCCTCCACTCAATGTTACAAAGTTTCAATTATAAAAGACAGAAATGGTGGCAGCCACTGAGCTGGAGAGAATAGACGCTTGGGTTTCCCTGGCAACAGAGGAAGCCAAGCTCTCAGCCTGCCGTGCCAGCCTAGGCCTCCACTCTAGGCTACAATGTTTCAAACAGAAATGGCTGCCGCCCCAGAGCGAGCAGAAGGCTTGGCTCTGCTCCCAGGCTACAAAGTTTCAATTGTAGACCATAAATTAATCCCATATACCAGGGCCTCTGCTTGGGTCGCTGGGGGTGTGGCCGGCCTGCAAACCTCCACAGGGCCCTCACCCAGGCCACCCCTCACCCCAAGGGAACCCCCACCCTGATCGGGGACACTCTTCAGGGAAAACCACCTGGCCCCCACCCATGCACCAGGCCTCTATCCTATCTAATAAAAGAGTAATTTGCAGATTGCCCATCACTCCAACATACAAGAGGGCTGCCCCCATGTGGTCAAAGATCCTGCCCCCATGTGGGAGATGGCCACCACAAGATGGCCAGCAGAGGAGGGCCGTTGGAAGGTTCCAGGCCCTGCAAGGGAGGGCAGTTGTGGGTGATCAGGCCAGCAGGGGAGGGCAGTTGGGAGGGACCAGGCCTGCAAAGGAGGGCAGTTGGGGGCGATCAAGCCTGCAGGGGAGGGCAGTCAGGGGTGACCAGGCTGGCAGAGGAGGGAAGTTGGGGGCAAACAGGCTGGCAGGGGAGCAGTTAAGACACCAATTAGGCTGACAGGGTAGTGGTTAGCGGGTGATCAGGCTGGCAGGCAGAAGTGGTTAGGGGCAATCAGGGAGGCAGGCAGGTGAGCAGTTTGGAGTCCTGGATTGTGAGAAGGATGTCCGACTGCCCGTTTAGGCCCAATCTTATATGGATCGGGCCTAAACGGGCAGTCAGACATTCTTTGAGGGGCCCCCGATTGCAGAGGGTGCAGGCTGGACTAAGGGACATCCCCCACCCCCCCGTGTACAAATTTTGTGCACTGGGCCTCTAGTAATCAATAAATCCACAAATGACAAGTGTTGGCCAGGATGTGGGAAAAAAGGAACCCTGGTGAACTGTTGATGGGGATGCAGACTGGTGTAGTCACTATGGAAAACAGTATAGACCTTCCTCAAAAAATTAAAAATGAAACTTCCTGCCTGACTGGTGTTGTTCAATGGTTGAACAATAACCCAGGAACTAATATGTCACTGGTTCGATTCCCAGTCAGGTGACATGCAGGTTCTATCTCCAGTGTGGGGCGTGCAGGAGGCAGCCAATCAATGATTCTTTCTCATCATTGATGTTTCTATCTATCTCCCTTCCTCTCTCTGAAAAATAAATAAAAACATTTTTTTAATGGAGCTTCCTTATGACCCAGCAATTCCACTTCTGGATATTTATCAGGAGAAACCCAAAACACTGATTTGAAAGACTATATGCATCACTATGTTCACTGCAGAGTTATATACAATAGCTAAGATATGGAAGCAAGCTAAGTGTCCATCAATAAATAAGTGGATAAAGCTGTGGTACATTTACACAATGAAATACTACTCAGCCATAAAAAGTATGTAATGTTACCTTTTGCAACAGTATGGGTGAACCTAGAGAATATTACACTCAGTGAAATAAGTCAGGCAGAGAAAAACAAATATATGATTTCACTTATATGCGGAATCTAAAGAACAAAATAAATGGGTAAGGGACTGGATGAAAGAGGTGAAGGGATTAAGAAGTACAAATTGGTTCCAGTTTGATGAGCAGCTGGGAATAAAACTAGTATTAAATATAAAAAAAAAGAAGTACAAATTGATTGTGACAAAATAGTCACAGGGATATAAAGTACAGCATAGAGAATATAGCCAATAATATTGTGATAACTATGTATGGTGCCAGGTGGGTATTACAAACATCAAAGGCAACACTTTGTAAAGTATATAATTGTTTAACCACTATGCTGTACATAGGAAAACAATGCAAAATAATATTGAAAGTAAATTGTAATTGAAAAATAAAAACAAAAAAGTGTTGGAAGATTCTGGGAAGTAACCAAAAAGTATGCAATGAATTGGAAAGCATTAATTCAAGAATATCTACTATAGGGATATCAGTGATGGTGGAGTAAGAAACTCTGAAAATTTTCTCCTTCATAAAAGCAATGAAAAAACTGAAAAAATTTGTCAGAACCAACTTTTTCAGAAATTTGGAACTTAAACAAAAACTTTCAGCAACCCGGGAAGTATTCATACAAAAAAATTAGATGAATTCCAATAAAACAGTAACCTATGTGCATTATAACTGCCCCTCCCCTCCAACTCTGTGGTAGTCATGAAGACCACCAGCTCACAATGTTTATCAAAAACAAACAAACAAACAAACAAACAAACAAAGCCTGCAACCAAAGCCACCAGAGAGGGCAAAAAGAGTTGGAATTCATTCAAAGTCTCTTTATCAGAAAGTTTTCATTATTTGAGCCATTTGATGGTTCTATGAAATATTCCACTTGAAAGATGTATGTATTTGCTCTGATTGGAGCTCAGAGGGTACAAAAGCTTTTTCCTCAGGAAGAATTTGACAAAAACAGAGGTAATTATTTAATCTTATGGCTGCCTGAGCCAATGGATAATAGCTGGTGCAAACAACAGGTCAACCAAAGAGCCTAAAAGGAAAAACAAGGAAGCAAGACATCCATAACAGTTCCAACATTCTCCTAGGAATCTAGAAGACAATGCACATGCATAGGGTTGTGCACATGCCCAGAGCTGTGCACAGAAAAAAACTAAAAGGACCCTAACCTCTCTCACTTCAGGCTTACATTTAGGCTCTGTAGAGACGGAAAGTGAAAGCTAAGGCAAAACTGACAATCACACAGCTGAGTGTTGAAGGCATGCCCCAACATTTACAGAGAGCACCTCAGCAAACACTGAGAGACTTAATTGGTTTCAAGTCCTTAAGAAAATCTCTATCCAATCTTTAGCTGATCGATGAGCTAATAAAGCAGAGACTTCAGTGGCCACACACAACAAAGAATATAGACTTCATGGAATTAGTTCAGAAAAGTCACTAAACAAACAATAACTATGACAAATGACAAGAGCAACCCTTGAAGAGGTGCGAAGAATCTTATTTCCAGAGTTGCTATATTATATTTTTAATAATATCATGAGACCATGCAATGAAATGAGTATAGCCTATAAGCAGGAAAAAAAGCAATCAATAGAAAATGTCCCTGAGGAAGCCCAAACACTGGACTTACTAGACTAAGATGTTATAGCAACAATTTTTTCAATTACAGTTGACATTCAATATTACTTTATATTAGTTTCAGGTGTTCAGCACAGTGGGTAGCCAATCATATAATTAATGAAGTGATCCTCCCCAATACTTCTAGTATACAGCGGGCACCATAGATAGTTATTAGAATACTAGGGGCCCGGTGCATGAAATTCATGCACTGGGGGTGGGTGATCCCTCAGCCCAACCTGCCCTCTCACACATACTGGGAGCCCTCAGGGGATGTCCTATCAACCACTCACCCCAGCCTGCCCAAGACCTAAAGTCTCTGTCCCAGCCACATAAGCCCTACCCCCGGCCCAGGCCTTCACCTCAGCCAGCTCGAGCCCAGATAGCACGGGCCTTGGCCCCACCCCCCCAAGGCCCTGGCCACTTCGACCCCATCACCCCCCACCCTGGCAGCCTCGGCCCTGCCTCCCACCCCCATCCCTGGCTGCCTTGGCCCTGCTTCTCCCTTGGTGCTGGCCACCACAGCCCAACTCCCCACTGTCCCAGCCGCCTTGGCCCTGCCCACCAAGGCCCCGGCCACATTGGCCCTGCCCCCACAGCCCCAGCCACCTCGACCCAGCCCTCCCTTTGCCCGGGCTACCTCAGACCCGTCCCCTGTGGTCAGGGCCACCTTGGCCCTGCCCCCGCTCCTGATTGGCTGCTGGACGTGGCTGTAGCAAAGATATGGTCAATTTGCATATTACTCTTTTATTAGATAGGACTAGAGGCTCAGTGCACAAAATTCCTACATGGGTAGGGACCTTAGGCCTGGCCAGCAATCAGGGACAGCCTTCTGGCTGCCAGGCAAAGCCTTCCTTTGTTCCCCACTGACCCCTGGTAGTCAGCACATGTTATAGGGAGCAATGGAACTCTCAGTCTCCTGGTCAAATTCCTGAGGGGACACTTTGCATATTAGCCTTTTATATATATAGAAGACTAGAGGCCTAGTGCATGAAATTCGTGCAAGGGGCTCAGTCCCTGCCCTCCACAGCTTTGGCTGGAAGGACATCCAGTATAATTAGCATATTATGCTTTTATTATTATAGACGAGAGGTTTGGTGCAAGAAATTTGTGCAAGGGGGGTATTCCCTCAGCCCAGCCTGCATGCTCTCCAATCTGGGACCCCTAGAGGGATGTCCAACTGCTGTTTAGGCCCGACCATAGATGGACCGTCGCACATCCTTGTCACAATCCAGGACTGCTGGCTGCCAACTGTTAGCCTGTCTGCCTTCCTAATTGCTCCTAACCGCTACTACCTGCCAGCCTGCTCACACTCTAACGACTCCCCTGCCAGCCTAATTGATGTCTAACTGCTCCCATGCCAGCCTGTTTGCCCCCACTTCCATCCTCTGTCAGCCTGGTCACCCCTAACTGCCCTCCCCTGCAGGCTTGATTGCCAAACTGCTCTCCCTTGCGGGCCTGGTCCGTCCCAACTGCTCTCCCCTGCTGGCCATCTTATGGTGGCCATCTTATGTCCACATAGGGGCAGGATCTTTGACCACACGGAGGCAGCCATCTTGTGTGTTGGAGTGATGGTCAGTCTGCATATTACTCTTTTCTTAGATAGGATAGAAGCCTAGTGCATGGGTGGGGGCCAACTGGTTTGCCATGAAGGGTGTCCCAGATCAGGGTGGGGGTTCCCTTGGGGCGTGAGGCAGCCTGGGGGAGAGGCTTGTGGTGGTTTTCAGGCTGGCCACACCCCCCAGCAACCCAAGCAGAGGCCCTGGTATCTGGGATTTCCATTTCTACAATAGAAACTTTGTAGCCTAGAGCGGAGCCAAGACTCCTGCTTCCTCCACTGCTGCAGCCATTTCTGTTGGGATTTATTTATCTTCTATAATTGAAACTCTGTAGCCTGGAGTGGAGGCCTGGGCTGGCTACAGTGTGTGGAAAGCTTGGCTTCCTCCATCTCCAGGGAAAATAAAGCCTCCCTATTGCTCTCTCCATGACCGCAGCCATCTTAGTTGGGGTTAATTTGCATACTTGCTTCTGATTAGCTAGTGAGCGTGACTCTGTGGGCGTGGCTTGTGGGTGTAATGGAGTGATGTTTAATTCGCATATTAGCCTTTTGTTAGATAGGATTATTGATTACTAGAGGCCCAGTACACAGAATTCGTGCACAGGGTGGGGGGCAGAGGGTGTCTCTCAGCTCTGCCTGCACCTCTCCAATCTGGGACCCCTGGAGGGTTGTCCGACTGCCCGTTTAGGCCTGATCCCAGCAGGATCAGGCCTAAACGGGTAGTAAGACATCCTCACAATCTAGGACTGCTGGCTCCCAACTGCTCGCCTGCCTGCCTCCCTGATTGCCCCTAACTGCTTCTGCCTGCCAGCTTGATCACTCCCTAACCACTCCCCTACCAGCCTAGTTGATGTCTAACTGTTCCCCTGCCAGCCTGTTTGCCCCCAACTTCCCTCCTCTGCGGGCTTGGTCACCCCGAACTACCCTCCTCTGCAGGCTTGATCACCCCCAACTACCCTCCCTTGCAGGCCTGGTCCCTCTCAACTGCCCTTCCCCGGTGGCCTGATCACCCACAACTGTCCTCCCTTGCAGGCCTGGGGCCTCCCAATGGCCCTCCCCTGTTGGCCATCTTGTGGTGGTCATCTTATGTCCACATGGGGGCAGCATCTTCAACCACATGAAGGTAGTCATCTTGTGTGTTGGAGTGATGGTCAATCTGCGTATTATTGTTTAATTAGATAGAATAGAAGCTTGGTGCATGGGTGGGGGCCAGCTGGTTTGCCCTGAAGGGTGTCCTGGATCAGGGTGAGGGTTCCCTTGGGGTGTGGGGGAGGCCTGGGTGAGGGACCTATGTTGGTTTGCAGGCTGGCCACGCTCCCCAGCAACCCAATTGGTAGCCCTGGGATCTGGGATTAATTTATGTTCTACAATTAAAACTTTGTAGCCTGGAGCGGAGCCAACCAAGCCTTCTGCTGGCTCCATGGAGACAGCCATTTTTGTTTGGGTTTATTTAAATTCTATAATTGAAACTTTGTAGCCTAGAGTGGAGGCCTAGACGCTAGGGCTGCAGAAGCTTGGCTTCTTCCATCGCCTGGGCAACCCTAGCTTGTACTCTTTTCAGCTCCATAGCTAAGGCCATTTCTGTTGGATTTATGTACCTTCTATAATTGAAACTTTGTAGCATTGAGTGAAAGCCTAGGCCAGCAAGGGCAGGCAGAAAGCTTGGCTTCCTCCGTTGCTGGGGAAACCCAAGCCTCCCTCTTGCGCACAGTGGTGGCAGCCATCTTTGTTGGGGTTTATTTGCTCCTGATTGGCTGGTGGGCATGGCTTGTGGGTGTGCCTTGATCGGAGGTATGGTCAATTTGCATATTCCTCCTTTTTGTTAGATAAGATATTTCCTGTGCTGTAATTTACATCCCCAGGATAATTTTGTAACTACCAATTTGTACTCCTTAATCCCTTCACCTTTCACCCAGTTCCATAACCACCTTCCTCTCCGGCAATCATCAGTCTGCTATTTGAGTCTATGAGTTTGTTCCAATTCCGTTTGAGGTGATACTAGCACCACTTTGAGAATACACTAAAAACCACTGATTGTATACTCTGAAATGGATTTATAATTTGTGAATTAGGTTTCAATAAAGCTATTAATTTTTAAAGCCTTTAAAAAGTAAAAATCTCCCCATTCTTTTTAATAGCTGTTTAGTATCCTATAGTATAGATGTGTCATTATTTATTTACCTATTCCATAATAACTGACATTTAGTTTTTTCCTATATTTTTATAAGTAGCAATATAATGAACCTCTTTACACATCATTTCATACATCCTAGTATGCAAATGTCTATTCGGTAACTTACTACAAGGGAAGCTTCTGAGGCAAAAGCTATCCGCAACTTTACTTTTGATAGATATTGTCAAATTCCTTCTAAGAGCTTAATCAACCTACATTGCAAGAGCAATATGAGAGATCACAAACACAGTGTTAACAAAAATTGTTCTTAATTTTTACTGATTTAATAGGTAAAAAATGGCATTTCAATGCAGTTTAAATTTGCTTTACTCATATTCAAATGAAGTTGAATAGCTTTTCATATGTTTAAAGAGGTAGTATTTTGGTTTTTCTGTGAGCTGTCTGTTCATATCCTTTACCATCTTTCTTTTGAGTTGCTGGCTCTTTTCTGAATTGCTTTATATCAGTTTCTCGTATATTAAGGAAATTAACCTTTCATCTCTGAGATGAATTACAATTATTTTACTTCCCTTTGGCTTTATGTTGCTTTTTTCCCAAGAAGAAAATATTATGTACCTGATTTATCCATCTTTTCATTTATGTGCCTTATATGAGATAAAAAAAAAGGTCCTTCCTACTCTAATATTATTTTTTAAATGACAGATTAGATGCTATCACTAGGGAAATCTGGATAGAGGCTACATGGAAATTCTGTGTCATTTTTATAACTTGTGAGTCTAAAATTATTTCCATAATGTATTGATAGACTTATGTATTATAAAAACAATTATAGTAAAATGTTAATTGTAGAATCTTGGTGGTGTGTATAAGGGCACCCACTGAATAAGACTTTTGATTTTTCTGATGTTTGAAATTTTAATGATAACATATTGAAAAAAAGCTCCAAATATTTTTCTAGAAATTTCATGGTTTCATTTTTTACATTTAAACTTTTGTTTGAGCTGGAACCTATTTTGGCACAGGGTTGAAATGTTCATACATTTGCAACTAGATGTTTGCAACTAGGATTGTTGAAGTTATACAAATAAAACTTGATTTGCATGGTTGGAGAAAATGACCATTTTAAAACCAATATGCCCCAATGCTTTTCAGCATTTGAGCTAAGATCAAGTGTAAATCAATATGTCTTACATCATTTATAAAACTTTAATGCATCTGAAATTTATTATTCCACATGCTATAGGTAAAAATCTTATTACATTTTTAAAATTTGATTTTCAGTTATTCATTTAAACCAAATTCTTCCTTTTTGGTTGTTAATAGAGATATGATTATCTTTTAGATTCCATGCTTGAAGGCTATCATTAAGATATATCTTATAGATTAGACTTAAGAGGAACCAAGATGGCGGCATAGATAAACACCTATCTTGCTGCCATACACAGCAATTTCAAAACCACAACTTAAAAACAAACATCATCCAGAATCACCGGAAGGCTGGCTGAGTGAAAATTCCACAAATAAAAGTGAAGATAGGACACTGTGACTCGGAGGAGCGGGGGAGGACAGCGTTGAAGATATGTGCAGTGTCGGAAAGTTTGGAGCCATGGGCACGCATGCAAGCGGATAGGGTGGGCGGCTGCAAACCCAGCCGGTTTTCTCGAACGGGGGAGACAAAGATGTCCCACTGCACTGATTCCCCAGCTCTAGGCGAAGTCAGGGGAACCGACAATCATACGGGGTAAAACTGGACAGTGAGGAGGCATGCTGAAACTCAGGCGCTGCAAGGGTCTGCAAGCTTGTGCAAAGTGCGCATAAACTTGGGAACAGCAGAGCTGTGTGACTGTGCAGAGAGGACTCATGACTTACTCTCTTGTTCGGGAAACCACCAGACTGCATTGTTTTACGACCCTGGGTGAGACGTTGGGTGTGCAGATTCATTTGGGGAGAGACTGAATAGGCCGGCAATGGGTGGAGCTCGGCGGCAGCTCTCTCTCAGAGGTGCTTGCAGCCATTGCCACCCGGCACAGAGTCCCAGGTGCTGCATAGGGTGAAGCTGACGCTGCCTGCTCAGCCCGATGACTCCGCCCATCCAACGTGAGCACAGCTGAACCTCACAGCCAATTGGCCTGGAGGTCAAACCCTCCTAGTGCTGGCAACAATAATCTAGGCTTAACTTCAACAAGACTGTGTAACCCATATCCACCTCAAGTAACTGGGAAGGCTGAGCCACTGTCCCTTAGAAGACATCTACCACACAAAGCTAATCGACCAAATCAGGAAAGCAGCCACCATGCAGAGACATGGAAAGAAATCAGATGTGAAAGAAATGGAGGAAAAAAAAACGACTGGACATAGAGTTCAAAACCACAGTTATAAGGCTTTTCAAGAGGCTCCTAGAAAAGGCCAAGATCTACAAGGAAATAAACAAGATCTATGAGGAAATGAACAAGACCTACGAGGAAATGAACAAGACCTACGAGGAAATGAACAAGACTTATGAGGATATCAAAAAGGACCAACTAGAAATTAAGCATACACTGACTAAAATAAAAAATATTATACAAAGACCTAAAAGTACTCTAGAGGACCGCAAGAACCAAGTTAAAGATTTGAAATACAAAGAGGAAAAATCCATTCAGCTGGAAAAGCAAGAAGCCAAAAGGATCCAAAAAACTGAAGATAGTGTAAGGGGCCTCTGAAATAACCTCAAGCATACCAACATCCGAATTATAGGGGTGCCAGAAAAAGAGAGAGAGAGCAAGACAATGAAAACCTATTTGAATAAATAGTGACTGAAAACTTCCCACACCTGGTGAAAGAAATTGACTTAGGAGTCCAAGAAGCGCACCGAAACCCAGTATATAGGAACCCTAAGAGGACCACACCAAGGCACATCATAATTAAAATGCCAGGAGCAAAAGACAAAGAGAGAATATTAAAAGCAGCAAGAGAAAAACAGTTACCTATAAGGGAGCACCCATACGATTGTCAACGGATTTCTCAACAGAAACGACGCAGGCCAGATGGGAGTGGTAAGAAATATTCAAAGTGATGAATAGCAAGAATTTACAACCAAGATTACTCTACTCAGCAAAGCTATCATTCAGAATTGAAGGTCAGATAAAGTGCTTTGCAGCTAAGAAAAAGCTAAAGGAATTCATCATCACCAAACCAATATTATATGAAATGCTGAAAGATATTCTTTAAGAAGAGAAAGAAGAAAAAGGTAAAAATAGAAATTATGAACAACAAATACACATCTATTAACAAATGAATATAAAAATCAAGTGAATTAAAAATCTGATGAACAGGATAAACTGGTGAATATAATAGAATCATGGGCATAGAGAGGGAATGGACTGACAATTCTTGGGGAGAAAAGGGGTGCGGGAGGTGCAGCAAGAGACTGGACAAAAATCATGCACCTATGGGAGAGGACAGTGCGGGGGAGGTGAGGGTGTAGGGTGGGATGGGTACCGGGTGGTGGAGAACTATAGGTGGAAAAAAAGGGGAACAAAGTAATTAATAAACTGAACAATAAAGATTAAAATATTTTTTAAAAGATATATCTTATACTTCCATTTTCCAGTTCCTTTAATTTTCCTTTTATGTCTTATTTTCCCACCTCCAATTATGTTTGGAACTTTTTTTCAAATCATTTTTAAATTTTCCTGGAAATTTTATTAATTCACAAATATTCTTACTTACAATAAGTTCCAAAACACCATCCCCTTCATCAGCATTTTCTATCACAGTGGCTCCAAATCCAAGCTCTCGAATGAACTCAGCTATCATCGGGGGTTGTGTAACAGCAGGATTATATCTTACTTCTGCTTTTCCAGCCATCAAAGCCACAAGTACAGAATATATTCCTAGGAGTATTGATAAGAAAAACAATTCAGATAACACACCTTTAAAAAAGAGTAATATTCCAAGGTTGCGGGTTTGATCCCCAGTCAGGGCACATACAAGAATCAACCAATAAATGCATAAACAAGTGGAAAAACAAATTGATGTTTCTCTCTCTCTTTCTCTCAAAATCAATAATTTTTTTGAAAATCTTTAAAAAGAGTAATGTTTGTTTTTCATTTAACTGTAAAAGGATTAATGGGAATCTGGATAAATTTGTTACTTAACTTTAATATAATCTTAAACCCAAACCAAATAAAACTATTTGAAAAGAGGGCCTTATTTTCTTAAAACTTTTATTATGGAAATTTTCAATTATATATATATATATATATATATATATATATATATATATATATATATATACAGAAGAGAGAACAACATAAATTTGATGTATCAATCACTCAGCTTCAACAATTATCAATAATATCAGGCTAAATTTTCTTCTATGTTCCTATTCAAGTAATCTGTGCCCTCTACCCTGATTCTTTTCAAGCAAATCTCAGAAATATCATTTCACATGTCAATATTTAAATATGCATTTCTTAAAGATAGAGACTGTACAGTCACAGAGGGGGCATCAGGACAGAACTAAAAGGTCAACAGAGGTGAGGCACAGACCCTCATCCCCCTAACCTTACAGGTGTCTGAACTCTCACCCCTTCTGAGGGAAGTCTCTTGCCCCCATTGCTGCTTTGCCTCCCATGCCCAGCTCAGATAGGGACCCAGGTTACAGACAGAGACTTGGCCAGCAACAGCTGCCTTATATCTAAATTCATTCTAGTACCAGGAATGCTCAGGGCCTACTCAAGAATGCAAATAATCCTCTCCACTAATATTTACAGGGTAAACTAAGATTATTGTTTGAGTATTAAATTTGACAGTAAAATAGTAATCAAGTTTTCAGATTAATTTAAATTGGCCAATTGAAATAGTGAATACTCAAGAAAATGTAGGTGTACTGGACAAAAAGCTGTTCCTAAAATATTAACTAAAATTTCTATTAGTAGTTCATCTCATTGCAAAATCACCTAGAATGCAAAGAACCTAAAGCAATCATATTTTTGTGTAAAAATTTAAATTTAAAGTTACCAAGACTGCAATATAAAATTCCCAAAAGTCCCCATTAATCAAAAAAAGGGGAGATACTGGGTTAATATCATGTAAGGAAAAATATCCTGTAAGTGAATTACATCTAGAAAATTCTTACTCCCGAAAAGTAACTTCCATTTGTAATGCTAAGAGCAGGACACCCATGAAAAACACACATAGTGTCAAAATAAGCCAAAGGAAAATCATTTGGGCAAAAATAAAAAGAATCCCAAATCTAATTTACAGAAAGTATTCCCTTATTAACTTTTGGTCGAGAATATGTTTACATTTTCAAAAAACAACTCCAAGACTATATGGATTCCTGCAACAATGAGAAACTGACAGGTCTGTTCCAACTGCGAAGACAGTCCAGAGATGGAAGACACTGATGACACCTTGCCATGCTAGCAGTCAGCAGCTGTGCGTTGCTGCAGGTTGCCCAGGACCAAACCAGAGAGGTTGGAACCTGCATTGCCACCATTTGTCCACCATCCAGATATCACTGCTAACATGTACACATAAGGAACTATTTGATATTGAAATTGGGACTCAGAACTGTTGGACATTGAAACTGAGACTTAAACATTTTTTGTTCTTATATATTTATTTCTAGTATACAGATGCAAGATTTTTTTAAAGAAAAGAAACAGAGGAAAAAGATAGATACAGAGGCAAAGAAGCATTGAATAGACTGTCAGACTACAGTGGGAAGGCAGGGGAGGGTGGGGGCAGGGGCTGTAAGAGATCAACCGAAAGACTTGTATGCATGCATATAAGCATAACCAATGGATATAAGACACTGGGACGGGGGGGGGGGGCAGGTGAGGACATGTGCTGGGGGGTAGGGGAGGCTGGGGAGAGTTCAATGGGGGGGGGAAAGGAAACATATGTACTACTATTTGCAATACTTTAAAGAATAAAAAAACATAAAAAAGATGGAGACTGTTCTCTTTTAAAATAAACATAATACTATATAATAGCTAAAATAATTCTTCAATGTCATCAAATATCTAGGCAATATTCACATGTCCACAAGTATCATATAACCATTTATTAGTTAATTTAACACAGGTGGTTTTTTTTTTTGGTTTTTTTGAATTAGGATCCAACTAAGGCTCATGAATTGCAATGAGCTGAGACCTAATCATATAAATATAAAGCATTTTTAGAAACTAATGAGATAGTCCTAGAGAAAGGAACTCATGATTTTAGGAGATCACTGCAGTTGTAGAAAAGAGTCTAAGACTGTACCAGCATACACATAATATGAAATAATATTCATTTATTTAAATTCACGAGTTTTACTGTCTGGCACACACTAATCTACAGTGCTCTTCTTTCTAGAATGAAAAAGTGCCACACACTTGTTAACAGAACAAAGGAGTCCATTTTATGGCAGTCACACTGTTCTTAGGTGAAAGCCTTTTGTAAACAAACATCCCACTTCTCTAGGTCAGCTATTGCTCTCATTTTCAGGGAGAAAATTAATTTCACATAGTAGAAAATGGCAGCTCTTTCTAGGAATCTGTGGCACTTAGTGGCTACCTGATAAGGAATGGGGACCACTAGTCAGTAGGTCAGCTCTGGAGTTTGATAAAAAGGTAAAAACCCACAAATATTAACTTAATAATTTTTATTAAGAAAAAAAAGCATCTTACAGAGCCTAAGTTTTCTATATCAAGTGCTTCTCTAGACTTTGTGGGTACCAACTAATTCAGAGGACTGGTTCATAGAAAAGTGTCACTAATAAAAAGATAGAGAAAGTAGGAAAAATATTTTTTGCTCAGTTGAATGTAATCTATAGCCAAATTGAAACAGAAGGGAAATTCTGGTTTATTAAGTTTCAAAAATAGGTTTAATACTTATTATGGATACTTTTTATATTCTTACTTCAAACTATAATTAGAAGTCTCTATTCAATTTTAGAAATATAGTGAGCCTAAACTATGGGAAGACCAGTGTTACTTACTTTAAAAGAAAAAAATCAATGTAGTCACCCCAGCTAGGCCAATAGTATTCCTAATTGGGTTAAAAGGTGGTAATGGGGATAATAGAGAGTAATTGGTAGAATCAGCTTAATAAATTTTTTTAAAGATTTGTAAGTGACACAGGCATTGCTTGTCTCATGAAAATGGCTCTGTTTATATTTTGTTATAATGTTTTAGTCTTATATATAAGGTGATTCTACTTCCCCCAGGCCTGCATTATTATTATATATACTTTGAGTTATTTCCCCAATCGTGGTAATAAGCTTATACTAATCTTCCTTATTCAGCGCTTGTGACTAACAGCGTGTATCTTTAAGACATCTGGGGTTAGGGGTGCCCATGATTTAAGTCTCATTAAACATAATCACATATCACTATGGTTAAGAAATCTACTATGCCATACTATGAAGTCCAATAATATGAATGTAAATATATATAAAAAATATCTGAGTGTGACTAAATAATGTTGTAGAATTTCTAAGATTTTGTAACCTAAAATTACACAATATTAACCTTTTTTAATATATTGTATTTATTTTTTACAGAGAGGAAGGGAGAGGGAAAGAGCTTAAAAATATCGATGAGACAGAAACATAAATCAGCTGCCTCCTGCACAACCTCTACCAAAGATGTGCTTGCAACCAAGGTATATGCCCTTGACTGGAATGGAACCTGGGACCTTTCAGTCTGCAGAACAAATCTCTATCCAGTGAGACAGACTGATTAGGGTCACAATATTAAGTTTTGAACATTTTTACTGCAAGCAAAGTTCAACGATCAAACTGTTGTAAGAGAACAATATAAGCAGTGGACAGTTGTGAGTATGTGAAACACAGAGTTTATTCTTGTATTATTAACTAGTGGCCCAGTGCACAAAATTTGTACATGGGGGGAAGGGTTTCCTTCAGCCCGGCCTGCACCCTCTCCAATCTGGAACCCCTTGGGGTATAACAGGCAGTTGGACATCCCTCTCAAAATCCAGAACTGCTGGCTCCCAACAGCTTGCCTGCCTGCCTGATTGCCCCTAACTGCTTCTGCCTGCCAGCTTGATCATCCCTAACTGCTCCCCTGCTGACTCGATTTCCCCTAACCACCTCTGCCTCGGCCCAGCACCCAGGACCCAGGACCCAGGATTCTCTCCTCCAGCCAACTAGAGGCAAGCACCTGGGATCCAGGCTTCCCTCCCTCTGGTCAGCCACAGGCGCCTGGGCTGGCTGCAGCTTCAGGGGATGATGGGCAGGTGTCTTTGCCTCAGCTGCAGCCACAAGTGCTGGCACCTGGGACCACAGGATGGGCAGCTTCTCCGTCCCCCCAGGCCACAGCCAGCCATAGGTACTGATGCCCAGGACTGCAAAGTGGGCAACTTCTCCATCTACCAGGATGTAGCCAGCATCAGGCACTGGCACCCAGTTTCTCTGTCTCCCCCAGGACATGGGGCAGGTGGACATGAGGCTTATGCAGCTGGCTGTGGCTTGGGATCATGGGACACACAGCTTCTTGGTCTCCCTGGCTGCGGCCAGCCTCAGGCGCTGGCACCTGACTTCTTCAATTCTTACAGGGCTGGAACAGCTGGGGGGTAGGGCCGCTGCCATCTTTGTCAGGTTAACTTGCATACTCATTCCTGATTGGCTGGTGGGCATAGCAGAGGTACGGTCAATTTGCATCTTTCTATTTTATTAGTGTAGACCAGTGGTCGGCAAACTCATTAGTCAACAGAGCCAAATACAGTACAACAATTGAAATTTCTTTTAAGAGCCAAAATTTTTAAATTTAAACTTCTTCTAATGCCACTTCTTCAAAATAGACTCGCCCAGGCCATGGTATTTTGTGGAGGAGCCACATTCAAGGGGCCAAAGAGCCACATGTGGCTCATGAATCACAGTTTGCTGACCACTGGTGTAGATTAAGTTATTACAGTATTATTTATATTATTTGTCTTCTTTTTGTTATTATTTCATAGAATTATTTATGATTATGTTTTAGTAACAATGGCTAGTAATTTAACCTACTTTTTCCCACCCCTGTAATTCTAAACAAACTTGGTTTTAGTCTTATGTTTGGTCTAGGTATAATAACAATTTATGGATTCTAGTTGTCAGTTTTACACATAACTTTATCAGGAAATTTGTATGTTTTTTAAAATGCATTGCACCCAAGGTCCAGAAAGGGTAATAATCTTGCCCTAGCCAGTTTGGCTTAGTGGACAGTGTGTTGGCCTGCAGACTGAGGGGTTCGGGGTTTGATTCCAGTCAGGGGCACATGTCCAGGATGCCGGCTCGATCCCCAGTACAGGGAGGCAGCCAATCAATGATTCTCTCTCATCTTTGTTTCTATCTCTCTCCCCTCTACCTTCCTCTCTGAAACAAATAAAAATATATGTTTTTTAAAAGAATAGTAATCTTATGTATTTCCTTTTGATATTTTTCCTACAAGTTTCATTGATATTAAAATGTGATCATAAAGCAAACGAGATAGGAACCATATATAAGGGAACAAAACACTAACAACAACTGGCTGTCAGAAAGTCAAGGCTGTCCTGAGTATTACTGATAGTCTTTAGGAGGTCTTGTCAAGAATTATAAACATGGTAACAAAATACATACAAGGACAAAAAAGTCAGAGTCCAAACTAGAACATAATACAACAAGCTTTAAGAGTGTCTTACCTTCTTCTCGTCTTAAATTCCGTTCAATGTTTGCTACACAGGAAGCACAAGTCATACCAGTGACTTGTATGTAACACTTAGATGATGTCTTTGCTTCCTCCTTGTTGTGAATTGGTGTCTTCATTTTAGCATAAAATTCATTAGTTGCAGTCAAATGTGGCATTTCTGACGAGGGCTGAGCTATTACTACCAATGGCTCATTTGTACCTGGTAGACCGGGAAAGATTCTTTTCATTTGAGGTATTCTCCAGCTACATTCTAGTCATTCATCACAATCCACCACCAGACACTGTCAATCCATTCCTTTGAAAGCAGCATGGACCTGTTATCTTTACACTTTCTAGGAAGTGACTTTTAATTTCAATGCTGTTCATCCCAGTTTTAAGGAAAGTCCAAACTGAGTAAATAAAACTTTGGTTATATCAAGTTATTTCAGTCATTATTTCCACTCCAAACCCTAGGTAGAGAGTAGTTTGTTAATGGATAACTCTTATTTTTATAGCAGATTTTTATCACCATGCTAACAATTTTCATACTCATAAGCAATTCGTGGTATAGTAAATGAAACAAAAAGCAACTTACAAAACAGCGTTGCAGTATAACGTTATTTAAATTTTCAGTGTATGTAGATATGAAAACATGCATAAGAAAACCTGGGAGGCTACACACCAAACTATGAATAGTGGCTAGTTCCGTTAGAACAGGAACAGAATGACAGACAAATAAACAAATTTACTCTATAGACACTTCTGTATTGTTTGACTCTTTAACACTAACATATGGTATTTTTCAAATTAAAATGTCTTTGTGGACAATGGAAGAATAGACAAGGAATAAGTTAGCAATAGTCTTAATTTTGCACAAAAGAGTACCTAAAAATCTCTTTATAGAATGCTTATGGTATTTGGAACAGTAGGAAGTGCCTATCATCCCAGAAGCTCCCGTGAAGTCTCAAAAAAGCTGCTATTTATGTTTTAGTTTATTCAGTGCAGTATTAATCACTTCCCAGAAGGAATAAATTAGACTCTAGCATATCCATGCACCTGTAAAAAAAATCTAAAGATTTTCTACTCTCCTGCAGAAATAAGGAAGAGAGAAGTAAAGTGGAAATTTCCACTAATATAACTTGTTCTTTCTTTTCCTTGAGCAAAATCTGGTTCAGGTCTATATGGAGAGCTGATAGAGGAAGCTTACATAGCAGAAATGGTTTTTAGGATGCTGAAGAAGGGCATTTTTAAAAAACTTTAACAAAAGCCTTACCATTTCTCTGATGAATGTAATGACACAGACTCCTCGAATCAGTATAATAATGGCTCCATAATTTTAATACACATACACTCACCTGGGGAATCTTGTTAAAATATAGATTTGATTCAGTACATGTAGGGTAGGAGCCTGAGATTCTATTTTTCTACCAGTCTGGGTAAAGTAATGGACACTTTGAATAGCAAAGGCCTAGATTCTTCCAATTCTGAAATTACTGCCTTGAGTGAATCACTCAGACCATGAGAGCATCATTCAGAACATAGCAGACAAAATTTACCAAGAAGTACCATAATGTTAAAAAACTCATAAAGAGGCTCATTTGCCCAAAGGAAATAGCTTTGGCTTTGAAAAAAAACACACATTTTAATCTCACCAAGATCTTACTTAATTCTCTCATAATTACTACCAAGAGTTAATTTTTTGAACTTGGACAATGAAAAATGTTTATCCTGTGAATTAGTTTATGTCTTATTCCAGAGGAAGTTAGTTATTTCAGGAATGAGAGGTAATCTGCAATTTCCATACTATAAGGACAGTATTAAATTAAAATGTCATAAAAATAAAATAAGTCATGGAGGCAGTCCCATTTAGTTACACTGGCATGACCTCTCAACACAATGTATAGGTTAAAAAGCCACAATGAATTACATAAGTATCGTTTCTTTAAATTAGCTTTTCTATCAGCTGTCACAACACTACTTATTCCTAAATGAATTCAAAAGAAAGGTTAACTTTTCTGCACTTGAGGCACTAATCAGAAAAGATTCTAAAAATTTCAAGCAAGGGTTTCCAATCTGATCCTCAAAACTGGTAGGTTCAGTGTCTAAATTAACTTGAAGAACCCTATCTAATAAAATAATAACATGCAAATTAACCATCACTCTGTTACACCTGCAAGCCACACCTACCAGCCAATCAGGAGCGAGTATGCAAATAAACCTAATCAAGATGGCTGCGGCCATGGAGAGAGCAGGAGGGAGGCTTGGGTTTCCCCAGCGATGGAGAAAGCCAAGCTTTCCACACACCCTGGCCAGCCCAGGCCTCCACTCCAGGATACAAAGTTTCAATTATAGAAGATAAATAAACCCCAACAAAAATGGCAGCAGCCAAGGACCTGGAAAGAATAGGAGGCTAGGGTTTCCTCCAGCAATGGAGGAAGCCAAGCTTTCCACACACCCTGGCCAGCCCAGGCCTCCACTCCAGGCTACAAAGTTTCAATTATAGAACATAAATAAATCCCAACAAAAATGGCAGCAGCCATGGAGCTGGAGAGAGCAGGAGGCTAGGGTAGCCCCTGGCAATGGAGGAAGCCAAGATCCCGCAGCCCTGGCCTGCCTTGGCCTCCGCTTAAAGCTACAAAGTTTCAATTGTAGAAGATAAATAAATCCCAGATACCAGGGCCTCCACTTGGGTTGCCAGGGGTCATGGGCAGCCTCAAACCACACAGGCCCCTCGCCCAGGCCGCCCCACACCACAAGTGAACCCCCACTCTTGATCCGGTACACCTTTCAGGGCAAACCAACTGGCCCCCACCCAAGTACCAGGGCTCTATCGTATCTAATAAAAGAGTAATATGCAGATTGACCATCACTCCAACACACAAGATGGCTGCTCCCAGGTGGTCAAAGATCCTGCCTCATGTGGACACAAGATGGCTGCCACAAGATGGCCAGCAGGGGAGGGCAGTTGGGAGGGACCAAGCATGCAAGGGAGGGCAGTTGGGAGTGATCAGGCCAGTAGGGGAGAGCAGTTAGGAGGGACCAGGCCCACAAGAGAAGGCAGTTAGGGCAATCAAGCCTGCAGGGGAGGGCAGTTGGGGGCAAACAGGCAGGCAGGGAAGCAGTTAGGCATCAATCAGGTTGGCAGGGGAGTGGGTACGGGGCTGAACAGGCTGGCAGCCAGAAGTGGTTAGGGGCAATCAGGCAGGCAGGCAGGCGAGGATTTGGGAACTAACAGTCCTGGATTGTGAGAGGGATGTCCAACTGCGCATTTAGACCCAATCGGACATCCCTTGAGGGGTCCCAGATTGGAGACGGTGCAGGCTGGGCTGAGGGACACCCCCCCCCACCATGCACAAATTTCGTGTACCGGCCCTCTAGTAAATACATAATCAGGAAATGGTTTAAAAACAATTATAAATATTATGTCTGCAACTTACTCTCAAATGATTCAGAAAAATTATATATGTGTGTATTTATGTGTGTATATATAGATGTCTATCTGTTGGCAGAGAAAGAGCATGCTAAAACAAATGTGGTTAAATATTAACAACTGGGGAATGTGAGTATAATTGGTAAATAGAAATTCTTTGTACTATTCTTGCAGTTTTTCTGTAAGTTTGAAATTCAAGATAAAAAGTTACAAAAAGGAAAGGATTTTAATCAAGTATTTTGTTTGCTTTAACTGGTTAGTGAAGACAACTTCACATATTATGTCTGCTTAAGAGAATGATGAGATTGACGGTCATAAAAAGCACCCCCATTTTTTCTCATTATCTTCTTTAATATTTACGGCTTATCCAGGATTAGTATTACATGAAAGTGAAATGTGCTGATCTCTGATTGGGTCAGGTCACAGTGGTATACAACGGATCAGTACTGACACTGACATTCAGAAAATGGATAGCAACAATTCTGGTGGCATCTTAAACACTGACTGATCTCTAGCAGAAACGCAGAATACAGTCACATTTAATGTCAAACTTTTATCCCAATAATATGGGTCACTGTATCCACTACTCTACCTATTCTTTTATGGTGACATTCACTGTGCCAAGAGTTTTTGGGTGTATTTTTTTTCCACCTATTCACCATGGCCATCAATGTGTTTATGAGCCCTAATAGATTCATGGCACATAACAGGCTCCTGACAATTATTTCCTGGATAATTAAATCCTAGCAACCTTAACAATAGTTGGTTGAAGTATAAGCAATTATTAAAAGTTACCGAACAGCCCTGACTGGTGTTGGTCAGTGGGCACGGAATGGTCGTGGGTTCGATCCCCAGTCAAGGGCATGTACCTGGGTTGCAGGATCAATCCCCAGTCCCCATTGGGGCATGCGTGGGAGGCAACCAATCAATGTGTGTCTCTTTCACATCAATATCTCTCTCTCTCTCTCATCTCTCTCTCTCTCTCCCCTCCCTTATCCCTTCCACTCTCTCTAAAAATCTATGGAAATATCCTCAGTGAGGACTTAAAAACAAGTTACTGAACATGTTGCATTCATGGTTCTGAGGACTCAGTAAATGATAGACATGGTGCCAGCACTATCAAGTACTCTTGAATTCCACTTACTGATTTGATCAAAATGTCTCCTATTGCTCAAGTGCATCTTTGAATTCATCTAAGGTAATTAGAAAGTTCAACTTTTGCTGCACCCATATTTTTCTTTTAATTTCTTTATTAAGTTATTACATACATGTCCTCATCCCCCAATGCACCCATATTTCTCATATAAAACTTCATACATACTATTTTAAATTATATTATTAATGTTATACTACTGCAGTAAGTGAACAATGTTAATATACTGTAGATTAAGTTCAGAGATTTTATTCAAAGAGGTCAATGCAGCAAATTATTCAGACAAGTGCTTCTCAAACTTGAATGTGTATGTTAATTACCTGGGGAGCTTATTAAAATTCAAAATATAGACTTTGTTACAAAAATATAGACCCAAATGAAAAGAACAAATTTCATTTTGAGGTCTATTCTGAAAGTTTATGTAGTCATTGCTTATGATATGACAGATACCATATTTGATCATGAAAAATATGTTTCATATCATATGTAATATAATTTGGGTTTCTATATATATAAGAGCCATAGGAATATCACAGTGTAAGTAACTTGTTTGACTGATATTGATGTAAATTAAACTTATTTATGTAGTGTTCATCATTGACAACATAATACATCATGTATGCAAAAATATTTTAATTTAAAAGAAACTGTTTTCACTAAAACATGAATTAGTGAAATGTGAATCACTATATTTTCAAATATTGTCATTTTGAACATTTAAAAGTTGTGATGATAAATATAATTAAATTTTGCTGTACTAATTTTAGTCATTTTTTATGGCTACCTGATAGATTTCACTTACAATATTTCCAATTTAAATTTTCTTCCTGTTTATTTAATAATTTACTTTTACAGTTATAGGTTTTTATAATTTATTCAGACTTTTTTAGTATTGGAGGCACTTTAACACTTTATTTTATTTTTCACTGTAAATTTTTTATTTTTCTTTTTTTCTTTTTTCTTTTTTGGGGTTTTTTTTACATATGTTTTCCTTTTATTCCCCCCATTTTCCTCCCCCCAACCTTCCCTACCCCCCAGCACATGTGCCCACCTGCCCCCCTCCCCGCCCCAATGTCTTTCATTCATTGGTTATGCTCATATGCATGCATACAAGTCCTTGGGTTGATCTCCCCCAGCATCCACCTCCCATCCACCCCCGCCTTCCCCCTGTAGCTTGACAGCCTGTTCAATGACTCCCTGACTCTATATCAATCACTCTCCCCTGTTTCTTTTCTTCAAAGTATTCTGCATAAATTTTCTAATAGGGAATTATTTATCCCTATTAGAAAACCTTGGTTTGAAATTTTCTTTATCAAAATGAGAATTCTAGGTAGAAATATAAAATTGTACAGCTACTTTCTAAAAGATTTTGGCAGTTCCTTCAAATGTTAAATATGTTCACCATGTGACCTAGAAATTCCACTCCTAGGTATGTACCCAGGACAAATAAAAACATATATTCATGCAAAAAATTGTATACAAATTGGTCATAGCAGCATTATTTATAACTAGAGGCCCGATGCATGAAATCCGTGCCCTGGCCAGCCCTTGCAGCCCCGGCTTCATCTGGAAGGTAGTCTGGATGGTCATTCTGCTGTTCAGTCTAATTAGCATATTAGCTCTTTATTATATAGGATAGCCAAGGAGTGGAAACAACCTAACTTTATATCAGTTGATAAATAGAGAAACAAAATGAAGTATATACATACAAAGGAATACTATACAGCAATAAAAATAAATAATGTATTGATACATGTTATGAACATTTGCATACCTTGAAAACATTATGCTAAGTGAAAGCAGACACAAAATAACAAATGTTCTATGATTATACTTACTAGTACATAGTACCTAGAGTTGTGAAATTGATAGCAACAAATATAGAACAGTAGATAACAGGGGCTGTGGTAGGGAAAATGGGAAGTCACTGCTAATGAGTATGAGTTTTCTTTTGCAGGTGATCAAATGTTCTAAAATTAGATAGTGGTAATGGCTGCAAAACCATGTGAATATAGTAAAAATCACTGGATTGTGAAATTTAAAAAAATTTTAATCCTCACCTGAACACATTTTTTCCATTGAACCTTAGAGTGAAAGGGAAGGGAAGAGATGGACAAAGAGAAACATCCATGTGAGAGACACATATAGATTGGTTGCCTCCCACATGTGACCTGACTGGGGCCAGAGATCGATCCTGAAACCCAGGAACATGCCCTAAACTGGGAATCGAACACATGACCCTTCAGTGTGCCAGTCAATGCTCTAACCACTGAACCACACCAGACAGGGCAGACTGTATGCTTTAAAAGAATGAATTTTAAGGTATGTGAACTCTATCCTGACTTAAAAAAATGAGAATTCTATAATTTCTGCCTTTTGCCATTAATATAAGAATGTTTAGTATATCTCTGGGTCCTCTTCCACTAAAATTTATCTACCATAATAATCTCAGCTGGGTTTAATATAATTTTTCATGCTTCTCAGTTTTAGTGAGCTTGAAAAATTTATTTTATTTGATATCCTTCATTTTGATCAGAAGAGCAAAGGTTACTGATGACATTGTCTGGGAATTCATTATACAACTTTTCCATTGTTATTTACAGCAAGACATTTCATTAGGGCATTTCCAGTTTAATTCAAGGCTATGTGCAATTCCAGTTCAAAACAACAGCTTTACATTGGCAAGTTCCATTGTATATACATTTTTTTGTTTCAGTTCAAGTAAGAACTGTCAGAAAATAGGAAGACTTTGGGTCAGGTCTGAAATAAGTTGAATGCCTAAATTTAAATTCATGATTTTAAATGTTATGATTTATTTCTACATTTTTTCTTTTTAAAACAATATTTACTTTTCCTATTATATATACACTAGAGACCCAGTGCACGAAATTCATGCATGGAGTGGGGGGGAGTGTCCATCAGCCCAGCCTGCACCCTCTCCAATCTGAGTCCCCTTGAGGGATGTCCCCTGGTGGGATTGGGCCTAAACAGGCGGTCGGACATCCCTCTCACAATCCAGGACTGTTGGCTCCCAACTGCTCACCTGCCTCTGCCTGATTGCCCCTAACTGCTTCTGCCTGCAAGCCTGATGACCACCTAACCACTCCAATGCCAGCCTGATCGACGCCTAACTGCTCCCTGGCCGACCTGATTGTCCCTAAATGCCTGACCCTACTGGCCTGGTCACCCCTAACTGTCCTCTCCTGCAGGCCTGGTACCCCCAACTGCCCTGCCCTGCAGGCCTTTTCCCCCACAACTGCTCTCCCCTGTAGGCCTGCCCCCCCCAACTGCCCTCCCCTTCCAGCCATCTTGTGGTGGCCATCTTGTGTTCCCATGGGGACAGCCATCTTTGACTGCATGGGGGCAGCCATCTTGTGTCTTGGAGTGATGGTCAATTTGCATATTATTTTTATTATATAGGATATATACATACATATATTCTTATCATAAAAAACGTTAAAATCAGATAAAGTGCTTCGCAGATAAGAAAAAGCTAAAGGAGTTCATCACCACCAAACCAATACTATATGAAATGCTGAAAGGTATTGTTTAAGAAGAGGAAGGAGAAAAAGGTAAAAATATACATTATAAACAACAAATACACATCTATCAACAAATGAATTTAAAAATCAAGTGAATTAACAACCTGATGAACAGGATAAAATGGGGAATAGAACAGAATCATGGACATAGAGAGGGAATGGACTGATAATTCTTGGTGAGACAAAGAGTGTGGGAGGTGCAGCAAGAGACTGGACAAAAATCATGCAACTATGGGAGAGGACAGTGTGGGGAGGTGAGGGCTGAGAGTGGGATGAGTACTGGGTGGAGGGGAGCTATTGGGGGAAAATGTAATTAATAAACTGAACAATAAAGATAAAAACATAAAAATAAAAAAATTTAAAAAGTTAAAATACCTAGGAAAGTACAAGGGAAACAAACATCACAATTATCCTACCATTCATTAATAAACATTATCAAAATTTAAGTTCATTTCCTGCAGGAATTTTATTAATTCATATACATAAATAATATATAGTATAAAAAATCTTTACATATATGTTTAATTCTGATATATATCTTTTTAGATTTTCTTTTTTTTTTCATTTAACAAAATATTTTACGCTCTCCTCTAGCATTAAGTACATTTAATACCATAATTTTTATGGCTTCATAACATTTCATCATACAGATGTATAATTATTTATTTAAGGTTCCTAGTTTTTAAATAATTATGCAAACATCCTTATGCATCTTTGTATATACATCACTGACTACCTCCATAGGACTTATTTCTAAAAAATGGAATTACAATGCCTATTACTCATTTCTAATTGATAAAAGACAAAAGAACCAGCAAAATGGAGATAAAAGAACATTAGGAAAATCAAAGGAAAAAGTGATGAAGATACCAAGATAGCTGCAGAGTAGATGCAAGATAAACTCACTTGCTCCTGGCCCCAAACCAGATTTACAATTAATTACAGAGCAATCTGAATAACCAACTGAAAGCTACCTAAACTGAAATACTATAATCAAGAATTTATAGAAGAAGCCACACAGAAACTAGTAAGAGGGCAAAAATCCAGAACGGGAGGGCCCTCACACCCACTTGTAGGGCTGAAAAGTTAGAGGGATATCTCAGCTGCAAAACTCCCTACACCTAGGAGTGAGGGGTCTCAACCCAACACAGGGATCCCCATCCCAGAGTGACAAAGAAGGGAATAGGAACCCACAAAGCACCTGCTGGGGCAAATCAGTGGAGATGTCTGCCTGGGAGAGAAGATAGTCTGCTAGAGACCCAGAAACCAACTTCCCAAGGTTGAGCACTCCTATTGTTACAGCACCATACTGAGGAGTACACTGCCTAGTCCTCTAGCTACTGGCCACACTACTCTGCCAGGCTCAGGTCCTACAGGGTGGTCTACTGACTGCACTGAGTTGAGACCTTTTGAGTGCTCTTTTCTGAAGAAGCTTTTGGTGGAAACTCAGATAGTGATTGAACTGTGTCACTTTGGAAAGAGGACCATTCTTCCCCACCTCGAGTGCATACCTGTTCCCTCGCCCAATCTGTTCAATCACTGGGCCTATCGCTGTAGGACCTACTGAGTTCAGTCATGCTGGGGAAATTGCAGAACACTGGGACTTTTGGAGTGTCTCTCAGGCAGGCTTTTTGTCTGGGACTTAGATGGGAGGGGCTGAGTTGTGTGACTACACTGTGAGGGAATGACTCCCATCTCCTCTGGAAGTTCAGCCCACACTACCCCAGGAAAGGAGAGAAGTGTCCACCCTCCAACATGTTTGCTGGCAACATCTCCAAAAGATTGTTTGGCCTTCCCAAGTCCCAGTAACTCAACCTGGCTGAGCTCAGTTCTGCAGGGGGAAGGGTGTGCTGCTAGGAGATGGGGCATTCAAAGTGTATTTCCCTCTCTACTGTCTGGAACCGGGACAAAGTACTTGGGCCCATCCTGCAGAACTGGTCAATACCACCCCAAAGAGAGACTCTTTCGATCTATCTTCCTGAGTCCCAGTGGCTCCACCCTATTGAGCTTGTTCCTACAGAGGGGATGGCTGGTTGCTCCCAATCTGAACATGTGGCATGCTCCTCTAGGGTGAACTACAGTTGGAAGTTCTGACAGAGACAGAACTGTTTGGCTATGGATTGCCCTCAATGATTGTATGACTGTGGGGCCCCAAGTAGGAGACCCACTAACCCTGTCCTCCTGACCCATCTCACCCCACCCTATAGGCTAGAGCTGATAGCCTACAGAAGGGTCTGTGCATCATGGCCAGCCTGGGCCCACTCTACAGCCTTTCTTTTAAAGGCTCTAGAGAAATACCAGGCAAACTCTGGAGGAGGTGGAGTAGCTGATGAGCGGAGGCAGACCTTAGGGAGCCTTGGACTTTTTATAGATACTAGAGGCCCAGTGCATGAAATTTGTGCACTGGGGGGGAGGGAGGTATCCCTCAGCCCAGCCTGCACCCTCTCCAATCTGGGACTCCTCAGGCAATGTCCTACTGCTGGTTTAGGCCTGATCACAACCCGGACTGCTGGCTCCCAACCACTTGCCTGTCTGCCTGCCTAATTGCCCCTAACCACTTCTGCCTGCCAGCCTGACTGCCCCCTAACCACTCCCCTGCTGACCTGGTTGCCCCTAACTGCTCTCCCTTGCAGGCCTGAGCCCCCTCAACTGCCCTCCCTTGCAGGCCCAGTCCGTCCTAACTGCCCTCCCCTGCAGGCTCAGTTGCTCCTAACTGCCTTCCCCTGCCAGCGCAATTGCCCCCAACTGCCCTCCCTAGCCAGCCATCTTGTGATGACATGGGCATGGCCATCTTGTGACAACATGGGCACAGCCATCTTGTGACCACATGGGGGGCCAACTTGTGACCACATGGGGACCACCATCTTGCGACCACATGAGGGCAGCCATCTTGCAACCACATGGGCATGGGGGTAGCCATCTTCTGAACACATGGGGGCGGCCATCTTGTGACCATATGGGCGTGGCCATCTTGTGACCACATAGGGGTGGCCATATTGTGACCACATGGGGGTGGCCATCTTGCATAAGGGTGTGACAATCAATTTGCATATTACCTCTTCATTATATAGGATGTGCCCAGCTCTAAGCTGGAGGAAGTGGACTCTTGTACACAGATTGGTCCTTCCCATACAACCCAGGACAAATAGACAGCCACACACAAAGAATGACATGGTAGCACCAGATAGGTAGCCAAAGGCTAGTTACATACACATCAGACATCAACCTGTACCTGAACCCTGCCCAAGTGAATGTAGAACCAACACAACTAGTGGTGGACTTCAGACCACACTGGAACCCAACCTAACTAGTCACATATGTGGCACACCCAAAGGGGATTCTCGCAAGCACTAGACCCTGCTGGGAACAAATCCACCTCAGGGGCAGCCCCTACACAGTGACTCATATACAGTGATCAAGGTTTATCCTTATAGTCAAACAGCCTGAAGTGTTAACTCCACACACAAAAGAACCAACAGCATTCAAGATATAACTACAACAGGAGGATTTACCTAACTCACAAGAGATATCCTTGGAGCATTGAGCTAAGGTGATCTGGAAGACTCTGCCACTAAGCTCAGCAAGATGCTTTCATCATAAAGCAATTATAACATATTTGGAAGTCACTGCAGAGCTAGCCAATACAAACAGACAAAATGGGGGAGACAAAGAAATATACCTCAAAGAAAAAGAAAAAGAAAAATCCCCAGAAAACAAATTAAATGAAATGGAAGCAACCAAAATATGAGATTCAAAGTTTAAAACAATGGTTATAAGGATGCTCAACCAGCTTAGGGGAAGAATGGATGATCTCAGTGAGAACTTAAACAAAGATACAGTAAGCATTAAAAAGGACATGGAAACCATAAAAAAGAACCACTCAGAAATGAAGAATACAATACCTAAAATGAAGAATACCCTAGAAAAAATCAATAGCAGGTTAGGTGAAGCAGAAGATCAAATCATTAATTCTGAGGACAAGATAACAATAAGCACACAAGCAAAGCATCAAAAAAAATGAGAATTTTTTTTAAATGAGGCAAGTCTAAGAGACATCTGGGAAAATAGGAAGTGTAATAACATCTGCTTGATAAGGATACCAGGTGGAGAAGAGAGTGAGTAAGGGATCAAGAACCTGTTTGAGAGCTTGTTTGGAGATTCTAACGAGTGCAGCTACTCATATAACCTTGACCAAAGACCAGTCCTCTCCTTTGGGGGAAAGGTTGTCCTCTTCAACCAAGCATGCAGCTTTGGAAGGGATGCACATGGATCAGTGAAGGAGGAGGGGGTCACCTAGTCGGCCAGATCAGCTAAATCAACCCTGGTGATCAATGGGGTGACAGATGTCGCAGCCAGATCGCCGTCACCCTTTGAGTTAGCACAGAGGGACCTGGAAAGTATTATGCTAAGCAAAATAAGCCAGGCAGAGAAAAACAGGTATCACATGATATCATTCGTGGAATCTAACGAACAAAATAACAAAATAGATCCAGAGACATAGAAGCATGGAACAGACTGACAAATTCCATAAGGAAGGTGGGGGTGAGAGGGTGGGAAGTGATTAGCCAGGGAACTTACATGCATATTAAAGGCCTGGTGCATGAAAAGTTGTGCACTTTGGGGGTCCCTTAGCCCAGCCTGCACCCTCTCAGAGTCTGGGAGCCCTTGGGGGATGTCCAACTGACAGGTTAGGCCCACTCCCCACAGATAGTGGGCCTAATCCGCAGTCTGGCCTCCTGTGGGAAGCAACTAGTAGGCCAATCGGGGAACGGTGCCGGCCAGTGAGCAGCTGGCCCCACCCCCCACCGCCCCGCCACTGCCGCCAGTGGCCTCCCTCTGTGGGAGGTGACCAGCAGGCCAATCTGAGGACAGCGCTGGCTGGTGAGTAGCCAGCCCCACCCCCCATCATGCGGCTGCCACTGCTGATGGCCTCCCTCTGCGTGAGGTGACCAGCGGGGCAATCAGAGGATGTGCCAGCCAGCAAGTGGCTGGCCCCACCCCCCAATCATCCCTCTGCCATCAGTCACCACCGCCCTTCCTCAATGGCACCCTCTACTGGCACCCACCTTGGCTGGCTTGGCACTGCCCGCTAACCAGTCCTGCCCCCCGCCAACTAGTCATTCTGCTGTTTGGCTGATTTGTGTATTAGGCTTTTATTATATAGGACATAGACACAGACAATAGAGTGGTAAAGGACTGGGGGGGAGGGGTAGAGTAGAGGGGGTCAATGGAGGAAAACAAACAAAGGGGACATCTGTAATACTTTCAACAATAAAAAAAAATGAAATCTTGGTGAACTTTAAGGAAGAGATAACAGCAATATAGTCATAATAGGGGGTTTTAATACCTCACTGACATCAATGGATAGATCTTATAGACAAAAAAAATCAATAAGGAAATAGTGACTTTAAACAACACACTAAATAAAATGGCTTTAATTGATACTAGAGGCCCAGTGCACAACATTCATGCACTCAGGAGGTCCCTCATTCCGACCTGTGCCCTTTTGCAGTCCGGGAGCCCTCAGAGAATGTCCGACTGAGTGGGCCTAAACAGGCAGTTGGACATCCTTAGCACTGCCATGGAAGAGGAGAGGCTCCCCCCATCGCCACTGCGCTCATCAGTTATGAGCCCAGCTTCTGGCTGGGCAGTGCTCCCCCTGTGAGAGTGCAATGACCACCAGGGGCAGCTCCTGCATTGAATATCTGCCCCCTGGTGGTCAGTGCGCATCATAGCAACCAGTTCCGCAGCTCAGTTGTTTTGCATATCAGCTTTTTATTATATACTAGAGGCCTGGTGCATGAAAATTCGTGCACTCAGGATGGGGGGGGATCTCTCAGCCTGGCCTGCACCCTTTCAAAGATCAGCAGCCCTCAGGGGATGTCCGACTGATGATTTAGGCCCACTCCCTGGAGGGAGAGCCTGGCCTCCTTCTGCGGGAGGTGACCCGCGGGCCAATCAAGGGATGACTCCAGCTTCAAGCAAATGGCCCCGCCCCCCACTCCCCCTCTGCCACCACTGGTTGCCACCACCTCCTCATCGCCATCCCCTCCCTCTGCCCACTGGCACTGCCTTGGCTCACATGGCACCCCCCCCCCATTGGCCCCACTCCCTGCTGACTGGTCATTCCCCCATTCAGTAAATTTGCATATTAAGCTTTTATTATATAGGATGATTAGAGAACATTTCATCCCAAAGCAGTACAATACACATTCATCTCAAGTACATGGAACATTCTCAAAGATAGACCACGTGTTAGGACACAAACTAAACCTTAATAAATTCAAGAAAATTGAACTCATATCAAGCATTTATCTGACCACAATGTTATAAAACTAAAAGTCAATTAAAATAAAAAAACTGAAAAATATTCTAACACTTGGAGGCTAAATAAAATAATAAACAGTGAATACATTAACAATGAGATCAAGAAAGATATCAAAATCTTCATGGTAACAAATGAAAATGAACACACAACAACCCAAAACCTATGGGACACCCTAAAAGCAGTCCTGAGAAGGAAGTTCATAGCATTATAAATCTACCTCAAGAAGCCAGAAAAATCTCAAATAATCTAATCGTAGACTTACAAGAAATAGAAAAAGAACAACAAACAAATCTCAGAGTAAGAAGAAGAAGGAAAATAATAAAGATCAGAGCAAAAATAAATGATATAGAGATGAAATAAATAATACAAATGATCAATAAAAGTAAGATGTTGTACTCTGAAACATAAAGATTGACAAACCTTTAACCAAACTCATCACAAAAAAGAGAGAGGTCCCAAATAAATAAAATCAGGAATGACAGGAGAAGTAACAATGGACACTATTGAAATACAAAGGGTTAAAATAAAATACTATGAACAACTATATGCCAACAAGCTGGACAACCTAGATGAAGTGGATAAATTCCTAGAAACATACAATCTTCCCAAACTAAGCCAAAAAGATTCAGAAAAACGGAACAGACCAATTATCCTATATAATAAAAGAGAAACATGTAAATTGACTGCACCTCTGCTACGCTCATTAGCCAATCAGGGAAAGTATGCAAATTAATCTGCCATACACAGGCACCAAGTGGCCTGTAGGCCCATGCATAGGCCCTGAGAGGCTGGGGTCCCAGAATGCCCACCCCCCGGCCTATGGGCACAGACACAAATTGGTTGGGGGCTAGGCGGAACACCTGGGTTCATCGCCAAGTGACAAAGGCAGGCATCCACCTGCCCCGGCTGCTCTGGACTTGTGGGCAATGTGTGGAGGTGCGGGGCTACCAGTGGGTTGGGCAGGACGAAGCCTGGCGCCCACCTCCGGGCCTATAGGCAGCGTGCACAGGCCGGTGGGTGGGGCAGGGTGAAATGCCTGCCTTCATCGCCTTGGGCAACATGCTCCAGGCATAGGCAGTGAGTACAGGTATAGAACGGCCATGGGCAGCACACTTTGGGCCAGTGGGCAGCGCTCACAGGCGTCCCTCCTCTCCCAGGCTGCTCCGGGCTTATGAGCAGTGCGAAGAGCCTCTAGGGAGGTGGGCTGGCGGAGGGCAGCCAGTATTCCCCACATAGCTGCAATGGTAGCCATGAGCTCACCAAGTGGAGCCTGTGGACTGAGCTGAAGAAGCGCTGCACATCAGCAGCGCCAATGAGTGGCTGCACAAGTTCCACCTCTGATCACAGGGACAGCCACCATGGCGGGCCAGATTGACATCCTCCTGGCCGTGCCACAGGGGTCTGCAGATCTGCACAGCTGCAGGCCTCCCATGCAGTGTGCGATTCCTCTTCTCCCTCATCTGGCGTGCGAATGGCTCCCAGTGCGCAGTCCCACACACCTGCAACAGTCCTAGACCATGGTGTGTGAAAGTTCCCCCCATGTCCTTCCCCTACCCCCACCCTCGCTCCTCCTCAGCACTTCCATCAACTCCAGCATGTCTACATCCCCCACAGAACATATGCACATCCCCTCTGGCATGCTCACATCCTTTAGAGAGTGTCTGGGTGTTCTGGGTGCTGAGGGTGGGCACCTGTGAGTGATGCCCTTTTTCTGCAGAGGCCAGTGTGGCAACGGCATTGCCTCCAGATAAGAAACCCAGAGGAGGCAAGGAGGTCCATCCTCTCAAAGAAATGGCGGGATAGTCGAGTGACTGCAGAGGAGGAATGTGCACTTTGGGTGCTGACACCCATGAGCAAAGGCTGCCCTGACTGAGCCTCGTTCACTTGGGGCCTAGCACACTCCTTCCAAGCAGCAGATGACAGAATGTGCTTTTCCGAGTTAATGAGAGAAAACACTGATTCTCCTGCTGCCCACGAAGGTGGAAAGCGGAGTGGGGAAACATGCAGGGAGTGAGCGAAGTTCCCTGTCTGGGGGTGCCAAACCTGCCATTGGTTCCTGTCAGACCTGAGTAGAGATATGCAGGGTGTACCCCCAAATATATACACAATCTGAATACCTACTAATTCCAATAGGTTTAAGCATGAAATGAAAGAAACAAAAATGGAGCTATCATCTGTTAAAAGTGAGGGCACAAACCTGCATTCAGACATTCTCTGAGGGGTCCCAGATTGGAGAGAGTGCAGGCTGGACTGAGGAGTCCCCTTTCCTACCCCCAGTACACAAATTTCATGCACTTGGCCTCTAGTAACTAATAAAATCAAAGCATTAATTAAAAAAAAAAAAACTCCTAGCAAACAAAACTCCTGGATGGGATGGCTTCATAGCCAAATTTTATCAAACATTCAAGAAACAACTAACATCTATTTTTCTCAAACTATTCCAAAAAATTGAAAAGGAGGAGACTATCAAGCTCTTTTTCCTAGGCCAGTATTATCGTAATTCCATTACAAGATAAAGGCACTAAAATGAAAAAAAAATACATTATCCCAAATGAACATAGATGTTAAAGTCCTCAACAAAATATTAGCATGCCAGATCCAGCAATACATTAAAAAGATCAGCCCTACCTGGGTTGGCTCAGTGGATAGAGCATCATCCTGAGAACCTAAGGGTCCTGGGTTCAACTACATTTGAGGACACTTACCCAGGGTGCAGGCTCAATCCCCAGTGGGGGGGAGGGCATGCGGGAGGCAGCCAATGGATGATTTTCCTTCATAATTGATGTTTCTATCTCTCTCTTCCTCTCCTTTCCCCTCTAAAATAAATAAAAATATGTATTTTTTAAAAAGATCATATACCATAATCAAGTGGAATTTATTCTAGGGATGCAAGGTTGGTACAATATCCAAAAAACAGTGTCATATTTCATATAATCAAAATGAAGGATAAAAATCATGAGATCATGTCAATAGATGCAGAAAAGGCATTAGATAAAAACTAGCACCCATTTTTACAGAAACTCTCAACAAAATGGAACTAGAGAGATCATACTTCAAAATAATAAAGGCCACATATGACAAACCCATAGTCAACATCATACTCAGTGGGCAAAAACTAAAAGCATTCCCTTAAGACCAAGAAGAAGAAAGGGGAGAAACGAAGATGGTGGCATAGCTAAACATCTAAACTGCTGCCTCGCAGAAAATTTCAAAACTACAACTAAAAGACAAAATGGACACCACCGAGAACCATAGGAAAGCTGGCTGAGTGGAAATTCTACAACTAGAAGGAAAGAGAAAAGCAAATTGAGAGTTAGAGTAGCAACAAAAGGCTGAGGTACAGAGACACACGTGTGGAGAGGACTGACTGCGGAGTACACAGCTGGCTTTCTCAAGCGCGAGGGAGACAGAAGCTCCCAACTGCACTGTACTCCAGTTCTGACCAAGACTCTGGGAATCCAGAGTCATTCGGGGAAAATCTGAACTGTCAGAAAAAGAGAAAAGCACACTGAGACTAAGGGAAGCTGTGGAAGGCAGGAGTCTGGAACCGTGCGTGCAGAGAGAGGACTGCTGAGTGCATGGCTGGCTTTCACAACCAGGAGGGAGAAAGAGGCTCCTGGACTGCGCTGATCTCCAGTTCCAGGTGAGACTCTGAGAACCCAAACTCATTCAGGAAGAAACTTGGCTCTCTGGCAGTGGGCAAAACTCAAGGGCGGCTTTCTCTCACAGGTGCTTGCCGTGATTACTGAGGGACACTGTGACTGAGGGGCCTCATAGGGCAGGGCTGACAGGAAGCCAAGGCTGTCTGCTCTGCCCTGAGACTCTGCCCCATCCAAGCTGAGCACAGAGGTTTTTCAAATTTTGCAAGTCTTATCTCATAAGGGTGTCTCCAGCACAGAAGTTCTCCTAGTGTAGAAATAGCTGATCCTCACAGTCAATTGGCCTGGAGGTCAATTCCTCCCAGTAATACCAACAACAATCAAGACTGAAGTACAACAAGGCTGTGCACATTGTTGACAAAGGGATGTACCAAGAATGTCCACCTCAGGTAACTGGGGAGGCTGAGCTACTGGGCCCTAGAAGACAGCTACCACACAAAGCTACTCGACAAACTCAAGGAAGCAGCCAAAATGCGGGGACAAAAAAAACACATCACAAATTAAAGAAATGGAGGACAGCAAATGATGGAAATAGAGTTCAAAACCACGGTTATAAGATTTTACAAGAATTTCCTAGAAAAGGCCAATAAATGTAGTGAGACCCTCAAGGATATGAAAAAAAAACTAGAAATTAAACATACACTGACTGAAATAAAAATATTATACAAAGACCTAAGAGCACACTAGAGGACTGCAAGAATCAAGTCAAAGATTTAAAGTACAAAGAAGCAAAAAACACTCAACCAGAAAAGAAAAAAAATAATCCAAAAATTTGAAGATAGTGTAAGGAGCATCTGGGACAACCTCAAGCATACCAAGAATTATAGAGGTGCCAGAAGAAGACAGAGAGCAATATACTGAAAAACTATATGAAGAAATAATGACAGAAAACTTCCCCCACCTGATGAAAGAAATAGACTTACAAGTCCAGGAAGTGCACAGAACCCCAAATAAAATGAATCCAAAGAGGACCACACCAAGACACATTATAATTAAAATGCCAAGAGCAAAAGACAAAGAGAGATATTAAAAGCAGCAAGAGAAAAACACTTAATTACATATAAGGGAGCAACCATACGATTGTCAGCTGATTTCTCAACAGAAACTATGCAGGCAAGTTGGGAGTGGCAAGTAATATTCAAAGTGATGAATAGTAAGAACCTACAACCAAGATTACTCTACTCAGCAAAGCTATCATTCAGAATTGAAGGTCACATAAAGAGCTTCACAGATAAGGAAAAGCTAAAGGAGTTCTTCACTGCCAAACCAGTATTACATGAAATGCTGTAAGGTATTCTTTAAGAACAGGAAGAAGAAGAAAAAGGTAAAGATAAAACTTATGAACAACAAATACATATCTATCAACAAATGAATTTAAAAATCAAGTGAATAAAAAATCTGATGAATGCCGAAACTGGTTTGGCTCAGTGGATAGAGCGTCGGCCTGCGGACTGAAAGGTCCTGGGTTCGATTCCGTTCAAGGGCATGTACCTTGGCTGCGGGTACATCCCCAGTAGGAGATGTGCAAGAGGCAGTTGATCGATGTTTCTCTCTCATCGATGTTTCTGACTTTCTATCCTTCTCCCTTTCTCTCTGTAAAAAATCAATAAAATATATATTTTTAAAAATCTGATGAACAAAATAAACTGGTGAATATAATAGAATCAGGGGCATAGAAAGAGAGTGGACTGACAATTCTTGGAAGGAAAGGGGTGTTGGGCTGTGGGAAGAGACTGGACAAAAATCGTACACCTATGGATGAGGACAGTGGCGGGGGAGGCAAGGAAAAAGGGTGGAGTGGGATCTGGTTGGAGGGGAGCTATGGGGGGAAAAAAACAATTGTAATAATCCAAACAATAAAGATTTATTAAATTTTTAAAAAAGAAAAAGAAGACAGGCTTATAAACTTTCACCTCTTTTATTCAACGTTAGAGGTCTGGTGCATGAAATTCATGCATGAGGGTGTGTGCCCTCAGCCCAGCCTGCACCCTCTCCAATCTGGGACCCCTCGAGGGATGTCCGACTGCCTTCTCACAATCCAGGAGTGCTGACTCCCAACTGCTTGCTTGCTTCTTTTCTGGATTTCCCCTAATCGCTTCTGCCTGCCAGCCTGATCACCCCCTAACCACTACACTGCCAGCCTGACTGATGCCTAATTGCTCCCCTACCAGTCTGTTTGCCCGTAAATGCCCTCCCCTGCAGGCCTGGTCACCCCTAACTGCCCACCCCTACAGGCCTAGTTCCCCCAACTGCTCTCCCCTGCAGGCCTGGGTCCCCCCCCGCCCCCGCCAACTGCCCTTCCCTGCAGGCCCAGCACCCCAAACTTCCCTCCTCTGCCAGCCTGGTCACCCCTAACTGTCCTCCCCTGCAGTCTTTATTGCCCCCAACTGCCCTCCCTTGCAGGCCTGGTCCCTCCCAACTGCCCTCCCCTGCTGGCCATCTTGTGGTGGCCATCTTGTGTCCACATGGGGGCAACCATCTTTGACCAGATGGGGGCAGTCATCTTGTGTGTTGGAGTGATGGTCAATTTGCATATTACTCTTTTATTAGATAGGATAGTACTGGAAGTCCTTGCCACAGCAATCAGAGAAGAAGAAACAAAAGGTATCCAAGTTGGAAAAGGGAAAGTAAAACTGTTATTATTCGCAGATGACATAATTTTGTATGTAAAAGCCCCTAAAGACTCCACGAAAAATTATTAGATATAATAAATGAATTCAGCCAAGTAGCAATATACAAAGTTAATATTCAGTAATCGGTATCATTTTTATATACCAATAATGAACACAAAGATTAATTAACAAAAGAATCCACACTAGCTGGTGTAGCTCAGTTGAAGCATCAGCCCATGTACCAAAGGGTTGTAGGTTCAATTCCTGGTCAGGACACATTACCAGGTTGCAAGTTCCATCCCCTATCGGGCACATATAGGAAGCAACCAATCAATGTCTCTCTCTCGATCTTTCTTCCTTCCTTGCTTCCTCTTCCTTCCTTCCTTCCTTCCTTCCTTCCTTCCTTCCTCTCTCTCTCTTTCTCTCTCTCTCTCTCTCTCTCTCTCTCTCTCTCTCTCTCTCTCTCTCAAAAAAAAAATCCCATTTACTATTGCAACAACAAAAATAAGGTGTCTTGGAATAAATTTAGCCACAGGAGTAAAAGACCTGTACACAGAAAATTATAAGGTACTGAAGAAAGAAACTGAGAATATACAAATAAGTAGGGGATATAAATTGTCCATGGATAAGAAAAAATAACATCATTAAAATGTCCATCATACCCAAAGCAATCTACAGATTCAATGCAATTCTTATTAAAAATCAATGGCATACCTCACAGATTTTGAACAAGTATTCCAAACATTTATATGGAACCAAAAAAGACTCCAAATAGCCTCAGCAATCTTGATAAGAAAAAATAAAGTTAGAGTTATCATACTACCTGATACCAAACTATAGGATAAGCCTATATTAATCAACACAGCATGGCATTGGCATAAGAACATCAGATTCTGTTCCACTGACCAGAATAGGAAGCCCAGAATAAACTGACATTTATGGCCAATTAATAATTGACAAGAGAGGCAAGAGCATACAATGGGATAAAAACAGTCTCTTCAATAAATAGTGTTGGCAAAATTTGGCAGATACTTGCAAAAAAAAATAAACTACACCACCAACTTACACCATACACAAGAATAAATTCAAAATGGACTAGATATGAATGTTAAGTCAAAAAACCATAAAAATCCTAGAAGAAAACATAAGCAGTGAATTTTCAGGCATTTCTTTTGCAATACTTTTGCAAATATATCTAATCAGGAGAGGGAAACAAAGGAAAATATTAAAAATGGGACTACATAAAACTTAAAATCTTTTGTATAACAAAACAAACCATCAACAAAATGAAAAGGAAACGCACTGAATGGGAGAACGTATTTGTCACTGATACATCTGATAAGGGGTTACTTCTAAAATATATAAAAAAAACTTGTACTACTCAATACCAAGAAGAAGAAAAAAAATTTTCTAAATGGCCAAAGAGAGAGAACCAAGATGGCGCATAGGTAAACAGCTATCTTGCCGCCATACACAGCAATTTTAAAAATACAACTTAACGAAGTAACAAACACCATCCAGAATCACCAGAAAGCTGGCTGAGTGAAAATTCCACAAATAAAAGTGAAGATAAGACACTGTGACTCGGAGGAGCGGCTGAGGACAGCGTTGAACATATGCGCAGAGAGAGGTTTGGAGGAGTGGACGCCAGCGGATAGGGCGAGCAACTGAAAACCAGCCAGTTTTCTCGAACTGGGGAGACAAAGACGTCCAACTGGACGGATTCTCCAGCTCTGGGCGAAGTCCAGGGAACCCACTATTATACGGGAGTGGACAGTGGGAGGACACGCTGAAGCTCGGGTGCTGCAGGGGTCTGCCGGCTTGTGGAGAAGGCGAGCTTGTGCGGAGTACGCGTGAACTTGGGAACAGCGCAGCTGCCTGACCGCACAGAGAGCACTCGTGACTTGCTCTTTCATTCGGGAAACCATCAGACTGCATTGTTTTGCGACCCTGGCTGAGAACGTTGGGTGTGCAGACTCATTTGGGGAGACTCTGAATTGTCCGGCAGCCGGTGGAGCTCGGCAGCTGCTCTCTCTCAGAGGTGCTGGGGGCAATGGCCGTGGGGTCGCATAGGCCAGAGCTAACGCTGTCTGCTTGGCCTGGAGACTCCGCCCATCCAACCTCAGCACAGCTGAACGTCACAGACAATTGGCCTGAAGGTCAACCCCTCCAAGTCCTAACAACGATTAACCTGAGCTTAACTTCAGCAAGACTGTGCAACCCACATCCACCTCAGGTAACTGGAGAGGCTGCGCCACTGTCCCTTGTAGGATGTCTACCACAAAAAGCTAATTAACCAACTTAGGGAAGCAGCCACCATGCAGAGACATGGAAAGAAATCAGATGTGAAAGAAATGGAGGAAAAAAAACGACTGGACATGGAATTCAAAACCACGGTTATAGGGCTTCTCAAGAGGCTCCTAGAAAAGGTTGAGACCTATAAGGAAATAAGCAAGACCTACAAGGAAATGAACGAGACCCTCAAGGATATGAACGAGACCTGCAAAGAAATGAACAAGACCAACGTGGAAATGATTGAGTCCTACAAGGAAATGAACGAGACTCTCAAGGATATGAAAAAGGACCAACCAGAAATTAAGCATACACTGACTGAAATAAAAAATATTATACAAAGACCTAAAAGTACCGTAGAACACCCTAAGAACCAAGTTAAAGATTTGAAATACAAAGAGGTAAAATCCACTCAGCTGAAAAAGCAAGAAACCAAAAGAATCCAAAAATTGAAGATAGTGTAAGGGGCCTCTGGGACAACCTCAAGCATACCAACATCCGAATTATAGGGGTGCCAGAAAAAGAGAGAGAGCAAGACAACGAAAACCTATTTAAAGAAATAGTGACCGAAAACTTCCCATACCTGGTGAAAGAAATTGACTTAGGAGTCCAAGAAGCGCACCAAACCCCAATATATAGGAACCTTAAGAGGACCACACCAAGGCACATCATAATTAAACTGCCAAGAGCAAAAGACAAAGAGAGAATATTAAAAGCAACAAGAGAAAAACAGTTAGTTACCTATAAGGGAACACCCATACGATTGTCAGCGGATTTCCCAACAGAAACAATGCAGGCCAGACGGGAATGGCAAGAAATATTCAAAGTGATGAATAACAAGAATCTACAACCAAGATACTCTATCCAGCAAAGCTATCATTCAGAATTAAAGGTCAGATAAAGTGCTTCGCAGATAAGAAAAAGCTAAAAGAGTTCATCACCACCAAACCAATATTATATGAAATGCTGAAAGATATTCTTTAAGAAGAGAAAGCAGAAAAAGATAAAAGTATAAATTATGAACAACAAATACACATCTATCAACAAATGAATCTAAAAATCAAGTGAATTAATAAGCTGATGAACAGGATAAACTGGTGGATGTAACAGAATCATAGACATAGAGAGGGAATGGACTGACAATTCTTGGGGAGAAAAGGGGTGTGGGAAATGCAGCAAGAGACTGGACAAAAATCATGCAACTATGGGAGAGGACATTGGAGGGGGTGAGGGCGGAGGGTGGGATGGGTACCAGGTGGAGGGGAGCTATAGGGGGAAAAAAAGGAACAATGTAATTAATAAACTGAACAATAAAGATAAAAAATGACATACAAAAAATAAATAAATAAATAAATAAAATAAAAAATGGACAAATAACATGAATAGACAATTCTTGAAAGAGAACATAGTGATGGCCAATATACATGAAAAAATGCTCAACATGAGAGATGCAAATTAAAATCACAATGAGATATCACCTCATACCTGTCAGAATGGCTATCATCAATATATCAATGTACAACAAGTGCTGGAGAGTATATGGAGTAAAGGGAACTCTTATGTACTGCTGGTGAGAATTCAGATTGGTATAGCCACTGAGGAAAACAGTATAGAGTTTCCTCAAAAAATTAATAATGAAACTGCCTTTTGATTCAGTGATTCCACTTCTGGAAATGTCTGAAAAAACTTAGAACACTAATTCAAAAGAATATACTAGTATACATCCCTATGTTCACTGTAGCATTATTTACAATAGCCAAGATCTAGAAACAGCCCAGGTGATCAGCAGTAGATGAGATGGTAAAAAATCGTGGTATATTTACACAGTGAAATACTAAAAGGAAATCTTATGTTTGGCTACAGCATGGATGGACTCAGACAGTAATAAGTTAAGTGAAATAAGTCAGTCAGAGAAAGACAAATACCATATGATCTCATTTATATGTGGAATCTAATGAACAAAACAAACTGATGAACAAAATAGAAACAGGAGCTTGTATACATGGAACAGACCAGAGAGCTATCAGAGAGGAGGGGGTCTGGACAGCTGTATGGAAGAAGGTGAAGGGATTAAGCACAAAAAAGTGTATGTGTGCGTGTGTGTGCGCGCGCGTGTACTGTATATATAAAACATATAGACATAGACAACAATATGGTGATAGAGGGAAAAAGAGGTGGGGACTAGGAGTGGTGGTCAATGCGGGGAAGGGAACAGGAACATAAAGAGACTTTGCTTGGGGCAGTGGTCAACCAATGCTGTGTGCAGATGGTGTTTTGTTGAGTTGTACACTTGAAACCTGTTTGCTTTTGTAAACCATTATCACCCCAATAATTCAATAAAAAATAAAATGAATAAATAAATAAATGAAAAATAAAATAAAAAGGTAATAAATTACCTGACAAGGTAGCATCAAATCCCATGTCTTCTATAGCTTTTCTCAAAGTTTCTGGAGAGGTTAGTAGAGGATCATATTCAACAGTTCCATTGGCATTTGCAAGAGATACTAGTATAGATTTTACACCTGCCTTCTTTGATATGACACCCTCAATAGACTGCACACACGAATTACAAGTCATGCCATCAATGTTTATCACGGTTTCTTGAGTCAGAGGCTGGCTAACTATGTTCAAAGGAATCTTTTGAAGAGATGAGCTGGAAGGAGAGTTTGAGGTACTCTCAGCTCCACTTATAATACTAACTCTATATTGTCCTGGTGATATGGCCTCTATTGCTTTTCTCAGAGTTTCTGGAGTGACTAAGCTTGCATTGTACTTTACTACAGCAGATGTATTCTCTAAAGAAACCACTATGCTGCTTACATATTGGAGTGTAGATAAAGCACTTTCAATATTTGACACACATGATTTACAATGCATGCCATCTATGATGAAAGTGACTGTGGAATCATTGGTATATGATGGACTCCTTTGCTGTGATCCTTCTGAGAATTTGACTGGTGTGTTTTTTAGACGTTCTATATCAATACTTCCCAATCTGAGGTACTTGGGCTGCTTTTTGACGAATGCTGGAAAGCCCGCAGCTTCAATCTGCTTTTTTATTTCCTCTACTGTGATAAGATGAGGTTGATAAACAACAGTAGCTTCTTGGTTGTCCAAGGAGACTAATTAATAAAGAGAAAAACAATTATTTAATTCAATTATCCCTGGGCTACTTCAGAAAACATTCTGTAGACAAAATCAATAATACTCAAAATTGTTTCTCTCTCATTGTTATTATTATCCTTTGTTAAATCAATTATTTTATTTTCAGAAAATGTTATTGACATATACTGGAAAAAAGTAAAAAATATGACCACTGTACCTATGGTCTCCAAGTTTCTACATGCCTCAGTAGAAATATTAGTTACTAAGAACTCTGAACCTCATGAATCACCACCCCAACTGCCTTTTCTACTAGTTCAAGACTCGTGTAACTTTTAATTATTAGCTTTACTGATATTAATCCTGGGAATACTTTGTACCTCATACTTCAATGAAGCAATAAGCATTCCAGTCCCAGAGATTCAAATCCTATGCTTAAGAAGAAAGAAGAAAGTTAAAAGGCCAAGCAGAAAACTGAGCCTTACAAAACAAACAAATAACACCAGATGTATTACCTTTAATTCGCTGAATACCTTGTAGTTTCCCTATTTTTCCTTCAATGGTGCTAGTGCATGAATGGCAGGTCATCCCTTCCACTTTCATCTTCAGCATGACTTCACCTGCTTGAGCCATACTATAATCTTCACAAGTTCCTGATTTTTTCTCCAGAGTTCCAGTTTCTAAACTGAGATCCGGAACTAGCTCTATTATCTGATTTGCATTCACTAAAGAAGGGATTATTGTCACTACTGCAGTTCTTAGCTGAGGGGAAATTTTAATATCTGTGACACCCTTGGTCTTGAGCAATGTACTTTGGATATGGTCCCAAGGCGGAGTCGGTGAAGCAGTGGCACTTAGAAGCACAGTGTTGGTTAAAACAGGGAGAGGGTTAGGATTGTGAAGAACAGCATCAAAGCCCATGTCATCAATAGCTTCCTGCAGGGTCTTTGGAGTCTGTAGTTTAGGATCATAAGTAATATTTGCAGTTTTTTCTTCCAGTGAAACCTTTGGAGGGAAAATTCAGAAGTCAGTTTAATTAAATTACTTGACACAGAACCTAAAAACAATCATTGCACACCACATTTAAAAATGAAACAAATAGTACAATCGAATGGAGTTTCTATACTACTTCTCATCACTACTATTATCTTTCGAAACACAAATGTCTATGTACCTATCAGAATAGTAAAGTTATATGTAGGTGTACATGACTCAGGTATTGATCATACCTTTGAAACACATTTATAGACAAACACACCCTAGACCTACTACCATGACGTGTGAATCTCTTTGGCTGATATCTTACACAAATTTATTATGTAATCACTCACTCTCTCACACACATGTATACTGGGTGGGAAATCAGAAGATTTGAGTTCCAGTATCACTTCTTCCCTAGTAGCAACCATACCCATTAGTTCTACCATCTGAAAAATGGGAAATATGCCCTATTGTCTCCAGGTTGTTATAAGGATAAGATGAGTAAACAGATAGGAAAGCAGTTCCTTCTGGGTTGTTATAAGGATCCGATGAGTAAACAGATAGGAAAGCAGAAATAATATAAAAGTAAAAACATTGAACGACTAATATTTATCAAGCACTTTTTATATGTGCCAAGAACTGGAATTCTCAGAATACAAAACTGAGAGGAGGGAACAAGATGGCAGCATAGGTAAACACATATACTTCTGCCTTGCACAATAATTTCAAAACTACAACTAAAAGACAAAATGGACATCATCCAGAACCACCAGAAAGCTAGCTGAGTGGAAATTCTACAACTAGAAGGAAAGATAAAAGGACACTGAGACAGAGAAGGTGAGGAAGGCAGAGGTGTGGAGATGCAGAGACGCATGCGAGCGGAAAGGGCGGGCGGCTGAATACCTGGCTGGTTTTCTCGAACAGGGAGTGAAAACAAGGCTCCCCACTGTGCTGAACTCCAGTTCCAGTCAAGACTCGGGAAACCCAGAATCATACGGGGTGAAACTGGACTGTCAGGAAAAAGCACACTGAGACTCAGGGGAGCTGCAGAGGAATGTGAGCTTGCAGAGAGGGCATACAGCTGAGCATATGGAAGACTCTTGTTTGGGAAGGAAAAAACCTCCCAAATGCACTGTACTCCAGTTGCAGGTGAGACTTTGGGTATCCAGACTCATTCAAGGAAACTGGAATGTCTGGCAGCAGGGAAAACTCGAGGGCAGCTTTCTCTCAGAGTTGTGTGCAGCCATTGCCACAGGACACTGAGACCCAGGGGCCTATAAGGGCAGGGTTGATGAAAAACCAAGGCTCTCTGCTCCACCCTGAGACTCCGCCCCATCCAAGAAGAGCACAGAAGTTCTCCCACCATAGACACAGCTGATCCTCACAGCCAATTGGCCTGAAGATCAACCCCTCCCAGTGTAGGCTTAATTACAACAAGACTGTGCAGCCCACAAAGGGTACCAAGAGTGTCCATCTCAGGTAACTGGGGAGGCTGAGCCACTGTGCCCTACATGACACCTACCACACAAAGCTACCCGACCAACACAGGGAAGCAGCCAAAATGTGGAGACAAGGAAACAGATCACAAATGAAAGAAATGGGGAAAAAAAATGACTGGATATAGAGTTCAAAACCATGGTTATAAGGTATTTCAAAAACTTCCTAGAAAAAGCCAATAAATTTAACAAGACCCTTGAGGATATAAAAAAGGACCAACTAGAAATTAATCATACATTGACTAAAATAAAAAATATTACACAGAGACCTAACAGCAGACTAGAGGACTGCAAGTATCAAGTCAAAGATCTGAAATACAAAGAAGCAAACAACACTCAGCTGGAAAAGCAAAATGAAAAAAGAATCAAAAAAATTAAAGATAGTGTAAGAAGCCTCTGGGACAACCTCAAGCTTACCAACATCCAATTTATGGGGATGCCAGAAAAATAGAGAAAGCAAGATACTGAAAACCTATTTAAAGAAATAGTGACAAAAAACTTCCCCCACCTAGTGAAAGAAATACACTTAAAAGTCCAGGAAGTGCACAGAACCCCAAACAAAAGGAATCCAAAGAGGACTACACCAAGACACAACATAATTAAAATGCCAAGAGCAAAAGACAAAGAGAGAATATTAAAAGCAGCAAGAGAAAAACAGTTACCTTCAAGCATCCATACGATTATCAGCTGATTTCTCAACAGAAACTATGCAGGCAAGTTGGGAGTGGCAAGTAATATTCAAAGTGATGAATAGCAAGAACCTACAATCAAGATTACTATACCCAGCAAAGCTATCATTCATAATTGAAGGTCAGACAAAGAGCTTCACAAATAAGAAAAAACTAAAGAATTCATCACCGCCAAACCAGTATTATATGAAATGCTGAAAGGTATTCTTTAAGAAGAGGAAGAAGAAGAAAAAGGTAAAGATAAAAATTATGGACATCAAATATACGTCTATCAACAAGTGAATCTAAAAATCAAGTGAATAAAAAATCTGATGAACAGAATAAACTGGTGAATATAATAAAATCAGGGACATAGAAAGGGAATGGACTGACAATTCTCAAGGGGGAAAGGCGTGTGGAGGTGCAGGAAGAGACCTGACAAAAATCATACATCTATGGATGAATACAGTCGGGGAGAATATAAGGGCAGAGGGTGGGGTGGGAAATGGGTGGTGGGGCGCTATGGAAGGAAAAAAGAAGAACAATTGTAATAATCTGAACAATAAATATTAAAGAAAAAAGAATACAAAGCTGAGCATGACATAGTCACAGGAAACAATACTAGAAGAGAGAATAGAGAAAATGGACAGTCATTCATTCCTGAGAAAATGACTTCTTATCAGTGATAGTACCGAATGTTATAAGACAAACAGAAAATAGCAAGGATATACGAGGCAGGGAATGCAGACAAATGGATGCACAAAAGTAGAGGAAGATGACAGGCTAAAGAATTAATCATTTGCTTTATTATAGGGCCTCTTGTGTGCTAATAATAGTTTGAAATTTATCCTATCTATAATAATAAAAATAAAATATGCTAATTAGACCAGACATCTTTCCAGATGACCTTCCAGATGAAGACAGGGCTGCAAGGGAAGCCCGGGTCCTGAGTGCCAGAGGGAAGAGAGTGTCGGCAGCCAAGGAAAGGAAGGCCTACTCTTGCAGGAATTTCATGCATCAGGCCTCTAATAGGTAGTAAAGAGTAATGGAAAAGTTAAGCAGGGGGGTGATATGATCATATTTGCATTTTAGAGAAGTATCATTTTGGATTCACTGTGTTAGATGATGTTGGGGTGGTGTGGAGTGACATGGGAGAATGGAGATCATTTAGGAGGCTATTATAATTGCAATAATGGTACAACAGAAGTCTGAATTAAGGCATGAATGCTGGGGGTAAAGAGAAAAGGGGCAGTGCCAAGATAAATTTTAGGAGAGCAAGACCTAGTAAGGTGAATATAGAGGGTAAAGGAGAAGAGTATGATGACTTAAAAGTTTCTGGCTTGGGCCAGGGGATACCAGAGAGAGAAGGAAAACTGGAGAATGGTAAGAAGTTATAGTGGAGAGAAAAAAAGGTAAAATTAAGTATTACACCTGTTAATTTTGAGTGGCAACAGGGTTTAATGTTCTAAGGGCTGTTAAAATATGGGCACTATTATTATTAGTATTGGTTCCTGCTGAAAAGCTTTGTTTCATAAAATAAAAATAACCCCAAAAATATAAGTAAAAGTAATTCAGAGAAGGAAATCTAATTTTAAATCAGCTATAATAGTTATATAGTTAAATGTTCCACTTATTTTAATAAATATCATATTTTTATCTCTCCTTTAGCTTCTTCCTCATCATTTCTATTTCTATCTCTCTCTCCCTCTCCCTTCCTCTCTGAAATCAGTAAAATATATATGATAAAAAAGCTTCAGAACAACCCTAGCCAGTTTTGCTCAGTGGTTAGAACCACAGCCTGCAGCCTGAAGGCTTCTGAGTTCGATTCTAGTCAGGGACACATACCCAGATTGTGGGCTTGATCCTCAGTAGGGCATATGTAAGAGGCAGCAGATCAATGATTCTCTCTCATCATTGATGTTTCTATCTCTCTCCATCCCTCTCTGAAATCAATAAAAATATATATTTTCTCAACACAATGAAAGAGAATTATAGGCCAATATCCCTCATGAATAAAGTTGCCAAAATCCTCAACAAAACTCTAGCAAATCAGATCCAGCAGTACATCAGAAAGATCATACACCATGACCAAGTAGGATTTATCCCGGGGATGCAACGATGGTACAATATCTGCAAATCAATAAATGTGATATATCACATAAACAAATTGAGAGATAAAAATCACATAGTCATATCAATTGATGCAGAAAAAGCATTTGACAAAATCCAACACCCTTTCTTGATAAAAACTCTCAGCAAGGTGGGAATAGAAGGATCATACCTCAACGTAATAAAAGCTATCTATGACAAACCCACAGGCAGCATCATACTCAATGGGCAAAACAAAAACCATTTCCCCTAAGAACAGGAACAAGACAGGGATGCTCACTCTCGCCACTACTGTTCAACATAGTACTGGAAGTACTAGCCATTGCGATCAGACAAGAAGAAGAAATAAAAGGTCTCCAAATTGAAAAAGAAGTAAAATTGTCCTTATTTCCAGATAATATGATGCTGTACATAGAAAATCCTAAAGACTCCATCAAAAATTTATTAGACTTAATAAATGAATAGGGCAATGTAGCAGGATACAAAATTAATGCCAACAAATCTATGGCATTTCTATACACCAATAGTGAACTTACAGAAAGAGAGACTGAAAAAGCAATCCCATTTACCATTGCACCAAAAAAATTAAGATACCTAGAAATAAACATAACTAAGGAGGTAAAAAACCTATACGCGGAAAACTACAAGGCACTGAAAAAAAGAGATGGAGGAAGACATAAACAGATGGTAGAATATACCGTGTTCATGGATTGGTAGAATTAACATCATTAAAATGTCTATATTTCCCAAAGCAATCTATAGATTCAATGCACTCCCCATTAAAATACCAACGGAATATTTCACAGACCTAGAACAAACTCTCCAAAAATTCACCTGGAATAGAAAAATTAAGATACCTAGAAATAAACTTAACTAAGGAGGTAAAATAGCTGCAGCAATCCTAAGAAAGAAGAACAAACTAGGTGGGATTCCAGTACCAGATATCAAGCTGTATACAAAGCCACTGTTCTCAAAACTGCCTGGTACTGCACAAGAACAGACACATAAATCAATAGAATAGATTAGAATAGAATAGAATAGAATAGAATAGAATAGAATAGAATAGAATAGAATAGAATACAGAACCCAGATATCGACCCAAAACACTATGCTCATTTAATATTTGACAAAGGAAGCATGAACATACAATGGAGTCAAGACAGTCTCTTTGACAAATGGTGTTGGAAAAACTGGACAGTTACATGCAAAAAATGAAACTAGACCATCAACTTACACCATACACAAAAATAAACTCAAGGTGGATAAAAGACTTAAACATAAGATGGGAAACCATAAAAATACTAGAGGTATCTATCTAAAGGCAGCAAAATCTTAGACATATGCTGAAGCAATATCTTCAATGATACTGCTCCTAGGGCAATGGAAACTAAAGAGAAAATAAACAAATGTGACTACATCAAAATAAAAAGCTTCTGCACAACCGTAACCGGTTTGGCTCAATGGATAGAGCATCGGCCTGCAGGCTGAAGGGTCCCAGGTTAGATTCTGGACAAGAGCATGTACCTTGGTTGCGGGCACATCCCCAGTAGGGGGCGTGGAGGAGGCAGGTGATCAATGTTGCTCTCGGATGAATGTGTCTAACTCTATATCCCTCTTCCTTCCTCTCGGTACAAAAATCAATAAAATATATATTTTTTAATATTCTTTTAAAAAAAAACCCTTCTACACAGCAAAAGAAAGCATCAACAAAACAACAAGAAAGCCTACTGCATGGGAGAACATATTTGCCAATGTTATCACAGATAAGGGTTTAATCTTCAACAGTTACAGGGAACTCATACAACTTAACAAAAGGAAGAGAAACAACCCAATCAAAAATTGGGCAATGGACCTAAATAGATACTTTCTTAAGAAAGACAGAAGGAAGGCCAAAAGACACATGAAAACATGCTCAAAGTCACTAATTGTCCAAGAGATACAAATCAAAACAACAATGCAGTACCATCTCACACCTGTCAGAATCAACAAATCAACAAATGAGAAGTGCTGGTAAGCGAGGAGGAGAAAAAGGAACCCTCGTGCACTGCTGGTGGGAATGCAGACTGGTGCAGCCACTATGGAGAACAGTATGGAGTTTCCTTAAAAAACTAAAAATGGAACTCCCATTTGACCCAGTGATCCCACATCTAAGACTATATCCCAAGAAACTAGAAATACCAATCAGAAAGGATAAATGTACCCCTATGTTCATAGCAGCACAATTTACCATAGCTAAGATTTGGAAACAGCCTAGGAGCCCATCAGCAGATGACTGGATCAGAAAACCATGGTACATCTACACAATGGAATACTATGCTGCCATAAAAAAGAAGGAATTCTTACCTTTTGCAGCAACCTGTAGGGAACTGGAGAGCATTATGCTAAGTGAAATAAGCCAGGCAATGAAAGAAAAATAGCATATGATCTTACTCATTTGTGGATAATAAAGAACATTATAAACTGATGAACAAAAAGATATATACAGAGGCAGTAATGCATCAAACAGACTGTCAAATTATAGCGGGGAGGTTAGGGAGAGGTGAGGGAAATCAACCGAAGGACTTGTATGCATGCATATAAGCATAACCAATGAACACAAGACACTGGGGGGTGAGGGCATGTATAGGAGTGGAGTGGGGAGGCAACGGGAAGATATGTACACATGTAATACCTTAATTTAAAAAATGGGAAAAAATAAAAATTAAACACTGTGGTACAACTATAAAATGGAATACTACACTGTGGTAAAAAATAAATTCTTACCATTTGCAACAGCATGGATGGGACTGAAGAGCATTATGCTAAATTAAATAAACCAGTCAGAGAAAGATAAATACCACATGATCTCACTCATTTATAGAATATAATGAACCACATAAACTGATGAACAAAACAGATCCAGGGACAGAGAAACATCAATCAGACCGTCAAACCTCAGAGGGAAAGGAGGGAAGGATGGGGGAAGGGGTAGAGATCAACCAAAGGACTTGTATGCATGCATATAAGCCTAACGAATGGACAGAGACAACAGAGGGGTGAGGATATGATGAGGGTGTGGGGGTGCAAAGAGGGATAAGGACACATATGTAATACCTTAATCAAAAAAAGAGAAAAAAAAAGCTGCAGAATAGCCATACCACATATAGTTTGGACATATATTTTGAAAGATTCAATGTAAACATAGGCACTATAAAATAAAGTCATTTTTGTCTTTGAAGAGATTCTCTTTTAAACTCTAATATCACCAGCCTGAGGCCAAATGATTTTCTGATTAAGAAAATTACTTTAAAACTCTAAACATTTAAGCTAAAGGGGATTATAGAGACCAGATGAGGGGTGGGGAAAGAGTGACCATAAAGGGGAGTTTTTGGTGGTGATTGGGACTGTGCTATCCCGATTGTGGTGGTAATTAAATGAATCTATACTTGTGTTAAAATTCAACAAATTAAAAAAATTGTAGAACTGTTCACCAAAAAGAAGACAATTTTATTGTATGATAATTTAAAAAATATATTAAATAAGATTAAAAATTCAGTTCCTCAGTTTCCATAGCCATATTTCATGTGTTTAATGGCCAATGTAGCTAGTAGCTGCCATACAGGACAGGTTAGATATAGCACATTTCTATCATTGCAGAAAGTTCTACTGGACAGTATGACTCTAGGTACTAATCTTTCTGATAAAGTAGTAAAATTTTTAAAAAGGAAGGGGGATTCTTTTCCTTTTAGGATTAAATACATTGTATATGATATTTATTAAAGAAGACCTGGTTTTGATATTTTCAAATTTTTAAATTAAACTTATTGAAGTAACATCAGTTAATATCATTATAAAGGTTTCAGGTATGCAACTTTATAATACTACATGATCTGTGTATTTCATCGTGTGCTCACCACCCAAAGTTTAGTCTCCTATCACCATACATTTTTATTGTCAACTTTAAACCCCTTTGCCCTCTTCATCATCATCCCATCCCTTGAACTAATTTTCCTCCTAAAAAATGTCAATTTGTCAACATACCCAATGAGAAATTATTCTCAAAACTGATTTTTTAAAAAGGAAAATTTAATTTGTCACTAGATGTTTTTATGTACTTTTTACTGCTTCATCCTATCTTCTATTGATAAAAAGATGTAAGAAAATAAAGAAACTGTATATATAAAATACAATCTAAAAAGTTTTATTATCCTGGTTTTTTTCATGCTGCAGATTGGAAAACATTTCCTTATTTAGTAATTTTATGTGTGTGTTTTAAAACAAGCAACCACACTTACACACAAAAATGTTCCCCTTGTTCCCTTTACCAGTAATAGCATTCAACTTTTCCTCTGAATGTTAGATATCAAAGAGACTTTTCAAGCCTACGATCTCAAAGGAAACAAAAACAAGCAAATCCTTTTTTCCATTATGAGGAAATTCATGTAATAATTATCACAAAACTGTTCTGGATGCCAAATCCTTGACCAGGAAGCTAAAACAGCATTTATTTAGTCAACAAATATTGACTGCATGCTTATTATATGCCTGGCACTGTGCTAGCTGCTAGGTATACAGTAGTGAACAAAAACAGGTACAGACTCCAGAGAATCAGAAATTGCTTGTAGCAGTCTGATTGTGGTTCTGTTCAGCTCTCCTTTCACATGATCACCACCCACAAAAACCAACTCTGCCTATTCCCCACATTGTCCAGAGTTCAGCTTGACTTTTTCTCAGGACTTTTCATTAGTGACCAAAGCTGTTATTTTTATTTTCAAAGGAACAATTTTCCCATTACATTAATAGATCTTTTGAAAATAAATATACAGCCAAGACTGGTTTGGCTCAGTGGATAGAGCATCGGTCTGCGGACTGGAAAGTTCCGGGTTCGATTCCAGTCAAGGGCATGTACCTTGGTTGCTGGTGCATCCCCAGTGGAGGGTGTGCAGGAGGCAGCTGATCAATGTTTCTCTCTCATCGACGTTTCTGACTTTCTATCCCTCTCCCTTCCTCTCTGTAAAAAATCAATAAATATATTTTTTTTAAAAAAAGAAAAGAAATATACAACAGTCTACAAATTATGAATGTGGTTCATAGAAAGGACTCAAGGAGGAGGACTAGTCACTGTATTTAGATGAAGGCAGGAGTGGGAGAGTAGAAAAGAAATTAAATGTTCTCTGTGCCCTCAATAGCACATGATCTCACTCATTAATAGTAATATAGAGAATGTTAACTGTCCACACAGATTGCAAAGATCCATTATCTTAATGTGTAAGGTGTTCTTTATCTACTGAAATGTCTAAAATATGAAATTCAGGCATAGTATACTTTATCTGCATGTGATTTTTGTATAATTTGCATAAATATAGAAACTCTATAATTAGCTATTCTCAAGCAAGATGAAATCTAGAACTTTAGAGAAATCACCCTAATTCGAACAGCTGCAGTATCTTGAGGGACTGGACTAGATAATCCCTTTTAGCTGCAATACTATATAATAAAAGTCTAATACACTAAGTGTCCAGTCGTCCAATCAGCCAATCAAAGCATAACATTCTAATGTATGCTAAGGCCACTCAACCATTCACTATGAACATGCACTGACCTCCAGACTGTAATTTGACAGTCTGTTTGATGCTTTACTGCCTCTGTATCTATCTTTTTATTCATCAGTCACTATTATGTGCACTGACCACCAGGGGGGCATATGCTCTGACTGGTAGGTTAGCTTGCTGCTGGGGTCCAGCCTATCGGAACTGAGCAACATGGGCTAGACACATCCTGGAGCCCTCACACAGTTCTTCCCCAGCTGGCCAACCTCCTGCATCCCTCCCCAGCCTACTTGTGGATTGGTGGGGTCCTTTAGCCTGGCCTGTACCCGCTTGCCATCCAGAACCCCTTGGAGATGTCAAAGAGCCGTTTTCGGCCTGGTCCCACAGGCCAGGCTGAGGGACCCCACTGGTGAATAAATTCGTTCACTGGGCCTCTAGTTTTCTATAAAAGCTAAAAACTATAGCACTACCACGTCTTGGCTTGTCATTATACATTTCTCTCTTTTGTATTCACTCTCAACCATATATATAAAAGCCTAAGCGACCATTTGACCATTCCGCCATTCAACTGGTAGCTATGACACGCACTGACCACCAGGGTGCAGACATTCAACAAACAGGCATGGAAACACGGGACAGACTGATGAATCTCAAAGGGAATGGGGGAGAGGGAGGGCAGGAAGAGATTAACCAAAGATCTTACATGCATACTAGAGACCCAGTGCATGGATCCTTGAACCTGTGGGGTCCTTGGCCTGGCCTGCACCCTCGTGCAATCTGGGATTCCTTGGGGGATTTCAGAGAGCCGGCTGCTGTGGCTCAGTGATTCTCAACCCATGAAACAGGAGGTCACAGTTCCATTCCTAGTCACGGTACATGCCCAGGTTGCAGGCTCGATCCCCAGTAGGGGCCGTGCAGGAAGCAGCTGATCAATGTTTCTCTCTCACTGTTGATGTCTCACTTTCTCTCTCTCTCTCACTTCCTCTCTCTTGAAACAAAAAATATTTTTTTAAGAAAAATGATTTAAAGAATATATTTCTTTGGCTTTTTATCAGGATTGACAATTGGTATATTCTAAAACTTTCCCATTTTAAAAATCACTTTGGGAAAGGTCCATGGTGAAAGTTTTAGCACACTGAAATTCCTTATATCCCCCTAGCAATTAATCCTATATAATAAAGAGGTAATATGCAAATTGAACTTTACACCCTCGCAAGATGGCTGTCTACAACCAGACCAGCAGGGTGGTTAGTGAGGGATGATCAAAAGATTGAACAGCAGGCTGCATGGGGCAACCAGGTTGGTGGGGAGAGGGAGCAGTTGGGGGAAACGAGGCCAGCAGGGGGGAGCAATTGGGGGTAACCAAGCTAGCAGGGGGGCAGTAAGGGGTGACCAGACTGGTGGGAGGGGGGCAGTTAGGAGCAAACTGGCTGGCAGCAAGGGGCAGTTAGGGGCAACCAGGCCAGTAAGGGTTCAGTTATGGGTAATCAGGCTGGCATGCAGAGGCAGTGAGGGGTGATCAGGTCACCAAACCAATGTTATATGAAATGCTGAGAGAGAGTCTTTTTTTTAAGAGAACCAAGATGGCGGCATACGTAAACACCTATTTTGCTGCCCACGCAACAATTCCAAAACAACAACTTAACAACAAAACAAACATCATCCAGAATCACTGGAAAGCTGGCTGAGTGAAAATTCCACAGATAAAAGTAAAGATAGAACGCAGTGACTCAAGAGGAGCAGCGGCGCGCAGCCTTGAAGATACGCGAGGTTCGGAGCCTTGCTCGCGCGAGTGGTGAGGGACGGGCAGCAGCAAACCCAGCTGGTTTGCTCCAACGGGGAGGGCAGAGGCCTCCCACAGCACTGATCCCCCAGTTCCAGGCGAGGTCCCAGGTCTGGGAAAGGCAAGCTAAAACCCCGGACATGGCTGAGGTTGCGAGTTTGAGGAGAGTGCGGGTAACTTTGAACAGCAGTTTGTGTGTAAAGTGTGCGACCTTGCAGAGAGGACACGTGACTTGCTCCCTCACTCGGGAGACCACCGGACTGCTTTGTTTTACAACCCTGAGCGTTGGGTGTGCAGACTCATTTGGGGAGAGGCAGAGTTGTCTGGCAAAGGGTGGAGATCAGCAGCGGCTTTCTCTTGGAGGTGCCTGCAGCCATTACCACCCAACACAGAGACCCACGTGCCACATAGGGTGGAGTTGACGCTGACGCCACGCGCCGCATAGGGAGGCTGAGCCACTGTCCCTTAGAGGACACCTACCACACACAGCTGATGGACCAACTCAGGAAAGCAGCCACAATGCAGAGAAATGGAAAGAAATCAGGTGTGAAAGAAATGGAGGAAAAAAGACGACTAGACATAGAGTTCAAAATCACAGTAATAAGGTTTTTCAAGAGGCTACTAGAAAAGGCCGATGAACTTAATGAGAACTACAAGGAAATGAACAAGACCTATGAGGAAATGAACAACACCTATGAGGATATGAAAAAGGACCAACTAGAAATTAAGCATACACTGACTGAAATAAAAAATATTATACAAAGACCTAACAGCAGTCAAGTCGAATGCAAGAACAAAGTCAAAGATTTAAAATAGAAACAAGCAAAATCCACTCAGCTGGAAAAGCAAGAAGCAAAAAGAATACATATAATTGAAGATGTGTAAGGGCCCTCTGGGACAAACTCAAGCATATCAACAACCAAATTATTGGGGTGCCAGAAAAAGACACAGAGCAAGATAATGAAAACCTACTAGAAGAAATAGTGACCAAAAACTTCCCTCACCTAGTGAAAGAATTTCACTTAAAAACCCAAGAAGTGGGAACTAAGATGGCGGCAAAGGTAAAACATCTATCTTGCCGTCATAATCAGCAATTTTAATACTACAACTTAATGAAAGAACAAACACCTTCCAGAATCACCAGAAAGCCCACCGAGTGAAAATTCCACAAATAAAAGTGAAAATAAGACACTGTAACTCGGAGGGGCGGCGGTGAACAGCATTGAAAGATTCGCGCGGAGAGAGGTTTGGAGTGCGCACCGCGGAGAGAGCGGGTGGCTGAAAACCGGCCAGTTTTCTCGAACAGGGAGACAAAGACGTCCCACTGGACTGACTCTCCAGCTCTGGGCGAAGTCCAGAGAACCCACTATCACACGGGGTGAAAACTGGACAGTGGGAGGGCACGCCGAAGCTCGGGTGCTGCCGGGTCTCCCAGCTTGTGGAGAAGGCAGCTTGCGCGTGAACAGCTCGGCTGCGTGACGGCGCAGAGAGTGCACCGCGACTTGTCTCTCATTCAGAAAACCGTCAGAATGCTTTGTTTTATGACCCTGGGTGAGACATTGTGCATGCAGACTCATTTTGGGAAAGTCTGAATTCAGCAGCCGGCAGCCGGTGGAGCTCGGGAGCGGCTCTCTCTCAGAGGTGCTGGCAGCCATTGCCCCCTGCACAGAGTCCCCGGGGCCGCATAGGGCAGAGCTAACACTGTCTGCTTGGCCCGGAGACTCCGCCCACCCAACCAGAGCACAGCTGAGCTTCACAGACAATTGGCCTGGAGGTCAACCATCCAAGTGCTAACAACGATTAACTGAGCTTAACTTCAGCAAGACTGTGCAGCCCATATCTACCTCAGGTAACCGGGGAGGCTGAGCCACTATCCCTAGTAGGAAGTCTACCACACAAAGCTAATTGACCAACTCAGGGAAGCAGCCACCATGCAGCAACATAGAAAGAAATCAGATGTGAAAGAAATGGAGGGAAAAAAAAAACGACTGGACATGGAATTCAAAACCACGGTTATAGGGTTTTTCAAGAGGCTCCAACAAAAGGTCGAGGCCTATAAGGAAATAAGCAAGACCACAAAGGAAATGAATGAGTCCTACAAGAAAATGAACAACACCCTCAAGGATATAAACGAGAGCTGCAAAGAATTGATCAAGACCAACGAGGAAATGAATGAGTCCTACAAGGAAATGAAAGACACCCTCAAGGATATAAAGGAGACTCTCAAGGATATGAAAAAGGACCAACCAGAAATTAAGCATACACTGTCTGAAACAAAAAAATATTATACAAAGACCTAAAAGTGCTCTGGAGCACCCCAAGAACCAAGTTAAAGATTTGAAATACAAAGAGGTAAAATCCACTCAGCTGAAAAAGCAAGAAACCAAAAGAATCCAAAAAATTGAAGACAGTGTAAGGGGCCTCTGGGACAACCTCAAGCATACCAACATCCGAATTATAGGGGTGCCAGAAAAAGCGAGAGGCCAAGACAATGAAAACCTATTTGAAGAAATAGTGACTGAAAACTTCCCACACCTGGTGAAAGAAATTGACTTAGAAGTCCAAGAAGTGCACCGAACCCCAATATATAGGAACCCTAAGAGGACCACACCAAGGCACATCATAATTAAAATGCCAAGAACAAAAGACAAAGAGAATATTAAAAGCAGCAAGAGAGAAACAGTTGGTTACCTTTAAGGGAGCACCCATACGATTGTCAGCGGATTTCTCAACAGAAACGATGCAGGCCAGACGCGAGTGGCAAGAAATATTCAAAGTGATGAACAGCAAGAATCTACAACCAAGATTACTCTATCCAACAAAGATATCATTCAGAATTGAAGGTCAGATGAAGTGCTTCGCAGATAAGAAAAAGCTAAAGGAGTTCATCACCACCAAACCAACATTATATGAAATGCTGAAAGATATTCTTTAAGAAGAGGAAGAAGAAAAAGGTAAAGATGAAAATTATGAACAACAAATACACATCTATCATCAAATGAACATAAAAATCAAGTGAATTGATAGGCTGTTGAACAGGATAGACTGGTGAATATAACAGAGACATGGACATAGATAGGGAATGGACTGACAATTCTTGGGGAGAAAAGGTTTGTGGGAAGTGCAGCAAGAGACTGGACAAAAATCTTGCAACAATGGGAGAGGACAGTGGGGAGGGGGAGGTGAGGGTGGAGGGTGGGATAGGTACAGGGTGGAGGGGAGCTACAGGGGGATAAAAAGGGGAAACAATGTAATTAATAAACTGAACAATAAAGATAAAAAAATTTTAAAAAACCCCAAGAAGTGCACAGAACCCCAAAATATAGGAATCTAAAGAGGACCACACCAAGACACATCATAATTAAAATGCCAAGAGCAAAAGATAAAGAGAGAATATTAAAAGCAGCAAGAGAAAAACAGTTAGTTACCTATAAGGGAGCACCCATACGACTGTCAGCGGATTTCTCAACAGAAACGGTGCAGGCCAGATGGGAGTGGCAAGAAATATTCAAAGTGATGAATAACAAGAATCTACAACCAAGATTACTCTATCCAGCAAAGCTATCACTCAGAATTGAAGGTCAGATAAAGTGCTTAGCTGATAAGAAAAAGCTAAAGGAGTTCATCACCACCAAACCAATATTATATGAAATGCTGAAAGATATTCTTTAAGAAGAGGAAGAAAAAGATAAAAATATAAATTATCAACAACAAATACACATCTATCAACAAATGAATCTAAAAATCAAGTGAATTAAAAATCTGATGAACAGGATAAACTGGTGAATATAATAGAATCATGGGCATAGAGATGGAATGGACAGACAATTCTTGGGGAGAAAAGGGGTGTGGGAGGTGAAGCAAGAGACTGGACAAAAATCATGCACCTATGTCAGAGGACAGTGGGGGGAGAGAGGGGTCAGGGCAGAGAGTGGGATGGGTACTGGGTGGTGGGGAACTATAGGGGGAAAAAAAGAGGGAACAATGTAATTAATAAACTGAACAATAAAGATTAAAATATTTTTAAAAAATAAAGGGTTAGTCCAAAACCAATATAAAAATTCAAAAACCAACTACTTTAAAAGAAAAATAATATTTTGTTACTCTTTTTAAGTTGTAGCGCTGATTTTCATGAATTAAATTAACTGTAAACTGCTTTGTCAAAATGTTATTGCTAATACATTTGCATTTTACTTCAAAAATTATACAACTAATATATGATTATTCATTATAAAAACAGAGGCCTGGTGCACAAAATTCGTGCGGGGGGGGGGTGTCCCTCAGCCCAGCCTGCACCCTCTCCAATCTCGGACCCCTTGAGGGATTTCCCAGTAGAATCAGGCGTAAATGGGCAGTCAGACATCCTTCTCATAATCCAGGACTGCTGGCTCCCAACTGCTTGCCTGCCTGCCTTCCTGATTGCCCCTAATCGCTTCTGCCTGCCAACCTGATCACCTCCTAACAACTCACCTACCATGCTTATTGATGCCTAATTGCTCCCCTGCCAGCCTGTTCGCAACTATCTGCCCTCCCCTGCAGGCCTGATCCCACCACTGCTCTCCCCTGCAGGCCTGCATTCCTCCCAACTGCCCTTCCCTGCAGGCCAGGTCACCCCCAACTTGCCTCCTCTGCTGGCCTGGTCACCCCTAACTGCCCTCCCCTGCAGGCTTCATCGCCCCAAGCTGCCCTCCTTTGAGGGCCTGGTCCCTCCCAACTGCCCTCCCCTGCTGGCCATCTTGTGGTTGCCATCTTGTGTCCACATGGGGGCAGGATCTTTGACCACATGGGAGCAGCCATCTTGTGTGTTGGACTGATAGTAAATGTGCATATTACTCTTTTATTAGATAGGATAGAGGCCTGGTGCACAGGTGGAGGCCAGCTGGTTTTCCCTGAAGGGTGTCCCAGATCAGGGTGGGGGTTCCCTTGAGGCATGGGGAAGCCTGGGCAAGGGCCTGTTGTGGTTTGCAGGCTGGCCACGCCCCCCCAGTGACCCAAGTGGAGGCCCTGGTATCTGGGATTTATTTCGCATCTACAATTGAAACTTTGTAGCCTGGAGCGGAGCCAAGCCTCCTGCTCGCTTCATGGAGGCACCAATTTCTGTTGAGATTCATTTATCTTATATCATTGAAACTTTGTAGCATTAAACGGAGGCCTGACCCGCACAGGTGGAAAGCTTGGCTTCCTCCATCTCTGTGTGCAACTTAAGCTTCCTGCTCTCTCCCGCTCTGTGGCTGTCGTCATTTCTGTTGGTATCCTATCTAATAAAAGGGTAAAATGCAAATTTTACTGTACCTTCACCATACCCACAAGCCACTCCCACAGCCACAGCCACCAGCCAATCAGGAGCAGATTATGCAAATAAACCCCAACCAAGATGGCTGCTGCCACTGAGAGCAGGAGGAAGGCTTGGGTTTCCCTGGCAACAGAGGAAGCCAAGCTTTCCGCCTGCCATTGCTGGCCTAGGCCTCCAGTCAATGTTACAAAGTTTCAAACAGAAATGGCTGCTGCCCTAGAGTGAGCAGAAGGCTTGGCTCCGCTCTAGGCTACAAAGTTTCAATTGTAGACATAGATTAATCCCAGATACCAGGGCCTCCGCTCGGGTTTCTGGGGGGCGTGGCCGGCCTGAAAACCTCCACAGGCCCCTCCCCCAGGCTGCCCCATACCCCAAGGGAACCCCCACCCTGATCTGGGACACTCGTCAGGACAAACCAGCTGGCCCCCACCCATGCACCAGGTCTCTGTCCTAGCTAATAAAACAGTAATACGCAGATTGACCATCACTCCAACACACAAGAGGGCTGCCCCCATGTGGTCAAAGATCCTGCCCCTATGTGGACACAAGATGGCCACTACAAGATGGCCAGCAGGGGAGGGCCGTTGGGAAGGACCAGGCCTGCAAGGGAGGACTGTTGGGGGTGATCAGGTCTGCAGGGGAGGGCAGTTGGGAGGGACCAGGCCTGCAAGGGAGGGCTGATGTGGGTGATCAGGTCTACAGGGAAGAGCAGTTATGGGAACCAGGCCTGCAGGGGAGGGCAGTTGGGAGTGACCAGGCTGGCAGGGGAGGGCAGTTAGGGGCAACCAGGCTGGCAAGGGAGGGCAGTTAGGGGTTACCGGGCCAGCAGGGGAGGACACTTGGAGGTGACCAGGCCTGCAAGGGAGGACCTAAATGGTGGGGTCGGGCCTAAACAGGCAGTTGGGCATTCCTCGAGGGGGGGTCACAGATTGGAGAGGGTGCAGGCTGGGCTGAGGACACACGACTCTGCCCTCCCGTGAACGAATTTTGTGCACCGGACCTCTAGTAGTAGTATATAATACATGTAACCATTTTATAGTCATCGTCTATTTTTGGAAGGATGCAGACATAGCAAACTGATGACTGGTTTCCTTTGGGAGAGTGTTTTTGTTCTGTACATATGTTACTTTTTAAGAATTAAAAAATAATTATTTTCGCACAGCCAGTGTGGCTCAGTTGGTTATGTGTCATCCCATATATCAAGAGGTCACCAATTCAATTCCAGGTCAGGGCACATGCCTGGGTTGCAGACTCAATTTCCAGTAGGAGGCATGCAGGAGACAGCCCATTGATGATGTTTCTATTTCTCCCTCTCTCTTCCTCTCTCTATAAAATCAATGAAAAGATATTTTAAAAGTTACTTTTAAGGGAAACAAGAAATGTATTCATCCACAGGATGAATTTAATTACTGCTAGCATCTACGTTGTCATTTTTTTAAAGGATAGTTAATATTATACAGACAACACAGTGTGGTGATAGCCAGAGGGAAAGGATGTGGGGACTAGATAGTAGGCAAAGATGGGGCAAGGAAGGGAGGGAGAATGGGGACAGAAAGAGACTTTGCTTGGGGTGATGAGCGTATGATGCAGTATCCAGATGATGTTTTATTGAGTTGCCCACTTGAAACCTATATGGTGTTGTGAACCAACGTCACCCCAATAAATTCAATTCTAAAAAATAAACAAAAGGTTAGTCTATATTAGTTATATAGACATACAGGCATACAGGCAAAAAGCACTAAAAGAGTTAGCAGTTTAAGTTTCAAGGACAAAGTAATTTGCTAATGAGTCATTAACCTTTAGAGTCATTCAGTACTTCTATCTAATTAAATTTGTTTTTACATTTTACTTTCAGAAAGGCCAACCAATCCCAAGGAAAGACCTTCACATTATCTGCTCATTTCATTTTCCCCCTGAACAGACCACTAGGGTGATTAAATTAAACTTCAGGCTAATCCCTTTAAAGTATAGCTTTACCACTGGAAGGACAAACAAGAGTATGAGAGTCATTTACAAACTTTACAATTTAACAGAAAATTCCCAAAATGTGTTTAAATGCAGAAGCTGCAAAGAGAAAAAATCATACATTCTACTTATTGAATAATTAGAGACTTCTTGACTATTCACTCTCCTTGAATTCTGTTAAAGCTCTAATCTGTTCCACAGGATAATTTTTTTTTACCAAAACAACCCACTCGATTTAACAAAATAATTACATTACTTCATATCAGAGTTTTATTCCAAATACTACCAGAATTTCTTGAAGCAATTGAAATAAGGTCCTCTCCAAATAGTGTTTCCAAATTGGCTGCCCATTAGCCTTAATACATGCAATCTCAGAAACTATTATCTACAAATTTGAAAATTTGACATTCGTTAAAAGTGAGCCATATTTATATATTAACATTTTGAAGTAAATTCTGACTATAAATTGTGTCTGGGTATGGATAATTTTCTATGTGATTCCTAGAAAAAGGTGAATCCACCTTTTATGGCCTCTGAAGTTTAAACTTAATGAAACTAAAAAACAAAATTCTGTACAGGAGTAGAAATATTATGAATAAATAACAAAATTAAGATTTATAAATTTTTAAAAGCTAAGAAATACCATAAAGTCTATAAAATAACATGTTTACTAATAATGCCTGGTACACCTACCTCTATAACATTTTATTTTCCGATATTTTTGGTTGTATACTCTGCTGCTTAATTTGACAATGATTTTGTAAAAATATTTTTTAACATAGAGAAAAGAAAGATAATTGTCTTTCCCGCAGGTCAAAATTTTTTTTTTTTTTTGGCTTCAGTAACACTTTTTACCTTTATTGTACAGTTTATTAATTACATTTTCCCCCAATAGCTCCCCTCCACCCAGTACCCATCCCACTCTACGCCCTTACCTCCCCCCACCCTCTGTCCTCTCCCATAGTTGCATGATTTTTGTCCAGTCTCTTGCTGTAATTCCTGCACCCTTTTTCTCACCAAGCATTATCAGTCCATTCCCTCTCTATGTCCATAATTTTGTTCTATTCCTCATTTTATCCTGATCATCAGGTTGTTAATTCACTTGATTTTTAGATCCATTTGTTGATAGATGTGTACTTGTTCATAATGTACATTTTTACCTTTTTCTTCTTCCTCTTCTTAAACAATACCTTTCAGCATTTCATATAGTGTTTGTTTGGCGGTGATGAACTCCTTTAGCTTTTTCTTATCTGTGAAGCACTTTATCTGACCTTCAATTCTGAATGACAGCTTTGCTGTATAGAGCAATCTTGGTTGTAGATTCTTGCTATTCATTACTTTGAATATTTCTTGCCACTCCCGTCTGGCCTGCATTGTTTCTGTTGAGAAATCTGCTGACAATTGTATGGGTGCTCCCTTATAGGTAGCTAACTGTTTTTCTGTTGCTGCTTTTATTTTTTTATTTTTTAAAGATATTTTATTGATTTTTCACAGAGAGGAAGGGAGAGGGATAGAAAGTCAGAAACATCGATGAGAGAGAGACATCGATCAGCTGCCTCTTGCACGCCCCCTACTGGGGATGTGCCCGCAGCCAAGGTACATGCCCTTGCCGGAATCGAACCCGGGACCCTTCAGTCCGCAGTCCAATGCTCTATCCACTGAGCCAAACCGGTCTCGGCTCTGTTGCTGCTTTTAATATTCTCTCTTTATCTTTTGCTCTTGGCATTTTAATTATGATGTGCCTTGGTGTGGTCCTCTTTAGATTCCTATATTTTGGGGTTCTGTGCACTTCTTGGGTTTTCAAGTCAATTTCTTTCGCCAGGTGGGGGAAGTTTTCAGTCACTGTTTCTTCTAGTAGGTTTTCATTATCTTGCTCTTTCTCTTTTTCTGGCACCCCAATAATTCTGATGTTGGTATGCTTGAGGTTGTCCCAGAGGCCCCTTACACTATCTTCAATTTTTTGGACTCTTTTCGCTTCTTGGTTTTCCAGCTGAATGGATTTTGCTTTTTTGTATTTCAAATCTTTGACTTGGTTTTTGCGGTCGTCTGGATTGCTTTTAGGTCTTTGTATAATATTTTTTGTTTCAGTCAGTGTATGCTTAATTTCTAGTTGGTCTTTTTTCATATCCTTGTAGGCGTTGTTCATTTCTTTGTAGGTGTTATTTATTTCGGCATAGTTCTCATTTTCTCGGCCTTTTCTAGTAGCCTCTTGAAAAACCTTATTACTGTGGTTTTAAACTCTATGTCTAGTCGTCTTTTTTCCTCCATTTCTTTCACAGCTGAGTTCTTTCCTTTTCTCTGCATTGTGGTTGCTTTCCTGAGTTGGTCCCTTAGCGGTGTGTAATAGGTATCCTCTAAGGAACAGTGGCTCAGCTTCCTTATGCAGCGCACAGCGTCAGCCTTAGGTCCACCCTACTTGACGTGCAGCTTCAGCATCTAATGGGCGCGCGGCGTCAGGCTTAGGTCCGCCTTTCCTGGTGCACCGCTTCAAGTCTATGGGGCTCATGGCGACAGCTTATCTATGCGGCTCACGGGTCTCGGTGTTGGGTGGCAATGTAAATCCACCGCTGGTCTCCCCATTGCCAGACAACTCTGCTTCTCCCCAAATGAGTCTGCACAGCCAAAGTCTCACTCAGGGGTGTAAAACAAAGCAGTATGGTGGTCTCCGAGCAAGTGAGTCACGCATTCTCTGCCCATGTTCTCTGTCCGGTTGTGCATTCCAATTTACTTGTGCACTCTCCCCAAACACACAGACCTCAGCCGCACCTGGGATCCTCCTTTCCCTGACCTGGGAGCTCGCCTGGAACTGGGGAGTCGGTGCTGTGGGAGGCCTCCGCCCTCCCTGCTGGAGAAAATTAGCCGGGCTTGCTGTCTGCCACCCGTCCCTCACCACTTGCTCTCGCTTCGAACCTCAAAGCTGCGCACCACTGCTCCCGAGTCACCACTGCGTCCCTCCTCTACTTTTATGTGCGGAATTTTCCCTCAGCCAGCTCTACAGTGATTCTGCACGTTGTTTGTTCCGTTGTTAAGTTGTAGTTTCAGAACTGTTGCATGGACAGCTAGATAGGTGCTCACCTATGACGCCAACTTAGTTCTCTCTCTCAAAATATTTTTTATTAATGAGAGTTTAGAAAAGTTCCTTTCAATGTCATAACCAGAAATTGATAAATTTTGAGCTGTTGTCAAATTCAGGAAAATTATCAGTTTCTTCATATATGAGCTTTAAGATTCTAGGGCATTTTCAAGGAAGTTTTCTTGTGCAATGATTAGCTGTAAATACTCTTTGAATTGGTAACAGCTATTTTACACTGGGCACTACACCTTTATGCCATAATACTGAGTGAGTCAGTGGATGATAAGAGTATTACTAAAAGCCATTGCTACACCAGAATTTCTAGCAAAAATGTCACCATACCCACAAGTGATTAAGAACCACATAAAGTTAAATATTCTAACACCAAACTAAACATATCCCCGCTGAACCTCCCTCCCCTTAGATCTTCAAAATGTCCATGGCACATCCAATGCCACCCAACACAAAGGGGAAGTCTAACAGAGGGGGAGTCAAACTGGCAATGAACATAGGCTTAAAAGATTGTGGTTAAATTATTTTACTTTTGCAAAAACATGTAACTATGTGAACACATTGCTAAGGCCCCATCCAGGGTCTCAGAAGAGGTCACTCACTGAAACTTAAGCTTCATTAACTTCACAATAAATCTGTCTCTGGGCATAGAAGATTTAGCAGTTAGTAAAATATTACTTATTAAATATATTAAATAAGAGTGGTTAATCCCATGTAATAAAAGAGTAATATGCAAATTGACCATCAATCCAACACACAAGCTGGCTGCCCCCATGTGGTCAAAGATGGCCACCACAAGATGGCTGACAGGGGAGAGCAGATGGGAGGGGCCAGGGCTGCAAGAGAGGGCAGTTGGAAGCAATCAAGCCTGCAGGTGAGAGCAGTTGGGGGGTACCCAGACCTGCAGGGGTGGGCAATTGGGGGGGACCCAGGCCTGTAGGGGAGGCAGTTGGGGGGAACCAGGCCAGCAGGGGAGGGCAGTTCTGGGGGACCATGCCAGCAGGAGAGGGCAGTTGGGGGGACCCAGGCCTGTAGGGGATGGCAGCTGGGGGAGGACCAGGCCTGCAGGGGAGGGCAGTTGGGTATGACCAGGCTTATAGGAAAGGGCAGTTGGGAGGGCCAGGCCTGCAAGAGAAGGTAGTTGGGGGGACCAGGCTTGCAGGGGAAGGCAGTTGGAGGCTATCAGGCCTAAAAGGGAGGGCAGTTAGGAGGAACCAGGCTGGCAAGGGAGGGCAGTTAGGGGTGATTGGGCCAGCAGGGGAGGGCAGTTAGGGGCAATGAGGCTGGCATGGGAGGGCAATTAGGTATGACAAGGCCGGCAGAGGGGGAGCAGTTAGAAGCAATCATGCAGGCTGAAGAGAAGTTAGGCATCAATGAGGCTGGCAAGAGAGTGGTTAGGGAGTGATCAGGCTGGCAGGCAGAAGCAGTTAGGGGCAATCAGGCAGGCAGGCAGGCGAGCAGTTGGAATCCACCAATCCTGGATTGTGAGAGTGATGTCCCAGATTGTAGAAGGTGCAGACTAGGCTAAGGAACAACCCCTCCCCATGCACAAATTTCATGCACCGGGCCTTTAGTAACATCATATAAATTTCAATTTGCAACTTTATAATGCAACAGTATACTCTATTGTGTGCTCACTACTCAGAGTCTAGTCTCCTTTTGTCATCTTGTATTTGACCTCCTTTACCCTATTCATCCTCCCCGATCCAACAAAATATGTTTTAAAGAAAGCGGGGGGAAAGAAAAGAAGGGAAAAAAGAATAAAGGTCAAAATTATACTCTATACCAGTGGTCGGCAAATGGCAGCCCACGAGCCACATGCGACTCTTTGGCCCCTTGAGTGTGGCTCTTCCACAAAATACCATAACCTGGGCGAGTCTATTTAAAAGAAGTGGCATTAGAAGAAATTTAAGTTTTAAAAAATTGGCTCTTGATAGGTAAACACCTATATTGCTGTCCCACACAACAATTTCAAAACTACAACTAAAAGACAATACGGACATCATCCAGAACCACCGGAAATCTGGCTGAGTGGAAATTCTACAACTAGAAGGAAAGATAAAAGGACACTGAGACTCAGAGGAGGTGCAAAGGGCAGAGTTGCGGAGACAGAGGTGCGGAGATGTGGAGACACACGTGAGTGGAAAGGGGAGGGTGGCTGCATACCCGGCTGGTTTTGTCGAAGAGGGAGGAAGACAAAGGCTTCCCACTGCACTGTTCCCCAGTTCTGGTAAAGTCTCAGGGAACTCAGACTCATACAGAGTGAAACTAGACTGTCAGGAGGAGGCACACTAAAACTCAGGACTTGCAGAGGCGTGCAAGCTTGCAGAGAGCGCGTGGCTGGCTCTATCATTTGGGAGGGGGGAAAAAACTCCAGACAGCATTATTTTCCAGTTTGGGGTGAGACTTTGGGTACCGAGACTCATTTGGAGAGAAAATCATTTAGGGAAACTGGACTGTCTGGCAGCGGGCAAAACTCAAGGGCAGCTTTCTCTCAGAGGTACGTGCAGCCATTGCTGTGGAACACAGAGACCCAGGTGCTGCTTAGGGTGGGGCTAATAAGAAACCAAAGCTGACTGCTCAGCCCTGAGACTCCACGCCCTCCAAGCTGAGCACAGAGGCTTTCCCAGTGTAGACACAGCTGATCCTCACAGGCAATTGGCCTGAAGATCAACCACTCCCAGTGATACCAACAACAAGCTAGGCTTAACTACAACAAGGCTGTGCAGCCCATAAAGGTGTACACCAAGAGTATCCACCTCACATAACTGGGGAGGGTGAGCCACTGTCCCCTGGAGGACACCTACCACACAAAGCTACTCTACCAGCTCAGGGAAGCAGCCAAAATGCGGAGACAAGGAAACAGATCACAATAGAAAGAAATGAAGGGAAAAAAATGACTGGATATAGAGTTCAAAACCACAGTTATAATGTTTTTCAAGAGGTTCCTAGAAAAGTCCGATAAATTTAATAAGACCCTCGAGGATATGAAAAAGGACCAACTAGAAATTAAGCATACACTGATTGAAATAAAAAATATTATACAGAGACCTAACAGCAGACTAGAGGAACGCAAGAATCAAGTCAAATATTTTAAATACAAAGAAGCAGAAACCATTCAGCCGGAAAAGCAAAAAGAATCCAAAAAAATTGAAAATAGCGTAAGGACCCTCCTGGACAACCTCAAGCATACCAACATCAGAATTATGGGAGTGCCAGAAAAAGAGAGAGAGCAAGATAATGAAAACCTATTTGAAGAAATAGTGACCAAAAACTTCCCCCACCTAGTGAAAGAAATAGACTTACAAGTCCAGGAAGCACACAGAACCCCAAACAAAGGAATCCAAAGAGGAGCACACCAAGACACATGATAATTAAAATGCCAAGAGCAAAGACAAAGAGAGAATATTAAAAGCAGCAAGAGAAAAACACTTAATTACCTACAAGGGAGCACCCATACTATTGTCAGCTGATTTCGCAACAGAAAATATGTAGGCCAGATGGGAATGGCAAGACATATTCAAAGTTATGAATAACAAGAACCTACAACCAAGATTACTCTACCCAGCAAAGCTATCATTCAGAATTGAAGATCAGATAAAGTGCTTCATAGATAAGAAAAAGCTAAAAGAGTTCATCACCACCAAACCAGTATTATATGAAATGCGGAAAAGTATTCTTTAAGAAGAGGAAGAAGAAAAAGGTAAAGATAAAAATTATGAACAACAAATACACATCTTTTCAACAAGTGAATCTAAAAATCAAGTGAATTAAAAATCTGATGAACAGAATAAACCTGTGAATATAATAGAATCAGGGGCACAGGAAGGGAATGGACTGAATTCTTGGGGGGGGGGGGAGGGTGTGGGAGGTGCAGGAAGAGACTGGATAAAAATCGTACACCTATGGATGAGGATAGTGGGGGGCAGGGAAGGGCAGAGGGTGAGGTGGGTACCGGGTGGAGGGGAGCTATGGGAGGGGGAGGGCACGGGGAAAGAAACATTGTAATAATCTGAACAATGAAGATTTATTAAATTTAAACAATAAAAATTGGGCTCTCAAAAGAAATTTCAATGTTTGAGCTATTGATATTTGGCTCTGTTGACTAATGAGTTTGCTGACCACTGCTATATGGGCTTTGGACTAAAGGAAGAGAGGTGAGCTGGAAAAGACAAAGTGTGTTTCCTTTTGTTCTTAGAAAATTATGAACATGTCCTGGAAAGTACAACTGTAAGTATCTGTCACTGGGATCCACTGTTGATAACACAAAGTGCTTTAACATTACATCACTGCTACTTTTCCTTTACACTTAATCTAATTCAAATGCATTTTCCTGGCCTTAAGCAAGTTTTATTAAACAGAAGTGAATTCTAGAAAGATGCAGTAGAAACAGCAGCCTTATATATGCATGGGGTGCAATAGGATTTTGGGGGGAATCTAGAGAGGAATGTACTTGCAAATGCTAAAGTAGAATTTAGACCTTCATTTATACATGGATATGTTGGAAAAACGAACAGTAATCTAAAATAGTTTGCCAGACAAATAGGTACATCCCTTGGAGAAAAATTTTGCGAACTAGTTTCTTAATGCAATTAGCTTTACTGCAATTAGCACCAACAATTAGTAAGACTTAGCTTCTATTCCTGCCCCCAGCATTGGTCACCTTAAATCTCATGGAGGAGGCTTGATTTCATTTGAGGATAAAATCAAGTGCAGGTATCATACTTACTACTCACTGAAATGAAATGACGTGTTTTTAAAGCTTTGGAACTAAAGGTTATAGTTACTTTTGCCATCCTCTTTTCAAATCAACAAAATATCCTACAAAATATCCATCTAATTTTTGGATATTTACAAATTAATGAAAAAAAATAAAAAAAGGTTTTTATAAATTTGAATATTTTAAAGATTAACCAATTTAACAAAACATGCAGTATAATAAATATTGGCACTTCCCAGGACTTCCAACTTAGCTTTCTCCCTCAAAGCAAATTAAAGAAAGCAGCATACTTGTGTAGGGGTTGAAGAGCCTCCAAAACTGGAGTTATCTGAAGATAGATGGTGAATACAAAATAAAGTCCTAGATTTTGAGCATGAAAAAGTGGAAAATTCATATCTAAGTGTGCCTATGGATGCCTTCAGGGCAGAAAACTTAGCAGAAGTTTTATTATACTATGTAAATTTAAAATAATTAGCCACAATCATCAACACAGTTTTAGCTGACCAGAGTGTGTAGTGTAGACAACAAATGAGAGAAATACTGCTTTCTCACTGTACAAATACTAAAAATGGATCCAAAGCCTACTTTGCCCTCTTTGTCCAAGATGAATATGAAACTCAGATGTGAAAAAAATCACCTACAGTTTCATGGAAAAGAATTACCTACATATTGCCATCACACTTTACATGACTCTTTAAATTTAGGAAATTTTTTTATATCAAACTTCATGAAGAATAACTATATGTCAATTAGTCAATTTATTTGTAATAAAAACAAGGGAAACTGAAGTCAATTTGCTGAAGATCTTATGAGAAGTCTGAATCATAGACAAGAATATTGTAGAGACAAGAAGTATAAATCCATGGGGGGAAAAACAACACAAATAAACCCAAAATGGCAAAAAAAAAAAAAGTATGAACTCTTTGCTTCACTGAAAAGCCAAACCCATGCTGAAATCTCTAACTTAGCTAATTCCCAAAAAGTAACTTACTTTAACGTGATGTACACCATTCAGTCTTCCAACCTGCTGTTCAATTGTCCAAACACAGGAACTACATGTCATCCCTTCAACAGAGATGGTGACAGAATTCACACCCATGCTTGGATCCATTTTGATTTCTTCTTTACATTCCTATTAGAAACAATGAATTTATTCATTTCATCCATGGAAATAATACTTCCTCATTTTCCCCCACCACCTCAATTGAAAATATGTATAGTTATAAAAGGCTAAGTGACGGAACTTATGTCCATTGGACCATCCAACCACCCAACCAGCCGGTGCATATAATGCACACTAGCAATTTAAAAATAAACGTCTAGCGCATGCATGATACATATAAAGCTCTCGCTGGCACAAAATACACGCATGTGTTTCAATCTGACATTGTATATTGTGAATTTATTTTTTTAATTTCTTTATTGATTAAGGTATTACATATGTGTCCTCATCACACATTACCCTTTCCAATCCCTCTCACCTCCGTCATCACTTATGCCCTCACTCCCGTGGTGTCCGTGTCCACTGATTAGGTTTATATGCATGCATACAAGTCCTTTGGTTGATCTCTTCCCCTTACTCCCACCCTCCCCTACCTTCCCTATCAGGATTGACAGTCAATGCTTCTCTGTCTCTGGATCTGTTTTTGTTCATCAGTTTACTTGTTCATTATATTCCATAAATGAGTGAGATCATGTGATACTTACCTTTCTTTGACTGGCTTATTTCACTTAGCATAATGCTCTCCAGTTCCATCCAGGCTATAGTTTGAAGCAGCCACCTTTTCCTCCTTTTTCTTCTTCATCTTCTTAAAGCATACCTTTCAGCATTTCATATAATACTGGTTTGGTGTTGATGAACTCCTTTAGCTTCTTCTTATCAGTGAAGCTCTTTATCTGACCTTCAATTCTGAATGATAGCTTCACTGGGTAGAGTAATCTTGGTTGTAGGTTCTTGCTATTCATCACTTTGAAAATTTCTTGCCACTCCCGTCTGGCCTGCATAGTTTGTGTTGAGAAATCAGCTGACGATAGTATGGGTGCTCCCTTGTAGGTAACTAACTGTTTTTCTCTTGCTGCTTTTAATATTCTCTCTTTGTCTTTTGCTCTTGGCATTTTAATTATGATGTGTCTTGGCATGGTCCTCGATTCTTTTGTTTGGGGTTCTGTGTGCTTCCTGGACTTGTAAGTCTATTTCTTTCACCAGGTGAGGAAGTTTTCAGTCATTATTTCTTCAAATATGTTTTCAGTATCTTGCTCTCTTTCTTCTTCTGGCACCCCCATAATTCTGATGTTGGTATGCTTGAAGTTGTCCCAGAGGCTTCTTACACTATCCTCATATTTTCGGATTTCTTTTTTTCTTTTCTGGTTGAGTGTTTTTGGCCTCTTGGTATTTCAAATCTTTGACTTGATTCTTGTGTTCCTCTAGTCTGCTGTTGGGTTTCTGTAAAATGTTTTTTATTTCAGTCTATATCTTTAATTTCTAGTTGATCCTTTTTCATATCTTCGAGGGTCTCGCTCATATCCTGGAAGGTCTCGCTCATATCCTGGAAGGTCTCGCAAAACTTATTGGCCTTTTCTAGGAACCTCTTGAAAAACCTTATAACCATGGTTTAAAACTCTATATCCAGTCGTTTGTTTTCCTCCATTTCTTTCATTTTTGATTTGTTTCTTTCTCTCCACATTTTCACTGCTTCCCTGAGTTGGTAGGGTAGCATTGTGTGCTAGGTATCTCGGCCTCCCCTATTACCTGAGGTGGGCAATCTTGGTGCACCCCTTTGTGGACTATGTATATAGCCTTGTTGCAGATAGGTATTGATTGTTGTTAGTATCACTGGGAGGAATTGACCTCCAGGCTAACTGGCTGTGAGGATCAACTATGTCTACACTAGGAGACAGCCTTATGTGACAAGACTTGCAAATTTGCCAAACCTCTGTTTTGATTGTGAATTTGGTTGACACTTCTATTACAGAAAGGCGGGAATAGTGATATTAAAATATTTCTTCTAATTAATTTCCTTTCAATGTGCATGAATCCATGCACCAGGCCACTAGTAGTACTAATGAAATATAGACAGTATTTTTTTCTCTCACCATATGTTAGTCTCATTTCAGGGCTTTTGCTTTCATTATTCCCTTAGTTTGGGACTTTCTCCTTCCAGATATCTGCTTTGCTAACTTCCTTATCTCTTTCAAGTATTTGCTCAAATCTAAATTTCCTAATGAGTCTTATACTGACTTGTTTAAAACTGCAACCCACATCTTTCCATAAACACACACTCTGATTCCCTATACCTCTGCTCTATTTTTATTTTTTCATAGAACTTATCATCTTCTAATGTTGTCTATAACTTATTAATTATGTTTTTGGTTTTTATTTGTCATCCTGCAATGGTTTTAAAGCATATTCACAAATTATTTGTTTACTCCTTGCTTCAAGAGGTGGAAATTAACACCTTTCTCCTTGAGTGTGTCCTGGGCTCAGTGACTTGCTTCCAACAAATAGATTATCGTGAAAGCAACAAGGTTTCACTTCCAAGAGTAAGTCATAAAAGGCACTGGAAGAGTGAGAGAAGTCATTGTGGCTTCCTCCTTGTCTTGTCTTGAATCATTTATTCTGGGGAATGGCACCTGCCATGTCATGAGAATACTCAAGCAATCTTATGAAAAGGTTCATGTGTGAAGAAACTGAGGTTTCCTGATAACAGCCAGGTGAATGAATTGTCTTGGAAGTTGATTCTTTTTATAAAATATGTTATTGATTTGATATTTTTTGTAGAGAGGAAGGGAAAGGGAGAGATTGAAACATCAATAAAAGAGAACACATAGATCGATCAATTGGCTGCCTCCTAATGGCACCCACAACCAGAAATCAAACTAGAACTGAACCAGTGACCTACTGGTGCATAAGACAATGCTCAATCCACTAAGCCACACCAGCTGGATGGAAGTTGGTTCTTCAGACTCAGTTATGCCTTTAGATGCCTGCAGTTCGAGCCAACATATTGACTATGACCTCATCAGAGAACTTGAGCCAGAATCACACAGCTAAACCACTCCCAATTTTATTACCCACAGGAACGCTGAGATAATAAATACTTGTTATTTTCAGCCAGTAATTTACTACACTAAAATAATTAACTAATACAAAATCCACTGGAATGAAAATTCTATAAAATAGGAATCTGATTTTTTCACTGATATTAGTTTGAACTGCATAATTTGCCATTGCTGCATATCAAAGTAGTTGAATATTGGCAACTTCATATAGATTAACCTAATATATCCCATGAAAACAGTTGTCTCCTTTGGTGAGGAGAACTGTGTGGTTAGGGGATATGCAAAAAATTTTTTTTTCACAATATAACTTTTTAACCTTTTTTAAAACATTTTTTATTGATTTCAGAGAGGAAGGGAGAAAGAGAAACATCAATGAAGAGACAGAACATTGATCAACTGCCTACTGCAGGCCCCCTACTGGGGACCAACCCTGCAAGCCCAGTATGTGCCTTGACGAGGAATCAAACTATGACCTCCTGGTTCATAGGTCTACACTCAACCAAAGAGCCACACCAGCCAGACTTTTTATACCTTTTGTAAAAATTGAGATGTAACTGACTTGTAAAATTGCATAGTTAAAGCTGTACAGTGTGTTGGCTTGACACATCTATATATTTAAAGGCCTAAGTGACCTGCAGACCAGCCAACTAGCAGGTAGCTATGATGCACATTGATGACCAGGGAGCAGACGCTCAATGCAGGAGCAGCTGAGTGACAGCAACTTTGCAGAGTGCCGTCTAGCACTCCAGGACCCCTCAGGGAATGTCACACTTCCAGTTTCAGCCTGATCCCCGTAGGCCAGGCCAAGGGATCCACCAGTGCACAAATCCTCTAACCTATACTAATAATATACAAATATGTAAATTGACCACACTTCCATGACACCCATAGCCAATTAGGTGTAAGTATGCAAATCAACCCAACAAATATGGCGGTCCTGTGGGTAGTATGCATGCATATAGGCACCAAGTGGCTGGGGGTGACGTGCAATGCCCACCCACCCTCCACGTAGCCGGGGAGATGCAGCAGGTATCCCCAGGATCCTAGCTGCTTGGCGCGAGTGCACCTGCAGGCTGGCTACAGGGACATGCTGGTCTGGGGATGCCACTGGAGTGTCCAGTCCTCTTAGCCCAGCCTGGGGGCAGCTGGATTCCTGGTCCTCTTGGTTTGTGCAACCTGTGTACTGGAAGCAGAAACCAAGACCACAGGGAGCACCAGGAATTTTGGGAATCATAGTTCTGGTGACAACCCCTGGATGGGAAGCTGAAATCCAAGTGCAGGGAGCACCAAGAATGCTGGGAATCGTACTTCTGGTGGAAGACGTGTTACAGGATCTTCTAGACACAAGAACAAAGTGAGCCTGCAGGAAGTTACTGTTGGGGGTGGAGGATGGAGGGAAAGCAAAGGTGAGAGACATAAGTAAAGTCACAGTGTCGAGAAAATATTAAAGGAAAGATATTCTGGAACTTCTAGGAAACCTTCACCAATGGAGCAAAGAAAAAAAAAAACACCTCTATTATTCTGTGAACACCAAACCAAACTGGGTTGAGGTCTCAGACAATTTGCTATGTTTGCAAAGACAGACAGAAACTCCAGGATTGGAGAAGGCTCCCCCAAGGGCTCCCAGACTGGGAAGGGTGCAGGTCAGGGAACCAACTACCATGCACGAATCTTCATGCACCAGAACCCCTAGTTTTTTATATTGCAATAAGATTTCCACCTTTACTAACATCTCTACCTTCTTGCTCACCATTTTTTATTGATACATATATATCCTTATTCCCCCATTACCCCCCACATCCCATTCATGTCCCCAAAACCCTATTGCCTCTGTCCATTGCTTAGGCTTATATGTATGCATATAAATCTTTTGGTTAATATCTCCCCCTAGCCCCACTACTTTCCCTGAGGCTTGACATACTGATTGATGTTTGTCTCTGTATCTATTTTTGTTCATCACTTAATGTTGTTCATTATAATCTATAAATGAGTGATATCGTGTGATATTTATCTTTCTGACTGACTTATTTCACTTAACATAATCCCCTCCAACTCCGTCCATATTGTTTCAAATGATAAGAACACTTTCTTTTTTACCGCAGTGTAGTAGTCCACTGTGTAGACGTACCACAGTTCTTTAATCCACTGATCAGCTGATGGGCACTTAGGCTGTTTCCAAATCTTAGCTCCGGTGAATTGTGCTGCTATGAACAAAGGGGTACATATATCCTTTCTGATTAGTGTTTGCAGTTTCATGGGATATATTCCTAGAAATGGGATCACTGGGTCAAATGGGAGTTCCATTTTTAGTTTTTTGAGGAAATTCCATACTCTTCTCCACAGTGGCTGCACCAGTCTGCATTCCCAACAGTAGTGAACGAAGGTTCCTTTTTTCTCCGCATCCTCGAAAACACTTCTCATTTGTTGATTTGTTGATGGTTGCCATTCTGATGTTACCACATTGTTGTTTTGATTTGTATCTCTCTGATGATTGGTGAGTTTGAGCAGGTTTTCATATGTCTCTTGGCCTTTCTTCTGTCTTATTTTGAAAAGTGTCTATTTAGATCAGTTGCCCTTTTTTTGATTGGGTTGTTTATCATCTTTTTGTTAAGTTGTATGAGTTCCCTGTAAATGTTGGAGATTAAACCCTTATGATTGATATCATTGGTGAATATGTTCTCCCATACAATGGGCTTTCTTGTTGGTTTATTGATGGTCTCGTTTGCTGTGCAAAAGCTTTTTATTTTGATGTAGTCCCATTTATTTATATTCTCTTTAGTTTCCATTGCCCAAGGAGAAGTATCTGTAAAGAAATTGCTTCGGCATGTCAGAGATTTCTCTGCGTGTGGATTCAAGTAGTATTTTTATGGTTTTCCATCTTATGATTTAGTCCTGTATCCATTTTGAGTTTATGTTTGTGTATGGTGTAAGTTGGTGGTCAAGTATCATATGTTTGCATGTATCTGTCCAATTTTCACAACACGATTTATTAAAGAGACTGTCGTGATTCCATTGTATGTTCATGCCTCCTTTGTCAAATATTAATTGAGCGTAGTGATTTCGGTCAATTTCTGGGTTTCTATTGTATTCCATTGATCTATATGTCTGTTCTTGTGCCAGTAACATGCAATATACAGCTTGAAATCTGGTATTGGGATCCCACCTACTTTGTGCTTCTTTCTCAGGATTGCGGTGGCTATTCAGGATCTTTTTTCATTCCAGATGAATTTTTGGAGAGTGCTTTCCAGGTCTGTGAAAAAATCCTGTTGGTATTTTAATTGGGAGTGCATTGAATATACAGATTGCTTTGGATAGTATGGCCATTTTAATGATGTTGATTCTCCCAATCCATGAACATGGTATGTTCTTCCATCTGTTACATCTTCCTCTATCATTTTTTTCAGTGTACTGTAGATTTCCACATATATGTCTTTTACCTCCTTTGCTTAGTTTATTCCTAGGCATCTTAATTTTTTTAGTACAATGGTAAATGGGTTTTGCTTTTTTTTTTTAATATATTTTATTGATTTTTCAGAGAGGAAGGGAGAGGGATAGAAAGTCAGAAACATCGATGAGAAGCATCGATCGGCTGCCTCTTGCACGCCCCCTACTGGGGATGTGCCCGCAGCCAAGGTACATGCCCCTGACCGGAATCGAACCTGGGACCTTTCAGTCCGTAGGCCGACGCTCTACCCACTGAGCCAAACCGATTCGGCTGGGTTTTGCTTTTTTAATCTCTCTTTATGTAAGTTCACTATACGTGCATACAAATGCCATATATTTCTTGGCGTTGATTTTGTATCCTGCTACATTGCCGAATTCATTTACTAAGACAGTTTTTTGATGGAGTCTTTAGGGTTTTTTATGTACAATATCATGTCATCTGCAAACAAGGACAGCTTTACTTCTTCTTTTCCAATTTGGATGCCTTTTATTTCTTCTTCTTGTCTAATTGCAATGGCTAATACTTCCAGTAATATGTCGAACAGGAGAGGAGAGAGTGGGCATCCCTGTCTTGTTCCTTTTCATAGGGGAGATGCTTTTAGTTTTTGCCCATTGACTATTATGTTAGCTGTGAGTTTACATTATATGGTTTTTATTATGTTGAGGTCTGATCCTTCTATTCCCACCTTGTTGAGTGTTTTGATAAAGAAGAGGTGTTAGATTTTGTCAAATGCTTTTTCTGCATTAATTATGTGATTTTTATCTTTCAATTTTTTTATGTGATGCATCACGTTTATTGATTTGTAGATATTGTACCATCCTTGCATTCCTGAGATAAATCTTACTTGGTCATGGTGTATGATCTTTCTGATGTACTGCTGGATCCAATGTGCTAGACTTTTGTTGAGGATTTTGGCATCTATGTTAATGAGGGATGTTGGCCTGTAATTCCCTTTCATTGTGTTGTCTTTATCTGGTTTTGGTATTAGGGAAATGCTGGCTTCATATAAGGAGCATGGAAGTGTTCCTTCTGCTTGAATACTTTGGAATAGTTTCAGGAGGATAGATTTAGTTCTTCCTTTAATGTCTGGTAAAACTCCCTTGTGAAGCCATCTGCCCACGGGCTTTTGTTAGCTGGAAGTTTGTTTGATGACTGCTTCAATTTCTTCCATAGTTATTGGCCTATTGAGATGTTTAGATTCGTCCTGGATCAGTTTTGGAAGGTTATATTTTTTAGGAATATGTCCATTTCCAACAGGTTGTACAGTTTGTTGGAATAGAGTTGTACATAGTATTTTTTAACAATCTTTTGTATTTCTGTGGAATCTGTTGTCATTTCTCCTCTTTCATTCCTGATTTTGTTTTCTTGGGTCCTCTCTTTGCTTCTTGGTGACCTGGCTAGAGGTTCATCAATCTTGTTTATCCTTTCAAAGAACCAGTCCTTGGTTTTGTTGATCTTTCCTATTGTTGTTGTTGTTTGTTTTTTGTTTGTTTGTTTGTTTGGGGGGGGGGTTGGTCTCTATGTTGTTTATCCTGATCTGATCTTTATTTTTTCCTTCCTTCTCTTACACTGGGCTTTTCTTGTTGCTCTCCTCCTACCTCTTTGAGTTGTAAGGTTATGAGATTTATTAACATTGTTTCTTGTTTTTTGCAATAGGCTTGTGGAGGTATAAACTTTGCTCTCAAGACTGCTTTTGCTGTGTCCCATAGATTTTGTTTTCGATTGTTGTGTTTTCGTTGTCATTTATTGACATGATGTTTTTCTATTCCTTCCTTGATCTATCTGGTAACCCAGTCATTGTTTAATAGCATCCTGTTTAGTCTGCATGTGTTTGATTTTTTGGAATTGTTTTTATTGTAGTTGATTTCCAATTTTATGCCACTGTGATCTGATAAGATGCTTGATATTATTTCTACATTCTTGAATTTGAAGAGACTTTGCCTGTGACCCAGTATACGGTCTATGTTTGAAAATGACCCATGTACACTTGAGAAGAATGTATATTCTGTGACTTTGGGTTGCAATGTTCTGAAGATGTCAATTAATTCCATCTGGCCTAATGAGTCTTTTGGATTGGTGTTTCTTTGCTGATTTTTTGTTTAGATGTTTTGTCCAAAGGTGCTATTGGGGTATTAAAGTCTCCTACTATGATTTTACTACTGTCAATCTCTCCCTTGATATCCTCCAGGAGTTTTTTTTATGTATTTGGATGCACCTCTATTGGGTGCATTTATGTTTACCTTAGTTATTTTTTCTTGTTGGAATGCTCCCTGAAGTATTGTGAAGTGGCCTTCCTTATGTCTTATTATGTCATTCACTTTGAGATATAATTTGTCAGATATAAGTATTGGTACCCCATCTTTTTTTTTTTTCATTTCCATTCACCAGAAAAAAATTTTTCCATCCGTTCACCCTCAGACTGTGTGCGTCGTTTTTTCGGAGGTGGTGTTCTTGTAGACAGCAGATATATGGGTCGTGTTTTCTTACTCAATTCGTTAACCCTATAAATTTTGATTGGGGCATTTAACCCATTTACATTTAAAGTTATTATTGATAGGTACTTATATGTTGCCATTTTTATTCTTTACTCGTGTGTTCTTTCTTCGCTTCCTATTTCTTCTTTTTTTTTTTTTTTTTTTTTTTTTTTTTTTTTTTTTTTTTTTTTTTTTTTTTACAGCAGACACTTTAACATTTCTTGCAATGCTGGTTTGGTGTTAATAAATTCCCTTAGTCCTTCTTTGTCTGTGAAGCTCTTGATTTCGCCTTCAATTTTGATTGATAGCCTTCCTGGGTACAATATTATTGGATTCAGACACTTCCTTTGCATGACTCTGTAAATTTCATTCCATTCCCTTCTAGCCTGATGAGTTTCTGTTGAGCAATCAGTCATTAGTCTCATGGGGGTTCCTTTATAGGTAACTTTCTATCTCTCTCTGGCCACTTTTAAGATTCTTACTTTGTTGTTGGAGTTTGCCAATTTAATTATAATGTGCCGTGGCCTCAGCCTGTTGGGGTTCATTTTGCTAGGGACTCTGTGAGCTTCTTGGATTTATATGGATTTTTTCTTCCCTATGTCAGGGAAGTTTACTGTCATTATTTCTTCAAACAGGATTTCTATTCCTTGCTCAGTTTTCTCTCCTTGTGGATGCACTATTATGCGGACTTACTTTTGTTTCTTGTTGTTCCAAAGTTCCCTTACTAAGAGTGAGAGCCTTTTAATTTTGTTTTCTAGAAGCTGCTCTACTTGGGCACTATTTCCTACCTTGTCTTCTAGCTCACTCATATGGTCCTCTGCTTCTTCTCATCTACTCTTGATGATATCTATTGAGTTCTTTACAGAATTGAGGTCATTTTTTTTATCTTTCTTGTTCAGTTTATTAATTACATTGTTCCCCCTTTTTTTCCGCCCTATAGCTCCCCTCCACCCAGTACCCTTCCCATCCTCTGCCCTCACCCTCCCCCCCGCAGTGTCCTCTCCGATAGTTGCATGATTTTTGTCCAGTCTCTTGCTGCACCTCCCACACCCCGTTTCTCCCCAAGTATTGTCAGTCCATTCCCTCTCTATATCCATGATTCTGTTATATTAACCAGTTTATCCTGTTCATCACATTAATTTACTTGATTTTTATATACATTTGTTGATAGATGTGTATTTGTTGTTCATAATTTATATTTTTACCTTTTTCTTCTTCCTCTTCTTAAGGAATGTCTTTTGGCATTTCATATATTGGTTTGGTGGTGATGAACTCCTTTTGCTTTTTGTTATCAGCTAAGCACTTTATCTGACCTTCAATTCTGAATAAGAGCTTTGCTGGGTAGAGTAATCTTGGTTGTAGGTTCTTGCTATTCATCACTTTGAATATTTCTTGCCACTCCCCTCTGGCCTGCACCGTTTCTGTTGAGAAATCCACTGACAATTGTATGGGTGCTACCTTATAGGTAACTGTTTTTCTCTTGCTGCTTTTAATATTCTCTCTTTGTCTTTTGCTCTTGGCATTTTAATTATGATGTGTCATGGTGTGCTCCTCTTTAGATTTCTATATTTTGGGGTTCTGTGCACTTCTTGGGCTTTTAAGTCAATTTCTTGCACCAGGTGTGGGAAGTTTTCGGTCACTATTTCTTCAAGTAGGTTTTCATTATCTTACTCTCTCTCTTTTTCTGGCACCCCTATAATTCTGATGTTGGTATGCTTGAGGATGTCTCAGAGGCCCCTTACACTATCTTCAATTATTCAGATTCTTTTTGCTTCTTGCTTTTCCAGCTGAGTGGATTTTGCTTCTTTGTATTTCAAATCTTTGACTTGGTTCTTGCGGTCACCTGGACTGCTTTTAAGACTTTGTGTAATATTTTTTATTTCAGTCAGTGTATGCTTAAATTCTAGTTGGTCCTTTTTCATATCCTCGTAGGTCTTCTTCATTTCCTCATAGGTCTTGTTCATTTCCTCATGGTTCTCATTAAGTTCATCGGCCTTTTCTAGGAGCGTATTGAAAAACCTTATTACTGTGGTTTTGAACTCTATGTCTAGTCGTCTTTTTTCCTCCATTTCTTTCACACCTGATTTCTTTCCATTTCTCTGCATTGTGGCTGCTTTCCTGAGTTGGTACATTAGCTTTGTGTGTAGACGTCCTCTAAGGGACAGTGGCTCATCCTCCCCAGTTACCTGAGGTGGATATTCTTACTGCAATCCTTTATGGGTCATACAGTATTGTTGAAGTTAAGCAAAGCTTCTTGTTTTTAGCACTAGGGGGGTTTGACCTCCAAGCCAATTGGCTGTGAAGCTAAGCTGTGTTCAGGTTGGATGGGCGGAGTCTCCGGGATGAGCAAGCAACATCAGCTCCGCCCTATGCGGTGCATGACTCTATGTGCTGGTGGTAATGGCTGCAGGCACCTCCAAGAGAAAGCCGCTGCTGGTCTCCACCCATTGCCAGACAACTCTGCCTCTCCCCAAATGAGTCTGCACACCCAAAGTCTCGCCCAGGGTTGTAAAACAAAGTAGTCTGGTGGTCTCCAGAACGAGGGAGCAAGTCACGAGTCCTCTCTGCGCAGTCGCACACTTTTTTCCCGAAGTTTTCACGCAAACTGCTGTTCCAAGTTTAAGCGCACTCTCCTCAAACTCGCAGACCTCTACCGCGCCCAGGTTTTTGCGTGCCTTTCCCAGACCTCAGACCTCGCCTGGAAATGGGGAATCAGTGCAGTGGGATGCCTCCTCTCTCCCCATTGGAGAAAACCATCAGGGTTTGCTGCCACCCGCCCTTTACCGCTCACGCATGCACGACTCCAAACCAGCAGTGAGGTCATTTTTCATTCTTGGTTCTTCTTCATTTCCTGTTGGTTCTTATTCATATTGCTGAATTTGTCCTTTATTCTTTTCAGTCACCTTATGACCATTTGTCTGAATTCTTTCTCTGACAGGTTTCTTGCCTCTATTTAATTTACTTCCTTTTCTCATGATGCCTGCTTTTCTTTCATGTGTGGGCTGTGTCTTTGTCTCCCCATTGTCTCTCTTCTCTGAGTGTCAGGTTATGTAGTTCTCTTTCTCCTTTCTGTGATGGAGTGCAGAGTTCCTCTGAATCCATGTGTTTGCACCAATTTGGGACCAGTGCTCTGTGGTTCGCAGCTGTTTGGTGGGTGTTGCAGTTGTAGTTTTTCAGGCTTCCAATTACATCCACTTTCCCCTTCAAAATGGTGTGGTCTCTGCATCTGGGCCAGTGTCTCCATGAGCGAATGCAGCACCAGTGGAGGCTACCTGATCAGGGGAGCCCCATCCAGCAATCTCCCACCTTCTCTGGAATATAGCTGTCCCTTAACTCACTAACAAACACTACTTCAGCTGTTCTTTCTATCTGCTCCAGGACAATGCTTGGGACGCTTCTTTCTACTAAGCCCCCATTTTTTTACAAGCTCATTTTGTTATTTTTGGTGAGAACTATTATGATCTACTTTTATACCTTTTTAATTTTATAGCATGAAAATATTATTATTCAAACACAGACACAGTCACAAACACACACACATATGCACACACAAAATAGTGGACATGATATTAGAAAACAATAATATGGATAGGAGTTTGTAATTGAGTATTCCAAGGTCCTTTGTCTTGTTTAGAATGTATATAGAGAAAGAGATAACCTCTGGTTTTGTTAAGAATACATGTTAGAAGTTTAAGGGTAATGGTAGGAGAAATATCTATTCATGCCCTTTTCCCATTTTTAATAGGGATTTGAAGGTGATTGATGAGTTGTATGATTTCTTTATAACTTATGCATATTAATATCTTATCAGACATGATTTCCAAATATTTCCTCCTATTCTATGTGTTATCTTTCTACTCTATTGTAGAATTCTTGGATGCCCAAAAGTTTTTAATTTTGATGAAATCCATTAAATTTTTTGTTGTTGTTGCAACTATATATGTTTTAAATTGAAATAAAATTGACATAAAACACTGTATTAGTTTTAGGTGCACAACATAATGATTTAATATGTGTAACTATCACAAAATTATTATCACCATAAGTTTAGTTAACATCCACCACTATACATAGTTTCAAGTTTTTTCTTGTGATGAGAAATTCTAAGATCTAGTCTCTTAGCAATTTTCAAATATGTAATACAGTATTTTTAACTACAGTCATAATGCTGTACATTACAACCCTAGACTTATTTATCTTATAACTAAAAGTTTGTACCTTTTGACCACCTTCACCCTTCTTTCTCACTCCCTCTGGCAATGAACTAACCTGTTCTATATATCTATGAGTTTGTGGGGTTTTTTTTAAATCTTCATTGTTCAGTTTATTAATTACATTGTTTCCCCTTTTTATCCCCCTGTAGCTCCCCTCCACCCTGTACCTATCCCACCCTCCACCCTCACCTCCCCCTCCCCACTGTCCTCTCCCATTGTTGCTAGATTTTTGTCCAGTCTCTTGCTGCACTTCCCACAACCCTTTTCTCCCCAAGAATTGTCAGTCCATTCCCTCTCTATGTCCATGTCTCTGCTATATTCACCAGTCTATCCTGTTCAACAGCCTATCAATTCACTTAATTTTTATGTTCATTTGATGATAGATGTGTATTTGTTGTTCATAATTTTCATCTTTACCTTTTTCTTCTTCCTCTTCTTAAAGAATATCTTTCAGCATTTCATATAATGTTGGTTTGGTGGTGATGAACTCCTTTAGCTTTTTCTTATCTGCGAAGCACTTCATCTGACCTTCAATTCTGAATGATATCTTTGCTGGATAGAGTAATCTTGGTTGTAGATTCTTGCTGTTCATCACTTTGAATATTTCTTGCCACTCGCGTCTGGCCTGCATCGTTTCTGTTGAGAAATCCGCTGACAGTCGTATGGGTGCTCCCTTATAGGTAACCAACTGTTTCTCTCTTGCTGCTTTTAATATTCTCTCTTTGTCTTTTGCTCTTGGCATTTTAATTATGATGTGCCTCGGTGTGGTCCTCTTAGGGTTCCTATATATTGGGGTTCGGTGCACTTCTTGGACTCCTAAGTCAATTTCTTTCACCAGGTGTGGGAAGTTTTCAGTCACTATTTCTTCAAATAGGTTTTCATTGTCTTGGCCTCTCGCTTTTTCTGGCACCCCTATAATTCGGATGTTGGTATGCTTGAGGTTGTCCCAGAGGCCCCTTACACTATCTTCAATTTTTTGGATTCTTTTGGTTTCTTGCTTTTTCAGCTGAGTGGATTTTACCTCTTTGTATTTCAAATCTTTAACTTGGTTCTTGGGGTGCTCCAGGGCACTTTCAGGTCTTTGTATAATATTTTTTGTTTCAGTCAGTGTATGCTTAATTTCTGGTTGGTCCTTTTTCATATCCTTGAGAGTCTGCTTTATATCCTTGAGGGTTTCTTTCATTTCCTTGTAGGACTCATTGATTTCCACGTTGATCTTGATCATTTCCACGTTGGTCTTGATCATTTCTTTGCAGCTCTTTTTTATATCCTTGAGGGTGTTGTTCATTTTCTTGTAGGACTCATTCATTTCCTTTGTGGTCTTGCTTATTTCCTTATAGGCCTCGATCTTTTGTTGGAGCCTCTTAAAAAACCCTATAACTGTGGTTCTGAATTCCATGTCCAGTCGTTTTTTTTCCTCCATTTCTTTCACATCTGATTTCTTTCCATGTTGCTGCATGCTGGCTGCTTCCCTCAGTTGGTCAATTAGCTTTGTGTGGTAGACTTCCTACTAGGGATAGTGGCTCAGCCTCCCCGGTTACCTGAGGTGGATATGGGCTGCACAGTCCTGCTGAAGTTAAGCTCAGTTAATCGTTGTTAGCACTTGGATGGTTGACCTCCAGGCCAATTGTCTGTGAAGCTCAGCTGTGCTCTGGTTGGGTGGGCGAGTCTCCGGGCCAAGGAGACAGCGTTAGCTCCGCCCTATGCAGCCCCAGGGACTCTGTGCCGGGGGCAATGGCCGCCAGCACCTCTGAGAGAGAGCCACTGCGGAGCTCCACCGGCTGCCGGTTGCCGGGGAATTCAGACTTTCCCAAAATGAGTCTGCATGCGTAATGTCTCACCCAGGGTCGTAAAACAAAGCAGTCTGACGGTTTTCCGAATGAGAGGCAAGTCGCGGTGCGCTCTCTGCGCCGTCACGAAGCCGAGCTGTTCGCGCGGAAGCTGCCTTCTCCACAAGGCAGGAGACCCGGCAGCACCCGAGCTTCGGCGTGCCCTCCCTCTTTCCAGTTTTCACCCCGTATGATAGTGGGTTCTCTGGACTTCGCCCAGAGCTGGAGAGTCAGTCCAGTGGGACGCCTTTGTCTCCCCGTTCGAGAAAACTGGCCGGTTTCAGCCGCCCACCCTCTCCGCGGCGCACACTCCAAACCTCTCTCCGTGCGAATCTTTCAACGCTGTTCGCCGCCGCTCCTCCGAGTCACAGTGTCTTATCTTCACTTTTATTTGTGGAATTTTCACTCGGCGAGCTTTCTGGTGATTCTGGAAGGTGTTTGTTCTTTCGTTAAGTTGTAGTATTAAAATTGCTGATTATGACGGCAGGATAGGTGTTTTGCCTTTGCCGCCATCTTAGTTCCTCCCCTCTCTTCAGTTTGTGGGTTTTTTTAGATTCCACATATAAGTGAGCTCATATAATATTAGTCTTTCTCTGCTTATTTCACTTAACATAATGACCTTAAGTTCCATCCATGTTGTTGCGAGTGGTAGAATTTCCTTCCTTTTTGGCCATTCATCCCTCAACAGACACTTAGGTTGTTTCCATGTCTTGGCTACCCAATATAATAAAGAGGTAATATGCAAATTGACCGTCACTCCAATACACAAGATGGCTGCCCCCATGTGGACACAAGATGGCCACCACAAAATGTCCAGCAGGAGGGGGCAGTTTTAGGTGATCAGGCCTGCATGGAAAGGGCAGTTAGGGGTGACTGGGCAGCAGAGGAGTGCAGTTGGAAGCAATCAGCCTGCAGGGGAGGGCATTTTGGAGGGACAAGGCATGCAGGGGAGGGCAATTAGGTGGTAACCAGGCTTGCAGGGGAAGTAGCTGGGAATGACCAGGAGTGCAGGGGAGAGCAGTTAAGGGTTACCAGGCCTGCAGGGGAAGACAGTTGGGGGGACCAGGTCTGCATGGGAGGGCAGGTGGGAAGGAGCAGGCCTGCAGGGGAGGGCTGTTAGGGGTGACAAGGCCTGCACGGGAGCGCAGTTGGGAGGGACCAGGCCAGGAGGGTAAGGCAGTTAGGGGCAATCAGGCTGGCATGGGAGCGCAGTTAAGGGTGACCAGGCTGGAAAGGGAGGGTAGTTAGTGGTGACTAAGCCAGCAGGAGAAGGCAGTTAGGGGTGACCAGGCCAGCATGACAGGGCAGTTAAGGGCAATATGGCTGGCAGGGGAACAGTTAGGCATCCATCATCTGTCAGGGAAGTGATTAAGGGATGATCAGGCTGTCAGGCATAACCGGTTAGGGGCAATCTGGCAGGCAGGGACGCGGGTGGTTGGAAGCCAGCAGTCCTGGATTGTGTTTGGGGTCCCAGATTGGAGAGGGTGTAGGCTGGGCTGAGGGACACACACACCATGCACAAATTTGTGCACCAGACCTCTAATTGCAAATAATACTACAATGAATATGGAGTGTAGATATCTTAGAGATAGTGATCTCGTTTCCTTTGGATAAATACCCAGTTGTGGGACTGCTGGATGATATGGTAGTTTTATTTTTAATATTTGAGAAATATCCATGCTGTCTTTCATACCTATTCATCTATACAACATGTAAAAAAAAATCTTAGAAAAGATGAAAGAAACATTCATCCAGAAGTCTACCAAGTTCAGACTTAATTTCAATTAGCACTAATTTGTGGAACTATTGTAATTTATAATGTGATCTATACTGAAATAGATTCATAATTGTTAGTCTATTTGTGTTATTTACTTTTAAAGTTATAGCTAAAGCTATACCAAATGCAATACGTAAGTTATGTCCACTGGTTCTTATTAATTTAGAGTTGCATTATTACCTATCCTATATAATAAAAAGCTACGATGCAGAGAGAACCAAGGTGGCGGCATAGGTAAAACACCTATCTTGCTGTCATACACAGCAATTTTAAAACTACAACTTAACGAAAGAACAAACACCATCCAGAATCACCAGAAAGCTGGCCGAGTGAAAATTCCACAAATAAAAGTGAAGCTAAGACACTGTGACTCGGAGGAGCGGCTGAGGACAGCATTGAAGATGCACGCAGAGAGAGGTTTGGAGCACACGCACCAGCGGTTAGGGTGGGCAGCTGAAAACCGACCAGTTTTCTCAAACGGGGAGACAAAGACGTCCCAATGGACTGATTCTCCAGCTCTGGGCGAAGTCCAGGGAACCCACAATCATACGAGGTAAAAACTGGACAGTGGGAGGGTACGCCAAAGCTCGGATGCTGCAGGGGCCTGCCGGCTTGTGGAGGAGGCAAGCTTGTGCGGAGTGCACGTGAGCTTGGGAACAGCGCAGCTGCATGATTGTGACCGCGTAGAGAGTGCTCGCGACTTGTTATCTCATTCAGGAAACTGTCAGACTGCTTTGTTTTACGATCCTGGGTGAGACGTTGGGTGTGCAGACTCATTTGGGGAGAGTCTGAATCCCCCAGCAGCCGGTGGAGCTCGGCAGCGTCTCTCTCTCAGAGGTGCTGATGGCCATTGCCCCTGGCACAGAGTCGCTGGGGCCGCATAGGGCAGAGCTAACACTGTCTGCTTGGCCCGGAGACTCCGCCCATCCAACCTCAGCTCAGCTGAACGTCACAGACAATTGGCCTGGAGGTCAACCCCTCCAAGTGCTAACAACGATTAACCTGAGCTTAACTTCAGCAAGACTGTGAAACCCACATCCACCTCAGGTAACTGGAGAGGCCGAGCCACTGTCCCTTGTAGGATGTCTACCACAAAAAACTAATTGACCACCAACTCAGGGAAGCAGCCACCATGCAGAGACCTGGAAAGAAATCAGATGTGAAAGAAATGGAGGAAAAAAAACGACTGGACATGGAATTCAAAACCACAGTTATAGGGCTTCTCCAGAGGCTACTAGAAGAGGTCGAGACCTATAAGGAAATAAGCAAGACCGACAAGGAAATGAACAAGACCCTCAAGGATATGAACGAGACCTGCAAGGAAATGATAAAGACCAATGTGGAAATGATCAAGACCAACGTGGAAATGAATGAGTCCTACAAGGAAATGAATGAGACCCTCAAGGATATGAAGGAGACTCTTAAGGATATGAAAAAGGAACAACCAGAAATTAAGTATACACTGACTGAAATAAAAAGTATTATACAAAGACCTAAAAGTACTCTAGAGCACCCCAAGAACCCAGTTAAAGATTTGAAATCCACTCAGCTGAAAAAGCAAGAAACCAAAAGAATCCAAAATATTGAAGATAGTGTAAGGGGCCTCTGGGACAACCTCAAGCATACCAACATCTGAATAATAGGGGTGCCAGAAAAAGAGAGGGAGCAAGACAACGAAAACCTATTTGAAGAAATAGTGACTGAAAACGTCCCACACCTGGTGAAAGAAATTGACTTAGGAGTCCAAGAAGCACACCGAACCCCAATATACAGGAACCCTAAGAGGACCACACCAAGGCACATCATAATTAAAATGCCAAGAGCAAAAGACAAAGAGAGAATATTAAAACCAGC